>JAPWDM010000019.1:0-2400000 GCA_035578155.1 Brachynemurus nebulosus | reverse complement strand
ATATACCCGATTTTGGCTCTGAAATGAAATATATTTTAAAGAGTCATTTTGTTAGTTTCTGTTTTGTAAATTATACCCGATCCTAGATCGGTCAGTGACGTCACAAGCTCTGACTTTGGGTATATATTCAAAATACGCGGAGACGATCGTCACGAATGTTTGTAATTGTTTACTAATGTTTGTTAGTGTTCCAACCAAAGTCGATATATCAAAGGGAATCCGTTGTTTGGTGCGTTTTGTGTGTTTCTAGTGGAGACGGTATGTGATATGAAATACATACGAGCAACAAACAAACATATTATATCCATATGTATAATTATTATTTTTGATTTTGTTATTTTGTTGCAAAATATAACAGCATAGTTTTGTGTTTTAAAAAAAGGATTATTGTAATTTTAAATTAACACACGAATAATAATAACATGGATTGAGATAATGAAAAATTTCTAAAATTAATCAAATTTTATAAATCAAATTAGAAATATGGCAAACCACCAATAAATTTTATTATAATCAAATTAAAAAGCAGAATTGAAAAGGCCAAAGAAGAAGGCTGCGCATACTTCGGGAATTATTGGGAATTGTTTTGTTAATTAACTGCCTCGAAATTCGAAGAAGATACAGAAGGCTTTTGTAAGAATCTCTTGTAGCTAAAAAACATTATTGCTATAGTATAACTTCGACGGGTATACAGTCTCTGTAGTTAATATCCCGTTTACAAATTTTTGAGCTAATTTGGGAAATTAAAAATTCTAAATCTTTCAATAATATACGACAAAAATTTTGAATTAAGCCACTCCTAAGGTCTTTTTTTAACTCTGTTGATAATTGTATAGAACTTCTTGTTTTTAAAAAATTAGATATCCAAAGTCTATGTTTTATCTTTCCTTTTTTGATTAGAGATTATTACGAACGACACAGTGCTAAAAATGAGTTCTTTACTTGGAATCATTTTTTATATGTGACATACTATATTTATATAAAAATATAGAAATACCTGGAACAACTACAAACATTCGCAAACGGGTTATCGTTTGTAACAGTTTATTCAGTGGAGACAGTATGTTCGCAAACAGTTACAAATAGTTGCAAACATTTGCAAACAACTACAAATATTTGAAGCAAATGTTTTTTCGGTGGATCCGCACCTTTATGAAATATGTATATAGTGCGTCCATTTGAAGACTACACAGACCTATTCCTATTAAAGAATACACTTATTATACATACAAATATACACTTATAATTGAGAAAGTTACGCATTATTCAAAGATATAGGCCCGACGAGAGGGGGGGACAGCCGGGGCTGTAGCCCCGGGGCCCGGGATCTCAAAGCGGGACCAAGCCGGCCAAATTGGTCTTATTTTTACCTAATTTTAACTCATATAAATAGATTTTTAGCCAGTAAATATCGCAACATTAAAAGTACAAAACCTTGTAAGTAGATTTTTTGCATACATACATACTTGCATCTAATTCTGTTTTCACATGATAGATTGGTTTCCGAAAAAAATATTTATGGCAAAAATAGTAGATTAAATAAAAATTTAATTAGTCTTACCATTTTTATAGTTATGCTTGCACATTTTATTCCACAAACACTGGTAATTTAGTAATTTAGTAGATAAGGTAAGTTTTGCTTGAAAAAAAAAAAAAAAAAAACTTAATAACACTAAACAGAAAAACAATTGATTTGAAAAACACAAAAAACAAAAGAACTCATTAAAAGCACAATTTTTTTTTTTTACTGCAATTATGTTAGGTACATTATTTTATAAAAGCAGCTAAAAAATATTTCTGATTTCTAATTAACAAAACACAAAAATATTAATTACAAGTTATTACATTTCAGTAAAATTTATATGAAAAAAGTCATTTTAAACGAAGTTTCTCATTTATAAAATTATAAAAGCCACTATGTAATAAAAGCACATTTAAATAAAAGTTCTATTAGTTAAATTTTTCTGATTTCTTATCAGAAAAATTTGTCAATTGATTATGAAATAAAAACATTCGTAGAAGTTCTATGAATTGTTAAGCACTGAAAAGAATGTCATCTCTGATTTTCAGTTATTTAAAACAAAATCAAAATAACACGTGCTTTTTTGTTTTGAAATCCAGCCAATTATTGAGTTCCAAGAAATATAACAAAATTTTGTTTTTATTTTTGGATAGTTAGTATAAAATCGAATTAAATCTTGTAAAAAGAGAACAAAATTTCTCTTTTTAAATCGTGTTAAATCAAATTTATGTAAGAAAAGCTCATGTAAACACAAAATTAGGTGTATTTAAACTAAAAGCAATAGATATTATTTCAAAATAAAGTAAAAAATAACATCTTAAATTCCTTATTATTATTTATATTTTTAGAATTATTACAATGCCACCAAGTATTCTATATAAATTTAATTCTGTAAGTTTAAATGATCGTATAGCCGCAGGGCCGTCGAGAGAAATCAAGGGCCCCAGGAACAAACTATCCCGGGCCCCCCGTGAAAGATTAAATTTACTACTGACATCCAACCTTGTCCTTTAAACTCTGTGTAACAAAAATATATAAAAGATACTAGCTGGCGCAGCAAAGGTTATTCTGCCCTTTCCGGTAGAGTGGTGCAAACTTCTCAATAGTTTAGGAACTATCGCCATAATTCCAAATTTCTTTTTCATCCAATAACTTCTTACTGATAAGAATTTAGTTATTTTCATCTGCAAATTCTAATACCAACTTTTTATGTAGAATTTGAATATTTTCTTAGAATTTTTCAGTAACTATCTATTTTTGAAGTATGACCCCGAACCTTGTTTTTCTTACGAAATGTGAAATAGATTTTGGCACAGTTGATGGAATTTTTTCTCCTCTTTCTATTGATATATAATATGGTATGTCTATCTTGAAAAATAATCTCGAAAAATTTTGTAATATTTTTTAAATTTAGGTTTGGAAATGAATAAATTACGTTAAGTATTAGTTCTAATGTCAGACAATAATTTACTATGAAATAATCGGGCAAAATATTTTCTTCGAGTTTTTCTATATCTACTAACTAACTTTCTATAACTACTAACTTTGAGTTATAACCCCGAACTTTTGTTTTCTTATAGAATGCAAAGTAGGTTTTGACATAATTAAATGGCTTTATCTTTTTAGTTCTATCGATATAAACGTATTTTGCACCATCCAAAAGAGGGGCAAAAATCACATAAAGAAGGTTTTGATTTATTATTCTATGTAAATTGGTTTCCGAGAAAAAATAATTTTTTTGATCGAAAATTCTCTATGCGCAGAATGCTGTGACAAAAGTATTTTTCTATTTCATTGTTATGAATTTATATTCTTAGAAATATAAACAAAGACGAAAAATATACAGGCGTTGATAATAAGTTTCATTGCGGAGCTAGCACAGTATATACGAGTATATTATCTTTTTTCTTATTTTTTTATTAAATGAAGAAAAAAGGTAAAATAACTAAAATAAATTTCTTTTTTCAAAAAGTCATCAAAATAATTTTCTTACATTTGATAGCTTGTAATAAAAATATGCTTCGTTCAATGCATCAATAGTAGGTTTTTCGGTATTATGAACCTATACGCAGGCCCGACGAAAGGGTGGGGTAGCTGGGGTTCTAGCCCTGGGGCCCGGGCTTGAGGAGGCGGTCCGTAACTGTCGGTAGACGGTCCAAGAAAAACGGTTTTTGTGCTCATAACTTATTCTTTTGGGAGAAATTTTTTAAAAGAATGTAGTTTATTTCCGGGACCGGCTATTTTTCTTCACGGCCCCGTTTCCAATGATTTTTTTTTAAATGGGCGCCATTTTGTGAAAAAATTTATTTTTTCAAATCGGCTACGTCCAACTAATTTTACATCATTTAAATTTCAGATCACCAGGAGGATTGGAATCACATCAACCAGGAGGCACCTTTTTTTTTAAGTCCCCACTTTGCCGGTCTGTACCGATTTCAATTTTAATTTTTTTTTAAATTTTTATACTTTTCAAATATCAAAAAAAAAATGTTAAAAAATGGATACTTAAAATGTTTACTGTTTTTTTTTTTATTACGCCCGTAAAATTACCTCATAATCGAGCCTCTAGACTAGAATACCCTCTTAAGAAAAAGAGAAGACAAATTCATTCCAACACCTACACCACATTTTTCTGGAAGACCTCATTGTCAAATTTTGTCATTTTTTTGAAAAACTGATCATTGTAATTTTTACACACACACACACTTGGTATATTTACTATCAGGGCAAACAGACAGATAAAAATAACGATTACAAATTACTTTTAGTAAACTCTAAACATAGTTTTTTTTTTTTATAATAATTGCTTACCACACATTTTACGTGAATGTTTAATAGAAAATTTCATAATATTTGTGTATATTCGTTCTTAGTAATTTTTATTAATATTATAATTTTATTTATTAAACAATACATAATTAAATTAAAAATATACAACTTTGAATTTATTGCTCTTTACAATCGGTTATAGACATAGTAATAAATAAAATTACTTATTATATTTATCAACTTACCAAAGAAATTTTAATTAATTGTTGCTTTTTATCAAGAACACGAAAGACAGTTGGTTGTGACAATACCTTTTGAAAAAAATTTCATTTATTTTTGTGAATAATTTTTTTTGACAAGTTATCTAAAAAATGCGAGTAACGTCTTGATATTTTTAATATACTTTTTTTATCTAACAATATTTTTGAGAAAATATCCAAAAAAGTGGCGTTTTCTAGCAGAGAATTCTTTCATCTTCTTCTGAATTTTAATTTTCTCAATTTAGTGAATCAATGGAATAACTAACAGTGCTAAAAGTGAAATGGAAACCGAAGAAAAGTATCCACTACTTTTAGTTTACCTAGACGATGGAACTATTAGGCATACAAGCAAAGATCATCATTATCCACGAGGACAAAATATTGCTACCGGAGCTGCTACTGTCATTACGACCTGGCCAGGTAATACACCCAAATTAATTTTGAATTCATTATGTGAGTTTTGATTAATTTTAGGTCATGTTACATCATGTTGGACTTCGGCGTTACTTTGCGGAATAATATTTCTTTTATTCAGTTCAATGACTCTGTCATTTTTACGACAGCCTTATTTTATGAATATGGCAACACAAAAAGAATTTATATGCCAAACAGAAAAACCAAAATCGGAACAGACACTCTATTTTGCTCATACGACCAATAATTGGTCATATCAAGAAGTGAGAACGTTACAGATACTTCTACAACATTATTACGACTTAAATATTGTTCTTTTAAACGTGCAAAATTGCCAAAATTCCTCGAAAGATACTGATTCGAAAGTATTTAATGGAACTCGAGTTAATAATACAAAAATTAGAGACAAAGTAAACGTAGCCGATGGGAAATTTAATAAATTAACCAAAAAATATAAACAGATGAAAATTATCAACTACAGTTGTTCCGATTATTTCAAAAACACACCCTTGAAGAACTGTTGGACGCATTTCACTGAAGATATTTTAAATTTTGCTGTAAGAATATTAGAATTGTGGGAAAATGGTGGAATGAGTTTTAATCTGAAATCGCCAATTTTTAATTTTTCATATTCCGAACAAGACGTTAATTCATTTGTTTTAAAAAACAAAGGAGTATCAGAAGTACCAACCACTGTTCATACCAACATTATAAATAAAAATGAAACCAATTCTACAAATTCATCACATAATATTTCGCGTAAAGAACGCACAACAACTACAATTTCACCGATAAAAATACGTAAAACGCTTTTTCGAATTGTAATATTACCGAGCATCGAGAATATTCCAGAAAATTCAATTACATCCGATTTTCAAGGCAATTTTATTGCCACGCACACACAATGTCACGCATTTTTCGAACAAATATTAAAGTCATTACGTAACAATTGTCACGATCGTACAATAACCGTTGAAAAGTTAATTATTGACGCCATATTGAAATTTTGTAAAATTGGTGAAGTTGATAGAAGATACTGTGATAAAGCTGCCAAATACAATACAACACATTCGTAAACAATTAATTTTTAGTTAAAAATTAAAAATATATACAATATAAATGTACTAAAATTTTATTATATATCACATCTGTTAACTTTACTTGCAAAAAAGCATAATATAATTATCCAATGTAGCGATGTGATAACCATAGACACCACTGTCTGTCGATTCATATAAATACCGGAACAAATAAGTCGTAATATAAATATTAAACATTCCAAAGTAATAATAAATCCTTGCAAAAGCAGCCAAGGCATAAAGAAAACTGGATTTCCCTAGAAATTAATGTTATATTTATTATACACATTTTTGTATTAATTTTTTATAATAAATATTTTTGTAAAAGTATATTTTTGTCCTAAATATCAATTTTATCGGTGGGCTAGGGGGAAAATGTGTCAATAATAAGAAAAAAATTTAGTGCACGTAACTTGATTCCAAGATTGCCAACCGTTCCACATTTTCTGGAACGTTCTGTTCCTGGAGAAAATTTGGATTGCCCGCCATAGCTCTTGAGAGACATCTACTGGCGTACCAAATATAGTTGCTGATTTTTTGATAATTTTACATTATTGTTTTTAAAGTAAGAAGTAATTCACGTAAGGAAATTACGTCTAGTTATTCTATTTGTTTACTTTAACCAAATATGGTTGAATATGACATTTATGGTTTTAAAAATTTTATTTTTATTAGGGGAGACAGAATCATTTTTTTTACGATTTTTCTTTTTTTTTAATAAATAATGGTTTTCTGTTGTATTGCAACTTGAAAAAATAAAAGTTTAGATATGATGGAAAAGAAAACTGGAACAAATTGGCATTTGTAAGCAAACTGAATAAACACATAACATACTAATTAAAATTCACATAGTGTTTGAAAAATTGTCAAACTGGATCGGTTGGGACTCGAGCGCGGATCTCTTGGTGCTAGCCAAGCACCTTACCGACTTAGGCTACCGACCGCTTGTTCGAGTGTCACTCCAGGCCGACAATGAATCAAACACATCCTCTCTTTAATGCGAGACGCAGTTATATTTTTATTTACTTAAAGGAGGACCTTCATTTTTGAAAAGCACAATCCATGCCACCAAGTTACGCTATCTTGTAAAATGCATATGCATATCCTTCCGGATATCTTTTACTTCACTGGTTTTGTCAAGGCTCTCAACTTACACCAAAACAATACATGTACAAATTTAAAAAAAAATTAATGTTTGCTAACTTTAGAGCATACTCGTGTAACAATAATAGACTAATTTGTATTAAATTATACAAATAAGTTTTGATTATATTTTTCAAAAAAAAAATTATTTACTCAAAGGAGGACTCGAACCCATAACCTTCATCTTTCAAAAGCACGATCAATGCCACCAAGCTACGTTATCTTGTAAAAGAGATTATTGTCTCTAAAAAAATATCTCTAATATCTTAAATTCATAGAAAATAAATTTTTAAGTTAATTTCTACTTTGACCTATAATCAGAGCCGGTGAGAGCGAGAGCGATGAAGGGCCACCAGGCACAAGAAAAAATTTTCCCCCAAAAATAACTGACGAGCAAAAAAAAAAGTCGTTTTAATTTGGCCTGCCAATAAACACAAAATTACAACTGACACATCTCTCCCCTACGAAGTACAAATGAGCATAAAATGTTCTGTGAGCATAAACGTGGTATTATAGTATTTTTTTTCTTTAAATTTCACAGTAAGTTTTATAACGCGAAAATTGCAATAAAATACCGTAAAAACTCCAAGTAAAACGAGTACATGGTACTCTAACGTAATTGCTGACGTAATTAATTTAAGATCTCGCTTATACGATCGTGGTAGCGTCCGGGTTTTGGTTCGATCTTGTTCATCTGAATCTTGTTTAACTTGTTCTTTGCATTCATCTAGTCTACGGTTCATCATTTGCACAATATCGAATAAAGTAAAAAACTAGATAAATCATTTTTTTCATCAATTATTAAAATTAAACCAAGTTAAATCAAAAGTTTACTTACAATTCCAACAACCGAAATAAAAATAATATACCACGGTCTTAAACTTTGGAGTAATGGCCAACTACAAATTTTTAGACCATCTCGATAATGTTTTTTCACAATTGGACCAATCACCGTATAAAATGGAAGTTTCATTTTAAAAATTATTTATGATTTTAAAATCACAAATTTCATTTTATTTTATCTCGTTTATCACATTCTTATTATTAAAATTTATAAACAAAATTTCCTACAATTTTGACAGTGATCAGTCAATAAAATGAAATGAAATTTCTGATTGAAATTTCTGTCATAATTTCAGAAAAAAAATATATATGTATTAAATTTCAAGTAAATTATTGATTTAAAATGTTTTCAAGGCAGAACAGTCATGATTACCCAGTGATTAGCACTTTTAGTAATCGAAAAAATCGGCAAAACCAAACAAAAATTGCTAGATCAAGTATTGATTTTCTTATAAATTATTTAAGAACACCAAAGAAATCTGTAAAAACACCTTCGAAAGTAAGGTCTATGATAACGTTAGAGAATGGTCCAGTTGATGTAGTTATATGGTTTTTTTTAACGTATATTTCTATAATCACAAACGCGAATTTTGAAATTTCTAACCAGTTTCAAGGTAAATCGACAAACCCGTAGAAAAACCAAAATCTGTTAGCCGGATCAGTACGGGGCATTTTTAAATTACTTGTGTAGAAAAATTTTTAGTGAAAAACTGGAGCCAAGATTTTATTTAAGGGCAGATTAATTTCTGAACTCCGTTAGGTTTATCACTCAATGATTTTTCCCCATTTTCATTCTTTTTCGGGTTACTCACTAATAAATAATTATGAAAATTTCTGCACTGAGATGTGTTCTTGGCCTTCCCTTTCATAAAAATAGGCCTAATCCATTTACCATTGCTGATTTAATTATACCTACTATCGTAAAGCCATCTCGGTTCTCTACGGCCCTGTAAATCGATATCAATAAACTAAAATTTTATGAAATACTTAATGATTTTTTGTTTTAGGTATGACGTACTGCCTGAGTTATTTAGGTATAGTTACGATGTTTACTGTTTCCCAAATTCTATATTATAGTTTTAAAAAGGTAAACAAAATTTTGGAAACTTTTTAAAAGTAATTTGCCTAGTGTTATTTTGTAGGACAATCGAAAACTTGCTCTGCTATGGTTAATACCTATGTTTTGGGGTATGATCACAAATGAAATTCCATCTTTAATTCGGATAAGTCAAGGACTTTCCTCAGAATCAATATTAAATGAGATAATAGTTATAACATCTCTAGTTGTTTTTGGTAAGTGTTTTTTAGGAGTTCAAATTCATGATAATATTCTACTGATGTTCTCTCTTTTATAGGGTTAAAAGTGATCCTTTGGATGGAGGTCGTTATTTATATGCTCAAAATTTAAAGAAATTTTTAATATTATAAAATGTTAATATAAAAATAGTTGACGCCTTTTTTTAATTTTAATTATTTATTAAATACTTATCTAAAGAGACTAAAAATCACTAGAATTTTCAAATTAAATTTTATCTAAAGTAAGTTGCAAATAAAAATGTAAGATCCAAATGAATGGGTTCTTACTAGTGATGTCGAGTCTATTTGCAGTTAGTCGATTAATCGACTAAATTTATTTTCTGACAAAATTAGTCATTAGTCGAAAATATCGAGCATAGAATAGTCGATTAATCGACTAAATTAGTCGAATTCATGAATAGGGTAACCTTTGTAATTATTTCATAAACAATGTTTTAAATTAAATTTTTGACTTTTATTATTTAAAAAAAAAAAAAAAAAATACATATTACAATGTATTATTCACATAAAAGTAAAAAATCATAAAAAAAGATGATTTTTAGTTTTTATTTTTATTTTTTCTTATAAATAATACAGAAGAATTGTTAAATTAATCGTTTTTAGTCATTTAAAAAAATATTAGTCATTTTAGTCATTTAGTCGACAGTAAAATAGTCGATTAAAAAGTGACTAAAAGTAACTAAAATTAGTCGACTAAACCGATTAATCGATTAATTATTCGACATCACTAGCTTACGGGCATTTCAAAGAAATAAAATCGGCTGATGGTCATAACCATTGTGGTCATATGTAACCAAGAATGACAAAACGCCCAACTGGTACACCAATTTGACAACTAATACACTTTATGTGCATATATGGAATTGTTGACATTTTATACGGAATCAAAGTGACTGTCAATCGGTTAAGGTTGTTCTGGTATGAGGACTAACTAAAGAGAAATGTATAAAAATTTGCACAGAGGTTCTTAAAAAAGTGTTCCACTATCCTACGAAAGAAAAAAGAAATCTGGTCGCTGAGAGTCGAGAAATAAATTATGAAAGTTGGGTGAAAATGCATAGATTCTTATGGAGACATGTAAATTTTTTTTATTTCGGATTTAAAACGAAATAGTTGTAATAAAAAGAATTCAATAAAAAACTTAAATGATGTAACTTAACCAATAAGGAATAAATTCTCAAATTTTTAAAGCGATCCTGTCGACTGAATGCGAGATTTTTCGATCGCAAGCAATGAAAACGCATGTCGTAGTGGCTTTATACGTGAATTATGGCAACACTGTTGACGTCATAATAATATATACGTACTAACTACAACATGAAATGTATGCAATGTGTCCACGCCATCTATTAATGGGTGATCATGGTATCATGTTAATAGTATCGTCGTTAATTCTTTCTTAATTGGTTTGTATCTGAGCTTACCTGCTAATGTAATGTACATATGTATGTACATAATTTATGATAGAGTTGGAACAACACATGTTGTAAATTTAAATAGGTACATACATAGAACACTAGAAGCCAACTAATATCAAAAAAGTGTAATTGGTTTGGAGTCATTTGGAGACGTGTCACAGCTTACGGCATTAGTCAGTCCGTGTCCGTCGTGTCCGTCATCGAACGCACAGTGCATTGTATGTACATTGTTATCATTGTTAGTTGGACACGTTGAACAGCTCTCTCTGGTAATACGTGTGTTGCAGTAGTGTGCGTAAATACGCACACTACTAAAAAACGCCAAACTAATACACTGCAAACAGTGTGTATCTACACAAACAGAGTGGGGAGATTTACGTCATAAACTCATTACAAGTGGAACAGAGACATAGACAATCTAGTTTGACCCCTTGGAAATATACAAGCGGCCAAACAAGGGGACAAACTAGATTGGCTTTGCCTCTGTTCCACTTGTAATGAGTTTGTGACGTAGTCTGTTTGTGTACATACACACTGTTTGCAGTGTATTAGTTTGGTTTTTTGTAGTAGTATGTGTATACACGCATACAATCACATCACATGTATTACCAGAGAGAGCTGTTCAACGTGCTCAACTAACAATGGGTATATTGTTAATATAATGGTGTGTTGACTCGACGACGACTACTGACGGACTAATGCCTAAAGCTGTGACTGGCTTACAAATGACTCCAAGCGAGTTTCACTTTTTTTATGTTAGTTGGCTTCTAGTGTTCTATGCGGCCAAACTACTGTTAAATAGTTAGTATCCCGCTTGTCACCAAAAAGTTACGTCACAAAAATGGGAGGAGCTTCCCCGCTTTCTATGGTGATATACATATTTAGAGTTTGTGTCTGCATGTGTGCTGTAGTGGATATTTGTATGTGTAATATCCGTACATATGTCTAGCTCGGTCACTGGAGGGAGATGATGAACACACTCGGCAATATGTACGTATACATAATGCTGGTGTAATACGTATGTACTCTAGGCTTACGTATTCATTGTATTACATTGTTGCAACAATCAACATCCGAACCGCTACAAACGTTGTGGACGACTGAACCACCTAAGCCGTGTCGGGCTCAATCTGGACTCATCACAAGTTACATTTTCTACACTTACGCTGACCACTTGGAAATGTAAAATAAATGCTGCCATCTAATGTAATCTTTCTATAGTAGGATAACTATTATGGGTTAAGTTAGGTAATAATTAGATGATGTTTCAATCAGGGTCACTGTCACTAGATGACGACACTTTTGCATCTTACCGATATTTTAACGTTGAACCCAGTGTTGTCGAGGTTTACAGAAATAATTCACTATTTAAAAAATTGTATAAAAACAAATTTATTTCTGTCGAAAATATTTACGAAAGTATTTAATGACATTTAAACATATTTTAATGTTATAATTATATTTGTATATATTAAAAATTAATAAATTTCCCCTTTGAAATTTCGTTGGATACAGTTGGCAATACTTTTAAAAAGTAATGCTTTAGTATAGGATACAGTATCACCACAATTAAAAAACTAAACCTCATACCATAACTACCTTAACAGCTTGTGAAAATAACAAAATAATTTTTAGAGTTTGGAAAGAAAAAGACACTGTAGTGCCACCACGTTGCAGCGAAAGGAATTATTACTGTTGTTTAAAATTTCCAATAAATTAACGAATTCTGTAGATAAAACATTTTATTGATTTTCCAAAAATGTTTAGCCAACTTGCAGCAATTTCACGCAGCAGGAAGATTTACCAAGTTGCTTCGCCTATTGAAATTATCAATATTAATTTACCGACAAAACATGGCAACTCAAGAAGTTAACTTTCATATTGCACCGTATGATGTCACTATAGCACTTATAAAACAAAAGTTTTCATTGTTGCAGACGTTATGTATTAATTATATTACTAATTCCTAAGCTGGTAACTGTTTACATAAAACAATCGTTCAAAAACGGATTTTGTATGATTTTTTTCCGCTCTTTGTCATGGTGTAAACAAAAATTTTGAATTTTGGGAAATTATTCCAAAAAGCTCGTTTTTTGAGCTTCCAGACGTCGGACGTGTTTGAAAAATATTAGCGGGTAAAAAACCATTAATTTTTTTCCAGATTATTTTAGTTTACATCTTTAGGGCAAATTTTAAAAAAAATTACTACGTTTACTGCTATGCCTTTGGTCAATAATCACTTTTAAAGATTTTTTGTTTATCGATTAAAAAATGTCTCAAAATTTAAGTCTAACAAAGCATTACATAGAAACATGAAGCGATAAATAATTAACCAAATTTATTTTTCCTGTAATCTCCTGACTTTTCTGAACATTTTGATGAAAAAATTATTGCGTTATGTTAAATATTACAAAAATTATGGATTTTTTAATATAATAACGTCACCGAAAGTGATAGCCACAGAAACACCATTTTAACTCTATTTTGCTAAATTTAAAAAATTCATAAATTGAAAACTATTAGAGATAATTTTTTTAAATTTTGTACAGATTAGGATGGTTAAATAAACAAATAAAATTTCAGCTAAATCTGAGGTCATGGGTGACATGACCTGGATGAAGTGGCGTGAAATGACCCTTAAATTATATTTGTTTAACTTGTGACCTTAAAAGAAGCTGTGTAAAACTTAAAAATAATAATAATTCACTCAAAAATTTATTTTATTTATAACACGAGCACGCTTCTTTTAATCAGAGACGTATTTACAAATTTTACCCCCTGGAGCAAGTCTGACTAAAGCGTCCCAGCCTTCAATTATCCCATACTACTTATTATATGACGTAAACGTAAATATTCGACCTGATAGTTTCCAATTTCACCACCAGAGGCGATAGTAAAAATCTGCGTCACCAATAAAAATGGGATTTATACTTCTATAGAACTGTCTCAAAAATTTTTACTGCGTATAATATATCTACATAGATACTGAAATATAAAAACTCAAGACAAAGACAAAAACACAAATCATAAATATATTTATTTTTTCGATGATATACATTACAAAGATTACTGAACAGCTTCTCTCACTTAAGTATATTATTGACAGTAGATAAAATACAGAAATATTCGATTACGAGTTGGGCTGCACAGTTACAATCAGAATCATGTCTTACGGTACAAAAAAAACTCGTTAAACTTACATACGTCACATACAAAACAGTTACAAAAATATGTATTTAAAAAAAAATTACAACAAAATTTCGTTATTCTATACAAAATATTTAAGGTGTGGAATCCTTTAATTTTTTGGCGGGAATCGCATCACTTTCGCCATCGGAGACACGTTTACTTTTACGAACCTAAAAATGGGAACAAACTTAATATTTCTATACTTCAAACAAAAACCAGGTGTATGTAAAGAGTTAAATACATTTTTTGATAAACTCATAACATCAAAAATTTATAAATAATTTTGAAAAAAAGAAACAAGTACCGATTAACAAAATATTTTATTAAAAAAATATAAAAATATTACAAAAATAGTAAAAAAGATGGCAGTTTTCCACAAAATTCACAACATGATTTTCATTTTTAGCTACACCTTCTCAAAAAACGTCATACTTTTCGACTTACCAAATGAGAAATATCATTAACCGGTTTACTATCATCCGTTTTTAGTTTCACCGGTGATTTTTGTTTACTGCTGGTGGCTGCTGTGGATGATCCACTTTCGGACGTTTCGGCGCCATCTTTTGCTTCTATACCATCTTTTAAATATTCTAATACAGATTTACGGGCCTCCTCTTTGAATGTTAACACATCGGTGATTTTATTTTCAATTTCTGGTAACAATTCGTTAATTTCAGAGATTTCGGCTTCAATTTCATCGGTTTTAGTTGTTTCGGCAGTCAATTTAGCGATACGATCTTTTAAGAGTGTGGAAGCTTTGTTTAAATTTTCGATGGATTCATCAAAACGATTATCCATTGAATAGGCCAATGCAATTTTAAAGTGAATATCAGCTAATCGTCGAGTTTTACCTAAAAATTATTACAAAATAATAAACTTGCAGACATATAGTTTACCCTAAAAAAATACCTTGGATTTCTTCATGTAATTTCAAACATTCTTGCAAATCTTTAATGGCCAAATCAAACGTTTCACTTTCAATTGCTACATCGCCTAAATGATATAAAGTCTCAACCAATAAATCTTTCCCGGCATCACCCTCTTCCTGAAATATTTTACGCGCAATTTCAAGATTTTCCCACGCCAATTGTAAATTATCCACATTGTCTTCACCCTCTTCACCCTCGGCATCCTCTTCCGATTTTTCACCCTGGAATCACCAAAACAACTATTAGCCTCCATAAAATGCAAATAATCCCTGAAAATTTACCTCTTTCTTTTCCTCAGTGTCTTCTTCCTTATTTCCTTCTTTCTCTGACTTTTCTTTCTTTTCTTCAGTCTCTAAATTCTCTTTATTTTGTTTATTTTCAGCTTCCTCATTCTTTTTATTTTCATCTTCAGCTTCTTCCTCTTCGTCCTCATCCTCTTCCTCTTCTTCGTCGACTTCTTTAACACCTTCTAACTTCTCATTTGAACCATTTTGCTCCTTTGGCACCATATTCTCAACAACCACGTGAGCTTCATCCCGCGCAAATCCTAACAATGCCTAAGGTAAAAAAAAAATCAAATTTTAGTCTTTTCCGACACAAAACATATTTTCAAAAAATGACTACCTGGCCATAATATAGATAAACTTTGCCTAAGTACTCGTGAAATTCTCCATATTTTGGTACCAATTCCCCTAGAGCTTTGGCGAAGTGATCCACAGCCGACGCATAATCTTCACCCTCCAGAAAGTCTTGACCATCTTTAACAATATTTGTAATATCTTCCGCCGTGATGATCTTTTGTACTTCAGCCATCTGTTAAAAAATTATCAAACCATTTAGTTTAGAAAGTAATTTAAAAAAAAAAAAAAATTTTACAAATTAAAACTAAAATTAAGAATAAAAACTCTAAGGACATTTTAAATTAAACTTACAAATATTTGATTTTAATATTAACTCATGTTATTAACCTAGTCAAGGAGCGTGTGTCAAAAAAATTAACAAACAATAAGGTAATTTTTATCTAAAAATAGTAATTATGTAATTATACCCCCCGCACATTATGAATAAATTTACTTTTTCGATAGAGAACAAAGAAAAAAATAGTACACCGTATAGAAATAGTACAAACAAACCGGTATAGACCGAATTCGAGTTAATATATATTAAAATAAGGTTATATTGGGTAAATGAAGTTATCGATCGGTTCTATTCGTCCATAATACAACAGTCATGCTTACGTCATACTATTCTCCAATGTCTACACTGAATGTGTATACAGGCGATATTTTTAATTTTATACTTCAAAATTCTTAGAATTTTCTAGCATTACAAAAATAAATAATTGAATACAATACAACTATCAATAATAGTGTGAAATGATGGCCAAGGGACTGGGTAATGTTAACAAAGATGGCCGACTTAAAAATACCGACCCAGAAATGCAATTATTGACTAAAATTAGACAAAACACAAAACTATTCTAAATACGTTGTTTTTTTCATATTAAACCGTTTTTTCTTATTTTTGATAAATTTTGAAGAATCTGGCGCAAAAAATGGCTCATTGTACTGACGTCAGTATAAAACGAGTATTTACTATGTAGTAAAGTTAATAGAAACACTGAAAATAAAACATAACTTCACTTTGCAGATGAAAATTATCAGTATCGACATGTTTGTTTACAAATTGTGACGTCGTTTTAATGAAATGGCGCGTTTTCACTCACTTGAATCGCTGTCGAAAGTTAACGATTTTCAAAACAGAATTTTTAAATGATTACCAAATATTTTTCACCATTAAAATCAAACATATTATAAAAATGAATGATAATGGTGGGAGTGCCGAATAGGATTTTTATTTAAAATAAATCTTTAAAAAATTGTGCTTCAAATGACGTAATTAAGGTTACTGAAATACTTAAGCTGGAAATGTTAGAAACCAGACTCCAGAAATGGATCAATTTTCTAATTTTCAGAGAAATGACATTTTCAAAGATATCAAATTACAATTAACTGCGATGTCTATTTTAAAATGACTTTAATTATAGGAAACACTAACTCCAAAGTATCGTGAAGTATCATCTAAAAAAAAGCAATTACGTTCATCGCATTAATATAAAGTTTAATTTGTTCCGTAAAACATTATTTTCCTATAAAAATTTGAACCCATTTTTTGTCGCTCTGTCAGCAGAATTAACGATTTTAAATATCTTAAAATTTGGTATTTACCCTGTCAATATTGTAGCTTAAAATATTTACAAACTAACCCATTCCAAAAGAAAGTTTGCCAATTCCTAATTATAAACGGTAAAGACTTGACAATTTGGCATTTCAAACAGATTGTAGGTTTCAAGTAGCGTTTTATTTTGCCCAAAATTATAAGCGTTATATTAACAGAAAATTTAGGTTCATAAGTCAAGTTTAATTTAATATATACGTAGTGTAATTATTTGAAAATTGCCGAAAATTGAAATTTACAAATAAATAATAATTCTCCAGCCATTCCACATGTTTAATCAGTACGAAATATTGAACTTAGAATAAACTTTGCCATAAAAATCAAAAAGCTAAGTTAAGATTTTGAATGAATACCGTGTAAGGATACATTCAAAGCTCAAGTACCAAAAATAGAATAACTCTCTTTTCTCACGACCGAATTTCCTGACTTTTCCTAATTGTTCAGACAAAATTTGAGTTTTCGCCTGACTATACGTTTCTTTCACGTTAAAACCATAAGGTAGCGGTTACACTGGATACGAATTCATCCGAAAATTCATTCGTACGAATTCGTACGAGTTTATCCGAGTTAATACGAATTAAACAAATGCATACATTTAGACATGCGTGGTTACACTGCTTACGACTCTTTCGTACGAGCTCGTACGACTTTTTGATACGACCAAAATATTTTGTTTTTTGATGCGAATTCGTACGAAAAAAATGATGGATTTAGAAAAAATAATTATTTTTGTTGAACAAAGGCGGTTTTTAATGGATTATAAACCTATATATTATCATAATAAAAAGTTAAATAAAAAATTGTGGAATGAGGTGGCAGAGGAAATGTTTAAATAATTTTTTAATTAAATATATTACGATATAATAAAACTAACCTAACCTAACAAAAACATTTTAAGTATGTGTAATGAAAAATTAATTAACTAAATATTGAAGCTAAAATTCAGTAGATTTTAAAATATAACTGAATGTGACTTGTTCAAATACTCTAAAAATTTCTGTTTGTCTCGAAAAATTTCTTCAAAGCAATTCCAGAACTCAGCTTTTTTGCTCTACATGAATAATAAATAATCGTTTACCCAGAATTGTTTGTTTTCTATAATTAGAAATTTTGAAAACGATGTTTCTAATAAATAAGATTCGGTAGCTGAATTCATTGTTTGATATCATGCAATATGTATTAACGGTTTTCAGTTTAAAATTTAAATTTAAATACGAATTCGTATTACGATTTCGTATCCAATGTAACCACACAGTCGTACGAATGAATTTCGTACGAGCTCGTACGAATCATTTTTCGTACGAATTCGTATCCCATGTAAACGCAGCCTAACAAATTTCACTAGAGCCAAAGCATTATCGTTTTCACTCTCACATTACGAATTTGATTACGCTCTCACGCAGAGTTACCTTCGCTATAGAAGTGTTCACTTCAATAAAATAATCGCCTCCAACTGCATCCTTATACAAACAAACTAACCACCATTTATATAGCTCAAACAGACAACACGCTGTGTCGAGGTGGTGAGTAATCTAAACTATTACCAACACAAGTACGTAAAAGCACATAAAGCACAATATACCCTACCAACATAGCCTCCTGCCATACAGTTGATGGTGTTTTGTTCGTGTAAACTAGTGTCCCCGTAGTAGCCGAATAACAGCTACTTACGTGTTACAGTGGTAAAAGTTGTTCAGCGCCAACCGAAGAATCAAATGGCAAATTACTCGTAAAATATATTACATGTTGTAATCATTAGCTAGAAAATAATATTATGGTCATCAAAACGGCGTGGACATGCAAAAAACACATTTAAATGTGTAAATGTGTTGTTTCGAAAAAGCTCGAAAGCTCTCAACTAGTGCGTGCGAATAAAGTTAAGTGTGATTTAATAACTGATAAGGAAAAAAATATAAAAAATAATTATAATTTAAAAATTATTGTGATAACACTATGTGAAGCAGAAGGCTAAAAACTGAAAGCAATATTTTTCTGTTCCAATATTAGAATGTACCTAAACATTTTGACATATTGAATTCAACCCCCTCGCCCCCGTGCTGCCATGCAAGCATTTTGAATTTTCAACTTTCAATATCTTTTTTTTGTTAAAATGTATTATAATAAAAATAAGAAATCAAAATATAAAAATCCAACCGCACATATTAAAAATAGAATAATAAAAAATTAAAAAAAAAAAATTATTGAGCCAAGCGCGGCGAACCGAAAGTGGTGGTCGTTGGTTGGAACCGTTGTGGGTCGTAACGGGTGGGTTTTTGCACGATGAGGTAGCGTGCTTGTCGGTGGTTCGAGCCGTTAAGAGATCTCCCTATGATATGTAGAGAATTTGAGTGAGTGAGTATACACACTTGGTCGCCGCCACTTTCCCCGTTATTTTCCCCTCCTTTCTCCCCACCACTGGCTCCGTTAGCATGTGAATTATAACGACCAACCGAATTGGTATGATTCATTCGAATACAAACAATACTGTGTAAGTGTTATTACGACGTATCGGGGCACGAGATTACCAAATAAAATATTTACGACAACACCAAACGAACGAACGCGTTTCCCAAAAAAATTAAAAATTTATCGAAAAGAATTATTTTGCCGTGGTGTTATAGAAGAAAATTGCGGTAATAAAAATCGGACACTAGCAGCCAGGCCGGGCTAAAACAAAATTAAACAATAAATTTTTAATAACTTCCCAAAGCGGAACAATTTATTACAACCAACATCGAACTGTACGACTTCTGTTTACGTCCGTTGAAAAAACGTCTTCCATTAAAAACGTGCGATTTAACCGGTGCGTTACAGGCGCACCATCGCTATCGTGGTCGATTTCGAAGAAAAAAAGGCGCAAAAAAACGTGGACGAATACGTTGCGCCGCGTCGTTTCCGCTAAAGTGTTGTTTACGTTTGCCAACGTTGACCACGTCAATAACGTCAAAATCGGATCCGTATCGCGATACACTATACAGTCAAATCAGTCAAATGGATTCACCCGGGGCAGCGAGCAACGGCTCAATTGGCGGGGCCGCGACACAACAACACTGTCCAAACGGTGGGGGCGGTGGCGGTACCACAGCCCAAGGCGACGATTCAGATGATGGACCAAATGGGTGGAATTGTAGTATGCATCCGAGTGTGTTTTTCTTGTTAGGTAATGAAATATGCTTTTATTTTTTTTTAATTATTGTTAAATCTTGAACGAATCATGGGACAAATTCTATACGACGAATTCACAAACTTAGTATGGAGATTAAACAAGGAGACGAAACTCAATGTATTCAAAAAAGTGTCCAAATCAAAGATGGCACTCGTGTTCGACGGATACGAAAGCGGTACAGTACTTATTCTCAAATGGAACACTCTCAAATGGAAACGCGGGCTTCTATATTATCTTTGTTAGCTTTTGAATAGAATCTTCTGGAATCTTTTTCAATGTTCAACTCAGTTATAAAGTGGGTTTTTCGATCGTTTTTAAAATAAACTTAATTTTTATTTTGCGTCGCATCATTTATATTGTATATTATATAATTCGCTAACGTCACTATGTAAAACCGGAGTCAGTACCATTGAATATCCGCCGTACAAAGTAATTTAAACTATAAGAGTTTATTTCACACATATGTAATTTCTATATATTTCATTTTTAATTTTTTATTAAATATCATCAACCGACATTGGTGATTCTCAAATGGAAACACTCACTTCCCCAGTCCCAACGTCTTTCCATTTAAGAATAAGTACTGTAGTTACATTCTGTTTTAACGCTTTTTGTGTTACTATATTCGCTATTTCACATCAGTATTCGAGCATTATTAACGCCACGAGTGGTAAAAAAAGAAAGCCTTATATTTACCATTTTCCTGACCAATTTTGTCAATTCCTCTCAAATAAGTTAAGTCTCCTTCTTATAATACTCCATTTTATAAAGGTTCATTTATATCTACAGACACTGAACGTCACAGACACGTATCGTGGCAGACACGACATTTTCAAAAGTATTCATATGCACAGACAATTAGCAGACAGACACGGACAGTAGATACGGTAAATACTATACGTACAGCACACATAGTAATAGTATGTATCACTGAATTACAAAAATTAAATTGTAGCAGATCTGACAACGTTATGTGACTTTTACATATATTGAACATTTTTTCCAAACTTGCGTTATTATTTCCAAAATTGCGTTACTTTTGATTATCACCAAATTTCTCATCAGTGTGATTGTGGAGAAATGTACATACATAACCTAATAAATTCGATTAAATGTTTGTTATTCAGATCTTATATAATTAACAGAAAATGTTTATTTTCTAACAAATTCGATTAATTTCTCATTGTTTATACTTCATAAAACGAATACAATGAAAGTTTATAAATAAATTCTAGGAATTTTGTTTGAACGTTTCGAAACATGCATTCATAATAACCGCGCAAAGTCATAAAACACGTTCCAGCACAGACAAAATATTCTCGTCGAGAATACTGTACGGACACTGTCTGTCACTGTGCGTGTCTGTGCGCTTACATTACGCTATAATATGAATACACCCATAAGAAAAGCATTAAACAATATTTGTCGTGTCTGGCACGATACGTGTCTGTAACGTTCAGTGTCTGTAGATATGAATGGACCTTAATTAGTATAGCGCAAGCGTTGGCAATCTAGATCGATTACCAAATGATCCATTTGATAAAATTTTTTCAGTTTTGTGACTTTGGATTTATTTTAACATGGGTATGTTTTGAGCTGGGTATACACAATTAAAAAAATTCGTAACAGTTAAAATTGCATCAAAAAAATGTGATGGTCTACGTATAATCGAGCACAGACTACGCATAATCTAAATACGCGATTATATATAAAAGTTTAATAAAACCAAGTAGTATTTTATCCCCAGAATTGTGAAAGACTCTAGCTACTGAACTACGAAATCCTCACCCAATGTGGTCCTCACCCAAAAAAAGGAATTCCCGCCAGCACCAGATTTACCTCTGTGGAGACCTCGGGGCACTTCTCGTGTGGAGGCCTCTTAGAGTTTTTGTTAAGATAATAAGGAAAGGCCGTAGTCCGATAAGAAGAGAAAAACCTATCATTTCCTATTTATTTCTGCTACATTGCTATGAGTGAATGTAGTGATTTTAGAAAGTTTCTACCCTTAATTATAAACCAACAAAGTAAAAAAAAATTAATTAAAAAATCAAAAAACCCGACTGCGTTTAAAGTAAACTAAAATGGTGTAAACAAGATGAAACAGAGAAAAAGAAAAATGAATAAAAAATACAGCAGTCGGAGGCATAACTGTTGTACCAAGTTAAACAGAAAAGTTTGATGCCTCCACTTTTATTCATTCTTCTTTTTCTCTATTTCATCTTGTTTACACCATTTTAGTTTAAACGCAGTCGGGTTTTTTTATTTTTTTAATTAATTTTTTTATTTAATTAATTTTTTTGTTAAGTTTTTTATTTAGGTCTTTTTAGCGTTGTTTAATTATTTAGAAGAAAAAATATATAGATTCGCATATAACAGATTACAGCGGCTGGTAGCCTAAATTACCACGAATTTAATATTAATTTTATTTTTATACTAGCTCTAATATAATAGATTTTGTCTACGACTTCATCCGCGTAATCATTGAAAGTTGAGTCCACAAGGATGATTTCATCAACAAAAGCTAGTTTCCATATAAATTCTCAACCCTTGTCCTACCGCTTTAGGGTATGAAATCTGCACTTGGTACTCGCTTACGTTACTAAAAAACCCATGTGCAGAATTTCACGTTTCTAGACTCAATGGTTTTCTATATAAACTGTCATCCCCTTTTATATCCTTACGGAATAAAATTCCAAAAATCCCTTCTTAGAGCTCACCTACGCTACATAAGGAAATCCTGTACAAAATTTCACGTTTCTGGGCCCAGTAGGTTTTTTAAATAAATTTTAACCGCCTATTTGACCCTGTTAGGGGATGAATTTTCAAAACTCCTTATTGGTGCTCGCCTACATTATATAAAGAACCCCTTTGTAGAATTTCACGTTTCTAGACTCAACAATTTCTATATAAATTTCCATCCCCTGTTTTAACCCCTTAGGAAACGAAATTCTAAAAATTCACTCTTGGTGCTTGCTTGCGTTACTAAAAGAATCTTTGTAGAAAATTTTACGTTTCTAAAACCAGCGGTTTTCTATATAAATTTTCATCCCCTATTTTACACCCTTAATGAATAAATTTTTACAAAAATTCTCCCCCTTAATACTCATCTACATTATTAAAGGACCCTGTGGCCCTATGCAAAATTTTACCTTTCATAAATTTTCATCCCCAACTTTATCCCTTAGGGGATCAATTTCCAAAAATCTTTTCTTAGTGCTCGCCTACGTTACATAAGAACTCGTCTACAAAATTTCACGTTTCTAGACCCAATGATTTACTATATAAATTTTACTATATAAATCCCCTAAATAGGGGATGATTTTTGAAATTTCATGTAGCCTATAGCAATCCCCAGATTAAGACGAATTCAGCGACACCTTCTTTACCAAAATCCGTCAAGCCGTTTAGGCTGCAGGCTGCGCCAAAGAAACAGACATAATTAGAGGATACATACATATTTTCGAAAAACATTACCCTCCTTCTGATGCAGTCGGGTAAAAAAAATACTTTTCCAAATTTTGAAAATAATTTTTATCTTTTGAATAGTTTGATCGATTTTGCTGAAAAAATATATGTAACAAAGATCACTGAGATACATTTGAGAAAATATTTTGGAAGAATTAAAATAAAATTAAAACAGCGAGAGAAAATTTTTTAATCTTAGAGTGACCTTACACAATAAGACCTTACACAATAACGATAGTGACCTTACACAATAACGATAATTTTTTCATAGAATCTACACGGAGAGAAAATTCATAGAAAAATTACTGTGCTCAGCACTGCAATCGACGTGTAAAAGGCGAACATATTCAATTTTGTACGGTAAAAATATAAAAGTTATAATTAATCATAGAAAATTTAAAGGATAGAATGTTCTTTCCGTAATATTAGCTCCGTAAAATTTGTAAAACAGCAGAGTAAAAAGGTCGTCGATCGCGCACATATTATAAGAAAGCATGGTAATTTTTCTGAAATTTTATCTACAAAAATTATATGATTTTTCTCTCCGTGTATGAATATTTTTCTAAAACAAATATGTTTTTTTTCATTTTCAGAAAAGGTATT
The DNA here is from genome assembly GCA_035578155.1 of Brachynemurus nebulosus. Lineage (NCBI taxonomy): Eukaryota > Metazoa > Arthropoda > Insecta > Neuroptera > Myrmeleontidae > Brachynemurus > Brachynemurus nebulosus. Next base: position 2,375,645 of record JAPWDM010000019.1, on the reverse strand, counting down.
TGATACTTGAAAAAAATAAATAAAATATTTTCTACTCTTTTAAGTGATTTGTTATTAATTTATCAATTTTGTGGAGGCCCTTAATGTGTGGAGGCCCCGGTACATGTGTCCCAAGTGCCCTTACGTAAATCCGGCTCTGATTCCCGCACACAAATATTTTGGAAAACGAAATTGACAATTCATTATTTGGCATCATTAAGAGAAAAAAATTGTAAATATTTAGAAAATTAGGTCACTGACCGAAATAAAGAAAAATTCCAACGGAAAAAATTTAATAATATATTATTATATCTTGGCACCAACAGCTATAACTTCTGGTAAATTCCACTTTCTTATCATTGCCATCAAATATAATAAATTTCAAAACATCTGCAATGCATTCTTAACCAAAAATATTTTTTCCAGTAGATAAATTTCTTTGACGCAAATCAGAAGTTTTTAAAATTATATATAATTACGACATTTAATAGTCAGGAGAGACAAAATTTACCAACCAAGGATACAAAATGATAAAAAATGTCATAATTTGCTTTCTAAACACTGAATAAAAAGATCCTTTAGGGACTTAGGGTGTCTATTTTATCCATTAAACGCTCCTTATTATTACCTTAAATGTTACTGTTTAACGTAAACGTGTCTCTTTTATGCTATTCTTTTTTTTAAATTGCTAGTAACCTAAGAAAGAGTACCACATTTTATTCAAAATTGGTTATTTACAAATATGTATAACGATTTATCAACAAAATAAGAGTAAAAGATAGGAACCACTTTAAAGATTAGTTTAGTAATAAGATAAAATATACATTATTAAATAACCTATAACTAGAAGAATAATAAATATAAAACAGAAAAATTACGAAAAATAAAAATATCAGATTAATTTTTGCGACAGAATTAAGAGCTAATTATAAGCTTTTGAATATAAAACTTTAAGGTGCGGGAATTTTTGTTAAAAAGTTAACCCCTTTAAAAAGAAATATCAGATTTTGTAAAATCTCTCAAGCATTTCGTAGCTTACATTAACCCTAGAATCATACGTACTCGTCAAAACGACGAACGAACTTCCCTACCTGCTCCAATACTACAACTTGTCGGTGCCCGCTTGCTGTGAAACTTCTGTTATCTAATTTATTTGTTATTATAACACATAAGACGTATAAATTTTGTTTATAGCTATTGTCGTTTTTTTTTATACTGAAATAGTGTGCGTCAAAAGGACGACGCTGTATGATTAACCCATATTTTTTTTTTTAAGATTTTGTACTCCACATATAAAAGTTTTCCTAATTTTTCTAAAATTTATTAAAGATATGGATGTTATAATTAATTTATTCAATGATTATGATAATGTGAAATATGATTACAGCTGTTTGACTTATAGAGACGACATAATACTGAAGTTTTAATATATTGAATCAAAAACTAAAGAATGCGTTTCAAGTGACTTAATAAACGGTTAACAATTTATTTTATGGAAAATATTTTAATTTTTATTATTTTTTGAGATCTTATTCTAAAAATTACTAACAAATTTTAGAAAATTTACAAATGTACCTAATGGGGAAATAACATATCTATAGGAATATTTATGACTATGAATATTTATGAATGATATATGAATATTTATGAAATTTCACATTCTGTAAAGTCACACATGTCCACTGACTCATAATGGTTCATAAATTAATTATTTGAAAGACATGTTTTATGATACAATTGATGTATTTATCTATTTTTTAATTTTTATAGTGAAAATATGCTTTGATAAAAAGTTTAAAAAAATTAATAAATATTTATATTAAGAAATTTTTCCAAATCCAATTTTTTTAAATATTTTGTTCGCTTTTGTAGTATTGTTATGTAAAAAAAATGTTTTTTGCAAATAAACTCTAAAACTCCCCGTAAAAAGTCCATTCGTCGAAACGACGCCAATGTATGATTAACTTGACTCGTAGACCAACGTATGATTCTAGGGTTAATAAAGAATTCTCAAGACCCATAGTTTGCAACATTTTTCCTAAAGCGTATTGAAATATTCCTCAATACATTGCAGACTCTTCCCGAATCACCCCAAAACACCCTCGATTTTCAAAAACAGATTTTTCGAACAAATATTTAAAAATTATATATCATAATTCATAACATCTGACCTTATAAATATTATAAGCCATTATGAAAATCTTGTTTCTATCGTAATAAATCTTAATGTTTCACTATACAACGAAAAACAAATATTTACTACGCAATTTCACACTCAATTTCCACCGCTATGAATATTAATCATCTTTTATATTGTTATTGCCATGGTAACCATGTAAATAAAACAATTTATTTCAAAATATGTATAAATAATCCATAAAAGCATTATAAATCAATGGTATGCAATTTAAAAGAAGAAAAAATCCCTACAATCGAATCTAATTCCACAATCGTAATAATATGATTATATAACAGAATTAGTTTTCTTTTCAACTTATTGTAGACCAAGTATGTAAAAAGAATAAGAAGTAATGTAAATGGCTTCTATAATTGAAATCATTGCTAATTAATTTATTATATAAATTCAACTTATGTACTGTAATCGGTTTATGTAAGGGTTGATAAGGCGTACATCTTCTAGTACCTATTTCTATTATTCTTATTAACTTCTTTGGTTTCCAAATACTTTCACAATTTGAATTGATTTCAACAGACAAAACTTGTAACTCAAACTCATATTTAAGTTGTTGAGAAGGTTTTGACTCACTTTGCTTTGTGGCTCCTCAAAAAATAAATAATAATACGCACTACGCAGCATTTTGCATAACCTATCCCATATTTCACTATGAGACATATATTAAGGTTAATATACAGAGTGTGTCTGACAACTAGGCACATATAAATTTTAATGTGGGAAAAAATTGTTGTGATCAAAGGTGTCTTATTTTATTTTTAGTAGATATAAATTGAAATGGCATTGTAACAGAATATTTTAAAATAATTAAAAATTAATAGCAGCAAATTTATTATTAATACGCAACTATTTAGAAACAGATATGTAATACTTTTACTTTATTGTAATTCACATTGTATTTTTATTTTCAATACGTGAAGGTTTTTAGGAAAAAAATTTTATTTTTCATGTATTTATGACTCACTTTAGTTTAGGTTTACGTTAAGTAGTACAGTAGGCAAAATTGCACTGGTCCGGTCGGAATTTAAACTTTCGTAGTTAATCGCTTTATCTATCAGTGAAAACCGCAACAAAATCTCTTCAATAGCTACCGAGAAAATCTAAACAAGCAGATAGACAGATTATAAATGAGAAGGTGTATTAAATGGTAGACACCAGTGACTTCTCGTCCTTTAGGGTTTCCAGGGTTTAGTTCTCCCTCTCTCCCCTCCAAAAAAAAAATAATAAACTGGCATCAACAACATAAAATACCATAATCTTAAAGTTTATAGTATGTATAGTTTCGCATAGTTTCGCACACAGAACAACATTTTTTGAAAAGACTCCTTGTTACACAGGCTATAAAATTTACCAAAATTTACCTGAAGATATACGAACTGAGAACGTATATAATAAGTTCAAAGCTAAACTAAAAAAGCATCTAAATAGTAAAGTTCCGTATGAAATAGCTGAATTATTGTAATTGAAAATATGTATTATACGTGTCATATTATATGTACTTAATACTTATTGTAATCCTTTGACGTTTTGTATACCTGAAAAGGTCTTTACACAAATAAATAATTATTATTATTATTATTATTATTATTATTATAGTAAGGTATTGTCTAATTGTTATTATTTCTAGGAACTCAAATCTCTTCGTCGGCGTGGCTTATATTAACAGCAGCGTCTGTGCCCATTGAAAAAAAAAGAGAGAAATATTTTTATAGTAAAAATTCTCTCCATTTCTCCCCACGTCTCTGAATTTGAAAACCTTTATAGCGGGCAAAATATGGAGGGATCAGTGTAAAAATGAACCAAGTCCAAAATTTTTCTCAAAAAAAAATTATGGACTTGGTTCACTTTTACACTTACCATTCCATATGTTAGCTCTGGTTAAGGCAGTATTCCATTCTAAATTTTTTTTTAAAATTAAATATTTTTGTTTCGTTTTCTGAACGTATAGTTTAAATGTGCCCTCAAAATGAAATTTAAAAATTTTGAAAATTCCTAGAGATATAGCCATTTTAACACGATAAGTTCCGATATGAAGTGTTACTCTTCAAGACTTTAATGGCATTTTTCTTGAAACTACATTTTTCAACCTGGTCGACATGATATTTCGGGTTCCATTTATCGAATCGAATTCGAATTTAGCATGTACCTTCAATACATGTTGCTTTATGGTAGGAACTCTAGATATTGCAAAATTTTAATTTTTACTATTTCCAGAAAATAAATAACTGAAAAAAATGTCCAAAAATAATTTTTTCAAACGGCTGTTGCTAGTCGTCCGCTAAACGGACGAATAAAATAACTTAGTTGTCCGCTAAACGAATGAATAAGTTGCTAGTCGTCCGCTAAACGGATGAATAAAGTAACTTAGTCGTCCGTAAAGTATTGACTTTTCGCGTAAGCATTGATTTTTAATAATGTTATTAGTTCTTAAATAAATGAAAGTAATTTAGAATCATATTTAAAAAATCGAATTGAAAAACTAGGTGGTGAGGTTGGTTTCGGTTAGGTTAGTTTAGTTACATTTGACAATATACCTCGATTTTTGATATAAAAACTAGCTGGTGAGGTTGCTTTTGGTTAGGTTAAGGTATTCGGGCAAAGGGTAACCTTAACTAACCTCACCACCTAGTTTTTTTTTTAGCAAAGTCGAAGTATATTGTCAAAAATGATTAAACTGGCCTAACCTTAACTATCTTTACCACCTAGTTTTTATATCACAATCAAAGTATATTGTCAAAACTAACCTAACCTTCGGGCAAAGGGTAACCTTAACTAACCTCGCTACCTAGTTTTTATATCAAAAATCGAAGTACATTATCAAAACTAACCTAACCTTCGGGCAAAGGGTAACTTTAACTAACCTCACCACCTAGTTTTCATATCAAAAATCGAGGTATATTGTCAAAACTAACTAAACTAACCTAACCAAAACCAACCTCACCACCTAGTTTTTCAATTCGATTTTTTAAATGTGATTCTAAATTACTTTCATTTATTTAAGAACTAATAACATTATTAAAAATCAATACTTACGCGAAAAGTCAATACTTTACGGACGACTAAGTTATTTTATTCATCCGTTTAGCGGACGACTAAGTTATTTTATTCGTCCGTTTAGCGGACGACTAGACACACTTCGTTTTCAAACAGCTACCATTTTTAGATTTAAAAAAAATTTTTTTTTCATTGTGTTCCTCTCAGAATTACAACCTTTCTCAACCAGAATATTTTTTTCTTTTCTTTTTTTTTGTTGTAGATGAACGCAAATTCCAAAATCATGTCAACCAGAGCACATCACTTTTTTTGCATGCCTATATTTAAATCGCTATAAGTCCTTGAATTTTCATTATTTTTGTATGAAATTTTTTTCATTTGAAAAACATTTGAAATTTCTTAAATGTTCTTAAAATATCAGTAAAAAGACGATAAAAAAATTAATCCTAAAAAAAGCCGAAATTTTTGTTTTTTATACTAGAAGCCCCCTTAAATTTTACACTGATCCTTAAAACTATACTGATCCATTAAACAAAAAAAACCCTGTATATCGAAACAAAAAAGCAAAGCTCTTCAAATACTCTTGTTTAACTAATCTTGATTTAATGTTTTATACAACATTTAGGTATATTTAGTATAAACATTATAATCGTCCTTTTTTGCTATATTATAGTTAATTCAATTTTTTTCTACATTACCAGTCATAGTCGTGCAATTTGAACTTTGATTATAACGTTAAAACACAACAACAATAAAAACAGTGACCTAGTTTACCCGCTAGTTCTTTCATATCGTGCTCACTTACCCCGAGAGAAACAAGCAAACCTCTCTTCCCTCAATATTGATAACTTGTTATAAAACAATTTTCTTTATATTAGTTTCCGTTCACCCCAGGGGTATTTCCGGTTTACTATGCATTCGGTACAATCCATCTAGATTTATTAAGTTACCTCGACATTAAACAGACAGATATACACTCCCGACAGAAAATTTAAGACCACTTCAATTTAAAAAAAAAAAAAAATGGTTTTATCTATGCAATGGGAACTTTAATTTAAACAACGTTGTGTATATGATTAGATTACACATTTAACTTCAAATCCATGCACTTATTTAGATTAATTAGGCATTTCTTTGACGATCACGTCACATCAAAGAGTGAAAGTGAATATTCTCTATTTTTTTAAAAACTGAAATATAATTTTTTTAGTAGATAAAAATTTCAGCCGGTTTTTTTGGGTGACCTGTACCATCGGTACAAACTTCGAAAACATCGAAAAAGCATGAAATTGTAGCTTAAAAATGGTGGGGGTGGGAGAAAAATATTAAAACTTCCAAGAAGCACACTCTAGGTACGGGCTCTATCAACATACTAAATTTCAACCCTCTGCATTAATCCTGGGGGGTTGTGGGCGTGTTAAATCCAGCCAAAATATTTTCCCCCCTCTACTCCCTCCAAATCATCCTAGGAAGCTGAATTTTGGATATGTTGCAGATAAGTGGCCAAACCATTATTTCCAACCAGTTTGGAAAAGTTCTATTGTTCTGTCGCCCCTACCACCACCTTAAAAGTTGGATGGGATCCAAAATTTGCTCAAAATTTGACCCCACTTTGATAGTATTCGTTTAACGTTTATTAACGTTAATTAACGTTTTTATCATATTAAACAACACGTTTTTGGCTTTCTAACGAAGACCGAAAAATTTGCGTACGATGATTAGTTACGAAGTTATGAACAGTCAAAATTTAGTGTGTGCTCTACTCATTGAATTACTATAACTCGGTTAAAAATTATCGTACAGCGATGAAAAAAAAAACGAAATTAAAGGAAAAAAAGTGATCATTTTGAATATAATATTAAAATTAATTGAAAAAAATTCCTCGAATTAATAGTGAGCTTTGAACGTAAAAATTCCATTTTAAATTCTTACATCAAGTTTTTTTTACCATAAATTCAAAACAGTAAAACATAAAAAAAATTTTAGGAACGATTCTGAAAGTAGAAATTCAAAGCTTTAATTCTGTTTTTAAATCAACGCTTTCTCATTTTTCTTTTGCCGAATTTGCAGGGTCTTAAATTTTCTGTCGGGAGTGTATATGTATATAATATGTAGAATGATAGAGCGGAGGTCGATGCAATATCGTAGATGAGAGATATATAGATGTTTATTTTGAATATTTAATAAATAAAGATATTATAACAACAATCAATATTGCCGTGTACATGCAACGCTTTCATAACACGATATAAAAAGTGCATAAATCACATGCGATGTCTGATGTGAGCTAAGAAGGTTATGTAATAGAAAATGATAAGAATGAGAATTTCATATTTTTACATGACATTTAGAAAAAACTGTCTGTCAATATTTTTAGAAGCGATTACTTCAGCTGTTGTGTGAATGCGGACCTAGTACTTAAAATAATATAATATGTAGCGATATTAGTAGCTCAAGTCCTTAATATACTGGTAAAAATATGTGTATGAGCTGTAATTTTTTAAACTCAAGTTTCTCAAAAACTGTAACAGCTAGGAAAATGAAATCGACACCAAAATTTAGGTAATACCTGGACCAATATTATGTATTTTGTTGATATTCTTCCTTAAATTTCTCAAAGTGCAAAATAATTATAGAAAAAATAATTTTTAGTCCAGTTTTAGTAAACTTACATTGTTCAAATAATACAGTATACTGCTAAACCTATCTTTCCAGTACAAAATTCAATTTTTATTTTGTTGTTTATTTTTTTGACAACGAAAATGCCATTGATTCACCGAGGCTATTAATGGCACGGGCACCTAAAATCCTAAAGAAACCCAAATTTTGACAGAACGTCTACTAGAATTTTGTTTCAATTTTCAGTATTTTTTTTTTTTTTTTAATAGTAAAAGTTACCAAAAAAATAGAAATTTGGGATCTTTTAAATTTTTCTTTTTTTTAACGACAAGAAATTTCTCTGTATTCTTTATGAAAGATTCTTTTTGGCTCTTGAAATGAAGTTGAGTTTCCTTTTACCACTTTTCATTTTTAAGCTCCGTTTATGAAATACTGAGTTTTAAATTGTTTCCTCTCCATTTAATCGGTGCCCAACACACATTTAGTGAATCTTTTATCAAGTTAATATACCATTAAACGTGCGATATTTCTGGATCATAGACGGAGTTAAGAAAAATTACGTTTATTTCGAATAATCTATACATATAATAAAATTGTAACGAGACCATTTCTGTACATGGAATATATTTGGAAAATTGTACTGGTACTGTATCGATGTAGATATCAAAACAGCGATTTTTAGAATTTTTGCCTGTCTGTCTGTCTGTTCACGCATCACGCAAAAACTATTGGACGGATTTTGATGAAATTTGGTGTGGGAATAACCTATTACTTGGGTCAACATTTAAGATACTTTTTACTCCGGGAAAATTCCTCATTCCCACGGGAAAATAGAAAAACCATTTTGAGCATGTGCCTGCATTACACAAAAATTATTATTCTTTGCAAGTTCTGCATAATTATTACACTTACATACTTCTCATTGAGTTTATACCAATGCGGGAACGACGTCGCAGGTACGGCTAGTCATGAATAACTTGAAGTATACTATAGTAGTATATTATGTACTACACTAAAAGTTGTCTATAATCAAGTTGGTTATATCGCAAAAAAGTGTAAATACTAGTAGAATTTGACTTATTTTTGGTGGGACTTGACATATCATCTTTTGCAACAAAATGAAGGAACAGTTTCAAAGAGATTGACGCAAAATGGCAGGCCAGTTTTCTGTATGACACTCTATATAATTTCCTTTGTTTATAAAATTCAACTATATTTTTCATTTAATTAAATATCTAAATAATGACATTGTTATTTTAAATTAAAACAAAATAATTAATTAATCGAAATAATTAATTTAAAGGAACCTTGGTGCTGACATCATGTTCAACAGCCATGCTGTGCGGCTCAATAATGACCGATCACTGGGAGGAGGTCACTTGGGACAGAAACAGTTTAGAAAATTTAGAAAAAGAGTACAACAACATCTCACTGACCCTACTGGCCACCGGGCAAACGTCAATGCATCCACGGCACTCGCATCGACATCTGATTCACCTGCAGTGGCTCCTGGACGGTACAGTGGTCCGCGTGACAACGTCGCCAGCCATTAACGTTGAACTGAACAAGGAGAATACCGAACAGTCGGTACACGCGACACGTAACAGTGAACGACCCCCTATAGCATTTTTGGTACCAATGCACGGGGGTATTTGGACTCTGTGTGTTAATTTATATGGTAAAAGTAAATTAATAGCCTCTACCTATGATCGAAATTTTGAAAATGTATTTTTTAAATTGAAAAAATTATTTACAGAAGAAGAGATCACTTTATTAGGCCGAGTAGGATTTCCGCCAGTAAATACTTGCGTCAATTATTTGGCCGGGGGTATTGAAGGTCGTGAAGAGCCACGATCTGATTGGCAACATAGTAAGGATATTGATATTTTTGTTGGAAAAATTGGGAAAACTTTTAATTTTGTATTATTTTTTTTAGGAATGCAAAATTTATCGATATCTTGTGCGTTAGTGTGCTTAATCGTTTTGGGCAGTGCAGCGCTTGTAGGTGCTTTCGGAATATGTAGACATCAAATTAGTGCCGTTTTAGTCACAGGAGTTATGTATTTATTAGCAGGTAAGCAAATTATTTTTTTTTTAATTCCGCCCTATTTAGTACAGAATCTCAATGCGGAAATTTTTAAGGGGTTTGTCCATAAAAAACGTTAATAACAAGGGCTGTCGGTATATAACCACCGACTTTTGAGCTATTGGAGCTACAAACTTATTTGCTTAAATTTTTTTTAAATACTGATTTCTAAGAAAAAAGTTTATAGATTTCGTATTATCTACAAGGGAAGGTCCTTACAAAAATTTTGTTCTATTCATAGCTATGTAGCTATTTAATAGTATATTATTCAACAAGCTGGTAATGATAGCCATTACTCACGCAGATGAAATTGTGACACGAGCCAAGCTTGCGAGGCGAGTGTCGTAATGCATCTGAGTGAGTAATAGCCATTGTAAGCGAGTAGAATACGATATTTTTTCGACGACTTTTTTTTTTGATTTAAATAAAATTGAATATTTTTAAATCAAAAGAATACAATTTTTAATCTATCTCTAATTTCATTAAATGTTTATATATGTACAAACGATGAAAACAAAATACAAGCTACTTTGTTTACTTAGATGTTACTACGCAACATATTTAAAATTAAAAATTGATACGTATATTATCACAAAACAAAAACCAGCCCGTTGAATAATGGTTAATACGGTGATTTCATTGGTCAAAAAGGTAGTGAGTAATGAAAATTCCTCCACACGTTTGAATAATGCCTAACTTTCTCAACAATTAACGGATATATGAGTGTGTTCTTCAACAGGAGTAGAAAAAAAACTGATTTCGCTATTCTTTTAAAAATGGTGACCGAACTACAGCCCGAGACTCTAAGACTTTTCTAGATCCGACGAGAGAAGAGGCAGTCGGAGTTGTAGCCGTTTTTTTTTTTTTTTTTTTTTTTTTTGGCTCATCGACCGTATTTATGGGGAAAAACTTAAGAAAAAATTTTTTGACCTCGGGATCCGTCGTTTCTCTCTACGGCGTTTCCAAACTTTCCAAAAACACAAATATTGGTAATTTTAAAAGTACGTCAATTTTAGACCCTTCTTAGGGTTCCAGGGCTCTAGGGAACAATTTTAACTTCACTTTCATTTTTCTGGAATCTCAACAGTGTTTCAACAAAATTTTATTGAGATTTATCCAGCTGTTTATTTCGAAGTCTTTTTGGAGCACCAGAACCCTGGTGTACATTTTTAGCATGATTATGAATTTTAAGAAAATATGGTTAAAATTCATCCAACCGTTTATTTGGGTTTTCAGAAGCCTAAAGGACAGTTTTAACCTAACGTTCATTTTTCCCGAAACTTCAGTAGTATTCGAGCAAAACTTACTGTGATCCCTCTTTAATGCCTCAAGGCCTTAATGAGTAGTTTTAACCTAATATGTAGCCTATGTATGAACGTCCACGTACCCAGTAGTGAAAGAATAAAAATTGGTTGGCCAGTTCTCAATATTACCCCAAAGTCTCAAATTAACCCCTTTAGGACTAATGACGAGCTCAGCTCGTCATACTAATTTTGAAAAAAAATTCAACTGACGAGTGTGCATTGTCTTATATCGGTAACTGGAGGCTCTATAGTAAAGAGCGGTCATATTGTAAATAAATTAAGCAAAATGTATCATACTTGCAATTATATAGATATTAAATTTTTTATCTAAAATATTGGAATTTATGGCGATACTAAAAGTGTTAACAAACAAAAACTCGGAAGCAGACGGAATTAAATTATGTATAACAAAAACAGTATTATCATAGTCCAGCCTTTTCCTCAAAAATATTACTTAGCTCTTAAAAATATTCACTTATACACGAGAGGTTTCTATTTTTTCGAATAAATTTTGGTTTGTCTAACGAAAATTTGTTGCCTAGCAATTTAACGAGAAGAACTGTCAACTAGCAAAAACACGACAGCGAAGTTGAAGCGTTTTTGGGTTGACAGTTCTTCGAGTTAAATTGCTTTTAGGTAAGAAATTTGAGTTGTAGAAAACACAAATTTATTCAGACACGATATAAAACTCAAGTGTAATACGGTAAGACAATTTAACGAATAAAATAAATTAGTAGGTATAATTCATATTATTATTTAATACAGGGGTCGGCAACCTTTTTTGTATGGCGGGCTATTTTTAAAAAAAAAATAATTTTTAGCGGGCCGCACAGTCAAATATTTTTCAATGTAGTATGTGGCTTAAGTAGGTGTTTTTAACGAATTTTCGAATCAAAAATTCAGCTATTAGAATCACTGTCTTGATGCCACTTGAGCCCGGAACTATGATAGAAATAATGTATTTTGAAGTCTCTAAAAGCCAAAAATGACATTCACTAAAATTTATATAACTCTCGAACAAAAAATCCTGATTTTACGAAATTTGGTAAAAATATTGGAAGTCCAAAAAATCAGACACATCCGATGCCCGGAATGGATTTTTAGGCATTTTTGCCTAAAAAATTTTTGTGGAAAAAGTGAGTTTTTTGCCCAAATTTCCTCAAGTTTTTGCCGTATTTTCTTACACCGTTGGAAAGAGCAGAAAATAAACACATAAAAAGGATTTTTAAAAAATAATTCTGTCAAGTAGTTTCCGAGAAAAACTAATTTTTGTAAACGGGCATTCGCTATATTATGCAGGATACTGCGACAGGGGTATTTTCTTTTTTTAACACAAATTAATATAAATATTATTAAAAATCAACATAAGAAAAAATTTTTAGTAACAATTTTATTTACATATTAATAAAACATCGGAGAACAAAAAAAGTATAAAGTATGCTCAACTCTGCATAGGCAGAGCAAATTGTTCGAAAAGTTGTATTGCTTGGCGGGCCGCATGAAAGCTTCCAAGGGGCCGCATGCGGCCCGCAGGTTGCCGACTCCTGATTTAATACATTGTTACCATGGTTCTGAAATCAGTTAAATTTACCAATAGGAATTTTTGTTTCATTTTTATCATGTTTACCTACAGACCAATGAAATATTTTGTACCATTTTTTTCGCTATAAAAATCTGTCCTAACTTTTTTTCCATGGTAAAAGTGAAAAAACTACAATATTCTTATGGAACTTGATACACATGAGTTAAATTGTCTAATTAAAACACTAACAAATTTCAATAAACCAAATTTTTTTTTATTTTCAGCCTCATTTGCACTATTCACCCTAACCATAATACACTTCAAACGTCGACGTGGCACTGGTCACGGCGTCCCACTAGTGGATCCCAATATGCCGTCGAGTGGTTCCCAGGTGGATAGTACAATTGACGGTGTGGTCACCTCAATCACAATACGCGGTGGCAGTCCAGAAGCGGAAGCGTTGCGTTACTTATTGACCGCACGTCAATTCAGTACCGCATGGAGTCTCGACTTGGGTTGGGGTGGTGTGATGCTCACCGTTATGACAAGTGTCTTATGGATTTTATTAAGTAAAATAATGCGGTTTAATCCTATTAGTAGTATTATATAAAAAAAAAATAATTTATTTTGAAAAAAAAATTTCTATTAAACATAATGGACGTCTATTTAATACTAGTTAGAGAATAATTAACGCCATTATAAGACTGGTTGTGATTATCAAAAATTTTGATTGAAATGTTACAAAAAATGTTGAAAAAAGTTTGTATTATTTTTTTTTTTTGTTTGATAGTTTAAGTAATTGTGATTTTTCTTCGTAAAGTGAAAGTGAGATATTATAAGGATTCACATACTTATACACGAATTGTAAATTTTTATAAGTTATACAATTTACTTCTGTGATGTTTGACAATGAATTAAGAAGTTTTATTAACGAAGCAAGCGAATGGATTCATATTTATAATGATGGCTCTAGTGATGTCGAGTACTGATCTCGGGCCGAAAAGCAGTTAGTCGATTAATCGATTAAAATTGTTTTTCAAATAAAATTAGTCATTAGTCGAAAATATCGAGCACAGAGTAGTCAACTAATCGACTAAATTTTTAGTCGAATTCATGAATAAGGTAACCTATGTAACTCTTTCAAAAACGAGGTTTTCTTTTGAATTTAATTATGGACTTTTAATATTTTTCTTTTGAGACAATGAAAGATATGAAATAGGTATCACAATATATTGATCACATAAAAGTGAAAAATCATACAAATAGATAATTTTTTAGTTTCAATTTTTTGAAGTCCAATAAATAAGACAGAAAAATTATTTAATTAGTCGTTTTTAGTCATTTAAAAAAAATTAATCATTTTAGTCATTCAATCGAAGGTAAAATAGTCGACTAAAATATGACTAAATGTAAACAAAATTAGTCGACTAAACCGGCTAATCGATTAATCATTAGACATCACTAATATTGATCCGAGGAGCAGTTAGTCGATTAATCAACTCAAGTTGTTTTTCAGGCAACATTAGTAGTCATTAATCGAAAATATCGAGCATAGAGTAGTCGATTAATCGATTAAATTTTTACTCGAATTTATGACTAGAGTAACCTGTGTAACTCTTTCAAAAACGATGTTTTGTTAACTTAATTTTTGATTTTTAATATTTTTCTCAAAGTAAAAGAAATATATGAAACAACACGTTATATTAATGACAAAAAAGTGAAAAATCATAGTAACAGATAATTTTTTAGTTGTAATTTTTTCTGAAATAATACAGAAAATAACTAAATTAGTCGTTTTTAGTCATTCAAAAAAAAAAAAAAAATTAATCATTCTAGTCATTTAGTTGAGGGCAAAGTAGTCGACTAAAAAATAACTAAATTAAAAAGTCGATTAAGTATCCAACATCACTAGATGGCTCCACACAAAGTAACTGACAATGGTCCTCACATAGTTTGCGTAACGTCTAGAACGGTAAAAATTATTAAGTTCAATACTGGACCCACTACCGTTGAGTACACATTTTAACCATACCATATGTTGTACGAATTATGTTGGGGTCAACATTGGTCACATCGTCTGGAACTGTCAAGACAATACGAATCGGTAGCACCAAAAATTTTTACACTGAGAATCAAAATTGTCTGACTCAAAGAATACATGACAGGTTTATAATTTTTTCGAATAAAATTTAACTCAAAACTCGAAAAGCTATCAACCCAAAAGCAGTCCAGCTACACTGTCGTCACAAAATAGTTAGAGTATACTACGTATACAGAAGTTACACTCTCAACACATTACGTCTGGGGATATTGCAACCCAAGGATGACCAGTACATCTTAAATATCGTATTTTTCGTTAATTAAATTCGTAATTCTAAATTTCGTTTTATTTTAATTATTTGTAATAAATCTTATTTTTGATAATAGTTTTATTTTATTAATTTAGCTTTTAATAAAATTTAGATTATCGTATTCTTAGCAGTTTAGTTTTATTTAGTATTATTAGTTTATTAGTTTAGTTTTATAAAAATTTTATTTATTTCAGTTAGTTAAATTTTAATTTTAGTTAATATTTTTTTATACATTAGATAACGTAGTAATAGTCTGTAATTTAAAATTTGGATTGTTTTATTACTTCATACCAACAATTATTTTTTAATAATGGACATCCCTGAAAGATGCAATTTTTACTCTTCCTTTTAATCTAAAGAGAGTAAGTTGAATTAGTACGTCACAAACAAAGATAGATAATACAGTGTCGTATCTGTATTCGATACTATTCTATCACCTATGCTGTCTTGTTTTTGCTAGTTGACTTGCGACGCGACGTAACAAAATTTAAGTTACAGAACACAGAAATTTATTCAGAAAAAATATTGAACTCGAATATACTATGGTAAAACAATTTAACGAATAAAATAAATTTGTATAATTCATATTATTATTTAATATTTCAATACTATGGGTTTAAAAAACGTTTGTTCATTTTTATCGTGTTTACCTACAATGAAATGAGCAACGAAACATTTCCTACCATTTTTTTCGCTGTAAAAATCTGTCCTAACTCTCTTTTCGGTAGAGTAAAAGCGAAAAAACTACAATACTACAATATTTTTATGGAACTAAATACACAAGAGACTATCATTCGTTAGACCACAAAATATGAAAATTGGAAACAAAATATGCCACCACCAATATTTATTTATTCGCTTGCTTCATAATTTCAAATTATGTATTCGGCCTTAGAAGTTAATTACTAATAGTATATAAGTTCTTACTATTAAAAATTTATTCCTAATTTTTTAAGTGCAAAGGAATAAGCATGCGCTTGGCCTATGAATAGTAAGTATTTGACTGCGTGATATTTCTCA
The DNA here is from genome assembly GCA_035578155.1 of Brachynemurus nebulosus. Lineage (NCBI taxonomy): Eukaryota > Metazoa > Arthropoda > Insecta > Neuroptera > Myrmeleontidae > Brachynemurus > Brachynemurus nebulosus. The sequence goes on along the minus strand of JAPWDM010000019.1, from coordinate 2,359,576 downwards.
GCGTGATTTGTTAGAAAAAAAAAAGTAGGTTCTAATAATTAAAAATTTTAACCTGCTACTTATTCATGTCCATTCAAAATTAGTCCAATTGACCCTAGAGGCCCAAATTGTTAAGACCTTACCGTCTAAAATTGTCCACGAATATAATCCCTAAATTTAAGAAATTTTTGTACATTATTTAATATAGTGTTATTCTCAAATTTTCTGTATGTGAAATTTAACAGAAATAAATTCTACCAGCAATATCACGTATAGAAAATTTTTCACACTATAATTGACTAATTATAAAATTAAGCAATAATTTTCAAACAACAACCTATTTTAGACGTATTATACCCAATATTATTAGGTAGGCTTCTGTCCAAAAAAAGGGATCAGTAAAAATTATTGACGTCATTTGTATAAAAATTTTTAAATCGAACGTAAAATTTGAATGATTTTAACTCAGATGTAGTCTTTCAAACGCAAAATCGACATTAATATTTACAGAATAAAAATTGTGCCTTCAAATATATTAATTATATTTTGACAATATATTTGAAAAAGTATTTTTACTATTGAATTCTTTAATAATTTGTTAATTATTATTAATTAAGACAACAAAACTATTAAAAAAGTACCTATTTTTGACTGCTAGTGAACTAATTTTATTTATTTCTGAAATAAAATTTAAGACAATAAATAGTCAAATTAATACAAAATTTTATTTGACAGTCAACTCTCGATAGTAGTTCATTCGATAATAACCGTTATTATTACCAAATTTCTTAATAAAATGAAACTTTCATAGTAGAGATGCCGATTCTACAAAAAAAAGATCGATTTTTGGATCGATTTAAATCGAATTTGAAAAAATCGATTCACAAAAAAATCGGCTAAAAAAAATCGATTCTGTAAAATCGATCTAAAAAATCGAAATTTTAAAAAGTTTAATAAAATTAGCTGATAGTTTGTTAAATGACTTAATTGATAGTACATGGGGAGTATCGTGTAAGAACGCCTTACGCTAAGGCGATGAGTTAATTTTTTCAATTATAATTATAGCAAATAAACAAATAACACAATAATTGAATATGCAAGACGAATACCATGAAATGGAATGAACCAAGTTTATTCAAAAATTTCAAACAAACTGACAAAAAAATGTTTTCTGAGTAAGTTGCTTTTGTGCGAAAGGGACCGTTTGCCAGATGGGTGGCCTTCCTTTCTTTTATATTAATAGTCTTCATAGTAGTACTTAATATGTCTGCATATTGGCTATTGCCACTATTGGATACTGTTGGGGCTACTGGACAAGGTAGTGTGTATATGGTATAATATGTAGTTATATCGAGCCACATGGGGAGTTCTTTGATAACAACGAGTAAAAAGTGACAATGGTGACAATAAACAATAACGTTTTTGGTGTGTCATTTTAACACATGTTTCTTTGTAAAAATACAATTTATTAAAATGAAATTATTTTTCGAAAAAATCGGTTGCCGATCTCTTACTTTTATTAATCGATTCATGAATCGATTTAAATGAAAAAAATCGAAAAAAGAATTGATTTTTTAAGCTTTGATTAATCGATTTTCGATTAATCGATTTAAAATCGACATCTCTATTTCATAGTGAAGCATGAGTCAAAAAGTTTCGAAACAAAATTGAAAGTTCTTCTAATAATGTGAACATGTTACTAGGTTGGATACAATTTAATTTTACATGGTTTAAATTATTTAATTTACCGACAGCATTCTTGATACCATATTATTTCAAGTTTTTAAGAGTACACATCAGAATTTTTTTATCTATAAAAATATGTTCAAACTATCATTAAATAAACTCAAAGACAACCGATTTCTTTTCAAGCTACTATCAAGAGTTATTCCACTCATTTTTTTCAAGTACCTATAAGCTCTCAAATTTTGGAGAAAATGCACGGATACTTAAATGGCGTATCTAAAAAGGTCTATTTATTTCATTTTTCTTTTTATTTAAAAATTTAAAATATCTACTTCAGAGTTAAAATCAACATTATACTAAAAATGTATAAAAGAAAAACCTAATTCTGTCCAAATTAATTAATTTTAACCAAACACCAAAATTAATTACTAAAAGTAAGATAAAATCTTAAGATACTAGCATACTGCTTTCTAACAAACGGAAAAAAATAAAATTATGTTTTTAAATTCCAGCCATCTTTAAAATATTAATTTTAAAAGTCAGCTTATATGTATAATATGCTCAAAAAAAACTAAATTATCTACCTAAATAATACTTCACTTAATTAGTGTGATAAAAAGCACTGTTGTTGCCTGTTTTTTTCGTATTCTAATAATAAGGCCTATTTTACTATCTAAAAAATTAAGGCTAAAAAATTTGTTAAATAGGTATTAATTGCTTTTAAAAATTATGTATTTGTATTTTTATGCAATAATGTTATATTTCAAATAAAAACTTGCTTTGTACCTGCCTTTGTACATAAGAAAAATAAATAAAAACTTATTAAGATATCTGTATTTTTTAAACCTGTTCTAAAAAATTAACCGCCCTACCGGCTATTCGTTCCGTTAAAAAATTGAGCGGCAAATATTCCGTATAAACAAAAGAAAAATTGTGTAACAAATGAAAATCAAAATGATTTCACAGTAGTATCAAAATTCATTATTTTCATAAAAAATTATTCGAAATAACAAATAAAAGTTAGGTTAAAATAAATAAAATTGACAATAAACACCTAATTACAAATTACTAAAGTACCTACCTTTAATTATCACAGTTGCGTAAAATAATCCTTAAAAACTATAGTTGACTATACGAGTAAAAATCAAAATGAGACTTTTGCTTTTCAAACGAATAAACTTTAAAAAATCACAGAATTTCGGCACAATTACCTTCAAAATATCAGCACGTTGTCAAATTTGAACGAGCACCTACCAGATGTGGGGGAATATGCTCCACCATTGAGTTTGCGCGTGCACTTGCGCATTCCGTATTTGAATCCATTTTAAATTGGTGGGAAAATTAATACAAATTATTTAAAAGAAAATTGTTTATTTATAAATTAATATTAACAAATTAAAAACTACTGATTGAGCTCGCTATAATATAATTAAATAAATATTTTATATCTATTTTTCGAGTACGTTTAACTACGAAACATAATATTATATAGAATGGAATATTTTCAAATTTTATTTTCTTGTTGATCGTTATTACCGTTATTATTAGGAACTGATGGCACAGACTTCTCAGCAAGTTCATCATTACTGCTATCTTTCGTGTTATCATCTAAAAAAACAGGTCAGAAAAATATTTTCTTTATTTTAAAATTTTATAAACAGACAAAACTGCTCATATTTACAAATGCACTTTTTAAAAAAATACCTCAGATAATTCTTTCAAAGAATAAACATTTGAAGAAATATGTATACTAATACTGGCGAATTTAAAGGTTTACATAAAATAATATACCCTTTTACCTAATGGTCTTTTACGAAATATTCAAACCAGTTATAGTTTTTGTACCATGTTTTATCGAAATTTTAAATTAATTTCATAAAGGACCATAGTTAGGTTTATGCGGAATAAAATCAAATTATAGTTTTTTTTTTATTTTTATTTTAAATTAATATTTTAGTACGTATGTAGATACATGAATCAACTTCTAACTCTTCTAATCAAAAATAAAACTATACGCAGCCAGAACGTACAGAAGAACCATTATGATCAGGCTTCGACGTCTGTCAAGATCGGGCTTGTGGGAAGGGCCCGGCGGACAACGAAAAACAAACTTTAATCATGGCGTCACTAAAAATTTATTTAGGTACTTTTAAATTTTATTAGCTCCTAAAATTGCCCACGACAGACGATTTGTCCAACTTTTTAAAAAAAATTAAGTAATTATTATTTTAATCGAGTTGAAATTTGACACACCGATCGAAGTGAAGGAATTTCAAAAAATTTTTATTTGCATTCACAAAGAAGTCCGAAAAAAGGAGGGGAATTAAAAGTGGGATAACAAACTATGGTAGAATATCAAATTAAAAAGCGTTATATACATAATTCAAAACTATAACTCCTTCGAAAATTTCGAAACAATCTTTTTCCCAAATGTAGGTCTTCTAACCTACTAACCTTACAATGGATTATAAAAGTAGAATACAATCATACTATTATCCACACCTTAAATGGATTCTAATATTTTTCCGTTTTGGGGGTAACAAATCAATCAATTTAGTTTAAAGTTGATAGTTTTTTAAATCACGTAAATTACAAAAACGATAATTTTTAGGGTTTGAAATATATTTTGATAGATGGCATAGACGGTATGACTGACTGAACTAACGACTTTAACATCAAGTGATTTTTAAATGAATCGTTTTTCTAAAAATTTCGAGAACTTATAAGGGAAATTAATTAAATAATTCACTGCTGAAAGATTTACTTTGTGAAATTTTAACTTAAATATTATTTCAATATTTTAGAAATTAATTTATAAAATTCAGCATGCCCCTATAAAAGTATTTTAGCGTACTGTAATTTTCTAGTACAATACTTTATTTCAAAGTACGGGTGTAGGGATGCGAATCAGACTTGCATTTCGCCTAACTTATCACAGAAATGCAAAAATATAAAATTAGAACTGAAATAAAAAAAAGATACAGCAAAACGAATACACTAGCAAAATATTAACAAAGATATAACAAAAGAGTGATTTTTATCTTTTGGTGTTATTGCCATAAAAATTTGACGTGTACGAAACTGAATTTTTTTCAACTTTTTTCGAATAAGTAAACGGTAGTAAAATGTGCATAGTAACAAAAAAATAAAATCAAAAAATCCAATAAAATCAAGAAATATTAGAACTTAAATCTTTTGAGAACCGTTCAAGAATTCAAGATCATGATTTTCACTTGTTATTACAAGGGAGGTTTGTATTTTTTCGAGTAAATTTATGTTTTATATAATATAACAGAAATACGGCAGCGTAGTTGGCGTATTTTTTTTTAAATTTAATTTCATTTAATTTCATTGCATTTCGCCAAACTTATTTCCTGATTACAAAGTTAGAAGTTAAAACATATTATAATTATTTTTTAATTCTAAAACTAACGTTATTAGTAAAACTACATCTACTAAAGCGAAATTTACACTATGTACATAGACAATATACAGTCATTTCGTCTAAAAAAATTAGTTCATGCATTTTAACGTCGAACAATAGGCGTGCGCTGCAACGAAACTGAATCATTTGGATCTAAACAAAAAGTTAGTCGATTAGTTAAAGCAATATTTTATCCAAAAAAAAAATGTTTTATTCAAAATTACCAATTTGTCTAATGTCGTCTTGCACACGATAAAATTCGTGTAATTCTCGCGCTGAACACAACGGTGTATCCACTTGAATTGTACTGTTGAAATTCGAATAATCCACTTCATAACCCTGGCGATCCTTATTGTAATGCACCATTGGCTCGAATCTGTGTCCCCATAATATTTCTGGCGTTATATAACTACTTCTCGCCTGTGTAGTTTGCCCGGTCGATTCAATTGTTCCTTCAAGAATCACAACAATCTCAAATCGTTCCTGCAATAAATCGGCTGCGCTTAAATTGTACAAGGGTGAGGATTCATCGATGACATGAACTATTGTCATGGGCCAAATGAAGAATAAGTCCGAATTGCACCCGTCAGCATTCAGTGTTAATTCGGTTTGATACTGACTCAAAACTTCACCTTCTTTCGTTGACTTTGAACGAATCAATTGAGCACGAACATTAGCACCTGTAAATTCAAGTTAACAGTTAGAAAAAAAATGGCTACCTCAATTTTCCCGCATTTTTATTTACCGATTATATGCGATTTACGCATATCACCCACTCGAAACATGAAACACAATTGGCCATCGCGTTGACAAATCACAGCATTTCTGGAGAACAATAACGTTTGAGTACGGTGTTTGGGTCGTGTCATTTTGGCGAATACGATGCCGACCATAAATGCTTGAATCATCACACCGGCAATACTTTGTAAGCACATAACAAATACGGCTTCCGGACATTCTTCAGTTGTGCTTCGAGACCCGTAACTGCGAAATGAATTGTTGGATTAGGAAACTGAAAAAACTTTTAAGTTGAGTGCAGGCTTCAGCCAAAATCAACCAGTGTGGCTACTGGAAGGAAAAAAAATAAAGGATACTTCTTGCTTTCTGAAGAAAAATAAATCCAAATAACACAAAGTTGAAACAAAAAATTATCCTTTAAGCAATGAAAGATTATTCCAAGATGGAGTAGCTACCGTATTTATAATTTACTTGAAGAATTCAAGTGGGTCACTTGAAATTACCGAATGGGTCACTTAGTTGTTGAGACCTGGTGACTAGGTCTAGACTATAGTAGCTGATAAACTGAATTCAACAGACTAACATTTCATTGTTCCCTAGTGTAAAAATTTAATAACCCTAAAATTTCAAGAGTTTGGCAAACTTCTAAAAACTATTATTCCAGAATTTTTTCTTTCACTTACCCGATTGTATGTTGAGTCTCAATACTGAAAAGGAAACACGAGGTAAACGAATAAATCTGTGTCATACAAGGTTGCCAATTATTTGCCTCTTGATTCTGTGGCAAATGTTCCTCCTCTAAATCTCCGTGCGTAAACGCGATCAACCACCACAACAGAGCAAATCCAAGCCACGAACCAATAAAACTCAACGCAAACGCCAGTAATGTCCATCGCCATTGCGTATCCACCAGCGTCGTAAAAATATCTTGCAAAAACCGCAATCGTCTCCGTGACAATCTTGATTGCAAAATATTACAATCGCCATTTTTAAAAACTGCCCGTCGTCGAATCTTTCTGCCGGCACCATATCGAAAATTCCGTCTGTAATACAGTTAGAAAAATTTTTTTTTGTACGTGTGTGAAAATTCGCAAAAGTTTCTGACCTTCTCGAACAGTAGGGTGAATGTTTTAGTGGACCATCAATGCCCGGTGATGTACCACCGGACGTTGGTGATCCTGGAACACAAATAATTTGCATGGAATCACGATTTTCTAGCCACGGTGAATTTACCAGTGGTTCTTTTGTTGGTGATTCACTAGTAACCATTTTTTTAAAAAAATATTTTTCAAATTAAAAAATTTTCAAACACTTCACAACAGTGTTATCTTCATTACTGTATTGTTTGATTGTGTGTTGCACACACAACAGATAATTGATTAATGCAACAGATCAAAAACTTATTGATTTTTTCTGATCGATTTATAATCGAATGTAAAGTAAAAAGGTGTTAATTAACTCTAAACGATTGTCTTAGGAATATTTACATAATTATATAGGTAATTTGAAATGTCTAAATCACAATAATGTGTTTTATTCTAAGCCCCGTCACTTAAATTGTATGCGACACATACATAAATCACCTCACTTTATAAAATTAAACTGTAATAAAATTTTTTGTTCAACTGATAAAAATGAATTTCTTTATCTTGGAAAAAAATAGTTAGTTGTGTAGCATTCAAATTAGTTTTTATTGAGAGGAAATATAAATGTCAAATTATTTTGCGTGTATTTGTACATCAATAGAATCTTTTATTTTAAAGGAAATTTAAATTTACTTAAATAATAAAAAATGTATTTTATCATTTTTTGTCGGGTGGCATTTTGAATTGAAAGACATAATATATGGAAAAATTTTTAAATATTTACATTCGGTCTCATATCTTTTGTTATCAATTCGTTGATATTAAAAGTACATTAAATTTGTCAGAGAATACAATAATATTTGTTTAAGTACGCGGAACAGATGGAAATTTAAGTTAGATATATTTTTTGATTTTTTTTGCACATAGAGGTGAACCTTGAGTGAAAGAAAGGTTTCCAGAAAATAACTACGTTTCTGAACGATTGTGTTAGGCTGACTTCAAATTCTCGAGAGTTTCCTTATGAATAAGAAGATATTTTAAGTACTCTTTTTCAAGAAAGATTCGGAAAGTTGTCCAAGTCTCTCAAAATTATATTCGAATAATCTTTCGAGCAGGATCGAGTCGTCAATTAGACTAAGGAGAATATACCAGGTTATCGAAGGAGATGAATTTGGAAAAAGTGAATGTGATACAAAAAAAGAAAATAATTACACCACTGAGCTAGGATACATACGGATAGGATAGGGTTAGGATTTTTTTCTTTCCAGTCAAAAGTTTAGCTTCCTATCGTTAAATTATTTTTTTTTGTAAAGGGAAGAAAAGCAACTCGATGCAAGGAAAGTTTATGATCAGGAATTTTTTTCCCTGGCCAGTCACAAAATTTAAACTTTCGTCGTTTAAACTTCTTTATTGCCAAGAGAAACGAATCGTATGATTCACTTCAGTTTCACCGAAGCCAATTCGGTGCTAACTGTTGTAGTTCACACAAAATGAATAGCAGGTAGCTCGATCCCCTTCGAAATTTTATATTCAGCAATGAAATTTGTGGACACTGTATCAACAGAAACCTTTGATGGTTTCAAAGGTATACTAAAAAATAGCTTTTCGATATTTTTGGATTTGTTTAATTCAGCCACTAGGGTTGAACTGACCAGGTTTTGTTTTACGAAACCTTTGATAAAATACTTTTGAGAAACTTGATAAAATATCAAAGCATAAAATATTTATATTACTTAAAATTGTAAAGCTATTTTATTCCGACCCTGTTCACAACAAATTAAAAAAGACCATTGCCCATTGTCAAGGACACGATCTCGTCCTACTTTATATAGACAAAATATTAAAAAAAAAATTATCTAGTTTTTCCATGATATTTGAAACTGACATTTTCCGATAATTATCAATTAAGCGTCCTTATTAGATAACCGCTTAATTATTGATAACATATTATTATAATTATTATTGTATTATTGATAATGTATATTTAATGTAGCAAACGTGTTACTCACAGACCAATGAACACTATTATATTATACTATTTGACAAAACGTAAAGCGCATTTTTCTTGAAGCAGGTAACAGGGTGAGACGGGTGAAACTTAATGAAATAATATAATGTCAATTTTTGAGCAAATGCGACTATAATTATTGCAGGACACAATTTGTATACGTACGTATTTTGAAAATAAAGCGAATACCACTTTTTTTCTTTCAGAATTTTACAGTTTCTTCTCAAAAAAGTAAAATTTTAGTATCAATATTATATTTTTACAATAATTATTTGAAAACGTTACTACGGATACCATCCATTACTATATTACAGAATACTATTAAGGTCGGAGCTTAGTCGTAACTGGCTGCCTCTACTATACATTTATATAATTAGTCTATATCAAGCCCTAAGCGTGTTTATAGAAAACTGTGGATAGCAGTGTGCCAACGAGTGGTTGATACCGCTTAAGGCATTTAGTTAGTCGCTGTCGGTCACTCAATGCACAACGCATTATGTTGTATTGTTGGACCATTGTTAGCTTGGACCCCACCTTGCTCCGTCCGACAATACGTGTTTTGTAATAGTGTCTGTGACAACTAACACAGTTGCAAAGATCAAACCAACACCACTACACACAGTGTGTACCTACACAGCATAGTGGTGGGAAATAGAGGGGATTTTTTGTCTACATTGGTATCACTAGTGCAGAGATAGCAACTTGGCTTCTGATTATTCTGTGGTATATATAATATATAATATGTTCATTGGTCTGTGGTGTTATTCGATATTCATAAAAAATTTTCAACGCCTACATATTATATTTCTGAAAATAATACTGACAATGAATATCATAGAACATCAAGTACATATTGCTGCATTTTCATCAAGAAATAGTATTCCATAAACAGACTAGAAAAACGGAAGAACAAAAGCGGCCCCTACACGCTGAATAATATTGCACAAAATTTGAAGCTATTATAAGCTTTGAACCCAGGCTTGCCAAATTTTATGACCGGACAACAAAATTTTTTCTCCTGGATTCCATTGACGAGCAAAAGACAGATAATTGACCCAAAACCTTTGACAAGCAAGAAAAAAGAACATTCATATTCAAATACTCTAAATAAACAGTTTGACCGTACCCTTTAAAAAACCGGACCCTAGACATTTGTCTAGGCGATAATCCGACCCTGATTATGAATCGCCTGTAGGTTATATTGAAGGATTGTACAATCTATTGCTACAGTTGAATTATTGTACAATCCTTATATTCAGTTTATTTTGCCAATTTCTTTTATAAATTATTAAGCTGTCTGGGAAAAACTTCAATAAATTACACAAGTTGATTGCACCGTACTATTGAACGTGTAGAGGCCACTTTAGATAACATTATAAGCGCTCTTTACCCTAATTAATAAATGTACAAATTATAATTACCTGCTTAATGAATCTTGACCAGTTACGCCGGCCGAGGAACTTCCTGGTTGATTTAAACCACTACCGTAAGTAGATACACGGCCCAGACTTGGGACATGAGGAATGATTTGAATTGGTAAATTAACCCCTGTGTAACATATAAAATATAAAAGTAATAATAATAGGGTTTAACTGATTAAGCCTTCCTAGACTACTTGTCCAAAATACTTCAATACTTATAGTCTATTTTATCAAAATTTGCAACCGATTAAAATTGTTAGTTACATAAAAAGAGCATCTATTTTTAAAGAGATGCTTGAATTTTTTTTAATCAACAAATAGCCTTGCATTTTAATGAAATTAATAGACATTACTCCTAACAATAAGAAGAAATAAATAATTTATTAAGCTAAGATTCTATCTGAATGGTAATAAATTTCAACAGTGACGCACGCTGTGCTGTTAAATGGCTATATTTTTATTGTTCAGATTATTTATTTATTAATTTGATCAAAAAATGCAAGGCTATTATCTCGAGTTAAGAAAAATTCTGATAGCAATTTAAGCTTATAGTATAAATATTTCAGTTATTTCAGGTCAAGTAACCCTTAAATAAGACAGGAATATTCCAATAATTACCAAGCTTTTCTTTATATATGAATAGATAAATTTTGTACAAGGTAAGTAGGAAATACTTTTATTTTTGAAGTTCAAAATTTGTTATCATAAACCGCTACTGAACTACTGATAACCGAAAGATGAAAACGTGATAAAATTGAAAATAAAGGTGTAAAAATATAAATTATATTATGACATGATATTTAAACAATAAATTTAATATTTAAAAGTAAAAACATATTTTTTTTGAAAGAAAATTTTTTATTTTTAGCTTGTTACTCAAACAATCAAAAGTTGAAAATTATTTAAATCAAAATGTAAATTTTATTTGCCTTATATATTTTTTATAAATTGTATAAATGATTATCATAAATTAGGAAGCTGTACGAAAAATTTCATGGTCATTTTGTATCCACCGATGTAAAATTTTGCGTGTTTAAAAAACGTCGACCCTATTGTTCAAATTAACGATGAACCTGTACACTGGGAGAAGCCGGAGAAGTGTAATATATTATACATATTTCTAATTCAACCGAACATTTGAAATCGCAAAATTTCTTTTATATATAGGGTAAAAGCCCCCTTTGTGGAACGGTATCTAATTATGAACATTTACATATTAATGAAGTTATTTCTGAAAGAAACGTCTGATAACAAAAATTATTATTAATAGAATGATTGTTTTTCAATTTAAATTCACCTCGCATTTAAAGTTTCCTTACTTAATTAAAGAAATAAATATGTAAATGTCAAAACTGTTCCAGTATTAGATACCGTTCCACAAAGGGGGCTTTTACCCTATATTTTTTTTTAATTAATGAGTAAAATAAGATCCTAGTTTGAGTTGATGCAGACATGGTGAGATTAGGATGCTTATTGACCATAACCACCATAACTGTACGGCGCATAGCAGCTTACTGAAAAACTGTTTCTTCGTAGTTTGTTTTTTTATTAACTTTGATATTTAATTTGTTGTTAAATAAAATGTTAAAACTTTATTCGTCTACCTGCAGCTTATAGAGCACAAATGTCCGTTTTTTAGATAAACTAAAATTTTATGAAATGCAAATGCACAACGCTCGTTGAAATTATTAGCTAAAAAGCAAAACAAAATAAGTCTACTATTTATTTGAAAGCGTTTAGAATATAAATTGTTTTCATAACAGCTAAGTAATAACCTAAAGTTTGATTTACGACGAAGAAATTAGTGATGTCGGATGATTAATCGATTAATCGATTTAGTCAACTAAGGTAAAAGACCCGGTAATTGACCCTGGCCCAGTTTCTGAACTTTTCAACTTTGTTATAAATTAATAAAAAAACTATATTTTAAATAAGAAAAAAAATAAATTCTTAATTTAAAGTAATCTATTCTGTGTCTAATGAACAGCAATTTAAAAAGTTTAGAATATATTAACTAAATAAAAAAAAATTTTTAATTTTAAAATGTGTGTAAAAACTATTTTTTTGGTAGTTTCCTAACAGTTTATGTTACAAAGTACTCATTTTGATCTGTGCAATATTCATCATGTAAGTATGAAAACTTAATTAAAAATATATGAGCAGGTTAATATTTGTTTAAAATTTATTTTAAAATATTTATAAAATACCTTAGAATGATTTTTATTATTGAAATATGAGGGTCAATTACTAGGCTCACTTCTAAAGTGGTATGGCCCAATTAAATTCTAACCAGTTTTTGTTAGTTATTTTGTTATTTATAGTTATCTTCGATTAGTTTTTGTTATTTTTCATAACGTATATAACATTAAACATTCATTTTTATCAATAAAAAATTATTTATAAATTAAATTTTAAAAAACTGTATTTTTAAATTTAAGAATCAGAAACTAGGCCACTGTCGGGGTCAGAAACTGTCACATGAGAAATTTTGAAGGTCAGAAACTGGGTCCTTTTTGTCAATTTTTAAAACATTAATTTAAATTATTAATTCAATTGAAATAATTATTTTACTTGTATGACTTTATTTTGAAAACCATAAACTAGTTGATAAAATTATTAATTGTCTCTTAAGTTTAAACTTATATTTATTACTGTCGTTTAACCTCAGCCGTCACTCTTAAAAGGTCAGAAACTAGGCCCGTTACCTTAATTGTGTTTAAATTTAGCGATTTTTTGGTCGACTATTTTATCCTCGATTAAATGACTAACGGCTAATTTAATTTTTTTTTTCTGTATTATTTATTAGGAAAAATTAAAAATAAAAAAATGTCTTTTTATACGATTTTTCATTTTCCTATCATTAATACAGTGTGATATGTCATATTTTTCTTTTTCTTTAAAAAAGAATATCAAAAATCACTAATTAAATTTGAAAAAAAAGAAAAACTGTTTTTGAAAGTTACATACATAGATTACTCGATTGATAAGTTCGATTAAAAATTTAGTCGTTTGATCGACAATTGTAGGCTCGATATTTTCAACTCCCTACTTCAAATACAATTGATCATGAGTCAAAGTTAAAAAATTAAATAATTCTTACATTGAAAACAAATCAATCTTCTATTCTTTTCTAAAAACAAACTGCAATTTTAAAATTTACGTAAGTGCAATAATGAAAAATAAAGCCAAGGAAACGAAAATTATTTAAATTTATAAGTGATGAAGCATAGTTAAATTTAAGTGAAATGGACCATAATAACTAATGTTTTAAAATTGTCTATATAACAATTTCAGTCGATTAATCGATTAACTACTCCTGGACTTGACATCACTAGAAGAAATAAGATAAATAGTACAAAATCTCTTTGATTTAGATTCCAATTTATTATAAAAATACATTAAAAAAAAGTAGAATGAGCAAAGAAACAAAGTGAAGCTCACAACAGTTAATAAGGAGCAGACACATTTCACATTTAAGAATTTAAGAAGACTAAGGTAGTTGGTGCGTTAAGGGATTAAATAACTTCTAAATCCTAGAAAAGTTTATCAATTGTTGTAGTAAATTTAAATTGATTAAATGTTGACTTATTTTTAAATGTCCCTAAAGAACTAAAATTTATTTTAAAAAATAAGTTTTTTATACTTTAATCTTTAGCAGAAAGTATTTATTTATTGAAATAATTGTTAGTTTGCAGTGTGTTTTAGAAATTCCCCCATAGGCTACGTGTTAAAAACAAACTATATACGTAAATGGTTCAAATTTTGACATTTTGTGTATAAAATAAAAAAGTAATTTGTCCAAAAATCATTTATTAATCTAGTTTATGCTCTAATACGTCAACCACTTTAAGTAGACTTACTTTAATTACCTATTATTTTTCATTAACTTGTTTATTCAAGAAATAACTACCCTTGCATTAATTTCCAATTATATCTTATGTTAGTTTAGAATTATATCACCTGACAACAATGTTTTCAAAGCTAACAAACAATTAAATAATTTATTATAGAAAAATTTTAAAATGTTACCTCGATTCGTTATCAACGATGATGTCGTTAATTTATCGTATGTATTCGACCGTTGCATATTTGAAGTCGCACGAATGGCCGTTATTGGTTTAAACAACTTCGCCTCATCTTCTGGACCTGTATCTTCTGCACTATCTTCATCACCACCAAGTTTACATATAACTGGTTTTCTTTCCGACGACGTTGCATTAAAACTATCATTCATTGAGCACATATTTTTACAAGAATTTTTACAATTTACATTACAACATAAACTTCATACTCATTTTTTAACACGTTTTTCACACAAAAAAGCAATTTACAACTATTATAATGTATGGAACGGTGGAATTATATGATGTAAATTCGACCTTTATTTAATATGTAAACAAGATACAGAATCATCACGATGTAATATTGACAATATAATAAATGATTTTAATAATTTGGGTCAAAAATATTTGTATTCAAAAAATGAATATAAAATATACCATTTGAATGTTAAACGTTCGTATTAATTGTTTAAAAAAGTGATTAACCGCTCAAATTTAAAAACAAGAATAATTAAAAAGAAATAGTAAATCAAGTAAAAAAGAAATAAACGATGTAATTAATTATAATTATTCACGTCATAAAAATTACGAAAAAAAAAGATAAAAAGAATCAACTTCAATAAAAAGTTGATCAGTAAGTAACGAACTGTTTAAATTACTACATGTCTTTAATTCTTACGAGAGACGTTTAAAATGTTTTGGAAACAACAAAATTAATTGTGTTTAGTTGTTTAAAAATCACTTTTTGTTACACCTATAATTAAAATGTTAGCACCGTAGTACCAAAAGTAATTTACTAATGTTTTATTATAAAGTTCTTGTTGGTTTCGTTTAAGTTATTAGCTTAACGAATGTTTGCTCAGTAATTCAGTATACATCGTATACATGTAACTGTGTCTATCTACATAATATTTACTGTAATGATGATTCAAAACTGGATACGCTGGATACACTCAGAACTTAACACAATAAAAAAAAACATGTGTTTAAAATTACAATAAAACAAGTCTTTATACATATTATAGATTATGTGCGTTTATTATTATTCTCTAATTTTAAAAAAATGTATAGGTAATTGTATTAATTTACAAATAATACATTGTATTATACCAATTTATTAATATATGAATCGCATGTTTAATTATTTGGGAATGTCATCGTGAAGAAAGTGAGATATGACCCACAGTAGTCCACAGAGTTAATACCAGAGATGAATATATTCAATTCACCCACGAACTTCCAATTGACAGTAAATTTTGATAATGAAATTTAAACTAACGAGAGAGAACGAATAATTAATGTTCATTTAATATGAGTGTATCTTTTTTTATTGGTATGTTCAAACGTAGTATCAGTTTTATCTAATTAATTATGAATCAGATTAACTGATTTAAAAAAATTTTAATAAATCATTTAACTCATTCAAGTATTTATTAATTTCAACTGCAAAAATCGTATGTTTTTAAAACTGCCAGTTCTCTATTGTTTATGGTGTTCCATACTTCCCAAATTTTTCCGGTTTTAACTCTTTTGTCTCGACGTCCCGAAACATTTTTCGGGACTGTTATTCGTCCCGGCTTTTGAAACTACTTATTACTATCACTTTTTACCCAGGTACAAAATTTTTAATTTTAATAGGGCTTATTGGCACGATATAGTTAAGTAAGTCTTGTCTTCAGATGCATCCCAAATTTTTTTCGAGATTAGTAGGAAAGGTTTCTGTGTGTGTATTGTTAATTTCCAGGATATTCAGTTAGTCGGTCAGATTCTTTAGCAGAGGCGGCACAAGACTAAAATGGGAAATGGGCAAGATGGTTTTTGCAGGACCCCCTTCTTTGATTTTCTTGAAAAGCTTGTTCTTAAAAATTAGACGACGAGCAAAGAAAGCCACTCCGCAACTCCACAACCGTTTTAATAATCTTTGCGGGGCCCCTTTTCCCTAATGTTCAAAAAATCTTGCACTAAGAATTAAGTAATGAGCAAAATGACAATAACCTTAATCAAGTCCTACCAACTTTCTTGCACATGCGAGGCTATAAGCGGTTGCCCACTTCGCCTACGCTTTGTGCGGTCTCTATTCTTGAGAATAAAGTCTAAATTAATTTTCCATAATGCGAGCTTAACGTAAAGACTTTTTATAGTCATTTTTTTACGAAAAATCAATATCAAGCTCAAAAAGGATGAAAAACTTTGAGGTCAAATACCTCATAATTTGGTTAATTCTTTATACAAAAACAGTTTTTTTGGTCATGTCCGGTACGAGTAAAGGTTTAATGAATAATTCCAGAATTCCATATCAAGTAGTAAAAGCCTATTTTGGCGTGTATCTCTCGGTTTGACTTTATCAAAATATGGATACACTGCTTTTGTTAAAATTTAATTATTTAATTCTTACATACTTTCCACCTTTCAGTAGGAAACATAAATTATTTAATCCCTCTCACAATCAGCCCAAGCATCTTCTGAGTTCTAAACCCATTCAATTATAATAAATGCTTTCCTTTTAATAAAACTCAGTAGTAATATGGTTATTACATCTTCCTAAAGACTATTTAAAAATGGTAAGTATGAAATAATTTTTCAAGATTAAACTTCAGCCTACAGCAACAAAACCTACCTTTTCAATATAACACCTTCATGTCTGTTATGACTAGGGTTGCCAACTGTCCCGATTTTGGGCCTATGTGTCCCGCGTCCCGACAAAAGTAGTGGCGGGACGCTAATTGTCCCGATTTTTAACATCTACAATTTTTTTTACATTTTTAGTCCCGCCAGTCTCGCTATTGTTTGTTTCCAAATTATCACGCTTGCATGTCATGACGGCTAAGGAAGTAAGTATATTTGCTATACCTACTGATAAAGTGTACTATGTCTACTGATTTATAACTTGTACAGCTTACAGTATTGCCAGATTAACTCATTAAAATCCCTCCAAAAAATGGGAGAAATTATTTGACGTACATGAAATACGTCAATGCCAAAGACGGTCAACTTTATAAAAAATGTTTTTCTCCAAAAATAATACAGTTGATAAGCAAAAAAAAATCTAAAAATTATAAAACTTGATTACTAATTTAATAAAATAAAATAGAGAAATTTTATTGTAATATTATCTTCAAGAAACTGTTTTGTTTAAAGGTTTGTAAAATCATAGTTTAAATATGTAGCTGTTAGTAACAAATAATAAAAACGAAAAGAATATCTTTCCTACTGGCTGATTAAAAACGTTTTTTTTTTTTAAACAGTCCCGATTTTACTTGTGCCGTCCCGATTTTTTTCCCATTAAATCCCGAAATATTCACTGGTAGAGTTGGCAACCCTAGTTATGACCCCCATTAAAGAAATTTTTATAATTGTAAAAATATGAAAATCAAAAATAAATATTTGAATATGTAAATGCATACTTACCTCCCTTACCTACGAAAAATAGTTTTATTTTGATTCTGATTACATAATTAAATGTTAAATCATCAAAAGAATTAATTTTACGTTCAATTCAAAATTATTCACTTTATATAACTTTACATCATGGATTGGATTATTTAGAATTTTCCAAATTGTTCAAAGTCGATTTTTTCCTGCAGTTTAAATGTTTCTCTATGATCAACAATATAATTATTGTTAATGATCTATTATTTATTAATAACAATTATGTAACAAAACAATTATAACTTTTTTTGTTGGATTACATATTATTATTCAGCAACAAAGTAAAAGGAAAACCTTAATGAAAAATAAATCTATGAAATAATTATATTTCTATTTCTATGTATTTGTAATACGCGTGTTTTTATTCAAAACCGTTAAAAATCTATTCCGCCATGTTTTTCTAATCTAAAAAGTGGAATACCAATCTATCTTTCATTATCATGCCAACGTACATTTTTAAATAAATAATTAACATTCTTTAAATCACTAATCGTGAATTTTACTGTACCCTACAAAACTTTGAACATGGAAAAAATTTTTTGTTGAATAAATGTAATAATAATATGACGTGTAATTGAACACCAAGATCGTGGGGTGTGATAAGTGGTCTAAATAGTGTTAAGCGGAAATTATTGTTAAATAGATCCTGTATGAAATTGTTAAATGCTTTTTTACAATTGTCACAGTTATTAAATCATATTTACTAATCGTAATCAAGTTTCATATCCCCATGTATGCGTGCTAAATAGAAATGAATCTAGGTATAAAATAATTTCGTAATATTTATTTCGTAATACGGTACTTGACTGTATTTAAAATTTGTGTCAAATGTTAAATAATTGTATGCATTATCATTACATATGTCCAATTTTAATGATGAAACTTAAAAAAAATTGATAACTATTTAGAAATTTTATTTTGAAAATGCCATTTTTCAACAAATATTCAAATTAGTGAAAACGCGCCATTTCTTGAATATGACGTAACATTTTGTAGCTAGATATGTCGATTTTGATAATTTTCATCGATGAGGTGAAATTGTGTTTTCATTTGAATATTTCTATTTTCTATTAGCTTATATATACAGTAATAATAATCGGCCAGAATTCTAATAAATACTTGCTTTTACTTTGACATTTTATGAATACAATCAAAGTTTTGAGGTTATAAATATTGACATTGACGTTGCTTCAAACTGTGACCTCACTATAGTGAGGCGTTTTTCCCGCCTTTTTCTCATTTAAAATTGTAGGGTTATTTTGTTTGATGATTTTTTTACAGACGAAAATAAAAAAATCACTTAACTGATATGGAAAAACAATGCTTTTAGAATATTTTTTTAACTTCAGTCAAGTATGTACCCTATTATATTAAAATTTGAAATTTTTGGATTTTGTAAGTTGAAAAAGGTTGAGTAACAAATTTGAATCAAAATTTAGTTAATTTTTTGATGAAAGTACCTCAAAACCGTTAAAAATTAAATTCAAAAAACTTTGAAACGTTTCAAACGCTATGTTTATTCTTCTTTGAAGTGGTATTTTAGCCTGCAGACGTCAATTTTGGCTGTTTATTTTCGACATAACTTCAAAAAAAAATTATTAGTTTTTATTATCTATTTTATCTATTTTTTAAAAGTTTGTTAAAATTTTAAGGGAAAAAAATGAAAATTCAAAATGGCGTCAGCTATTATATCTTAGTGTAAAAAAGCGACTAAGCTTGTTAATATTATGGTTTCAGCTCTTTCGTAAATACATACCCAATTTTTTACTAAGAACTAATGCTGTTATGGTCAGAACTAAACAGAGCAAAAAAAATGAGAGTTGTCTAAAAAAAGTTTTAAATTTTTTAAAGTAGAATTTTAAAAATATTTTGGATTTTGCAATTTTCAGGCCACGTAGAAATATCTATTAAAGCTTCATGTTAAATTTAGAGGCAATCGGTTAGATAGAACTCCAGACGATTAGGTCGAAAAAATTAGTTTCGAGAAAAACGTTGCTTGGAACTTGAAGCTAAATTGGACATTGACCTAAACTACGTACATATATTTACATCTGCAACAGATATAGATAGTCTAGGTATAAGAGTATTATGCGTAGAGTATTGTTTTATTCGATTCCGATGTAGCAAGTTCGTAAATATTGGAAATTTTTAAATTTCCTTTTGACAACATATTCTTAAAGATTTAAACTTTAAAAATCTAAACTTCTAATCTAGAATCCGCTTTGAAAAATATACTATTCCTAAATTTTCATGAGTGAAAGTATTGCTATTAAATACACAAATAATATTTTTATAAATAATACTTTAATTTTAAAAAAACTTACAATTAAAATTATCGATATCGAAAACCAATAACAAACAAATATCACATCTAAAAAAATTACATGTCTCAATGTAAGGGAATTACAATATTCTTAAACTTTCTTATAAATAAATATCCTAATTTATAAATTTTATAATATTCGTTTAAAGGAACAATTTAAAAAAAAAAAGAAAAAAAAACTATATTAAAGCTCAAGCTATTTTGTGTTGGCATTTTAAATGTTTAAAATACGTTTAAATTAAGAACTATTAAATACGCACAGTTCAACTTATAGTAAACTGTAATATCGTTGTTCATGTTACAATTTTTTATTGCTAGATGGAAGCATAATACTGAAAAACGTAATTTGTATCTTTTATATTATTATATAAATAAAATTTTTTATCATAATTGTTGTTCGGATTTAGCCCGTTCCGATCGTTCTGAAACTTCGGTGACAAGACACACTGGTACCGCTGATGCGGTTGATTGTTTTTTCGTGGATGGAATATTCATGTTGATATGATCGTCGAATGATAAGGACTCAACGCTACTAATATCGAACGTGTCACTGGATGGAGATCTTGCATGATATAAACCAGGCGTTAAATGATCTAAAAATACACAGGATGTGAATTATTTCCATTTAAACACCTGGAGGACTTATCAACGCTTACCAACACTCGGTTCTGGCATTCGATGATTGTTGGCATACATTTCTCGATGTTCGTCCAACTCTTTGGCACTGCACAGCGGTGTATCAACTTCCTTGGTGTTATTGAATAAGGCATAATCAACTTCGTACTGTCCTAAGTCTTTTTTGAAGGTTACAACCGATTCAAATCGATGACCCCATAGAATTTCGGAGGGTAAATAACTTGATCGTGCTTGCGTGGTCATTCCCGTGGACTCAATTACACCTTCTAAGAATTCAATAAAATATTAAGCTTATTCGGAATAAAATTTTGAACATTTATTGTCTCAGTTAATAAATCAAACACTTAATTTTGCAAAATATATTAATTTAAAAAATCAGGGATCTGCAAACTGTCAAGATTGAGATAACTTCTACGTTGGTCAAACTGGCAGAAATTTTTAAATTCGAAGAGCGGAACACTTCAGATCCTATAGAAATAAGAAATCCCACTGTGGCTTTTTCAGGACTTGGGGCACATTCTGGAGAGAAACATTACAGTTTTGCACGAACCGAATAAAGAAGTCAAATTAACTACTTTACTTGTAGAAGCAATAGAAACTCATAAACACAATCCCGATCTATTTCTGAACGATTACACGGATATTTACAACTCTATTTTAGTTTCTACATTATAATTTAATCCATTCATAAATAGTTGTGTACGATAGTATCTTTTTACTTTGTCTTTAACCTTTTCCACTACTCCTATCCCTACTACTGTCCTTTCAGAGGTTATCTTCACTTGTTTGATAATGATCATATTGATCGAAACATGTCACAAAATCTGTTAAAAATAATAGTGTTACTTTTTGCAAAATAAAATGTTTTATTTATTAACAACAAATATGGAATACAAAATAACGCTCAAATCTATTGAAATTGTTGTTTTCTTACCTAAAATAACTACAATTTCAAATCTTTCGACCAGTAAATCGGTGGCAGAAAGCTTGTAGAGTGGTGACGTCTTATCAATTTTATGAACTATGGTCGTTGGCCAAATAAAAAATATTTTATCTTCTTCCCCGTCACCCCCAACCTAAAAAAATAATAGTAAAAGTTGGAAATAAGAGACTAAGCGTTTGGAAAAGAGTCTAGATTGAAAATTGTAGGAACCGGAATTCAAGATATATCTACAAGGACTTACAGGAAGCTTTACGTGGAAAGGCAGTTTTTTTAAAATTAGCCCTTGAAGAATATTTAACTATCAAAAAAGCAAATTACCTTCAACTCCTGCTGATAAAACGGCAAAACTTCACCTTCCCTGGTGACTTTATGTCGAATCAATTGCGCTCTCACGTGCGCTTCAATGATATGCGATTTCCGCATATCGCCCACACGAAACATTAGACAGGGTTGCCCATCACGATGGCAAATCACAGCATTTCTTGAGAATAGTAACGTTTGCGTACGTTTCTTTGGTCGTGACAATTTGGCAAATACGATTCCAACCATGAACGCTTGAATAAAAACGCCAGCTATCGATTGCAGGCACATGACGAAAATTGCTTCGGGACATTCTTCCGTGGTTGTACGACTTCCGTAGCCTAAATACCAAAAAGAATTAAATTATTGATAGTAATAATTTAGGACTAATGGGCTTGAAGTGGGAAGTAAGTATATCGAAAATATTATTTGGGAATTTTAAAAGATTGAGAATTGTTCGAAAACTTTTTGGATCAATAATAAAAATTATCATACTAATATAATAAAGAACTAAAGTTTGTGAGTTTGTTAGTGTGTTGGTTTGAGCTATAATCTTAAATTGTCCTGCAGGTCTCTGGTGCCCCAAAAATAATCCAAAAAAGACTAAACGGATCTTAATCAAATTTTCCTCAAATACCATTGAGATTTTGAAAAAAATAAGCAAACTGCGTTATAATTTTACCTTAGGATCCTGGAGACTCAAAAAGCACGGAAAAAAAAACAACTGCACTGAATTTGGCGAATTTTGCTTAAATACTACTGAAATTCTGATATCAAAATTGTCCCTTAGGGTCTTCTAGACCCAAAAAGTGTCCAAAATAAACGATTGGATCAAATACTACTCAGATCGGGAAAAAATGAACGTAAGGTCAATATTGACCCGTAGGGCACAGTTATTCAAAAAGGTTCCAAAATAAACATTATTGAGATTCCGCAAAGAATAGACGTGATTTTAAAATTGTCCCCAAGGGCGCTGGGATTCCAAAACGGGTTGAAAATTAAAGTGTTTCTGCAAATCTATGGAACGGCCTCAAGATGTGGAAATTAGATACGCTATTGAAATATGAATATGAATACTTTAGAGCCGTTTGGCGAACAAAGTAACTAATTTTCTACAGAATTTGGAAATAATCTGATCTATAATTTAGACAATTCTATGTCATAAAAGGAAAAAAAGTTTAAAAAAAATTATTAAAATATTGTTATATTTACTGGGCTATTTTTATGTAATATTTATTTACAGAAGATTCCATAAAGTTCAGTTCAACGACAGGGAAGTTATATTTATCTGGTGTATGTATATTTTAAGAAATAAATACAATTTTTCTTTATAAATATGTAATTTAAATGTTTATTAGGTGTTGGTATTTACCATATGGTATTTAAATTAATATGTATTAAATTCGCATCTGTTTCGTATATTATAAATTTTACACTCAGCATGTTTCTTTGCATAAAAATATTAATCTTAATACGGGTTATCTTTTTATATACAAAATATAAATACAAAAGGTTAGGGTGTACACGTGGAATTAATATAAACAATACATTGTATACATCCTATACACCCTCATTAGCAAAGACGTAGCTACAATAAAGCAGATGGAGCAGTCGCTCCAAGGCGCATGACATAAAAAGGCACAACAAGGAAAAGTGTGGACGCAAGCTGGAAAGGTAAGTAATTTTTTGTTCAGTGCTCAAGGTTATTTCAATATCTTAGAAAGCAGGGAAGTGAAGAATGGCGATTTTTTTGCTTGCCTATTACATTTTTGGGGAAAAATAAAGTTTTCGAAGCGGACGCTTGAGTAAAAATTGCTCCAGGGCGCAAAATTTATAATTGCGCCTCTGCTCATTTACTCCCTTCCTTTAATCTAAACCGAATTTGTTACCTGATAAATTCCTAAATTTACCAGAACCATTTTTATGAGACTGTACTAACACAACCTTCATAAATATCTTCTATAAGAAAAAAAGGTTTGAATTTTCCGACGATTACATCATTTTCGCAAGACAAAAAAAGTTAGTATTATATGCATTATACCTACTCTAATTTTCTTAGAAATTGTGTACCCTGAAAAGCCTCAATTTAATTAATAAAATAATTAAAAGTTAATTTTTCTTTTTCTGTTGACAACTTATTAAAACTGTGTACAATTGAAATACCGAGAAATAATTGAATTTTCCCTTTTCGGTTCCTCACGTTACTTATTATTTGTAATAAAAACCACCCAAATTGTTACTGTTTCACACTTTTTTATTCTAGTAAACATTATATTAGATTACAAAGATTTGGAAGGTGAAGAATTGCACGAAAAAAAATGAAATTTTATCTTTCAAATTGTTAACTTAATTTTATCTTAAATGTAGAAGTTTCTAGTAGAATTTCATCAAATTTCAATACAATTTTGTCTATACGAGTACTAGTTTGGGAGCACCATTTTAAATTAGCACCAAAATTGTATTATGAGACCTCTAAAAATTTATTATGAAACCGTTAGAAAATATATTCGGTGGCGCTCAACCTTTTTTACTATACAAGTTATTTTTCTATTGTGATTTATTCGGTAATCTACTTTTCACAAATCAGGTTCTTACATCAAAAAATGACAAATTCCTTCAGGAAATATGATTTAATTTCCGTGATTTTAATGTGAATTTTACAACTCTGATTTTATCAAAAATGAAGAAAGCAGTATCGAAAACCTATGAGTAGCTTTAAATTTCATATTTCTAACATCAAAATTACGGTTTATGGAGCTTTTAAAAAATTTGATATACGCAATGACGTCATCAAGTTAAATTTTTTCTTTTTTAAATTAATAGCTACAAAAATAATATGAATTAGAGCTATTGATAAAATTTGGGTAATCTAAATGCCAAATTTTAATTTTTCCTGACAAATGACCAAATTCCGAATGTATTTTCAGGATGTGGTTTTTCTGTCAGGCTGCACCCCCATTTTTAATTTGTAGATTAGAATAACAGGTGTACCAAAAGTTGTTCGACGATCGACCTGTTCATCGCGATCGACAGGTTAAACACCGCTATTATACAGGGTGTAAAACAAATAACTCTCGTCCTTTTGTGGGGGAGGATAAGAGTAATTTCCCTTACACCCTGTATAATGTATATATATATATATATATATATATATATATATATATATATATATATATATATATATATATATATTATATATATATATATATATATATATATATATATATATATATATATACAGGCTATAAGAGAAATAACTCTTACCCTTTTGAGGAGCGACGCGACTGTTAATTCCGAAAAAATTCCTGCGGTTTTAGTGTCTACAGGGTGTTATGAGTCACCCACAAAAGGACGAGAGTTATTTGTTTTACACCCTGTATAGTTTGTTCACTAAAACAACGGAGTTTAAGCAAACAAACGCCTTTTTTCTTTGTGTCCTTCCTTATTTTAATATGTTTTCTTGACTCGCCAAATATTTTGATATTTACAATTTGGCCTGCTGACGCAAAACTTTAGAAACCCCTGCTTTAGAAAAACTATATATGGTGACATTCATTTGAAATTCCAAAAAGAGGGACAAAGATACCCACCCGCGGAAATCGAACCACGACTCATCACTTCAGAACGACATAGAAAAAGGTCGATTATAATCAAAAGAAGCTCGATTATTCTTTTACAACTAAAGAAATTCATATTTCTATAAATAAGTTAAAAATCTGTCTTCAATATGTTATAAATAATAAAACAGATAAAAAAACGGAACTGTTAAAACCGCATCGATTTACTGCAAATATCCTAAATATACACAAAAATTTATATAAGCAATAAAAACATCAATAAAACTTGCTAATACCGTATTCTCATAAATTTAAATATTCCTCCTCACCGCAAATCGCGTTTACTACTCATTCGTTCATATCTACTACACCATTAGACCTAATTGCATAAACATACTTTATAATGATATGCAATGCAGTACAATGATTTAACATTAACGCAAATCACAAAGGTACACGACCCTTTTTGACCTAAATAAATATAAATGAACTACTTACCCGCGCTATCAAGCTATCATAATATACCCGCAAAAGAATTTTATACATAGAGATAATAATCACCTATAGTATGTTGCGTTTCGACGCTGAACAGGAAACACGACGTGAATGAATTTATATTTGTTACACACGGAATCCAGTCCGATGCATTTGCACCGCCAGGTAAATGTTCCGGCTCGAGATCGTCATGTGTATACGCAATTATGAACCAAACGATCGCGAATCCAAGCCATGAGAGGAGGAAATTCATTGCGAACACCAGTAGAGTCCAACGCCATTGTGCATCCACTAGGGTTGTGAAAATATCCTAAGGATCAATGAAAGGAAAAATGTTAATAAAGTAATTCAATTGGGGTTTGGAATTTTTATTTTACTAGCTAGAAATTATGAAATCTGAGTTAGTTATCCACAGTTTAAGTGAAGGTTGATCTTGATTTTGACTCTCTTAACCTGTTACTTATCAACTGATAGACAAGTATCTCTTTTCCGGTGACCAGTTCCGGATTTATCTACAGGCAAATTAGGCAATTGCCTAAGGCGTATTTTTTGGAAGGGCCCATTTATTCAAACTGAAAACATTTTTATTTATACGAACTTTCTTAAAGTTAACTTTTGTAACTTATTTTTCAATTATTTATAAAAATAATTGGCAATAGTTTATCTGTCATTTCATTTCCACTTCAAAAATAATAGTCTAGCTCAAGATACATCAATCTGACACTATTTGCTAGACAGGTAGGCCAGTTACATGTTATTGTCCTATACCCATTTTTCTTACTACAGCTTACTACGGGCAAGCCATCTCCGTAGTTACAAGAGTAAACAAACTTTTAATCAGGCCCGACGGGAGGGTGGGGTAGCCGAGGTTGTAGCCCCGGAGCCCGGAATGGAAGAGGAGGCCCGTAGCGGGCGGTAGGGGCCCGGAAAAAAGTAAAAACTTTTATTTCTTTGCTCATAGTTTATTTTTTCGGGGAGAAATTTTTAAAAGATGTGCTTTATTCCCAGGGCCCGCCATTTCTCTCCACGGCCCTGCTTTTAATTACCATAGTAAATACTACAATTACACAAAAATTCTGTAATTTTCATATTATTTTACCAGTGCCGTTCAACTAGATAAAAAGTATAATTTAAAAATGGAAAGCAGATTTTGTATTTAAAGTAGTGATGAGCAAAATTAGTCTTGGTCTTGCAGTCTTGTCTTGGTCTTGCATTTTTTGCAAGACCAAGACTATGTATACCAAGAGCAAGACCAAGACTATAAGTATGGCTGCAAGACCAATACCAAGGCTCAAATGACGAAGAACAAGACAAAAGCAAGAAAAAAGCGAGACTCTTGCTAAACTATTTAAATAGTTTGAAAGTATGTATAATTAATACCGTAAAGAGAGAAAGTTCTGATTTTAGAAGGAAAAAATTCGGTAATAAAAAAATACAAGAAAGTGCAAGATTTTTTAACAATACCAAGACCAAGACTGCATTTTGCAAGATCAAGACCAAGACCAAGACTCAAACTGCTCTAGCAAGACCAAGACCAAGATTCTTAATGCAAGAACAAGACCAAGACCAAGACTGCCAAGTCTTGGTCTTGGTCTTGCATTTGCTCATCACTAATTTAAAGTAAGTAAATATTCGCCAATCCACATTCACCAAGACGAAGTTAGTTATTTTCGATTTCCGAAAGCACACGTCTGTAAACATTTTTCTTTTATATGTACGTATATCATATAAACCCATTTAGTTTCCAATTTTTTAATAATTATACTAATCAATCAAATGATCTTGAGTCTAGCTATACTTTCTATAGTTTTTTGATATTCTCACTGCTAGATTTGCTCGTCATGTTTTTTTAGTAAAAAGTTGATGTGATTTTTTTCCAGGGGCAGCATTTTTCATGGTGCCTAGGGCGCCACTTAGAGTAAAGCCGGCCCTGCCGGTGACATTTTAGTCAGTAATTTAATTTTTAAATTGATTACTATGAAATAATCTAAAAATGTGTCAAATTAAAACTTACAAAAAGAAATCTTTTTGAGACCAATCGAATTGAGACATTAATATAAAATTCTTTATTCGTGCATCACATTTACGCATGGCCTTTATGGACCCAGGCCTAATGGAGCAAAATTTAAGGAGCAGCGCTCGCAAAAGTTTTCATTTTTCCTTTATTTTGTATACGGGACATCT
Organism: Brachynemurus nebulosus; assembly: GCA_035578155.1. Taxonomy (NCBI): domain Eukaryota; kingdom Metazoa; phylum Arthropoda; class Insecta; order Neuroptera; family Myrmeleontidae; genus Brachynemurus; species Brachynemurus nebulosus. The sequence goes on along the minus strand of JAPWDM010000019.1, from coordinate 2,331,307 downwards.
AACTATGTTTTAACCAGGTAATATTTCGAAAAAGACTTGGAGGATAAACCCAAAACTTGGTTATGATTCAAATTATAAATAATCAAGTTTTTCTTCCAGCTAACGATTCCCCGTTAGTGATATCAATTTTGAAATTTTAAGTGGGACATTTTTCTATAACGAATATCAATTTTACACTGAATTTGGAACTATATTTCTTTAGATTTGGATATGAAACATTCTAAGAGAGTTTAAAGTCGAAATAAAGTATTAAATCGATAAATTTAATAGATTTGAGCGTTACTTTATGGTATTCCATATTTGATAATAAATAAAATACTTTGTAAAAAAAATATCACTTTTATTGTTAAAACTCTTAGTTTTCGAGGTTAGCCTGGTCGTGGTATATTGTACACACCACATTTTTTTTTACCTTTTAATTTTTATAGTTGAAAAACTCAGAAGGACTGATCCTGGGTCTAACATCGTTAAAATTAGTTCCCTGTTATTATTAAAAGGTTCTAAGGAATGCTTTCTTGGAAAAAGTAGAGAGATTTTACCGATTTTACTCATGATAATAAAAAAGGAACTGTTCAGAGATAGGACACCTTAATAGAAACCCAAAAACCAAAAGATATCCAAAAAAAATTCAAGGAATCACCAGAATTACAAATACGATCCCAAAAATTAATGCATTCCTCTAAAACCAAATCATAAACAACAGGTGTCCCCAACAACGATAAACTTTTAGCCTCTTGTTACAGATTTCGGTCTTTAATCGTAACATAATTTTTACATAATTATATCGTACAATTTTTGAAAATGATTAAATGTATAATTATTGATTTATGGCGTCTAATATACGATTCTGAAAATAAATATTTTGGCAACAAATTTACGTCAATCAATTAATTATAATATTGGTGTGGACGGTGTGGACTGTTGTGTATTATGAAGGTGTCATTTGAATATGTTTCATACATTATTTTAATCTATAATTTTAATATTTTACAGAGTGTGGGTATCGTGATATTATTATCATTAAAATTATAAGATTACATTTCAACGCAACAATAATAATACAAATAAAATGAACGTAAATGTTGAATACTGTTGATATTATTACAGTAAAACTACTTTATTAAATACGTATAGATAACGAATAGTAAATCTGATTGGCTAAGTTCGGCAGAAAAAACTCTTTAAGGGAGGAGTTCAAATAAAAAAGCAACTTTTTTATTTATGATTATTTTGCTTGTTGAAATTTTTTTCAAATTAGGGTTGGTTTCAAATAGAAAATTTTGTTTTTGAAACATTCATTACTCTTCCCTGGAGGGGGAGGGGGCCCTTTTTCACAAGTTTTTAAGAATTTACAAGGAACGCCATATCTCAAAAAATAATGAATATTTTTAAATATTTTTTCATTATTTTATTCCTAAAGGACCTTTATTAAATACGTAACTTAAGGACCATAAAGCTGAGTATGGGTTTCAGGTAATTTTAAAAATTAACTATAAAATTGTAATCCCAAACTTCTAAAAATTATAAAACCCAATTTTTTATCAAAAAAAAAATGTTTAAAAATAGTTACAATTTGTAAATAATAAACAAATACTTTACTTTGCAAAATACCACGTTTATTTTTGAAACTGTGACAATATTGTTTCGAACCGATAGTTCATTTTCAAACAGACATTCTGTTTGAAAATGAACTATCGGTTCGAAACAATATTGTCACAGTTTCAAAAATAAACGTGGTATTTTGCAAAGTAAAGTATTTGTTTATTATTTACAAATATGGAATACCATAAAGTAACGCTCAAATCTATTAATATTATAGTTACAATTGTTCAAATGGAAAAAGCATACTCCACTTTATGCGCAATATGTTTATGAACAAAATAAAAAAAAATTAAGTCTCTATCTTTTCTAGAACTTGAGATATGATTTTCCTTGTTGGGAAAAACACAAGCTTCGGGAAACGGTAAAAAACTAAAATAATAACAAAAGAAGCGGTTTACTCACTGTTTATTAAAACGTCTACAAAGGCATACAAATAAAAGAACATTATCTCAGTGCATACTATAACTCGTGTACACACCAAAACTAAATATTACTGATCAAATCGCGAGGGGGGGGGGGGGCGAGCGTTATCTGCAAAGGAGCAGCAATTTGGCTGTGGAGCGGCTCACAAATAAATATTTTTCTACTTGAAAAAAAAAACTTTTGGGCGTGTTTTATATATCACCGTGTTTGTAAAGAACCACAGAACGAAATAAAAACAAAAAACGAGATTCGAAAAAAATTAGTTTATTAGCTATTTCTGGCGTGAACTCCTCCCTTAAAGCGCTTTGAAGCAAAATGGTGATTGACCAAAAAGATAACAAAGCACCAAAAGGCAAAATGTCGTCACAGATACCTAAACAAAATAACGAAAATAAGAGTTATTCATAGGAAAATTTGTCAGTACTTTTATATTTTATACAGTATGGATAATAACATTATTATAAGTCATATTATTGAAGAATCATCAGAGTAAACAACAATATGGAAGAATTTTGTAATTTATCTCCATAAAATTTTAATTTGGTGTAAGACAGAATTGATTGTCAATTGATTTTTGTCCTGGTTGAAACAGCTTGAAGCGCTTTAAAGAATTTTTTTTCTTCCGAACGCAGCCATTATGAAAGAAATAAGCAAAGTTAAACATAGCAAGGACGTCGCCAACTGGTCAGAAGCGGGTAACTACCCTCCCCTACTCCCCTCGTATACATAGAGTTATGGAAAGACTATCTTACCTGTAGATATTTTCGTCTTCTTTTCGCTACATTTCCCTGGACAACGTTACAATCGCCATGTTTAAACACCACTCTTTTTCGCACCCGCCTTGACGAAAATCGCGATTGCCGATATCTATAAAAAGAAAAGACTTAAAATGGGGCATTCGATCGATATTTTAGTCATAAATATAGAAAAATAATTAGGTTACTCAAAAAAAGGTTTTGTTCTGTTAGTAAAAGAAAAAGTTGAGGAACTTCTTTAGTATATGTTTTCTTAAATAAAGAGCTTTATAGGCCAGGAGATGGTGACTGATTTTGTTACACGATTTTCGTACTTATGTCTTGGAGAGTATTGAAAGTACAATTCACGATGATAACTGGCATAAGCGCGAAAAGGATCAAATTTCACATAAGTTCACGTCAGCTTTTCAGCCCTTTAATCCTAGATTTTATCTTAACATTATGTTACACATACTGAAAACTGAAATTTCCATATGAAAGCCACGCGAACAGCACTCAAATTTTATCACTTTCTCAACACTTTAACATATTTCAATACTCTCCGAGGCATAAGTGCGAAAATCGTGCAACAAAATTCGTCATCATCTCTTAGTCTATAATAAAATTATTTTCCATTTAAAGGGGACAACTAGTGTGATATTTTGAAAAAATTAGAAATTTTTTTGCATGTTCCGATAGTCTATACCTTTAAAAATAACATACTAAAATTTCAAGTGCATATCTCAAATAGTTTTTGAGTTACAGCCATCCAGCGGATTCTGATTTTCATTGTTAACTTTGAGGTATTGAGAAATGTATGAAGGTTGATAGTTCGGGAGTTTCTGGACGTGGCTACCAGTCACACGTTGTGGAGCAGCTAGACCTTGGCACATTTAAACGACTCATCTAGTTTTACTATGACCATTATAGTGAGTACATCTACATCGTAAATAATTTTAAGGTAAAACTAAAAGGTAAGGTAAAGGAAAACTACATTTTTCAAATTTGCTGCAGTTATAACTCGAAGACAGATCATCCGATCGATTTGATTCTTATTGCAGCTTCTTTTAGATATGTTTCTTCGTGCCATGGAACCTCCAGTTTTTCAATCGAATAAAAAATATAATTTTTGCAGACCAAAAAACATCAAATTTCCGCGCAAAATTTGAACCTTTTTTTAAAAAAACTCCGCCATTTTGTTAAATTTCAACTTTTTTTCGATTGAGGTTCATGGCACGGGCAATACCTTCTAGTTTAATAGGCTTTTTGGTTTTATTGATTTCAGGCACTGTGAAGGTCGCTATTACTGCAGCAGTGGGGGAACTTTTTTTTTGGAGCCTTGGGAGATCGCGAATAACTCACTGAATTTCCAATTTTTTGGTCCAAAAATTTTATCATGTATTTATTATATATCAACGAATATATCCTTAAAATATTAAAACATTCCATACAGTAGTTTTTTTTAAAAAAAATTCCAAAAATCACCTTTTTTCAGGCGGTCACACTAGTGGTCCCCCTTAAAAATAATACATAAAAATGTGTCTTTTTGGAAATGGTCAGACTATAAACATCAAATCACACACTGAAACATGATAACGTTGACCGGTATGACGTAATCAAGGTAAACGCGTGGATAACTTAAAAAAAATTACTTACTAGACCAAAAAAAAACAACTAAACACATCTCTGAATACACTTGTGCTGTTTGCGCTCAGTTTTATTTACTAGTCTTACTACGAGACGCAAAACTATTCTAAGTTTAGAATGCGTATCTGTACTTTCAAAATGTAAACAAAGTTTTCTAGAATTTCAAACAGTTTTGTGAAATTTAAATATTTTATTGGAAATTTTACAAAAGAATTGCTATTTGCTCATATCGCTTATTAGATGTTTACACAATGTAAACTTTTAAACGATAAAAATTGTATAATAGGCTATTATTATTATTAGATAATTTCAAAACATCTAATTACGTGATTTTATTATTACGTATCTATTAAATTTTCATTGAATTCTAAAGACGACGCTTACTGTGATGCTACTTTGGTTTTAATATTTTAAATTTTAATATCATAATTTTTGTACGAAATGCATTTAATTTTTTTTTTTAACGAAATTTTTTTGGCAACTAATATTACTTTTTTAGCAGTTTCAATCTTCTTACTGTAAAACCCCCTAACTTTACCTATTGAACATAATTTTACCATACTACACTTTGTATTAAAAAAATTAAAATTTCATAGCTTATAATACACCTAGTATTTTTTTTTAGTGCCATTTCTTTAATTTATTAGCTTTTTCAGTTTATATGGTACATTCGTGTTTTCGAAAACTGTGCAAACTTTAGTTGATTTTTCAGAAGTTATAAAACTTAAATAGGTAATTTTATCATATGAAGAATTACATAATCTCATAAATATTTAGAAATAATTTTCATTTTTATCTACTTGGGAATTATCGAATAATTCACTTAAGGGGAGGTTTACTTGAGAGTCGTTAAAAAAAATCAATTTTTTTTTTTTTTGCAGAAATTGGTAGCTAATTATGTGTAGAATATGTTCCCAAAGTGATTTTGCTAAAAGTAATTTAAGGGAAGGTTTACTTGAGATTTGAAAAAAAAATCGATTTTTTTGCCGAAATTGATAGCAAATTATGTGTAAAATATGTTCCCAAAGTGATTTTACTGAAAATAATTTAAAAACAAGATTCTTGCACATTTACCGAATCTTGCTTTCTATAAAAAAAGAAAAAAAAATTCAAAAAACGTAGTTCACGCAATAATGAGTATTAAATATAAAATTTTGAAAATACGTTTCTTTATATACATATATTTTATAATATCACGGAACTACATTTCTGGAACTGACGGACACGATAACTCAAAAACTATTCGATGGATCCTTTTTTTTAATTTTTTATTTTAAAGATAATTCAATTCTTCGGCACCTCTACCTAAGTTCGATGCACTTTCAATATTTTTTTTATTTTTAAGTTTACTTTAAAGAGCGAAAAATAAGATAAAAATCGTAATCAAAAGTTCAAGCATCCGCCATTTTTTTTTCTTTCAGTAATTTATTGATATTATAGGTAGAGGTGCCGGTACTCTTCATATATTTTATCAGTCTTTTTTGTTTTTGGATTTCGGTGGTTTATTACCGGCGCTAGGATGTCCGCCAACAAGGCATTGGATTTTTGGATCGTCACACTCCAGTATCTATAAAATGGACAATTTTTTTATATTTTTCCTTGAAAAATTTTTTTTGTATAGTTTAATACTTAATAAATATGTGTACAAAATTTGAAATTGATATTTACTTCCGTTCTTGAGAAAAAAATTCTAGAAAAATACATAATTTTTAAGGACTCTCGAGTAAACCTCCCCTTAAGTAATGGTTGCTATAATAGGTTTGGTAAAGTTAAGATCCTTTAACAATTCGTAACATTACTAATGGATGTCTAGTATAAACGATAAAAATATTTGCATTTTAACATTAATATAATTTTGTAGTAACTGGAGCACCTGTCAAAAATTTGAAATCTATTACCTTTCATTGTTGGATATTACTTGGAATTAACAACAAAGTGTCAACGGTAGTAGAAAATTTAACAACTTTACAGTATCTTTGATATTTCACTAAAAAACATGGGCTTGATATCTTAACCAATTGCTGTTTTTTTTTTTTTTTTTTTGCTTGACTCTTGTAATTCTTAGTTTCTGGGAAATTTATTTATGAGTTAAATCAAAGATTGAAGAACATTAGTCTTCATTTTATTCAAATTTGAATCGAAAATTATAGTAAAGTTATATGTCTTTACAGTATTTAAATGAAATATTGTGTCTTCTATGTATTTTTATATGTTCACTAACAATAAAACTATACGGTAAGAAGAGTGGTTAGTTAATTCTAAATACGCCAAAAAAATTGCTTTGAAATCATCTAGAATTTCAACGGTCATAATTTAGTCGTAAATTTAAATTTAAAAGCAAATATTTTCAAATCCTAAAATACTCTTTTTTTGAATATTTATACTTAGTAAATATTTATAGCACCTAGTTAAATGTTCTCGAACTGGCAAGTGTTTTTCGATAGCAATCTCAATTTTCAGCCAATAAAAATATGGAAATTAGAATAAAAAATAAAACAATACCTACATCTATAGTTTCAGACATTTTTATAAATTATGTAGGTTTGGTGTTATTAAACATTTTTGCGCGCGTTATTTTTATATCCTTATCTTTATTATCAGTTTACGTAGATAATTATGCATGCAATAAATCTCAATTTAACAATTATTGTTAGACGCTATTAAAAATAATAAAAAAATTTTAATGGCAAGTAATTTGTTTAAAATCTTATTTTTTAATATTTGCATAATATGTCATACTAATTTTGAAACAAGTATGTAGGTATTATCTTGGCTGTCATAATTTTAAAAGGAACACTATAGGTGAAACCTTACTAACGCTCCTTTCACATTGTACGGTTTTCGCCGTACGGTAAAAAACCGTACGACTTTTTGCCGTGATATTGTTGCTTTCACATTGCACGGTTTTTTGCCGTTGTAAACTGAATATCTTCATTTGATTTGCAACATTATACAAGTAACAAGTGTGAATAAAGTTAATTATATAAATCAGAAGAATTAGAAAGTAGGATTATTTATTATCAAACTCTTTGAAGACCTGAAAAATGACGAAAATAAATTATTCAACTATTTTCGGATGTTTACAGGCTCCTTTAATTAATTTCTTGGCGAACTTAACATCAAAACACACAATTTCGAAATTTCATACAATCTATTAAAATACTGGTTAACACATTCAATATTAGTTTCATCCATTTCACAAATAAAATTAATAATTAACATGAAATTCAACAAAATATTGCTAATGCCATACGTTAAAAAACCGTCTAATGTGAAAGCATCCAATCATCCATTTAATTACATACACTACTGAACTAAAAACGCCGTACGGCAACCGTCAAGTCCAGTAGCAAGAGACGGCCAGAGAAATGTATCGCTACACGGCACGGCAACGGCATTTTGCCGTGACCGTGTAATGTAAAAGGTCCTATGCCTTCTTCACTCCACTGAAAAAATGTGACCGTACGGTTTTTTGCCGTACGGAAAAAACTGTATAATGTGATAGGAGCGTAACGGTTTTAAAATACAAATTTTATGGTTCATGAAAGTCTTAAGTTGAAATTCAGAGCCGGATTTGGCTTTTCAAGGCTCCTGAGCACTTTGTGAATATGGAAGTTTCTGATAAAGCGATCAAATTTGGAAAAAATTAAAAAATGTATTGCTAACTTTTTGAAAATATATCGCTAACGTTTAGTTCTGTAGAGTTTATTGTTGGGTGAGCGAATTATTTATTCCTTTATGAATATATAATTTTACTTGCAGAGATCCCAAAAAATGCCCCTGGGTAAACAGTGGGACGGATCAACCTTTGACCAAATTTTGCTTAAATATAATTGAAATTCCGGAAAAAATGAACGTAAGGTTAAAATTGTCCTCCAAGGTACCGGGGTTCCAAAAAAAGGTTTAAAATATAAAAATTTTGTTTAAATACTGTTGAGATTCTGGATAAAAATGAACGTGAGAATAAAATTGTCCCCAAAGGAAGCCCAAAAATCGCCTAAATTAAAGCGGTGAACGTATCTCAACCAAATTTTGTTCAAATATGATCAAGATCGAGAGAGAATGAACATGAAATCATTATTGTCCGCCAGGGGCTCCTAACAGGGCTCAAAATGTACCCTGATCAAATTTTATTCAAATATTATTGGGATTTGGAAAAAAATTGCCGCTCAGGATGTTGGAGCTCCCAAAAAAGTCCAAAATTAAAGTAGACCTAAAACTGTAATTATGGGTATCTACGGGAAGGTCTCAAGTTGTGAAAAATGCTATTAAATATGAATATGAATTAAACTATTTTCATTTTTGAAAAAACTACAAACGTAGGTTTTACGAAAAATCAAATTTTATGAAACACATCTGGAAAATTCTATTAAAATTGGGTACTTGACTGAGCTTACAAAAATAAACTAAAAGCATTGTTTTTCCATATCAGTTAAGTGATTTTCTTATTTTCGACAGATTCTGTAAAAAATTGTCAAAAAAAGTAACCCTACAATTTTAAATGAGAAAAAGACGGGAAAAACACCTCACTACAATGACGTCACATTTTGAAGCAACTAAACATCAATGTCAATATTTATAACCTCAAAACTTTGATTATATTCTTAAAATGTCAAAGTAAAAGCAAGTATTTATTTGAATTCTGGTTGATTATGATTACTATATATATATATATATATATATATATATATATATATATATATATATATATATATATATATATATATATATATATATATGTATATATATATATATATATAAGCTAATAGAAATATTCAAAAGAAAACACAATTTCACTTCACCAATGAAAATTATCAAAATCGACATATCTAGCTACAAAATGTTACGTCATTTTCAAGAAATGGCGCGTTTCCATTAATTTGAATATTTTTTTAAAAATGGCGATTTTCAAAAATAAATTTTCTAAATAGTTATTACATTTTTTTATGTTTCATCATTAAAATTGGACATGTGTAATGATAATGCATAGAATTATTTAACATTTGTCACAAATTAAATACAGTCAAGTACCGTATTGCTCAAAATCTAGTTAATACAAAACTATATAGAATAAAATTTTGAACAAAAATTGAAATTTTTGTTTGATGACGTCATTACATTTATAAATTTCCATAATTTGTTGTTTGTACAAAGTTTTGCTGAATTCTTTTCACTTTTAATTAAAAGCGTGTGTAAAACTGACTCTGGAACTAAAAGTTCCATTACTTAAAGCATAATAGTATGTTACATGATTGAGGTTGTAAGTTGCATATTACACACGAGCGAAAAAGTTACGCAAGAGCCGCGCAGCGGCGAGTGTAATTGCGCGAGTGTGTAATATGCCTTACAACCGAGTTACGTACTATACTTTATCTACGACTAACATGAAATTCACAATAAACGACAAAAATTTGGTAAAAATCTACAAATACCAATACATTAAAATTATGCACTATTTGAAATTTATTAAAAACAAACGTAAACAGTCAGTTACTAGGTAAAATTTTTGTACAGATTCTAACATAATATGTATCACGTATATCACTGTATAATATATAATAATTATAAGAATTAATAAAAGTGTAGTAAGGCGTTGTTATTTTTAGCATACATGTGTGTAAAGGACCATTTTTTGTACAGCTGGATATGTGGCTGTATGTAAAACGTAGCTTATGCCGCTGCTACACGATGCTACGAACACCTTCCAACATTCGACGTTGCATGGTTCATAGCATCGTGTAGCCGTTGTTCGAACCTACGAGTGTCCAATGTCGAGCGTCAAACATTCGCATTTGGTCGTGTCCCGTTCGATGTCGGTATTCTTGCACCGAGTCAAAGGGATGCTTCGAACGTTTGAAGGTCAGTGTTGGTTGCGTTCGTTGGTTGCGCACGACTCGTTCATGTGAAGAGAGACAACATCAGTGTATAACATTAGAGATAACATCAGACAGATAACAGCGTTGTCGACTGAGTACCAACACATCATCATTCGTATTGGATCAAACCACAGAACAAATAGAACGAATAAATCTGTCTCTTTTCTGCAATCACTTATGTGCTTTTATGTGCATCTTAGGCTGCTTAGTCCTCATTCATTCGCGGACACTCAATGGGTATGTTTCAATTGTTGTTATATTGTTACCTCTCGTATTAATACGGTATATGTACGTGATATAGGTACATCATACGTACCACCACCACCAGACCACCACGTACATATTATGTATGTATGTATGCAAGACACTAATACACACACCATTCAACGGACTAACACACACAACTCCGCGTGCACATATATAACATATTGGTGGGATATTTTCTGTCCTTTGTGGTTACGCTCGTTTCCCTAGTATAGACATAGTAATGTTCGTTCTCTTTGTTCTCTGGATCAAACATTCGATTCACCGTGTAGCAGATACATTCGTCGCATCAACTATCGAACTTAATTGCCTCAAACGTTCGATCGAACGTTGGAAGGAACGTTCGTAGCATCGTGTAGAACCCGCTTTACTTAGATAGTATTTTGTACAATAAACAAGCAATTTCATGGTAGTCGTAGATAAATGTATTTTATTGTTTTGTTTGCAAAAAAAAAAAAAAGATGGAAGAGTCATCCGAAAGCGTTCTAACTCACTCATAAACAGAGAGAAAATCGTAAGGTATTTGTCACCATTCTTTCCATTGCTGATAATTGATAATTTACTAATTAGATCAATTATATGTATGTATATATCTGAAATTAATAAATTATACATAACAATTAGCAAACTAAACGTTTATGATTACTATATTTATAATATTGATGAATTTTATAAATTACAAACAATATAAATATTTATTTTTCAATTACTAAAATTAGCAATGCGTGGCTATACCTACCTATATTATACCTCTTAATAATAACAACAAAAATCCTTAAGTGTTTTATTTTAAATTGTAATTATTTACACGAGACGAAAAATAAACAAATGCCTAAAATTTATACGATCCTTTTATTTTCACTACTTCTGACATGATACCCTTGAGTGAAAAATATAATTTTCTTTGAAATACATAAAATTACTTAACTGTGTCAAGTACAAATTTTGTGTAACCACTTCAAGAAAAAGCATTTTTTCTTTTGAACCAATTTGTATATTTCGAATGTCCTTATACTATTTTATTTCAGAAAATTTTATTATTATTTATATAATACTAGTCGTATAGCCGATGGCATTTCCCATCGACAACATCTTTTTATTAGGTACTCACTTTCTGCTCACTTTTAATGTTTTTCAAAAGCCTAAATCAATATCGACGTTTTTAACTTCAAAAATGACGAATTTCCCATATGAACTTTCATTTTCTGTTTTAACCCCTTAGGGAATAAATTTCGAGAAACGTTTACAGAACTGACTTTTATTTATAAATAGAAGCCTAAACGCCAATTTTCATAACTCCTGTGCTTAATTTCGTCCTTCTAAACGCAATAGTTTAGGTTGTGCGTTGTTTGTCAGTCAAAAATTTATTAAATAAGATATTATCTATTTTAATAGTCATAGTAACATATTTTTATATGACACTAACTTCAAAAAGAATTTACATACAAATTTTCATTCCCTATTAAACCCATTTAAGGGATGAATTTTCAAAAATCCTTTCTTAGTGCTCACCTACGTTACATAGGGAACTCCTATGCAAAATTTCATTCTTCTAAACCCAACGGTTTAGGCTGTGCGTTGTCTGTCAGTCAGTCAGTGTTAGAAATTTATTAAGTAGAATAGTGGTGTTGGCGCAGGGGAGATATTATTAAAATACAGTGAATTTTATTTATAACGACCCCAATTATAGCAATTTTTCGTTTAAAACGACGTATAATTGTAAAGAAATTAATTTTTTTCAAAGATACGCTTTAATATGCATACCGTAAAGCAAGATGAGTCGTAACATAAGGGTAAATTGGGACAAAACGGAAAAAGTTTTCCATGAATTTAATTTAAAAATACCAGATGTAAAGACGGACATACAATAATATATCTTTCTTAAACTGTAGTAAAATAATTATTCTTTTTGGTAGCAATAGTGACTAAGTTTGAAGTTGGATACAGAATATTAAAAAATCAATTTAAACTGATGTCTTCAGACAGTATTATTTTTTGTTTCTTAACTTTATCTAAAAACAATTTATTTTGGTATTCCTATGAATAAATTGTTGTTTAATCAAATTTGTAATTATGTTGAATCATATACGAGAAAAGAAACCTGAAAGCTTTTATTTGTTTTTATTTTTTAAGATAAAATCATGAAGACTTAACATTTAGGTTAAGTTGGAGGTTAATAGGAGCGGAAAAGATGTGAGTAGAGACAGTGCATTGGTTGGTTAATAGGGACGCTATATCAAAGGGACGAATGTGGAGCACTTTCAACGTTATCAAATTATTCGAAATTTTTCTGTATCAAGCTGTATCAAGTATGGTCGAATTATGGTTTTAAGGCATTTGCAACTAAATCTGTCATTGCCTAACCGTATCGGTGTAATAAAATCACTTTTTTTTTAAACTGATAAATACTGATTTGTTATTATGGTCTTTCTGATCTTTTATTTACGTTCACAAATACTTAATACCTACCGATTTACAATATCTAAAAGTAGTAAAGAGGAAAAAATTAAAAAAATTAAATGGTTATTAATTGTTTAAAATTGAAAACTCCACAATCAATCTAAAACACTATAAAACGTTGTCTTAAGTTACGTCTTGTAAGTACACTTTTGAACAAATATTTAACTACCACACACACAAGATACTGTAACATTAGAAAATATTATTTTGTTATTTAATTCTAAAAATATGTGTCGTTTACTGTATCTACAAAATTTTAATATTTACGTAAAAACAGATTAGAATGCGGTAATAATTTTATATAAATTTTATTTTTTAAAAATAAAACAAAATATATATTTTTACGAAAATTGTTTATAGTTGTGCAAAATTTCAGTCCCACGTATAAAGACTAAAAATAATAAAAATTAAAATATTGCTATTTTTAATTTTTTTAAAATGCGTTTTCATCATTTTATACTTTCTGTCATAAAACGTTATTTTTATTTATTAGTACAAAATTTTAAATTAACACTCAATTAGTTGTTAAAAAAATAAAATAAAATAATCACACAACTAACATTTGTAATTTTAATAACCTTAAAAACTCTTCCCGCCACGCAACTTCGCCTGATGAGTTTGCGCCAAATATGCGCATTGACACTTGTGATATACATCTTCGTATTCCTGACATCCCCGACATTTTACTAATCATACAAATAATTGAATTGTTAATATAAATTATAAAAATGCACTAGACATAATTTACTCCATTTAAAAAAAAAAAGTCTACGCTGTCCGTCAAACTTCAAACAATAACAAAATTAACCCTTTGTAAGGCAATGGCAAAGATATTGCTGCAAAATTTTAAGATAATGTTATATAAATTTTAACATTTTTGTGAATATTTTGATACCATTTACAAGCATATAATTAAACTTGTCAAGGATAAATTAAAAAAACTATTACCAAAAAATGTAGTGAAGCTAGTGAAGTCAGTTCAAAATAAACTTATAAAAGATGGCATCAAGAATAACTACCGATTGGTTAATAATATTGTTTGTCACATACTGCTTACCGTCAAAACGTATTTGCGCGTGCGTTATAAAAAAAATCAAATTATTTGATTTAATTATAAATTCCAATTTCCAATAAAAGATCTTCATATATACAATAAAAAAAAAATTGTTTCACTGTCGCAGAAAAACTTACAAAGGGTTAATTTTGAATCAATAATTCTACGAGACACACTCCCGGTTTCAATTAAGTTACATCAATCATAATAATTTTAGCAATTAATATATTTCCTGAATTTATTTTGAATAGAGGAAATCGTATTTCAAAATTATTATTTAAATTTGTTGCACTGTCTGCGTCTATTGTTAAACTTGTGTCATTTTAATTTTTTAAAAGAAGATTTGTATTTTTTTTTATTTCGTGAAATTAAAACAAATGTTTATTATTACTTCCTACAAAACGGATTTCTGTCTTTTTAAAACTGATACACAATTGTCACAATTTATTGTTTTTAGAACAAATTTTAATTCACTTTAATAAATCATTCTTAAGTAGTTAGAAAATTAAAAGCACTACTATACTCTAAATGTAAAAGAATATTAATAAAAAAAAAAAAAAAACGATTCAGCATAGCTATTTTATTCAAGATTATAATTAAATCTAACATGCTTAGTTTAAATGAATTTTGATTACTAAAAATACGTTATAATTGATGATTCGATACCTATTAGTTGATTTTAATTGCGGCACTTGTGAAAATGCAATAAAAAAATTATTATATGTAGTTATACAGATTCGAAAATTCTATTCATTCGAAATGAACAATCTTATGATCGAATAAGATTAATTATTTCTTCTTCATATTGTACATACCTATAATAATAGCATTAGTATTAATAACTGACTTATGCATTGGTATTTAGCTGTAGAAAGCCTAAAGAGTTGATAGTTTTGAGACAACTTTAGGATACTATAATATTTTCATTTAATAAATGTTAGATTCAAATTGTCCCCTAAGGTTCTGGAGCGCTGCTTAAATATTACTGAGATTCCGGAAAAAATGAACGTGATGTTAAAATGGTCCTTTAGAGTCTTCTGGTGGACAGAACAAAGGTATACCTTACTATAAGGAAGTGATTTTGTACAGAATTTTGACATCGAACTATTTATTGATTTCATCGAACTAAATTCAGATTTTAAATCTGAATTTAGTTACAATGACTGGCAGAATTACAAGTGAAATATATTTAATGGAGTCAAAAAAAAAACTAGACGCGGGCCCTGTCTATTGCATTTAATGAGTCCGTACAGTTCGTAGAAAATTTGCAATTTTTAAGAAAAAATTTTTGTGCTGAGCTACGATTTTGTAAGTTAGATGTGACTTTATTTTATTTTTGAATCTCCTGTCATGCCTCATTTAATGTGCTGTTATCAATTGTTGTCAGATTTTAGTTTAATAGTTCATTTATTCCAAAAATTAATTTTTTTCAATAAAGCTTTTTCTAATCACTTCGAAATTTTGTATACGTGTTTAAACAGATGTACCTGCTTACTGTGCAAAATTTTAGATTTTTAGCATTATTTTTCATTAAAATATAGCAAATCTATTTCCCCTAAGAATACCATGTATTTTGCCATAGGTGACTCATAGCACCCTGTAGACACTAAAACCGCAGGAATTTTTTCGGAATTAACAGTCGCGTCACCCCTCAAAAGGATAAGAGTTATTTCCCTTACACCCTGTATATATATATATATATATATATATATATATATATATATATATATATATATATATATATATATATATATGTATATATATATATATATACATATATATATATATATATATATATATATATATATATATACTATATAGATGTAAGGGAAATAACTCTTATCCTTTTGAGGGGTGGCGCGACCGTTAATTCCGAAAAAATTCCTGCGGTTTTAGTGTCTATAGGGTGCTATGAGCTACCCCACAAAAGGACGAGAGTTATTTGTTTTACACCCTGTATAATAATGTATTTTTCTAAACTTGGTTTGATTTCGGTAAGTTTTGTTTAATAATAACGATTATTTTGTTCTTTTGGAGCTATTCTCACCACATATAGTGAGAATATCTCCAAAAAAACAAAATAATCGTTATAATGCATTTTCTTCATTATTCAAGGGAATTTTTTTTATTCTAAAATCGATCAAATTTTGTTAATTTCAACAGACTTTAATCATTTTCATCCTAGGGACTCAATGACTCAGTCCTTATAACATATATTTTTCAAGCCTGTATACATTGTTCTTCTCATTCTGATGCATTATTACACTTTGATATTGCCATTTAAAATGAATAATCTGTACGATCTGTACTATTTGCACGATTTGCACCACCATTTGGTAAGTACTCGCCGCACTTACTTCAATTGTATCACATTGTTCAAACCGTTTTATACAGAGCACTCACAATCAGTGTGGTCACTTAATTATAATATTCTTTGAAATATAATTATAGTTCCAATAAATTAATTTACGAGTTTCAGTTTACATTTGGCAATAAAACAATTGAATGTAAACAATTAGAAATAAAAAAAAAAAAGTGAAGAATGATTCTGTTTTTGAGTAAAATTAAAAATGATTGAATAAAGGGAATTGAGAAAATATTGTTTTTGTTCTGTATAGTATCAATTTTAGATTAATCTAGTAACGATACGCCAAATCTATTTTTGGATTTATAAGAGTATAAAAGAAAAATGACGCCGAAAGGTTAGACATGAGACATAATATGACCTTTGCAATTTTTACTTTTTTATGACGTTTTTTCCTTTAAAAATATCTTTTGTATTTTTATCCATATTATATAATTTATTATAAAAATAAAATTTTGATATAGGATGAACTGCTTACATAGTTCAAGCTTCAGGCAATACTAAAAATAAAGATTATAGGGTAGGGCCGGGTAAAAAAAAGACAACGCGCAGGTTGGGGTAAAAACGAGACATACTTTTATTAAACTCAACAGTGCAATGTTAAATATAAAAAATAAAAAGTATTAACTATAACAAAATACATACTTTGTACATATTTTTTTTTAATAAAAATTTATGTCCTACCTGCGCGGTTTTACCCCGACCTACCCTATTTAAAAAAAATCTGTATTATTTCAATAAAAACTCTGTATAGGTTTTTTCTAAATTAATTATGTTTACTTAAAAATCCCACGGTGGATGATAAGTTATCAAACTGGATCGGCTAGAACTCGAACTCAGGATTCTTGATAAACAGTCAAGCGTCTTATCACTAGGCCACCGATCCCTGTTCGAGAGCCATTCCATTTCGATAACGAATCAATCATATCCTGTTTTAATGTGAAGAGCAGTTATTTTAATTTCAAAATTATCGAGTCTTTTTGAACATTATCAAATACGGCGAACTTTTATTAGTCAAACTGAAACTTGCACACACGATTTACTTTCGTTTGTACGACCAAAATTAAAAACAATCATTTGGTCTTAATTCTCGAACAGGAATCGGTAGCATTGTGGTAAGGGGCTTGACTGGTTGTCAAGAATCCTGGGTTTAAGTTCTTTTTGAATTTCTTCGATTTATTTGCTCATTTAAAAAAAAAAAAAAGTTTGTAAGCAAATTCAACCGGAATCTTATCATTGCCCCGGAAATCATCCAATCAGATTGTAATCCTATTTATGACCAATATTTTCACTTAGAACAGGGGTCGGCAACCTGCGGCCCTTTGTAAGCTTTCATGCGGCCCGCCAAGCAATATAACTTTTCGAACAATTTGCTCTGCCTATGCAGAGTTGAGCATACTTTAGGTATACTTTTTCCGATGTTTTATAACATGTAAATAAAACTGTTAGTAAAAATTTTCCCTCATGTTGATTTTTAATAATATTTATATTAAGCTGTGTTAAAAAAAGAAAATACCCCTGTCGCTGTATCTTGCATAATATAGCAAATTTCCGTTTACAAAGATTAGTTTTTCTCGGAAACTACTTGACAGAATTATTTTTCAAAAACCTTTTTTATGTGATTATTTTCTCCTCTTTCCAACGGTGTAAGAAAATGCCTAAGAATCTATTCCGGTCATCGGTCGTGTCTGACTTTTTGGACTTCCAACATTTTTACCAAATTTCGTAAAAACGGGATTTTTCGTTCGAGAGTTATATAAATTTTAGTGAATGTCATTTTTGGCTTCTAAAGACTTCAAAATAAATTATTTCTATCATAGTTCTGGGCTCAAGCAGCATCAAGACAGTGACTCTAATAGCTGAATTTTCGATTCGAAAATTCGTTTAAAAAAACCTACTTAAGCCACATACTACATTGAAAAATATTTGAGTGTGCGGCCCGCTAAAAATTATTTTTTTTAAAAATGGCCCGCCATCCAAAAAAGGTTGCCGACCCCTGACTTAGAAGATAGTTCAAACTATAAAATCCATTTTTATAGAGTGATCTACCCGGTCCTTCCACCAAGAGTATATGAAACAAACTAAAATAACTTTGAAAATCAATTTTTCGTTACACCCAGTCTATATTTTATTTCACTCGGATGTTTTAAAACGAAAGAAATATTCAGGAATCAGGATATTTCAGGATATCCTTAAATAAACAAACAATTTAATTTTTATGTTATATTTTCCTACGATAACGCAATGTTTCGTGCAGTAACCTCTGCCGGTTAAAATAATAACACTGCAGTTGAAAGTGATTCACACTTTCTACGCTAGCTAGCATAACGTTGCTAGAGTATTATTGACCTCATTGTATTTCGATACAATCATGCACCGACCTCAGCAATCATACATTTTTAGTGCCGATTAAAATACTTTTTCAGTCCAGGTGCTTGCTGCTAGTAGGTAATACAGCCGTATGGCATATCGTATGTAATACTATTAATAGCCACATTTAAGCTGATAATGTCACAAAGGGCTATTTATAGTGACACGCGTACTAAAAATATAGCAGTACATAACTTTCCTCTGCAATGATTAAGTAATTGCACGCCTAATTATAGGTACACGCACTTTTAAAAATAAACTTCACTTACAACTTACGTCAATTGAAATACCAAGATTTTTTTTAAGTTGGTTAGAGCTATTCGTGTCAGATGTGTGTGACATTTTTACCATCGCAGAAACTATAATAGAAGTTTTGCAATTCAAACAATACCAATGAAAAAGAAAAGTATTTTTTAGTGTTCCGTACCAAAATTAATAAAGCGGAACACTTATGGAACCATTTCGGTGTCCGACCGTCTATTACAGGCGGTTTTCTCTGAAACTATTTGACGTGAAAATAGAGAGTGATGGTCCAATTATAGATGCAAAGTTGAATTGTGTTTCTACGGGTTAATTTCAGAGGATAACCTAGAAAGTGGAAAAAAATTGTTTCCGAAGTAATATAACGGTAATTTTTTGTTTCTTACAATTTTAGAAATTACATCCCTGACTCTTATCACCAGAAAGATCGTTCAAAAAAATCTTAAAAATTTCATAAACATTAAGAATAAAGTGTAAATTGAGTGAAAATTGGTCGAATTAGTCAAATTTCTAAAAGAAATTTCATCATTTTGTTAACAAAAATGAAAAGTAGACACCCAAGTTACTATTTCAACGAATCGTTCTAGTTTAAATCACTTCCATAGAGCTCGATTTGAGAAAAAGGAATATTTTCAATTTTATGACGTCATTAGGTTTACTAAAATTTTTCAATGCTTTAAAAATAGTAAATAAAATGAGCGAATGATGAAATTGGAAGCGAATTCTAGGTTTTCGACGTCATTCTTTTCATTTTTGCCAAAATTAAGCACGTAGAACCGCTAGAAAAAGTATTTGTATCGAATCAGTACCATTTCTAACAGGAATTTCGCCATTTTGATAGGAAAAATGAAAAATTCACACCTAAATTATCCAAATTCAACCAACCACCTTAATTCAAATCACTTCTATAAAACTTAAATTGGAAAAAATGATACTTTTTTTAAATTGCGACGTCATCAAGTTTACTAAAATTTTTTAGTATCTTCAAAACCATAAATAAAATGACAGAATGACGAAAGTGGAAGCGAATTGTAGGTTTTCGATATCGCTTTTAGCGAATTTCCAGAATGGAATTCAGCTATTACAGCCACTGTCATGACGCGACTTGAGCTCGGGACTACGGCAGAAATTTGTTTTGAGGTCCCTAGAAACCGAAAATAATATTTACTAAATATATATATATATATATATATATATATATATATATATATATATATATATATATATATATATATATGTATATATAAAATTATGTGTCCGCGCGATAACTCTCGAACGAAACGTCTTACGGTGTTATGAAATTTAGTGAAAATATTGGAAATCCCAAACCGTTGAACGAGTTCGTTAACCAGACATATCCGAAGGTTTTTTTGGCAATTTTCGTAAAAAAAATTAGTTTTTTGCCAAAATTTCTGCTTATAAAAATTTTTGTGGAATTTTTTTACACCATTGGAGAGAGGAGAAAAAATTCCACAAAAAAGTCTTTAAACTATTATTCTATGTTAACTAGTTTCCAAGAAAAACTAACTTTTATAAACGCATGTAGGATCGCTAGAAAAAAGACTAGTGTAGAATCGATCAGAAAAGAAAAAACAGTTTCTTAGAAACAAATAAATTATAAAATCCCAGAATTATTCAACTTATTTAGTTTAAAATTTTTAATGTAGTGTGCATATCGATAGAATAATTATTACACAGGGTGTTAGTGAATAAGTGCGAAAGATTTTAACAGGAGATTGCTGAGGTTCTTTTATGTAAAAAAGTTTATATAAATCCAGGTCCGAAAACGCTTAGTTTCCAAGATACGGAGTGTTCAGTTTCTCGTCGTTTTTAATATTTTCCTAAATATTTCAAAACCATTTTGAGATACTGACACAAAATTTGGAACACACTATCACAGGATAAATACCCATATGAATCAGAAGTAGACAGAATATTTCTACTCAAACCAGTGGCGTCCGTATGGCCAGTTTGAAGAAAAAAAGACACGCCAATGATTTTTTTGTAATTTGAAAATGTTTTTTCAAATGTACCATAAGTTGTTAACAAAAATGATCTCTTCGTATTTTGTCGCTTATGTAGCCGTTTTCAAGATAAAAAATAATTTCCAGTTACTGTTCCTACCACAAAACCAGTATGGGCTATCTAATAGCCCATCTACTCTGTATTTTGAAACTAAGGCCCGATTTACATTCGCTCTGCTCTCACTCCAATATCACTCCGCTCTAGGTTCGATAAAATATTCTTACACAATAAACAATGAGTGTATTCACATCATCGCTCTGATATCGGTCCAATATCAGTCACGGTTTTCTCTTGCTCCAATGTCACTCCAATATCAATACCACTCAGGCAATATTTTATCGGAGCGATATCAGACTTGTTATGGCTTGTACCTATAGTGTAAACACTTTTTTGATTCCACTCCACTCCGCTTGTATTCAATTGTTATGAAAAGATGTTTGTATCGAACTGAGACCGAACTGGGAGTGTACCCAGAGTGGTATTATAATGTGAATAGAGAACGAATAGGTACCAGCATGATATCAGCACTGTAATGTGAACACAAGAAGATTATATCGAATCGGGAGCGTAGTGATATCGGAGTGAGAGCGGAGCGTTAATGTAAATCGGGCCTAAGCGTTTTCGGATCTGAGTTTATATGAACTTCTTAAAGGAGTCTCCACATTCTCGCCGAGGTTGGACGAGGTTCCTCGTCGAGTTCCTCGCTGAGGTTGACTCAGCCATATGAATAGCATTAAAACACCAACCGCGAGACACAACAAAATGACCCTCTACATTCTCGTTTCGTCCAACCTCGGCGAGAATGTGGAGACTCCTTTACAAAAAAGAACCTCAGCAACCACCTGTTAAAATCTTTCGTACTTATTCGCTAACACTCTGTATATAAATCCGTTATAAAACAGTCTATGTATAATTAATAATTATGTATGTATATTTAATGAACTTATTATTTATTAATAATGATACGGGCAAAGATTTGCATCGTATGCAATATACTCGTATAATTATTTTTAATATCAGATTACAAATTTTTGTTAAATTAAATCATGCACTAACTTAGATGTTGCAAATTTATTAAATTATTCAATTTGATTTTGATAAAATATTTGTTTAATAATTATAGCCTTATAACAAATAATTGATTATTATTAATAAAATTTATTGGTTGATTGATCCATTGGCCTACTTAAACCAAAAATACGCCCCCACAGAAGTTTCTCACAAAATATTTTGGAAGAACTGTTTTCGAAAAAAATTTTAGTATTTTACGCAGCACAGCAACCTACGTTCTACAACATTTTTTACTATATCCACAATGTTTACATTGTTTACATTGTTTACAAACGTTTACAACCCTCCTGTCGGGCAGGCTTTAAACCGAATACTCGTAGACGTCTGCATAATTATTATAATATAAAAATAAAAAAAAATACAAATAAACCACAAAAATGTTGTAGGATTTACCGTTTATAAATATATAATTAGATAGTAATAATAATAATAATAATTATTTAAATTAAAAAAAAAAATAAATAAATAAATTGTAAAAATATAAAAATAGAATTTCGACCCTTTCGAAACGTCTTGGAATAATTTTTATAATTGTTCAAATATTTTTCAAAGCAAATCTCCGTTATTTAATTCTCTTTCTTTTATATTTGAAGAGATAATAAACTTGCCTAATTTCCTATCCAGTTTAGGGTCCTTCCAACCTAAAAGCAGTTGGTCGGTTAATCGACTAAAGTTATTAGAATTTCAGTCATAACCTCGAAATTCTCAAAGTAGATGAAGATAGGTACTCTACATTCAGGACCAAAATAAACTTTTTTGCGCATTTCGCCATCTACGTCATAATACGTCACATATTTGAATTTTTGGAAAAAGACAACATTACAATTATTATTATCTATTATATAAATGCGAAATACCACTCACTCACTCACTCACTCACCTATCAAGAAATCTCCAAAACTACAATACCTACAAACTTGAAATTTGGCATGTAGGTGCCTATTGCGTCGTAGGCGCTCGCTAAGAAAGGGTTTTGCAAAATTTTTTGTCTAACCGTCGAAATTTACGAAAAACCGTAAAATATTAATTTTCTATTGCTATATACAGCAATCTGTGGCCAATTTATCAAAAAATCATAAAAAATTTTAGATAGTTGCTAAGCATTTGGAGAAAAATAAATTTGGAATTTCTGTAAGTATTAATAAGTATTTCTATAGATACCATATAATATTATTTTTACCTACGACTAAGGTAAATGGCTCAGTTTCTGACCTTTTAAGAGTGACGGCCGAAGTTAAACGACAGTAATAAATATAAGTTTCAACTTAAGAGACAATTAATAATTTTATCAACAAGTTTATGGCTTTCTAAATAAAGTCACATATACGTAAAATAATTATTTGAATTGAATTAATAATTTAAATTAATGTTTTAAAAATTGACATCCAAGGACCCAGTTTCTGACCTTCAAAATTTCTCATGTGACAGTTTCTGACCCTGACTGTGGCCTAGTATTATTATATAATAATAATTGTAATGAGTGTAATGTTGTACTTACTTATTATTACATTTATACAGTGTGAGTTTTTTGAGAGTTACCATTTTTATTACAGCCAAACCGTTGATAAGAGCTAAGAGCTATAAAGATCCTGACTATAGCAATCGGTTGCCCCCGTCGATATCTGCAACTCTTATTTGAACAATTTCTCAATTAAATCAACGGTTTGGCTGTAGTAAAAATGGGAACTCTCAAAAAACTGAGACTGTATATATATAATTCGCCATCTAGGACTCTAGAGGTCATCAAGATCTGCGCGTCGGCATACCTATCTTAATCTACTTTGGAAATTCTTATAGATTCGTCATGTCTGTCATCGCCTTATTGTTATGCCGCTGCTACACGATGCTACGAACACCTTCCAACATTCGACGTTGGATGGTTCATAGCATCGTGTAGCCGTTGTTCGAACCTACGAGTGTCCAATGTCGAGCGTCAAACATTCGCATTTGGTCGTGTCCCGTTCGATGTCGGTATTCTTGCACCGAGTCAAAGGGATGCTTCGAACGTTTGAAGGTCAATGTTGGTTGTGTTCGTTGGTTGCGCACGACTCGTTCATGTGAAGAGAGACAACATCAGTGTATAACATTAGAGATAACATCAGACAGATAACATCTTCGTCACGTTTGTCCCAACCAAGGGGACAAACTAGATTGGCTTTGCCTCTGTTCCACTTGTAATGAGTTTGTGACGTAGTCTGTTTGTGTACATACACACTGTTTGCAGTGTATTAGTTTGGTTTTTTGTAGTAGTATGTGTATACACACATACAATCACATCACACGTATTACCAGAGAGAGCTGTTCAACGTGCTCAACTAACAATGGGTATATTGTTAATATAATCGTGTGTTGACTCGACGACGACTACTGACGGACTAATGCCTTAAGCTGTGACTGACTAACAAATGACTCCAAGCGAATTTCACTTTTTTTATGTTAGTTGGCTTCTAGTGTTCTATGGTCCCAACACATTATACAAGAGAGACAACATCAGTGTATAACATTAGAGATAACATCAGACAGATAACAGCGTTGTCGACTGAGTACCAACACATCTCTCATTCGTATTGGATCAAACATTCGACTCACCGTGTAGCAGATACATTCGTCGCACCAACTATCGAACTTAATTGCCTCAAACGTTCGATCGAATGTTGGAAGGAACGTTCGTAGCATCGTGTAGAACCCGCTTTAGATGATTTACCTGTACTTGACCACTTTGTAATAGTGTCGTTTTTTTTAAAAATTACTTTTGAAATATTTGCAATTCATATGGAAAATAAAAGGTTCGAATAATCATATTATTTTAATATTAAATAATAAATAAAAGCAAGAAATATTTTATCTCGAGAATAATCAAAAACTTCGAAATCCTGACTTAATGTGTGTCTAACACGCGCTTGGTGTTTTTTTTAACAAAATTAGTTATTAGTCGAAAATATCGAACATAAAATAGTCGACTAAATTTTTAGTCAAATTCATGAATGGAGTAACACTTTGTAATTCTTTCAAAAACGACGCTATAAACAAAATTAGTCGATTAATCGATTTAATCGACTAATTTTAATATAAGGTAAAAACGACGTAATTTTAATATAAGTAAAAAAAATCGTAATAAAATCCCAGAATGTATTTAACCGGTTAACATTAAAAATTTTGTATAAAATTCAATTAAACAGAATGCAAATTTTTTCCAATTTATTATTGTATTTATTTACAAATATGTCAAGTAGTAAACGATACAATAATTAAACAATTATCGCTCCATGGTGGTAATTTCAATGAAAATAATATAAATATTTATCTAATTAAATTTTTTAAAGGCTATTCATACTATCCATACTATCATAAAAATACTCATTATTGAAAATATTATAAATACATGCAAACATAAAATTTAAAAAAAAAAAAAGATTAAAAAAGTATCTCAATTTTATTAAATGCACATAAAATAGTCCAAGAGTCGAACGTAAAAAAGTAAAGTTATGATATTATTACAACTCGAAGAAAAAAGTAAAGGTAATAAAATTTTGAAAGAAATATGATTGGTTAAAAAAGATGACAAGGATAAAAAAGCAGCTTGTACATACAATGACAGTTTAATTTACTTATCTCTCTCACACAAAAATGTGACAAACTAAGTCGGATTTACATAGCTAAAAAAAACTTCATAATTCAAAAAGTTAAATGAATGTATATAATTTTTAAAACTATTGATTTAGATTATAATTTAACATTTCTAAATCGTATTTTGTATTGCCATATTCTATTTTGAATTGAAAAGTAATATTTTTATAAATGTTACTGCAAGAGGGCAGTTTCGTACTGAAAATAATTTATTTCATTTTTTGCTATAGTGTAAATCCAACTTGCAAAATTTTATTACGTTTACTTTTTTCTTAGAGTTGTAATATAATATTCGTTAATTGAAATTTTAGGGAAAGATAGTATGTATTAATCATGACGTTAATTTTATTAACAGTACATATTCAATGAAAATTTGCTCTATCGGTGGGTGCTGGGAGTGAAAAAAAAGAACGAAAATTAGTTTTTCGTTAATATCTCCAGAAAGATCGATTTCTAATAGAGTTATTACAAAACTTATTAGTTATTACGTATAAAATTTCTTATAAAAAAGAATAGTAAGTAGTACAATATTATTTTACAACTATTGCGAACAACGACCCAAGCGCCCAACTGGTCGAATCGAGCCTTAAAAAAAACTAATTTTTTTTTATAGTAGATTTTTTAACCAAATTTTATAACAATTTATATTGCTGAAAAATCAATATTTTAATATCAACAAAAAAACACTTTTCGCTCTCTATCATCCCACCCTCTTACCATTCTATTAAGTTGCCGTTGTTAGTAATTAATATGATGATTCATACTATTTTTCTTTAAAAATTTTTTTCTAGCTTAAGGTGGTTAGCGCGCCAGACATTAAGTAACCAATAAACTCCAAAAAAGTCTATCAAACATTGTCAAATTGCATATATTCGAGGAAACGCACCTTAAAAAATTTGTAATAAAAAAGGAAGCTCTTTTTTCACTCAACTCAGTGAAAAATTATCACTTAATTGAGAAAGTAGTTATTTATTCGATTAAATGTTGATTTTGTGTC
The DNA here is from genome assembly GCA_035578155.1 of Brachynemurus nebulosus. NCBI lineage: Eukaryota > Metazoa > Arthropoda > Insecta > Neuroptera > Myrmeleontidae > Brachynemurus > Brachynemurus nebulosus. The sequence goes on along the minus strand of JAPWDM010000019.1, from coordinate 2,304,531 downwards.
TTCTAGAGGTATGACCGCATTAGCTGCATGTTAAAAAAGTAATTATTAAAAATTTTGACATTTTGTGTATTAAATATTAAAAAATAACTGCTTCATAATAAGCGTTAATGAACTCCTTTTTTACCATTCGGCTCTCAAACTATAAATGTACAATATGCCCTTAAATGATTAAATACATATTAGTTATTTATTACGTAACTGTTAACTAATATGAATAAATTAAATCACTTTGTCTATTTGCCACAGTAAAACAAATATGTTTATGTTGCTTAAATGGACAAATAAGCACAAAAAAACGTCATAAATCTTTATTTTTCAATAAAATATTAATAAAAATTGATCAATTTTATTACATAAATGACAAAAACTACAATGAAAATTTACAAATACCTATTTAAATCGAGAATAAACACAATGAAAAGACGTTTTTCCTTATATTACTCAATTCTTTTGTTGCACATTACAAAGTTATACGTAATTAATTTTTCCATTATTCATTAATTTTTTTTTATCTCTGTTATTTGATATTGAAAATATTACTTTGATCAACATTTTATAACAAATTCTAATTATCTACCATAATAATTGATGATATAACAAAAAAAAAAAAATCAATAATACAAATCAGCCAAAAAAAAAAAAATTCTACCAAACTATTGTACAAAATAATCCAAAAATTTTTCTACATACCGATTCCAGTGTTGGTGATTTATCTGCACATTATCACCTTTCACCCCATTCAATGATAATCCCCACGATAGTTGCCGTTGCAAATTTTTGAAAAAGTTCCCTTTATGATTATTATTCGTTGTAATCACAGACGGAACTTTTGATTCAGTTTTAATATCCGTTGTAATTGATTCCGGTTTCTTTTGTAACGATAAATTGTCATTTGACGCATTCGTTGTAATAATCACTGGAATACGATTATTTTGCGGTAGTAGTGTCTCCTGTTCGGGTTTAATTGTACCCAAAATTTGATCCCACGGTTCCGGATGGCGATGTTCATTGTTGTTTGGTATGATTGTTTCAGGCATTGTTTAAATTTCGCGGTATTATTGACACTAAATTACACTAATTTAATTACACGATTAAATTTTTTCTTAAAAAACCGAACTTATTTGTAGATAACAGTAAATTTTTATGTTTCTATTGTAGACGTTTACAATAAAAACTCATTGGAAAAACTGTTTACTAATTAGAAAAACCAAATTTTAGTCACCAAGCAGTACGCAGTAAACAGTGTTTATACTAATATCACAAAACACGAAAATTTTTTTTTAAATATTTGCAACAGAAGACATTTTTAACAATTTTAAAATTTTTTATTGATATTTATCGCAATAATTTTTATCGTATTTTTAATAAAAAAAATTTACAAAATGAATTTTAGCTACGTTTTTTTATTATTATTATTATTATTACTGATAATTCTTTGTTAAAAATGTTTGTTTTATATGAAAACCTGGAAACGGTATTTTTTAATATAAAATTACATATTCATATAACTGGTTAAAGTAAAATGTTTCTTAATACTAGTTTCATTGAATTTGAAATATATTTAATAAATGTAAATAAGTCAGCATGCTTACTAGCTGCTTAGTGAACGCATAAAAAGTGGGAGACGGTGATTTACAAACTAAACGTATAGTACACTTATGTATAGTCTTACCATAGTCAATTAGTTTCACCGTTGAAGATTTTTTTAAATAGTATAATTTTTTAAGCGATAATGATACGAAATTGTAGTGCCATCTTACGGTTTTCATGTGTAATCCTTTCTAGGTCTACTCGGGACTCGTACCTAGCAGTTTCTCGAAAATATAAAAATTAACCCAAGATCTCATAATTATGTGATTAACCAGGCGCACACTTGGTATACTAACCTGATCCTTAATGTAATTTGCAGTTAACTATTCACAGAGGCTGTTTATAATGTATCGACGATGATAGTTAAATTAGTACTTGCTTTTTTCTCTGCAAAATGGAACATAAAACCCTTTCGTTCTAATATTGCCCCTTTCATATACAACAATATTACAGATCAGCGGTTTTCAAACTTTGTGCACTAACGCCCCCTATAAAAAATCTTACCTCTGCCGCCCCCCCCCTCTTGAAAAAATTTATAAACAATTCGTAAATTATTTTTTTACTGAAAAAACTCATATTTTTGACGGACGACAGGTCTATACGACACTTGAGAGGAAACCGTTTAGCAAAAAAACCAAATTTATTCAAACTTTTGGCAATTTTTTTCTATTAGTAAATGCTTATGGCTTGTACTTGAACAAAGGGATTTTAAAAAAAATGAAAATTCAACTTTTGACAGTGTTTTAAACAAAAAATTTTGATTTTTGGTAAAAATTTTCGTGTTTTTCGTTGATTTTCTACTTGTAAAATGAAATGCAATGAACGGAAACAATAATTTTTCATTCAAGTACAACCCATAAGCATCTATTAATAGAAAAAATTTTGTTTTTTATTTTAGGTAAGAATTTTACGAATTACTCTGCCTACGGCGAAAAATCAGCGATTTTCGAAAACTAGCTGCCAATGGCCTAATTATTTTTTTTTTTAAATTTTTTACAATGTCTCAAAATAATATATAATAATATATGCCAAAAGTTGAAATAAATTATATTTTCTTATACTTAGTTATTGTAAAAAAAAATATATAGTTTTTTTTTGTTTTTTGCTAAAAAAGATCCATGTAACTCCTTAATATAAAATGTCCATTATTTGGTAATTATGTTTGAGCGCTTATTCTTAAAACCATGATTTTATCAAAACGACAACGATATTTGCAATTATCCTACGCCCCCCCTGGTGAACATTGCGCACCCTCTGGTGGACATTGCACAACCCTCTGGTGAACATTGCGCTCCCCCCCAGTTTGGAAACCGCTCTTATAGATAGTTAAAGATGTTTCTATATTTAAGTATTTAATTTGAGTTTCCAAGAAAACTAGTGAAAAAATATACGCAAAGGATATTAGTTTATGAAGTGTAAAACAAAATGAAAAGAATAAGGAAGGAATGCACTCAGTGGGGTACTTTTTTTTTTGAAGGTGAAATTTTTTGATAAACAAACAAAACACACTCTCATAAATAAAACTGTAGTTTATATATGTTGGGGTCCCTCTAGTCTGGCGACTCTGAATCACTGATAACCTGGATACACTGATAGGATTTACCAATCTTAAAACAACTGAATATCTGTACCTGATGACGTCACAAAAATAACATCCCATTTTCTGAGATTACCCTATTTTGCCATAAGAATAATATTTGAACACAAAAGCCACATGTCTAAATTTTTTTCAAAAACCAGTTTACATTGGATAATGATTTTAAAAACTGCCTCATGTTGATTAAATTTTGGCAAAAATTGCTTTTTGCCGGAAAAAGCCTAAAATACTCCATTTCAGTGTGTCTGACTGAAAAACTTATTCAATGTTTTGATGTTTCTAACGAATATTTCATTCGATAGTTATCTTACTGACACATATCGAGCTGAAATCCCAAAATAAATTTTTTTCATAGTTCCGGGCTCAACTTCCACCGTACCACACGCTCTAATAGCTAAATTTTCCTTAAAGAAAACTCAGCCTTAATGTGCAACATCAAATTTGTTGCACAAACTATAAATGTTAAACAAAAACTAGGTACTGAATGTCCTTAATGGCATCATAAAAATGAATTTCTTGTCATTGTTTTTTCAAAAAACTCTATAAATAGATTTACTGATAGAATCCACTTTTATCATCAAGATTTTAAAATCTAATTTGGAAATATGACCTACATTTTCTGATTTTAACATTAAATTTCTGTCAGGTCTGTGCAGACAATAATAATATCTTATAAAGAATAACAATTTTTTCTTCCATCAAACTAATTGTAAAAAAAAAAAAAAAAAAAAAAAAATATATCCTTTTTACTGTATTCTATTAAAATGTAGAATGTTCCCCCAGCATAACATTCCTTCTTATCCCCTTTTCAAAAATATCCAGTTTTTTTTCTTTTATATTGCTGTTATTAACAAATGTATTAAAACAGTTGTGACATAAAATCTGCAATCTTTTCTATTACAAACAAAAATAATTCGTATTCAACTCATAAATTATGGATCAAATCAAGGTCAATTTTTCTTTAAACATTTCCGTTTCTATTTTTCTCACTACAAATATTCAGAAATTAAACGACGTTCGAATTTAATGCTAGCCATCTGATAATGAATTGAGGAACAACTACAAGTTCAAGTTGACAGCAGAAAAAATTGAAAGGCATTAAGAATAATAAATTCGACTCAAACACTCAAAAGAATTTCAAATAAAGCCGGTTCTACACGATGCTACGAACGTTTCTTCCAAAGCAGCTTCCACATTCTCGCCGAAGTTGGACGAAGTAGTTCCTCGCGAGGTTGGCCGAGGCATAAGAATAGCATTGAAACACCAACCGCGAAGCACAACGAAATGACCCTCTACATTCTCGACTCGTCCAACCTCGGCGAGAATGTGGAAGCTGCTCAACGTTCGATGCAAATAAATTCGACTGTTGGTGCTGCGAATGTTCCTGCTACACGGTGAATCGAATGTTTCATCCAATACATATGATGATGTGTTGGTACAAACGTTTATTCAGTGGACAAGGATGTCATCTGTCTAATATTATCTCTGATGTTATACACTGATGTTGTCTCTCTTCATGTGAACGAGTCGTGTAGCCGTTGAGTCGAACCAACGAACATTATCCTTCAAACGTTGGAAACATCCCTTTGACTCGGTGCAAGAATATCGACATCGGCTGGAACATGGCCAAATGCGAACGTTCGACGCTCGACATTGAACACCCGTGGGTTCGAACAACGGCCACACGATACGACGAATCATCAAACGTCCAATGTTGGAAGGTATTCGTAGCATCGTGTAGAACCGGCTTAAGAGAAGTGTTGTAGTAACGCATTTTAGAAATGATTCAGTGATCCATTGACTTTCAAAGTCAGTAGACTCGACAAAAAATTAAATGAGATAGTCGTAGAAAGACATGCATCTAGAAAACGCCCCATTACTTGAAAATTACGTCACAATTTGTAAACATGTTGATTTCGATAATTTTCGTAGGTGAAATGATATTATGTTTTATATTCAGTATTTTTTGATATTATGTTTTATATTCAGCTTAGACATACAGAAATAATAACCAACCAGAATTCAAATAAATACTCACTTTTACTTTGACATCATATCAAAGTATTGAGGTTATAAAGATTGTACTGACCTTCGTTTTTCTTCAAATTGTGACGTCATTACACTAAGCTGTTTTTCGCGGCAATTTTTTGACGATTTTTACAAAATTTATCAAAAATTACTTAACTGATATGCTAAAAGCAAGGTTCTTTTTATTTCAGTCGACTGCGCTATTGAAATAAAACACATTTTATAACTTTTCATATGCTGTATTTAATTTCAATAAAAATGTGCATAAAAGAAGTAGTAATGAACATATTTCTAAATATGTCTGCCATTACAAAAATCAAAATGAATCCATTATATATATAATATATATTATAAAATTCTTAAAGCATATTTTTCAAAAATATAACATTATATACAATTCAATTGCATATTTTAATTAATAATTAATTAATTAATTCACTTTATTTTGTATAAAATTAACGAGTATTTCGATCTATTTCTCATTCATTTATAATAAATCTCTTAAAAACTAAAAAAATTTTATATAATACACTTTACAAAATAAAATTACAAATATTGTACTTAAATTTTTTTATAATTAGCACAATCTTTTTAGTAATAAATTGTTGTAAAATACGGTAAAATATGATAACGTTATTTTGACAGTTAAAGCCATTGAATTGACATAAAAATTTTATTTTATGTCAATTGCCAACATAATTGCCAACACTTTCACAAACATTTCTTAAATGGAATCAAAGATAACTTACATTTACGTCAGTGACTTCAAACGGTGGTTTAAAAATTTCAGGTCAATTTTTTCAGAAACTATTCATTTCATGACTTAATATTTAGTTTTTTTTATATATTTACCTGTATACCGGGTGTAAAAAGTTCACCAAATGCGTATTAAGCACTCATAACTCACGATTTCATAGTCAGTAGCCAGAATTGTTTACAATTCTCAAGATAAAATATTTATTGCCTGTATTTAATTTTAAAATTAACCTTTAATTTGTTAATAATATGATTATTTGAACTTTTTATTTTCCATATGGGTTTTAAAAAAAAATTAATAACAATTTTAAAAAAAAGTCCTACACTGATTATTTAAAAGTAGTCAAGTGCGACGAGTAGACACCTAAAACGATGACAGACATAACGAATTTATAAGGATTTCGTTGTTGTACATACTACGAAACCCTAAAAAGGAGTAGATATTGAAATAAGTAATTTTAAAATTAAATTTGGATACTTCGATGTAAGTATTTATGGAAAGTAATATATTTTAATTTTTTTATAATGTCTAACTTTTTACCCCCTTTTGATTTTACCCCCTAAAAACCATTTATAGAAAAATACTTATTCCACTATCAAAATAACATTATCGTATATTTTCTGATATTTTACAAAAACTATTATTTTAATTATATTTAATTAATTATTTTTAATTGATTCTAATTATTTTAACTATGTAAAAAAAAAATATTCATAGAAAAAAGCATTATTTGATCCCTAATAAACAAGAAATGCGTGATAAATTTGACTAGGCACTTGTGATATTTGTAATAAAATAAATAAAACTTATTTTTTCGATTTTTTAAATTAAGTATAAAAAAAATTTAATTTTATCAAAATAAATGTAGATGGAACCGGTTTAACGGTGACTCATTAAACTTACGCCGACCGCAAACATCCGATTTCTATTCCGATAGTCAGTCCGATTATCAAATCGGAAGCTATCGCATACAGAATTAAAATTGGACGTGTGCGACGAGCCTAAAACTTGTTGTTCAGTGTGTACTCACCTTTACCATTAATTTACGTTTAGTGACATAAAAGATTGAGTATTCAAAGCGTTTAACCAATTCTAACACAAAAAATTGAAAGGAAACTTTATTAACCCTGTGAATAAGGTTTATAATATTGTACACAAAGGGTTAGAAAATTTAAACTGCTAAAATTATTTTTGGTTGATAGTTTAGGAACTTTGTAACGAAAAAAGTCGTAAAATGAAAGACAAAAATTATTAACCCTTTGCGAACGAGAACTTTTTTATAAATATTTGCCCGTAAAGAGTTAACTTTTAATACAAAAATCATTTTTTTGGCGTAAACTCCTTTGCGACTCAATCTATTAAAAACTTAAATTATGGTCCAAAGTTTCACTTTTCAAACGTAAAATAAAAAGTGATTTAGAAATATTCAATGAAAACTTAAACCCATTAATAATTAATTCAACCAATAATAAAAAATTAATTCGTATCCTGTGATTAATATGCAGAAGTTTGCTTTTATAATAAAATTCTATGAAAAATAAATGAAAATTTCTTAAAATAACTATTTCTAAGGAAAATTCAAGTATTAAATCATTTTTCAGTGTTTAAAATTGGCCTTCGATAGCTGGTCAAATTACGTTTCTGTACTGATATTGATATGTACGTGGTTTTTCTAATCATGCGCAGAACCAACTAACTCAATTGAAGTCATGCGCAATCGATTGTTTTTTATTATATTTGATATGTTGATATACACAACGTTAATATTATCTAAAATTCGGTAACTTAGAAATATTCTGGACGGATTTATGATTTTTGCACAATTCAATTAATAAGAATGGAATCAAGACACACAATAAAATGGCGGTCAAAATAAAAGTAAATAAAATTTATTCTTAAAATTAAATAATTCAAATTTTCGAAAATTTACACCTTTTTTTTACAATACGATAAATAAATTATATATTAGTGACTTTAATGCGAATCTGATAGAAAGGCACAATTTTTCTACACGATTTTCTTTTACTATTGCTTAAATGGAAGTTTTTTTGCTTCAAAATGCAAATAATCACATACAAGGTAATTACAAACGAATATTCTACATTTAGCGCATGCTCAGTATTATAAAAGATAATTAAAACAACGAATAGGTCATTATTTGACTTTCCAAGTAAAATTAAATTAATTTTTAGTCGGTTTGTCCACAGAGTTCAGAGGGAACACTTCTATCTCTATACTACTGAAACCAGTGTAACCAAAAAAGGATAGAAAATATGTTATATACGTGCACTAGGTTTAGTTTGTATTTGTATGATCTGTCTTGTATGTGTGAGTGACCTGAGGTGTGTTGCGTGGTGTCGCATACGTATGTATAATACTACATACGCATGGATGTGGCTTCGTGCGGTGGTGGTAACAATGACCGGTAACAATAACAATAACAATCAAAACGTGATCAAAACAATTGATCTACGCTCATCCACTGCCACCGAACGAGTGAATACTAAGTAGCCTAACTTGCTCAGAAGTGCACACTACTGATTACAGAAGAGACAGTAGTGTTCCTTCTGATGTTCTGTGGGTTTACCAGTCAAACATTATTTTAATAATAATAGATGGCAGCACTAGTTTATATTAGAATCCCTATACTAAATAAAATCGGGACATGAATTAAATTGGAAATAAATAAATATTTTAAAAAACAATTTAATTTAACCTAGAAAGAGTAATTAAATTAAAACTTTTTAATTGTACGTGAACAGAAATGGGCTGTGACGTTACATTCTCTTCTATTTCAACACTATCGCCACTAGAGTCGCTACTATAAATTCCGGTTAAGAAACATAACTATGGAAAGTTTCCTAGTTACAGAACACCTCTTGCTATCTAGAGAATGTGACATAATTGACAGCTAATTAACGTTTTCGCATAAATTTTGAGAACAAATATTAAATTTTTTTCTAACGATATTTGGTATTATTTTTAAAAATTAAAAATATATACTTGTAAAATACATAAATACACGCACTTTAAAATAGTATCCCAAAATCAGTCAAATATCCCATTAATTTTGACATTTCTCTGATGAAAATGACTGCCTTGTCCCGACTCTATTCTAGTATAGGAACTGTAATTTATAAAATCTATGATGGAATCTCTAAATAAAATTTACTTGGTAGATTTACACATCCTTAGTAAATTTACTTATTTGTCTTTTATAATACCGAGTATGATTAATTTAAATAAATTTGCACTGTCCCAGATAAAGACTGTTAATTTTAAAATGATGTACGGATAAAGAAATAATTTTATGTTTCTCTTAGCCTGAAACATCTTGTACAGTAGATTAAAACACCATCATTCGGTCATTTGAGAATCATTTCACTCAGAACTTATGAATTTTTGGGTCATTTAAATTTAAAATTCAAAAATATACATTTCTCGAGTGGACGGTTTAAGACAATAACTGATGTTATATCAGGTTATAAAATTTTGTGCGTTCCAATGCTACTTCTTATATACATTGTTAGCCAATGAACCAATATTTTGTACACTTAGACGTACACTAACCTAATACGATGAAAACCTAAAGCGATAACTACTTTTTATCCCCGAAACTGATCACTGAACTTTGCCACTTTAATGGTTCCTTATACCATTAAGTAATATTTTTGTGTAAAGTTAAGTCAGTGTACACTTAAGCATGCTATTTTGTAACAAACCTAAATACATTTTGGATTAACTATACTTTTACTTCAAGTTGGAATTACTATATTTTCTGGTACTCTAGAACTTTTTTTTACAAACTGGTCTTATTTATAAGAATTGTAATAAAACAGTCTCTTCAATTAAAAAAATATTAATTTCCGCTCACTACAGAATTTAGAAAAAATTAGTAAAATTTGATAAATGCACAATATAAGACACTTGTGGCTAACAACGTCCACTTTACTTTATCTACAGCCAAGACTCGATGAGAGAATTTAAGTGGACGTTATTACCCAGACAAGTTAGTTCTTTTGGGCAGTTTTAACTAAAAACTAATAAATGCATCATTTCGATTGTTTTGAAATATTGTTGTCTTTTAAAATGTTTTTAAATCTAACAGCTAAAACTCAATGTTTTAAATAAAAAAACCATCTGCGATCAGACGGCCATTTTGTTTTTTACGTCAAAATTTTAAAATTGTTTAAGAACTTAGTCTAACACGTGATACTTTACTTACACGCATTTTTCCAATTTTCACTATATAATAGTGAAAAAGCGATTTATGTTGACACTTACAGTGAATTTTCATTTCCTAGACAACGCCAAGAAATGAAAATAGCGTTAACTATTCTACTGCAAAACCACAAGTCTCTTCCACAGCCTGAGTCAATTTATCTAGTAACTTCTGATAGCTATCGTACGGAGGAATATCGATACGATTAAAACAAGTATGCGCCTTCGGCAGATTATCCGGTGGTGCATCTACACAGTGAATCGTGAAAAGTCTAGGTCCAGCCGCCCCTGTTGATCCTTGTAGTGCCCGAAATCCTTGAAGTGGAACACGCGACGATCCGGTCACAAATTGAAGTAATCGTGCTCGCATCTCCTCCGAATATGATTCCACCGCCTGGAGCAACATCAAATATTAATGCACCAGGTCAAAATTAATGGGTTAATGGGTACAAACCTGCCAAAACCATTGCACAACAGGTGTCTCTGGTGTGCAATGTTTCAATCGGGTGTGTTGTCGCCAATCATTGACGTCTATACTACTGATTCCTCCAATCACAAGCTCTAATTCACGTTCATCGAATGGTCGTAGAAGGGCACTTGGAATTAATTCACTAAAACCTGTAAAATTTTAAATTACAGAGTATTCCAGAATAAATGGCATGGTGTAGTGTTGTCGAGCCGAAGAGTAGTTAGTTGATTAATCGACTAAAGTTGTTTTTCAGACAAATTTAATCATTAGTCGAAAATAAGGATAGAATAATCGACTAATAGACTAAATATTTAATCAAATTCATAAATAAGGCAACCAATATAACTCTTCTAAAAACGAGGTTTTCTTTTAAATTTAATTACTGACTTAATTAGTCGTTTAAAAAAAATTAATCATTTTAATAATTTAGTCGAAAGTAAAATAGTCAACTAAAAAATGACTATGAAAAACAATACAAAAAAATATTAAATTATTCGTTTAAAATCATACTAATTGATAACTTTTTAGTTTTTATTTTTTGAAGTTCAATAAATAATACAGAAAAATTATTAAATTAGTCATTTTTAGTCATTTAAAAAAATTAATCATTTTAGTCATTTAGTCGAAGTTAAAATAGTCGGCTAAAAATTGACTAATTTTTAGTCGACTATTTTACCCTCGACTAATTGACTAAAATGATTAATATTTTTTTAAATGACTAAAAACGACTAATTTAATAATTTTTCCGTATTATTTATTGAACTTCAAAAAATAAAAACTAAAAAGTTATCAATTACTATGATTTTTCACTTTTATATGATTAACACATTATGGTTATGTGATACCTTCTCATTTGCTTAAAAAAAGTCAAAAGAAAACATTAGTAGTCTTCATAATCTTTGTTAAACATGCATAACATGTTAAATGTGTTATTTCGAAAAAAACAATTAACAAATCAAGAAAAAATTTATGAAATTCGACGATAACAAATAACAAGGCCAAGAGCATGTTATTTGTTAAATTGAAATCGAGAACTGGTTTAAAACTATAAAATAACTGTCATAACTGTCAAATATGTAATAATTAACAGAGTTGCAAATAGGTCGTTCATGATTTTTATCTATTTCGAAGAATAACATAAATTAACATTTAACAAATTTAACAAATTTAACAAAGATTATGAAGACTACTATTATTTTTGAAAAAGTTATATAAGTTACCCTATTCATAAATTCGACTAAAAATTTAGCCGATTAGTCGACTACTCTTTGCTCGATATTTTCGACTAATGACTAATTTTGTCTGAGAAACAATTTTAGTCGATTAATCGATTAACTGCTTCTCGGCCCAACATCACTAGTGTCTAATACGATACCTTTTTGTAACGCTAAAAACTGTTGTTCAATCCCTCGCATGAACCTGTAATTGACGTAGAGTCGCACATAATCCTTTTTGTTTTGTTCAGTCACGGCGATTGATGCACCTCCAGGACGAAGTTCATGTGTGGTAACGGCACCAAAACTACAGCATTCGACACTAAACGTTGTGTCGATAACACCTTCAATATTGTTTTCCCTACAAGAATAAAATTAATTTTGTAAATAAATAAATAGACGCTATCTGGTGGTAAAAAAATAAAAGCAGAATTTAGTCAAACAAAATAGTATAAAAAATACGCTGCCAATGGAGTGTGGCACACAGCTTCCTCGTACTCTTAAAAGACTTTAAAATAGTATTTTACCAATAAAATAATAGCAAAAATATTTTAGAAACGAACCCCCAAAATACTTTAAAAATTTGAGCGAAGTGGGACTAGCAGTAAATAAGATATTGACATTTAATAGGATTTCATGGTAGCGCCGTGGATACTATCACTCCGAATGCAATGAAATTTGTAGAGGAATACCACCAGACCGCATAATTTCTGACAATTTCATAAAAAATAATTGAATAGTTCAGAAGTTATGCCACTTGGTGAAATTTAGTATATTAATGGAATGACATGGAAACTACCGTTACTCCGATTTCGATTAAATTCATAGGGGACCATCTAGGAACCAAACTGCATAATTTCTGAAAATTTCATTAAAAGCAATCGAATATTTCAGAAGTTATGCCACTTGGTGCAAACTGGCGACACGCAGACGGACAGACACCAAACCAAAATCGTTCAGGAAACTCTAAAACGTAAAATGTGCGTAAAAAATTTTATTTTGGAGGGAAAAAATTTATTTTTCAAAAGTGATCACAATGCTTAACCGCTACTTTAGTAGTCTCGGAAGCAATACTTATTAACATAATATTATGTTCTCTAGAGCAGTGTTTCTCAACCATCGGTCCGCTAAATGATGTATGAATTACAATGAATTACAAAAATGAATATAATTTTAATTTTTTTGCTTTTTATTGCCAAGTTTTAATGAAATTTAGTATTTTTATTTATAGCCCATAAATAACGCACCACAGTGCAACCTTTTTTTTTAAAAAAAAAACGAAAATGGCGAAACTAATTTTATGGGCAGATGGTCGATCAAATGGTCGGAAAACGACATTTCATATTACACGGCCTAATGTTATTTTAACTAACGATGAAAATGATTTCAGACTACAAAAATTATATTTAATTTTAAAGAATTGTGTCGCCTAGTATCAAAATCTACTAAATGCACTTTTCGAATTTTTTTATTTTCTAGGGCCATTAATTTTTAAATGCAACAAGGCATATGCCCCTTAACATTTTTTGTTGTAATTTTAACTGCTTACTAAAGAAATCTGCAACCGAAATATAACATAATTTTCAAATCCTGCTAAAATTACATTGAAAACTTTACAAATTCTGCTAAATACCTATACATAACCTATATTTTAGATTTTAACCGTTCAAATTTTAATTTTTTCACTGACATGCGGGACGTACGAAGTATAAAATTATGTTTTCACGTAAAATTTGTATTTTAGTATTTATCTAAAATTTTAAATAATGAAATCGTAGATGTAAATGAATTACTAAGTAAGCACTTTGGTTTTAAGTGACAAAATGAAAATAGTTTACAATATTACAAAACAAATTGTATCGTCTAACCCTGATACATCCAATATTGCTGAATTAAGTTTTTTTTTTTTTTTAATAAATTTCCCTTATAATTTCTGTTTTAAAACGCACTTTATATAAATGTTACTATCAAAACCTAATAAATTCAAATAATTTTGATTAAAAAAGGGGTAAAACGATAATTTTGTTTTTTTGATAATAGTACTAATCATCTTTTTTACCTTGTTAGTTAATATGACTTTTTGATCGACAAATTAATTTTGAACTGAGTTATGGTTTTTTGCGATTTCCCATGATCTTTATAAAGTGGAATTAGTAGATTTTGATACTAGGCAACTCAATTGCTTTTAAAGATTTCTCTAATGCTTGAAAAAGTGTCGATATTTATATGAATTACATGACAGATCAATTGGTCAAAAGACGACATTTCATATTACACGACCTAGTGTTATTTTAGTTAATGGCGGAAGTGATTGAAGTTAAAAGAGTTTTATTTTAAATTAAAGAATTGCTTTTAAATATGTCTGTAATGCTTAAGAAAGTGTAGATATTTATCTGAATTACATGATCGGCTAAGTGGTCGGAAAACGACATTTCATATTACACGATCTAATATTATTTCAGCAAAAGGTGGAAATGATTCCAGGCTGCAAGAATTATATTTAAATTTAAAGAACTGTTTTTAAACATTTCTCTAATGCTTAAGAAACTGTCGATATTTATTTGAATTACATGGTCGACCAAATGGTCTGAAAACGACATTTCATATTACACGATCTAATGTTATTCCAACAAACGCTGTAAATGATTCCAGGCTACAAGAATTCTATTTAAAATTAACGAATTGCTTTTAAACATTTCTCTAATACTTATTATTTCAAAATCCAAAAAAGATATCCAGAACTCTCGATTCGAAAACCAGCAAAAATCGACGTCACCATTGAATTAGTCATCATTCATCAAAAAAAATAGCGAAATAGCAAAATTTGACATGAGTTCTAGAACGTTCTATTCGTTAGCCAGCAATCAAAATATATCGAAAGATTGGATTGGTCATCAAAAAAGAAATCAAATAACAAAATTTAATAAAAGTTCTAGAATATTCTATTTAATAACGAGCAAAACTATCGAAAAACTGACCCTCCATTGAATTGGTCGTCGAAAAAGAGACCAAACAACGCAATTAGACAAAAATTCTGCAAGTCGGTTCCTCGATATCTTTGTGGGTTACCGTATAGAATTGCTATTTGACTTCTTTTTTTCAATGGCGAAATCGGTTTTTCCGATATCTTTGTTGCATATCGCACAGAATACTTTAAAACTTTTGTCAAATTCCCCCATTTAGTCTCTTTTTGGGCAATCAATCCAATGTAGGATTTTAAACAGAATATTCTGGAATTTATAGCCTACTACCAAAGTGTAGGTGTAAAACTTACAACATCCATGTAAGACTTCGATGAAGCTCCGGATCGACCCCTTCTATATCCTGTAGCGTTATTGGTTTATTCAATAACTGTTTATAGAAAGGTGTCGTAAAACCACCGTCGAGATGATGTCCATGAAAAACTGCCATCCCCAAAATACGCCCGACAAAATGAAAATAAGATAAATGCTCAGGATTAACCCCTAAAACAGATGAATAAAATTAGGATTTATTTTTTAAATTTGGACCCAAAAAGAGTCTTTACCTGAATCAGCATTAATTTGTAAAGTATAATGATCATCCCGACTATACTGGAACAGCCCATACTGTGGATTTAACATTTCACGAGACAGCAAATGAAGCCATTCCCGAGCCACGCCACCATAATCGAGACCCTCTTCACCGCGAAATTTGACCATCAATCGTTTTCGCATGTCTTTGGGTCGCATCTTCATGATCAGCCGATACGACTCCTCGAATATTTCCGTCCTGGACACCTCCAGACGACAGTGGCCGCTCTGCGGCTGCAACGCGGTCAATTCAGCGCGTAAGGCACGAATCTTACCGACCAGATCACGACGATACTTTGGTAACAATTCAGCGTCCTGTGGTAAATCGGATATTGTTGGATCGGTGGCGTTGGGAATCGATTCACCGTTTCCTGGTGCATTATTGTTGACAACATCGGTGCTATTTCGTTGCGATGGACTCGTGGTGGTTGGTGCACCAGGTGCACCTGATGCACCATTCGTATTATTACTATTCGAATTGCTTTGGTTATTGTTATTTTGAGCAGCACGATTTTGTCGAATCAAATTCGATAGAATTCGACCATTGATTCGGGGATCGGTGAATTGTGTGGTGCGATTATTGTGATCTACAAAATATACCCGACCAGACGCGGTTTGTCGCATCTCCCAACCGGGTGGTAACGGGCCCAATTGATCCAACGACAAACCATTCTGTAATAGATCCCGCGGTATTCGTGGATCATGCCACGTGGACACTCCCGTGGGTATATGATGGAAATACACTTGACCCTGTTGTGTGGTCCTCAATTCGTATCCGGGCGGTAAATCTAATTTTGCGGCGTGCGGACCTCCGACCGGATTCGTTGGACTGTGCACGTGTAGATTTTGATTTCCGGAATTATTGACTAAACCGGCCAGAGCACCACCGGATCGCACTCGCTGCGGACGTGCTCGTCGGGAACCGCCACCGCCACCAGTGGCACGATTGTCGCCGTCGTTCTGGCTACGTCGTCTGATTTCTCGCGATGATGAAATGGTTTCGACGTTGGGACTGGTCGGGCATGAGATACTTGGCGGCGTGGAATTCGTTGTTTGTACACCTTCGGGTGTGGTTGCACTTGTACTTGGTGACGCTGGATTGTATATGACTGATGTTCTAGGTGTACGCGCGGTTTCGGAACGGTTCGGTAGGGCAGTGTCCAGGTCCGTACTAATTCTATTATCACTGTTGTTCGTTTTGGAACAGTTTCCGTTCAGCGCATGAGTATTTTTAACATTTGTGCTTTGCTTTTGAGTCAGTTGGGGACTTAATACTAGAGCGTTACTATCACAATTTTGTATTTGATTTATCGGAGAACAAACGATCACACTATTTCGGGGATGATTCTGGCCGGAATTCTCGTCCACGATCGGTCCACGTTCCGAATTCAATTTGTTAACTGTTGATTCCGTTTTTGTGATTTCATTTTGTTCATTTTGTGGACCTCGCGACGGCGAATTATTTTCACTAGAACTATTACTAAATCCGTTCATTTGCCTTGGAGTTGGTGGACTTCCGGGGTTGGTCACGTCACGATCGTTATTCGCGGTTGTTCGAGGAGTTCGTGTCAGTTCGATACATGATCGTTCGCGAACACGATGATTAACGACCGGTCGTGTCCATTGTGTGGACCTGGTGATATGATTGGCGTAGTAGATACGACCGTTACTGGAGCGACGTTCTTCCCATCCAGGAGGTAGCTCGTTGTTCGAATCCGACGGGCCACACAATTCACCTAATGGCCCAACAACAGCCAGCTGTGTTCCCCCGCACGGACCATCACGTGACATTAACGATATAATGATTTGACCTTTGACCGGCTCGGGATCTTCAATAGATGCTTTACACAGATCCAAACGTTGATCTGAAAATCACATAAGTGTATCAAACTTGTTATGATAATTATTTAAAACAATAAAAAGCACTGCAAACTGTTTAATATGTACTTGAGATTTTATTAAAATGGAAACATAATAGTTATTTTCGATACATATGCATAAAGACAGGTATTCTAGTAGGCTTAAACTGGGGCACGAGTCTAAGGGATTGACGCATACACAACGAGATCGAGTGCGCTGTATACCCCCACGAGCCGTCAGGCGAGTGGGGGTAAGCGCACGAGATCTCGTTGTGTATGCGTCAGTCCCTTTAGCGAGTGCCCCAGTTTCAAACATAATTTTTTATAACGACGGCTTCTAAAGTTTAATAAAGAGAAAAAAATTAATTATCTTTAAGTAATTTTAGAAAATAGTAGGGTTAATTTTATTTTATGTTATATGAAAAAAAAGTTTTTTTAATAATTTGTAGATCGTTTTTTATTTTTTTTATTAATTTGTTGATCGTTTGCATGTTTAATTTGAATATGATTATCATTGACAAATGAATATCATTATTTTCTCGCACAGTTTTAGCCACTTTCACGCACAGTTGTACTTTCGCGCACAGTTACTGTCGTTTCGTTTGTTTTACAATGATATGAAAACTGCTCTTTACGCCCACTACACAACGCTCGAATATTAAACTTTAGAAGCGGGTGTTATAAAAAAGTATAAAATACATTTTACAGAATTTACATGTGTATCAGTGTACGTGTTTTGGCTGACTTTGACTCGACATTACAAATTTCAAAAAAGAACACGTCATTTCATTACAGTTCAGTTTCATAGAGATGAACCTACTTATTATATACAGCTTACGACGGTATGACATCTGGTGTTGAAAAATCAGACTATTCTTAAAGTGCATTTGCTCAAATGTAATTTATGAGCTGAATTTTGTAGATCTGAAAATACATACAGTTGATTTAATTTTTCCATTCATTTACAGTTCTCCAGTTATTTTATGACGTTTGCTATTTAAATTTGACGTTTTTATACTCTAAATTGTAATATTCACTAACTCATTCACGCATTTTTTTCATATTTTAACCACATTTTAACTGTTTTACAGATGTCAAATTTTCTCTTCGTCAACAAAATTCCTTTGTTACGAACTTGTGTCAACCCAAATACAAACAGTTCTAATATTTATCATATTTTTTTTAATATAGCACTGGTTACTATATATAAAACTAATGTTAATGCACATTTTTGTCAGCCATTTTTCTGAAACTCCTCCTTTTGGACAGATCCCAATACTATTTGGGAAAGCTACGATTCGTACGGCGCCAAGATTTGATTACAGTTCCTTGTAGAACTCGACAAAATGCAACGAAAAAAATAAAATTTTTCGGTATCTCGAAGTATAGTCGAAGTATATTGTCAAAACTAACTAAACTAACCTAACCTTAACGTAGTTGCTCTGAGATAGTCAGGTACAAACGTATATCTACGCGAAAAAATTTTCTTTTATCAAAAATTAAATAATGTATTAATATTCTTCAGTGATTATATTTGTATACCACTTGTTTTGTTTTTTTTTATTTCCGCGCGCTTATGTTGTAGCAATATAAAAACATTGTTGTAAAAGCGTCGTAAAAACCTTGTAAAATGATGTTTATAAATTATATTTCAAAAACGGCGTGGTGAATAATTTTTATTTCTTATTAAATATGGTTTGTAACTTTGTATTAAATAACATATTAAATTTTTATCAAATTCCTTTGACACGTTTTCATTTTATTCAAAAAAAAAAATGAGTTTTCTCATAAGAGCCCGTGTTAAAATTACAAAACTTTGAAATCGTTTTTCTCAAAATTGGGGTGATCAATTTTTTCTTTCGGTAAGGGCTCGTATTACTGGTATTGAATTAAATAAATATCTAGACAAGTTTCATTAAAATCCTTTGAAAAAATCGTTTTATCGACCAACTACCTTAACTAACTTCACCACCTAGTTTTTATATCAAAGTCGAAGTATATTGTCAAAACTAACCAAACTAACCTAACCGTAACTAACCTCGCCACCGAGTTTTTATA
This sequence comes from Brachynemurus nebulosus, assembly GCA_035578155.1. Taxonomy (NCBI): domain Eukaryota; kingdom Metazoa; phylum Arthropoda; class Insecta; order Neuroptera; family Myrmeleontidae; genus Brachynemurus; species Brachynemurus nebulosus. The sequence goes on along the minus strand of JAPWDM010000019.1, from coordinate 2,285,187 downwards.
TCAAAGTCGAAGTATACTGTTAAAACTAACAAAACTTGTCGTAACTAATAGTGCAGGGTAGCGATTGAAAATCAATTTCAAAATGCCCTGACTTTTCCCTGACTCTGGATAAAATTCCAGGACTTACTGAAAAAAATATTGTTGTATGTTACATTTTTTAATTATTTCGAAAAAAAAAAGTTTCCATTAGAATTTAACAGTACTGTTAAAAACGGCGTGAAGTTTTTGAAACTGATTTACTGGGTCAATCTATTTCCAAATTTTTGTGATTATTTAAAAATTTTATTTAGATCAATAAAATATCTATAACTCTTAAAATTCCCTGACTTTTCCAGGTCGATCGCCACCCTGTATTGTCGAGTGTCTAGTAAAAATTTCAAGTGATTCTTAGCATTTCCATTTTCGAAACTCCAGCCCAAAAAATTAGTTTTTTTGTGAAAAAAGAAAGTACAAAAATCACTGAAATTTGGTTGGCATTACTTTTTCCCTATGCACTATGTCACACAGTGTCGTTTGTGTTTTCTAAATGGAACACACTCATTATCAAAATATTACAAATACTTATCCGAATTTAAAGACAAGTTTAACGTTCAACATCTCGAAAACGAAGCGAGATATCGAAAAATTTCATTCGTTTTTCTTTTTTTTTTTTTGCCGAGTTCTACAAAGGACTGTTACCAAATCTTGCCCGCCCTACGAATCGTAATATCCCCTACTATTGTTAGCACTAAATACTTACATCCGGTATCCTTTAATCGTTGTATTGTATGTGCCAAAATTCTAACACAACCCAGAAAACCACCGCCACCTTGTTTTTTATGAATTTTCCGATGATTCCAAACACTTATAGTTATGTTATCCCCACGACCCAAAAATAAATCATAATGACAATTCCATTTTGGATCCAGTGTTGCACGAATAACTTCAGTTGAATGACACTGGCCACTTCCATCAACGGAAATTTTTGCAAATGGATCTGGAAGACCTGTAACATTTGAAAAATTAGACCACCAACCAATTAAACCAGAACATTCAAACGGAAATCGATTTGAAAAAATGAACAATTACTTACGAAATAGATCTTTTCTCGCCAAATTTCGTGCACAAAGTACTGAAATTACGAAAAAATTAATTAGTTAATTAAATTCGAATAATTTATTCTATTTTAATTTATTAATTAATTAAAACTTTAAACATATCAGTACTGAAGCCATATTGGTAAGTTTATGACAAAAATATATCTTATCTGTTAAGTATAAAATAGTTGAATTGTCGCATAAATTACTCAAAAAATCAATTTTAATTAATTACTTACTTGTTAAACGTATTTTTTGTGCACCACTTCGGCGATTTGAAGGTGTATTAGACATTTTTCGCGATAAAATTGTTTATTGTCAATGCACCTACATTATTACAATTATTTCACATTTCATTACGTATGTCGTTTCTTATGTAATTATTACGATTGTATATTTTTCGATGAATAACCCCGTACAAGTTTAAAACCGAACAATCGGAAAGATTAAATCAACAATCAATACACCATTATGAAATTAATTTTTAATTTAAATTATAAAACTACATTAAATTTTTTATACATTTTGAGGAAGCGATTCTCTTAAAACTTTTTTTATTTGATTTCAAGATATTTGCTCGATTTTCAAATAGCAGGGTCTGGTATTTCTTTTCTAATTTGGTTGCAATACTTTCAATTTCTTCTTTATTAATATTATGAGATTCAAACGCATACTGGGCACGCAGTGTAGCCATTTGAATCTAAAGAAAAAAAAAATCATTTTTCAGCTTTTATTATCAAACTAAATTTTGGTTCTTATAACGAGTTTACATTTGCAATGATTTGCTGACGCCACTTTTAAGTTTGCATGTCTGTAAAGTTTACCAGGGCCGTAACTAGGTCTTCAGGGGCGACGGAGCAGAAAGTACATTCGGGGCCCCTACGCCGTCCCGGGCAAAAATAAAAAATTCCGCACCCTAGCAGAAAAGCGGCGACTTTTTTTCTTTTGCTCGTTAGTCGTATGCCGCTCTAATACCGCCGTTAAAATTACGCCCCTCGGCAAAAAAAAAAACGGCGACCTTTTTTTTGCTTGTCAGTTTTTTGCTGCCCTAAGTTCGCCCCAAGAAATATCGTCCTTAAAATATGTCAAGAAATTTAGAAATTTGAAATTTCTTGTATCCTCTTGGCGGCCCCCTTTAGTTGGGGCAATGCCCCGGCTGCCCCAGCTTAGTTACGGCCCTGAAGTTTACATTACTTGTACATCCGTTTACACATAAATATATATAATTTGGTAAGTACATTTGTATCTAAATCTGCAGCAAACAATGAATTAGAAGAAAAAAAAACCTAATAGACACCTAGAAATGACATTCAAACTTGAATAAACGCGTAAAATTGGCATTTATTTTTTTTTTTTAATAATACTAGACGCTAATACAAGTTTACACTTGCATGTTTTAATTTTAATGGCGCATGAATCATTACTGACGCCAGAAAAGTTAGAAGGTTGCTAACTTTTTTCATCCGTGCATACACTGATCTACCTTGTACGCCAGTAGATGTTTACACACATTCATTTTGCTTTTACTGGCACGCCACTTTGTGTTGGCGCCAGCAAATCATTGTAAATGTAAGCCCCGTATTACTTTTAAACAAGTCTCTCTTAAGTAACAATGACGAAGTAGGGCATCAAATCGCTTCACGAAAGATTTTTCAATTTTTAAATAGTCTTCATCTTTTTTTACCAATAACGATTGTAATAGAGCTACTGTATTTTGTAGAGATGTTACATATTCAATCGATTTTTGATCATTTGAAGGCACACACTGATAAATTTGGTTTCGCAATCTAAAATTTTAAAAATGATAATTTTTAATGACTCAGACCGACAGTTGGCATAACTTATACTTTTACTATGAATTTTGAACTCACGCAGAAATTTCTTTATTAATTATGCAACTTAAATGATGTATTTCGTCCTTTTTCTCCTTTATTTGGTTTTCATAATTCGCAACAACATTATTAAGTTTTTGCTCATACTCATTTTTTAAAGTAATTGTTTCATTTTCATATTTATTTTTTATTTTATCCAATTCTAACTTTGCATACTGATCCAGGATTGATATTTGCTTACTATGTTTTTCTTCTAGATTTAAAATTTCCTTTTTATATAGAGTTATTACTTCTTTAATGTTTGTAATTTTACCAACCTAAGAGAGAATTTAAAAATTATGTCGGTAGGTGGGAATGAAAGATTGATCGTGGGTTGTAAATAAAAAGCATAAAATAATAGACTTATTATTCGATAATTATTAAGACCAAAACCATTATCAATCTACTTCAACTATTTATAATTCATAATTTAGTTAATAGGCGGCCTAGCGGCCTCGATGAACATGCCATCTTATTGTAATATTACATAATCTCTTTTTTAAATAAGTGTCAGTTTAAAAAAAAATACTCACAGAATTTCCCTTTTCCAAACTTAAAATCTGACTTAACTTCTCATCAATGGCAGAAATTCTGTCGTTTAAATTTATTAACTTAGTGCCCAAATAGGTAATTCGATTTCCAAGATAATTTACGTCGCCTGCATTAATATTAACGTTCCTTTTATGCCAGTTATTGAGAAATTCATGCTGTTCATTTATGTTTTCTTCAGTTAAAATCACAAATAATAATTTTAAAATGAAATTATATTTAAAAAAAAAAATTCTTTAGATTATTAAATTACCGTGTTTTTCAGTTAATTTTGGAGTATGTAAACTACTGTTCGTTTGAGTACTTGTTAATATACTAGAACTCGAAATGGAAGGTTCACTTGGAGACTGTGAAATTTTTTCGAACATGAACTCTAGTTTCGTTGATAAAATATTTCGAGTAAAAAAAATATCAATAAAAATTAAATCAAAAATATAAAAGAATTTTTAAAATGTCAAGTTTCTATAGAAATTCACACTGCGCATGACGACTACACACTCATTACCCATTTTTCTTACTTACCTGCGCGTACCGGGAAAAACCACAGGATCCAGATAAGTTTAAAACGAAAGTAGATACGTCGGTTAAACAAATAATAAAACAGTTTTTGATATTTTTATATAATTATATATTTTACAAAAACACAAATCAATTATTTAAAAAAATACTGATCAAAAAATAAATAAAACGCTATATTTACAGTAAAACCTACACTCATAATTCTGCAGTCAAAACAATTTCAGATTAGAAATTATTGCAGGTACAATTTTTTCTTATATATTTAAAAAAAAAAAAAAATTAAGTTGGCCGAGTGATAACTTGCGTAATCGTTGGATACGGTTGCACACCTTGCGAAATTTGATTCTCACAATCAGCTTTTAGTTGCTTCACATGATTTCTGATTGGGACTAGTCGTGTATCGATAAATTCTTCGCTTACACCCGAATAAAAAATGGCATCCAAGTGTATTCGTAAATATTTCTCAACCGCCGATATTTCGAATAGTAAACTGAAAATAATAAATTGTAGATAATTTTACTTTGTGAAAATTCATAATGATTATGGTGAAAAAAATTTTAATTTTATCAAATTTTCACTTAAATATAGACACATATTATTTATCACTAACAAGTTTTCGGTTGATTAAACCATCATCAGGTGAAATCTGAACTGAACAAAATTCAGTTTGGATAAAAGAATATATAATATATCAGTCGATTTATTGTCTTTAATTTATTTATATTCTTTTATCCAAACTGAATTTTGTTCAATTCCGATTTCACCTGATGATGGTTTAATCAACCGAAAACTAATTTTTGATAAATAATATATCTCTGTATTTTAAGTGAAAATTTGACAAAATTAAAAATTTTTTCACCATAATCGTAAACTGAAAAGTCAAATTTGATACAAAAAAATTATTAAAGTACCATCACAATGTGATCGGCAGAAAAATTGTCAATTTTCGCAATTTTTTTCGGATGGATAGGATGGGGGAATAGAGATGAATTTTTTTTTTACGATTAATACTACTATTTAACAATACAAAAATATTTTTTTATTCATTTTTATTTTTTTGCTTCCGAGACTACTAAAGTAGCAGAAGCATTGTGACCACTTTTGAAAAATAAAAAATTTTTTCCCTTCAAAATAAAATTTTTTACGCACATTTTACGTTTGAGAGCGTCCGTCCGTCTGTGTATCGCCAGTTTCCACCAAGTGGCATAACTTCTGAATTATTCGATTGTTTTTAATGAGATTTTCAGAAATTATGCAGTTTGGTTCTTAGATGGTCCCCTATGAATTTAATCAAAATCGGAGTAACGGTAGCAACGCCGCTTCCATGTCATTCCAAAATTGCACCAAGTGGCATAACTTCTGAAATATTCAATTCTTTCTTATGAAATTTTCAAAAATTATGTAGTTTGGTTCCTAGATGGTCCCCTATGAATTTAGTCGAAATCGGAGTAACGGTAGCTACGCCGCTACCATGAAATCTCATTTAATGTCAATATTTTTGCTATTATTTTATAATTTAGCCTTTAAATATTTTGAATTACAACATTTTTTTATGAACTTTAAGGCGAAAATGTAATTTCACGGTATATATGTTTGGTAGAATACTGTTTTAGTCTTTTACGAGTACGAGGGAGCTGTGTGCCACACCCCATTGGCAGTGTATTTATAATTATTATAATTTTTTGAAAAAAGTGTCTTTAAAAAAGGGCGGAAATTGGTGCCCACGATTGTGGCCGCAGTTTTCATTTAGAAAAAAAATCAAATAGATTATCAATCTTTAGGTAAACCGCTATGTACCTATGGGAGCTTTTTTTTGAAATTTGAAAAAATGGCGGCGGTTTGAATAAAAAGTACAAAATTTTTTATAGTTTTCCGTGTGGAAAAATAGGAAGATTTAAAAAAAAAAAGCTCCCATAGGTACGTAGCGGCTTACCTACACATTGATAATCTATTTGATTTTTTTTTTTTTAAATGAAAACTGCGGCCGCAATTGTGGGCACCAATTTCCACCCTTTTCCAGACACTTTTTTCAAAAAATTATAATTATAAAAAATAAATAAAAATGAATAAAAAAATATTTTTGTATTGTTAAATAGTGGTATTAATCGTAAAAAAATTCATCCCCATTCTGCCATCTTATCCATCCGAAAAAAAATCGCGAAAATTGACTATTTTTCGGCCGATCACACTGTGATGGTACCATAAAGGTTTAATTACTACTTACTCTGTAAAAACGCCGATAAATCGTTCAATTTGCATTGGATTCGTGAAATTTCTACGGATTTGACTTTCATTAAACCAAGCTTCGATTCTAAAACAATTTTAAACCATCGATTACACCTTAAAGTTGTGATTTTCGTACATTTTCTAACTTACTGGTCGCTTTCGATAATATTTTTATACTTTGCCCGAATATTTAAATACCATTCGACGCCCACCAAAACTTGCCAACCGGGAAACGTTAATTCGGGCGGTATAGGGTGGGGTCTTGTGGGGATTTCTAACATTAATGGCGGATGTGTGTATCCTAACATTTTACTAACAGTCCTACAAAACCAAAATTTCATTTAAAGGGCCGATAGACCAATTAGAACATAAACAGAATGAATATACTTTAAAATTTGCGGTGTGTAGCCTCCGGCTAGCCAGACTTTCAAACACAGCGCCAACGTGGGTAATGCACACGGTAAAAGTTCACACAATATTGCGTAGTGGTCATATCTGAAATTTCGTAAATATACAGTGTCCGACAAAAAGATTACAACATATCGAAAACATTAAATTTCTCAGAAAATTTTATTAAGGGGAGATAGGGTATTTGATTGTAATTAAAAAATGGTTCTAAATGCTTTGTTTTTACGTATTAACTAATTAATTTTAATAAATTTTTGAAAATCGTAAAAAAGCACTGTTCAATTTTAAATGAATAAATTGGCGCGAAAAACGATCCACTATAGTGACGTATGCGATGACGTCACATTTTGATGCAAGCAAATATCAGTGTGTTCGCACTACTGTAACGTTAGGAAACGTTTTGCATCATAAAATTTTCAACAAAATTATATTTTCAATAGATGTTAGGCTTTTTGTTTTGCAATATTTACAATTATTTGTTGTGTCCAGTCGAAATAATATTTAACACACGTGTAAAAATTATGCATCAAACTACAGTAACTATTTATATCATTTACATGTTCCTTATCTTATCTATGATATTTGTCATATTTGCTACAAAATATGACGTCATTTTAACGTAACGGCGCGTTTTTATTCATTTAAATGAAGGTTACAAATTTATCATTTTCAAAGTAGAATTTTTAAATAACTAAAGAATATTTTTATTTGTTAGGGTAAAAGCCCCCTTTGTGGAACGGTATCTAATACTGGAACAGTTTTGACATTTACATATTTATTTCTTTAATTAAGTAAGGAAACTTTAAATGCGAGGTGAATTTAAATTGAAAAACAATCATTCTATTAATAATAATTTTTGTTATCAGACGTTTCTTTCAGAAATAACTTCATTAATATGTAAATGTTCATAATTAGATACCGTTCCACAAAGGGGGCTTTTACCCTACTACTAAAATTAAATATATTTACGAGTAATACATAAAATTATTTAATATTTAAAACAATTTTTAAATACAGTCAGGTACCCTATTATGGAGGGTAGAGTTAAAGGAGAAGTATCTCATATGGGACTTGAATCGAAAATGTGGTCCCTAAATTTGATGAAATAATAGTTCAATAATTACCCAGAACGGCGCTGATAAGCAATCAGGGTTCGATCTGAACTTAGCGATTATAAGTGAAGTGAAGTATGCCAAAGGGAAATACTAACTGTTAAAAACAATAAAAATTGAATTAAATATAAAAACAATAAAAATTGAATTAAATATAACAATTAAAACTGTTAAAAACAATAAAAACTTGTTCCAGTTTTAAAATTTTCAGCGCTTAATTTTAAATTTAAGAATTTTAGTACACTAGTGCCAACTTAATTTCATCCACTTTTGGGGCCATATGGAGATACTTCTTCTGATACTCTATCTTCCATAGTTCCATAATATATTTTCAAAATGGCGGCTGTTTATAGTCGAGGAAAAGCGGTGATTTTTGAAAATTTATTTTCAAAATGCGATGTCTCGTTGTTTTTTTTTCTTAGATCCTAGTTAGTGCCATTACTGTGTATGTATATTTTCAGAAAATTCTTGATTTTTTTATTTGGGTTCACCGGGGATTTCAAAACGCGAGAAACAATCAAAGTGGAAAAATCTCGTAGTGTCGACTTCAAAGCCATTTATACTCAGCTCATTTTTTAATTTAAAAAAAAAAAATTTTTGTAGTATCGAGACATATAGAAACAATGTTATATATTTAGTTTTTTAATAAAATATTTATTTGTATAAAAAAAAAAATTAAAAATGGTCAATTTTTGATGTTTTTTGGCGAATCTCCCCTTAAACTAAAAATTTTTCACGGTTACAATAAAAATCTACAATATTCTTATGGAACTTACTGCACATGAATTGAATTGTCAAAAATAAAATTTTCCTAGAAATTTAACATAAAAAGTTTCCTTTATGGTGCAAACTTTTTGACGGACACTGTATAAAAAACTAATCACATTCATGATCGAAATTAAAACTAACCTGGACCATCCAGTGAACGCTGCACCACGAAACTGCTGTATTTTATTCACATTCGTATTCAATTCCGCCAACCACCCTTCATGGTTGCTTACGTGGTGATAATTTACTGGTAAGACCTATAATACACATAACAAGTACAGTAGTGACTATAGAAAACGAAACACCAATTGATATTACCTGTGCACAACCTGTTGCACCTTTGAAAGCTGTCGCAATCCAAATGTGCGGGAATATATTACTATATTTTTCCCATAAGCCACTGCCCAACGAAAACGTTTCAATCGTGTTATAGTGCCAAATCATTGGTTCAACTAGACTGCCAATATTATATTCTGAAGTAGGACAGACCAATTAATTTTATTTCTGAAAATATTTCTATATCTTTTACGTTTCTCTGTAGCGAATTTGAAAGGCACTTTGATTTTTTTTTTTTTTTTGTAAACATTTTTTATTAAACTTGCACCCTTGTGGTGAAAAAATTAACTATGACTCTTCTGACCGGATATATTATGCGGATCGCCACAATGAAAAACTTTTAATAGTAGGTATTAATGGAAATATTTTACTACAATTTTCTTTCAGAATTTAAAACAAATTTAGTTCACACTTTTCTTTCAAAAAATTTTCTTATTTTTGTTCTAACATACACCATTTACGAGATATTTGTTATTTAAAGTTTTCAATATCTCTTCATGGCTTCATTAAATTAAAAATCCGGCAAGGTCATGCTTCGTAATTCCGGCACATTTGACTTCCAAGCCGTTAAAAGTAAAATTTCTTTGCGGGGTTTTTAAGATAGTTTTGGTATATCTACAATATTCGATAACCTTTTTGATACCTCTTTCACAAAATTTTATTTTTGCGCTAACATACACCGTTTACGAGATATTTGCTATTGAAAATTTTCGATATCGATAAACATGTATTTTGATAGTTGTATTTGTGAAAGTGTATCCTATTTGTTCACAAAACTTTGTAATTTTTTATCCGTCTACTCAAATACTGTTGCGTAATTTTGAAATAATTTAAATTTTAAAATGTTTTAGATTATAAATACCCAACTACAATGACATAGGGTTAAAATAAGACAAAAATTACAAGGCCTCAAATGAATAAAACGCTGCCAATGGGGTGTAGCACACAGCTTCCTAGTACTCGTAAAAAACTTTAAAACAGTATTCTACCAAATATAAATGTATACCGTGAAATTATATTTTCGCTTTAAAGTTCATAAAAAATTGTTGTAACTCAAAATACTTAAAGGCAAAATTATAAAATAATAGCATAACTATTTTACCCCCAAAATAATTTAAAAATTTGAGTGAAGTGGAACTAGAAGTACATAAGATATTGACATTTAATGGGATTTCATGGTGGCGCCGTGGATACTGTTACTCCGAATGCAATGAAATTTGTAGCGGACCATCTAGGAACCAGACCGCATAATTTCTGACAATTTCATAAAAAAGAATTGAATAGTTCAGAAGTTATGCCACTTGGTGAAATTTAGTACATTAATGGAATGACATGGTAGAGGCGTAGCTACCGTTATTCCGATTTCGATTAAATTCATAAGGGACCATCTAGGGACCAAACTGCATTATTTCTGAAAATTTCATTACAAGCAATCGAATAGTTCAGAAGTTATGCCACTTGGTGCAAACTGGCGACACACAGACGGACAGACAGATGGACGGACGGACAGACACCAAACCCAAATTGTTCAGTAAGCTTTAAAACGTAAAATGTGCGTAAAAAATTTTATTTATTTATTTATTGTTTATTTTATTAAGAGAAAAATTTTTTATATTTCAAAAGTAATCACAATGTTTCCACAACTCTAGTACTCTCGGAAGCAAAACGTTTTAAAAAGTTTACTAAAAAAAATCAAAATGCCCCTTAAAATGCAAAATTTTTCAAAAGACAAAACTAAAAAAACCTTGTAACACAGCGACATCTATACTCCTTAACATATCATCCCACATAATTATTTTTAAATTTGGATACTGATCCTTAATGAATTGTGCCACATTGATCACATGCTGTAAAAATAGATCCGCCTTGCCATTCTTACTCATTTGAGCGCGGCGTTCACACGTTGGACATAGCCCCAAATGCCACACTTCATCCGCGCCAATATGAAAATACTGAATATTGGGATGATATTTTAAAATTTGCGTTATCATTTTACGTACAACTGGAAGTGCTTCTGAATGTGACGGACACATACTACTTGGATACGCTTCCACCTCCCGAAGACCTCGCCATTTCTCATGTTTTAAAACGAATTCTAGGTGACCAAATGTCTGTACGAGAGGAATCTAACACGAAAAGAAAAAAAAATTCGAAAACGTACCAAAAAAATTATTAAAAATTTGATAATTAAGCAGAAGCACGGCTCCACCTATTTTTGGCACTAAAATAAAAGCTAATGATCCGATTTTAATGATTTTTTTTTTGTTCGCCGTTATGGCAGATTAGTTAAAAAAAAAAATACTACAACTCGATATCAGTACTGAACATACTGGGACTCTGTCGTTAAATTTGAAAAAATTCTATTTTTTTAGATTTTTTCTTATTTTGTATGCATGTGTGTCAGAGTCGATCCACATCCAGTTTTTATACTAAAGTCGAAGTATACTGACAAAACTAACTAAACTAACCTAACTTTAACTGACTTCATCACCTAGTTTTTATATCAAAGTCAAAGTATATCGTCAAAACTAACTAAACTAACCTAACCTTAACTAACCTCACCACCTAGTTTTTATCCAAGTCGAAATATATTGCCAAAACTAACTAAACTAACCTAACCTTAACTAACTTCACCACCTAGTTTTAATATCAAAGTCGAAGTATATTGTGAAAACTAACTAAACTAACCTACTTTCAACTAACTTCCTCAACTAGTTTTTATATCCAAGTCGAAATATATTGTTAAAACTAACTAAACTAACCTAACCTTAATTAAATGCACCACCTTGTTTTTATATTAAAGTCGAAGTATATTGCCAAAACAAACTAAACCAACCTAACCTTAACTAGCCTCACCAGTTAGTTTTATATCAAAATCGAAATATATTGTCAAAGCTAACTAAACTAACCTACCCTTAACCTTAACTAACTTCATCCCCTAGTTTTTATATCCAAGTCAAAATATATTATCAAAACTAACTAAACTAACCTAACCTAAATTAACCTCACCATCTAATTTTTATATCAAAGTCGAAGTATATTGCCAAAACTAACGAAACTAACCTTAACTAACTTCACCACCTAGTTTTTATATTATCTCCTCTTATTTAATTTGATCCATTTTACCAGAATATGCACTCAAATGACGGCATTGTGGTAATCGTAGTCATCAAAATTAAGTCAATTTTTAATCTAATTTTCGCGTTCAATATTTCGAAAATGCAACGAGATTTCGATTTTTTTTATTCTTGAAAAAGTATTTATTTTGGTCAGTTTTACTAAACTATGCACTCATACACACATATAAACGCACACACACTAAATGACAAAAGAAAATTTGAAAAAATTGAATTTTAAAACCAGCCAGTTTGCCAGCCTCTCCATTATCGGTATCGATTTGTAATATTTTTTTAAACTAATCTGCCGTAGCGACAAGCATTTAAAAAAAAAATCATTAAAATCGGATCATTAGTTTTTCTTTTAGAACCAAAAATAGGTGGAGCCATGCTTTTGCATAATTACCAAAAATTTTAAATACTAACAACATTAAGAGAATTCACAGCCGCTAAATCTAATATTTGAGTAACCTCCTCAATATTGTACGGTGCTCCAACTGTTTCTGAATGAATGGACAAGCCGCCTAGTGTACTTAAGTCATCCGTGTACGGAAAAGTATCCTCCCATTCAATAAGAAGTCCCGTTGCACCCCAATCACGAAATATTGGAAACAGCTAAAAAGACATGTAAATAAACAACGTCAACTGATGACGTTTGTCATAACCTCACTTTCAATGAAATACTTACTTTATCCAAATATGAAACTTTTGGAGGTGCACCCTTGAAATCTAAATGTATGAGCCTAAAATGGTTACATGTTAGAAATATGTTCTCAAATAGTTGATATATTTTTTTACCTTTGAGAACCTAACGTCAACACGTCCATTTTTCAATAGGTACGGTACATGGGTACATTACACACATATGGCGATTTATGACATTTATGGCAGGCATGACAGCCAACTCTGACAACGAAAAGAGCTCAGTTAGAACGGTTAGAACCATGTCCCTGCCACTTGTTTTCAAGGACGGACCTTTTCATGTCACAGTTTGCTACGTTTACTACGTGGCGCTAATGGTATAGGGGGTAAACTAAATAGAGTTGGGACATGTGAGCATTTTTCATCAAATAGATGTCAAAATTAATTACCATATGATTGAGCACAAAAATATCGTCACCAAGTTCTGTGTTAACGAAGAATTAAAATTTTTTAATTTAATTAATCTTTCTAAGTTGAATTAAAGTATTTTTTAAATATTTAATTTATTTCCAATTTATTTTAGATGAAAAAGAGCGAACTATTAAACCTCATGTCTCGACTCTAATTTTATCCCCTAGTAAATCAACGCCATCTGGTATATTAGTTACAGCGACGTCAGAAAACGGTCCATTTTTTTATAATAGACTAAATGGAGAGTGACAGGGACATGGTTAGAACAAATGGAAGAAAAATTTCACTTTGATCGTTCGCCAGAAAATTTTGTTAGCCTAACCTCACGTAACGGAGCTTACACCGTTACAGCTTAACCGTTAGATACTTAATTCATTTTCTCTTCTTTTTTAGGTACATAATCTATTTATTTAGGAACATAATTATTTTCTTGCTCTTAGGTTCTTAACATATCTTCTGTGTTAGGTATATAATTAATAACCTTTTTATTTCAGCGAAAAAACTACTGAAGAGGATCACAAAAGTGATCGAAACCGATCCAATAAGAAAATTGGATCGGTTTTTAGAAAATTATCTTGTATTTTGGCCTTAAAAAATAGATCTAGCTCATGGAGTTCTGCGTATGTGTATAAACTACAAAACACTAGAAGGTAACTTCCTATCTCTATACTAGCAATACCAGCATATCCAAAAAATAACGTAAAATCCCCACTTATGTTATGTATATACACTGAGCTTGTGTTAGTATATGTATGCGTCATCCTCATCGCTTATGCCTCGCATACATACATACTATACATACTGTGTACGGACCACAAGGTACAATGATAACAATCATCAACAATTTATTTGTACCGTTCATTGTCTTGTGAACGACTGGTCTGACCTAAGCTGTGACAGGGCACCAAACGGCCCCCGACGAACTACTCAGTTATCTATTTCGACTCAATCTATGTATATGATCTATATGATCTGTGGTACAAACACAGAACCGCATTTCCCGCATTTACTTACTAATCAACATTGAGGACTAAAACTAATAGAGAGAAGGTCTTGGACATAGAGTAATAGAGACAACATATCTATGCCTACACTACTGGAACCAGTGTAACATGTAAGAGATAGACAATATGTTGTATACACACACTGGGTTTACATTGTATTAGTGCGATTTTGTGTATTTGTGTGAGTAATGCAGATAGTAGGGCCGGTCACGTGGCTCAGTTATTGCATACATAGCTATGACAGCATACGCATGTACTAGGGGATGTGACAATACCAACAACAATCAAGTCCATTATCGTGTGATTGATCTTCAATCATCGACTGCTACTGACAAACTGACAACTAAGAAGCCTAATGAGCACAGAAGTACACACTCGTGATTTCAGAAAAGAGATAGTTGCGGGGTCTCTGTCCTCTGTGGTCTTGGATTACAATTAATACATTTTATAGTAGCACTACATTCTCGCGAGGTCGCCTCGACGAGACGTTCGTCGAGGTTTTGACGAGGCGAGACAACACGAGTATGTACCGTCTACTAGGGATGTCGTTTTTTTTAAAAAAAATCGATTTTTGAATCGATTCGTAATTGCCAACAAAAGAATCGATACTTAAATTATCGATTGTATTCAAAATCGATTCCAAGAAATCGATTCAAATTTGCTGTTGCAAAAGTAGCGGTAATTTTTAAGTAAAAATTTATAATTCAGAAAGATGAACTTTCGAAATCTTTTAAGAAGAAAAATATTAAGCGAGTACATACTTAATTACCAACATTTTTTTAGAATTTTATTCTATGATATAGAGATGAATCACAACATCACAACAAAATTGACAATTTTTGTTTTCATTTGATATAAAAATGTTAAAGTCAAATTTATATATAAACAAAATGACTCATTTCGAAAATAAAGTTTTGTCACATATAAAAGATATTATAATTTCTACTATCCTTTTTCAATATATTAGATAGTAGATCTTGTGAGAGATGGCTATATTACAAGTCTGTCTAAGAAATGCATTTATGAGAATGAGTCATTTAGAGTTGTCGTTGCTTTCTCTATAATTGTATAAATATTATCTAAATTGCACTAAATGTTGAGAAGTTTTTATTTAATTGCATACAAAGTTTTTTTATAGATTAAGGGATAAAAAAAATTATGAAAGTTTTTTTTTAAATTTCCCGCCTAAACTTTATTGTTTTGTACATGGTACAGTTGTCAATTTGATTTGATGCATAGACATTTGATTATATAATAATAATCGTAGTACCGATAATAACTTTAAATTTAAATTAATAAATAAATAGCAACGTATAAATAGAAAAGCAATTTATGTTTTGAAAAAAAAATCGTTTCGCGATTTCCATAAAATAAAAATCGATGTGTGAATTGATCTCAAAATCAATAATCGATTAAAAATCGGTTTTCATACTTCCGATTAATCGATTTCTCGATTTATCGATTAAAAAACGACATCCCTACCGTCTACACTCTCGCTTATTACTCAGTTATTCATACTGCTCATACGTGTTCGTATAGTTTGAAATGTCAATCATAGATGGACAAGATGGGTGATGTCGGTGACATGGATTCAAATAACTGCTGCTGCAGTTCTATGTACTGTTGAATCCTATAATTTTCTTCATGCTTATTACACAAAAAAGTTTAAAATAACGTTTAAAATAACGTTTTTGTAAATTTAAGGCATGATTTTAGGTTATGTGTAAAAACATAATAGTACGCAGATATGCAACATATGCAATATCAACACACGAGTATATGCGAGAGTGTAGTTGATCGCCTCGCCTCGTGTCTCGTGTCCTTTGACTTGCGACAAAAAACCGACTCAGATCGGAGACCTAACGAGGCGAGGCAAGGCTTGACGAGGCGAGGCGAGGTAACACGAGAGCATCAACTACACTCTCGGCCTCGCGTCGCCTCGTGTTGCCTCGACGAGAGTGTAGTGCTACTATTAGAAACTATTAAGCCAAAAAATGGCTGTTGCGCTGAGTTTAATGATGACCAGACAGTCAAAATTAATAAAATTGACAATTTTAAAAAAAAGTTTTTTACGTAGTTTCTTTTTAGGTATATGTATATTAAAAATACATATACAAAAAATATGTATTGGATATTCATGGTTAAAAATAAAACACAAAAAATATCTTAAAAAATTATACGACAGTTTAATATTATGCACATTACAACTAATATTTGACTCTCCACTGAAATTCCAAACACTCTGGACAAATGGATTAACGATACTGTTGAAACTAACAATGCAATGACGAAATTAGAAAAATCAATTATGAAGAAATTTATAAAGATTTTTCAGACCTACTTCAACAATCTAAAGGAGGAACAAACAAATGTAAATGGATGGATCACCTTAAACAAAATGCTTCTGTGCGACAGTACTTGGTCTACAGAATTATACAATGCGAAAATCATAGAGAATTTGAACTAATCATCAAGGAATTGGAAAAACGAATTTTTAAATATTCACGATACGTCTTCTGGGTTTATAGCATAGACAAAGTGGATGGGACCACATCCATAGATATTTCAAACGAACACCTCCACAATCTGTACCAGTATTTCCACAAGGAACCAAGAGAATTTAAATACTTGGAAATTGGAAATGGATCCAAAAAGCTACTTTATCCACATTCATGCAGTGTAATAATGGACAAAAATATACACCAAAACCAATATTTAATCAAGGAGGTGACGAAACAGATAATAGCAGATCCGAAAACAATGAAAGAAGAACGAGTATTCAACCGTTGGTAAATTTCATGAGCAGCATACCTGCTTGTCCTATCGAAAATACCTGCATAACTATTAATTACTTAGAATCGTCATTTCATAATATTGGTAGAGAACATAAACTTTAATTTATTTTATATGATGTATAACTATCTTATTAATAAATAAAATTAAATATTCAAGTACACTCTTGTAAAATATCACATTCTGTTTATTTCTCGAATTATTTTCGCAATTTTTCACAGCGTAGTTAACTAATTATTTTGTGATAACCTATTTTAAAATAATCTTTTTTTGTGGACTTAATTTACAGAAACAAAATTAAATTTTCTTTGACGTGATTGCAGTTGGCGAAGCATACAAACACATATCCATGGTTACAACTATGGAGATTAGACAAGGAGACGAAACTTATATGAGAGGAATTGACAAAATTGGTCAGGAAAATGGGAAATATAAGGCTTTCTTTTTTTACCACTGGCGGCGTTAATAATGCTCGAACTCGAATACTGATGTGAATATAGCGAATATAGTAACATAAAACGGATAAAACAGAATGTAAATACAGTACTTATTCTCAAATGGAAACACGTCGGGACTGGGGAAGTGAGTGTTTCCATTTGAGAATCACCAGTGTCGGTTGATGATATTTAATAATAAGGAAATACATAGAAATTACATATGTATGAAGTAAAATCTTATAGTTTAAATTACTTTATACGGCGAATATCCAATGGTACTGACTCCGATTTTACATAGTGACGTCAGCGAATTATATAATATACAATATAAATGATGCGACGTAAAATAAAAATTGTTAGGTTTATTTTAAAAACGATCGTAAAACCCACTTTATAACTGAGTTGAACATTGAAAAAGATTCCAGAAGATTCTATTCAAAAGCTAACAAAGATAATATAGAAGCTCGCATTTCCATTTGAGAATAAGTACTGTACCGCTTTTGTATCCGACGAACACGAGTGCCATCTTTGATTTGGACACTATTTTAAATACATTGAGTTTCGTCTCCTTGTCTAATCTCCATAGTTACAACCGTAACTTAATAAAATGGAGTTGTAGCCTCACATGCCTATTCCCTCTCCACGAAACATATTATGTTAATTATTTTCGTTCTCAATGTTAATCAACAAGGCCAAAAACGTATTTGAGTCTCACATTCGCCATTCCGTTGTACGTTGGCTATTGATGACGTAAAAATTTTCATTCGCGCCTCTCGTGATGAAATTAGAAGCTGTATACTAAGTAGAACTTGTACGTATGCGCCCAACTGGTGGTAGAAATTTAGTTGCATGCACATAATGTGTATAACACGTAGAATCGTAGGTCGGATGAAACAACTTGTTTTATTATTTACAAAAATAGAAATTAAGTGAATATTAAGGGAGTATTCGAAAAAATCGTCTAGAAATTCGAAAAAATAGTTTTTTTTTTTTCTTTCATATTTTCAAAGTTCAGACCTTTGAGAATAAGCCTCTAAAAGAATTTACGGAGATTCGAATTATTTTCGGAGTTATGGTGGTTTTTTCCTTGTGTATCTTTTCAGTGTTGAAAAATTCAAATTTTTAATATAAATTACTGGAAACTATTTTTTTCGATACGGTTGACATGATATCTCAAGTTCTAATGCACCGATTTACTTGAAATTTGGTACAGACCTTCTTAATACTATCAAAATTGGTCCGACGTAGGGGTTTTTGGAATTTTTTTTTAATATTTTTAAAAAATTTCCAAAGTTGTAAAAAGGAGACGAAAAAAATGATTTTTTTTAAATGGTCGCCATTTTGTGAAAGAAATTATTTTTTCAAATCAGTTACGACCAAATAATTCTACATCCTTGTTAACTTCCCATTGAAAGTTATTGTAATGGGTCCGATTTTACGAATCGCTAATTTGGACCATGTCCCTGTCACTCTCCATTTAGTCTATTATAAAAAATGGACCGTTTTCTGACGTCGCTGTAACTAATATACCAGATGGCGTTGATTTACTAGGGGATAAAATTAGAGTCGAGACATGAGGTTTAATAGTACGCTATTTTTCATCTAAAATAAATTTGAAATAAATTAAATATTTAAAAAAATACTTTAATTCAACCTAGAAAGATTAATTAAATTAAAAAATTTTAATTCTTCGTTAACACATAACTTGGTGACGATATTTTTGTGCTCAATCATATGGTAATTAATTTTGACATCTATTTGATGAAAAATGCTCACATGTCCCAACTCTATTTAGTATAACCCCCTATACCATTAGCGCCACGTAGCAAACGTAGCAAACTGTGACATGAAAAAGTCCGTCCTTGAAAACAAGTGGCAGGGACATGATTTGGATATATCTCCACGTTTCAATGTCACTAGAGTCCGAATTCATCGTTTTTAGCGTGATGTCTGTGTGTGCGTTCGTTAATTCGTGAATTTTTTTTCGTCTCGCATATCTCGAGAACAAATGATGATATCAACTCCGGACTAATTTCATTGGATGCGTAATTAAAAAATGAAGACCGGATAAAGTTTTCAGCAAATTCGGATTAGCGGTTTTTTTTTTGTGATAAAAAAACGGAATTAACTTTATTAACATAACATAGATTATATGGATTTTTTACCATCTTTATTATATAATGGCCTAAGAACCTTCCTTGATGTTAAAAACGCCAGTAAGTTAATATAAAATTAAAAAAAATAAACTTTTTGTGAAATACTTTTTGTCTCGCGTATCTTGAGAACAAATGATGTTATAATTTGTTTGATAAAGGTGGAGCCCCAACCATTAGGTACAGAAGGCGAAGCCCCCGGTGTGGTGCAAGGGGTAAAGCCTCTATCGGGGGCCCAGGAGAGGAGTCCCCTGAATTAAAAAAAGTGCATAGTCTTTAAGAGCATCCAATGGGAAGTGTGGGTAGACGTGTCTCTCCAAATTTTTTATTAAGAATTAATTAAAATTTTATGTTTCAGATTACCAGGAGGGTCGGAATCACGTCAATCAGGAGACACATTTTTTGTGCCCACTTTGCCGGCTTGTACCGATTTCAATTTTGAATTTTTTTTAAATTTTTATACATTTTTATACTTTTCAAATATCAATAAAAAGCTGTTTAAAAAATGGATACTAAATATGTTTTCTGTTCTTTTTTTATTACACCCATAAAATCACCTCAAAATCGAGCCTCTAGACTAGAATACCTCCTTAAGTATGTATTATAATGGGCTAATTACTAAAGGAGTTGGAAATAATAAAAAACTTGTACATTAAATAATATGATAAACGTTTATTACATAATTATATATATTTTATTTATATTACAAATATAAAAATTAAAATAATTTAAATTCCCTGATTATATTCAATACATAAATTAAAATTCGGAAGAACAAAAAATAATATTTGTTCATCTATTTACAAATAATTAAGAATTTAATCAAGTATTTTTAAATCATCAGGTAGAACTGAAAAGCAGGGCTGGGAAAAATGGTTCATAGAAACCATTTAAAATAGAAAATGGTTTCCAAAAATGCATTTAAAATACAAAATGAAAAATGGTTTTGCTGAACATATTTAAAATTGAAAATGGAAAATAGTTATTTAAAATGGATTACAAAATGCAAAATGCTTTTTTTACTTTAAATTTATTCTATAAACTAGCCGTATACCCGATGGGATTTCCCATCGGCAACATCTTTTTATTAGGTACTCACTGCTCACTTTCAATGTTTTTCAAAAGTCTAAATACCAATTTCCAAGTTTCTAATTTCCCAATACGAACTTTCATACAAACTTCCCATACGAACTTTCATTTCCTGTTTTAATCCCTTACGGAATGAATTTCCAAAAACGTTTACACAACTGACTTTTATTTATAAGTAG
The DNA here is from genome assembly GCA_035578155.1 of Brachynemurus nebulosus. Lineage (NCBI taxonomy): Eukaryota > Metazoa > Arthropoda > Insecta > Neuroptera > Myrmeleontidae > Brachynemurus > Brachynemurus nebulosus. Next base: position 2,264,438 of record JAPWDM010000019.1, on the reverse strand, counting down.
TAATGCCTACAGATGAATCCTCATATCTTCTGTGCTAAATTTCGTCCTTTTAAACACAACAATTTAGGCAGTGCGTTGTCTGTCAATCAGTGTATAAAATATTATTTATTTGAATAGTCATAGTAACATATTTTTATATATCTAACTTCAAAAATGACGAATTTCCATAAAAATTTTCATTCCCTATTTAACTTATTAGGGGGCGAATTTTCAAAAATCCTTTCTTAGTGCTCACCTACGTTACATAGGGAACTCCTGTGCAAAATTTCATTCTTCTAAACCCAACGGTTTAGGCTGTGCGTTGTCTGTCAGTCAGTCAGCCAGTCAGTGTTAGAAATTTATTAAGCAGATTTTTTATCATTATTTATATTAATTAAAAAAAAAAAAGTTTAAAAAATATCAAACGTACTAAAATTAAATACGTAAAGGCAGTCTTTTGAGAAAATTTTGTAAAGTTTGCATGATATGAAAACGAAACTTAACTCTTCAAATATTGTTACTTAAAAATATTGTAAAATTTAATTCGGCCTTGACGTATTCAAATCCTGACGACACTACGACTGTAACTTCTAAATAAAATTATGAAAATCATCTACTCGAAATACAAAAACATTTCTTATCGACGTGAAAAACATTTCTTATCGACGTGTCTTAAAGATAGTAGTACACAACTTGCGTCAGAAAACTTTGACTTAAGAGAACTGCAACTCTAGTAACAAATTTAACTCAAGTGACATTGCAACTCGAGTTATAAAAAATTTGAGTCAATTAAATCAACTTACAGTTAACTTAGAATTTGTTAGACTTCAAGTCGTTCAATTCAAGTTCTATAATTAATATTGTATACGCATAAATTTGAGTGTACATGCATTTTCATTTTAAATGTAAAATGGATTCAAATTTCCATTTTAAATACAAAATGGAAAATGTTTGACCGAATTAATTTAAAATAGAAAATGCAAAATGCCATTTTGTATTTTAAATACATATTTAAAATGAAATCATTTTAAACAGTTCCCAGCCCTGCTGAAAAGAAAAATCAAATTTTCAACTACTTTTGCCAGCTGTTTTGTAAAGGCCTTGTTTAATATTGAAATTGAAACAGATTTTATCGATACAACTTGTTACATAATAAATTTTCTTGTAGAGATCATATACAGGAAATATATTTGGAGATTACACATGGCACCACTGTAATTTTCATTGTCTTAAAACTTCTATGCCATGTGTAATCCTCAAGTATCTCACTGTATTGGGATCTGACATGAGGCGTGGCTGAAACAATATGGCCGACTCGACGTAATACACACAGATGAGACAGATCAAGCTTACATATAAAAAAGTGAAATCTTAAAGTTGCAATAAGTAGCAATTTACACTACTACTGCTTTAGTCTGTTACTGACTGCCGTGGTGTTCACGTCAAAATAAAAATTATGTTTTTTTAATCAACTCGTGAAATTTAAACGGGAAAAAATATGAAGTGTGTCGTATTTAAGTGTAAAAATTCTATTGAATAAAAAATTTCTCAAAATAAAGCGATATCTTTTTTAAAATAAATAAATTTATTTTTAATTGTTGATTAGTTGTCAAATAGATCGGCCATCATAGTATATAGTGTATGTATGCGAACTGCATATATCATCATCAAAATATGGGTAACTTAAAAAATGTAAACTTTACCGCATCGATGCAGCATCATGACCTTTCTGATGCGTCTAATACTACATGATGTGATACTGATGCTCTCTTGAAATTTGATGCACATTAGATGTTTTTGAACGGGATATTGGCATCATTTAACCTCTGATTTAACTATAGATAATGTAGCATGATTGGACTATAGATAATACAGCAATACAGTCCTTGTATAATATATTATCTTTGAATTTCAACTTGAACTTACTTGAAATTAAAATTATTTGAATAAAAATTATTACATATTTTAAGTGCAAGATGTATTCAGATAGTTTAAACAATTTTAATGAGAGGTAAATAAATTCATCCTTTTCAACATTTAGTTTTTCGGAATTATTCCCATAACCATTATGGTCATAGGACCATTGCATCATCCTTTATTCACATTACCAGACTCTAGCCACGACAGACACCTATATTTTAAATGTAAGTAGCTGTGATATTACATTATGCGCATGACACGCATCACCAAATTTCTTGATGCGTTGTTTTGACGCATCAAATGCAAAAATGAATTTTTGATTTTTCGTTGTGATGCGTCTGATGCGTTTTTGAACTTTTGACTCTGCCTCATGCAAACAGTGATGCATTTCTGAAGTTAGCCTAAATTACTAACACATTGGTATATTTGTGTCCATACATCGTGTGTTGTGATTGTATGTGTGCTGTGTTACGTCACCCATTGATTACAGTGGGCACAGTTTGGTAGACATTCTTGACTCCTTGACCCCTTGGTAATACATAACGGGGAGTTTGCGCTTTTAACGTTGTCCACTGACGTACTTGTTAGCGACCGTACGACTACAAGATAACTTTACACCTTCCTTGTGGCAAATAAATTCCAATTAACGCCACCAGATGTCACGGTGGTAAATGTCAGATCCCAATTTTCAAGGATATTTTTATAGAACATAGAATTCAAACAATATTTATATCCCACAGGATTCAAATATTTTCATTAAACGTACTCTAATGCTCGTTTATGATAAAATAGTAAATATCCTTCGGAATCTAAGACTTCTTTAAGCGATGCCCGCTTGATGTTATGATCGTCACATTTATACCAATGGTTCGGTGACAGTCGTACAAATGCCGTATAGTGTCCCGAATTCAGTTGACCCTCGTGATTTATCACGCCGAATAGAACGTAACGATTATCGTACGGTGAGAATACTTGACTTCCGGTTGCGTTTCGTGGTTTCGTCATGAATGGCGTCATATCTAGAACTTCCGGGAATGAGATAAATGTGGACACTTTTTTATCGGCTTTTGCGTGCGATTTTGACGAGTGACTGTAATGTTTGAATCGTTTCAGTTGGAATGAAGCCACAATTGGTATCTTTTTGACAGTCAATTGTTTTGTGCATTCTTGTATTGAATTACAATTCTGGCACATGATTTTATTTTCTACCTCTAACAGTTCAGGGCTTGTGAATCGTTTTAAACAGTCTAGCAGAGAACTACCCTCAGGCGATGGGCCCAAATCCAGTGGGATGTCCCAAAATGTTTCGATTGTTGATGATACTCCTCTGTATTAAACAAAAAAGTATCGGTGTAAATTTAAAAAAAATTTAAGAAGACATAAAGACGAGGATTAAACTTATAATAATTTTAAAATATTGTAGTTACGTTGCTGCGTTATATATTTTCTATTTGAAAATCAAATGGAGGAGTGATTTAATTTTTAGCCATCTGACGGCGAATGTAAAAACTACTGTGACAGCTAAACATTTACTAGTAGCAGTAGATCTTTTTATTTTATAATTTCTTTTTTCTACAATCTTAGTGGAAAGTCAGCTTTTACGCTCTGTGAAGAGAGCGTAAAATGTCTAGTTGCCGAGCGACAAAGTACTACTTTTCGCTTTAAAGCGGAAAAGTAATACTTTGTCGCTCACTCAACGTATATTTAATTACAAATCGGGTAGGCGTTGTTTTTATTTTCTATGGCAACAAATAAACAGATTCTAAATTTATTATTACTTTTATCGTGATCAAGTGAAATATTAATTTTATTAAATTTCAAAATAACTACAAAATATTAATTAAAAATAATAAATAACTATAATTAATAAATAATAAGAAGTCCATTATTATTTTTTCAAGTATCTTTTAAATAAAAGATTGTAGAAAAATTTTTGTGTGTAATTCGAGCACAAAATGACATTGCCGCTCTCATGAGAATAACGCGTTCCGCCAGGCGGAGTCGCGCGTCAACATTCTCATCGAGCGGCAATGTACCATTTTATGTTCTGAATACACAAATAACTATTTAATACGTTGATTCAAGTGTCAGCATTTTTTTTGCGGATTGTCTGCCAAATTGCGTAGCTCGAACAGTGCGCTCTAGTGGCATTATTTAACGTAATTGGCGTATAAGATTTATAGATATTAACGTAAAAATGTTAGTAAAAATGAATTTAAACGTTTTGAATGGAAAAAAATAATCAAAATTTTTTATTGACAATTAGAATAAATAATTTTTACGGACAGGAATCACTAAAATGGTTCTAAAAAGCTATGGTTAATGAGTTTAACGATCTTTATAACCGAGATATAGGGCGTTTTATCGATTTCACTTGTTTCTTTCTAAGATCATAACAGCCATTCAAACAATTAACGTAGTAGCCGGAAAAAATCGAGGTCCGGATTAACAAAAAATTAATAAATTGTATGTTTTTTTGAACAGCACCCTGTATATCAGAATTTTCAATATTCGTTTAGATATTTGAAAAGAACATCAGTTTCTGATTTAAGGTGAATCGATCAGTACTGACAAATTTGTGACAAATGAATTACTAAGTCTATTTTTTTCTCTATAAATAAATATAATTTATGTGTAGAAAAATAAGTTAAATTTTATAATACATGTAACAGTATTAATATTTGATCATTGTCTAATCTTCTAATTTTAATAATTTTAAAAGTAATGACTTTGATTCTGGTAGTGACGTGTACGCACATATAATAACTAACATATACACAAATATATTATGGGTGTATTAGTATAAAATGACATTTTTTATAGTTTTTTTCTATTTATTACAATAACTAAACGTCCAATATTAAACAAAATAGTTTTCTAATGATTCAAAAACATAACAGAAAATATTTTCAGTTTTTTTAAATCTTAAAATTGGTTTTTAAGGTTTTTAATGACAACTTACATATATACCACTGATTCACCTCTAATCATACTTTTGCATTTACTCGTACGTTAAAAATTCTAACTTTGAAAATTTATTTCTTCTAAACTACACGTCAAAAATTATTCAAAATAGTGTCAGTAAATGCATCATATCTATCTCTATAATATACTAAAATTTCAAATTCTAAACTTGGAAAATTTCAAGTGATCGATTCACCTTAAGAGATTCGGTGAAAAAAAAGAAATCGATTTTTTTCCTTCCTAATTATGTTCCTTAATGTTTATATTAAAGATGGTGGACGGTGTAGATCGCACTTTACGTAGCAATAAGAAATGTGACCAAGAACGTGTAAATTGTTCGTCTGAAATTTTCAAAAATATATTAACTGGTAGTGAATTTTCTACATTTTTAAATGAAATTATTGTGAACGCAGTGAATCAAGCAGTTCAGCCATTAATTGAGGAAATAAAATGTTGTTAGAATGTAAAAAAACAACATATCAATAATATGTCAGATTGCAAAAATTCTAACAATGAAGATAGGGTTGACCAAACTGCTACTAAAAAGAAACCAAAAGTTAATAAAAATAAAAAACAAGTGAATAATAATAATCCTCCCAAAAAGGATATTATAAGTGAAAACACGGGTGATAAGGTGAATAGTGCCAGTGACATGATTGAAAAGCTAGAAAAGAATAATGAGGAAACTATTGAAGACAATAACTTAAATGACTCATTTCAATCTGTGGAAGAAGAATTTACAACTGTAACCGATAAGAAACCATCAAAAAAGGTAATAATTGGTAATTCTAAAGAAGACGTACAACTTAAAGCAGCTCCGAAGAAATTGTGGCTGTATATAGGTCGTATTGAGGCAGAAGCTACTGAAGACGGCGTTATCAGTTCTTTGAAAGAGAGATATGACTCTGATAATTATGAGTGCATAAAGCTGCCTACCAAAGGTAAAAACAGTAGTTTTAGGCCGGTCGCACACTGGATACGATTACGTACGAAATTCAGTTGTACGTATACATACGACCGGAAAGAAGTTGGCGCCGAAAGTTGGAAAATCTTTCTGTTTTTTATATGGCTAAATTGCTCCTTTGGAATCAGTAATTGCTCCACCTGGAGCTTAATTACTTAATTAGTTAATGAATGATTATAATATTAAGAGCGAAAACTGTGGGTTATTTTATACAATAATAATATTTTTGTACCCCTTTCCCACAAAAAAAAAAAAAAAAATTGTGGGAAAGGGGTACAAAAATATTATTGTACTTAATTAGTTATTTACAAACAAAAAAACTTTTTTGTTTGACTATTTCTATTATCAAAATCTTGTCAAATAATGCATTTTTATACAATTACTTTATATCAAAAAATTGCTCCCAATTTGCTCCATCTAATTTAAAAGTTAGTTATTAATTTCTCTGAATAATAATTAAAATATATTAAAATAAAAAATATTATGAATTAGGTTATGTATTATTAAAACGTATAGGCAATCCATTACACCTTTAAGTCGTTTGCATATATTTAAGGATAATTGAATTTTGACAAGTTAAATAACATTATAAAAAAAACCAAATATTTTAATAATTATTCAAAAAAATTAAGATTTAGCTTTTAAATTAAATGGAGCAAACTGGGAGCAATTTATTGACGTAAAGAAATTGTATCAAATTTACAATCGGGATTATTTTGGGAGATTTTGATAACTTAAATAACGGAAAAAAATTTTTTTCTTTATAAATAACTAATTAAATAATTAAGTTTCAGGTGGAGCAATTACTGATTTCAAAGGAGCAATTTGGGAGCAATTTAACCATATAAAAAACAAAAAGATTTTTCAACTTTCGGCGCTAACTTCTTCCCGGTATACATACGAGTACGTACGATCGTTTCTGACAGATGATGTATTATGGGAGCTCGCACACTGTATACGATTCCGCCGTATGTATACATACGTACAGTTACGACGTCCGACACAATTCAATTTTGTTTGAATTTATTAACGTTTACGTACGATTAAATTACATCAAATCTGTCATTACATGATGAAATTCACCAAATTCATCCCTTTTTGCATATAATTCATTTACCCACTCGGTTCTACGATAACGACGACGGCATAGTGTTTACGTGTTAGAAGACAACTTTACTAAAAGATATAGATTCATGTCGAATGAATGTTATCAGAGAACTGTCAATAATTAACTAATAGTGTCGGACAAACACGTAACCAGTGTGCGAGCTCAATTCGTACGACAAGAGTCGTACAAATACGTACGTACAAAATCGTATCCAATGTGCGACCAGCCTTAGAATTGGCGTTGATGTAAAATTAGCTGATCAAGTATACTGTGAAAGTTTTTGGCCAGAAGGAATCATAGTTAAAAGATTCAAATTCAAATTTTTTCGACCGGCCGTTGCAAGCTTCAAAAAATAATACTACTTTTAATATATTTTCTCTTAATATTCAGAGTCTTCGAAATAAGATACACGAATTAGAAATCTTATTAAAATTGCATTTAAAATCTATTGACATACTATGCCTCACAGAAACATGGCTTCGTCCAAGTGAACAAGCATGTGGAATTAACATTGGAGATTTGCAACTTGCTGCCGGCTATACTCGCACAATCAGGGAACATGGTGGTGCTGCTATTTTTACGAAACGTAGCTCAGAATATTCTGTAATTGACAGTTTAGATTTTTTAAATAGTGAATTTAACTTTGAGTGTTGTGCAGTGTTTCTTCCTAACATTAATACTAGTGTAGTCTGTAGGTCTGTTCCCGTACCAGTAGGAAAGTGAATGTATTAGCAGGAAAATGTAGGAAGTCGTTCCTGTACACTAAAAAGTCAGGTAGGGGTTCACTTCCCCTCCAGTAGGAAAATGTAGAAATTAGCAGTGACTTCAGAGTTCCTGCTTTTTCCTTCCACCTCTAAAATTTAAATTTTTAAATTTATGTAATCATCTTAATGAAAATTACCATAATATTGATTACCATTAACCGATGTAACCGTTTAAACAAATGTCAAAAAGCTGTCAAATTTGTTTTAATGCAGTAAGGGCAATAAACTGAAGGAAGTCGTTTCTTTACTTTCATATTTTATCCCCACCACATAAAGTAGAAACTTGTAGAAATTAACAGGCAAAAAAAAGTACGGGAACAGACCTTGTATTTATCGATCTCCTTCTGGATGTATTGACATCTTCCTGGACTCGATTTATAAATGCTTAACTATAATATATAAAAAAAAAAAAAATAGAAAAAATTATATCAGGTGATTTTAATATCGATATTAAACATAATACTGAAATTGTTAAAAGATTTAAGAATATTTTATTGTCTTTTAATGTTCACCTTGATGTAGCAGACTCAACTAGAATAATAGCTAGTACATCTACATGCATAGATAATATAATTTCAAATATAAGAAAATACAACGTCTCGCTCGTAGATATTGAATTTTCCGATCATAGGGGTATATTATTTAACATATATCAAAAAATTCCCGAAACTATAAATAAAATAACTTATAAAGGATATTATAATGACGAGAATATCTCTAGTTTTTTACATAGCCTTACGGATTGCAATTGGGAATGTATGATTGACAGTGTCTCTGATGGTAATACGATGTATGATAAATTTATCCAAACTTTTTTGTACCATTTTAATATAAGTTTTCCTAAAACTAAAAAAATAACTAGGACAATAAAAAATAAAAATAACGATTGGATAACCCCAGAAATAAAACAATTATCAAATGAAAAAAGAATTCTATTTTTAGAAATCAAAAATAGGCAAAATCAAAATTTGAATACTGATGAATTACATAATAAATTCAATATGTTAAACAAACACATTAAACGTATAGTAAGTACATAAACAAAAGGTACACTACTACTCAGAAAAAATTATTAATTCAACTAATCCAACAAAAACTTGTTGGTCAATTATACAGTCGCTAATGGTAAAAGCGATTCAAATATTATTTCGGAAATTTTATCATTAAATAATACAATAGTTAGTGATACCCCAAAAATTGCAGATACATTTAATGCCTATTTTAGGAATATTACAAGTACAATAAATTTAAATATTAGAAGTGGTAATTCAAACAAACCAAATATCAAAAATAGTCTTCATAGTTTCTTTGTAGCTCCAACAGATCCAATTGAAATAGGACAAATTTGTAATAAGTTAAAAAATAATACTTCGACAGGGTGGGATGAAGTCCCTACACACATTATTAAAATAGCAGGACCAGTCATTGCTAACATACTAAGTATAATTATAAATAAATGTATCGATGATGGCATTTTTCGCCATCAACTTAAAAAAGCAATTATTGTGCCTATTTATAAAAAATTCGTTAAGTGCGTGTTTTTGACACGCATTAAGTAATGTCACCTCAGTGAAAGTGTTAATTAATGATTTTTTGTTAACTCTATAGTTGTTAACTCTACAGCCGTCTTGCGTTTATTCAATATGGATGTACAACTCTATAATTATTCAATACGGATATACAACTCTATAATAATGTTTCCCCCACTATGATCACACAACGATATTAATATGTCATCCTTCGATGACATAAAAAGGGGGATAAGAAAAAAATTGAAAATTATAGACCGATCTCATTATTATCAAACTTCGCTAAAATATTTGAAACAGTTATAAACGTTACACCGCGTCTCCACTAGACATATATTATGTTAAAACTTATGTCGTGACATAAAAATATCCTGTGGAGACGCTAAATGTTGTAACATATTTTATGTTATAACATACATGTCTTGACATATGTTATAACATCAGCTCGGACATACTTTCAGACATAAATTTGACGTTTGAGATTTCCAAGATGGCGAATCGATGAATTAACCCAACACAAGGAAGATTTTTGCTTTAATTCTTTTTGTTTCTTTGATTTTTTTAAATTTTCTACTCTTTGTAAGCATAGAATTAATGTTACAGCATTGAAAATCTTTTTTTCACAAATAATAATACGATTTACAATTTTTAGTAATTAAATATGTTAAGATATAAGAAGTTCCCACTATTGATTATATGTTACGACATAAATTATGTTAAGACATATGTCTTGACATCAATTATGTCTAGTGGAGACCCCGTGTTAGACTAGCAAGTTACCTGAATAAATACAACATTATTTGTCCTGAACAACATGAGTTTGTAAAAGGAAAATCTATAGATATGTCTATATTTAAAGCAATACAAGAAATTCTACAGGCTTGGGATCAAGGACACCCTTTCTAATGATGTTAATTGATTTGACAAAGGCATTTGATTGTGTTGAGTACAGATGAGACAGATCAAGCCTACGTACCAAAAAGTGTGATTCGAAAGTTGCTATAAGTAGTAATTTATACTGCTGACTGGTTAGTCGTCCATCGACTCTTCAAGCGTACACTTCCATTGTTAAGTTGTGGCCACAGTGGTGGCTGTTCATTGTTACATTATTAGTAGCAGGTACATGCATAGGGTTGTTCGACTATACGTATGCATTCCCACCTCGGACCACCGCTGCATACATACAGAGTATTAACACACACAAACATCCACTACCTTACACATACCAACATAAACTCTAAATACGTATATAACCTTCCACCTCTCTGCCAAGTCTGATGACGTAAAATTCTGATTACAGTTGGGATGCTTACTATTAATACAGTAGTTTGGCCGCTTGGTGTTGAGCCACATCTAATACTTGATAAGCTTGGTAAATATGGATTACAAGAAAAAATGTTGAATATTTTAATTTCATATCTGACAGATAGGCAACAGGTTGTAAAAATTACCTACAAAACTGACTTGGATCTCCAGACTGCATTTTCTGAATGGAAGTCATCCATTAGAAGTGTCCCACAAGGAAGCATTCTGGGACCCATACTTTTTATTTTATTCATAAACGACCTGCCAATGGCAGTAAAGGAAAATATTTTATTATACGCAGACGATACAGCTGTCCTATGTAAAGGAGAAAATATATTAGAAAAACTTAAACTGTGCTCCAATGATCTGTCAGAATGGTTCAACCAAAATTACTTAAAATTAAATCAGAATAAAACAGAAATAATTAAGTTTGGCAAATATTTTGATATGTCTCAGGACATACAGATATTTGATACAAGATTGGATGTTGCTCAGCAGGTCAGATTCCTTGGGTTAAACTTTGATTCACAATTAACTTGGAAAGAACATATCAATGTGATTCTTCCTAAATTAAGTCGAGCCATCTATATAATTAGATTTTTAAAATTAATGTTGCCATCGGAGGCACTGTTGAGAGTATATTTTGCACATTTTCACTCTGTAATGCGTTTCGGAGTTATTTTTTGGGGTAACTCATCATGGCATGATAAAGTATTCAAGATGCAAAAAAATGTATTAGGATAATGGTTAGCCTTCCACCAAGAAGCCATTGTAAAGAATATTTTAGTTCTTTGAATATTCTAACCCTTAGCAGCACTTAAGCGTTGTTCACATATAAGTAAGTAGATTAGTAGTTAGTAGAACAACTTACTAAAACAACTTAGTAACTTAGTAAAACAACTTAGTAACTTAGTAGAACAACTTAGTAGTAAGTGGAACAGGAAAAAAATATAACAATCAATGATATGCATAAGGTTGAGTATTGTGAGACTCTGCTCAAGTGAATATGAATATGTTGTCAGATACATACACCCTGATACACACAGATGTATATATAACAACATATTCATATTCACTTGAACAAAGTCTCACAGTACTCAACTTTATGCATGCCATTGAAATATTCGTTTACCTGCAATAAACGTTTGTGTATTGTAAACAAAATACATACCCAATTGATATCCAAAAGCCAGTTATTACCGCCCCATAAAACATTCTTATAATAAAACTGTTACATTAAATTTTAACAAGAAAAAAAAACATACACTGTTAGAAAAAAGTAAGTGGTTGAATATGTTAAACTAGTATAAATTAATATAACTAAGAATATTATATTCATTGTTTTAAACATACAAATTGTACAGTATAGTAACTGTAAATATTATTGTGATATTTGAATATAAAAAAGCCTTTTTTTCTATTTAATTTATATAAATTTTAAACATCCATAGAATTTGCCCTTTTTAGTGACATCAAAAATGATTATTAAAATGTTTGTGTTTCTTGTTATTCGCATTTAAATAACCATTTTATCCTGCTTACTTCTATTTTTTTTTTTGGGCGTTTGTTTACGTCACATTTGATGTCGCGTCTATAGGCGGCTTGTTCATTTAGATTTGTTTATGAATTTTTGTATTTTTAAACAATTAATTTAACATGAATATTTTTATTTTTATTTTGTTATTTATTCATTTATTTATTTCTTTAAAAAACTTACATTAAATTATTTTAATTTCACAGTTTTAGTATTACAATAAAAAATTTCTAAAATTTCGCAATATTTTTTGCTATGTGTATACTATAATATGTAACTATCAAAAAAGTTTTGGAAATATTTTTAACAGTGTAGATATATCTTAACAAAATTCATATATTTATTGTTATAATACCTATTGTTATATTTTTTTCCTGTTCCACTTACTACTAAGTTGTTCTACTAAGCTACTAACAAGGAGATGCACCCAGAATGAAATTCGGGATTTTGATGAAAGTTCGCTGGTGTGTAGTATAGGTAAAAATAAGGGACCCGTATTTTTTTTTATCGGCCATCGTCCACGTTTAGGGGGTGAAACCAGCCCCTAAAATTGGGGGTTCAAATCGTATTTCTTAAGATATCTCGAAAACTATAAGAGATAGAGGAAAACTTTAAATTGATGAAATGTTCCTCTTTGAAAGACCTATTCACCTGTATAGGTTAAACCAGGACTGGGTTCATAAGGGGGGCTGGAGGGGTGAAAATGAGGGTAAATTTTCTTGCACAGCCTGAATGGTTCAATGTATCAAATTTTTACCACTATAAATAGAAAGAGCACCAAAAATTGGGGGATACGTGTTTTTGCGTTTTTTCGAAATATGTGTGGTATCCAAGCCACATAAGGAAGAATAACATAGGGTAGATTATATAGTATTATTATTGATTGCAAATACGTCCTATATTTTTTTATATTTATGTTTATTTTCATCATTAAAATGTATTTTTTTACTTTCCGATAATGATTCATGTATTTTTCAGTACTTACTTAATTGGTAATTTAGCCATGTGTATATTTGGTTACTCATATTCGATATTTTTTATACCTATTTTTGCGAAAATTAAAGTAACGAAATGTACACATGGCTAAATTACCAAATAAGTTAGTACTGAAAAATATATGAATCATTATCGGAAAGTAAAAAAATACATTTTCATGATGAAAATAAACATAAATATAAAAAAATATAGGACGTATTTGCAATCAATAATAATACTATAATATAATCTACCCTATGTTATTCTTCCTTATGTGGCTTGGATACCACACATATTTCGAAAAAACGCAAAAACACGTATCCCCTAATTATTGGTGCTCTTTCTATTTATAGTGGTAAAAATTTGATACATTGAACCATTCAGGCTGTGCAAGAAAATTTACCCTCATTTTCACCCCTCCAGCCCCCCTTATGAACCCAGCCCTGGTTTAACCTATACAGGTGAATAGGTCTTTCAAAGAGGAACATTTCATCAATTTAAAGTTTTCCTCTATCTCTTATAGTTTTCGAGATATCTTAAGAAATACGATTTGAACCCCCAATTTTAGGGGCTGGTTTCACCCCCTAAACGTGGACGATGGCCGATAAAAAAAAAATACGGGTCCCTTATTTTTACCTATACTACACACCAGCGAACTTTCATCAAAATCCCGAATTTCACTCTGGGTGCATCTCCTTGTAAGTTGTTCTACTAACTACTAATCTACTTACTTAGGTGTGAACAAAGCTTTACATATTGGAAACAGCATCTTTTATTCATCAAAATAAAAATTTGTTTAAAACCTGTGTATCGGATCATTCGTACAATACACGAAATAAAGAGGCATTGAAACCTATAAATGTATCCATGACTGTATCCGCAAATAATGGATATAATTCATTTATAAAAATATATAACAAAATTCCCACTAATATTAAAAATGAGCCAATTAATAAAATTCAAAATTAAATTAAAACATTACTTGCTACAGCAAGACCCTTTTTATAATGTATCTGAATTTATAAGTACACACTGATTGTTATTTATCATGACGCTATTTACACATGTGTTACATGTCCAATAAAATAAAGAATATTATTATTATTATTATTATTATTATATGAAAAGTTTAACGTAAACGACGCGACTGCACTTCAAAAACCCCCAGGCGGAGGAAAAAGTGTCCGTGCAGCGTACCAGGTCAGGTACTTCTAGGTCAGGTACGTAATGTCCGTCATACAGCATCCCCTTCCTGGTCTTCCCTACCTAATAAATCCCCGAACCTCGCTGCGAAACCATAACAGTGGGAGATTCGAGGGCAGGTCCAATGGATGTTCGAGGACCCGCTCTAAACGGGGCATGGGGTTCAAAGGTGTTCATGAACTCCCGGAAAAAGTCGTCTCGTGCGACCGAAGCGTGCGGAGCGTCCCGATGATAACTGCTTTTTGCATTGACGCCGCTAACATGTTGGCGTGAGATCTACAAGCCGGAATGATGTTAAGATTGCGCACAAAGGAGTTATGCATACCCCCCAGACATCCGATTATAAGTACGACCAAGCGGACCGTATAGCCCGGGTACAGTTGTCGCAGCTCGTGTATTAGATCTTGATATTTAATCCTTTTTTGCTCCTCCTTTTCGACTATGTTAGTTTCCGCAGGAGCAGAGAACTCGATAACATACATAGTCTGAGATGTTAAATCTTGGAGCACAACATCAGGCTTATTAGCGGTCAATTGCCTGGTAGTTGCAACCGGCATATTCCAAAAGATCTTGCACTTTTGGTTGGCAACAAAGGATTCTACTTCCGCAGGATCGTAGGGCAAGACTGGTGTTTTGTCAACTTCATAATGATGACGAAGATAAAAGTAGAGCACACGCAACGCTGCATTATGGCGATGGATATAGGTGGATTTAGCATAATAAGAACAACCTGAAGTCAGGTGCATTAAGGTTTCCGGGTATGCTTTGCATGCCCGACACGAGGTATTCGAAACCCCTTTATTACCCATCACATATTTTTGGTGTGTTAAGGTGTTCCACACTCCATCTTGAGCTGCCATGATAAAGCCCTCCGTTTCCGATTTAAGTCCATTAGCTCTCAAGAAAGCCCAAGTGAGTTCGCTCGAAAGGCCAAGGTTGTCAAGATGACGGTAGAACATACCCTGGTGAACTTTGTCGCAATGCTGATTGAGCAGATGTTGTTGCTCGGCTCTCTTGATTGCCGACTTTTGGCGCGACTGTGATAGTGAAAGAATGTTATCATCACCGTCGCGATTACGCGGATCGAAGGCTAAGCCCAAGATATCGGCGGCACGTTGCGCTGCTGTGAATAAAAATGCGCCTACGCCAGCAAGCTCGTGATCCCTGACGAGTTGCAATAGCGGGTCTGAACTGTTAAGTACACGACAAGCTGTACCTAAGACTATACGGTCATGTAAACGTTCGACTGACAGGAGCCCCCTACCCCCTAGGTCTCGTGGGAGGTAAAGTCGTTGTGTCGATGCGCGTGGGTGCAAACTACGATTGATGTTCATTATTTTTCGCGTGTCTCGGTCTAGTTCCTCCAATTCATTCACATTCCACTTAATTGAGCCAAAAGTATATAAAAGGATGGGTATGGCTAACATATTTGTAGCGCTGGTTTTATTCTTCGCCGACAATTCGGAACTCCAAATTTGTCGGAGAAGGCGCTTATATCTACTACTTAAGGCGGCCTTCATGTTCTTCACGTCCTGGATGTGACTTTCGCCAACACCAAGGTACTTATAGGTCGCTCCTTCATCAAGATGTTCTATGATGCTTCCATCCACTAATTGGGCGTGTGAATCAAAATTCGGAACTACACCATGCTTACAGTGCACCACCGCGCATTTGTCCAGTCCGAACTCCATACCGATCGCGTGCGTGTATTTGTGTGTTAATTTTAGAGCGCAGTTGAGATCACTCTCCGACGAGGCATACAGTTTTAAGTCATCCATATAAAATAAATGTGTGACTTTATGCTCGCGATTTCCTACCGGGCCACACAAGTACCCGGGTTCCTTTCTCAGGCTGATTGACAGGGGCAACAACGAGATGCAAAACAAAAGTGGGCTGAGGCTGTCTCCTTGGTATACGCCTCGTTTGTATGTCACCAACTCCGTTGACACAACGTGTTCACCGGATGTTATTGTGAACCTTGTTTTCCAGAGCGGCAACAGGTGTTCAATACATTTAATAATGTCGGGGTGGACTCGCAGACAATGGAGCAAATAGATAATGAGCTCATGCGACGTTGTGTCAAATGCTTTTCGATAGTCCACCCAGGCCATGCTCAGGTTGCGTTTGTGCTGTCTAGCGTCCTGACAGATACATCTGTCGACCAGCAAGTTGTCTTTGCAACCCGACATTCCTCTTTTTGAACCTCGTTGTTCATAGATCGAACTCCACACTGGTTCAATCGCCTTCAAGATGCGTTCGTATAGAATGGAAGTGAACGCTTTATACACAGTGTTCAGGCACGTTATCGGTCTGTAGTTCTGTGGTTGTGATAGGTCTCCTTTTTTCGGTATTAGGACCGTTCTTCCCTCAGCGAGCCACGATGGTATTGGCTCACAGTTAAATAACCAATTTGAAAATATACGGGCAAGGTGGTGGTGGGTACTAGTGAGCTTCTTCCACCAAAAATTCGTTATTCCATCAATGCCCGGAGCCGAATAGTTCTTCTTGCCTTTGAAAGCAAGTTCGACTTCCTCTTTATCAACAGATGTTATAATGGTATGAGATGGCACTTTGCCAAGCTGTTGTTTGCAGTACCATCTAAACTGGCTGATGGGAATACAGTCCAAGTCAGTCTCTTTAGTCGTCTCATATATCCCCCGCCAATAATCTTCTATTGCGTCGACCGTCGGTGGTTGCTCCACAACAGGGCTTTTAGATGCGAACAGGCGTGAAGGGTTCGAGTTAAAGATCTTATTTTCCCGAATACACCGTTCACGCCGGGCTACTTTCTTCTTGGCCAGGGCCAATGCGCGTATCTTATCCAAATGTGTCTGTTTGATGGTCAACAGATTGCCCAAATTTATCGTGTGATAGCGGTACCTTAGTTCTCTGGCAAAAGCCCGTACCTTTCGCGTAAAACGCCTGTTGGTCTGAATATATTCTATCACACATTGGATACGCGATACCAGCTGTCGTAGTGCCCTCACCTTGGTGTCAATTTGTTTAAGACGAATACGTGCCTTCTCCTCTGCAGTCTTTTCCTGCTTAGAACATGGGGTCAGGACACGCATCGCTGCATATACTGCGTTGTCGACATCGGTGAGATCACTGGATGGGGATAAATGATCGTCCAAAATTTCGTTTAGTAGGGTCAGTTGTTCGCCCTTTACATACGTCCGTCTGTATTTGGGACGTGGTCGTTTGTCAAAGTTTAAATCGGTATCGAGAAGATCGCGAAATTGTTTTCTTAAATTGTCTGAGACAGAAAGGGATTTATTTAGATCGGCATCATTCTGTGTGGGAGTTGAACTTGTTCTGGTGTTAGACTCTAGCACAGTATTTGTGTTGGCTTGATTTAACAAGTCCGTCTGTGCCTCAGTAACTACGCTGCCACCGAAAGTTACCGGTTGATCCCGCTCTATGATGTTATTGGTCGAGCTCTCACCGTTGACCGCAGAATCCTGTTCAACTTCCACCACTGCAGTTTCAGCAACCCTAGCTTCTTCGCGAGCTTCTCGATTATCGTCATGTCCGGTAGGTATGTTTAATTTTATAATTCGGGCTACATGGTCACGCAGATTTTGTGGCGTTAAATTAGAGTGTTCGGGATGCATCTGGCACCATATGGCATGCATCCTTGCCATGTACCCTCTCTTATTTGGCTCACTTTGTGTGCGGCACGTGAGCAAATCTCTCCTCAAGCTGTCCGTCCACTCCAGGCGCACGAGACGAGAAGATGAATTTTGACTGGTTCCGCCTTTATTTTATTATTATTATTATTATTATTATTATTATTATTATTATTATTATAAGGTGTTAGAAGTATTCTCCTAAAATTTTATTTTAAAAAAATGAAAAATCAAGAAGTTATGGGCATTTTAGTGCACGCACTTTATTATAATTCAATTTTTTTTAAAAACTGCTATTTTCTTGAAAGTACGTTTTTCGACATGGTTCCTCATGTATCTCAAAAAGTATTTGAGATATCGACATAAATCAAAGTGCATATTATTCCTCGATGCCGTCATTTTGGCAGGAACTAGGATCTTTTGATTTCGTAATATATTTTCAAAATGGCGGCTGTTTATAGTCGAGAAAAAGCGGTGATTTTTGAAAATTTATTTTCAAAATGCGATCTCCCGCTGTTTTTTTCTTAGATCCTAGTGAGTGCCGTAACTATGTATGTATATTTTCAGAAAATTCTTGATTTTTTCATTTTGATTCACTGGGGGTTTAAGAACGCGAGGAACCATCAAGGTGGAAAAATCTCGCAGTGTCGATTTCAAAGTCATTTATACTCAGCTCATTTTTGAATTTTACATTTCACAGACAGTAGGCAAAAAAATGTTGACACTCGAATCAGGTCCATAAAAAAAATTTTAAATGACATATTTGAAATTGCTCGTTTTTATTTGGAAACAGTAAATTGTTAATGGCAATTTAACTCATGTTTTAAGTTAGGACAGATTTTAGAACAAAAATTAAGACATATTTTTACAACGAAAAAAATGGTAGGAAAGGTCATTATATTTTAGGTAAGCATGATCAAAATGAAAGAAAAGTTTTTATTGGTAAATTTAACTAATTTCAAAACCATAGTAACGAAATATTAAATAATAGTATGAATTATGATAATTTACTTTATTCGTTAAATCGTATTACACTCAAGCTTAATATTTTTTCTGAATAAATTTGTATTTTTTGTGTCAGCTACATTGTCTTGTTTTTCCTAGTTGACAGTTTTTCTTGTTAAATTCTTAGGCAACAAATTTTCATTATACATAAATACAAATTTATTCGAAAAAATACAAAGCTTTCGTGTAATAAGTGAAAAAATAAGAATAATATTCCAAAAAAATATACCAATTTATATTTTGCCAACTAAACAGCACAAATTTTTGGGACTGTCAAAACCAAATACACAAACCCTGCCTATTGGCAATAGCTTTTTTCCTGATTGTAGACCGCAAGTAAGGTTGATGTTACCAAAACAAAGTTCGCTTTTTCAAAACAAATTTTTGAAACACAAACTAGTCTTGAGTCATATTTCTCCGTCGAAATTTAACATTTTGTTAGTAAATTTGGAAAATTTGCTTCAAAATTACTAGAATTCAAACAGAAAGACACATTTTTTTTAAACAGAAAAATAAAAATTCTATCGTGTGACGTCATAAGGTATATTCAATTGTTTTAATATTATACAGGGTGAGTCGTGATCACGGCCCCAAATTAAAACTGTTGATAGGCCACAAAAAGTTGAACTAAAAACCTTAATACCACTTTTTGCCAGAACGTAGTTTTTTCGAAGAAAATAACTTTTTAAAAAAATTTGAGGACCACTGGTTGCTTACCTTTTTTATTAATGTTGCATATAGCTGGACATGCTGAGATACGCCAACGTCATTTCTTATTATTTTGAAGGCTTGCTGTATTCGATTTTGCAAATCTTCAACATCACTCACTTTCACGTAAACACACAAACTAATACGTAATAAAATAATTTTCTAAAGACTAAATACTAAACTTAACTAATTAGTTACTAAGTACTAAACGAAAATGTAAGATAAAAGTTACCAATAAAAATACTAATGACGCTAAAAGTTAAAACAAAAATATTCAAAATAAATCAAGATGAAATTAAAGCAATTTACAATCAAACTTTAACTGCATTTCAATAACAAAAAATCAACAATTAAAATAAAAAAGTGTCAACATTTGAACACAAATAAGACCAACATGGTACATATCATGGTATCTGTCGTCATATCATATGAGTATGCATTGCATTCGGGTATTCCCAAAAATTTGAAGGACATATGTATGTATTGATATTATATACCTTAACAAATTCGGCTATGTCGTCTACCGATTACTACCAGTAGTCATTAGTTCATCACACATACACACATAAACCAATGTATTTGTATGTATGCTAAAACTATTAGACCAGTTATCCTAAAACAATGGCCTCGAATTTTGGAAATTAATTTTTTCAAAAACTAATCACCATAGAAAAAAAATGTATTAGTATTTTTTGTTCAATTTTTTGTGGCCTATCATCAGTTTTAATTTGGGGCCGTGGTTACGACTCATTCTGTATAATTTCTAATTTAAGGGGCAAAAGATTAAGACTGGGTTCTAATTACTACTACTACTACTACTAAAATTAGAAGTTTAGGGAATTATCCATAAATTTACATAGGTATTGTCAACCCGCCTGTTTTTCTAGAAAAACCAAAAACTAACCAAAAATACGAACCCAAAAACCCATAACCAACCTACCCATATGAAAACCGATTCGAAAAATTTTACATACGTACTTGCAATTCTGACAAACAACATCACTCTGATATTTGCCCATGAAAATTTGTTTAATAATCGAATGACACTTGGAAAAACTGTCATCACTACGCAAGTCCATATTCTTATGATCTGACGTACTATCCGGGGAACTGGAATTTGAATTTGATTGACTGGAAGTAGCCGCGGATATCTGTGAATGTACACAATTTTTATGTAACATATCTAACGTTGCTAAAAAGAACTCCTGCGCATCCTGTTGTTCATCACCGGCGAAATTTGGCGCATGCATCCACATTAAATACAATAATTTATGGGGCGCTAATATACCATGTCCACCATTGTAAAATTCCTGTAAAATCATTTTTGTAAGATGAAAATTTCGATTAAGAACTTACCAGAATTTGAATAGAACTCACTTGAAATAATTGTGAGATTTCGCACATGACGCACATTCCATCCAAATTTGAACATTTATGACGTTCCGACATTAAATAATTACGCAGAAGTGGGGTATGCATAAGCACCTATAAATTCATTATTTTAACCATTTCGTATAGAAATGAGCGTTAAATCAATGAACTAGTTTTTTCAACGGTTTTTTTTTTCTATGTTAACGTTCTAACCGTTTCTCATCTATAAATTAACTAGTTGAAATTTAACTATAGTGGAACCTCTTTTAACCGGACAGCAATTTCACACGAAATTCTACACAAGCTTTGTTCCTTTTCCAAGATGATGAACGGTTCAAATAATAATGAATTTGTCAAATACGCATGCTCGAACTGAATTATTACTTGAACTAATAATTCTGAATTTTTAAAAAGAAACGCAATAAATTCTAAAAATACTCTATAGAGGGCATCGTAGTGTGACACTACCATCATAGAGAAAAGCAACAAAAATCTCGATGAGAAACAGGGTTATAGATATAATATATATTCAAGTAGCATCAGTGTCAGTCGCGTCAGTTAGCGTCAATTATTTACAATTTATTAATCAACAAAAATATTTTAATTATTATTTATAAAAAAATAAATTTGAATAACTTTGCACTCGTATGACAACGTTACCACGCTAACGACGCTAACCGTAGATATCGTAAATATGGTAGATAATGGGTAGATATCGTAGATATTATTCTTCATTAACTTTTTTTTTGATAATTTTTTCAAAACTGTACACAAACTGAAATTCTAGTTCAAATTCTTGACAAAAATCCCGGACTGATTGAACTGTTTTGAACTCAGTTCAAATTCAAATTCATAGTAAAAGGAACATTGAACTATCAGTACAAGTAATATATTTTTTTAAAAGGAACGCATTATTTTCAACTTTTCCAACTGCGCATGATTTTTACTGATTTGAACTAAAAATTCGTGAAAAAGGAATAAAGCTACAATCAGTTACTTATAGTGCTGCAGTTCGTTCGCTAAAGGGCTCAAAATTCGCCATTTTCATACTTAAATGATAATTTCCGCGTGAAAATGCTGTCCGGTTAATAGAAGTTCCACTGTATATTGAAAGAATAACGAATACAAACGCGGAATTAGACGAATATATGTCAGTTCGACGACAGTGGCGACAACGACAGTTTGTGGTGAGGTATGTGTAATTGTGTGTTTGTTACCATTTATTTCCAAAACGGTTTAACCAGTTTGCAGTTTTTTTTTTTTTTTTTATTTGGAAGCTGGTAATTCCGAGATGGTTCTTACAAGGAAAGGTATCCAACTGTATCTCTTAAAAATTTTTGAAACTTTAGTGGATTGTAGATCTTATTAAAACTAATCCACAGCCATATTTCGTTCTTACCCATAAGCGGTTTAAGGGGGTGAAACTCACCCCTGAAAATTAGGGTTTTTTTCAATTTTCTTAAATATCTTGGAAATGATAAGAGCTTTGGTAGGGAAACTATATATTTGTAAATGGCACTTTAAGATCTTTATTATGATACGAAAATTAAAGTTATAAAATCATTGGGATTTCATCTCCCACCCCTAACCCCTAATTTTATCAGGTATTTTTTGGTAAAAGAGGAGATGGTTATGTGTAAATAAAATAATTTTTAATTAATATATTTTACATCACACCAGTTTATTTCTTGTTGCATAAATACATCCTTTGTTAATATTAACTTGGGAAAATTTTTAACTTTTTGATTTAATATGAGCAAAAATATGGTCAAAGAATCTCGTATTTTAGTAATGAATTGTTACAAACTTACGATATACTTTAAAATACGTAATTTAGAAAGACAAAATACACTGCATATTAAACTGAAATAAACTGGTGTGATATGAAATATGTATATTAATTAAAAATTCTTTTATTTACACATAACAGTCTCCTCTTTTACCAAAAATACCTGAAAAAATTTGAGGTTGGGGGTGAGGGATGAAACCCCAATGATTTTATAACTTTAATTTTGGCATTATAATAAAGATCTTCAAGTGTCATTTACAAATTTATGTATATACTTTCCCTACTCTTACCGTTTCCAAGATATTTAAGAAAATTGAAAAAAACTCTAATTTTCAGGGGTGAGTTTCACCCCCTTAAACCGCTTATGGGCACGAACGAAATATGGCTTTGGATTAGTTTTAATAAGATCTACAATTCACCAAAGTATCAAAAATTTTTGAGAGATACAGTTGGATACCTTTCCTTGTTAACCAGACTTGGTGAAAATTGGTTTAACCGTTTTCAGAATATTTCAAGACTTTCAGGATAAAAAGAAAATTAAAAATTTTAAAAACCCACTTTAAAAGCTGGTAACTGCTGTTAATTGTTCTTAACCAGATTTGATGAACATCAGTCCAACCGTTTTCAGGATATTTCAGGATTTCCAGGATAAAAATAATAATAAAAGTGGGTTCAGCCGTTTCCAGATTATTTCAGGATTTTCAGGACAAAATTAAAAACTTTAAAAATCCATTGTAAAATAACTGTAAAAAAAGGTTTAAAAATCCACGAGAAAAAGCTGTAGCCAAATGTTTAGTCGAAAGTGACCGAAACCGAAGCCGAAGCTTCGATCGGCCATTAGTTTTAAGTATAGATTTTGTGACAGATCGTTTACAATTATAAGGTTTCAAGATTTTTATGACAAATTAAGTATAACTTTCGAAATTAGGCAAGAATATTATGAAGGTTCTAGATTATTATTTAAACCTAATGTACTCAAAGTTTAATTTCTTGTTTAAGGGGTTACACGGGTTTTTTTTACATGGGTTACATTTAAAACAAAAAATTTTTACGCAAAATTAAAATATTTTATTTAAAACATTGTAAAAAAATTGAAGTTTTGTTTTTATTTAAAACTCTTCGTGCAAGTAGAAGCCATAAGCAACTACTTACAGAAAAAATTTTGTCTTTTTATTTCAAGTAAGGGTTTTACAAGTTACTCTGCAAATGGCAAAAAATTAGCGATTTTCGATGACTAACTGTTAATGGCCTAATTTTTATTTTTTTCTCATGAAAATTTTTTTACAGTATCTCAAAATAATATATGATAATATGCCAAAAGTTGGAATAAATCATATTTTCTTATATTGCAAAAAAAAAAAATCGAAAACATAGTGATTTTTTTTTTTTTACTAAAAAAAAACCATGTAACCCCTTAACATAATTTTACATTTTATTAATTGCAATTTCATGTATACTTGGAACCTTATTCACTAAATTTGAAGGGTTTCAAGTACAAGTGTTGGATTTTTAAAAAAAGTAAGACTTAAGGTGAATCGATCACTTGAAATTTTCCAAGTTCAGAATTTGAAATTTTAATATACTATATAGAGAAATATATGATGCATTCACTGACACTATTTTGAATAATTTCTGTCGTGTAGTTGAGAAGAAATAAATTTTCAAAGTTAGAATTTTTAACGTACGAGTAAATGCCAAAGAATGATTAGAGGTGAATCAGTGGTATGTATTAAGTAAGTTGTGTCATTAAAAACCAACTTTAAGATTTAAAAAACTGAAAATTATTTTTTCTACTCCTACTATTAAGAGTAACATTTTGCGCACGGCTAACTATATGTAAAAATTAACAATTGCCCACACTGTGTGGAAATAGGCGTGGGAAATTATTTCGCACGGCTTAATATAATAAAAAAGTTAGCTATGTCTCATTTAATATATAATATCATATGTAATTCTAAAAATATACATTTGTATGTTGATTATTTATTAGTGTTTCCATAGTTTCAAAGTATGCTTTGGCAAAAATTTGAACAGCTTACCACTGACATTATAAATTTAAAAAAATTTTACTACTTATTTAAATTTTATTTTAATTATTTATGTTAAATTTTACGAAAAAAATGTGTTCGTAGAAAAAGTATAGTGTAAAGTACGTGGGAAAAGCTTATTTCTCACGAATATGAATTGTTGCACTCGCCCTGCGGGCTCGCGCAGCAAACTCATATTTGTGAGAAATAAGCCTCTTTTCCCACTTATTGTACAATATACTATTTTTTTATGTTTTTGAATTATTAACAAACTATTTTTTTTAATATTGGACGTTTAGTAATTGTAATAAATAGAAAAAAAAACTATAAAAATGTCATTTTATACTAATACACCCTTAATATATTTGTGTACGTGTTAGTTATTATGTGTGCGTACACGTCACTACCAGAATCAAATTCATTATTTTTAAAATTATTAAAATTAGAAGTTTGAACAATAATCAAATATTAATACTGTTACATATATTATAAAATTTAACTTATTTTTCTACACTTAAATTATATTTATTTATAGAGAAAAAAATAGACTTAGTAATTCATTTGTCACAAATTTGACAGGACTGATCGATTCACCTTAAAATGATTTTGAACACACTACATTTTTTGAGCACATTGAAAAATGCATAATTGCATTGTAAAATGATTAAACTTTCTTCCTAAATAAAAATCGAGCATAAATTCTTAAATTTTTTCTATTTTTTGCCCTTCAAATTTTAAATATCATTTCCTATAAAATTTTGATAAAATCACTCGAATCAATAATTTCAATCGATTGCATAGCCTTTTAGCCGTTTAGAAAAGAAAACGTCAACTAGTTTTACAATTTCTTGAAGACAGACAAAAAACGGTTCCACTATGCTGATGAAAAAACTGTCAACTAATTTAACCCCCCAAATCAAAACGAATCATAGCCGTACCTGTATGATACAATTCATATAACATGTATTTCCAAGATTAATTAATGGGCGGAGTCCAATAGGAGTATGCGTATTAAGTCGCAGTCTTTTCGAGTGTCTCTGTACTTCGGAAATGTCCGTTTTCGGTATCCATTGCGGTATGGCGGGATTTACCGGATGTCCCAATGATCGTGATGCATCTACTATATTCTTTTTCGCTATATCGGCCAATTCGTCATCGTATTCGTAATCACCGCATTTCATACATAGAATATTGCCGTACGTCAAGTCCACGTACAGATAATGTTCGTTATTGGCATGATGTTGCTGAATATGTCCATCGTAGCATCCGAAATATACACAGTGTAAGCATGAATGTAGCCTTTTTCTACTACGACACTGATGGCATCTAGTGTTTACAATCTTGAAAAAAATTATACTAATTAATTTTAATTATGGAGGGTAGAGTTAAAGGAGAAGTATCTCATATTGGACTTGAATCGAAAAACTGGTCCCTGAATTTGATGAAATAATAGTTCAATAATTACCCAGAACGGCGCTGATAAGCAATAAAAATTGAATTAAATATAAAAACAATAAAAATTGAATTAAATATAACAATTAACACTGTTAAAAACAATAAAAACTGTTGTTTCAGTTTTAACTAGAGATGATCGATATATCGATAACTGTTATTTTATAACTAGTATAGAAAGATAACAGTTATCGTCAATAACTGGAATACCCAGTAACTGGTTACTTAAATAACTCCTTTGGAAATATCGATAACATAGGTCAATATTAATATATTCGAAAGCAAGGATCACAGTAATTTATTTTAACCACCTACGGAGAATTTCAAAATAATAACGCCCCAGGAAAGTTACACATATTGTAGCACATTTAAAAAACCCTTAAAAATGAACTATTGTCTATTGTACAGTTATCTATTTGTATTTGTAATTTTGTATCCATAAAATTGTTAAAATTGTGTATATAAAGCCTAAATCCTTGTATAGACAAGTATTTGAACAGATATTACAGTACAATAAAGCAAAAAATGTTCTTTAGTATCCGTCAGTATTATAGATCTGTGCATATTTCACTAACAGAACCGTATATACGCATATCGAATATCTTACAATATGTTAAAATATCCAAATACCATACCAGTTATTATAATAACTGTTATAAATAACAGTTATTTTTCAGTAACTGTTATTGCAATAACAGTTATTAGAAAATAACCGTTTAGCTCATCTCTAGTTTTAACCCTCAAGCTCATGACTCAATTTTTTTACCTTCAAACTCATGACTGCGGTTCAAATGCACCCCATTGTTTTCTTGATAATAAGTCGGTTCTATGACTAATAAACCGGACATTATCGTATACCATTCTCTTCCTTTTTTCATAAGGAAGAGAATGGTATACATAGAATCTAATTTTAAGCAAATTCAGGTCATAAAAAAACCCATTAGAACACTAAAAACCGGAAAAAATCAGCAAAAAGCTCATTTTTCAAATAAAAATTTGTAACTTTTCAAGCGCTCAAGCAATTTTAAAATTTTCAAAGGCGTTTTGAAGAGGAGATTTCAGGCTATAGAAAAAAAATTACGGTCACTTTATTCTGTTAAAAAAGTATATTTATTTAGACACTCAAAGATGACGAATATTAGTAAATTAAAAATTATGTTTTAAAGAATTTTTTTACAAAACGTTGAAGTAACTCAACAGGATAAGCTATTATACAAGAATTTAGTCAATTACCACACAATAGGTGCAAAATAGGTGTTTGTGCTCTTCGCATATGGCTCGATGACACTTAACAAAATGAGAATGGCTTTTGCGATCTTTTCGATCTTGGACACAGGCTGCACCTTGCCTATCTCTTATCAACCTGGCAATTTGTAAATAATTTATTTAAAAAATATACATGAATTGATGATTACATATAAAATATAAAATAAACTTACTGTCACAAAAGTTGAACGTAAACTCACGACTTGGGTTCATACACACCCCATACAGAGTTTGTAAACACACTGCGTAACCACTAACCAACAACTACAAGTGCGACCGACCTGACACTACTCAGAGACCTTCGAACTAAATTATGGTTCGCACCGGGAGTCGGTACTATTGCTCGCTAATTTAGGAGCGTAGTCTAAAGTTTGCGTGGGGTGCGTCTGGACCCGTCATGAGCTTGCGGGTTAAAATTTTCAGGGCTTAATTTTAAATTTAAGAATTTTAGTACACTAGTGCCATCTTAATTTCATTCACTTTTGGGGGCCACTTTATATATATATATATATATATATATATATATATATATATATATATATATATATATATATATATATATATATATATATATATATATATATATATATATGGAAATACTTCTCCTGATACTCTACCCTCCATAATTTTAACGAATTAAAAGGTGGTGGTGCGTTAGAGCAACGTTTTCGGAACTGTATTCCGCGAAAAAATTATGAAATTTGAGGTTAGGGAACAACATTATATCCTTTTTCCTCCTCAAAACGAATTTAGAGAAAACAAATGGTGTCCTTTTTAGTGTGAGAGAATTTTAAATTAAAATAAAACACGTGAAAAGATGGCGACCACAGATTTTTAAAGATTAAATTCGCTGACTTTTCCAGGTTTTCCAAAAAATTTATTCAAAAATTCCCTGACTATTTTGTGAAAAATGTCGCCCCAAAAAGCTAAAAAAATTCTTAATAACTTTTTAACACTTTCTTTTAAAAAAAGTAAATGAAGAGCAAAAAAAAATCCGCGTTAATTTTTAAATCTAATCACAAAACAAGTGAAAAATATTGACTGAAGTTTTATCCCTAAATAAACAAAATTATAAAAATCAATTTTTTTCCAGTCTTCTGGTAAAATTCCCTGACTTTTCCAGAAAGTTTAGAATTCCTTAACATTTCCAGGTTTCCCAGGTTTTCCAATAATGTGGCCACCATGTAAAAATTATTTTTTATTTGAATTTCCGACATATTATGTTCATCACAGCTATCTCTTGTAAACCGAATTTTGTCAGTCCTATTTCGAACCACATTATCAAGTAATTGAAGCATTAATTCGGTCATGAAATTAAATTAATTTGACTTTTAAAGGGTTAGTTATTACCAGGTATCGGATTTCTTTCGGATCAGACAGTATCGTGTTTAGCATATGCAGGTATACATATTGCACTCAATGTGACTAAAAGTTCAAAATATTTTCATAAAAACAACGTACACAAGTTACATACACACACATACATATGTATATCAAAATATTATTTATACGTATTTTATGTAAACATCCTTTTTTTCTTTTATTTATTACCTGCCCAATTGAAAAGTGCCACTGTAATTTTAATTGACTATCAAAAGTATTTTTGTTTATATTATGTATGTGATTTATGTGACATGTCATTTAAATTAAATAATTTCATCTTTTTTTATTGTTTTCAATTTTGAGAGATAGAAGTATAGTTGCTTGTTAAAAATTTGTTTTTCGATAATAAAAAATCTTAGTAAATACGTACTTCTTAGCTATTATAGTGGACCGTCTAAATATTCAACAACTTTTCAATATATTTTACAAAAATTTTTTCCGATTTTTTGAATTTTCTTACTTTTGTCAAATAAAAAATGCTGTTAGTATTCTAAATGGTGAAAAATATAATTTTTGACCAATTATATTCATTAAAATGTGCATAATTTAATGTAGTTTAGTTGCAAAATTTTATTGAAATAAGTACGGTCCTGACCTGTCCGAAGAAACTCGGTACCTAGTTATTACATGGTAGACCAAATGGTCGGAAAACGACATTTCATATTACACGACCTAATGTTATTCCAACTAACGGTGGAAATGGTTCCAGGTTAAAGGAATTCCATTTAAAATTAAAGAAGTACTTTTAAACATTTTTCTAATGCTTAATAAAGTGTCGATATTTATCTAAATTACTTGGTCGGCCAAGTGGTCGGAAAACGACATTTCATATTACATGACCTAATGTTATTTCAACTAACGGTGGAAATGGTTCCAGGCTAAAGAAATTCCATTTAAAATTAAAGAAATACTTTTAAACATTTCTCTAATGCTTAATAAAGTGTCGATATTTATCGAAATTAAATAATGTAGGTATTAATATTCTTCAGTTATTATATTTGTATACCACTTTTTTTTAATTTCCGCGCACTTATTTTGTAGCAATATAAAAGCATTGTTAAAAAAGCGTTGTAAAAACATTGTAAAATGATGTTTTTAAATTATATTTCAAAAACGACCTAGTGAATATTTTTTATTTGTTATTAAATATGGTTTGTAGCTTTGTATTTTATAACATATTAAATTTTTATTAAATTCCTTTGACACGTTTTCATTTTATTCAAAAAAATTGCGTGAATATGTCAACTTCCATAAGAGCCCGTGTTAAAATTATAAAACTTTGAAATGGTAAATGGTAATGGAAATGAAAACTAATGTGGGAAATCCACAGAAATGAGATCTGGCAACCCTGCCTACGGTAGATGAATTACAGGACAGATCTGTTATATAATTTCTATCATTTAGGGACACTCAGTATTTTTTTTTTTAAGAAATATACGATTTTGACAAAAATTGGACAAAAATAAAACTTAAAGTTGAGAAAATCACTTTAAAAACAATATAAAAATAAATAATTTCAATAAAGTACCTATTTTGTGTTTTAAATAAGCATTTTAAAAGCTAATTGAAGAGTTTCGTGACCTAGAAAAATATAATAAAATTAAAAATCTCCTTGAAAATTTCTGAATTTTTTTACGAAAACAAAGAATTGTAATGTAAACAAAAGGAAAGGGGCAAGTTTTGAGTAATCTACGATGTTAGTATTTAGAAAAAAAAAATACAACTAAAATAAAAAAAGTTGGGTAAAAATAATTTTTTTGAAATAAAATTGTATAAAAATAATATGGACGAACCATCTAATAAATATTTCATTGTAAATACCTTTCGTTTTCTATATGTGGGTGTTGTGCAAGCAATAAACTGGGCATGAATTGCATTGTAAATTTTCAGACCTTCCTCAGACTTGAAAATATTGATATGATTACAAATATTTTTTGTGGTACTGTCAACTAATTGAATACGATTATCGGATGTTTCTCGCATTACAGAATCAGATACTACACGTCTATCACATTTGTCTTTTAGATCACAGCCTGTACTTTCCATTTTAATGGATTTTAAGATAAATAATAAAAAATAAAAAAAATTTGTTCACCAACACAGGTGATCAGTCAGCTGCATAAAACATTGACAATCATCCCTTCCACTACACGTTTTTGTATAGTTTTATTTTACATTGTACCAACCAAGTACCAACCTTAAAATAAAAGCACTATTTTCAGTTTTTCATATGGGCCTCGTTTAGCACCACTAATAATTTTAGCATAAATTATTGAAATTTAAACTAGATAATTAACTCTTTTAAACAAACCACATGGAAAAAATTTTTTGTCTGAAAATGCCGGACTTTTTGCTGACAGTGATAAGTACAACAAATAAGGTTACAAAAAAAAAAAAAAATCAAAGATCCCAACACCAAAAAAGTGAACCCTAGAAATTTACAAACCTTCCTACTAAAAAAATAGGCCGGTGGGTCCGGTTTTTTTTTTTTTTTTTTCATTAAAAAATAATACAAAGTATAAGGTTCATAAAACTATTTTTTTCCTCACGAAAGTTGAATAAAATATGATCAATTTTACAAATTTATTCGTAATTAAGCTACATCCGGTTCAAACAACACACGACAAATGAGAACATTAACATTAATTATTTCGTTTAATTTGTCCGTGACATACAATTTTCTTTTTGCTAATCGATGCAGAATCGTCTATTGTTTAACATATTTCAAACTCAATGGAAAAAGTTGGAATTTTCGTTTCAGGTATACATCCTTAATTGTAATTATGTAATTTAATTAACAAGTTTATACAAATATATAACGAATCATTTCAAAGTAACCAATAATTATAATTACAGTATAAACTCTATATAGTGAACTTCTATTTAACGAAAAACTCCTTAAAACGTAGAAATTGCTAAGGTTTGTTTGGTTTACATTATCATCCATATATTGAAACACTATAACATAACAGTCACTCTCAATAGCGAAAAATACGTTATCATTTAAATCCCAATAAAATTTTATTTCACTGAGCTTCAAACACAATAGTGATACAGATTCGTAAATATTTCGTACACACAAAGGGATTATTAGAAATTTGTTTATTTGGTTGTTGTAGTTGCCTAGCACGTGTTTTTACCTACTGTACTTCCTTACTATTGTCTTATTGCTGTCTTTATATTATCATATTCTAAGTTGCTTTCAAACTTTTTAACTGTAAACATGGCGAGTAAAAGAAAGAGTTTGTGTATTGACGAAAAAGTGTCATTTAATTCAGTCAAAATTAAAACTACTTACTAAATTCGTAAGTTATATTCGTAAAATTATATTGCTTTCTTTTACTCTCCATATAACGAAAACTCTTTATAACGTAATAAAATACCCGGTCCCTTCAATTTCATTATATGGAGTTTACACTGTAATTATAAACAAATAAAATTATAACTGATAAAAGTGTAGACTTGTGTAAATATTACTTCCGTATAATTTATTCAAGGTGGTGTAAACTTAGTTTTATACATATAAGTTTTGTAACTTGTCAATTAGTTTGTCAATGAATCTGCCACGACATCTAAAAAATGATGGCAGAATCCGGCATCGATAAAAATAAAAATAAATCGTGTACTAATAATGAACAGCAAAAAATAAAAATGGGAATAAATAACGAAGTAAGTATTCATATTATTTATTTATTTCTCTTAACAACAAAATTATTTGTTAAAATCAAAAATTTATAAAATCGGTTTGACAGTTCCGAGAAGTACTGTCAAATTTGATGTATATGTATACATATAAGTACCGAATTTTTATATTCTAGCATTCGACTCCACTTAAAGAAATTGAAATAAAAGCGTCACAGATAATCACGCGATTGGAAAAGGCCGCGGAAGAGAGTGCTAGTGGCGCGGGTGTCGTACATGCATCCGTAAACGAAGTGTCATCTAGTCCGAATTATTTCCTGAACCCCGAAAAACAGGATGTAGAAAAAATTATATCAAAAATTGAAGAATTACTACTGAGTGAAGACGACGAGGACGACTGTTCCGTTTTAGAACCGTTGGACGAATGTGCAAAAATTGCAATTGTTTCACACAGTATCATGGCGTACGTGAGCACACTCGATCGACATCGGCTACAAAAATTGAACGCGCGTTTAACCGCCGAAACCACACGATGGCTTAGCTATATGTTCCGTTTTTGGGAATGCGCGGCGTGCTACCATGACGACGCGTACGAGGGCCTACTACGCATAATTCGCAAGGAGCTACATCGACGATATCCGCGCGCAATTGACGACGGCATGACCGTGTTGGCCTCGTCGCTTCCCACCATGTATATAAGCGCGCAGAGTCCTCTAGGTAGTGGTGAGACGTGAATATATTCGGTAAGGCTGGTCGTCCATTGGTTGCGGACAATTGCCGAAATTCGATTCAGACGATTACGCACGTTTGTCGTTCGTCCGAAATGATATGTCTGCTGTCCGTCCACTAGTTCAATATTCGTCAGTATTTTTCTTTTTAATTTTTTTTTCTCAAGCTATAGATGCTATAAAAATACATGAAAAACAATTTATGGCACGTAATATGTAAAGGCACACAGTTATAATTGGGTATTTGAAAGAGGGTTTTAAAATATTCCAAATGACTTAAATATAATCCCAGTAATTGATTTTTGTATAAAAAAAAAGCGATTTAAAGGAAAAAAGAGCTTTTTTATTTAATTGAATTTTGGTGGGAAAACACTTAGTCACGTGTCAGTGACGTAACATCACGAACCAGTTCGCTTTTTATGTCATCGAAGGATGACATATTAATATCGTTGTGTGATCATAGTGGAGGAAACATTATTATAGAGTTGTACATCCATATTGAATAATTATAGAGTTGTACATCCATATTGAATAAACGCAAGAGGGCTGTAGAGTTAACAACTATAGAGTTAACAAAAAATCATAAATTAACACTTTTACTGAGGTGACATTACTTAGTGCGTGTCAAAAACATGCACTTAACGAATTTTTATATTTTATAATTATGCAATTAATAGGTATAGTCATTAATGTTGTATCCATGACATTAAATTTTATATATATTTTGTGTTGATCTGTCATTAATTACATATTGCGTCATTTTTAATTTAATAAAAATGGAATAAGGTTTTATTAAAGCTAATAACACAAATTTACCAATAATAGACTCGTTTATGGTAGCAAACTTCTTTCCTTTGAATCCCAAAAACTAAAATGTGGGTATCTTTTTTAAAAATATCTTTTTTACAATATTAAATCTTTCGTGCTGTGACGTCGCATGCCCAAATAAATCGTTTTAATCATTTCAGCCGCTAATTCCAAATTCGTAATTTTTATTTAGAAAAATAAAACATTTATATTTTTTTTTAAATTAATATAAATAGTTAATCATTATTACTGAATCTATATTATTCACTATCGCTATGTTATTCATTATATTTTACTATCAAACACTACATCAGTCAAATACCCAATTTACCTTCAGTTTCATCTCAATAAAAATAAAAATCTCAATAAACGAACTTCTTCGCGCGAAAAAATCCGAACAAAATGTGGATTTGTTCGTACGTTGCAATTATACGCACGGAAAGCGACGAACGAGACGCTTTCAATGGACGAGGATGTATAGCTTCACGAATTAAATGTCGCACGTTTCCGCATCCAATGGACGACCAGCCTAAGTATCACTAATATAATTACAGATATTAGATATTACTAATATCACATATTCTAGATATTATAATACTACGATATTAATTCCGAATTGAATATTTACGAGATAAAATATTAGTATGAATATAGTAACGATATTTATAACATATTAGTATGAATTTAGTAACGATATAAGACTTGTATATACCGCTCAACCCCATATCACACTCACACACAAATGGCACAAATCGGTGTAGGTACATAATATATTCATAACGAATACAACGAATACGTATCTACAATATTATTTAAGCAATACATATCCTACATATCTACCATATCTAAAATATTAGGTATTAGTATAGAATACAAATATTAGTAATATTTGGTATCGCTTAAGGTGAATCGATTAGTACTGACAAATGAATTACTAAGTCTATTTTTCTCTCTATAAATAAATATAATTTGTGTAGAAAAATAAGTTAAATTTTATAATACATGTAACAGTATTAATATTTGGTTACTGTTCAATTTTCTAATTTTAATAATTTTAAAAGTAATGACTTTGATTCTGGTAGTTGACGTGTACGCACACATAAACTAATATATAAACAAATATATTATGGGTGTGTCCGTGTCATTTATAAAAATTTGACATTTTGCAATTTTTTTTCTGTTTATTACAATAACTAAACGTTCAATATTAAACAAAATAGTTTTTTAATGATTCAAAAACATAAAAGAAAATAATTTCCAGTTTTCTAAATCTTAAAGTTGGTTTTTAGTGACACAACTTACTTAATATATACCTCTGATTCACCTCTAATCATATTTTTGCATTTACTCGTACGTTAAAAATTCTAACTTTGAAAATTTATATAATCTAAACTACACGTCAGAAATTATTCAAAATAATGTCAGTGAATGCATCATATCTTTCTCTATAATATACTAAAATTTCAAATACGGTACTTGACTGTATTTAAAATTTGTGACAAATGTTAAATAATTCTATGCATTATCATTACGTATGTCCAATTTTAATGATGGAACATAAAAAAATTTGATAACTATTTAGAAATTTTATTTTGAAAATCGCCATTTTTCAACAAATATTCAAATTAGTGAAAACGCGCCATTCCTTGAAAATGACGTAACATTTTGTAGCTAGATATGTCGATTTTGATAATTTTCATTGGTGAGGTGAAATTGTGTTTTCTTTTAAATATTTCTATTAGCTTACGTATATAATAATAATAATAATAATCGACCAGAATTCTAATAAATACTTGCTTTTACTTTGACATTTTATGAATATAATCAAAGTTTTGAGGTTATAAATATTGACATTGACGTTTAGTTACTTCAAAATATGACGTCACTATAGTGAGGTGTTTTTCCCGCCTTTTTCTCATTTAAAATTGTAGGGTTAGTTTTGTTTTATGATTTTTTACAGAATCTGTCGAAAATAAAAAAAATCACTTAACTGATATAGGAAAACAATGCTTTTAGAATATTTTTGTAACTTCAGTCAAGTACCCTATTCTAAACTTGGAAAATTTCAAGTGATCGATTCACCTTAAGATATTATAATACCGTCAAACGAATATATTCATATTAGGTAATATTCATAAATATTCGTATTAACCTGTCACTACCACTAGGTGCACTACACCATCACTGTCGACAGTTGGGCTTACCGTTCGCGTGTATACGGCCCGTTCCGACGAACACCGTGTACGGGTCACAGTACACGATGGATATTGGCGCGTTACAGCGCATGCTCGGTGAGGACGCGGTGGCGGGACGGACCCCGTTGTTGGTTATTGCTGACGCGGGCACCTTTATCACCGGACATGTGGATAATTTGACCAAGCTGATGGAGTTGTGTAAGGCGCACGATGTTTGGTTACATTTGCACGGGCACGCGCTATCGGCAATTATATTAAATTCGGATCTTCAAGTTCCTAATTCTACTACAACGGTATGATGAATTTTTTTTGAAATTATATACATACAGTGTGTCTCAACTATGACTTTACAGTACGGCATATTCACGTAACGTTGTACGTAAATCATAGGATCACACAACGAAAAAAAGTTGTGGGACATACAATGGCCATCCAATGGTACTTACTCCGATTTTACGTAGTGACGTCAGCGATTTAGTGGGGTTCTCCCCTCACAGATATATTGTTGTTTGTCTGTGTTGGTGAAAATTTATGTACCAAGCCAGAGTCAGGGCCGTAGGTAATATTGTCTGAGGGTCTCGTAACCTTTAAAAATTTTAAAATTTCACTGAAGATATATATGCACATATTCTGTATACGTAATATGCAAAATGAGTAACGTAAAATTCTAGAATACTCTAATCGTGAACTAGCAGAGATATCAAAAAACAGACTTCACCGTTGAATTGGTCATTAAAAATGAGATCAAACAGTGTAGTATGACAAAAATTCTAGAATGTTCTATTTGTCAACTATCAAAGATATTGAAAAATCAATTGTACCATTTAATTGTCCATTGAAAAAGAAGTCAAATTACATATTTTGACAAATGTTCTGGAATATTCTATTCGTCAACTAGCAAA
Source organism: Brachynemurus nebulosus (assembly GCA_035578155.1). NCBI lineage: Eukaryota > Metazoa > Arthropoda > Insecta > Neuroptera > Myrmeleontidae > Brachynemurus > Brachynemurus nebulosus. The sequence goes on along the minus strand of JAPWDM010000019.1, from coordinate 2,227,289 downwards.
GATATTCAAAAACAGACGTCGCCATTGAATTGGCTACCAAAAAAGAGACCAAATAACACATTTTGAGAAATGTTCTAGAATATTCTATTTGTCAACTAACAAAGATATTGGAAAATCTACTGCACCACTTAATTGTCCAACCCAAATTAAACTAATGTAAACCAAATGTCCGATTTTAACAAACAATTTTTGCTGTTTGACGACTAGAATATTCTAGAACATTTATCAAAATGTGGTATTGCGTCTTTTGTTCAATGATCAATTAAATGGTGCAATCGATTTTTCGATATCTTTGTTAGTTGACGAATAGAACATTCTAGAATTTTTGTCAAAATGCGCTGCTTAATCTAATTTTTAGTGCCCAATTCAATACCGTCAAACGGGACTATTTGAAAACGGTGGGGCTATTTTGAACAAAAAAAAAAAGATTTGAACTCTTAAAGAACATCCCCTAGTAAAGACGCATAACGTTATGAATCGTTCAGAAATCAAACAGATATAAGAGCTTAAATCTTTCTCTTTTTTTTTTGTTCCAAATAGCCCCACCGTTTTCAAATAGTCCCGTTTGACGGTAGTGAAGTTTGTTTTTTGGTATCTTTGCTAGTTAACGAGTAGAATATTCTAGAATTTTTGTCAGCTTCCACTATTTGGCGTCTTTTACGCTGATGAATGCGATAGTGAAGTTGATTTTTCGATAGTTTTCTAAAAGTCGTCACTCATATTCATTAGTATAACATTCTATTTCCTTTGTCTACACAACCGAATTTTAGGTGTAAATTCTCTCTTAAAATAATTTTGTTTTAAATAAATTCAGATAAATAATATTTACCAACCCCCGAAACAAAAGTTTACTGACGCCTCTGATCTTTTACGTACTTCCCCTTAAATTTGCACCGACCACTACGTAAAATTGGATTTGTGGTGTACTGTATATTATTAGGTCGTGTAATATGAAATGTCGGATTTCTTATCAGTCGTTCGTGTTCTTGAGATCGCGTGCTCATTAAAAAGTAATCTTTTTAGCGATTACCCACGGGATCACGTTGTGACGTCACATTCTCTTGTACTTCAATACTACCACCACTAGGATCGTTACTTGTAGAACTGATTATTGTGTTTTGTTCAGACATAGTTGTAACCTAAAAGGGCAATTTTTCGTAATGTGAAATTTGTAAACAATATTTGACAGTTCAAACTGTAAAAAAAAGAAACCTATTTTCTTAGTTACAAAATATCTGTTGCTATTTAGAGCATTTGGTGTACCTAACCATGTCCCTGCCACTTGTTTTCAAGGACGAATTTTTAATGTCACAGTTCACTACGTGGTGCTAATGGTATTTGTGGCATACTAAGTAGAGTTGGGACATGTGAGCATTTTTCATCAAATAGATGTCAAAATTAATTATCATATGATTGAGTACAAAAGTATCGTCACCAAGTTATGTGTTAACGAAGAATTAAAATTTTTTTATTTAATTAATCTTTCTAGGTTGAATTAAAGTATTTTTTTTAAATATTTAATTTATTTCCAATTTATTTTAGATGAATCTGTGAAGAAAAATAGCGAACTATCAAAGCTCATGTCCCGACTCTATTTTACTCAAGTACCATCAACGCCATCTGTTATATTAGTTACAGCGGCGTCAGTAAGCGGTATATTTTTTTTATAATATGGGTTATATGGAGAGTGGCAGGGACATGGGTGTAACTGACAGTTAATGAGCATTTTAACGCAATTTTTTCTAATGATTTTTGGTATTATTTTTAGAAATGAAAAATATATCTACTTTAAAATATTTTCCCAAATTTAGTCAAATACCCTATTATGCTATAAGTGAAGCTTGTCGGAGCATCGCATTAAAAAACTAGAATATTCTGAAGTAAAACAAAGCAATTTTATTCCGATTAAAGGTTCACATGGGATACAAAATAAATTGCTGAATCAAATCCGATTTAAGTAAATTTGAATTAACACATCATGATACCAATATGATATTTTTAAAAGTTCCCGTAGGATACAAAACAAATTATTTAGTGAGGCTAAAATTGCATAATCAATTTGACTAAAGTAAATCTGGATTAATTCAAAAAGTAATTTTTATTCCTATTTAAAGTTTCTGTTGGACATAAAATTTTTTTAATTTTTATATTGCATCACTTAAATGCTTGATCGAAATGCTTCAAGCAAGAATTATGATAGATTTTATACTTACTTACTAATTTTATTACTTACCTTCAGGTAGTATCCATCATATTGGATTTCGTGACGTTATACAGTCTAGAATACATTTTGGCTTAAGACAAATCAACGACACCTCATATTATTTGGGCGATTAGTTTGCGACTGATAAAAAATCGACATTTCATAGTATACAATCAATTTTTTTTTAATATAAAATTAATTTTTTATTACTGTTTATTATTTTAGCCACCGTTAATCGCTGACAGTTTTACGTTGAATTTGGGAACGTGGCTTAATATCCCTGGGCTTCCAATGGTTGTATCCTTTTCATAAAATTAAGCACAGTTCATAGTTAGGGAGCTGGTGGCAATTTCGGTATATGATTTCATCGTCATTGATAGTAATAGGTTAGGTAGTTTACTACTGTGGGACTAAGAAAATACTCTGCCAATGGGATGCGGCACACAGCTTCCTCGTACTCGTAAAAGATTTTAATACAGTATTCTACCAAATCACTATATTGAGCCGTACTGTGGGCTGGATTATACATAATAATAAAATTTTTCCCCTTAAGGACAAGAGTAGCCGGTCTAAAGAATATTTTATATTTTATATTTTTTGTGAGTCCTTAAGGGGAAAAACTTTATTATTATGAGTATTCTACCAAATATATATATATATATATATATATATATATATATATATATATATATATATATATATCGTGAAATTATATTTTCGCCTTAAAGTTCATAAAAAATTGTTGTAACTCAAAATACTTAAAGGCTAAATTATAAAGTAATAGCAAAAATATTTTAGAAATTAAGCCCCAAGATACTTTAAAAATTTGAGTGGAGTGGGACTGGCAGTAAAGAAGATATATACATTTAATGGGATTTCATGGTAGCGCCGTGGATACTATGACTCCGAATGCAATGAAATTTGTAGTGACCATCTAGGAACCAGACCGCATAATTTCTAACAATTTCATAAAAAATAATTGAATAGCTTAGAAGTTATGCCACTTGGTGCAATTTAGTATATTAATGGAATGACATGGTAACGGCGTAGCTACCATTACTCCGATTTCGATTAAATTCATAGGGGACCATCTAGGAACCAAACTGCATAATTTCTGAAAATTCCATTAAAAACAATCGAATAGTTCAGAAGTTATGCGACTTGGTGCAAACTGGCGACACACAGACGAACGGACGGACAGACACCAAACCAAAATTGTTCAGGAAGCTCTAAAATGTAAAATGTGCGTAAAAAATTTTATTTTTGAGGGAAAAATTTTTTTTATTTTTCAAAAGTGATCACAATGTTTCCGCTACTTTAGTAGTCTCGGAAGCAAAATTAAAGTGGAATACAGATGGTGCTGACTACCTCACCTATTATTATCAGTGACGATGAAATCATATACCAAAATTGCCACCAGCTCCCTAGCTATAAAATCTTATCATTAAAAAAAATAAATTTCCTTACATAATTATCGATTAGACGCTTTACCGTGTCAATGACTCATCATCAATTAGAGGTAAAACCGGAATGCGTTCTCAAGATTATTTATCACGCCCCCTTCATACACTTCCTCTTATAGCAGGTTTAGGTGGGACCGGCCGCAAAGTACCCTGTTTACCAATTTGGTGTTCACTGCAAGCGTTGGGCAGAGACACGATTTATAATCGAATACTGCAGGCGTATAAAAATGTTGAATTAGTTTGGAAAGCAATCTCCAAATATAATTGTATTCGGATTGTGGTATGTAATTTGGTTGTCGTTTGGGTGAACGAAGTTTCTGTGGTGGGTTTTGATCGTTAAATTTATTGTTACAGAGTCCCACACCAGGTGGAGAGGACGGTTCGTATAGTATCGATACCTTATTGTCTAGACCGTTAAATACAAATGTAAGTTTTGATGTAGGAGATAAATAATTTGAGAGTAACCATTTTTATTGCGGTCAAATTATGGCTAAACTAGTAACTTAATCAAACAATTGTTCAGATAAGAATACGGTACTTGACTGTATTTAAAATTTGTGTCAAATGTTAAATAATTTTATGTATTATCATTACATATGTTCAATTTCAATGATGAAACTTAAAAAAATTTGATAACTATTTAGAAATTTTATTTTGAAAATCGCCATTTTTCAACAAATATTCAAATTAGTGAAAACGCGCCATTACTTGAATATGACGTAACATTTTGTAGCTAGATATGTTGATTTTGATAATTTTAATCGATGAGGTGAAACTGTCTTTTTTTGAATATTTCTATTAGCTTATATATATAGTAATAATAATCGGCCAGAATCCTAATAAATACTTGCTTTTACTTTGACATTTTATGAATATAATCAAAGTTTTGAGGTTATAAATATTGACACTGACGTTTAGTTGCTTCAAACTGTGACGTCACTATAGTGAGGCGTTTTTCCGCCTTTTTCTCATTTAAAATTGTAGGGCTATTTTTTTTTTGATGATTTTTTTACAAAATCTGTCGAAAATAAAAAATCACTTAACTGATATGGACAAACAATGCTTTTAGAATATTTTTTTAACTTCAGTCAAGTACCCTATTGTAGCTACCGATGGAACCAACTAATTTCTATAGTCAGTATCTTTATAACTCTCGTGGTTTTTGGGCTGTGATGTAGACTTACTTTTTCTAAAATGGAATATCATATTGATTTGTGGATGAAACTGATCTAATATATCGATCAAGGTGTCAACTTTTTGAAAAACCAGAAAAAACTGAGAAAAATCAGAGAATTTTTTCATTCGTAATACTCAAATTATTTTCTGATGAAAGCAATCCTTTCCTAAGACATTTTTCCCTACTAATCTAAAAATTTGGACCTATTTAAAACTACGGGAGCAACTGACTGGCGACGAAAAAGATAACGTGTGCGCCTCTGGTGGTAAAATTTAAAGTTAAGTACCGATTTTTTATCGCCAGTCAGACGTATACGTGCATGTTTTACTTGATACAGTTTCTAATTTCACCACCCATGGCTCTAGTGAGAATCTTTGCATCACCAATAGCCTTGATACTAACGATTTGATAATACTTGCGAAGTGGGAAAAAAATTTAATCTTTTTTCCAAAAAAATATTCTTTATATTTTCAAATTTTAAAAGAAATTCGAAACATCGATCATTTTTATTTTTTCAATAATTTTAATTTTTTTTTTTAATTATTAAAAATTGAAAAAAATTATAACTTATGGCCCTGCCCTACCAAAATAACTGAATAAAAAAAAATTGAGCTTCTTTACGATTTTGGCTACTGTTGATAGCTTTGGTACAGGTGATTCGATTGCACTTCCGGTTTTGTCGAAAATAAAACAAAAAATTGAATTTTTGAGTTAAAAAAATTTTCCAGTCGCCAGTAAAATTTAATCTTGAGAAAAAGTAGCCACCTTATCGATGAAAAGAATTTTAGTTTTTGTATGGGCTTAAGTTTTTAAGAATTTTATCTAAGAAATGAACACTATTTAATTCGCTCAGTGACAGTGAATGTTCCTCCCAATTTTTAATGGTTTTAGCGCGTATTTAGAAAATTTGAATTTTAAAAGACAATCACGCAAAAACATGAGATCAAATAATGGAAATTGGAGTATTATTTACAGTTGTGAATTATAACTTAATTAATTAAAAAAACTTTTTAATATAGATTTTCATCTCAAGAAAACTTAAAGTTTGGTAACATTTATTGTAAGGGTGTCTACACAATCAATGAAATAAGGAATAAGAAATAAGAAGTATGCCATCTAGTGACGTTGAGTGGAACTTTAACGTAACTGCTCATAGATATAAATATGTAGGTACTTTTGTACGTCAAAATTCGTGATTTTTTTCACTTTAGTGACAAAAAGGTCATCACGAACGTTATTTTTTCATGAATTTTGATGTACGAAAATACCTAAATACATATATACAAAAATACCTAAATGCATATACATATGCAGTTACGTTAAAGTTCCATTCAACGTCACTAGATGGCATACTTCTTATTCCTTATTTCTTATTTCTTATTCCTTGTTTCATTGATTGTGTATGACTCATAAGTGTCCCCCTATATTTTGGAAATAAAACAAATATCAACTCTCAAATTATTCATTCTGTACATTTAAAGTTCTGGTTTTGGTATTTTTAACGGTTCATTGAACATTTTACAGACACTCTTAGAAACAGCGGTAACATGTGTAGTATTCCAATTCGTTCCTCAAGTGCCAGACGGTGAAACATTGGGACGTGTCCCCGAATACTACGACAAACTGAACAACTGGTTGGGACAAGTGCTTCAACGAGACGGTGCACAAGTCCCAATCCAAACGTTCGATTTAGAAAACACCGGCATTGTGCTACGATACTGTCCGCTAGAAAACGGATATCCGTTAACGGACGAAGATCTGTTATCGTTTATCGACTTCTTCGAATCCCAATTGAAGATCATTATCGCCACTGTACGTCATAAACAAACATTCAAAGAACTGGTGGAAGCGTGTCCAGTGCTTAAGTTGGTCGACGTGGCCGACTGGGCTGGTCTAGGTGGCGTGCGATACGCCCCGGAGGCGTGGGAACAGTTGTTGACCGACCAGGCGAAAGAGGAATTGAATCGATTGAATGTGGCGCTGGTGGAGCATCTCCGATCCACAGATAATGCGTTTTCACTGGGGGAAGATGTGGATGGATTAGCGTGCGTGCGATTTGGTTTGGTCACCGACGATACGGATATCGAAGAGTTGTTGAATCTTGTGATTAATACGGGAAAAGAGGTTGAAGAAAATTCGAAGATTATCGATTCTATGACGGAAATCGTTAAAAAAGGTATAAAAGAAAATAAGTTATGTAATCTTTATACATATAGGTATACATATAATCGCTCGTGCGTCTGTTAGTGATTCTTAACTTTTAAATGACTTGACCGATCGAAGTCATATTCACAAAATATTTGTTTTGTCGAAATGATTTGTTCGTAGCTAAAAAAACATTACTTGGAAAGTAAATCTACTAAGAAAATTTTATTCAAAGATAAATTTTACAGTTTTATAGGTTTTGAATATATTTTATTTGACTATATTCATATTCATTTTATGTTAAATATGTAATAGAAATTATACGTACAAAATTACTTTTTTCGGTTCCGTAGAAAAATCTCGAAAATCTTATACTTTTGTCAAATCTGCATCTTTTTCTGTCCGTTCTTCACACACCCCTTCCCCCCATAATTCCTACATCTTTTAGCAGTTCCTACATCATTCTTAAAATAAAGTTAAGGCCCCCCTACTATTTTTCATTTTCAAGCTCCATTTGCAAAATACTGAGCTTTTTATAACCCCACCCCCTTGTAAAAATCATGGGTTCAAAAAATGTTGAAAATAATACAAAATGTAACATTTGCAAGAATAGTCAATTAAAATTATTTCGGGTAATTTTTGTCAGTAACTTTCGGAAGTATTGACAATTAGATTTTCAAAAATTCAAATAACAATTTGAAGTAGAGAAAATGGCCCCCGGTAAATGAAATTGTGCATCGAGGTATGTTTCGGCAATTTTGGAGAGAATATTCTCCAGAAATTCAAGTGCAGTTTTTGAAGGAAGGTGCTGGAAAATCGGTAAATTTTCGTTTTTCGTAAATTTCTCCAAAAGTATTTACCCTATCGTGTAAGGTATCGTTAGAAAGAATTTTTAAAATTAAGCTGAGGTTTCTTTAACCACTTTTCATTTTAAGCCTCCTTTGCGAAACATTAAATTTCAAAGTTTATGTTTCTTTAATAGATATAGAGAATGAAATCATCACGTAATTAACCCACACAGTCATACTTTAGCAGTTTAGCAAGTAACATAAACCGTAAAAATTATACTTAAATGTCCCTATATTTTATCCCGAAAGTTGTGTAAAGCCCTATCCACTGAGAAGTCTTAATTTAATGCGTGTTTGGCTCGCACTTGACACATTTTACAGTAGAGCACCAGTTTTGTCAAGAAAAAGTAGTCTCCATAAGTGGTGCTTGACAAAAGTGATGCTTTTTGACCAGGGGCGATTCACAAATATCATAAGATTATGTTTTGAATTAAAATTATGTTTTTTTAAATATTAATAAAAGAAACAAAGAAGTGAAGAATTAAACAATATTTATCTCAGAAAATATTTTTTCATTTATCGTTGTATTAATCTGCTTTGAAATAATTTTGTTTACATTTTACGTATGATAAAAACCGCCACAGAACAGAATACATATAGATAAACATTCTATGTACATTTGTACAATAATTAAAATCAATATTCCCACGCTTTGAGGTCTGTTGTTGTTTGTCACTACCATGTCCCTGCCACTTGTTTTCAAGGACGGACCTTTTCATGTCACAGTTTGCTACGTTTGCTACGTGGCGCTAATGGTATAGGGGGTATACTAAATAGAGTTGGGACATGTGAGCATTTTTTATCAAATAGATGTCAAAATTAATTACCATATGATTGAGCACAAAAGTATCGTCACCAAGTTATGTGTTAACGAAGAATTAAAATTTTTTAATTTAATTAATCTTTCTAGGTTGAATTAAAGTATTTTTTTTAAATATTTAATTTATTTCCAATTTATTTTAGATGAAAAATAGCGAACTATTAAACCTCATGTCTCGATTCTAATTTTATCCCCTAGTAAATCAACGCCATCTGGTATATTAGTTACAGCGACGTCAGATAACGGTCCATTTTTTTATAATAGACTAAATGGAGAGTGATAGGGACATGGTCACTACTATTAGCGGTATATTTATTTGTTTCTTTTGATAAAATTATGCGTCACGGTCTATTGCTCATGGATTTAATATTTATGTACTTGACATTTTTGATGCAACTTTCCAAAAGTGATGTTGACCAATATGATGCTCTCAAAAAATTTTCAAAACCGATGTTTCCATTATCGGTGCTATACTGTATTTATATTAAAAATATAGAAATTAAAACATAATATGAGCAACATACTATTAGTGACGGAAACAAAATTTAAATTTCGATATTGGACATGTTTGTATTCATCAGTTCCAGGAATTCCACCAAAATTTAAAAAAAAAAAATTTTACCTATAAATTAGAGTCCCTGTAACAAATAGAGTCGTGACATGTCATGCATTTTCTGTCCAAAACAGAGCGGGAAGCTTCAAAATTAATTATCACATGTTTGAGTAAATATTTTTGAGCACATAATTATAGTTAATAAATTATGAATTAATGAGCAATTAAAAATTTTCAATTTAATTATTGTTTCTAGGTTAATTTAAATGATTTTTGTTAATATTTAATTTATTTCTAATGTATTTTACGGAAACTGTAGACAGAAAATGCCGGAACCAATCAGCGGTCAGCACACATGTCACGACTCTATTTACTATAGGGACTCTACTATATATAAATAAACTAGTATTGCCATCTAGTGTATTATAAAAAAAACTTTCGATCGGGAAATCGATTAATACCGAATATTGATTTAATTATCCTTAGTTACAATACTGAGCATTAGAAGTGTATTTTGAACTTTTTCTTATTTCTAGGAATTGAGACTGCAATGCAGGATCTGCAGAAAGAGAACGAAGAACGAATGTGGCAAGAAGGAATATTAAGACAAGTTCCAATAGTTGGAACATTTGTCAACTGGTGGTCGCCGAAAAGTAAAGAGACAGGCGTGCGAGGACGAAGTCTTAATTTAACGCAGGGCGTTGTTGAATCCACCGAGAACATTTATCGATATCATATGCAGTTACAGGGTGGTCAAGCGACGCCCGGTGTTTCGAAGGCGCCACCACAACCTCTTATTCAAACTCAAGTTGGCGGGAGCCATTCGAGATCTAGTAGTCATAGTTCAAATGTAAGCGGTACTCAAACCGATGGAAATATAAACATTGCAGAGAATGAGAATCGAAAGCCGTTATAGTTCAAAAAAGCACAGATTTATTAAAAGTTATAATTAATTAATAAAATTAGATTTTCCATTTGAATATTTGAATATTTTAGTTTGTTTCTAATTTTCTTTTTTTTTTGGAAATTGTTACTTAAACAGAGTTTTATTAAAATTACAAAAAAAAGTATTTCAATTTTATTTTAAGTACAAAGTACATGTGTACTGTAACGTACTCTATCGTCTTTTTCAATAATTAGAAAGTTTAATTTTTTATTAATAGATGTCGCTTTATTATGTTTTAGAACACGATGTGGAAATAAGTCAATTTTGCAGTTTTTAACTGTCTTATAGACGAGATTTTGTGCATTCCATTAAAAAATTTAATTAATTTTTTCCCTTTATTATATTTTCAAAATTTAAGATGATCATAAAAGTGATCGTATAACAAGTAAAGGTCTCGACGGTAATATTTTAAAAAAAAAACGTTAAGAGATTATCCTTTTTTCAAATCAACAAGGGTGGGTTGGAGTTAATTCTGCAGAAATTACAATTTTTCTTACACAATTCGAATTTACTTAAAAAAATCATGTTAAGTTTAGGGGTAAGTCAAATAGGGGGTGATTGTCTCGACGCAATGGATGCTATTTGTTTGGTTAAAGAACTTCTTCATGATAAGTAAGTGGTAAATGATAAGGTAGTTAAAATAACGCATAATTGTGATTCAAAATTCAGTTTGAGTAACATTGTAGAGGTGAGTCACCCGGTGAAATTAGTTTATTAATTTTAGGGTACTAGAATAGTATAATGTATCACAACAAGTGCTTCTGAAGCTGGTTTTTCTTTATAATGGTTGTTTTTCAGTTATACTTTTCGTTATCGAAAATTTTTTATTATAAATATTTCGTAAACTGTTTAAAAGAGCAATAGCGCTAAATTAAATTTTAGTTCTATTATAATTCCCACATCGGAATCTTTACTTGTAAGAGGAGAAATTCATAAGCAATATTCTGTGTCTTAGTTATTCTAAGTTATGGAATGGATAAAAAACAAGTCTTTAAAATCTTTTTTCCAAATTAGTCAGTTAAATTTCTTACATCGCGTTTTAGAACATTTCGTTAGATTTTTTTTAATTTTTAAAAATCCTGTGATATATTTTTAAAGGTGAACAAATACATTTTTTTAAATTGCTTAAAAATTTCGGTTAAGGCATGGCTTAAATTGTTTTCTAGGTAATTTTAAAAATTTAGCACAAAAATTCTTCAGTATTATTTTGTAAAAAAAAATTTGGCAATTTGAACTATAATAAGCGTGTTTTACAAGAAAATCACGGCTTGAATCATATTTAATTCTAAGCGTAAGCAATGTTTAAATTTTATCTGGAGTACGCCACTGAAATTGGCAAACAAATTCTTTATTTTTTTCAGTTTAAAAAGAAATCGAAAGTGTTTGTTATTTAAATTTAATAATTTAAACAAATATATATTTTTAATAAATAAAAAAAAATAATTTATTAATTTTCGTAATTAAAGTAACCAGTGTAATAATTTTTTAGTTAAAAAATATTTTGTTTTACAGTTTAATGTGTTATTATTTTAGTATCATCCAGTTTCACTTACATCACAACGGAAATTTTGAAGTGAAACTTCCATAGCGAAACACACCACTGCTGAGTCGTTCGCCAGAATATTTTGTAACCTAACGTTACGTAATGGAGCTTGCACCATTACAAATCAAAGGGCAGTAATTTCTCTGGTTTTTCACGATATAAATATTTAATTTCTGAAATTTATTCACACTCAAAAATTATGCAATAAAAAACAAACAGTCATTAAGTTAGAAATTGTAATTTTTTGAATGATTAAGACGAGTTAACTGGTCCTGCAGTATGGCGGCTCAACATGGTGTGATATGTATATGTTCACTGGTACAAGTGCCGCCATCTGTGGCAGATTTTTCGAAATACGGTAAAATTGTAGGTAATGTTCAATCATAGTTTAGTATAATTTATATTTTGCAAATTCCTAGGGTTCACTTTTTTGATGTTAGGATCTTTGATTTTTTTCTTTTTTTTTTCTTGTAACCGTATCTATTGTACTTATCACTGGCAGTAAAAGGTCCGGCATTTTGAGACAAAAAAATTTTTTCTAAGGTTAAAATAAAAGGATTAAAATAATAACGTTAATATCTAATACGTATTAATTTTCCTGAATCAGAGCCGTGTGGTTTGTAACGGTGCAAGCTCCGTTACGTAACGTTATGTAACAAAATTTTCTGGCGAACGCCTCATTGATTAAATTTCTATGTGGTTTAATAATTTCTCCACAGTATTCTCGATGTTGTATTTATTATACTGACTGTATATCAACACAAAAATGACCGACATCGTCTACTATAGAAGTTTCACTTTAATCGTGAGGTTGTCGCGGTGAGGCATACACCTCATTTTTAAATACATATATCATTGGTGCAATAAACCAAAGAGATTAGTGTAAATGAAATAAGTTTATCTTCTTTTTTTTTAAACAAAATTCCAATATTGTTTATGGTTCTCATCAATCACCACAGATAGTTATTATATAATTGAAGAATAAAATTTTAAAAGTAATAAATTTTGCTTGTTTCTTTTATTCATATTTTAACTTAGTTTATTAGCATTTTTATAAATAAAAAAATATTTGCAATAAAATCGTGTTTTTTAGTATTCTCTTTGAAGTAAATTATCACAAAGATCAGCAATAAATTTGCGCAGGTGGTTTTCATTATTAATTATAGAAAAGTAAGTATTTTCGAAACTTATTTTGATGAGAGAAACAAATTTTTATCTTAACCATTATGACGCATGGATGATGAATTATACAGACTGTTTACAGTGCCTAGAAGAAAAGATGTACCCATTATTACAGTACCTAGAAAGAAAGATGTATAGCAGAATAAAAACAAACGTTAATGATTCATATGCAACCAGGTCAGGGCTGGGAAAGATGGTTCATAGAAACTATTTAAAATAAAATTCGTCAAATACGTGTTTTTGACACGCACTAAGTAATGTCATCTCAGTGAAAGTGTTAATTTATGATTTTTTGTTAACTCTACAGCCCTCTTGCGTTTATTCAATATGGATGTACAACTCAATAATTATTCAGTCACACAACCAATATGTCATCTTCGATGACATAAAAAATAGAAAATGGAAAATGGTTTCCAAAAATGAATTTAAAATACAAAATGGAAAATGATTTTGCTGAACATATTTAAAATAGAAAATGGAAAATAGCTATTTAAAATGGATTATAAAATACAAAATTCTATAAATTTTTTATCATTTTTTATATTAATTTTAAATAAAAAAAAGTTAAGAAAATGTTAAACGTACTGAAATTAAATAAAGGCAGTCTTTTGGGAAAATTTTGTAAAGTTTGTATGATATGGAAACGACATTTAACTCTTAAAATATTGTTACTTAAAAATATTGTAAAAATTAATTCATCCTTGACATATTCAAACCTTGACTAGGCTACAACTGCGACTTCTAAATACTATGAAAATCATCTACTCGAAATACCAAATAATCAAAACATTTCTTATCGACGTGTCTTAAAGATAATAGTACACAACTTGAGTCAGAAAAGTTTGAGAATTGCAACTCTAGTAACAAGTTTAACTCAAGTGGCATTGCAACTCGAGTTATAAAAAATTTGAGTAAATTAAATCAGCTTACATTTAACTTGCAATTTTTTAGACTTCAAGTCGCTCAATTTGAGTTCTTATTAATATGATTCATAAGTGTCATACATATACACATAAATTTGAGTATAAATGCATTTTCATTTTAAATGTGAAATGGATTCAAATTTCCATTTTAAATACAAAATGGAAAATGGTTTAACCGAACTTATTTAAAATAGAAAATGCAAAATGCCATTTTCTATTTTAAATACATATTTAAAATGAAATCATTTTAAATAGTTCCCAGCCCTGAACCAAGTATTTCTAAAAATTCGCTCCTCTTTATTTTTAAAAATTAGCATACTAGTTCACGAACGCTGTAAGACGTCAAATGAAACTTAACTAACGTCAACATTTCCACATAAAGAGTATTAACTGTCAAAATAGTGTACCAGTTGTGCGTTTTGTCAATATAGGCTAGGAACGTCTTAAAATGCAATTCTACTAATAGAAATGGATAAAATATTCAAAATCGGAAAAAATTACGTTCTCAAGTTCTCTTCCCTGTATTTTTCAAAATTAAATATAGAGACTCATATGACATCACCGGGACTTAATATGTTAAACAGGTCAAATTAGGTTGACAAAAATATTAGGTTTTTTTGTGGTTAGTTCTACCAGTTCTAAATTGGTTAAGTTTGCGTCGTAAACAGTCTGTTCTCAGGGAAAAAAATCCAAATTCAGTACTATAGGCAAACGATTTTGAAGTAAGAGACGTTCCTTCGTTTGCGCACGTGAAGTGGGTAAAATAAATCAACTCACTGACCTATGGTTCATAAGACACATGTATTTGACAGATATCGACCTTACCTTTAAAATGACTGACTGATCCATTTTAAAATGCGTTCTGCGCATCTTTTAGTTCATTTTCGGTCGGAAGAATTCAACCAATTCAATTTTAGAACTACTATGTATTTCAAATTCAAACATGCGCCTTATTGTATAACTGTCATTTTTAACAAATTCTTTGAAAACGATGTTGAATGCAGTTGTATTAAGATGAATACTTTAAACTACCTAAGTATCCTAGTCGACATCGTAAAATAATTCTTAAATTTTGATATAAATTCAACGTTTGAACTGAACCGTAGTTCAGATAGTTCAAATGTACTCATATTAAGCAATAGGTACTCATTAAAGTGTAGAAGAGACACGAAAAATACAATGTGAAGTTCAAAATCGTTCCAATTTGGTCCGTTTTACGGTATGTACATATTTGGATTCATAAAATAATCGACGCACAAATCAAATCGTCAATTGGCGGGCGTTTTGTTTTGTCCAGTGATTCAAGTAGAAGTTATACTAATAAAATTTTATAATAAATACGTCGAGAACAGTTGGTTTGGGTGTAAAGTTTTTAACTGGATAAATGAGCACCAGGACAAGAATATATTATACCACCTAATCGATACACACATACCTATGCAAATGTAATTTAATAATTATGTGTTTTATTTTTTTATCGGTACAAAGACAAACAATTTTGATAAGGAAACAATAACACCTACGATACCTCATCATACATTTGACATGTGTTTGAGAGATACCTATGCAATTGTTTGTTATTCGATGCTGTTAGTACGGGAGGTAGCGTTGTATTTTGATTAGTGATTTTAGGCCGAATAAATTCTACTTTAAATATTATTAGATTAGTACCTAATAATCATCAAAACGGGCGTCAGCCGCCGCATCCGCGGTGGACCTAAAAGAGGTAGCGGGTTTAATTTTTAGCTACTTTTTGACATTTAGAACTGTCAAATATTGTCCACTGATTTTACATTACAAAAAAATCGTTATAATTTTTAATTTCCATAGTTATGTTTGGTTGGAGTAAAACACTGAGTACTGAATCGAACATATTAACATATGTTTCCTAGAGATACTACAGGCATTAAATTTTGAAGCATGACTCCATTTTAGTAAACCCAACTTGTAACCACGGGAACTTGCTTATAAATACATATTAGACAAACCAAGATTTATATATGTTTATGAGGTTCGCCAATCAAATGAAAACGATACCGACTGTGGACTGCAGTATAGCCAGGTCCGGAATATTTTTCTTTTCATTATGTCTTAGTAATGTTGGAAGTGAACAAAAATATTTAAATTAATGAAAATATAAAATACCCGAGTCAAGATTTCAGAAAAGAGAATAAAAAATAATTAATATAATTTTTTCAATTAAATATAGATAAAAGAAGTATTTGAAATATATTTATTACGATTTGTCAGAAAAATAGATACAAAATATATTCGATAATGTTACACATGTTTGTATTCATTCTCTGTATGTCATAGAATTCGGGAATTATGAAACATTAATGAAAAACTCTATCTTACTTTGTTAATTACGGATTAATTTAGGTGTTTTCAATGTTTTTAATTCAGCAACGTTATTCTACATCCTTTTTTGGAAATCGAAAATAGCTAACGTCTTTATTTAATGTCTTATACTGTGAATTTCTACAATTTGGCACAGAACACCGTATACTAGGCATTACTATAAAAATACGTAAGAAAAATTTTAGATGCCGGCCCTGAAGTAACGATTTTCAAAGCAGCAATTAATGAAACTAGTGAAAATAACTAAATAACTTACATTTGGTACAAAATAACAAACAAAATGTGAAAAATTAATAAAAATAATTATAATAAACTGAATATTATATTATAATGACTAATAATTATTCAGAAATAATACTTTAAAATTTAAAGATGACAGTTCATATACAAATATTGTTGATGATCAAGTGATGATCAGTTGACGCTATAAACCAGCTGATTCAGTCCAAAAGCCAATACAACATCTGTAGCATAGGGATTAAGTGTACCTCATAAACTATATATAAACCTTGAGATAAACCATTAAATTCACATTAAATTAATGGTTTGACTGCCATTAAAGTAATCACATCAGTCAATTTTTTTGCTTCAATTTCTTAATATATTTGTAATACACAGCATTCTCTCTAGTCTACTCCTCCTCAATGGAGTAAAATAACCGACCAAAATATAGTAAAATAATTATTTCTTTAATTAGTTTTTTTTTAAAATTAATTTCGATCATAGCAAGTTAAATAAATGTCTAACCAAACATAACTATGGAAATTAAAAAATTACAATAACAACTTTTTGTAATGTAAAATCAGTGGACAATATTTGACAGTTCTAAATGTCAAAAAGTAGCTCGAAATTAAACTCGCTGCCTCTTTTAGGTCCACCGCGGATGCGACGGCTGACGCCCGTTTTAATGATTACATATTAGGTACTAATCTAATATTTAAAGTAGAATTCATCGGCCTAAAATCACTAATGAAATTACAACGCTACCTCCCGTACTATGTATACTGGAAAATTTTCATGAGTAGACAGAAAATAATTGAAACGGTTTCAGATAGTTTTCAATAAGTGTTTATTTTTCTAATACACATGCTATATAGTTATCATTATCACAGATGACAT
The DNA here is from genome assembly GCA_035578155.1 of Brachynemurus nebulosus. NCBI lineage: Eukaryota > Metazoa > Arthropoda > Insecta > Neuroptera > Myrmeleontidae > Brachynemurus > Brachynemurus nebulosus. Next base: position 2,210,006 of record JAPWDM010000019.1, on the reverse strand, counting down.
TGAATTTTTCTTTTATTGAGAAATTGAGATATTAAACTATTGTTATAGCTATTATTATTTAATAATAACGTTTTTCTACTCTTGTTGAAGAACACGCTCATTATATGTATATCTGTTAATTGTTGAGAAAGTTAGGCATTATTCAAAGGTGTGGAGGAATGTTCATTACTCAATACCATTTTGACCAATGAAATCACAGTATTAACCATTATTCAATGGGTTTGCGATTGTTTTGTAACTAATATATGTATCAAGTTTTAATTTAATATATGTTGCGTAGTAACAAGCAAGTAAACAAAGTAGTTTATATTTTGTTTAGATCGTTTTATACATATTATACAAACATTTAATGAAATTAGAAATAGATTAAAAATTTGATTTAAAATTTATATTCAATTTTATTTAAATCAAAAAGGAAAAAAGTCGTAGAAAAAATATCGTATTCTACTCGCTTGCAATGGCTATTACTCACTCAGATGCATTATGACACTCGCCTCGCAAGCTGGGCTTGTGTCGCATTACTAGCTCGTTGAATAATATACTATTTTCGAATATAATTAAAATTTTTATTAGTATTTTTCAAAAAGCATTGCTACTTAAAACGACTTAAATTTTCTTTTCTTTTGATAATTTAGTTTTCTGGGGTATAAAAAATACGATACAGTAAAACCTCAATTTTCCGGAGGCGGGTTAACTGGGGTTCCAAAATTAACCAAATACCAAAATTTTTTGACTTGACAACGGCCTGAGGACATTTTTAAATTCGAATACACTTCTAGACGCGATTTACGAGTGCATTTCTACACAGGAAAATGTAAAAAAAAACTATCCTTGCGTGGTCCTGTGTCAGTATGAAGGGGCCTAATTGGCCTCCAGCTGTACTCCTTGTTTGCCTTTCGGATTAGCCATGGTTTTCAGTTATCCGTGACCCTCCCCGCCATAATTACCCCAGTTAATCGAGGTTCTACTGTACTTGACTATAAAATTAAAAAAACAAAACTGGTCAAGTGCGAGTTGGGCTCGCACAATTAGAGTTCCGTACAGTGGATAATCAATAGACTAAATTAAACTATTTTTATTAGGAATTCGTAGTTTTTCCATAGTTCACCTTCCAGGTACCATTTTTGGAAAAAAAACAGGATTTATGTCGATTACTGTTTCTCCTTTTAAGTAAAATTTTTCAGCAACTATTGCATTGTCGAAATAAACTGCAGTTTTCCTGTAATCTATGATTCAGTGTTTACTATAACTATAAAAATCAAAATTTTAGTTTTAGAAACCTCGGAGATCAAAAGAACGATAATTTTTTGCCAATTTTGAGCTATATCATCAAAACCACTGGACCAAAAATTATAAAAAAAAATTTTTTAGAATCCTTGAAGGTAGCTCTTTTAAATGATACCTCACGATATATTAACTAAAACTTTTTTTTACCAAACTGACCCCTCATTTTAATCCAAAAAAATTTTTCCTAATTGAAGACCTCCCCGGAAAAACGTTGCAAGCGACAAAATTTGAAAATCGAGAAAACTAAAATAATTTTATTACGATAGTTTAAACATTTAAAGTATAATTTTACTAGATTATTTTGTTAATGTTAGTAAATCTCTAGCACTTCCATCAAATTTTCAATAAAAATTAGTATCCTAGAAGCTAAAAAGCAAAAAACAAAAAAAAATTCATGGAAAAACGTTGCATGGGTTAGTTATAAAAATGGATAAGTAACGTTTTTCCATAAAAAAATGGCATAATTTCATAATTAAATCATTAAATTGAAATTACAAAACAGATAAACCAGTTTAAACATTTTCTATTCTTTATTCATAAAAAAAATATCTTCTTTCATAAAAAAAAATTAAACAACAAATTCCAATAATTCAGTTGCCGTATTTAAGAAGGAAATTCAAAATTTAAAGAAATGGTAAATTTATGTAGAATTCTCGTTGATTTTCTGGTAATAATTCAGCCATTTTTAAAAGATCGTCCTTTTTATTCTTCGAAATCGGCAAAAGTTCATTATATTTGGGTGGCAAATTTTCTGGTTCGATTTTCTTATAAAGTAAATTTAAATCTGATACGACACGTCCCTTTTGTTTGCGCAAAATTTCGTAAGTTGACCAAGATTCTAATATATTGTGGCATTTTCGAATACGAAGTGTAGTTGGTTCGTTGTTAGTTACCTGGATCCATCGGGCCTCTGTTATTTTTATTTTTGGATCTTTTTTAATTTGGCATTCGATTTCATGTAAATCAACAAAATCATTTTGCGTCATTTCAATAGTATTAAATGGATTATTAGGTCTTGAAGCTGTAATCATTTCAACTACGTCATATGGTGTATATAACTGCCTCGACTTTTTCTGCTTTTCGATTAAAGCGAAATCCCTATCACAGGGTAGGAAACTATGACCAGAAACTAAAAATTTTTGATTAACCTCAGAGAAAAAGTTTTGCGTCATAAGATAGTGACATAAAGTAATCATTTTCCAGTTATTATTCTGATCAACACAGCGGTCAGACCAAATTATAAGTTTTCGTTCTTCCCCAGAATTAAGTTTTTTAAACTTTTTCAAAATGTAGTTTAAAATGCACGATGCTACTTCCGATGATCCTCTTTTTGCAATTATTTCATGCCAAACGCACATTGTTACTTGAGATGAACCAATATCATGAATGCAAAAATTATAATTAGCATACTGACGCTGATAAAATACATCCGAATGTGTTAAATTTGGTGTAAAAATCACTTGTTGTAAGTCTACACAAATAACTATAACATTGGGATTACTTTTTGCAATTTCTCCATCAATTTTTAAATTAGAATAAGCTCTTTCGGTTTTTCGATGGTGCAATTCTGATGCGATTTCAATTTTACGACGATCAGTATCATTTTTCGCTGCAATTAGTTGAATATAATTTTTATCGCAAACCTTGCAAGTATCTGAACGGGGAACTCCAAACCGTAGATTAAAATCTCGCTTAAATATGTCTCTGTATGTATGAAGTTTTATACATTTTGCTTCAGGATACTTTTCTTGAAATAAGTGAAACATTTTAGTAATGTTTAACTCAGGATTAAGGCACATTTTTTTATTTGAATGGCGTGAATAATGGCTTTCTTGGCATGGAAAAGAAGCAATGTGCTCTTTCACAAGATTTTTATAATCATTTTCAATTTTGTGAGGTCTGTTGTTATGAGTTCCACGTAAATCATTAGGTTTCTGATCTGATTTTAATTTTTCTGTTAGCATTTGAATTCGTCGTCTGGTAATAGCAAAAGTAGAAGTCAGCATCATTTGGCAAATCCGTTGCCTTTTACCTTTTAAAATAAGGGAATATATTACGGTACACTGTCGTTGCGATATTGCTTCATTTACCCGTCTTCTGAGTGGGTGTAGTACCTCCATGCATGAACTCAAAAACTGCGATTGTTCATTGTAAGATTTCGAATAAAAATCATTAAAGTAAATTTTTCTTTCTTCTAATGTAATTATTTTACATCCATCAAAGTTACAAGAACAAGATCTAGCCTAAAATAAAAATCGCATTAATACAACAATCAAGTACAAACTTCATAACTCCAAAATGTTACACATAGATATTAACGATATTAATGTTTATGTAACGTTTTTCCACTCACCGTAGTTGGTCCTAATTTTTCTGCTACTGGAATGTTTTTATAGTTTAAATATGCTTTCCCACTATTTCTCAATGTTTTTTTATTTTCTTTCTTCCATTTTTCCATGTTAATCCTACGTCTTTTTCCTTTATTTAAGTGATTTAATGCACGAATGACAGGTGATTTACTACTAGATTCGACCATGATAATTAATACATGTAACGTTTTTCCACTGTTTTAATTTTTTAAAATCATGTAACTTTTAAAAAAATTTAAACTAGCCAATGAAATGTTGCTCACTAATAGAATGTGACACAAGCAACGTTTTTCCACAAAAAACACACTTTATTAAAATTTGTCGCTTGCAACGTTTTTACGGGGAGGTCTTCAATTATTGACTGGCGATATACGTACGCGTCATTAAGACCTAACATTATACCAAACTTTAAATTCCTACGTTATATAGTTTTTGAAAAAAGTCTCTATGATAAACGGACGGATGGACACGAGAGTGATCTTATAAGGGTCTCGTTTTTCCTTTTAAGGTACTGAACCCTGAAAACTATTCTAAACGTCTTTTTTTGCATATTAGTTAACCGCGTTTTTGTAAAATTTTTTAAAAATCATCAAATAATAATTATTCAATTTTAAATGAAAAAAATTAGCGTGAAAAACGGCTCATTGTAGTGATGTCATGATTTTTGACGTCAGTGTAAATTTTTGTAACCTCCAAAACTGATTGTATTCATAACATGTCAAAGTAAAAACAAGTATTTTAAATTCTGGTCGATTATTACTACTGTGCATTAAAGCTAACGAAAGTATTTGTAATAAAAGTATCACATTCAACATATTTGTTTACAAATTGTGACGTCATTTTGAAGTAATAGCGCGTTTCCAATGATTTGAATCGCTGTTAAAGTTAACGATTATCAAAATAAAATTTCTTAATTATTATCAAATGCTTTTACGTTTCATTATTAAAATTAAATATTATTAAATGTACCTAATGACGTCATAGAGTAGAATTTTTATATTTTCTCGATTTTAATTAATTTGGATTTGAAAATATTTGAATACAATCTCAAAATTCCTCTTTCGGTCAAACTTACAAAGATAATAAATTCCATAAAATTTGGAAAATTTCAATACCAACAATTAACTTTGTTAATTTCTAAACCTATAATTATCAAAATTTATAGCATTGAAAAATAGGCATGAAATTATTCGTTCGATAAGTAATTATGTTGACTTGGTCATGTCGTAAGACTGAAAGAATTAGCAAGCAATGTGTTATCTACAGACGAAATTATAAATAGTCTTACAATTTAGACAAAAGAATTAAAGACGTTTTTTTTGTGTTTATTAACTCATACTTACATTGTAGCACATTCTACAAGTGAACAATATGTAAATGTTAAGCATGTAGTATACAAATTTAAGTATCGTTAGTCGCCTTACTCACTTACTCGTTTAGATAGTCACACATTTGAAACAAGAACATCTTGTATAAAACAACTGTGTATAAATAAATGTATATGTATTTTAGTTACCGCGTGTGCCATTTAAATAATTGTTACAACAATTAAATACAAATTCAAAGTAACAATTAAAATTTATTGATTACTGTTTACAAATTAAAAAAATAAATCTCGTGCAAATTCAATGAACAAATTCGTGCATTTTTTCAAGTGATACTGGATTCTCTGTGACCAAAAAGTGAGTAATTATTATTTTTTAATTATTTTCAAATTACATTCTATATTTGTAAAAAAAAATGGCGCTTTTTATTGAAAGAATAATTGCATACATTAATGCCCTCTTTGGTGTTCTCCCACAAATCATTTAATTTAGAATTAAAAGGAAAATATTTCATTGAAAAATGTTTAATACAACAATTAGCGCGAACATGTGTTACACCGTTACATAATAATAATCGCATCAAAAATAAAATAAAAAATCAAATTTTATTTTCAGCCGAATCAGTTTAATGGATGAATACTTTACCTAGTTTTATGTTTATTTCTATAACATCTCCTGTATGCAGTTGATACTTACAATTAAATCTTATTTCTGGCACACATGCTTGTTGTGTTGTGCAAAAAATCGAAAAAAAATTCAACGTACAAAATTAAATTGTGATTGGGAATCCAATAATTCGATTCATTGCGAGATGTAAACAATAAAGTAAACATACCAATTAGAAATCAGGTTATGTTGACGATTTTACAATGTTTTATTGCCAAATTATTATATCGAAATTAATTACAATTTTTATTCTAGACTATTTCAATGTAGTATTTAGTTCGTATAAAATTCCGATCTTTCTTATTACAGGATCGTAAAAAAATGGAATATTGGATAATGCAACAATGCATAGCGTCCTGTATTCAACAATGAAACAAAATTGTTGATATAATTTGATAGTGAAAGTATCGATTAAGTACCTACTTAAAAACTCAATAAAAATTTTTTAAGGAAAAATAGTTAAATAAACTCTAAAACAAAATAACTGGCCTTGAAACGTTAATAATAATTCAGCTGTATGATTTTTTTGTTACTTTTATGTTAAAATATCATATAAACATTTATGTTACTTATACGTGTGTAGGAAAACAATATGATCCCTTTATACTATGTAATGTAAAAGACTAAAACAGTATTTTACCAAATTTATATATATATATATATATATATATATATATATATATATATATATATATATATATATATATATATATATATATTTTCCCCTTAAAGTTAATAAAAAATTGTTGTAACTCAAAATACTTAAAGGCTAAATGATAAAACAATAGCAAAAATATTATAGAAACTAACCCCCAAAATACTTTGAGGGAAATGGGACTAACATATAGAAGATATTGACATTTAATGGGATCTCATGGGAGCGCCGTAAATACAATTACTCCGAATGCAATGAAATTTGTAGGGGACCATCTAGTAACCAGACCGCATAATTTTTGACAATTTCATAAAAAAGAATTGAATAGTTCAGAAGTTATGCCACTTGGTGCAATTTAGTATATTAATGGAATGACATGATAGCGGCATAGCTACCGTTACTCCGATTTCGATTAAATTCATAGGGGACCATCTAGGAACCAAACTGCATAATTTCTGAAAATTCCATTAAAGATAATCGAATAGTTCAGAAGTTATGCCACTTCGTGCAAACTGGCGACACACAGACGGGCGGACAGACACCAAACCAAAATTATTCAAGAAGCTCTAAAATGTAAAATGTGCGGGAAAAATTTTTTTTATTTTTCAAAAGTGATCACAATGCTTCCGCTACTTTAGTAGTCTCGGAAGCAAAAAAAAGATAAGTAGGATTTACCAAGTTTGCGAATCACGCAAAAACAGATGAACAGATTTCGATGAAACTTTGCAATCAAATTTATCGAAAATATTCCTCATGAGGGTTGAGATATTGTTGAAATAAAAAAAGAAAAACAAATGATTACATACTATGGTTACTTCAAAATAAAGGTAAAATTTTATTAGAATGAGATCTGTTCTCGAATTTCGAGACTAATTTTTTTCTTACATCTTGTATAAATCTATACAGACAAAATCTAAAAAAAATAATTTTAAAAACAGACAAAATCTAAAAAAATCAATTTTTTAATTTTTTCTCGAAAACTAGTTTACATAGAATAATAGGTCAAAAACCTATCTTATCTAATTTTTTTCTTTTTTACCGATGGTGTAAAAAAAAAGTGAATAACTTTTCCGCTCGTTACGACAGTGTAATAAAAATTTCGAAAAATGTTTTACGTTTGAAAATTCGTTTCTTAATTCTTCTCAAAAAGCAGTTTACTTAGAACAACGGTTTAAAAATCTATCTTATCTAATTTTTTTCCGTTTTGGCGATGGTGTAAAAAAATAGAAAACTTTTAAATTGTTACAAATTTTGGCAAAAATCTCATCTTTTTGATGAAACCGTGTTTTAGTCATCGGACATATCTGGCTGAGGGACTCATCCAAGGGTTTGGGGTTTCCACTGTTTTCGGCTTTTCATACATAAAAATCAACAAATCCATACATTTTTTCTGTTAAGAAATTTTTGCGTTACGAATATTTTCTTTTGTATCCCAGCCCCAAGACTTATCCATATTAAAAGAGTAATTATAAAACGCCATAAAAATCTCTGTTTATTTACTTACACGGCCTTGAAAATTTTCGATTAATTAAAATCTACTTATATAATTATTTAATTAAAATTTTGTAAAAAAAAATTGCTCTTAATAACATATTATCTTTTTTTAATAATGTTTATTAAGTATTCAGATAATTCAATTTGAATTGTTATTGATAAACTGATTTACTGTAAGCAATTGTCTTAAAATGATGTTTGCTGTAAGCAATTAAACAATTAAATACCAACACACTTTAATTTTTTCTTCAATTTTTTTTTAAACAATTCGTCAATACTTACATTATTTTTCAAAGTGGACAAACGTCAAGCGCGGGTCACACTAGGCAACTAAAAAAGTTAGTTTCCTCCACAAACTTTAGTAGCTAGTTGCTTCTAGTTTGACAAATGGAAGCAATAAATGTCTTATAGGTGGACGTTTGTTGCGGCAACTTTAGTTGCCGCTATCAAGTAATTTAAATTTTCAAATAAAATTAAACGATTTTCTTTATGTCCTCGAAGGAAAATAATTTTGTAAAATATTTTGTGATAATTATAAATTTTATTGTGCGTATACAATAGGTCAGTGTATTTCAACCTTTTTCATGGCGCGACCCCCCTAGTATGGAAAAATATTTCGCGACCCCTCTAGTATGGAAAAATATTTCGCGACCCCCTAGTATAGAAAAATATTTCGCGACCCCTACCCTCTGCTATTTCTAACTTTTATTTTATTTTATGTTATAAATATCGAATCCGTTTATCATTATTGATTATTTTCAGTTTGGTGTCAATTAAATATATACGTAATAAAGGATTTTAAACAGATATATTTTTATGTCGACATCGAAGTTGACGACTTATAGTAGTTTCTGAACGCGCGCGTGACTTGTGTGAGAGAGACATAGCGCAACGTAATGAGCGCTGCGTGGAGCATCAGACGAGTGAAGGATAGCACTTTTAAATTCTTTGAATTCGCTTTGAATCGTGTTTAAATTTATTGAACTGACTTGTTGTTTATTTAGTAGTTGCTCACTGTCCTTTATTGCTTAATAACCAAAATTCTGTGTTCATTTTAATTATTGAAAATGGATGAGTTTCTGGAAAGACATGCACAACTTCGTCAAACACACCGTCAACTTCAAGTTCCAATGAGAGTAATGAAACAAAAGCAAAGAAAAAGCGTCTATATGACGACAATTATTTAAAACTCGGATTTACTGTTATTGAAAATAAGCCGCAGTTATCTGTTTTGAAATTTTATTAAGCGAAAGTTTGAAACCATCACAGTAATCTAACCTTCAATTAGCCTTTTCTTTATTAAATATTATGTATTGAACTAGAGTGGTTTTATTGTTAAAGTAACTGCGACCCCTTTAAAAAGGCTTCGCGACCCCCCAGGGAGTCGCGACCCACAGGTTGAAAAACACTGCAATAGATTATACTCATAACATAACTCACACACAACGTCAAATTTTCTGCAAATTTTTTTTTAAATATCTTTTTTGATATATTTAACATACAGGTAAACCTTTTTTGTGCGGTGGATAGGGACTGTGTAAAACCAAAATGCACAAAAAGATATATATTCAAACACTTCATAAATAGCTATAAAAAGTACAGTTCGGTCTAAACTGTAAGAAGAAAAATTTTTATGCAGTGGATCGCATAAAAATAGTTTCATTGAAAATACATAACTTAGAACGCTCCAAACCTCACAATTTGCTTAGAAGTTGCTTTTCTAAACAAGATAAAGTACTAATTTACACATAAGAACATTTTATTTCATTTTTATAATACGAAAATTCTGAAAAGTACATCTGTAAAAAATTTAATGATTCAATAACTTATATACTTATCAAATATGCAATGTACTGATTATATGTTTGAAAACCATTAAAAATTAACTTTTTCAAAGAAAGTTATTATTTTTAATGTTTAATTTTCTTACTTTCTCTTGCTTTTGATTTACATTATGCACTTTAATGAAAATTTTCTTAAAAACCGCATAAAAAAAATCGCACAAAAAAGGATCGCATAAAAAACGTTTAGCTGTATTTCTTCCATTAATTTATTTTGTTACTCAAGCAAAGCATTTAATTCCTATTTTTTGAGTTATTTCGGTTAAGGGGTTACCTGGGTTTTTTTTTTTAACAAAAAAACAGTTTTCCATTTTTTTTTTTTGCAATGTAAGAAAATATGGTTTACTTCAACTTTTGGCATATTATTATATATTATTTTTAGACAGTGTAAAAAAATTTTCATGAAAAGAAAATGAAAATTAGGCTATTGGGAGCTAATTGTCGAAAATCGCTAATTTTTCGCCGTAGGCAGAGTAACTCGTGAAATCCTAAGTTTGAAATCAAAAAACAAATTTTTTTCTATTATTAGATGCTTATGGCTTGTACTTGAACGAAGTATTTTAAAAAAAAATGTAATTTCAACTTTTCATAGCATTTTAAACAAAAAAATTTTGATTTTCGGTCAAAATCTTGGTAAAATAAAAGTTTGAATAAATCATATTTTCTTATAACTATTGCAAAAAAAATCGAAAACAGTGTATTTGTTGCTAAAAACAAACCAATGTAACCCCTTAAGACACCACGTAAAATTGATAATCCGGTGCAAAAAATTACTTTGTCGACCATTTTGAATTGATAAATGGACTTCACTAGTTGCTTCAACGAAGCAACTAGTATGACTCGAAAGTGGAATTCACTAAAATGGCCTAGTGTGACCTGTGCTTTACTGTAATCATCGATTGACCCCATCGACTTCACTGAAACTTACCTATTGAAAAACTCTCAATAACTTTTAGTGTGTACACTACAATCTAAAAATTCGGAAATCCTTTAATACATACCTTATATTTTCTCTATAAATATTTAACATATTTTTTTTTAAATTTATTATTAAGGAAAACTAACAAATAATTAACCCCACTAACCTGTATAATGACGTCTAAAGTATACTTAAACGTATTAAATCTTAAAGTTACATAAAATCTTTCATCAATAAATTAAGTTATAATAACACAAGTTTCCTTAATTAATAAAAATTTAGAAAAGAAAAAAAAAACTGTCAAATATGTACACCTACATTGGAAACTCTTACATCATGGCCGATCTCAAAACATAATATATGCAGATGTATTCATATTTCTAGACTGGTTAGCCTGGTCAAGTGGTCAGTTAATAAATTTTTAATTGCAATTTTTTTTTAAATTCTGTCACATTTTTACAGCTATCAATTACAGCTGTATATGAATACCTGTGATACCTGTATAACACGTGTTATAATATGTACATAATAATCTAATTTCCATTATTTTGATATTTAAAGCAGAGACATAAGATACTGGAGTTTGGTAAATTGTATAATTTCTCAATCTTTTTTATCGAACACATTTCAAGTCTCTGTGTTCTTTTTAAAATGATAAATAAATAAAATATTTTTTGATGAAAATTGTGTATTATTACAAAAGGATGACTTGTTTTTATTTGTAATTACCATGGTTAACCAACTGCGAGGTACTTAAACAAAAATGCACTTTACAATGACAAGGTCAGCGATTTTACAAGGTATTATCCGTATTATCCAAAATAATGGAAACATGTCCGTAATGTTTGGCCTTACGGTAATTAGTATTCACTTGATGCAAACAAATACCAATAAATAATCGATAAATATATGTTGTTTGAGATAAAATGTTTTTTATTGGCAAAATATAATTTTTTGCACGATCGTGTATTTTCATGCATTTACCGATGCTGTTAACAATGCTGGTAAGTTACATTTCCCGAACGTTTGTTTATATCAATGGAAACCAAAAAATAACAATGCAGTAAGTAAAGTAGGTGCCCGGTAAGTGAACAGGAGTGCGGTAAGTGAAATTAGCTCAAAAATGATTGTAATTATTTATTTATATTGATCAAAAGTATAATTTGAACAATTAGAAAAACTAATCGATTAATATGAAAATTTTCGCCAGTTTGCACATTATTATTATTATTGTTGCCATTAGTCTTCATATTTTATTGACATTTCAAAAGGTTGTCCAATCATTAAAATTTTCTGTGGTTTTCATAATCTTCCTTTTTATTTTACGAGAATAAATTTGCAACCAAAATTAAAATACTTCATCAATTTCATTATTCTCACTAATATTATAGTTTAACAAACTATTTTCCTCAATTTTATTAATACAAAATTCAAAAAAATATTCACGCCAATTAAATATTGACACTTAATTTTTTATTTACAAATTTAGCTGTCAATTATCACTACAAAGATTCGTATTATAGTTGTTATAAATATTTACAATATTTATTCATGGCATTCTATGTGATAACATAGAAATATAAATTTCACTTATATTATCCGAATTTTATTATTATTTTGTTTACTATATTTTTATTCTTTATTTTAAATCGATCGAGTGCAAAAAATATTATACAGTACACGATGCGTTAAGTTCCTTTACTGATCTCGAAAATTGTGAAAACTCGACCCGGCGGGTCTCGTTTTCGCAACATTTTCTCGATCAGTAAAAGCAACTCACCGAACTTATATTGTAAAATATTATTTATGTTTAAGATTGTTTTATGGTTAGCATTTGAAAGATTTACTTTGTAAAAATCCATATTACCTACAAAAGATAAAAATAATTTACCTTGTCACCCATCACTAAATTAAACTTTTCGATTATGAGTTTTTTTACGAGCTTCGATTACGAGATTTCGATTACGATAATCGAAATCTACACTTGTAGCATGTACATGTAAATTTTAATGTTTGTAGGTCAATAGATGTGAAAATTATAGGGGACAGACAGTTTGACAGGATCTACATAGCAGGACTTAATTTCTAAAATTTGAGGTGTGTGAACGTATACCCAGCGTCAGCGAAAATTTTTTCTTAAAAAATACAAAGCAAAATCTTGGCAAGCAAAGAAAAAAAACGTTGTTACTAGGGGTGTGCGAATTATTCGAAATGTTGAATAATTCGAATCGAATCGAATAGTAATATTCTCGCACTACTCGCACACCCCTAGTTATCACCCCTAAAAATGATACTGACTATCAAAAAAAAAAGCTATCTAAAAACACTAATCCAAAAAATCTCTAGTAAGTGAAACGCCGTTTGAAGGTGTGGGAACGCCGTTCGAAGTGGTGGAACACCGCCCTGCTACATAGGTATATTGAATGGATTTCCAAAATTCTTTTTTATTGAGTTTCTGATCAAATATAATGCTTGCCATTTAAAAATTATAACACAAAAATTACAAATTCAAATGCAAATATGACCGGGTCATGATGGTTTAAGACTCATATATATTATGTTGTACTCAATTCAGAAATAATTTCTGAAATTAAATTTTAAATTTTTTTTCTTTTGATTTATATGAAAAATACCCCTGTCGCAGCATTCTGCATAACATAGCGAATTTCCGTTTAAAAAAAATTAGTTTCTCTCGAAAACTAGTTGACGTAGAATAATAGTTTGAAGACCTCTTTTGTGTGATTTTTTTTCTCCTCATTTCAATGGTGTAAAAAAATGTCGTAAAAATTTTTGAATAAAGGGAAATTTTGGCAAAAAACTAATTTTTTCCACGAAAATTGCCAAAAAAAACATGTTTCGGGCATCGGACGTGCATGGTTAACGAACTCGTCTAACGGTTTGGTACTTCCAATATTTTCATGAAATTTCGTAAAAATAGAACCTTTCGTTCGAGAGTTATTGTGCGGACATATATATATATATATATATATATATATATATATATATATATATATATATATATATATATATATATATATATATATATATATATTATATAAATTTTAGCGAATATTATTTTCGGGTTTCTAGGGACCTCAAAACACACTTTCCTCATGGTCCCGGGCTCAGGTCGCGTTATGACAGTGGCTGTAATAGCTGAATTCCATTCTGGAAATTCGCTAAAATAAAAATAGAAATAAACCAGAACAGTTTAAAAAGACGATGACCTAAATTCTCTTACGTACTATATAACATTTTTGGATTTTTTTCAACACATTGCATTGTTAAAATACCCCTATCGCAGCATCCTGCATAACATACCGAATTTCCGTTTATAAAAGTTTGTTTTTCTTGAAAACTAGTTGACATAGAATATTAGTTTAATGACTTTTTTCTCCTCTTTCCAATGGTGTAAAAAAATTTCACAAAAATTTTTGAATAAGGGGAAATTTTGGTAAAAAACTAATTTTTTCACGAAAAATGCCCCAAAAACCATGTTCCGGGCATCGGACGTGTCTGGCTAACGAACTTGTCCAACGGTTTGAGACTTCCAACATTTTCACCAAATTTCGTAAAAGTAGGATATTTCGTTTGAGAGTTATCTTGCGGACACACATACACACACACACACACACACATATATATATATATATATATATATATATATATATATATATATATATATATATATATATATATATATATGTATACACATAAATTTTAGTGTGAATATTATTTTCGGTTTCTAGGGACCTCAAAACAAATTTCTGCCATAATCCCGGGTTCAAGTCGTGTTATGACAGTAGCTGTAATAGCTAATTTTTCGATTCGAAAATTCGCTAAAAAAAGCTGTATAATACTGTTCAAAAAGCTACATAATATATTGATTAATCGGTAATGTGTCCTTCAAACGAAAAAATAGATCTGTTTTTTCATAAATTTTATGAAAACAGAAACAATTTTTTTGGCTTGATCTTGAAAAATAAAATTAAGTTTACGTTATGTTGTACAATTTCGCAGTTCCGATATGTTTTTTTTCGTCTACACATACGTTAAAATTAAACACATTCAATGTCAGATTTCGTGTTATTTTTTTAATGAAAGCTGAAAAGTGAATAAATACAAGTGAGGGCAATATAACTGTCACACTACTGTAGAAAATAAATACTGTTCGAAAATGGTATACAAATAAACAGCTGCAAATATTTTTTACACAAAAAATTATATACTACTCAAAACAAAATAAGGGCCACTCATGTTTTGCTGCATAAGTTTATTTTTATATAAGTTACAGTATAAGGTATGCTTACATTTAATTAAGGAACTAATTTTTTACTAAATAAAATTAATTTTAATAAGATTAAATAAAAAATTAATCCATAATTAAATTTTTTTAGGATTTTATCATTTTTATAGTCATTTTTACAGTCATCAACAAACGTTCACGCTTTGAGTAAAAGCACACATTATGCAACTTTTCGGTGATTTAATATCGAGTATGTCCTCCTCTTTTTAAAACACATTCTTGAAGCCTCCTCGCATGCTTTCAATAAGATGCCTAACGGTTTCATCAGGAATCTCCTCCCAACATCTTCTCAAGACTTCAATCAGTTGTTGTTGGGTGTGCACATCCTTTCCGGCTGCTCTGACTCGCCGTTTTAATTGATCCCAAAGATGTTCTATTGGGTTCAAGTCAGGGCTATTTGCAGGCCACGGTAAAACCTGTATATTAGCCTCCCTAAAGACAGTTGTCGTCGCTCGAGCGGTATGCGCTCGGGCATTATCCTGCATCAGGATAAATCCGTCGGCCGCTCGTTGTGCAAAGGGGATCACATGGGGTCTGACAACCTGTTCGATGTAACTTTGAGCCGTTACAGTACCCTCGTTCAGGGAAACAAGCTCAGTTTTGCCTTGCAAACTAATTCCACCCTAGACCATGACATTAGGACCGCCAAATCTGTCGCGTTCATGAATGTGACGATCAGAAAACCTTTCCTCACTTCTTCTCCACACTCTTGCACGTCGATCATCACTAAAAAACTTCACCTTGCACTCATCCGTGAAGAGTACGTGACGCCATTCCTCCGAGCCCCTTTCAAGGTGTTCACGTGCAAATTTTAAACGGTTTGCACGATGCGCTCCGGTCAGTTTGGTACGGATTACTGGTCTTCTTGAACGTTGTTGGTCTTCATGCAAACGATTTCGTATGGTCTGATTACTGACAACAGTACCAGTAGATCGATGTAAGCGATTTTGCAGAGTACCTGCGGTAACAGTCGGCTCACGTCGTGCACACAGTCGAATGTAATGGTCTTCACGGGCAGTGGTAGCACGAACTCTTCCTGAGCCACGGCGCCGGGTTACACTACCGGTCTGCTGATACCGATTCCAAACATTTTGAATAGCCCTTCGTGAACAACCCAACTGCAGAGCCACGGAACGTTAAGATTGACCACCCTCAATCATCGTTACGGCTCTGGTAGCAGTAGCTTCGTCCATATGGTGTCGAATTCTCGGCATTGTAAAAATAAATGATTGAATAACACGCCAAACTTCAAAAAACAACCTCAGCAATCAATAATCTAGCGCAAACTGATTTAAAATCAAATTCAAAAAAATAAGTAAAACTAACCACTTGACGCTGTGCGAGACAAAAAAACGTTTAAATCTTCCCCTCAACAATAATATCACTTAAACCTAACTGTTATCATTTACTCAACCACTTAATATCATAACAACAGTCATTTAGAAAAGTTATTTTGACGTGGATCGACATAAATCAGTTTTAAAATACAAACTTTCAAGTGGCCCTTATTTTGTTTTGAGGAGTATACAATACTTTATAATTTTGTATAGATTCTTTTATTAAAACTGGAATTCATGTTTTTTCTGTTACTGTGACAATTTTTTTGCGTACTGTTGTACAAGAAAATATGTTTTTTCTTGTGTGTTGTAGGTGTGGCGTCAACGTCTTCATTTTCAGGAAAACAAAATAAATATGTAAAACTGAAAATTTGTTTCAACACCCAAGTCGGAAATCAAAGTTTTATTGCCAAATTAATTTAACAGAAATATTGCAAAATTCTAAAAATCATAAATTTTAATTCAAATAGTTATTCAAATAAGAATGTAATGGACTTCCCTCATCTCTTTTTTCCAAATTAGCTTCAAAAAATCCAATAAAGTGAATTAGTAATCTGCGTTTTTGTAAATGATTTATTTTGTCTAATCTAGATTAACCATCACCATTGGAACCGGGATTGTGACAACACTTATTCGAATTAGATGGATAACAGAAATTTCTTAATAATTTAATTTTACTACTAGCTTTGGGACGAAAATGTGTATTTAGTGATTATAACTGTACCCGCGACGTCGTTCGCGCGACGCATTGTTATAAACTCGATGAGAAGTATATAAGTGTAATAATTATACAGAACTTGCATAGAACAATAATTTTTGCGCAACGCATGCACATGCTCAAAATTGTTTTTTTTTTTTAATTTCCCGAGGAGGGGAGGAAACATTTTCCCGTAACAAAAAGTATCCTAAGTTTTGATGCAGGTAATAAGTTATCACCACACCAAATTTCATCAAAATCCGTTCAATAGTTTTTGCGTAATGTGTGCACATGCACAAAATAGTTTTTTTATTTTCTCGTAGGAATGAAACATTTTTCCGGAGTAAAACGTATCTTAGATATTGACCCAGGTAATAAGTTATTTCCACACCAAATTTCATCAAAATCCGTCCAATAATTTTTGCGTAATGTGTCCACATGCTCAGAATGGTTTTTCTATTTTCCCGTGGGAGTGAAAGATTTTCCCGAAATAAAAAGTATCCTAGATGTTGACCCAGCTAATAAGTTATCATCATACCTTTCATTGAAATCCGTCCAATAGTTTTTGCGTGATGCGTGAACAGACAGACAGACAGACAAAAATTTTAAAAATCGCTGTTTTGATATCTACATTGATAACTATTTACAGTACCAGTACAATTTTCAAAAAATATTCCGTGTACAGAAATGGTTTTGTTACAGTTTTATTATATTATGTATAGATTAGTAATGATGGTAAAGGTGTTATTCTGTAACACCTTTTTTTATCCTTTATTACCTGTATTATCCTTGTTAAAATATGTAAACGAATGACCGTTTAGATGGGAAATCCCAAAAAAAATTATAATATTTTAATAATTATGAAGAAAGGATATTTTAAATTGTTATGTTTGCGGTTAATTGTTATGACGTATACAATGTATACGGTGGGCAATACAGCCCAACAGGATATTATCCTCGTTAAAATAAACAAACGCCTATTTAAACGGCCATTCATAAAATTTATGGGTCGCTAGGTAAAATTCGGACATTTTATGTCCTTTTCAATCATATACTATATTTTAATAAAGTATTTATTTTTCTATGAGATTATGTATGCGTTTGGAAACTAGGTTTGTATACTCAATGCTAGAGAAGGCATTTTTATGTCATCGAAGATGACATATTAATATCGTTGTGTGACTGAATAATTATTGAGTTGTACATCCATATTGAATAAACGCAAGAGGGCTGTACAGTTAACAACTATAGAGTTAACAAAAAATCATAAATTAACACTTTCACTGAGATGACATCCGTTTCTCTATAAATTTTCAATGAATTTTTAATATTTGTAATATTTACCGTTTGGACTGGGACTGTGACGCTTAATCGAATTAGATGGATAAAGAAATTTTTTATCAAATTTATTTTTACTACTATGTACTTCGGAACTGTTTAACCGAAAATCCGCTATGTTATGCAGGATGCTGCGACCGGGGTATTTTGTTTTTAATAAAAAAGAAGATATACGTACTTTACGAAACACTCGAAAATAATAATAACGATTAAAAATTTGATTTAAAAATTTTAATAATACTTAATCTATGCATTGTCAGTTGACTAAAATCGTAATTCAATTGTGGAAATTTTCAAAATATTAAAAATTCATTGTAAATTTATACAGGAACGGAATTGTTTGCTTTTAAACGACAGTAGAATGTCGATTAATCGTCACTCGATTATATATATATATATATATATATATATATATATATATATATATATATATATATATATATATATATATGTATATATATATATATATGTATATATATATATGTATATATATATATATATATATATATATATATATATATATATATATATATATATATATATGTGTGTGTGTATATAATGCTATTTTCGATTTCTAGGGCCCCATTACCATAGTCTCGAGTTCAAGTCGGGTCATGACAGCGGCTGTAGTAACTTAATTTTCAAATCGAAAATTCGCTAATAAAAAAAAATTATTTAAAAAATTTTACTGTATTATTTTTGCACAAAATATACCTATGTGAAAATCATTTACCTTTGAATATTTTTAAATTTTAGCTTCGATTAAAGTGCTTATCTTCTAAATTAAGGCAGTCATGGAGCAAAAACTTTCAGGTGTTAATTAGTCTAGTTAATATATTAAAATTTCATTTACTTTCTAATTATAAATCTAAATACAGATTAGGTTTGCACAATACTGAGTGACCCATGTTAATCACATGTTACGTAATTAATTAATACTTAGTAACTATTTTCTGAAAGGCGATTTCCCTAGAAAAATTACCAAAAAATTTGAACTTATAACTAGCTTTTCGCCCCTCGTGGTATTTAAAATTATGACATCAAGTTGACATCCTTTCTGCTTCTTTTTTTTCAAATGTTATCTGAGTGCCAACCAATCCAGTTTGACAGTTTTTCAAACACTATGTGAATTTTAATCCTTTCTGCTAGTAATATGCAAAGGTCGAACGAAGTTAATGATGTAATTTTTACATGTATTTTCCCACGGAAATTAGATGTTTTTCGGAGGTAAAAAATAGCCTATGTTCTCTTTCATTCCTGCAGCTATCTCTTTGCAAAAATTTCAAATTGACTGATCAAATTATTTAGGCGTGAAAGCGAAACAAACATAAAAACAAACAAACAAACTCACTTTCACATTTAACATATATTATTTATGAATTTCTGATATTATGATTAAGATATAATAATATAACAACTGGATTTAACGTCTATTCGTCAAACTTACTATCCATAATAAACATCAGTGACGTCACCTACATTATTATGATGTGAGTGGAGGACAACGAAAGTGTTGAAGGCTAAGATTTGGAAGGTACACATCTACAACCGTGTTCTTAAAGAAGCTCGTTCAATACTTAAAATACCTTTGCTGTAATTAAGATGGAACATCTTATACACCAATACCTCGCTTTGCGTTGTTTCGTTTCACAGCGTTTTTTCGAAGTTGCGTCGCTGCTGAATTAGTACCTACTAATTTTCACTGTGCGTCGCTAGATTTTCGAAGTTGCGTGGTTTTGGGTTCAAGTCTTTATGTATCAATGTATCTATTGATGTTGTAATAAAGATTGATAATAGATGGCAACTACTTTGAGCGTCTTGGTATAAAACTAAAATAAATGTGTATTACGAACCTGAAAGGAAAGAGGGCTCTAAAAAATTATATTATTTTATTTTGTTTTAATTTGTTTTTTGTTTTTTTTTTGTTTTTTGTATGTATGTAATAAAATTTTATATTATTTTTGTTTTTTAAATGTTTACTTTGTTCAATTTTCTTTTTAAAAAGTAGTATTTTCGTAACCCTGAAACCTATCTTCGATCTTTACATGGTTTACTACAGAAAATCATAATTCACTTTGCGTCGTTTTTGGAACGTAACCACGACGCAAATTGAGGTATTGGTGTATATTAATTTAAATTTTTAAACATGTTATAATTACAGATAGATACAAATTTTTTATATTGATTATGTTAATTAAAGGTCAACCAGCCGTTAATTGATTGCTAATTAGAATAAGTATAATTTTTATGGATATTTATTAAATTTTCAATCAAATAATATGAATTTTATGATAAAAATTTATTGTAAATAAATCGATTTTATTGGTATAATTGTCGGTTTAAATATTTACTTCCTTTATTCAGCCATTTAACTATAGGAAAATGTTTTGCAAAATTATTTAGGTATACCTGATTAAAACCGCCTCTAAACGATAGCAAATTTAAAAACCCTGTTTTACTCACTCAGCAAATTAGAGATAGGTTTGGAAATTAATTCTTGGCGCCCTACTGTCTTGCAGTCAAAATTACCTTTCCAGTCGCCGACTCGTTCCAGGGTATCAGTTGACCGAGACACCCTAATAACCGACCCTCATTATCCCATTTCTATTTTTGCTTGAATTTCGATTTGTTTATTATTTTGTAGTGTTACATAATATAATGTCTATTATTTGAACTAATTTAAACTATTAATTTGTAAAAGTAATTATTTATTGCTTCTCTGAATCTTTATCGCTTAAAATTTAGAATTAAACAATAATTGAATTATTGTAAAATTCCTGGGTAAGTCCATATCAAATCAACCAATAAAAACCTGATTTTAAACATCAATGTTCTCAAAATGCATGATATTTGGTGAATACTTTCTTCACATCAGTGTGGCCAAAAATACCAAGTTATATATTTTTTTGAATATTCGTATTTGAGTTATAACAATTTTTAAAATCCAAAAACTGCAATTTTTCGGAGCGCTTTGAAATATTTAAATACATGTAGCTCAAAAACTATTTGCCCTAGAAAGTTGAAACTGGCACCATTAATTTCAGAATTAAAAGGGCTTTAATTTGACATATACCATGATAATGTAGTTCAAATTTAACCCTTTCTCCACAATCCAAAAAACTAATTTTTATAAAAACTCCAAAATCGGAATTTTTAATTTTTTTGAAAAAAATATATGTTATACCCAACCTCTTAAGTGAGTTGTATACAAAGTTTCACGATGGCATTCTAATGGTAACACACTGAAATAATTTTTATCTGAATTAAGACGTGTGTAATTCTGGTACATTTAGTACAGTATATGTTACTAACAAGTAAACATCTCAAGGACGAACCTATCGATTTTGATGAAACTTGAATTCTAGAACACTAAAAAATAAGCGACACGTATTTTTTTATTTTCAGAAAAACGGTTTGAAAGGGTTAATTCGCTCTTCAAAAATTGGGGTAAAATTTAATGTTTCAAATATCTCGAAAACGGTAAGAGATAGGAAGAGATAGAATAAAAGTTTAAATTGACAATATTGGTCTTTTTTAAAGAGCTATCTATTGATATGCAATTTATTCAAATTACACCAACAGGGATAGTTGGGGGTTAAAATTAGGGGGTTAATTTTGCGAAAGGAGGTTAAATATTAAATATATTAAAATTTTGTTTGTAGATTTCAAATATACGTAAAAAAATCTAATCGACCTGTTTTTGTTCAATTTTCTAATATTAGGGCAAATAGTTTTTGAGCTACATGTGTTTAAATATTTCAAAGCGCTCCGAAAAATTGCAGTTTTTGTTAAACTAACAATTGTTAAACTATAAAAATAATGGTAATAAAAAGATAAAAATTTATATTCGTTATCTTCAAAGCAAGTACTACCATATAAAAGAAATATTATAATGATCTGAAGACATAAGGTTTTAAGCATTGGTTGATTTGATGTGGACCAACCCTCCTACATTCAATTTATTGTACAAATTTATTTTGAAAATTATTGAATTGTCTGGAAAAAACCTCAATAAATTGTATTTAAGTTCAAGTTGATTAGAATTTACACAATATTATGACAGATTTGCTAACTCTCTAACTTATGAGGGGTTCTACTGTACTTAATAAAGTTATTACATATACATATTTATTTTATTATGGTGATTACCTTAATAAATTTTTTTGTTTCGACAAGTTTTACTTACCAATTGTACTTAAATATTACTTATAACTTAATTGATTAAAATAAGTACAGTAAATAACATACACCATAGTGTTATTATTTTTAATGAGTTAAACTGAAGAATTCTGAAATTTAATTATATATGTAATTATTTGAAATATCTAAATACATTAAGCTTAAGTACATATATTTATTAAATACATTCCTAATTGATAATTACGGTATGAATTACCAGGAAAAAAAGAAAAAAATAATATTAGACGATACTGAGGGATTAAACTCATCGATGAAATTGTTTTATTTGTAAAAATTGACAAATTGAGGTGAGACATTTCAATTACTTTTATTGATGTAACTATTATCTTTGTTGGCGCAATTTTTTTTTTTTTGGAGAGTTTTGGTTAAAATAACAAATAAAATCTTTTAAGTAGTTAAATCTGTTTTACAATTAACTTAAAAAATTAATAAACGATTTATTTTATCTTAAAATTACTAATTATTTCAAGGACTTGTGTCTATTTATCAAAAGTAAAACGTTTCTGAAATGATTATTCAGAAAATATTAATTTGTGTAGAAAATTAAAGTAAAATACCTCTGTCGCAGCATCCTGCATAACATAGCGAATTTCCGTTTATAAAAATTAGTTTTTCTCGGAAACTAGTTGACATAGAAAAAAAGTTTAAAGACCTTTTTTATGTAATTTTTTCTTCTCTTTTAAATAGTGTAAAAAAATTTTGCAAAAATTTTTGAATAAGTGTAAATTTTGGCAAAAAACTAATTTTTTGCAAGAACAAAAACCATGTTCCTGGCATCCGACGTGTCTGGCTGACGAATTCATCCAAGGGTTTGGGACATCCAATGTTCTCAGCAAGTTTCGTAAAAATTGGATACTTCGTTCGAGAGTTATCGGGCGGACACACACACACATATATATATATATATATATATATATATATATATATATATTTTTTTTTTTTTTTTTGGTGAATATTATTTTCGGTTTCTAGGTACCTCAAAACAAATTTTTGCCATAGTCCCGGGCCCAGGTCGCGTCATGACAGTGGCTGTAATAGCTGAATTCCATTCTGGAAATTTGCTAAAAGTATGTCAAATTTTTATGCAGGAAGTGGCAAGTGTTAACATTGTTATTAATATTAATTTTTTTATCATAAACGTAAAATTTGGAATAATTTCAAGAAATAGTTGACACGAAGAATGCACTCTCCTGCAAAATCCATTAATTTTGAAAATAATATTATTTACATTATGTGCCATAAAAATCAATTATCAAAATATGTACAGCTTAAAAAATGTAGGATGAGACTTGAGATGCGCAAAATATTTTAAAATCTTTACAAACAAACTGTATTGTACATGCAGTGCGGTATGTTTATCGTACAGTTAGACTGAACAAGAAGGTTTGCCCCCATTTTCACCACTCCAACCTCCTTGCGAACTCGACCCCAATTTAAGCTATACAAGTGGGTAGATCTTTCAAAGAGTAGCATTTCGTCAATTAAAAGCTTTCCTCTCTATCTGTTATAGTTTTCGAGATATCTTAATAAATACGATTTGAATCCCCACCTTTAGGGGCTGGTTTCACCTCGTAAAAGTGGAAGGTGGCTGATAAAAAAAAATACGGGTCCCTTATTTTTGCCTTTTTTACACACCAGTAAAGTTTTATCAAAATTGCGAATTTCACTCTGAGTGTATCTTGTTGTCAGTTTCTTCAACCCTCCTAGTATAGCTCAAGCAGACTAGAATAAGCAGGATTGTTACTGATCAGAGTGATCACACTTGAGCATTTTTTAAAAATAAATATCATACGAATATTTCTAAAGTTTCTGTAAAAAGTAGAGATGTCGATTTTAAATCGATTAATCGAAGCTTAACAAATCGATTCTTTTTTCGATTTTTCTCATTTGAATCGATTCATGAATCGATTATTAAAAGTAAGAGATCGATAACCGATTTTTTCGAAAAATAACTTCATTTTAATAGTAATTCAGAATTCTACAAAGAAACATGTGTTCAAATGAAACACCAAAAACTCTATTGTTAATTGTCACTTTTTACTCGTTATATCAACGAACCCCTCCTATGGGTCTATATAAGTCAGACTATTACTATAAAAGAGAGGAAGAGACCACCTATCTGTGCAAACGACGATCCCTTTCCCACAAAAGCGACCTATTTAGAAAACATTTTTTTGTTAATTTGTTTGAAATTTTTGAATAAACTTGGTTCAATTCGTGGTATTCGTTCTACGTATTCAATTGCCTTATTTTTTATAATTATAATTGAAAAGTTAACTCACTCATCGCCTTTACAAATATAATACCTTACAACCTTACAAGGCGTTTTTACACGATATTACCGTTATTACCTATGTAGTATCAAGCAAGTCCCTTAAACAAAAATTATCAGCTAATTTTATTAAACGCTTAAAATTTCGATTTTTTAGATCGATCTCACAGAATCGATTTTTTTTAGTCGATTTTTTTGATTTCGATTTAAATCGATCCAAAAATCGATCTTTTTTTTGGAGAATCGACATCTCTAGTAAAAAGGATATTTAGACAAATTTTGATTAAATGAGTTTCAACAATAGTTGAGAATTTATGAGTTAAATATTTTTTAGTTCATTGTTAGTTTCTCCAACAGGAAATTTTGAATGTCCTCACTCTGCATGATAATAATCAGTTACAATACATACATAGTTTCTTTCTATAATAAATTAATTACCGTAAACTGGGATGAATCAGAACATAAAGGTAAATTGGAACAAAACGGAAAAAAATTATTAATGAACTTGGTTTAAAAATAACAGACGTAAAGGGGAACATACCTTTCT
This sequence comes from Brachynemurus nebulosus, assembly GCA_035578155.1. Taxonomy (NCBI): domain Eukaryota; kingdom Metazoa; phylum Arthropoda; class Insecta; order Neuroptera; family Myrmeleontidae; genus Brachynemurus; species Brachynemurus nebulosus. Next base: position 2,184,753 of record JAPWDM010000019.1, on the reverse strand, counting down.
TAAACTAGAATAATTATTATTATTTTGGGTAGAAATAGTGACTAAGTTTGAAGTTGGGTAAAAAATATTAAAAAATCAATTTATAATACCTATAATTGATGTCTTCAGTGTTATTTTTAGTTTCGTAAAACTTTATCTAAAAAAAATTAGTTTGGTGTTCCTATGAATAAATTGTTCTTTAACTAAATTTTTACATAATTATTTTGAAACATATGATTGTATAAGAGAAAATAAAACTGCAAACTTTTATTTGTTTTTATTTTTATTTTTTAAAAAGAAAATCATGCAGATTTAACATTTAAATTAGAAGTTGGAAATACGATGTGAAATTTAAATTCATGCCGATTTGTTCCACCGATTTATGGTGTTTATACCTACGATTCCACAAATATGCAAATATAGATTAAAAAAGTGTAATGAATTCCGATAAAAAAAATGAGTATAAAAATAGAAAATATTCTTGTCATTCCAAGGTTACTTTGGAAGGAAATTACAAATGGATAATTTTTGTGTTTTATATAATTATTTATAACAATTATCATAAATTATTTTCCACACGTTTGATTTAAAACAAATATTTTACACAATAAAATTAAAAGATCTGGTTCATATTATTCCAAACATCAAATAGTGGTTAGCTAAACAAACGATTACGGCAGAGATATTTAACTTTACCATTATTCAAATCTGAATATAATGAAGACGAAATTAATTTAGTTACATACCTATAACTTTTTTAATGAAATAGAATGATAAAAATCTTTGATCTGACTTTTAATAAATTTTCAGGAGACTTAATAGTAAAAAAAGAGGTTAAGACGTATAGGAATCATAACTTGACCTGCCCATGTTTTTTACTCTTCAGTTACATAATTGTTCAGTTACATAATGGTTGTGATCCAGAAAGGAACCCTCCAATTGTGTTTTAACTGATGATGAGTTAATTATTCGAAAGCTAGCTCGCAATCGAACAGTTTAATTTAGTGAAAAGTGACAAACTAAATTATTCTCATATAATTAATTGTAGATAGTTTTACCTTGTGAAAATCCATAATATACTTATATGGCGAAGAATATTTAACTTTGTCAAATTTTCACTTAAATATAGAAAAATACTTTTTCACAAACATTGAACTCAGTTCAATTCCGAGTTCACCTGAAGGTGGTTTAAGAAACCGAAAACTAGTTTGTGAAAAAGTATTTTTCTATATTTAAGTGAAAATTTGACAAAGTTAAATATTCTTCGCCATATAAATTATTCTCGTATTTTGAAAATTATTTCTAGTTACTTATAAGATTATGTAAATTTTTATACGATAAAATTACCTAGGGTAAAAGCCCCTATACTCGAACGTGATTCAATACTCGAACAGTTTTGATATTTTATATATTAATTAAGTTATTTCTTAAAAAAACCGATAAATATCAAAACTGTTCGAGTATAGGGGCTTTTACGTTAAATGAGTTTTATAGTTTCTGAAGTACCAACCCAAGTTCGCACACTTGTTGAAAACAGGAGGTACCATATACTGTGTGAGTTTTTCGAGAGTTGCCATTTTTATTACAGCCAAACCGTTGATTTAATCGAAAAATTGTTCAATTAATAGTTGTAGATATCGACGGGGGCAACCGATTGCTATAGTCGGGAGCTTTATAGCTCTTATGGTTTTCGAGCTATGATACAAACTTATCGATTTTTAAATGAGACTATATATTAATTTTTCGATAAAACTGATCTAATGCATTAATTTTATCAATATAAATGAGCAAAAAAAATTTTTATCCAAGTTTAATTTTTTAATTTTTCTTAAATTTATCAGTTAGGCGGTAAAAATATGCATATGTACTTGAGGCTACTTCAACCGATAGTGTTTTTCTTGGTTACATTTCCATTACATTCAAGAAAAGAACCTTTTCCAGTACCATTTCTATCATAAAAATTTGGTTGTAATAGAAATGGCAACTCTCAAAAAACTCACATGGTAAACTTGGTACATTAATGTATTTCGGGGTTAAGCCTATGGTTACAATAGAGAGTAATGATAATTACTGTGAATGCGCAAACTGCTTGTTATTTGTGCATGGAATGAACTGCTTGTTATTTTTGTTACCTACTATGAAAAAAATGGATTTTTTCTACGGATTGATTTAACATTAAAAAAAAAGCTACAGACTCAGTCTTTTCGTAATTTTCACAGTTTTACTTATGGACGATTAGAAACAATTAAAAAGCAGTTCATATTATCCTTTTCTTATCTTAAAGTTATTCTGTGGTTATTCTTATTTCAAACATAATATGATAAGACATAAGACACGAAATTCAAGATACAGTGCAGTTTAAGCACAAAATCACTTTAAAGATTGAATAAAAGTATAAGCGGAATTCAGGGGGGGGGCAAAGAGGGCAACTGCCCCCCCCAAATATTCGTACAAATAAAAAATTAAAAACTTGAACAAGCTTTATTAAAATGATATGGCAAAAGAAAAGGGGTGAGGATGCAGAAATTAAGTCAAGCATTTGTCGACCTGAACTGGTTTGCTATTCTAAGAATCTCCCGAAGTGGTTTTTATGTTAAATATATTCCTTGTCCCCCCTCCCCCCAATATTTTTCTTGGAATCCCGCCTATGGTCATAAAAGTGTATTTATATTCTAAAACATTTCTCTATAAAGTTCATTACGACTTTCAAGTATTATTGAGAAATCCTATCGGAATTAGTGTCAGGGTAACTTTATATGAAAATTTAAAAAATTTACGGATGTAACATTGAAAAATAAATTTCGAAAATAAATTTTTAAAATACCTATAGTTGCATAATTATTATTTGTTTTTTAAACGAATTTATTAGGTCGTTGAGCCTTTGTTTTTCTCTTATTAATAGATTGGAAAATTTGAACTTGCCATACATTGGATGTATCTCAGTATCTATCGTATCTATCTCATCTCTACGTAATGTTACGTGAATTTGTATTGTATTAAAAACGTACTGTTTGAGATGTTTCCGCAACGTAATTATTTTTGGGTATTTACTAACCTACTTTATTTTTTAAGACACATGTTGGCAGATAATTTTCATTTAATGAAAATTAATAATTTTAACACAAACATAAACATCACTTAATACGTATAATTTTCAATTTTTAAAATAATTCTGTTATTTAACATCATTTTTAAATATACAAAAAAAAAATGTATGGAATAATGGGTCATAATTTTCTGGCGCCATGTTAAAATAGTTTTAAATGAAAAATTTTAAAGACGATAACAATTTTTCCAATTTAAAAACATTTTTTTTGTAAAACAATAAAAGTTGCCTAATTTTTTTTTATAAAAAAAGAAAATTTATAGGAAATTAGGGAAATTTGATTACTTAAAGGATTTTACCAAGATCTGTATCTGTGCAGAGAATAAAATAAAGTTTTTCGTTGGATCTGTCTGCATCTGTATGCGATTTTCTCAATAATTTCCGTAACTAGCGAATGAATTTTGTTCCGATTTTCATTAGTGGAAAGAGTAGTTCACGAGGAAAATTTATGTATGTAAACAGAGACGTATTTACGGGCGGACTAAGTGAACTATAACCCGGGATAGTAAATTGTGGGGCGCCAAATATTTTGAATTTGAATTTTGTCATTTTAATAGCAAAATTGAAAAGTTCGCACCCAAATCACGCTGATTCAACCAATCATTCCAATTCAAATCAGTCTGATTTGAGAAAAAATAATTTTTTTAATTTGATGACGTCATCAAGTTGACTAAAAATTTTTAGTGCCTTAAAAACCGTAAATAAAATGATAGACTAATGAAATCAGAAGCGATTTATAGGTTTCTGAAGTTGTTCTTTACATTTTTATGAAAATTAAACATGTAGGACCACTAGAAAAAAGGATTTCTGTCGAATCTCATGTTTCTAAAGGAATTTCGTTATTTTAATAGCAAAAATGAAAAATTAAGAAAAAATACTGTGTTTACAAATATTTATGAATATTTATAAACAGGGCCAGCTTAGCCAATAGGCCACCCTAGGCCACGGCCTAGGGGTGGGAAATTTTTAGGGGCGGTAAATTTTTAAAATAGGGCGGAAAAATGAGTAATTAAGGTCTTTTTTTTGCTCGTCACTTATTTTTTTTAAGAGAAAGTTTGTAAAAAAGGTAGGAAAAGGAGCGGCAAATTTTTAAAACAGGGCAGAAAAGTTTGTGATTGAGGTTTTTTTTTCAAGATTTCCTTTTTTTCAAACAAAAGGTAGGGGCGGCATTTTTCAAGGTGCCTAGGGGCGGACTCAGGGTTAATCCGGCCCTGTTTATAAACATTTTGTGTATGTAGGTACTTGGTGAATAAATCCTTTAAGAATTTCTAAGACAAACGATCATAGACCCTCGTGCGAATAGCCAACATAAATTTAAAAAAATGTTTTTTTTTTGTTTTTGCTTCGATCAATCGTTTGTGAATCGTTTGTGAATGTTTGTGATGCTATTATTTTCGTTTGTGACTAATTAGTTAATTAATTATTTAATTGTTAATTAAGAGTGTGCGAATAGCCAACATTTTTTTAAAATTTATTGCAATATTGACTTCCGGGCACTTAATCGATCGAAAATCGTTTGTGAATTCCAAATATACCATTAAAAACATTTGTGACAGCGAATTTAGCGAAAAAAATAATAAAAAAAATCAATTATTTTTTGTAGTAATGAAGCTTTTTATATTGGCCACTCTATTTAGTTGCGCTAAATCTATACTCCACTGCCCTCTAGTGTGAGAAAAAATAACTATTTTGTAAATGACAGCTGTATACAGAATTTTTTTTATTATTTTGTAAAAAATACGTTGTCACAAATGTTTTTAATGGTATATTTGGAATTCACAAACGATTTTCGATCGATTAAGTGCCCGGAAGTCAATATTGCAATAAATTTTAAAAAATGTTGGCTATTCACACACTCTTAATTAACAATTCAATAATTAATTAACTAATTAGTCACAAACGAAAATAATAGTGTCACAAACATTCACAAACGATTGATCGAAGCAAAAATAAAAAAATTTCATTTTTTTAAATTTATGTTGGCTATTCGCACGAGGGTCGATCATAGGCTTACTGACTTTGCTAACAACAATGGCAGCGTTTAAAGGTTTAGGCCGCTATTACATCGTCATAGATATATGTCAAAGATCTTTGATCAAATCTATGATCAAATATTAAGAAGTATCTTTAGATACTTCTAAATCTATGATCAAATATTAAGAAGTATATTAAGAAGTATTAAGAACTATGGTTACAGAAATATTATATTATTATAAAAGTTGACTTTACACTTATTTCTTTGATTAAATAAAACTTTGACATATATCTATGACAGTGTAATGGCAGCCTTAGTAACAGCACAGATAGTTTCCATCTTTCGTATAAACTGACACATATGATGCATATCATGTCATAATATTATGTGTGCAAGTATTAATTGGATTAATTGTATAAAAGATAAGTAATTTATAGAAGCAGGTGTGGTAAGGTAAGGACACTGATACTCCACAGACGGTAAAACTCTAAGCCAGTGGTTCCTAAAATGGTCATATCGACTAGGGATGATCGATATTCATCGATGGTAGAAAAACATCGATGTTTAGGGGGAAAACATCGATGTAAAAACATCGATGTTATGTCCTCGATAACATCGACACATCAATGTTACGAGAATAATATCGAAACATCGATATTACTCTAAGCTATCCAGTAGTAAAAATGTCCTGTAGCTGATTTAAAACAAGATCCATTACTTTTATATTCTAGCATCCACTTATCCAAACTTGAAAAAAATTGTCATTAAATATTTGTGTTTAACAGCAACTTCAACAGCTTCAGAGAGACTTTTTTCAAAAGCTGGGCAGTATTTGTAGCAACAAAGGAACAGATTAAAAGGAAAACCTCTAACAAAGTGACTTGTTTTGCAAAGTGTACCAAATAAATACTGGCAATGTTAATTTTTAATAAATAAAATAATAGATTATAATGGTTGTTTATTTTGCTACATAAACATCGATGTTTTCGAACATCGATGTCTTTCTTTCGATATATATCATATATCGATACTCTTGAATCGATGTTAACATGGATGTCAACGTCGATGTTTTTCTAATATCGATCATCCCTAATATCGACCTGCAAGGGGCCTGAAAAAAGAAATTGGGGGTCGATGAGATGGAAATGGGGGTCTAAAGCAAGAAAGTAGACATAATGTAAAAATGTGAAGTTGGTGACCTTTTGTTTTTTAGGTGGTCAGGTAGAGACTGGTGGCGTATACCCAAACTAGGTCCAGAGCAAAAAAAGGTCATCGAATGAATTGTGGAGGAAAGATTATATTTCCGAAGTTCTTACTGAATTTGTGTATACACTAAAATAAATCGAAATGTTGTACAATAAGTCGCTAGTATATGTATAAATACAAAGTTTAAATTTTATTTAATTTTCCTGGAATTTTCTTCACAGTCAAATAATTTAATGGTGACTTTTTTCCTCCACGATGACCTTCATACTTTTTTTCCAAGAAATTACAAATTTTCATTTATTGTTCTAATTATATAGATATACATTTTGTAGGAAGTGAAAAATTAATCCAATAAAATTGGAACCTCTAAATAGTAATATTATCTTATTAAAATGAAAATTTACAGAAATTATCATTTTATTGTATGTAATCTCTCAATAAAAGTCAATTAATTGTTGCATATCACTAAACACTGCACTATTTACTTTAATTTTTTTTTAAATTGATTCAAGTACAAAATAGTGTTCAAAGTCAATCCCCTTCGTTTCCTTCGTTACTTTGACTTAAGTTGGACGTAATTAATGGTATAGGTTTCAAAATACAAGTTCAGCAGAAAAGTAACGTCTTTTATTACGTACTGAATGCAATTTCAACAAAATGAGAACTTATTTATAGGATTTTAGCACTATTCTATTCGTTTTTCATAAGATTAAGCTATTAAGATAGGTCCAGGTTAAATTTTAAAGTCGAAATCGAATAAAATTCACCCTTGTAACGTTATCCAGTATCCTCTCTACAGACAGCTGTATAATTAAGCACGCTATCCTTACATCTCTATGGGACTTTTTTGGTATTACCATGAATTGACCCTCACGTAACATTAGTATTTTAGTAACTATTATCGAATATTTATCAAATTTTATAATAAACCGTAAAAAATATGCTTAAATGCCTTATATGTTATCCCAAAAGCAGGGCTCTGGAGGCCACGGGAATAAAGTATATCTTTTAAAAATTTCTCCCCAAAAAAATAAATCACGAGCAAAAAAAAAATTATTTTTTTTACCACTACCGATCCCGGCTACCCCGACTACCCCAACCCCTCGTCGGGCCTACCCAAAAGCCTGGAAAAACTAGTTATTGGTGAACGCTAACCTAATCCGTCCCTAATATAATTTAACACGCGCTTTGCGAATTTTTAATAAAATCACTGTCAGACAAAATAATCTTAAATTGTAGGTGATAATCTCAAACCAAATAGTCAAATCACTATATTGAGCCGTACTGTGGGCTGGATTATACATAATAATAAAATTTTCCCCTTAAGGACCCACAAAAAATAAAAAATATAAAAAATTCGCGAATTTTTTATATTTTTTATTTTTTGTGGGTCCTTAAGGGGAAAATTTTATTATTATGTCAAACCAAATACTTGCTTTTTGACGGAAAAAATGAAAAATTTAACCTTCAAGTCACTAAAATTCTCTCAACATCTCTTTCTATAATTTTATATTTCAACATAAAAATATCCCTATCGCAGCTTTCTGCATAACATAAATTTTAGTGAATGTCATAGGTGGCTGTAATAGCTAAATTTTCCTTTCAGAAATTCACTAAAACTCCGTCAATATAACAGGTCTATCGAATTATTTAATTTTATTTTATACATTCTGAGAACTAAATCAGTTTTTGTTTCAATAAACGATCCCCATCTTTTTAATTCTTGTCAATTTAATTAAATAAAAGGTTATATCAATATTCACTAAATATATGCATTAAATGTGCAGTTCCTTTGTTTAAGTACATCCAGACATCCAGTATCTATTTTTAGAGTAAAAGACATGAGTTAAACACTAATTTCAGTTAAGATTTTTTATTGACTTAGGAAATTATCAACTATCTGTCATTCTACGAGTTTTCAAGTGAAATTAAGCGCAAACTCTCATAGAGGTAACTGAATCTTTTTAAGAAATAAATCAGAAGTATCAAGGATTTGACAAACATTAAAACTTGTTCCTGGCATTAGACGAACAGGCGCTTGAACGTACCCTGGTTCAACGCACACCATTAAATCATATTCATCATCCCCAAAATCCGATAAATTTTTCGCCTGTGTACTCCACGGGTTCCATACTACCGTATCCGGTAAATTACATTTTTCAATACGGATCTTTCGATTACTTACCGCATCGGTGATGAAATGTACCGGTGCCGAATTCGTGTAAATTCGGTCGGTTACATTAGAAATTGTGATTTTATCCCGATTTTCTGTATCAACTTGGCCATCTTTCGTTTTATCAATATACTGACACCCAGTTAATCCGATAATTTCACATTTTCGGATATCGCGTACTCGAAAATAGTTGTGCAGCAATAAATTGAAGTTAAATGGATAAATTTTATTCGTATTATAAACCACAATATCAAAACAGAGTTGCCTCTCACGTAACGTGAGCTTAAACATAATCCGAAACGAGTAATTCCATATCGATCGAGTGTAACAAGAATCGTCTAACGAAAACATTGCTTCTACGTCACCGCCTTCAATAACACGAGGCATATATTCGATTTTCCATGGTTGAATTCGTGCAAATCCATGTTGTGGTCCCACTTTCCATTGACCAAAGTGTGGAAACACGATTGGAACACCACCACGAATTGGTTTTTTCTCGTCAAATACTGCTTGTTTACTGACAAATAATTGTTCAATATTATTAACTCGCCACGATGTGACTGTGGCCCCAAAAATATTGACTGTACAGCTGGTATAATTGCCTCTGTCAAGACAAACTGTTTTCAAAGTTGCCATAATTTGTTCCTAGTAATTTTTGAATTTGTCTATAAAAACTTTTTCTCAAAGGCAACTATTTTTTTCATAATTTATTTAAAATTTTAGTATTGCCAGATTTTTTACTGAAAGCATTAGTGTCGTTTATGTGAAGCTGTCTAGTTGGATTTCCGTTGCTCGCTACTATTAGATTTTATTGCAAATTAAACCTACTTTGGCTAACTTAATTTTTTACCACCAGACAGTGTAACTGCAACAGCCACTTACCAATTATTTTATTATTAATCGTAAAATAAGTAAAATTACATTTATACCTACTAAAATAAAATGTATTTTTCAATAACATAGAGATTGCCGACCCCTTTGTACCTACCATATATCGGTTTAATATACTGGTAACCTTCGTAAATGAAAGTAAAAATAATTAAACATAAAAAAAATTGCATAATTATTCTAATTTATTCAAGCAGGAAGGTTAATTAGTATATCTACCATATTTTTCTTTTGAATCAATGTACATACTAATAAAGATTACAATCATTTCGAAAAAACCCAAAAATGCGGTTCAGATTATTAAGTTCAATATTGTATTTCAACGAAAAATTTTTAATAGTTTTCCTATACTTATTTTTGCTAAGTTCCTCCGGCTGACTATGCTTGTAAAAGTTTTTCTTTAGTTCCCTCTCAGAACTTCAGATGAATATCGGCCCAGTTTCTCTAAAAAGATGATTACAAACGCATACCGCTAAAATCCTAGTCCCCCCTCCCAACTATTTTGCTTCTGCAGCTAAATTATAAAAGCTAAGATAGCATATTACGTAATTAACTAACGTAATTGAGGTTGTCAATTGCATATTACACACAAGCGAAAAGTTATACAAGAGCTGCACAGTGCTGAGTGCGTAATTGCGCGAGTGTGTAATATGATTTACAGTCGAGTTACATACTATACTTTATCTACGACTAATATAAAACTCACAATAAATAATATAAATTTAGTACGAGTATAATAATTTACGATTATGTCGAACTTGAAATGCATTAAAAACAAATTTTAACCTTTAGACGTTCCATAAAAATTTTATACAGAACAAGATATACAAGACATACAGTAATAAAGATTAATAAAAGTAGTAAACTGTAGTTCTTTACACACAGCCGTGTGTATTTTGTACAGTAAATAACCAATTTCATAGTCGTCGTAGATGAAAATAATGACTTGGGTGGCGACTGTTACAAGGATTACAGGCAAGGAGTCTTTTAAAATACCTCTTTTTTCTGTTCGTTATAATTAAAATTTTGATATAGTCTCTCTATAGAAATCTCTTTTTTATTGAAGAAAATCAGAACAGTAATAGGAAATAAATTATGCATAAATAAGGGTTTAAACACATTAATTATTTATTTAACGTAAAAGCCCCCATTATGGAACGGTATCTAATGCTGGAACAGTTTTGACATTTACATATTTATTTCTTTAATTAAGTAAGGAAACATTAAATGCGAGGTGAATTTAAATTGAAAAACAATCATTCTATTAATAATAATTTTTGTTATCAGACGTTTCTTTCAGAAATAACTCCATTAATATGTAAATGTCAAAACTGTTCTAGTATTAGATACCGTTCCATAATGGGGGCTTTTACGTTATAGATGAAATAAAACCCTCAGAATCGTTTTAAAAATACCATCAAAAGATTATTTATAATAATTTTTACAATATTTGTTTCAGAAATGTGGAAAAAGGAAGAACCCGCTAATAATAATGAAAAAGACAACAAGTAAGTCATTTAATGTCGACTTCGACTTTACATACAAAAATAATTTTTAGTCAAAATACTGACTCAAATATTCTATGTTTCAGAGATGTCGAAAGTGTATCAGGATTTCAATCGAAAGACCCCATTATACGTGAGGGGGCAACAGTGGAACATCCCACAACGTGCGTTGCTTTGTTTTTACCTCAACTGCAGTTAAAAATAATAATTTTACTTTGTATTTTACAGTTTTTTGGAAACACTGATGCATCTTTTCAAAGGAAACATCGGTTCCGGAATATTTGCAATGGGTGACGCGTTTCGACATGCTGGTCTTATCTTTGCTCCAATTATCACGTTGTTTTTAGGTGTTATTTGTGTACACGCTCAACATTTACTGGTAAACGGAATAAACCTAGTTTATATTTGTAAATATTTTACTTAGCAAAAATACCACTTTTTATTTTCAAACTGTGACAATATTGTTTCAAACCGTTAGTTCATTTTCAAACAGAATAAAAATTACATTCGATACATGCCTTATATACTAGTTTTATCTACCTGTACCTATGAAGAGGGAGTGGTATGTGATGTGGAAGTGAAAGGGATCGGGATAGTAGGAGAATCCGAAAATCAAGAAAAACAAGATTACATTACATGTGACAAAAGACAAACAAACACGTGACAAAAGATTGAACTTGAAATTGACAAAAAGACAATATTACAGTAAATACAGTTTTAAACAGAAATAAAAATTTAAATAAATTATAATATTGAAAATAAAATTGGACTGTAAATATCGGTGTAATCATTTAAAAGGTGATCGGTGTTATGTTTATTTATTTCTATTGCTTCCAGAATTGTTAACTTCTGTCTTTTGCTTGCCTCGTGTAACACGGTCATTTCCAGTTGTGGTGTGTATCCGGTGTCTATTAAATGCCTCGCAAAGGCAGAATCGGATTTCTTATTTCTATACGACCTGAAATGTCTACTCTCCGGGTTTCAAAGTTTCTACCAGTTTGACCGATATAAAAACCATTACAACCTTGGCAGTTTAATTTGTATAATAGATACCCGATTTTTTAAGTTTTTCAATTTTTGTTTTATTGTTATACAATATTAAGTTTCCTAAACTAAAGCCTGATTTAAATGCTATATTTATATTTAATTTTACTAGAATTTTTGATATTATTCTGTTTGAAAATGAACTAACGGTTCGAAACAATATTGTCACAGTTTCAAAATAAAAGGTGGTATTGTTGCGAAGTAAAATATTTGTCTATTATTTGCAAATACGGAATACAATAAAGTAACGCTCAAATCTATTAATACTAATTTATATTTGCAATTCAATAAAATTTCGACCCGGTAAAATCGGAATGTTCAAATTATAAATCTTATTTTAGATTAGAACTTCACTCGAAGTTCAGAAACGAGTCGGTGAAGAAGTGATGCTCGATTATGCTACGACAGTTGAATTAGTATTTTCAACCGGGCCACCACCTTTTAAACAGATGGGCATTAAAATGCGTCGTGTTGTGAATTTCTTTCTTTGTGTCACACAATTTGGTTTCTGTTGCGTTTATTTTGTATTTATTTCAAACAATATAAAAAAGGTAAAGAAAGCTTTAAACTCGTTGAATCGATTGGGGGATAGTTAAAGAATGAGTTAAATTTTATTTTAGGTAGCCGACGCTTATGATTTCGTTATATCGGAAAATATTTGGATGGTAATCATACTAGTCCCAATTTTGTTGAGTTGTTTAATACGAAATTTGAAATATCTTGCCCCGTTATCAATGGCTGCAAATGTGTTTATGATTGCAGGCATCATAACAACATTTTATTTTACATCCCAGGACATTCCTTCTCCAAGAGAGAGGGATTACATAGCTTCGTGGAGGCTGTTTCCATTATATTTTGGGACAGCTATCTTTGCGTTTGAGGGCATTGGATTGGTAAGTATACACCAAAGAGTGATCCCAAAAACAGTTGACTAATATAAAATTTTAAAAAAACCTCTGCAGTACCGTGGCGTAATAAAATGGCTGATGCCATTACAACATAAACTCTTTTTATACGGTGGTTAGGGTCTGCATAAAAAAATCGCACAAAAAATTTCTAAAACTTCATGAATAGCTATAAAAAGTATAGTTCGCTCCAGATTGTCGAAAAATAACTTTTTTACGCGGTGTATCGGGACCGTAAACATAACTCAAAATCTTACAATGTCAGTAAAAATTCCTTTTCTAAACAAAATAAAGAATTAATTTACACATGGGAAAATTTTTAAATAGTTAATTTTATTTTTATAATATTGCAAAAATTGCGATTCACACATATGTAAAGAAACTGAATGATGCAATAATTCATATAATTATGTAATAGGTATGATGATAAAATGCTTAGAAACAGTCAATTACTAACCTTACCGCAAATTAATGATCATATTTCTTATATTTTCTTACTTTTCATTCTCATTATGTACTCTGATAATAGATATATTTTTAAAACACCCCTGTCGCATATTTTCAAAACATCCTACATAACATAGCGAATTTCCGTTTATAGAAATTAGTTTTTCTCGGTAACCAGTTTATATAGAATAATGGATTTAAAACTTTTTTATGTGATTTTTTTCTCCTCTTTCTAATAATGTGAAAAAATTTTTGAACTAGGGAAAATTTTGGCAAAAAACTAATTTTTTTCACGAAAAATGCCCAACAAACCATGTTTCCGGTATCGGCCGTGTCTGGCTAACGAACTTGTCCAACGGTTATATATATATATATATATATATATATATATATATATATATATATATATATATATATATATATATATACACATACATATACATATATATATAGGGTGTCAGAGAAATAAGTATTGTCCTTTTAAGGGGTGACTCATAGCACCCTGTAGACTCTAAAACCACAGGAATTTTTTCGAAATTAACAGTCGTATCACCCCTCAAAAGGATAAGAGTTATTTCCGTTACACCCTGTAGATATATATACATATATATATATATATATATATATAGGGTGTAAGGGAAATAACTCTTATGCTTTTGAGGGGTGACAACCGTTAATTCCGAAAAAATTCCTGTGGTTTTAGAGTCTACAGGGTGCTATGAGTCATACATATATATATATATATATATATATATATATATATATATATATATATATATATATATATAAATTTTAGTGAATATTATTTTCGGTTTCTAGGGACCTCAAAACAAATTTCTGCCATAGCCCCGCGCTAAAGTCGCGTCATCAGAGTGGCTGTAATAGCTAAATTCCATTCTGGAAATTCGCTAAAACTACATAAAAAATCGCACAAAAAAGACCGCATAAAAGAGGTTATGCTGTATTCTCATTGTCACTATTATTCTTACATGGCCTTAGATTTTACAATAATAATAATACCACCAAATGTAATATATCAATCCTCCATATCTCTACAACTTTTCTTATTTTCAACCCCAAAATTTTTTTATAATTAATGTCTTATTAATCGAAAATTGACAGACTACCCAAATAGATTATTTTTTGGCTTTGGACTCTTTTGGCTTTATTATGTCCAAACAACAGAGAAATCACGTAAAAATTTATTTTAGGTACTACCGTTACGAAACGAAATGGAAAAACCGAAATTGTTTGGACGATGTTGTGGAGTGTTAAATTTAGGAATGACTCTTGTAACAACTCTCTTTATTTCTGTTGGATTTATGTCGTATCTTAAATATGGTGACGACATTGCCGGAAGTGTTACACTGAACTTCGAAAATCCGATACTGTATGAACTGATTTATTTTTCTGTAAGAAAACAAATATGAACCAATCGTGTTTAAATTTCAGATTGGCCCACATAATCCAAATTGTGATCGCCACTGGAGTTTTATTAGGATACGCTTTACAATTTTATATACCAATCGAAATAATGTGGCCAACGATTTTGGAAAAATTTGGACCACTCAAGTATCCTGTGTTCGCCGAACTTTGTTTCCGAACATTTTTTGTTCTAATTACATGTAAGTTAAAAGTTTTCTTTTATACCGTAAAACGGAGTGTGTAGCATTTGTGTGCCGAACAGATAAGAAATCTGTGATTATTGAAATTAATGGTTTATCGCTTAAAGATGGCTGTATTTAAGTTTATCATAAGTTACTATTAACAGATAATAATAATTTAAAACTATTATGTAGAAACTGATAAGATTAAATATAAAAAGTCGACAGCCAAATAGTACAAAAATAAGGCTGGGCTGTTTCGTAATTTATTAAAATAGTGTTTAGATTCAAAAGACTGGTAAATTTCATATCTTAGTTCCTCTATTTATTAAAAATATGCAAAATTATGGTAATTTCTTTACAAATATTCAATACATTTATCTAAATTATTAATATACGTCAAACTGAAACACAATTAGAATGAAGAGATACCACAACGGGGTTAATAGATACGAACATAGAGGTGAATAGAATTCGATGCATCAAGATTGATCAAAGTTTAAAGAATAATTTTGGAAAATTTACTTACTTTATGAATAGAGTTTCTTTTTAAGTTTATGATACTATTAATTTTTTTAAATTTTATTTACCTTCCAAAAATATTAATTTATTACCTAATAATGATGACCGGATTTACTCTAAGTGCGGCCCTGGGGGCCGTAAAAATGCCGCCCCTGTTTTACCTTAAAACAAATATTTCAAAAAAATTTCTTAATAACTTTCTGACTTTTTCCTCTTTTCCTATGAAAAATAAGTGACGAGCAAAAAAAAACGTCAAATTCCAAATTTTGCCGCCCTCTTAAAAATTTGCCCCCTGGGGCCATTGCCCCTAGTGTAAATCCAGCAGTGCTAATAATACTATTTAGTAAACGAATTTAACAGCCTTCTACAAATTTTCTACTAACCTCCCATTTGTATCTACTATGGAGGGTAGAGTATCAGAAGTATCTCCATATATAAAAAGTGGCCCCAAAAGTGGATGAAATTAAGATGGCACTAGTGTACTAAAATTCTTAAATTTAAAACTAAGCGCTGAAGATTTTAAAACTGAAACAACAGTTTTTATTGTTTTTAACAGTTTTAATTGTTGTATTTAATTCAATTTTTATTGTTTTTATATTTAATTCAATTTTTATTGTTTTTATATTTAATTCAATTTTTATTGTTTTTACCAGTTTTTAACAGTTAGTATTTCCCTTTGGCATCTTTCATTTCACTTATAATCGCTAAGTTCAGATCGAACCCTGATTGCTTATCAGCGTCGTTCTGGGTAATTACTGAACTATTATTTCATCAAATTCAGGGACCACTTTTTCGATTCAAGTCCCATATGAGATACTTCTCCTTTAACTCTACCCTCCATAGTATCTACTGACCCCAAGTGCCGGGTGAAACGAAAATTAATCATCACTAATATTATCTAATATGTAAGAAAATGTTTGAAAATCGAATCCAAAGTTCAAAAAGTATGCTGTTAGCTCCCTTTTACGGTAATACGTTGTAATGTTGGTTACATAAGCTAATAAAAAAATTTTTTTTCAGTTACGCTCGCAGAACTTATTCCATTTTTGGATTTATTTATATCGTTAGTCGGAGCTGTTAGTAGTTCAGCGTTGGCATTAATGTTTCCACCAATTTTAGATATTGTGTTACATTTAGAATCGAATACATTAAATAAATGGCGTTTATCGAAAGATGTGTTCATTATTTTAATTGGAGTTGTAGGATTCGCGACGGGAACGTACGCCAGTATAAATGAAATTATAAAGAAATATCAAGAAGACACTGTTTGATTTTTGTGGATTTTAAAAGTAGAATGATATTGATAAAAGACGAGACAATTTAGTAAAAAATACGCCTATTTTGATAGAAAAAGTATTTATTGTCTGTAAAAATGCGTTTTAACTGTGGTTTTAACCATTTTTAAAAGCAATTCAGTTCTTGTTTTTGCAAATCAGTATAAAAATTCCAAAACTATTCTAAATTACTTGACAAGTACAAATTAATAATAAAATTTGTACCTTAGAATAGAAATGTTGAATTTACGTAGCCCTTGAAATTAGGCAATCGACAGAGCATTAATGTGCTTTTATTGCATCAGACAGCTCAGATAGAACAATTAACAATTGGGATGTTCGCCAGAAAATTTTGTTAGCCTAACGTTATGTAACGGAGCTTACACCGTTACAAACTAGAGGGCTCGCATTCAAAAAATTAGCATGCATTAAATATTAAAACAAGAATTTCTAATATGGTGACTATTTTGATTTCATAATCTTTGAATGTGGCTGTACTTCAAAAGTTAAATATTCATACCGTGAAAAACTATTAAAAAATATTTAAAATCAGAGCCCTCTGGTTTGTAACGGTACAAGCTTCGCTAGCTAACGTTATGCTAACAAAATTTTCTGGCGAACACCGCTTATTCGGGCACATTCGGAAAATATAGGTGGATAATACCATATAATATTTATAATATATACCATATATACGATATATATACCATATATTATATACTGATAATTTATTAAATCTGAGTACTTTTCTGTCAGGAAATTTCATTGAGGGGATACTAAAACTATAATCTGGTTAACATTTTTATTCTGAGGTGCAAATATAAAAAAAGTATGCTTTTAATTAATATCTAATAGGTAATTACGCTCTCGCTGTGAACTGTATACAAAGTAAAGCACAGTTCACATTCTAATTTTTATAAAGAAAATAATTTTATAATATGTATGAAGGCATGTGACATTACAGTTTAACTTATTTATAAACGTGATAAATAAGTTCCTATATTTTAAACGCAGACTTCATTTTTAATAAGTAAAAATTGATGATACAAAACTTTCAAAATTATTCACTTTATCGTGTTTCATGTTTAAAAAAAAAAAAAAAAAAAGTAGAAGACATTTTAGTGAATAGTTTAATATTTTTGTAAAATAGTCCTGATTTAGATTTACTAATTAATGACGCACCAATTTTTAAAGAAAAGCATTTAATAATAATTTTAAAACCGATATCTTTTTAGAAGTGAAGAAACACTAAAATCAGTTTTTTGTTTAAACTTTGATTTTAGTGTTTGTAAAATATGATATCAATTTTAAAAACACATCATTTTTACCGGAATTAGTAGAACTAAATTTAATATCGGATAAAAAAGTACCTGATTAAAATATTATTTATAAAAATGTAAAAAAAAAAATAACAAAAATATACCTAAGTGTCCTAAAAGAATTTAAGTTATTAAAATAATTATTTATTCGTAATAATAGGATAAATAATTGTGATACACAGAAGTGAGATTAAAAAGATTTTAATAAAATTAAGGAAATATTGGAGGAAATCACATTCAAGGCTTCCTTATATTAGAATAATATTTGATGCACAAATAAAATGACAAAAAAAATTTATAAAATTCCTTCTGATTTTAAACTATAACTTTTCATTTTTCATTATACATATTTTTATCGGGTTATTGTTTTTTTTTAATTTTATGTTTCATAAAAGTTACGAAATGACCATAACAATGGGTAATATGTAATAATTATCTGTAAGATTTTACAATAAAAGATTTTTATACGTATTTCTGTATTTCTTACCCTTCTTTTCTTTTCTTATTATTATTCATATTACTTTCATAAAGTGCTAAATAAAATCGTCAAAAATTAAAAGGCATTCGGCGTGTTCGTTGCTGAGTTTTTCTGCTCAAAGTGAGCTGCTAGCGCATACGCAAGAACTTTTTTTATGGAATACACAAGTATTTCGTACTTCATAAAAATGTTCTTGCGCATGCGCTAACAGCTTACTTTGAGCAGAAAAACTCAGCAACGAACACGGCGATTTTTGTCATAGAACCATAAATAAAATAACACAGTTACAAAGAGGCAGTGTTGCCAATGTGTAGGTAATTACCCGATTTGACGGGTAATTTCAATTACCGGGTAAAACGGGTAATCAGGTAATCGCCATATTTGCCTACACTAACTAATTTTAATAAATAAATTAAGACATAAATAAATTAAAACACCTATCTATTAAGTAAAATTTTAGTAAATATTATAAGTATTTGAAAAATTAATTGGATGTAATTATTAAATGTATATAACAAAAACGCCGTGAGCAGCGGAGCCCCATCACGGAAGTCGAATTTTTCCTTTCATCTTCGGTATTGAGTGTCTACAAGCGAAATGTAATTGAAAGTCCACAAGTGATTTGTCATTTTGGTGGTTTCAAAACTGATGATGAGTGTCCGGTTGATCGGGGCTTTAAAAAAAGGTTTTAAGTTTTTAAGGGCTGAATCTCAGTAAATTTCAATTTTGTGCCGATAGCAGTTAACAGGGAAAAAGTCAACACAATTCGTAAGAGGGCATTTCTACCCATGCTTATCCGCCAATTGCCTTTGTGTTTTATTTTTAAATATTAAAAAAGGAACTTAAATAGTAAACTGGAAGACTTTTATGAAGATATTTTTTCTTTCCAAAAAAATCCAAAATTTCTATTTTATAAATAATAAAAATCCAAAATTCCTAATTTATAAATAAACAGTGACAAATTTAATAACATTTTTAAATTACTTAATACGTATGTATTTCATTTGTTAAAAAATTATATTCACTTTTTTTTAAAATTTTTTAAAATTAGGGAAGACTGGGGCTAAATGGTAAATTTTTGGCAAATGTTTTTTTTGAGGCACTAAATCCTCAAACATATACACATAAACACAATTATATTGTAGACAAATTAGTCCTCTACAACTTTTCATGATGAAATTTGGGATGTTTCCACGAAAAGTGCATGTTTTTTCCTTTTTCCTGAAGGTAAATTTTTTTAACATTTAGCCCCATGGTGGGGCTAAATCTTAAATGGGTGAAACTGAGTGCCTCAACATATTTCTAGCCTACTGAAACCACTTTTTGAGTTGTATAGCAAAGTAAATATTTAAAAAGATATTAAAACGGTGAATGATGTAAAGAAAAACGCCCATTTATTGAAAAGTACAACTTTTATAGGAAAAATGAAAAATTATCAGTTTGACTTATTTTTTTCTGAAAATAAAAGCTACTAAAAATTTTAGAGAATTTTATAGTACAACTGATAACGAATATGTAGAAATTTAGATACTTTAATTTTAAAAATATCGTTATTTTCGATATCGATAATTTTCGATAACGAAAAGTAGGTTTCAACAGTTGGAATATGTTTGGAGTACCTACAATTTGCTTCGCTTGAGCCTTCGTAAATTTCGTTATTTTTTCGCTACGACACACGGTTTAGAAGATATTTACGATCAAATTTTTCAATAACGTAAAGTATCATTTATAAACAAACATAACAAAAAACAGGTACACTTTATGATAGACCGAAATCAGAAGACCTATACACAAATATATGAAATAAGAAATAGAAACAATTTATTGAACATATAAACCGACAAACAAGAAGAGAAAATAGAAGAAAATAAAAAAAAACCATTTAACATTTAGCCCCACCAATGATTTAACACTTAGCCCCAAGGAGCGTTTTGAGCTTTGACAACGATCACACAAATGATGGCGATAAATATACAAAAAATTTTTCAAGATTCGTAT
The DNA here is from genome assembly GCA_035578155.1 of Brachynemurus nebulosus. Lineage (NCBI taxonomy): Eukaryota > Metazoa > Arthropoda > Insecta > Neuroptera > Myrmeleontidae > Brachynemurus > Brachynemurus nebulosus. Next base: position 2,164,330 of record JAPWDM010000019.1, on the reverse strand, counting down.
TCACAATACATAAATTAACTAATATACTTACTTTGATGAAGATATATCCGAAAAAACTCCTTTTCGGATGGAAAGTATGGGAGCAACGAAAATTACTTTGGCATTATCGAAACACATTTAAGGATATGTACACCATAAGGCTCAGATGAACTTCACATTACTAACGTCGTTTGCTTTCTAGTCAAGAAGGCCCTCTAAGGTCAAAATTTCAGCTTTGTAACTGTTAACATTCAAAAGATAATGCACAAACATGGTTTTGACAATTTACCATTTAGCCCCAGTCTCCCCTACTATTCGCCTACTTGTATTTAGAATAAAAATAATGCATTTAAACACATTTAACAATAGCATTCAATTCCGATGTAAAAATGGGAGAAGTGGGGAGAAAAGTAATGTGGACTCCCTAAAAGGTACTAGCTGGATACTAAATGAATACACGTACAAAATTTCAGCCCTCTAGATTTCCTTAGAGAGTCTCTAGACGTGTTCGAAAACAAGCAAAAAAATTAAGGAAATATTGGCGTAAAAATCGTGCGGGTAAGGGTTAAAAGTTGAAACGTCCAAAAAACAATGTCTGGCTATTAGCTTAACCTGTACACAAAATTTCAGCCCCCTAGGTTTATTTGGGGAGATTTTTACCCGAACGAAACTGTTAAAAAACAAGAAAAATCATGTTCTTTTGGGTATAAAAATGGTGGGGGTAGGGGCTAAAAGTCGAGACCCCCAAAAGGCACCCCCGTGATACTAACTCAATCCGAATACAAAATTTCAGCCGTCTAGGTTTATTTGGGTGACCTGTGCGAGTGGTATAAACTTCGAAAACGTCGAAAAAGCATGAAATTGTAGCTTGAAAATGAGGAGGGTGGGGGTACAATATTAAAACCTCCAAAAAGCACAACCTAGGTACGAACTTTATCAACACACCAAATTTCAACCCTCTACGTTAATTTTGGGGGGCTAGGGGCGTGTTAGATCCAGCGAAAATCGTTTTTTCCCACCCTACTCCCACCAAATCATCCTAGGAAGCTGAATTTTGGATATGTTGTAGATAATTGACCGAAAAATTATTTCCAACCGGTTTGGAAAAGTTTTAGTGCTTTTCCGCCCCCCACCACCCCCTTAAAGGTTGGGTCGGATCCAAAATTTGACCCCACTTTGATAGTATTGTTGTGCATCGGAATGAGCCCCATTTACCAAATTTGAGCTCTTAACTTCCATAGAGGGCCTTACACATATTAAAAGGTAGCGGGAAAATATATATATATATATATATATATATATATATATATATATATATATATATATATATATATCAGACATTTTTTTTCTACATATTCGTGTTCTACGGGTCCAAAAACGGATAGCGCCCCTACTCTCGCCTCTCGCCTTTCTTGTCGTATAGACTGTATTAGTCTAATTTTTTCAAGGAAAAATTCGACTAATAAAATTATGTAGTTTTAAAAATTGCGCTAAAAATAAAAATCTTATATTGGCTGAAATCACCTGAAATTACATATTTAGTTACAGAGTTGATAAGTATCATGTATTTGAGTACACATTACTGTCGGGTAAAATCGAGTAATTTCGTTGGGGAAAACGGGTAATTCGGAATCCACGCCTCGGTAGCACTGCAAAGGGATGGTCACTAATTTTTTTTTTAATTTGAGTGTCAAAAAAATTGTATTTCAACCATTTGAATTGTAAGTTACATACCAGCCGTATACCAGGTAATTTGTCGCTTAAGCAACAGGAAGCAAACCTTCAAAACAACCCAAAAAAAGCAACCTTTCTAGGAACGTAAAGTAATCAATTACCGTCAATAGTAAGTAGATTTTTCTATGGAAATATTTTTTTATAGGCGCCTACTATTCATTTTTATTGAATTGCATTTTCAAGGTATTTTATCATTTTTTTGATTATTACCATTTTTTTCGGTTGAAAAAATAACTTACTCATACTCGGCCCTTAGTTTATTTTTATAGCCATGGATGCTTAAGAATCCGAGGCCGAAAACTGCATCCTAGGCCACAAAAATAACACTTACGGTCCTTGTCAAGTAATATCACAGAGCAATAAACACTATTATATTATACTACTAGACAAAGCGTCAAGTTTGTCTAGGCAATTTTCTTGAAACAGGTAACGGGGTGAGAGGGGTGAAATTTAAGGGATATAACGTACTGTCCATTTTTGAACAAATGGGACTATAATTATTGCAGAACATAATTTGTATACGTACGTATTTTGAAAATAAAGCGAATACCACTTTTTTTCTTTCAAAATTTTGCAGTTTCTTCTCAAAAAAGAGTAAAATTTTATTATCAATATATTTTTACAATAATTATTTGAAAACGCTACTACGGGTATCACTGGTAATTGCATTGATTACTATATTACAAAATACTATTAGGTCGTATCTGGCTGCCTCAATTATACATATATATATATATATATATATATATATATATATATATATATATATATATATATATATATATATATATATATATATATATATTTTTAGGTTTTTCCCCAGTGTGCTCCGGTCAATTTAATAATATTGGACCTAACCAGTTTTTAAAAATAAATTTCGCTGTAAACTACCTTTGCAAACAATACAAAAATTTTTAATTTTATTGTATACTGTGATTGTATCTGTCTCTGTCTCTGTCTCTAGCATCCCCCACCAATGCATTATTTGCTCCGATCTATATTATAAATAGTTTTCGCCAAAAAGAGCAATTTTTAGTTAAGTTTTTCACCTGATGATGGTGTAAAAGCCGAAAGTCGACTCGTGTTTTTCTGTTATTTTGCTGTGAAAAGTGACAAAGCAACGATACCATATTTATTTTATATATATATATATATATATATATATTATATAGACTAATTATATCAATGTATAATTGAGGCAGCCAGATACGACCTAATAGTATCTTGTATATATATATATATATATATATATATATATATATATATATATATATATATATATATATATATATAATAGTATAATGGTCTGTGTTCATTGGTCTGTGAGTAATACACTATTTAAAGCCATTAAAACATTAAAATTGTGAAATCAAATGCGAATACTGAAAAGTTGCGATTATTCCGCATACTGCGGGAGAATGCGAAGATGAATATTCGTTACAACCCTAATTAACCCCTTTAGTACCGTCATATATTCCAATATTTTAGATAAAAAATTTAATATCTCTATAAGTATAATTGTAAGTTTAGTACGTTTTGCTTAATTTATTTACAATATGATCACTCTTTACTGTACAGCCTCCAGTTATCGATATAAGACAATGCACATTCGTTAGTTGAATTTTTTCTAAAAATTAGTATGACGAGCTGGCCTCGTCATTAGTCCTACAGGAGTTAAACTGCCGCCAATATCTAGCTGGAAATTAATATGATGTTAATTATCAGAATAAAAATTCGAAAATATAACTATACGATGTTTTATTTTTAAAAGACAATATGTACAAAATATTTTACATATAATTCTTACAATAACACACGAAAAGTAAACTAGAAACGATGTAAACTATGTAAACTGTCCTTTATTCATATTCGGTACTTCCCCTAACTGTTTTGTAGAAATACAGTCGAATCGCGTTATAAGTCCGCCGATTTTATTTCTATTGTAAACATTCCTTCTCTATGACCGAAAAAAAATTCATTTCAGTCTCTCGTAGGTGCAATTCATAAATCATCCTGTCAGAATATTTTTATTCACTAAAATAATTTTTTTTATAGGTCCGTGACTGTTTACATAATACATGTGTAGTTGACCAAAGCAAGTTTTGTTCGTTCATCGCGCGGATTATATTCCAAACTTTGTTTGACTAACAATATTATTTACAATTTCTACAAAAGATTTTAAAAAATTTTTTAAAGAAAATTTGTGTGAATAATATTGTTTAAACTCCTGTCACACAAACTATAGAACGCATTTAGAAAATATTTAGGTAGATTTTGTGACGCTTCTAACGAATGGTAATACTACACTAAACGTCCGGGCAATTTGATTATGAATAAGTACACACTCACACGCTTCAAAAGTAGTGGGAGTACGAGTTACGGTGGTCGACTACTAAACACAAGTGGGGGTACAGGAATTCTTAGAATTATATTCTCCTACAGCCCCGTAGCGAACTTATAACGCGATTCGACTGTATAGACATACAGTAAGCCTTGTTTATGTACTATCTGTCTTCTGTTTTTTACTCGACGGCTCTCCCTCATCCTTTTCCGTCACCCCCTGCAAAATGGTTTTCGGTTGCGTTTTAGCATACGCTGGTGAAATCCAATACGGATTCTCTTCAGCCTCTTTAGCATATTTCAATATGGCCTCTCTAGGATCCTGATCATCATCAACGCGTTTACTTAATCCCAAATTTCTTATAACGTACGAACTTAATGTTGCTCCAGAGCTCGCAACACGTCCCCCCTGTCCCGACGTAATCGGTAAATCGGGTCGCCGTGATTTGACCGGATCCAATCGATCTTTTTCCATTTGTTTACGACTTGTTTTTCGACGTTCTTGTCGGAAAAGCGGTAGTGCATGTGGTGTTAAAATTTGTTGCGTACTGACAACTTCCATTTGTTTAACTTTTCGATGCGTTTTAACGACGCACAATTTTGCACCGCGCATGCTACGTTTATGATCGTAGTAGCATTTGATGACGCCGTTACCGCAACCAACGAAGATTTGATTGAGTTTTGGGTGCCAGAGCGTTTTGATTACGTGCGAATTGACGACGGGGATTTCGTTGATTAGATTCATGGTAGCGGTTTCGTAGAAAAATAGTTTTCCTACGGTTTCTTCTTTTCTTAGCGACGCCCCGGTGACGATTAGGGAATCGTCTGGGCTGAACATACAATCGGTGGTGTCGTATCGTGAAAAAAGGTTTTCGACCACGTGTACGGGTTGTTTGAAGGCTCGAATGTCCCACAGTTTGAGGGTGTCATCACAAGCTCTGGTTGAAATGTAATGCCCCAGATACGAGTACGATAAACAAGATATTTCGGATCCATTTTGATGTGCGTTTCGAAGTAACATGGCGGGATTGATGAAATTTTTTCGATGATCCCATAATTGTAGAGATCCGTCGAGGCATGCGCACGCCACAGTGTTTCCATCGCGATTATATGAACAAGCAGTCGGTATCGTTTTCAGTCCATTATGGGCGCGAGTTTTTATTATCGCTTGATGTTGTTTCGGTCGATAGTAATTCCATAAACGACAAGTGCCATCCTGGGAACATGTTAGAAATTCCTCACGAATAAATGGATGCCAACATCCGCTGTTCAGTGACGCAGTGTGACCTTTCGTTTTAGCCATATCACTGATGTACTGATCGCCCTTGACGCACTCCAATTTTTCGAAACCATCACGATCCAAAACTTTGGCTTGCGCCGTGCCAGAAATTACTAGAATTGTATCGCCGGTTGTCGAATATTGTAGACACTTGATCGGGTAATTTTCGCACGGTTGAAGCGTACGAAAACTACGCATCGAAATGTCCATACCAGCGAAATCCCAAAAACTGACATCATAATCTATCGATCCGGACGCTAAACGAGCCCCAGACGGATCTGCCGATATTGCCGTGACCGCTTTCACCCCATGATTCATTGTGACTTCGTGACTGGCTGGAATCTTTTTTGTGAGATCATCGTCATCATCGTCACTGTATTCTTCACTGTCGTCATCATCATCATCACTGTTTTTTTTTGACTTTTTCTTCGTTTTGTTCAAATCCTCCGGAATAGGTGGACCTATTAATTCATCTTCTTCGTCATCGTCCTCGTCAATATTCTTATCATTCGATTTGTCGTCAGTATCAGCTTTTTCAGGATTCTGTGACTCAACACCAACGATGTCGGCTCTGGAGGCTGCTGTAACTTCACGTGCAGTTTTCTTGACTTGTTCCAACATTTCTTCCACATCGAATGATTTTGCTTTTTTGCCAAAACCGCTGATACCCATCATATCTTTTAACTGTTGTCCTTCAATATCGTCCGGAATCTCTTCCATAGCTGTAGCCGATGTGACTGTTGTTGATTTTCCAAATTTTGTAAATGCACCCACATCATTTTTTTCGCGATTTTCTTCATTTGTTTCGTTAGTTTGATCGTTTTCTTTTAGTTTATTGAAATTTGTACTAATTTTCCCGAAGGATATTACTTTTTTTCGATTCATTTTGTTTACGTTTTGAACCTGTTTTTATTTGATCACTTTCATAACCTCAAATTTCTCAATTTGAATAAAATTGTCACTTGTATATTTTTTAAGTAAATATTTTTAGTAATTGTAATTAAATAAAGAAAAACGAAGTAATACATATAAATAATATTATATTCAATGGATATTAAATTACACAGTTTTTATTTTACGTGCTAAATTGTTGTAAAATCGGTGAAAATTTTGAATTACTGAAACAAATGACGTAAAATCGCTGAAATTCCGCAAGGAATCCAAAACAAAACAATAACTATGTTAAACGTGAAATAAATTAATGGCTTGGTTTGTCGATTTTTATCATCGAATCTCGAAGGCTATGTCACATTCAACGAAGTCGACCACTAAGAAGAGTCAGTATACATTCAAACTGTACGAATTTCAAGAGGTGTTCCCGTTGAATTCGGAACAACGTGAAATTCCGTATGCTCGTAGTGGACATCGAATCGCCTGCAATACAACCGATCTGTACGTTTACGGCGGATATACACCACAATTTGTCGATCCGGTGTCCGGATTGCAACGAGATTGTCTATTCAACGAATTATGGCAATTTAATTTTGCTACGCGAAAATGGATGTTGTTGCCGGGGCAGGAGACAATACCGCCAGAATTGGCATCGGTGGCCGTACTGTTTGATGGGAAAACTTTAATGGTATTTTAATTTGTTTGTCCTATTCACAGATAACTGCTTTTGTTGTAAGTTTTTGAGTTATATCAAACGATTACAGGGTGCTATTATAGTATGTTGTCTACCAGTCAGTCTTCTCAAAACTCAGTCCATAAAATAATGTTTTTTTTAGTAATTAGTTAATAATTAATTAAACAAAAATTTTTGTAAGGAACGGGAAATTCGAATTGTTTCCCAAAACATAATTTTACGTCCGAATAGGCTAGTTGACAAATTTTAAAAAGTTTTGAAATATATTGGCAACGCAAAGGTTACGCGAGCGCCTCACAGTGGGGCCAAAGTAGGTAGAAGATGGCAAAAATTATTTAGTCCTTTTATTGACTACAGAATAGTTATATGACAATATATTTTACTTTTACTTGATATTTATTGAAAAAAATACTGGGTGTCCCACTATACAGGGTGTCCCATAACGCTGAGTCAAATGATATATCAAAAACTATTCGTCGCATGAATTTGAAATTTGCAGATCTTTTTTGACCCTAGGTTGAGACTTTTTTCATACAACTCGATTTCATTTCCGGTTACTGGTTTCTAGCCACGTGGTAGCAACTTATAAATTTTAAATGGAATATGGAATTTTTGACAACGAATTTCGATAATACGCTTAATTTTAGCTTTAACTTAACTGGAATATTCGGTACCCACATAAATCTAATAAATTCGAGTGTTTTATTTAATTGTTTGATATTTTTATGCACCACTGAGAACTTATATGAATTTTCTAAGCTTCTTATTGATGACTTTTTCTCAAACAAAATGAAAATAAAATCAGCAAATTTGGAAAAAGGTGCAATTTGGTGCAAACCCTGCAATCATAATACCAAAATAGACTAATTACTTTATCAAATGCCACAAATATATCCGTTGGATTTGATTGGATACGTAACTAAAATTCTTTGAGAAATTAATTTTTACAGAATTTTTCTAGATAATTCAACCATGTTTCATTAAAGCTTGATAGTATCAATACGAGTACTGATTTTAACAAACAAGATACATAAAAAAAAATTAACATACCATGGGGAACATTGCCCATTATAACCGATTTTAATTTTTTTTATAACTTAAATAACCGTCCCGCAAATCACTACTTTACATACAATGATATCGTTTAAAAAGCAATCAATTTATAGAAATAACAAATAATAATCGATATATTTGCACCCCCCGTGCTATTTTACATAAGTTAATTACAGAGGTCGTTGCTAGAATATTTTAGCTATTTATTTAAGGGGTCGTATAAATTGTAGCTTATAATTTAATTTTTTGTATTTTTGTCACCTTTAATGGTATTTGGCCCCACTGTGCGCCTCTGGTTTTTTAAATTAGAAGCTTTACAAGTAAAAAATTTTATATACGTTTAATTGTCGATAGAAATATGTATTATATAAATTACGTGCGGATTACTAGATTTTATTACGCCAATTAAACGTATACGTATATTTTTACTTAATACTAGTTCTAATTTTACCACTAGAGGCGCGAGTAAGAATCTTTGCGTCGCCAATACCTCTAACATCCAAAAAAAAAAAAAAAAAATTATTTCACTTTTAAAAGTGGTGCTAAAAGTATCTGTGATGTAACCGTTCATTAAACATAAATCATTTTTTTCTCATAATTTATTTTTTATTATAATATTTTTTTAATATTACTTATTTAACCATTTTGATTTCTAATGGAAATAACAATAACCGTTCAGGTATGCACTTAGTGTGCTGTGACAACTCCAATCATATATATTTAATGATGATATTATCCATAATCCAATTGACCTTGCTTTCTTGATAAACAATAACATACTAAAATTTAATGTTAAAAATATGCCTTTTATGGAAACAGTATTGGCAATCGTAAAACTTGGATACGCGAACTAGTGGTCAAAAAAATAACTACTGCCAGTAGGCAAGGTTTGTTTATTAGATTTTGACAATTCACAAAACTGATGTTGTTTAATTTACAAAATACAAACTGACATGTTTTTTTAGAGTGTCACTCTAATTTTTTTCATAATAATTTACTATTTTCAAATTGCTACCATTTTTTAAAGTGTCAATTTCTGCCTTCTGATGACGAATGAAGAAACTACTGCCAGTAGACTAAATATTAAACCACGCCTCCATTTGATTCTCCAATATTAATTTAGACTTTTTATCACTTAAATCTAATGGAGTATTTGACAGTATCAAAGAAAAGCAATTAAAACAAATTTTAATGAAAATTTATAATAAAAGACAGCAATTTATTATACTAATTCATCTTAACTATTATTATTTGATTTAAAAAAATTTAATTAAAAAAGTAATTTTTTAGCTAAAATCCACGTAAGCAGAAACGGGCTGTGACGTTGCTTTCTCTTATATTTCAACACTATCACCACTAGTGTCGCTACCTAATTTCCGGTTAGCAAACATAACTATGGAAATTAATCAAAATTTAATTAATTTTTTTTAAAAATCAACAATTTCTTTTCCTAGTTACAGGAAAAATAAACATTTTTTTTTCTTAGTTATAGGACACCTGTTGCTATCTAGAGAATGTGACGTAACTGACAGCTAGTAAACGTTTTCGCGCAAATTTTGAGAACAAATACTAAAATAATTTTTTCTAACAATTTTCGGCATTATTTTTAAAAATTAAAAACGTATAAATATGTGTGTTTTAAAATAATTTCCAAAAATTAGTCAAATTCCCCATTATATTTTTTTTTAAATTATTGGGATCCGTCAAATGGGAGGGACTTAAAAAACATGGCGGAGATGGGGGAAAAATTTCCATAGTTTCTATAGATCTCCGTGTAATGTCAAAATTTTTAAAATAATATATAATGATAAATATTCGTACGATATGTGACTGGGCTGATACAAATCCTCGAAAAAGAAATTTTGTCGAAGGTGAACGTGTTTTCCAAGCCGGTCACATCATAAAATGTGGAAAAAATGTAAATGCAAATGCACGTTCGGGTGTAGTGAATTTGACAGCTTATTGTTTACAGACTTCGCAATTAAAAGAAGATCCTCATGAAATAAATGGTGAAGTGACACTAAATGGCAATATATTATCGATGAAGTGTTCGTGTAAAGCTGGATTAGGTGAACGTTGCAAACATATAATTGCAACATTATTTTATTGCAGCAGGTAGGTGCCAAACCCAAAATATTTGTATCATATCGTCAGTATTAAATTCATTAAATATTTTGTGTCATAAAATTTGACTTTTTTAATAGGAATGATATTAGTAAGGCTGAGGAGTTGTCCTGCACCGATAAGAAATGTGCTTGGAAGAGATGTTTTAAAGAAGCGTTAGAGTATTACACACCAGAATCACTTAAAGACCACAAATGCAACAAAACTGAAGTTAATGTCAAAATTTTTAAATTAAACGACAGCGATGTCGATGATATAGACAAGAAAGTTATAAATGATCTTCCTTCTTCTTCTCATGCAGTAAACGAGTAAGTCATATAGTTTTACCAACTGTACAAACTAATCATTTTCTGATCCTTCATCCAAACACTAACTTCTAATTATGATTGACAGATTGGGGCGACATGATCCTATCAAAAAAATATATCGGCCAGCTTTGATTGCTAATCATGTGGATAAAAATGCTTTAAAGGCAATTTTCAATAACCAAAGAAGTGAATTAATGGACATTATTGCAAATGTTAAAGTGAATCCAAATCTTGGACAGTGTTGCTTCGAGAAGATTAAAAAATTATTTGTAAATGGCCTTGACTTAAGTGTAAAAACGTTACTTTCTTTTAAAGAATGGCGTCAGGAACGGCAATATAGGATAACCGGGACAACTTGTTATAATCTTTTTACTTATACCAAAAACAAAAACCCAGACTGGGAAAAGAAATGCGATTCTTTTTTCGGTATATTAGATTTTAAGAGTCAATACACGGAGTATGGAAAAAAAACGGAAAAACAAGCTTTAGAAGTGTTCGTTAAAAATACAGGTTATAAAGTCTTGCAGACAGGTTTAATTATATGTCAACAAAATCCGTGGCTGGCATTTTCTCCTGATGGAATTATTTTTGAAAACGGAAAGCCTCTAATCTTGCTTGAAATAAAATGCCCATTTAAGGGAAAGAGTATGAATATTAGTGAAACATTAAAACAAGAGTTTGGGAAATGTTTGAATTTCAGTGATAACCAGTTTTCACTAAAAAAGAAACATAAATATTATGGTCAAATCCAATTAGGAATGGCAATTTTGAATGTTCAAAAAACTATTTTTTTTATTTACGCTTCATTTGATAAGAGCGATGTGACAATTGAAATAAATTTCGATAAGAACTTTGTTATTGAAATGTTGACAAGCTTAAAACGAATATATTTTAATACTATGTTGCATCAAATATGTTTAAGAAATGACGATACCAAAGAAAATAGTGACAATTACAATAATTTAACATAACATATTTATTTATATATTTTATAATTTTATTTTTACAAATTGTTATAAGTATTGAACAAATTCTTTAAAAAAATTCAAATTAATTTTAAACATATTATAAGGTTGAGTTCATCATTAAGCATATCAAAATAAAATAATGTAACAACTTATTATTAATAAATATTATTGTTCTTACAATGTTTTTGTACTTATTACTGCTGAAATAGAACCATTTATTCCATTTTTTAAGTATTAAGTCTTCATGAAATTTTTACTTTCTATAATTGGTGAGCCTAAGTTAACTGTCGCACATATTACAATAAAAATATCGTCAATGATTGGTACAAGAAAATTGGGCATGGTCTCTGCCATAATTTTAAAAATCTTGATTCTTTGATTGGAACGTTCTACGTGTACTCTTGCTCTTGCTACTTTCGATGTAATAATCGATTCTGATTTAGAGAATTGTTTTTTCCCTTTCAAGAATGGAGGTCTGTACAATATCCATTGATTTGCTTCACATTCATCGTCTATGATAAAACCTCTGTCAACCATAATGCCATCTCCGGGTTCCAACAACTTTTGAATACCACAATTGTTGAATATAGCCTTATCACTTGTTCGGCCACCATAAGCTTTACTAACATACGATATATTTCCAGCTGGCGTTACACCTGTCATAAATTTACAGGTTTGCCCTTTTTTATAAGAAGAATAAGTAATGATTTGACAGCAAAGATTTTTGGGTTGTTGTACAAATACCTCTGTACAGTCAAGAACGACTCTTGTATCTTCAAATCCTTCAAAACAGAGAGGAATGTTTTTCGAAATTGTTTCTTTAGATGGCCATTTGATGATACCTTTAAGACATGCACTTAAAATTTGAATCATTTCAAGAAATACCCGTCGACACGTATTTTCAGAGCAGCAGTTAAATAAAATGGCTAAACAATTGTATGGCATATTTTGTTTTAATTTAACGTAAGTCATCAGTATTTTATCACAAATACTCATTTTTACATTGTGATGCTCGAGTTCATTACCAAATTTCATCGTTACAATTTCAACAATAGTGTTTAAAATCGCGAAGGATTCAATTCCAGTAAACGTACTTAATTGTGCATCACTTTTTAACATATTTATAAAGCTTGATGTGAGAAAAGTAGTATCAACTTGTGCTCCAAAATCTTTTATTGACTGACTTGATTGCCCACACTTTTGGTAACAGCTTGGTGTATCTTGCTCATTACCAGTAGCAATTTTCGAAATATCATGCGCGCTCTCTAATAAATCTTCTTCATATGATATAGATTGACCTGATTTTATAAATGCATCTTGCTCAAGATTTTCTTTTAATTTTGTTTTATTTACGTATCTTTTCAAAGCTCTTTCTTTTCTATCATGTTTAGCTTTTTCATTTGTAGTATTGAGTAGATTTAGTGAAGGAACTGCAGTAGTTTTCAAACGTCTTAATTTTGCTGGCACATCTATAATAAAAAAGATAAATTGAGAGTTTTTTAAATTTATAAATAAAATTTAATTTAAGAGCATAATATCATGAAGTATAAAAATTAGATTAGGTATGAAAGCAACATACTTGGTAATATATAATCATCCATACAAAAATGACGTGAACACACTTTCATTCCAGAATTAACTTCCTTAATTTTTAAAACTTTCATCCAAGTCTCCAGCTGATTCTTTCTCTCTGTTTTTCCAAATAAATTTTTATTATATATAAAACGATTTGTTTTCATTGGAAAATAATGAAAACGTAATTCAACATCTTTATTATAAGCACTATTACAACCTTCCACTGCACAAATTAGCTTTTTTTTCGAATTAGCTCGAGGAGAAAATTTTGCATATTCCATAGTTAATAAATTCTATGGTCAGATAATTCCTTTTATTTTTTTACTGAATAATTTGACGATTCACTGACATTTGTTCCTATCAAAACTATTCCCTCATTTTAGTACACAATTTTACCACCAGATGTCATATGTCCATTTGACGGATTCCAATAGTCAACTCGCCTAATAGACGAACAAATTGCATTCAATAAAATGCTTGAAAAACGAGAAAGTGACCACGATTGTCAATTTTTTTTATCAATTCAAAATTTGATAAAAAAAATCAAAAACTCTCCCTTAAAAGAAAAATCCCTTAAAAGCTACTTAAATACTTGTGGTCGCTTTTTATTTAAAAAAAATAAGGGTTGATATGCTCGCCTATTTTGACTGTGTACTATAGTAATGCCAAGTAGAGATTAGTTTTACCAAGTAGAGAGTAGAAAATTATAGGTTTTCTCATTATTTAACAATTTTTCTTAGATCTTAATTATTTATTTTAAATCCAAAAAATTAATTTTTTATATTTAACTGATCTACAGGTCTATGGTGGAACGAGTTTACCGTTTGGGATGCACTCTAGTAACAAATTATATTTTTGTACGTTAACGAAAGACCAATTTTATCACGGAATGCAACTGATTGATGTCACTGGCAGTCTTCCTCCCCCAATGTACGGACAGGCGTTACTCTATCACAACGGTTACCTGTACGTAGTTGGGGGAACCACCGGCTATGACTACTCTTGTGATATTCATAGGTAAAACCCTAGATATTGTCTGTTCCTATAATTATTAATAGAATGAGAACATTGGTCCGTACAAACGCGTTCTCAAGAGTGACCAGTTTTTTTTTTTATAGCGAGTTCTAGCACACACTACGCTGTCAAAAGTACGGGAACACCTTGGTCCAGGGGGGTGCCCACACTTTTGACACGGCAATGTACCACAACATTATGTGAAGCGATTCTTGAAAAGTGAAGTGAAGTGGAATGGAATAAAATGAAATAGCTGAGAACAGAACCAAAGGAAATATATTTTTATAAGTTGGTAGGTATACATTATTGTGATAATGGGTACTCTATCGACTAAATTGATTACTAATAAGAGGAGGTATTATTTATGGCACACAGTTTTCATTTCCTGTTACATATTTTAAACAGCGAAATCAAACCGGGGGAGGAGAATGCAAGATCGAGCTGAATCCAGTGAAGAAATTTTAAAATTAATTAATGAAAAACTAAATAAAATTACTAAATAAACAAAAACAAACGCTACTACTACAAAACAAGGTTATATCGAAATTTTATTTCTACTATTAACTACTATTAAAAAGGAAGATATACAATTTAAATAAAAAAAATTAATAAAAGATAAAAAATAATTAAAATACAAGAAAAAAGGTAAAAAATTAAAACAGTTAATATAAAGCACAGCTAGCTACTCAAAAATCACAACGAACGCAAACGGAATGGACGAAAAATGGCAATAAAATGATGAATGTTTGTAAATTTTATTTTTTAAATTCCACATAATATGTAACCGGAAATGAAAACTGTGTATCATAAATAATACCTCCTCGTATTAGTAATCAATTTCGTCGATAGAGTACCCATTATCACAATAATGTATACCTACCAGCTTATAAAAATATATTTCCTTTGGTTCTGTTCTCAGCTATTTCATTTCATTCCATTCCACTTCACTTCACTTTTCAAGAATCGCTGTCCAGAAAGGGGACATATTCAATCATTTTCAAAATTGACTTATTATAATTTTTAAATTTTTATGAATATAGAGTATCATTTACTGCGGAAAGAAAATGAAATATCCAACTTTACAGTATATAATTGCATATATACAATTTTCGGTTACTTCAGAAAGGAGACAAACTTAAGACAAACGGTCATAGATGTCAGCTTTCTGCAGAAAAGTAACGGTCAGTTCTTTTTTAAATTTTTATGAAAATAAGTGAAATAGTTTTTTAATTTTTAATAATGAGCTCATCGGAAGTTGATGTTCCTAAGAAAAAAAGGAAAGAGGGCTTTCTAAATGAAAATAAATACAAAAAATATAGACCATACAATTCATTCCCTGTTTCCAAATGGAATTTTGGAAAAAAATCTTTAAATTGCTTACTATAAATAAAAAAAATACCCCTGTCGAAGCATCCTGCATAACATAGCGAATTTCCGTTTACAAAAACTAGTTTTTCTCGGAAACTAGTTGACACAGAATAATAGTTTAATGACCTTTTTATGTGATTTTTTCTCCTCTTTTCAATGCAGTGGTGTAAAAAAATGTCACAAAAATTTTTGAATAAGGGGAAATTTCGGCAAAACAATTTTTTTTATTCATGAAAATTGCTAAAAAAACCATGTTTCGGGCAACGGACGTGCCTGGCTAACGAACTTGTCCAACGGTTTGGGACTTCCAACCTTTTCACCAAATTTCGTAAAATTTGGATGTTTCGTTCGAGAGTTATCGTGCGGACACATATATACATACATATATACATATATATAAATTTTTGTGAATGTTATTTTCGGATTCTAGGAACCTCAAAACAAGACGCTTTAAAAGACAGTCAAATGGTAATATATTATATGATCTGTAGTAAATAAAAATTATTTACATATTTCTATTTTTGTTAAAAAAAAATAAAAAGAAACAAAATATAGTATTTATACTTTTTTTGGATTCCTGTAAAATTAGAAAATAGTGACTTGTCTCCTTTCTGCAATTAGCAATTCATGTACAGTACCGCATCAAAAGTGTGGGCACCTCCTGGGTCAAGGTGTCCCCATACTTTTGACGGCGTAGTGTGTGTTAGAACCCACTTAAAAAAAAATGATCACCCCGTTTGTGCGGACCAATGTCCTCGCTCTAATTATTAACCATTTCTTTTTTCGCAACAGGTTAAACTTAAGTACAAACAAATGGGAAGATGTATATATTGATTCAGGAGGTCTTGAATACGCGCCTCTAGGTCGTTATCGGCATGAAATTGCGTTCGACGGCGAATGTATATACGTATTAGGTGGCGGCACCAGTTCTTCGGCCTACGATTTAGAAAATATTCCCGCTTTCAACATCAAATCGCGCGTTTGGAATAAAAAAACCACTAAACGTGATCCAAAAGCGGGTATACCGGAACCGCGCATGTGCCATTCATGCGTACAATATAAAGAGGAGAGTGGCGAGATTTGCGTGTATATTGTTGGCGGGAGTAATGGACCGGAAGTTTTTAATGAAATGTGGCGATTACAATTAAGTAGTTTACAGTGGACGAAAATATCGAATGCCCCATTACCGTTTCCGATCTATTTTAATTCAGCGTGCGTCACGCCCGAAGGTAAAATGTACATGTTTGGCGGCATAAATCGTAACGGATTTCGTCGCACGAATTTTCTACATTCTGCTTGGCTTATTATTCCAAAACTCAGCGAATTATGTTGGGAAGCGCTTTTATTCTATTGTCCAAATTTAGATAAAGCTCCAAAACAAGTTTTATTAAATATTGGAATACCGGTACATTTTGTGAATCGTTTGTATAATAATTTAAAGTGTTAAATATATACATTTTATATTTATTATTTGATTACTGTTGTTATTAATATCCTCAACCCCTTTAGTGATAAAAGCGAATTAAGTTAAATATTACGGTATCTATGCTGTTAGTATGTAATACAGAAACTTGCCAAATGAGAAGGAGAGCAACTTTAACCCTCGTTCAAATAGCCAACATAAATTTAAAAAAATGGATTTTTTTATTTTTGCTTCGATCAATCGTTTGTGAATGTTTGTGATGCTATTATTTTCGTTTGTGACTAATTAGTTAATTAATAATTTAATTGTTAATTAAGAGTGTGTGAACAGCCAACATTTTTTAAAATTTATTGCAATATCGACTTCCGGGCACTTAATCGATCGAAAATCGTTTGTGAATTCCAAATATACCATTAAAAACATTTGTGACAGCGTATTTTTTAAAAAATAATAAAAAATTCAGTATACTGGCTGTCATTCAGCTGTCATTTACAAAATAGTTATTTTTTCTCATACTAGAGGGCATTGGAGTATAGATTCCGCGCCACTAAACAGAGTGGCCAATATAAAAAATTTCATTACTACAAAAAATAATTGAAATTTTTTATTATTTTTTTAAAAAATACGCTGTCACAAATGCTTTTAATGGTATATTTGGAATTCACAAACGATTTTCGATCTATTAAGTGCCCGGAAGTCAATATTGCAATAAATTTTAAAAAAATGTTGGCGGTTCACACATTCTTTATTAACAATTAAATAATAAACTAATTAGTCACAAACGAAAATAACAGTGTCACAAACATTCACAAACGATTGATCGAAGCAAAAATAAAAATTCATTTTTTTAAATTTATGGCTCGCAAGTATTCATTTTTTTTTAATTTATGGCTATAGATTGGAAATGGCTATTCGAACGAGGGTGCAAATTTAATGCCTCTATTTTAAGCATAGAGAAAATTTTTTGCCTCAAAATGCCGGACCTCCTACTGCCAGTGATAAGCACAAATAGAAAAAAGTTACAAAAAAAGAAAGAAAATCAGAGATGTTAATATCAAAAAAATGATATCTTAGGAATTTGAAATATAAATATTATAAAACTATTATGTTGGCAAAATTGAACATTACTTACAATTATAACGTATTTCGGAAAATCTGTCAGATGGCGGCGCTTGTATCATTGAATATATACATATAGTACAGAGAAAGAAATATAGTGAGCATATTCTAAAAATATTAAACAAATTATGTCAAGCATTCTGAGCCGCCATATTGCAAGACGAATTAACTCGTCTTAATCATTAGAAGAATATTAATCCTTTTATTTTAACCATAGAGAAAATTTTTTGGCTTAAAATATTGGATCTTTTACAATCAGTGACAAGTACAATAGACAAGGTTAAAAAAATAAAATCAGATATACCAACATCAAAAAAGGCATTTGTAAAACAGAAATTATACTAAACTATGTTGATAAAATTGAACACTACTTACAATTATACCGTATTTCAAAAAAATTTTCACAAATGGCGGCACTTGTACCATTGAATATACACATCAATGCATTTTAAGCCACCATATTGCATGACAAGTTAACTCGTCTTAATCATCAGAAGAGTTAATAATGTTAGAGATATTCACTTAAAATACATATTATGTACTTTTATGTGGAAAGTGAATATCTAATTTTGCATAAAAAATAAGAAATTGCTAATATTCGATTTATTATGACTTGATTGAGTTTAATTGGATTTTGTATGTTAACTATAAAATTTATCAAAATTAAGAAAATTCGTATCCGTAAATTCAGTAATATTTTAAAAATTTACATATTTAAATTCGAATATTTATTTAATTATTGAAAAGGAACAACAATATACAAATTAAATATAAATGTAATTTAGAAATACTGATAACCGTTATATGTATGTGACCGGTCCGCGTAAAATTTCTAATATTTTATTGGGCCGTGACTAAAAAAAGGTTGAAAAATTGTCAAAAAAAAAAAAAAAAAATTGGAAAATCGAATGAAGGCGTGGTTTAATATTTAGCCTATCCGCAGTAGTTTTTCGATTTGTCACCAGATGGCAGCTAAAGAAATAGTAGAAATTTTGAATTGTCCATTTTTGCTTGGCAACAATAAATTATTATAAAAAAAATAGGAACAACGTTCCAAAAATTTGCTAATTTTTTTCCCGTTAATTTTTTAGTAGTAGTTAATGTTTGTTGTTTGTGTTAATTAGTGTTTGCGAATAATGCTTAATTCGCTATCAGATATAATAAACGTAGAAAATTTTGGGAACACAAAATCGCTAGAAACATGTACTTTAAAGTCAGTTAATTCCTTTGTGACACTGGTAACATTCGATTCAATTGTAAATTCGATTTCATCAATTTTTTCTTTCATGACATCAAATACATACATTGGGTCTATTCGTACCGCACGAAGTCAAAGTGTCTTGCTCTTACTTTTAAGAACATTATACTTGTTTTGAAGAACTTTTGTCTTACTTTGGAGATATTTGTATGTTCCTGTCTCACTTTCCGTGTTCTTGAGAGAAGGGTGAAGGATATGTACGATGTATACCGAACGCTATTACTGACTATAAACTATGTATGCTACAATCATCGTATCATAGAGATGTACACGATATGATTTTACTCACAGAGTACTAATTTAAATACAAGAGTAATATTGTACTAGATTTTAGATAAAATTTCTTGTTAATACAATAATACGTGAAAGTTTTTAAAAAATGTGTTGTTAATTATTTAGAATTTAGCTAATTCACTTGAATGAATTTTTTTAATGAAAATAAGTTGCGTTTTTAATGACAATAGGAATATTCTTATTGGAACGAGAAAAAATTAAAAAATAAAATAATTAAAAAATAAAATTATGTGGAATTGTTAACGAGTTACAAGGTTGTGTCACAGTTACTTAGGTTTAAGTTAACGCTGAACAGCGTCCATGACTATTGAAATACTAAATTATCATATTATCATCGCGTGGGTAGCTGATTCTTGGCGACGTAAAGATTACGCAAGCATATCAGGTTTTTTTTTTTTTTTTAAATTAGAATCTGTATCAAGTAAAAATTTTTGTATACGTGTAATTGTCATTAGAATACCTATTATACAAATTATGGGCGGATTACTAGATTTTATATCCCCAATTAAACATTTATGCGTATATTTTAACTTGATACTAGTCCTAATTTTACCACCAGAGACACGAGAGAGAATCTTTACGTCGTCAATAATGTCTATTTTATTGGTCGATGAGATCAGACCGTGTGTAACCGGCTTTAATTAGGTATTTAAATCATGGGATACTTCGTATACATGTTTGATGTACTAAAAAATTCTTAACGAATAGTTTTAACCTTATATAAAGGCCAGGCCAATGACGAACAAAATTGTATTATTCATAATGCTAATTTCTTTATACCTATTAAAATTTTTGCCAGTTTAACATTTTACATTCAATTCTTATCAAAATTCTGTACAATTCTTATTATAATAAAAAAAATTAATAATAATAATAATAATAATAATAATAGTATAAATAAATAAAATGAATAATATAATTCAATTTATACAAATAAAAATTATATGAGAATTTTCTGTTATTTTATTTTTTAATTTTTTCTCGTTCTAATAAGAATATTCCTATTGTCATTAAAAACGCAACTTATTTTCATTAAAAAAATTCATTCAAGTGAATTAGCTAAATTCTAAATAATTAACAACACATTTTTTAAAAACTTTCACGTATTATTGTATTAACAAGAAATTTTATCTAAAATCTAGTACAATATTACTCTTGTATTTAAATTAGTACTCTGTGAGTAAAATCATATCGTGTACATCTCTATGATACGATGATTGTAGCATACATAGTTTATAGTCAGTAATAGCGTTCGGTATACATCGTACATATCCTTCACCCTTCTCTCAAGAACACGGAAAGTGAGACAGGAACATACAAATATCTCCAAAGTAAGACAAAAGTTCTTCAAAACAAGTATAATGTTCTTAAAAGTAAGAGCAAGACACTTTGACTTCGTGCGGTACGAATAGGCCATTGCCTTCTTCATCTCCTCTTTCTTTTTTTGTTTTTCCTTCTAGACTGTTAATTCCTTCTAGATTACCGTGAGAAATAGTCGATTATTTCTTATTTGAACATTTTTATGAAGAAATCTTTCTTAAATGTTTTCCCTTTTAATAGGGCTCGAGTTTCTCTTAATGAATCAAACTTTGTATTGATTGTATAATATTGAAGCTTGGGAGATGGGACAGATGATATTTTCTTGATGTATATTACTACCTATAGTAGATAGATTAAAATATGATTAGGTAGTAAAAAATAAGTTTTGTAATTATACTTATGTAATAAAATCTTGTGGTTTAAAATGAACTGGACAAACTCTCATTGAAGGCATAACTTTTTTACCCATTTTCTAAATGTTTATCTATGCTAATAAGCGATCAACCAATTCTTCTTTGTTATATTACGATTGTAGCAACATTTGTATATCATTCTTGGGACCTTCTACTGTTGCATTCAAACACACAATAGTATACTTATACTTTTTCGTGATGAAAATTCCATAATTTGAACAATTTTCATGTATTAAAATTTGATTAAATTAGGGTAAAATATTTTTAATGACAAGTCATAAAAAAAATTACAGCTGATTCAAGTTCACTTGATTTATATGAAATGTAAAAATAGCCTTTCCGCAGTAGTTTATTTTCGGGCCACCAGATAGCATATCAAAATTCTCCGTTTTCCAATACTTTAACTGATATGAATTGTCTCACTGAAGAGATATAAACGAACCTTAATTAAGTCTTCGGAACAATTAGGGCGGGATTAGAACTGTTTTAAATCATGTTACTGGAACATAGCTAAATGATTGTTGCCAAAAATAAAATAAACAGATTAATTTTTTTTTATTAATTAGCAATTAATTACAGTAAGTTATAAAAAATGCATCAATTGGAATCACAGACTTTAGAATTAAATAAGTTATTGATAAAATTATCATAATTCAGTTCATATACAATTCCAAAAATCTTTCTGGTGTTCAAGAACCATTGTAATTTGATTTAAATATGCCATATCCAATTTCACCTCTGAATCACTAACATGTTTAATCAAATTTTCGGCCAAAATTGTTTTTGAACCTTTACTTTCTCCAATTACCTGCAAAAAAAAACACTAAATTTGTTGAATTTTTTGTAAAAGTATATTTGATCTCACCTCAACTAAACCATGGATGGGTTCTTTTGGTGATTCTTGCAGGATAACTCTTATGGTTTGATCATCAGAAGATTTCAATTCAAAAATTTTGCTATTCGGATTTGAAGAAACATACCCGATCACTGTAACCTGCTTTCCAATGTAATTATTGATAACAGTTCCATTAACAAGTGGCCGCGCGAATGGTATAGACATTGTAACTTCGAAATTTCACTTAACAAAATTAAAATGTCGTAAGAAATTTAAATAAAATATTTCACAAAATTATTAAATATAAAAATTATTACGATTTTGACAAACTATCCTACCGATAATCACCAACAGATATTCTTAAATTCAACAACCCGCCAAAAAACCTATTAACTATACTATTGCGCATGTCCACACGTTCTACAGAATGTTTCAAAATAGGCCTTGTCCTGACAGAAGGTAATGTCAGTGAAGAGAGACGGATATAGAACTTCAATCCTGTGTTAAATTTTTGGACAGTTTTAGAGCACCCCAAACCGCGATGTTGGCACCCCATCTACAGATGGCAGTGCTATGCAGGCAAGCAGTACGCACTGTTATGTCTTGATAATTGTACTTTTGAAACAAGAAATTTGTTTATAGAAGAAAAATGGAAATATACAAATTGAAATATACGTTCCCTACCTCTTCCTGTTAAACTGAACCTCCGCCTGACAACTTAAAAACGTCTGGACCTCGATCGTTCTGCCATCTAACAGAAACAAAATTGACTAAAATTTTCGTCCACATTGGCCCATAAGAATTAAACTTCTATTATACGTCTCTCTTCACTGGTAATGTGGTAATTGTGTTAATACGGGCCAGGGCATAAAATATCATTACAGTCACAGAACATTACAGAAGCAGCCTACATATAAAAATTTGTCGTTCGTAAGTTGCAATAAGTCACAATTTACACCACTACTGATTTAGTCTGTTACTGTCCCTCATGGGGTTCATGTCGTAACGAGTATCATGTTTAAATGTAAACGTAAAAATTCTATTGAGTAAATGTACTTCAACGAGTAAATGTAAAAATTCTATTGAACAGAAAAATTCTCAAAATAAAAAGATATCTTTCTTAAAATAAATAAATTTATTTTTAATGGTTAGTTCTTCGTCACATAAGGTCGGCCATGACAGTATATATTATATTAGTCAACTTTTCTGACTTTTGCCACCATGAATTTTTTGTTATTTAATCCAAACACAATTTTCTTCCGAACATACACAAATTGTTGTTATAAATATTGTTGAAATATTTATTAATAAATATGTAGTTTCAAATTACAATAAAAATCATATACAACTTAAAAAATACAATGCCAATGGGGTGTGGCACACAGCTTCCTCGTACTCGTAAAAGCACCTCGGTAATTTAATGCCCAATATATCTTTGTATACCTAATTTTATATAGGTATATAAATTAATAAAAATAAATAAACAAAACGATTCATAAAAAATTGAGCGAAGTGAGACCAGCAGTAAATAAGATACTGACATTTAATGGGATTTCATGGTAGCGCCGTGGATACGGTGGATACTATTACTCCGAATGCAATAAAATTTGTAGGGGACCATCTAGGAACCAGACCGGATAATTTCTGATAATTTGATAAAAAAGAATTTAATAGTTCAGAATTTATGCCAGTTGGTGCAATTTAGTATATTAATGGAATGACATGGTAGCGGCGTAGTTACCGTAACTCCGATTTCGATTAAATTCATAGGGGACCATCTAGGAACCAAACTGCATAATTTCTGAAGATTTCATTAAAAACAATCGAATAGTTCAGAAGTTATGTCACTTGGTGCAAACTGGCGACACACAGACGGACAGATAGACGGACGGACGGACGGACAGACACTAAACCAAAATTGTTCAGGAAGCTCTAAAACGTAAAATCTTTTATTTTTCAAAAGTGATCACAATGCTTCTGGTACTTTGGTAGTCTCGAAAGCAATATTTATTAGCACCGAAACTTTATAGGTTATAAAATGTGTTAACAAATAATATGGCGATTTTACTTAAAAAAAATGATATGAACTCCATCAGTCCATCTATATTGAAAGGTACATACATATTCTAATATTAATGCGTAAAATAAACTTGCCGAAGTGCGGATTTACTGTATTACTTTTTTTGTTAAATGTAAATTATATTTTAATTATTTAAGAAAAAATTTTTATTTATTGGAAATTTAACTCTATAAATGATTAAGGCGAGTTAACTCGTCCTGCAATATAGCGGCTCAAAATGCTGTAATATGTACATATTCACTGGTACAGGGGCCGCCATCTGTGACAGATTTTCCGAAATACGATATAATTCTAAGGCTGTATACACAATCAATGAAATAAGGAATTAAGATTTAAGATTTAAGAAATAAGATTTAAGATTTAAGAAATAAAATTTAAGATTTAAGGAGTATGCCATCTAGTGACGTTGAATGGAACTTTAACGTAACTGGTCATAGATATAAATATATACTATGTAGGTATTTTTTTACGTCAAAATTCGTGATTTTGTTCACTTATTGTTAGTGACAAAATAGTCATCACGAACGTTACTTTTTCATGAATTCTGATGTACAAAAATACCTAAATATATTTACTTATGAGCAGTTAAGTTAACAGTTTCATTCAACGTCACTAGATGGCATACTCCTTAAATCTTATTTCTTAAATCTTAAATCTTATTTCTTAAATCTTAATTCCTTATTTCATTGATTGTGTATGCAGCCTTAATCATTCTAAATAATGTTCAATTTTATCAACATAGTTTAGTATAATATATATTTTGTAAATTCCTAGGGTTCATTTTTTTGATGTTGGGATCTTTGATTTTTTTCTTTTTCTTTTTTTGTAACCTTATCTGTTGTACTTATCACTGGCAGTAAAAAGTCCGGCATTTCGAGACAAAAAAATGTTTACATATGGTTTGTTTAAAAGCATTAATTGGTCCAGAAACGAACGAGACATCACTGCATCATCATTCATCACTGATTGAAACGATCGTGAATGTGGTGAATGTTATCCTTATCACTAGAGTTGGGAGAACAGTGGTCCCGAACAGAATCGCCATATAAAATATTTTGAATTGGGAGGCTATAAATTTTATTAGAAGGCTGAGGATTTTCCCCTGGATTTGATGACTAGCCTAAGGAAGTTTTAAAGAACAAAACAGTAAAAATTAAAAATTACCCATTTTTCATAATATAATATATAATTTTAATTTTAAAAATAATTTAAAAAAATTAATGTTGAATAAATAAGTGGTCGACTGTAATACAAATTAATTTAAACGAATTCAAAACATTTATATTGTAAACAATATCTCTATTTCCGTTGTGATTATTTTAATAATATGTACATGTCACCTTCTTTATACCTGCTTTAACGTAAACAAAATTGATTGTATTAGCAGATTGTATCACTTTAGTAGGTCGCTCACAAGACTGAAGATGGTTTTGTTTTTGCATTAGAAAAATATAAAGATATGTATGTACATATAACAAGCAAAATGATTCATAATATTGGCAATTAAAAAACACAAACAGACACAAAATAACGTTAACGATGTGGTATTAATAGTAAAACGTCGTAAAACTGATTTTTAAAAAGATTTATAATATTTTTACGTTTTATGGCAGCCCTCCAGTTCTATTCGTAGCCCCCCAGTACAAAATATTTTATATGGCGACTCTGTTAGGGACCTTTTGTTCCCATCTCTGCTTATCACTTATCACATTTTAAATTAATTTCAATATTGTTACAGATTTTGTACATCCCTGTATGTAGAAGTTGCAACACATTGCACATGAGACACTTCAAAAATGTATAAAATTTTAATGTATTATTGGTATTATTGAAGAAATATGGCAGACGAAGAAGTAAGTTCGGCACGTGTGAAATAATTACTTATAAAAAATCTCATTAAATACTAATTTTTGTGTGTAAAATCTGTTTTAGTTGATGAAAGCGTTAAAAGACTTACCAAATCGTGTTCAAACCGCTAGCATTAAACAGCGTAAAATTTTAATACAAGACGTGATATCCGTGTTATCAAGTGATGGTAAAATAAAATCAAAAAAATTCGAAATTTTTCAATTAAATCATAAACATAAATCCATACAATTTACAGGAATCACCGAGAATATCGTACGTGGCATATGTAAGGCCCTATTACTTATTCTACCAAGATATCGGGACCTTAAATCCCGAATATTTGTACGGGACCTAATTTCAACATTACTAAAATATCATTTTGATTGGACGTCGCAACATTTAACCACCGTATTGACCGAATGTGCCGAACAATTGAAAGGTCTCGTACCTACGTAAGTCCAAAAATTTATATATAAATTAATTTAAAAAAAAAAAAAAATTAATGTTTTCTGTGTGAATATTGTAGAATTTCCACGGCGAAAACTGGATTAACCGCATTAAGTTGGTCGTGTTTGTTGGTGAAAGCTGCACTGAGTGATAATGAACGATTGGAAAAAGTGATTCAACAAATCGCCGTGACTCAAGCGATTCTTTTGACGTCTGTCGTAGCGATTAAAAATGAAAAATTATCGAACAAGGCGTATACATTGGTAATTATTGACGCGTTAGTTTTGGAAGTGGAATAAGTTCATTTTTTTTTATTTCTGAACAAAAAAGAAAGAATCGATTTTCTTGATATCTTACGTTCGATTTCTTACGATGGATTCTTAGAAAATCCTTATCTATCCTCCCTAAAGCCATTCTATAACTCACATACAGGACCAGCGAGAAAAATGAAGGGCTTCCGGGCGCAGCAAAATATTTTCAAACATTTTTTCCCCAAAAATACAATTGACGAGCAAAAAAAAAGTCTTCTTACTTTATCCGTGTCCCTAATCGAGGCTTTGGGCCCCCGGCATTTACTGGCCACATTACTGGAAAACCTGGAAATGTCAAGGAATTCTAAACTTTCTGGACAAGTCAGGGAATTTTACCAGAAGACTGGAAAAAAATTGATTTTTATAATTTTGTTCATTTTGGGATAAAACTTCAATTAATTTTTATAATTATTTAGGGATAAAACTTCAATTAATTTTTCACTTGTTTTGAGATTAGATTTAAAAATTGGCGCGGATTTTTTTTTTGCTCGTTATTTATTTTTTTTAAGAAAAAGTGTTGAAAAGTTGTTAAGAAATTTTTTTAGCTTTTTGGGATAAAGTAGGGGCGGCATCTTTCACAAAAAGTGAGGGAATTTTTTAATAAAATTTCTGGGAGACCTGGAAAAGTCAGGGAAATTTGGTCTTTAAAAATCTGTGGCCACCATGCCCGGGCAATTGCCCCACCTACCCTACTCTCTCGCTGGCCCTCAATGAACTACTAGAAACCAACTAATATCAGAAAAGTGTAGCTTCCTTGAAGCTCTTTGTAGGCCTGTCACAGCTTAGGTGGTTCAGTCGTCTGCACACCTTGGTTCGGTTCGGACATTGATTGTTGCAACAATGTAATACATGAATACGTAGCGCTTAGAGTACATACATATTACACCAGACCCATTGTCGAGATTGTATGTATGCGATGTATAATGGGTATACGTATCATCTCCCTCCAGCTACCGAGCTCACACACACGAACATGAACTATACCACACATACAGACACAAACTCTAAATATGTATATAACCATAGAAGTTCCTCCCATTTTTGTGACGTAAAATTTTGGCGACAAGCGAGATATTAACTATTATACAGTAGTTTGGCTCCTTGCTGGCCCTGCTCACATATTGTTAATTTCGTCACGCTCTAACCGTACGACACTAGATGAGAACAGGAACTGTACTGACTCGCTAGAAAATCATTATCTATTCTATCTAGAACCCTCCTATAACCAGTGTTGTTGATGAACAAAAAAAGGAAAATTTAAGAAAAAAGTAAAGTAAAAACTGAATTTTAACTAAAAATCGGTTGTAAATAGTCCAATTTGGCAACTTTGCCTGTAGCTCATATATTGCTACATTTTAACCAATTTTATTTACAATTGCTTACAATAATTAATCGGTTTATAAATTGTATCGCCTTGGGTGAAAGCAGGAACCGTTCTGACTGCGCGAATCAAATTCGCTACTCAATTAAGCGGGGAGTTCACGCCAGAAACGGCTAATAAACTAATTTTTTTCGAATCTCGTTTTTTGTTTTTATTTCGTTCTGTGGTTTTTTACAAACACGGTGATATATAAAACGTGGCCAAAAAAAAATTTTTATTTTAATTCAAGTAGAAAAATATTTATTTGTGAGCCGCTGTACAGCCAAGTTGCTGGTCCTTTGCAGATAACGCTCGCTCCCCCCTCGCGATTTGATCAATAATATTTAGTTTTGATGTGTACACGAGTTATAGTATGCACTGAGATAATGTTCTTTTATTTGTATGCCTTTGTAGACGTTTTAATAAACAGTGAGCAAACCGCTTCTTTTGTTATTATTTTTGTTTTTTACCGTTTCCCGAAACTTGTGTTTTTCCCGACAAGGAAAATCATATCTCAACTTCTAGAAAAGATAGAGACTTAATTTTTTTTTTATTTTGTTCATAAACATATTGCGCATAAAAGTGGAGTACGCTTTTTCCATTTGAACAATTGTAACTATTTTTAAACATTTTTTTTTTTTAATAAAAAATAAAAAATTGGGTTTTATAATTTTTAGAAGTTTGGGATTACAATTTTATAGTTAATTTTTAAAATTACCTGAAACCCATACTCAGCTTTATGGACAGGTCCTTTAGGAATAAAATAATGAAAAAATATTTATTACTTTTTGAGATATTGCGTTCCTTGTAAACGCTTAAAAACTTGTGAAAAAGGGCCCCCTCCCCCCACAGGGAAGAGTAATGAATGTTTCAGAAACAAAATTTTCTATTTGAAACGATCCCTAATTTGAAAAAAATTTCAACAAGCAAAATAATCATAAATAAAAAAGTTGCATTTTTATTTGAACTCCTCCCTTAATACTCGTAAAATTTTCTAGAAAACACGATGAAAGTCGATGCTTAATTACGTATCAAAATCACAAAGAACGCGCTTCCACATTTTAACAAAAAACTTTAACTCACTTTTTCCAGAATTGGATTTGTACCACTTTCAACAAATAACGACTTATACTTAATTTCCAATTATTTGAATGTTATGAATTTAACCAGTTTTTCTATTTTTAGTTAACTAATATATGGAAATCGAATAACAACTGTGAACAACTCTATCTAAAATCGCTCCAAAACTCGGAACCATTACCAGATATTGTGGTTTTGGGTGCAACATTAGCGAAAATTGTACCAAACAAAAAGAATTCATTAATGGATAAGTATAAAGTACGGTTTAATTTTACTACAATATACCGGGTGATTTTTTTAACGCTCTAAAATTACGCTTTACAGGATAAATTCTTAGATGTATTCATAAAAACGTTGATCAGCTGTAAAACGAAACCATCCTGTGCAATTATTGAGGCATGTTATCCATTTTTGAAATTTATTAATCACGATGACTTTAAGAATACGTTGATGCCAGCGTTACAGAAAGCGATGCTACGAAGTCCGGAAGTGATTTTGGAAGGGGTTGGACTGGTGTTGTCTGGGGTATCGTTAGATTTAAGTAATTATGCGACCGAACTTGGAAAAAATTTATCTAGTAAGTAAATTTCTTTACATTTTCTGTGCGAAATATTAAAACATGTACACTGACTTCTCTTTAACCGGACGACAATACACAAACGTCGTCCCCTTAGACAGTTCATATATAGCATGTTTCTTTACATAATTTATTTTTATATAAAAGTTAAAGTAGTTTTATTAAAATAACTTTCTAAAGAATATTTTCTAGCTACATAATATTTACATCTAATTGTAAGCTTGAAAATTATACATTCATATATGTATTAATAATTTTTATTATTGTTATTATCATATACTTATGTTAACTTCCAAAATAATCGCCTGTATATGTTTAATTTGCAAGATTTGTTTACATAAAATAGTGTTTGTTTAAAAAATATTTTTACGTGTATATAAACATAAATACATAGAAACCGTTCCCTTAATGATAGTCCGCATAGACAATAAACGCTGTATATAATTGGGTATTTGACAAATTTTTAAAAAGTATTTTAAAATATTCTTTAAGATTTAAATACAACTTTAGTAACTGATTTTTGTATAAAGAAAGCCGATTTAAAGAGAAAAAAATTTTTTAAAAAAGTTTCTTTGAATTTGGTGCGAAAACAGCTACTGACTTTTTATTGTTGTAACTGGTCAATACTAGTTCGTTACTTAACAAAGAGATGTCGTTCTCTTCACAATATTATTGAATATCTATTGATACCACCCTTACATCAAAATGATCTCCACAAAAAAAAATTTTTGATTTTGGTGACACAGTAGATGGATCTCGATGTGCCAATTCTAACCATTTTTGTCGTATTCTTGGCACTTTCGGTACATTAATAAACAATTTATTTGGTGTTACTTTTGTTGTGTTTACACATAAAGGCACTGAACAAATTTTATAAGACATTTCTGTTTTTTTAAATCAATTTTTTATTGTTTATTTACTCAAATTTGTTTATACGATTTTTAATTAATACAATTGACATACTGTTGTTATACACAGAAAACTCGATCGATATGATAGATATAAATCGAAAAAAGAATTTACATTAATTTGACCATAGATACGATCTGACATTGATCAAATTTATGATCAAATCACATCACCTACCAGTTACCACAGAACACTACCATCTTGTACCACTAACAACGACATCTTTTTATAAGGAACTATCTTTGACCACTCACATCATACACGCCAATGAATCGTTTTCATCACATCAACCGCCAATTCCAAATTCATAATTTTCTTTCAAAAAAATAAAATATTTATATATTTTTTTAAATTAATTTAAATGATTAATCATTATTATCGAATTAACTCTATGTTATTTACAACATTTCATTACCAATAACTACATCAGCCAAATACCCAATTGTGTTCACTACTAGCTGATAGAATGTTTTGGATAATTTTACTAGGTCGTGTAATATTTTTTTTTTTTTTTTTTTTTTTGTTACCAATTTGAGAGAGAACAGCTTCTTATGAAGCTTATCCTTTAATTCGGTTTCTTGAGATTTTTATTAATTGTCATTAAAAAATATGTTTGATTTTAATGGTGAGACTTAAAAATATTGGGTAATTATTTTGAAATTTTATTTTAGAAATCGTTAATTTTCAACAGTTCACTAACAATCACATAGTGATTGAAAAATTATCAAACTGGATCGACTGGGACTCGAATCCAAGATCTCCTGGTAACTAACCAGGTATCTGCCCCCTTGACCACACGATCCACTCCAGTTCGATAACCATTCAATCACATGTATTACTAGTCTCTTTTAATGCAAGAATATTTGAAATATAAAAATATAAAATAATTTGAAATTAAAACAATAATTTAAATTATTGAAAACGCTCCATTACTTTAAAATGACGTCACAATTTGTAAACAAACATGTCGATTTTAATAATTTTCATCGATAAAATAAAATTGTGTTTTATTTTCAGTATTTCTGTTAGCTTGAATATGCAGTAGTAGTAATTAATTAGAAATATTCGCTTTAACTGTGATATCTTATGAATATAATCAAAGTTTTGAGGTTATAAAGATTGACACTGACGTTTGTTTGTCTTCAAATTGTGACGTCATTATAATAAGCTGTTTTTCGTAATAATTTTTTCATTTAAAATTTAATATTCATTTTTTTTCGGATGATTTTTAAAACTTTCTATCAAAAAGTGACTTAACTGATACGCAAATTCAAGGCTTTTAAAATAGTTCTTTCCCAAACCCAAATAGTCAAGTACCCTATTCTTGAAGATGAAAAATGATCTACTTTTATATTTTTCCTTAATTTTCCCAGGTAATTTACATTCGAAGAATGATCTAGTACGGGAAGAAGCTGCGGACGGATGTAGACGCTTGGCCATGCGTTGTAACAAGACTGAAGCAATTGAAAGTCTTTTGAATCAAGTATTTGGGATTTTTAACGGTTCTGATGGCAAACTGACTGTTCTCGATCATAAATTAAGTGTACTGAAGGTTCGTTGAAATCTCAATTTTAAAGTAAAACTTCCTTTTTTAATCACATTTGACAAAAACAATTTTTATTTTAGGGCGCGGGAAATTTAAGTGAGAATAATGTGTCAAATAGTGCAAATTTAGCGGAAATTGCGTCAACACATTTTTTCAAAGTTCTCGAAACGGAAGTGAATGAGACCTGTCTCTGTTTCGCATTGAAACAATTATCTAGGTGGTGCCAAAAGTTCGTTAAAGAAATTCCAAAAAGTGTTATAGCCAATTTAAAGGTAAAATATGTTGGGTTATCATAACTAAAATAGATAATTTTACTTTGTAAAACTCAATAATGAATATGGTGAAAAAATTTTTAATTTTGTCAAATTTTCACTTAAATATTACGATGTATTATTTTTCACAAACTAATTTTCGATTGATTAAATCATCTTCAGGTGAAAACTAAACTGAACTGAATTCAGTTTGGATAAAAGAATATATATATATATATATATATATATATATATATATATATATATATATATATATATATATATATATATATATATATATATATATATAAAGACAATAAATGGACTGGTTAAGAAATGGGGAAAAACCCAGAAGAAAGGTAAACAAATACACGTGTACCGGAAACGAGTGGCAAATTACGAATTTGATGTTGAACGAGTTTTAGGTAGATAGCAAAAAGTGGGCGGGGAGAGATTAAATAATGAATATTACGAAAGATTTTTAAATTTAACTTGAATAGTAAGGTTGAATAATTTCATTTTTGGGATGTTTTACTAAGAAATATTTTAACTGTAAAATAAGGCTAACTTCAAAAATGCATTACTGCTTGTATGGGGTAGAGTCAATAGTTCAAAAACGCATCAGATGCATCACAACGAAAAATCAAAAGTTCATTTTTACATTTGATGCGTTAAAACAATGCATCAAGAAATTTGGTGATGCGTGTCCAAGATGCATGTCATGTGTAAATGTAGAATTATAACTACTTGCCATATTATGTAGGTATTAACACCAACAGTAATAATTCCGAAAAACAAACTGTTGAAAAAGATGAATGTATTTACCTTTCATTAAAATTGTTTAAACTATTTGAATACATCTTGCACTCGAAATAGGTATGTAATATTGTTTATTCAAATAATTTCAATATTTTCAATTTCAAGTAAGTTCAAGTTGAAATTCAAAGATAATATACCTATACAAGGACTGTATTGCTATATTATCTATAGTCTATCTGTAGCCAAATCAGAGGCTAAATGATGCCAATATCCCATTCAAAAATATCTAATGTGCATCAAATTTCAAGAGAGCATCAGCAGCGCATCATGTAGTATTAGACGCATCAGAAAAGTCATGATGCTGCATCTATGTGGTAAAGTTTACATTTTTGAAGTTACCCTAAATATTGGAATAGAATTAATTAAATGTGTTAAGAACCGGAGATTTATTTAGGTCGATTTGGTTATTTAAAACTTTTATGCTTGGATCATTATTTGATTTGTTTATTTCTAATGCTTCTATAATATATTTAATTTCTGTCTTTTTTCACAAAAGTGAAGGATTTTAGGTTTGCAGTCCGGTTTTTATACAATGTCCATTTTCTGAAAGGTGAAGACAAAAGTTGCATGTTTGGGTTTTTCCCCATTTCTTAACCAGTCCATTTATTGTCTTTAATTTATATATGTATATTCTTTTATCCAAACTGAATACAGTTCAGTTCAGTTTTCACCTGAAGAAGATATAATCAATCGAAAACTAGTTTGTGAAAAATAATATATCTTTATATTTAAGTGAAAATTTGACAAAATTAAATTTTTTTCACCATATTCATAGCTAAAGTAAAATATTTATGTTTTTCCAAAAATTACAGAAAGGTATGGACCTAAAAACGTCGACTCCAAATGTTCGGGTGGCCTACATCGAATGCATGCTGACCTGTTTTAATAAAAGTATGACAACCCAGGCAGTGGAGCTAATACCGTCACTTTTGAAATCGATTGAACGCGCCGTGGCACAACCAGCACAAGTGGGTCCCGTCACCGAGGGCTTATGTGCGGCCCGATTACTTCTACGTATTGCTAAAGCCGACAAGGACACCGTGGCCAAAATGCAACCTCTCTGGAACATCATCTACGACATGGACAAACAACTCTTCATCAACGACAAATTTCTTACTACAGCCTCTGAAAACGCTCTACTTCACGTGATCTTACTCTGCGAACATTTACTCCTAGATCATTCGGCCAAATTGACCGGAAAAGAGGCGCCAATTTATCGCGCAATTATTCATTCAATTTCCATCACACCACACCATATTCGAAAAATGCAGCTGGCATCGATTAAACAACTAATTTCCGCGCCAAAATCGACGGGAGCTAATCATGCGTGTACACTTTTGAACGAATTGGCCACCTACATGTTATCAATTAAAATATCATCGCCAAGTGATCGTGAAACATCGGAAGTCACGAAATCGACCGATATTCACCCGCATGTGTTTGTTGAAGTAAGTTGTGCGCATGTACCGAACATGCGCAATATGTTATTTTTAATTACGTTTCTGTTTTAAGGTAATCACAACAATTTGCTCGAAAAACAATATGGCGATCAAAGACACGAATAATATTGCATTTGCGGCGCTGGCGTCAACGCATCATCCAGCCATTGTGGACGTTTCGCCGGGTTTATGGAAACGGGTGGTGAAATTTATGAAAGTTGACGTGAAAAAATTTATAAATCTCTACTCGAAACAGATTTTTAAAACGTATATCGATGAATACGTGGCTACGCCGGTAAGTTATTTACAGGATAATCAATTTGGGAGTTTCCATTTTTATTTTGGCCGTTTCGGTTCAGATTGGACGTGACATCTATATGTAAAGGTATAAATTACCGTTTAAAAAGTGGGTCGTTTCTAGGATGATCTGATTATATTTGTGTATTTTTACCGCAAAATTAATAAATTTGATAAAAATTCAAAATATAAATTTAATAAAAACATTTTCCATGTAATAGATCAGTTTTATCATTAAATTAAGGGAGTATTCTAGTCTAGAGGCTCGATTTTAAAGTGATTTTACGGATGTATTAAAAAAAAAACAACAGTAAACATTTTTAGTATCAATTTTTTTAACAGTTTTTTATTGATATGTGAAAAGTATAAAAATGTATAAAAATTTAAAAAGAATTCAAAACTGAAATTGATAAAAAAAGGTGCTTCCTGGTTGACGTGATTCCAACCCTCCTGGCGATCTGAAACATAAAATTTTAGTTAATTCTTAATAAACAAGGGTGTAGAATTAGTTGGACGTAGCCGATTTGAAAAAATAAATTTTTTCACAAAATGTCGTCCTTTTAAAGAAAAAATAATTTTTTCACCTCCTTTTTTCAACTTTGAAAATTTTTTAAAAAGAGTAAAAAAAAATTCCATAAACCCTTACGTCGGACTAATTTTTATAGTATTAAGAAGGTCTGTACCAAATTTAAAGTAAATTGGTGCATTAGAACTTGTGATATATTATCATGTGAACCGTATCGAAAAATAGTTTCGAGTAATTTATATTAAAAATTTGAATTTAACACTGAAAAGATACACAGTATATAGGAAAAAATAACCATAACTCCGAAAATAATTCGAATTTCCGTAAATCCTTTTAGACGCTTATTCTTAAAGGTATGTTGAACTTTGAAAATATGAACAAAAGAAAAATCGATTTTTTCGAATTTTTAGACTAGAATATCCCCTTAATATACAGGGTGGAAAGTAAATAACTCTCGTCGTTTGCAGGGGTGACTCATAGCACTCTGTAGACACTAAAACAACAGAAATTTTTTCGAAATAAACAGTTTGAGAAAATCGCAAATGAACTGGCTCCACGATGTTTCCAAATTTTTTCAAAGTACGACCCTGACTAAATTATGCATACTATTTTTTAGTACCAAAGGTACAAAATAATTTTGTTGACCAAAATTCAATAAAAATTTGTTACTTCTAGTTACTATTTATTTTGTATGTTACTTTTTTAAAACCAAAAAATTTATCTTAAAATATAAGATAGTCAGAGCCGGATTAAAAAAAATTTAAGGCTCTCTTTTTTGACCCAAATTTAGTATCAAATTTTCTCTGTTAAAAAAACACTTCTGGTTCAAATTTATTGGCAAATATTAATTTCATGGGTGAGGTCTACTCACTTGCTGTTTTTGCAGCGAGACTTATATACTTTCCACCCTGTAAAGTGCCATTTAAAAAATAAAATTTGGTTGTAACTCGAAAACTATAAAAACTGTAAAGCTCCTGACGGTAGCAATTGGTTGCCCTCATCAGGATCTACAACTTTTTGACCATAATAAGGATGGAAACTCTCAGTTTATTCTCTGTGTAACTACTATCTCCAAGAATCCGAAAGAAAAAGTAAAATTCTGGTTTAACATTTTTTTTTTTTCTAGACAAATGAAAATGTTTTGGCAACGCTAATTTCAGTCGCCCCCGAAATTTTACTACCTCATTTGATGCAAATAATTGAAAATCGATTAAAATATCCGCCATTGTTGCAAATCACCAAAGACGATTATTTTATCTTTTTGACTCCCGATGGTGAATTGTATGACAAAAGTGTTATACCTGGGTAAGTTTTTGATACTCACTTTTTGAGGTTATAAAGATTGACATTGACGTTTGTTTGTGTTCAAATTGTGATGTCATTACAATGAGTTGTTTTTTACAGTAAAATTTTTTTTTCTTTTTAGTAACGAAGAAGACAACTTAAACTTAATGAATATAAAGCGCGAAAGTAAAGCGTACAGTTATAAAGAACAAATTGAAGAACTTGCACTGAAACGTGAATTACTGGAAAAGAAAAAGAAGGAGGGTAAAATTACTGAGCCGCAATACACACCGAAACAGTTAGAAATAATTAAAGCTCAACGTGAAAAAGAAGCGGCGATTAGAAATAAATTAAGAGAGGTAAAAAAAGTACAGATTTGATTTGATTACCGGCTAGATAATGTGAGAGTTGACATTTGTTACTAAACTGCGACAAAGTCAAAAGTGTTTTGTGTTTCTTCGTAGACCTTAACTTACTGAAGCGAATTTGACAAATAAGTCAAATTGATTTGTCTTAATTTAGAGTATAATTTAGGCTACATGACGTAGCGTAGTTTGATTTGTCTTAATTTAGAGTTTGATTTTGTCTTAATTTAGAGTATAATTTAGGCTACATGACTTCACAGAAAATTTAGGGTGGTGAACTACTAGCTTTTAAAACAGTTATAGTAAACCATGAACTAATTCTCGATATATGTAATTTTTCAATAATTTTGAAATATGTGTCCATTTTCATATATTTTATTATTCCAAGAAAATTGTAAATCGTAGAAATTTACTAAAATTGCTAGAACGTCACATTCAATAATACTTACAAGGAAAAGGCAAGAAGTCGAAAATTCAAAAAAATCTGAAACTTTGTCAGTATATAGAGGGTGGCTACCTAATAACATAAAAAATATCAGTTGCTGCTATATAAATAATTTTGTTTATACGTACCTTAAAAAGTTCTAGTAATAATTATAACATTATTTTTTGCACTGAGCAGTGAATCAAACATGATAACATGTTTCCTAGAGATACCACAGGCATTAAATTTTGAAGCATGATTCCATTTTAGTAAGCCCAACTTGTAACCACGGAGACTTGTTTATAAATATTAGATAAACCAATTAAAACATTTAATTAATGGTTTGACCGCCATTAAAGTAATCCCATCAGTCAATTTTTTGCTTACATCAGTCAATTTTTTTGCTTCAATTTCATAATATATTTGTAATGACCCATTTTCT
The DNA here is from genome assembly GCA_035578155.1 of Brachynemurus nebulosus. NCBI lineage: Eukaryota > Metazoa > Arthropoda > Insecta > Neuroptera > Myrmeleontidae > Brachynemurus > Brachynemurus nebulosus. Next base: position 2,126,336 of record JAPWDM010000019.1, on the reverse strand, counting down.
CAAAATATCTACATCTCTATGATTGAAATTTTAATTTAAAAATTGCTATGTAACCGCATGAGAAAATTGTTTAACACCAGGGCGACGACACGGGTTATTCGGAACTACATCTCTATAGTTGGAATATTAATTTCTAAAAAACAAACAATATTCCTAGGTAACCGAATTGGAAAATTTCGTTCTTAAAGTGAAATTAACAGAAGGTGATTTTTGGTTGGTTAAATTAATATCTCGATTATAGACATGTAATCCCAAATACCTGTGTCGCCGCCCTGGTGACAGATTGCTACATATTTGAGAAAATGGTCCATACACAGCATTCTCTCTAGTCGATTCACTCCTCAATGATTTTTTGCATCTATAAATTTTTAGGGGGTGACACAGGTATTTGGGAATACATGTCTATAATCGAGATATTAATTTAACCAACCAAAAATCACCTTCTGTTAATTCCACTTTAGCAACGAAATTTTCCAATTCGGTTACCTAGGAATATTGTTTATTTTTTAGAAATTAATATTCCAACTATAGAGATGTAATTCCGAATAACCCGTGTCGCCGCCCTGATGTTAAACAGTTTTCTCATGCGGTTACATAGCAATTTTTAAATTAAAATTTCAATCATAGAGAGGTAGATATTTTGAGAAAATGGCTCATTAGAATAGGCTACTTGACTGAAGTTACAAAAATATTCTAAAAGCATTGTTTTTCCATGTCAGTTAAGTGATTTTTTTATTTTCGACAGATTCTGTAAAAAATTATCAAAAAAAGTAACCCTACAATTTTAAATGAGAAAAAGGCGGGAAAAACATCTCACTGTAGTGACGTCACAGTTTGAGGCAACTAAACGTCAATGTCAATATTTATAACCTCAAAACTTTGATTATATTCATAAAATATCAAAGTAAAAGCAAGTATTTATTTGAATTCTGGCCGATTATTATTACTATATATATAAGCTAATAGAAATATTCAAAAGAAAACACAATTTCACCTCACCGATAAAAATTGTCAAAATCGACATATCTAGCTACAAAATGTTACGTCATATTTAAGAAATGGCGCGTTTTCACTAATTTGAATGTTTATTGAAAAATGGCGATTTTCAAAATAGAATTTCTAAATAGTTATCGAATTTTTTTATGTTTCATCATTAAAATTGGACATAATTATGTAATGATAACGCATAGAATTATTTAACATTTGACACAAATTTTAAATAGTCAAGTACCGTATTGTAAAAATGTCACAATGAAAATGCAATTTGTCATAGACAATACGTAATTACAGTAATAAAGATCTGCTATAAAAAAAATGACGTGATTTTCAAATATCACTGCGTTTTCAATCATTTAAATGAAGGCTAAAAATTTATAATTTTTAAATAATTAAAGAATATTTTTATTTGTCACTACTAAAATTGAATATATTTAAGGATAATACATAAAATTATTCAACATTTATGTCTGCGCCATCTATGTGTTGACTGCATATGCATAAAATAAGTGTATCGTTAATATATTTCAATTTCAATAGATGGTGTTGTTTAAATAGTAAACCGTTTATTTATTTGTCTGAGCTATTTGAATTTTTGTTTATTTTGAAAAATAGAACGATTAGTGGTGTGGTGTTTAGTTGTCGATTGGCTAACCATCCCTCGACACGCGTTTGACTGGTGTCCCGGCTTTGCCGGGCACTTCTCTATAATGCCAATTTAAATTATTTTTTTTTTTGTTGTTTTTAATCATTACGTAATGGTTAAATAGTTTTTTTTTTTTGTTTGTCGAACCTTTTTCGGGTTTAAATTCGAAAACTTTTGCTCGCGTTCTATACTTAGTTAGATAGAATCGATCGATGCAACTAGTTCGCAATTAGTCTTTCGTTTGTACAAAAGTTACTTACAATTAGAGTAGTTTTTTTTCGCAACAAAGAAACTCACAATTAAAATTAGTGTTAATTAGTGTTGTTTCGCATTAGAAATTTCGCGTTAGTTCATTTTTTTGCAATTAGTTTAACTACCTTCAAAATCATAGTGAAAATTAGCATCAGTACAAAATTACACGGAACTCACCTGAACGAATAAAATAAATTTCAATAAGGGTCACCACCTATAACTCCTTACCTTCCAAATTTTTTCCTTGACCCGATAATTATCTACAATTAAGAAAATGGAAGAGGAATAATCGGTGAGTACAGTTTCAATTTTGTATTCATTCCTTTTTTTACAGTCCGCTATTTTTTTTTTGATTTAGTTTACAACAAAATTTAATAGGATTTTAGTTTTACCAAATTGTCACAAAAAACCTAGTCGCGTCAACAATTTAAAACAAATTTTGAATACAGTCAAGTACCGTATTTGACCGCAATAAAAAAGGCAACTTTCAAATTTTTTTGATTCTAAACATAAAATTTACATTTTTTTTTTTTTTAAACAGCTGAATACTGTACTGATCAACACCGTGTCATTAATCCAAGCTTCCGCCAAAGGTCATCCGCTTGAATTATCACTTCATTTTCGTGATCTAATTCCAACTCTACTGGGAACGTTACAATCACCATTGGCCGCCCCGACCATATCCACTCTATACATTGATCTTCATAAAATTGTCTTTCCATACCATTTACGCACCCTAGGAAATCTGATAGCGCACGTCACGCTACGTCTAATTAAACCCGCATGCGATTTAGAGAATGCGTGGTGCGAGGAACCGTTACCCAATGCCGTGATACGTACAATCACGCAAATCCATAATAAAACGATCAAAACCAAAAACACGGAGTTGAGTCCGGAAATTCCACAATCGCATTTCACCGCGCCAATGATCAGTTACACGTTTCCGTTGTTGAAGATTAGTCTCTTGTCGACGGAGATTCGCGCAAACGATCAAGTCTTACACGACGGCCTCCAAATCATCTCCGATCACGTGAAGTTACGAAGTCACGTCACGGGCGAAAATAACAATAACAACTACTCGTTGTATCATCCCAAACTTTTGCCGCACAAGCAAATGTTCGAGCTGCTGATTGAGTTGATCAGCTCGTGTTCGGGACGGATACAGTCCCAGGCGGTGGCTTGTCTCCTGGACGTGGCGCGGAGCAGTGGCGGTGCCGATGAGAATTGTGCGCGCGCATCCAGCACTGAACTAGGTGTTCTGCTGACGGCGCTTCAAAATCCTTCCGCGGCGGTGCGTGATGCGGCACTGCGCGCGTTGCAACTTATGACGAATATTATTCCGTCGCCGAAGGAGAACAAGGAGTTATCGATGTCGATTATTCGGCGAGTGTGGATTGCCAAGTATGATATTGAAGAGGATATCCGGGAACTTGCGACGACGTTATGGGATGACGCCAAACTGGAAGTCACCAATAATTTGTGCGAATTACTAATACAGGATTTGCAACATCCGGTAGAGTGTGTTCAGCAGGCTGCAGCGTGTGCACTCAAGGCTCTACTGGAGCAAGAAATTCAGACTAACCCGAAAAAAATCGAGACTATCATCCAAAGACTTCTGAATATCTACAAAGAAAAATTAACGGTAAGCTGTATTGCTTGCGAAATTTTTTTCCCTCCAAAATCAGAATTTTCACGCACATTTTACGTTTTAGAGCTTCCTGAACAATTTTGGGTTGGGTGTCGCCTAATTGCACCAAGTTGCATAACTTCCGAACTATTCGATTGTTTTTAATGAAATTTTTAGAAATTATGCAATTTGGTTCCTAGATGATTCCCTACGAATGTCATCGCAATTGAAGTAACGCTAACGACGCCGCTACCGTGGCATTCCATTTAGATACTAGTTCGCACCAAGTGCCATATTTTCTGAACTATTTGATTGTTTTTAATGAAATTTTCAGAAATTATGCGATTTAGTTTCTAGATGATCCCCTACGAATTTCATCGTAATCGAAGTAACGCTAGCGACGCCGCTACCGTGACATTCTATTTAATTTTTAATTGGCACCAAGTGGCATAACTTCTGAACTATTCGATTGTTTTTAATGAAATTTTCAGAAATTATGCAGTTTCGTTTCTAGATGGCCCCCTACGAATTTCATCGCAATCAGAGTAATGGTAGCCACGGCGCTACCATAATATCGTATTAAATGTCGATATCTTTCTTGCTATTGGTCTGACTTCGCTCAAATTTTGAGAGTATTTGGGGGTTATTTTGTAAAATATATTTTGCTATTATTTTATGATTTAGCCTTCAAATATTTTAACTAACAAAAAATTTTAATGATTTGTACGACGAAAATATAATTTCAATGTATACATTTGATGAAAATCTTGGAAATTTTGTACCTTAAAGTTATTCTCATTTCAAACATCACTTTAATAATATGATAAAATACAAAAATTTAAGGAGCAGTTAAGCACAAAATCACTTTAAATATTGTATACAAGTTTATTATGAGTACGAGGAAGCTGTGTGCCACACCCCATTTGCAGCTACATTTTGCTGCTTTGAATTTTTACTTCTCAAAATGATTCTCTGATGTAATGCGTGTCCAACACACACTTGGCGAATTGTTTTTCTTAACCTTCCTCTTTAACAAACTACGCTTTAATTTTTAGATTATCCCCCCAACCCTAGACAACTTTGGTCGGGTCGTGGAGAAACCAATCGACATGTGGGGTCCCCGACGTGGGGTCGCATTAGCCTTGAAACAGTTGGCGCCACTAATTCCACTCGAATTAATTGGAAAACTGATAACGTTCTTCGTAAAAAGTGGTCTAGGCGATCGGCACCAGAATGTTCAAGCAGAAATGTTAGCGGCTGCTCTGGAAATTGTCGAATTACATGGAAAAGTATGTAATACCCTGTACACAATTTTTGGGGAGCAAAATCGTTTATAGAATGTTTCAATTTTAGGAAACTATAAGTACTGTGTTGCCGGTTTTCGAACAATTTATGGATAAAACACCGAAATCTGGTAGTTTTGATGCGGTCCGACAGAGTGTGGTGATTTTGATGGGATCGTTGGCAAAACATTTGGAAAAGGATGATGAACGTCTGAAACCAATTGTTATGAGACTAATTGCAGCGTTATCGACTCCATCTCAACAAGTAAGTCAGATTTTGTTTAATGGGGTATTTGACCAATTTTGGGAAACTAAAATACCCATATTTATGCATTATGCATATATGTATTTTTAAATTTGCGCGAAAACATTCATTAGCTGTCAGTTACACCGTATTCTCCACATAACAACAGGTATTTTGTAACAAAGAAAAATTCCCCTGTCGCATTTCCGTTTAAAAAAGTTAGTTTAGTTTCGCACACTAATTTACATAGAATAATGGTTTAAAAACGTTTTTTCATGTGATTTGTCCTCTTCTTTCCAATGGTATATAAAAAATGTTGCTGAATTTTGGAAAATTTTTCCAAAAAACTATTTTTTTTTTCAACGAAAATTGTCCAGAAAACCATGTTGTGGGCATCGGACGTGTCTGACTGAAGAACTCATCCAAGATTTTTGGACTTCCAACGTTTTCACCAAATTTCGTAAAAATAAGACACTTGTTTTTCTTGTAACTAAAAAAAAAGTTATTATTTTTTTTTTTAGATTAAATTTAGGTTAATTTTGTTAATTTTCTATGTTTGATAACTGATATTTAAAGTAGCGACCCTAGTGACGATAGTGTTGAAGTATAAGAGAACGTGACGTCACAGTACGTTACTGATCACGTGGTTAATAGTAAAAAAAAATACTTTTTTTATTATAAATTTTCATTGAAAATTGTTTTGTTTTTTCTTGATACTGTCAAATACCCTATTATGATAACGATTAGTTACTAATTAGTAACATCAACATTAAACGAGTACGAATGACGAATAATAGCAGTTAAAAATTAGTTAAGGGGGTACCCTAGTCTAGACGCTCGATTTTAAGGTGATTCTACGGGTGTAATAAAAAAAACAAAACAGTAAACATTTTTAGTATCCATTTTTTTAACAGTTTTTTATTGATATTTGATAAGTATAAAAAATGTATAAAAATTTAAAATAAATTCAAAATTGAAATCGGTACAGGCCAGCAAAGTGGGTGGGGACTCAAAAAAAAAAAAATGTCTCCTGGTTGATGTGATTCCAACCCTCCTGGTGATCTGAAACATAAAATTTTAGTTAATTCTTAATAAACAAGGATGTAGAATTAATTGGACGTAGTCGTTTTGAAAAAATAATTTTTTTCACAAAATGGCGTCCATTTAAAAAAAATAAATGTTTGCCTCCTTTTTTTAAATTTGGAAATTTTTTAAAAATAGTAAAAAAAAAATTCTAAAAACCACTACGTCGGACCAATTTTGATAGTATTAAGAAGGTCTGTACCAAATTTTTGCACACCAGAACTTAAAAAGTAGTTTCGAATAATTTATATTAATAAAAATTTGAATTTAACACTGAAAAGATACACAGTATACAGAGAAAAATAACCATAACTCCGAAAATAATTCGAATTTACGTAAATCCTTTTAGAAGCTTATTCTTAAAGGTCTGAACTTTGAAAATATGAAAAAAAATCGATTTTTTCGAATTTCTAAACTAGAATACCTCCTTAACAAAATGACAAAACAAATATGTTTTTTCTTTTTTCTGTAAAAAATCAATTTGCTTTTTTTAGCGAATTTCGAAAACTCGAAATTCAGCTATTACAGTAGGTGTCATGACGCAATCTGAGTCCGGGGCTATGGCAGAAATCTGTTTTGAGATCCCTAGAATACGAAAATGATATTCACTAAAATTTATATATATATATATATATATATATATATATATATATATATATATATATATATATATATATATATATATATATTTATGTGTTCCCACGATAACTCTCGAACGAAACGTCTAACGCTTATGAAATTTTGTGTGCGGACTGGATTCTGAATTGGCTTGGCTAAGTTCGTTAGCCAGACACGTCGGATGCCCAGAAGTAGGTTTTCTGGCCATTTTTTATCATTCGATCCTATCATAAGGCAGTTCAATTTTTACATCGTTGAAAAGGAAAAAAAAAATTATGAAGAAAATATTCTTATAATTTTCTTTCTATTTTAAGTATTTTTCGAGAAAATGTAAATTTTCACTTTTATTCTTTCTTTGTTAGTCTAATAAGTAATTTATATTTATATCTCAGTTCTTTATTAAGTATAAAAATATTTCACTTTTTTATTAAAGAATTTTGTGAGAACAAGTGAAAACTATTCACATATATGTGATATAACACACATACATGTATAGAGTTTTGTTTCTCATTTATTGCATTATAATTAGCATGGTTCTATCCCATGTTAAAAAATGTAAATTAAACAGATTTTCTAAGCTAATGTAATGAAGAATTTTTTTTTTTTTTTTATTGAATTTTTAAGTAAACAAGAAATTGAAGATTATGTTATGATATAAATATTATTAAATATGAAACAAAAGAAAATGTGTACAATGTACATTATGTATGTACGGAAAAATATTTTGAATCGATTTTGAAAATTTTTCCACTAATAATTAATAATGTTAAAAAATTAAACCATTTCAAATAGATTTAAGGTATTTTATGTGAGGTCAAGGTTTTCGGGACCTAAAAAGGCCAGAAATTAATTAACCAATCGATTTTAAAAATTTTTTCACAGTTAATAAGTTAAAGTATTTGAATTAATTAATTAAATGATGTCCGCAAGAAGCTTACGGACTGCCATAAGTTATATGAGATCCTTAGAACCCTTTTCTTACTGTTAGAGTACTAGACTTGTATGAGTTTCGCCAGGATTTACTGATCCCATAATTGTAAAAAATAAACTAAACGACCAATTTTAAAAATTTCTTCACTGTTACAGAGCTAAACTATTTTAGATAGATTTAGAATACATTATGTAAGGTCCGCCAGGGTCCACAGGACCCAAAAGTGTCAAAAATAAACTAACTGACCGATTTTGAAAATTTTTTCACTGTTACAGAGCTAAACTATTTTAGATAAATATCGATTGCGTTATGTAAGTTCCGCCTCGGTCCATAGGACCCAAAAGTGTCAAAAATAAACTGCCTGATCGATTTTGAAAATTTTTTCACTGTTACAGAGCTAAACTGTTTTAGATAAATATAGATTCCGTTATGTAAGGTCTGCCAGAGTCCATAGGATCCAGAAGTGTCAAAAATAAACTAACTGACCGATTTTGAAAATTTTTTCACTGTTACAGAGCTAAACTATTTTAGATAAATATAAATTACGTTATGTAAGGTCCACCAAGGTCCATAGAACCCAAAAGTGTCAAAAATAAACTAACTGACCGATTTTGAAAATTTTTTCACTGTTACAGAGCTAAACTATTTTAGATAAATATCGATTACGTTATGTAAGGTCCGCCTGGGTCCATAGGACCCAAAAGTGTCAAAAATAAATGCCTGATCGATTTTGAAAATTTTTTCACTGTTACAGAGCTAAACTGTTTTAGATAAATATAGATTCCGTTATGTAAGGTCTGCCAGGGTCCATAGGATCCAGAAGTGTCAAAAATAAACTAACTGACCGATTTTGAAAATTTTTTCACTGTTACAGAGCTAAACTATTTTAGATAAATATAGATTACGTTATGTAAGGTCTGCCAGGGTCCATGGGTCCAAAAGTGTCAAAAATAAACTAACCGACCGATTTTGAAAATTTTTTCACTGTTGGGGAACTAACTATTTTAGATAGACATACATTACGTTATTTAGGGTCCGCCAGGGTCCATGGGACCCAAAAGTGGTAAAAATAAACTAACCGACCGATTTTGAAAATTTTTTCACTCTTACAGAGCTAAACTATTTTAGATAAATATAGATTACGTTATGTAAAGTCTGCCAGGGTCCATCGGATCCAAAAGCATCAAAAATAAACTAGCCGACCGATTTTGAAAATTTTTTCACTGTTGGGGAGCTAAGCTATTTTAGATACATATAGATTACGTTATGTAAGGTCTGAAGTGTCAGTAAGACCTAAAAGTGTCAAAAATAAAATAACTGACCGATTTTGAAACCTTTTTACTATTACCAAGGTAAAATATTTTAGATAGGTACAGGTTGTGTTATCTGAGATCCACAACTGTCCTGCGGATGCAAATGCGGCGTAGGATGCTACACAACGGGTTTTGAATATATATATATATATATATATATATATATATATATATATATATATATATATATATATATATATATATATATATATATATATATATATTACATAAAGTCCGCCTAAAATATACGGTCGAGCTGATTTTTTAATGATGTCCACCGGGATCTTGCAGATCCGAAAACGCCAGTAATAAGCTATCGAACCGATGCTAAAAAATTTCTCACTGCTAGAGAACTAAATTATTTTAGATGGATACAACAATGCTGCACAAAATTCGTTCGGGTTTTTGGGTCCCCAAAAATACCAAAACTAATTACCCAACCGATTTTAAAAATTCTTTTACTCTTAGAAAGCTAAACTATTTTAAATAGGTACAGGTCTTAGATGAGATCCGCCAGTGCCCAAGATTTGGAAATTCGCTATGTTATGCAGATGCTGCGACAGGGGTATTTTGAACTTGTAGTGAACTGTAAAGTAGTGATTAGGGTGATTAGTAATTAGTAGGACTAATCATTCGATTATATAAATATTTTGTAATCATCCACCTCTAATTTTGTTTTACCGATTTAATTGTCTCTTATTATTACCATTTTTATTAAAAGGTACAAGAAGCTGTTGCAAACTGTTTACCACCACTAGTACCCGCGATCAGGGACGACGCCCCAAATATCGTCAACAAATTACTACATCAACTATTAAAATCCGAGAAGTATGGCGACCGTAAAGGAGCGGCGTATGGAATAGCGGGTCTCGTAAAAGGAATGGGAATTCTGGCGTTAAAACAATTGGATATTATGACGAAATTAACGGAGGCAATTCAAGACAAGAAAAATTATAAACATCGAGAGGGGGCCCTGTTTGCGTTCGAAATGTTATGTTCAATGTTGGGACGACTGTTTGAACCTTACATCGTTCATGTATTACCACATTTACTGTCATGTTTTGGGGATAGTAGTCAGTATGTTCGAACGGCCACTGACGACACTGCACGCGTAGTCATGAGTAAACTTTCAGCGCATGGAGTTAAGCTTGTGTTACCATCACTACTTGCGGCGTTAGAAGAAGATTCGTGGAGAACGAAAACAGGTATGTTCTCATCAGCGATTTCAGGCGTTGACTGTCCGCAACTGTGTGTGTTACTGGTATCGAAAACGAATGTTGCTAGTGTCAAATTTAAGCGACCAGTAACAAGGTGTAAGTATAGATGGCACGACAAAGAATTTTGCTTCCGAGACTACTAAAGTAGCGGAAGCACTGTGATCACTTGAAAAAAAATTTTCTCTCCAAAATAAAATTTTTTACGCACATTTTACGTTTTAGAGCTTCCTGGACAATTTTGGTTTGGTGTCTGTCCGTCCGTCGGTTGTTTCCTAGATGATCCCCTATGCATTTAATCGAAATCGGAGTAACGGTAGCTACGCCGCTACCATGTCATTCCATTAATATACTAAATTGCACCAAGTGGCATAACTTCTAAACTATTCAATTTTTTTTTATGAAATTGTCAGAAATTTGCGGTCTGGTTCCTAGATGGTCCCTTGCAAATTTCATTGCATTCGGAGTAATAGTATCCACGTATCCACGGCGCTACCATGAAATCCCATTAAATGTCAATATCTTATTTACTGCTAGTCCCACTTCGCTCAATTTTTTATGAATCGTTTTGTTTATTTATTTTTATTAATTTATATACCTTAATTAAATTATACAAAGATATATTGGGCATTAAATTACCAAGGTGCTTTTACGAGTACGAGGAAACTGTGTGCCACACCCCATTGGTAGCGTATTTAATTTACTTTTTAGTAATAAATCCAGCCGTTAGGTGGCACAAGAATGAACTCAAAGCAGAGAACGCAATCAAACATTAGATTTAGGCCTAGTTTAGGAGTACTCGCTACTTACACGCAGAAATTTACGACTGAACCCATCGAAACGGCTTAAAACTTTCCTGTTTTAAGTTCATTGTTGTATCATCTACCGGCCAGATTCATTACTACAAAGTAAATTAATAATTAAAAATTCTCTATAGTGCCATCTATAGTTGTATCTTGTAATAGGTTCAACTGTTACCAACCGTTTAATGTCACTCTAGGAGTGTCTCAACTTCTATTCTTTCCACTGAGCTGTATCCCTTGTATAGTTAAATATCACACAAATGTCAGACATAAATTTCTTTACTGTTCACACAGTCACACTTCAACAAATTTTTTGTGTCTGGATAGTGTCTGTACATAAATGTACGCAACATGTGTCTGAGCTGTTTACACGAAAATCGATTTTTAATCGATAACCTTCCCAGCGAATAACTTTAAAGTGACAAAATGTCAAGTAACATACACAAAAGAGTGAAACATGAAAAAAGTGTAATAAACTTGTAATAAAATTATTTTTTAAACACTTACGAATGAAATAAAACCTAAATTTTATAGAATGTTATTTAGTTATTTTTCTGTATTGATAAATTGACAAGTGTACTATGTACAAAATAATAAATTTTAAGCGGGGAATTTAAAAAAAAAAATTATAATTCTTTCTTTATCCTCCAATCTATAAAAAACGTTGTATACAATTAAATAAAAACTTCTCAACACTTAGTATAATTTAGATAATATTTATCAATTAACATTTTTATATTGAATGAAAACAAAAATTATCAACTTTATTGTGATGTAATTCATTTCTACACCATAAAGTAAAATTCTAAAAAATATGTTGGTAACCATGAATCTATCTCTCTTCTGCGAGTGTATGAAAAAATGTCAAACCGATTTGAAAATTTATCGCAGTGTTTACACCTATGCAACTTTACTAGCTAGAGCAGTGTCGACACAGTCTCGCTAGATTACGGACTGTTGTTAGCGATACTGTTCTCATTGCTGTATACACACCGACATTTGATCTATAGACCTACTCTAGACACCAAAGGTGTCTCGTGTATCTGCAGCCTAAGCGTTGAAACACTCCTAGGGGGACACTAGTCAATTTCGACACTAGCGACATTCGTTTTCGATATCAGAACTACAATGGAACTAGACACACTTTTTCAAAATTTTTTAACAGTATATACTTCTAGAGATTTCAGAAAATTTAATTTAATTTTTTTTAGGATCTGTCGAATTATTGGGATCCATGGCGTACTGTGCCCCGAAACAGTTATCCTCATGTCTACCAAGTATCGTACCAAAATTAATCGAAGTCTTGAGTGACTCCCACATGAAAGTGCAAGAAGCTGGCGCCGAAGCGTTAAAAGTAATCGGGTCGGTAATTCGAAATCCAGAAATTCAAGCAATTGTGCCAATTTTATTGCAAGCTCTACAAGATCCTTCGAATAAAACATCCGCTTGTCTACAGACTCTTTTAGATACCCAATTCGTCCATTTTATTGACGCCCCCTCATTGGCTCTTATCATGCCGGTCGTTCAACGTGCATTCCAAGATCGTTCGACGGAAACTCGAAAAATGGCCGCTCAAATTATCGGCAACATGTACTCGTTGACCGATCAAAAAGACTTAAAACCATATTTACCAACAATTATTCCAGGTCTTAAAACGTCACTTTTGGACCCGGTGCCGGAAGTTCGAAGTGTCAGTGCCCGAGCATTGGGCGCTATGGTCCGCGGTATGGGCGAGGCCAGTTTTGAAGATTTACTACCGTGGCTCATGCATACGCTCACGTCAGAAACGAGTTCGGTCGATCGTTCGGGTGCCGCACAAGGTCTTTCCGAGGTTGTCGCCGGTCTTGGTGTCGAAAAATTACATAAATTGATGCCGGAGATCATATCAACCGCTGAACGCACCGATATCGCGCCCCACGTCAAGGACGGTTACATAATGATGTTCATTTATTTGCCGGTGGCATTCACGGCTGAATTCACCCCATACATTGGGCAAATAATCAACCCGATATTGCAAGCTTTGGCCGACGAAAATGAATATGTGCGAGATACCGCGTTGAAAGCGGGACAACGTATTGTTAATTTGTACGCAGAATCAGCGATTATGTTACTCTTACCGGAATTGGAACGGGGGCTGTTTGACGACAATTGGCGTATCCGGTTTAGTTCCGTTCAACTCCTTGGCGACTTGTTGTATCGTATATCCGGTGTTTCCGGGAAAATGTCCACGGAAACAGCCAGTGAAGATGATAATTTCGGTACGGAACAGTCGCATCACGCCATCATCAAAACACTTGGTGCTGAACGTCGAAATCGAGTCCTGGCCGGACTCTATATGGGCCGATCGGACGTTGCACTGATGGTACGACAAGCGGCACTCCATGTCTGGAAGGTGGTGGTGACCAATACGCCCAGAACTCTCCGCGAAATTTTACCGACGTTATTCACGCTGCTTTTGGGATGTTTGGCAAGCACAAGTTACGATAAGAGACAAGTGGCAGCCCGAACTCTAGGTGATCTGGTCAGGAAACTGGGCGAACGAGTTCTACCGGAAATTATCCCGATTTTGGAGAATGGTCTCCAGTCGGATCAGGCTGATACGCGACAAGGAGTATGTATTGGACTGTCAGAAATTATGGCATCCACCTCCAGGGATATGGTGTTGACGTTCGTGAACTCACTGGTACCGACCGTTCGAAAAGCGCTCTGTGATCCACTTCCGGAAGTTCGACAAGCTGCCGCGAAAACGTTCGACAGTTTACATTCGACGGTTGGTGTGAAAGCCCTCGACGATATTTTACCGGCCATGTTGAATCAACTGAACGATGAAGATCCTGAAGTGGTTGAATGCACTCTGGACGGACTTCGGCAAGTCATGGCTATCAAATCACGTGTTGTCTTACCATACTTGGTGCCACAATTATCCGCGTCGCCCGTAAATACGAAAGCCTTGGCGATCCTAGCATCCGTAGCTGGTGAAGCCCTGACTCGATTCCTCAATAAAATTCTTCCAGCACTTCTGACCGCGCTGTCAGAATCTCACGGCACGCCCGATGAAGCGCAACAATTAGAGTATTGTCAAACGGTGGTGCTGTCTGTGACCGATGAAGCGGGCACTCGAACAATTATCGATCAATTGTTGGAACATACTCGGGCCCCATGTCCGTTACAACGGCGCTCCGCTGCCGCTCTTCTTTGCGCCTTCTGTGGCTCGTCCAAAGCCGATTTTTCAGCCCATATTCCACAACTTTTACGTGGTTTAATACACTTGTGCACTGACGAGGATAAAGAGGTGTTGCAAATGGCTTGGGAAGCCCTAAATGCGGTCACCAAAACAATTGATGCCAAACAACAAGCACTGTATGTGGCTGATGTGCGACAAGCCGTTCGATTCGCAATTAGTGACATGAAGAATTCCGATTTAATACCTGGTTTCTGTCTACCGAAAGGCATAATGCCAATTTTACCCATATTCCGGGAAGCGATATTAAATGGCGATGGTGATGAGAAAGAAAGTGCCGCGCAAGGTCTCGGTGAAGTGATACGAGTCACGAGTGCAGCCGCGCTACAACCTTCCGTTGTCACAATCACCGGTCCATTGATTCGTATCCTTGGCGATCGATTTAGTTGGCAAGTTAAAGCGGCCGTTCTAGAAACCCTGGCAATTCTCTTGGCCAAAGTTGGTGTTATGTTGAAACAGTTCTTGCCCCAACTTCAAACCACATTTCTGAAAGCATTGCATGATCCCACACGGCAAGTACGTCTTCGTGCGGCCCACGCCCTAGGACAACTGATTGTGATACACGCGCGTTGCGATCCACTGTTCTCCGATCTCCATTCAGGCATAAAGAATGCCGACGACCCAGCCGTTCGAGAAACGATGCTCCAAGCGCTTCGAGGCGTTATCACAGCAGCCGGCGATAAAATGTCCGAGGCATTACGAAAACAGATTCACGCCACTCTGGCTGGCATGTTGGGACATCCAGAGGATATTACTCGAAGTGCAGCGGCTGGTTGTTTTGGGGCATTAACTCGCGTTTTGTCGCCGGAACAATTATCGGATACGCTCAATAATTATATTCTTGTCGAAGACCCGTCAGAGGAGTGGCAATTGCGACATGGTCGTACCGCGGCTTTGTCTGTCGCTTTGAAGGAGGGTGCAAGCGTTGTGTACATGGCGGAATACGAAGCGGCTATCACGAAATGTTTGTTGACGCGATTGTCGGCGGATAAAGTGTTGATTGCTGGTAGTGCCGTGCGAGCTTCCGGTTATTTGTTGCAGTATCTTATGCTGAACGAGAGGCCTCTACCACACAATTTACTGGTACCTTTTGTTAGGGTAAGTTTCGTTATTTTTCTTTCTAAGTTATTCTAGTGATCTGCCCTGGCTTCATTCTTAATTAACCCTTTTATTTTAACCATAGAGAAAATTTATTTGTTTCAAAATACCGAACCTTTTACTGTCAGTGACAAGTACAATAAATAAGGTTACAAAAAAAAGAAAGAAAATCAGAGATGCCAACATCAAAAAATGACACCCTAGGAATTTGCACAATAGAAATTATACTTAACTATGTTGGTAAAATTAAATATTATTTACGATTATACCGTATTTCGAAAAATCTGTCACAGATGGCGGCTCTTGTACTTGTAAATATATACATATCAAAGCATTTTGAGCCGCCATATTACGGTACAAATTAAACTATATAAAACAAAGTTTTCCACTGCGCCTGTGCCAAATTTTCTCAGTAATTACTGAACGGATTTTTTTATTTTTATATAAATACCAGTTATTCACGAAAACTGTTTAAAGTGCATCGTAACTTACGAAATTGCATTGCTTGTTTAACTTGTTAATTTTCTGTAACCAAAAAAAATTTAAATTTTTGTATTGGATTAAATAAAATAGAAATGACTTAGAAGTATAAATCCGGCCTGGAACGAATCCAGTTCCAGAGGTTCAAAAGATACAACATCGTTTAGTAATACAGGTGCGAGAAAGAATTTCTTAGTCTTTTAAATAATACTACACAGATATCATTAATATACAGAGTGATTATTGAAAAAAGTATATAATACTTTATAGCAAAATTTAAAACGAAATAATAGAACAGTTTCACTTTTTATCTGATTATTATTAGGTTATCCGGAAAGTTCGTGCCGTTTTCGAAGCCGCTCGATTGAATTCATATTTCTTCAGGTAGCAACCGCAAACGAAACATGCAACAACATATTAGTGTTAGACCGATAGTGTTGCTTGTAATATATATCATAAATCTTTAACTACTTGTTTAAATAATTTTCTTTTGTCAGTAATAATGAGCGATCTTACAAGGAGAGGGCACGACCTGGGAAATTGACTTCGGGATGGGATTTCGCAGGATTATAGTCCCTCTAAAGATTAATTAATTGTTAAAATATAAAGACCCATTGGCCAGTCAATTTCGAGAAAAACGCTTTCAAAATTCTAGCTTCATTTACTGAATGTTTATACATATATAAGTTATTGGTGTGTCAAATCAACGAACAGGTGGTGCAGTCAGTAGCGTGTTGGATTGGCGACTAGAGTGCACAGGTTCGATTCCGACTGACTACAAGTATTATTACATTTTTTCTTTTTATTTTGTTAGTTAACTATTAAAATTAATAAATTTCAAAAATAAATAATTATTTCTAACAATAAATATCATAAATAAAAATATAATTGTATTTTATTTTTAATTCGTAACCGTTTACTGAATACTTAAAATATTTTCTGTTTTGAATGTTTTTATAAAATTATCATTCCGGTTCTTGTATGTAATTATAAGTAAATTTATAATTAAAAAATGGTTTTGGTAATTTTATTATTTACCTGTTTAAAAAAAACCAAATTATTATTAAAAAAGTATTCAGTAAATGGTTACGAATTAAAATAAAAATACAATTATATTTTAATTTATAATATTTATTGTTAGAAATAATTATTTATTTTTGAAATTTATTAATTTTAATAGTTAATTAACAAAATTAAAAAAAAAATGTAATAATACTTGTAGTCAGTCGGAATGGAACCTGTGCACTCTAGTCGCCAATCCAACACGCTACTGACTGCACCACCTGTTCGTTGATTTGACACACCAATAACTTATATATGTATAAACATTCAGTAAATGAAGCTAGAATTTTGAAAGCGTTTTTCTCGAAATTGATTGGCCAATGGGTCTTTATATTTTAACAATTAATTAATCTTTGGAGGGACTATAATCCTACGAAATCCCATCCCGAAGTAAATTTCCTAGGTTATGCCCTCTCCTTGTTAGATATCAAGGAACATCATGTTATTTAATACGAGTTTAAAAAAGGTACTAATGCAGCTGACGCAACGAGAAATATTTGTATGGTGACGATGCGCTTTTTGACAGAACTTACAGAGAGTGGTTTGCTAGATTTTAAAAGGGTAATTTTTCTTTGAAAGATGAAGCTCCCTCCGGTCGAACTATGTGTACTGACGATGAATTTATCCGTCAAGAAATAAAGCGAAACCTGAGGCAAACTATCAAGAATTAGTAGCAACTTTTAAGCATTCAAAATCCACAGTTTTCGGCCATTTGAAGAAAATCGGGATGGTCATTTACACCAAAAACGGCACGAACTTTCCGGTTGACCCAATATTTTACATTAATGCGTTCTCAGGCGCAAGTCAAAGTTATCATCTTGTATATCTGCTTTTTTTTACTTAAAAAAAGAAAGAAATATAATTTCATTTCTCTTTATTCAAAGTGTATCACTGATCGAACCGATACTATAAGTGTATCTCATTTACGGTATTAATAATAATAATATAATAATAATAATAATAATAAATTTATTGTGTCTAGAATTTACACATTCATCACAAGAGTTTGGCTATGATTACAAAAAAATACAATATTAATTTTTAAAAGAATTAACAATACAACAATACAACATTAACAAAATTAACATTTTAACAATTAACACAAACAGGAATTAACATTGACAAAATAACAAAAACTAATTATAAAATAACTATAATAAATTAAGAAGAACAACTCGCGAAATACATCAAACCAGCCCAAAACTCACCCTCACTCATTCATAACAAACGCGCGCAATCTCAATGCACCGACAGTGTAGTGGTAAATTGCCGTCAAGTCCCTTTTATTTGCAGCAGACATTACTTCCAAAAACAGAATAGGCGTAAGATTCCCATTCAATTTCATTAATAAATTTCCAATATAATGTTGTCTCAATGCACCATAAACCGGACATTTGAAGAAAAAATGTTCCATAGTTTCCTTAGTTTGCATATTGCATATTGTACACAGTTCTGATGGGGTAAGCTTATAGACACTTCCATGTAGATATATGTTTACAAATTCTCCACCAGTTGTACGAAGCTGAGCAATTAGCCGCTGTAGTTTTATTGGCGTATCCCTTTGTAAATATGGTTGCACACCACTGGCTAATTGTAGTGATCGGTAAAATAAACAATAATTTGATTTAGCTAATTGTTCAAAATCATCTTTTATATATTTATCTTTTAAAGCAGCAATAATTGTATGTTTCTGTGATATAAGAGCAGATGGATCCTCGAATAAATTACTGTCAGTAATAACTGATTGCAAAATATACTTTAATTGGCAATACCAATTATATTTTCTATCTACTTCGCTATTAGCCTCGCTTAGTTTTACTAACCTGTTGAAACAGAGTCTTGGATATCTTTCCTCACTCATCAGTAGTATTTTTTTGATCCAATTAAGTGTCAACTCAACTACTTTCACCACCAATTTCACCGATCCAGTCTCTAGCCTAACAACATAATTAGGAGTACATTTTGCTAATGTTAAAATTTTCTTATAATACCCCATCTGGATTTTTTCCAATAGATCGACGTAACGTAAAGCCCAAACTGGTGCGCTGTATAATAAATTTGACTGCACAATAGCATCAAACAATCGTATTCTAGTATCCCAACTCTGGCACTTCGATTTTGATAAGATTGATAAGGTGGTACCAATTGCAGTATTAGCTTTACAAATAGCTGCTGAACATGCCTCATGAAACAGTGATGATGAGCAAAACGGTATACCTAAGTAAACATACTTTGGGACAATTCGAATTTCATGTTCATTAAAAAAGAATTTTTTATTTGGAACTTTCCCTCCTCGTCGAAAAACTACGATATTGCTTTTTTCCAAATTTACTTCTAGTTTATTTTCAGCACAGTATATTTCCAAAATTTTGATTTTCTTCAATAAATCTCCAGCTGAATCCGCCAAGATTACAAGGTCATCCGCAAAAAGCAGCATTAAAATTTCATTAAAACCATCAATATTAAGTCCATTTACGCCACGTTCTCGAAAAAATTTCTCGATATCATGGATAAATAGAGAAAATAACATAGGACTTAAGCATTCTCCCTGTAATACACCAGTTGTAACGTTTAGGTTTATATACTGGCCATTATTTTTTATTCGAAATGAAGCTCTTTCATAGAGAAATTTAATAATTCTAATAAATTTTCCACTTACTCCAGCGTTATATAGTTTCCACCACAATTTTTCATGACTAATCTTGTCAAAAGCTCGCCGAAAGTCTACAAAAAATGCATAAACTACTCTTTTTGGTAACCGTAAATGTAGCTGAGTAATTACTGATAACACAAAAATATTATCAATACAACCACGGCCAGTTCTGAAACCGTTCTGGCATTCCGGTATGACATTATTTATTGTTGCCCAGTATGTAAGTCTGCTAGCTAAAGTTTGCGTAAAAATTTTTGCTACACAATTAACCAGTGCTATGCCTCGGTAATTTTCTGGGTTGTTTCTGTCTCCTTTTTTATGAATTAAAATTAAGTCACTTTTAGCCCATTCATTTGGCATTGTTTCTGAATCAAATATTTTATTAAACATAACTGTCAAATAAAGTATCCAATTCTGTGGCAAATTTTTATAAAATGCATTACCTATGCCATCTTCTCCTGGTGTTTTATTTAGTTGACATTTATTTAAACTACGCATTACTTCTTCAGATTTAATTTCACAATCCAAGATTTGGTCTCTGACGTCAACAAAGGAAGTGCTACATTTAATCCTTTGGCCATAAACGTTTTTAAAAAATCTTTCCCACTCATCCAGTGCAATACAGTTTACTTTATGATTACTATTTTTAAATTCACGCACAACATTCCAGAAACTTTTACTGTCCTTAGTATTAGCTATACGATTTGTCAACTCTAGTTCATATTCTAATTTCTTTTTTTTTTACTAATAATTTATATGTTTTCTTGGCATTAATATACAAATTCTTATTCACTTCTGTAAAACCCTCTTTTCTGCATAATTTTAACTTGTCTTTCACTTCACTTTTCATTTGAATGCACTCAAAGTTAAACCAAGGTTTATTTTGTTTCCTAAATCTATTCTGGCTAACTTTTACCATATTTAATTTATTACTTACACTGTAGATAGCATTTTTTAAGTTTTCATATAAACTTTGTACACTGCACTCATTGAAGTTAAGAGAAACTTTGTTAGAGTACTTCATTTCTTCTGAATAGTAGCCTTTTTTTGAGTCATCCCAACATAGCTTATTGTTATGAGTTATAATATTATCGACATTATTAAATAAACTTTTATAATACTTTGTGTGACTAAATATAAGTTCCAAATTTACCGGGAAATGATCGGACAAAGACACAGTATTTAACACTCTTAGATCTTCAATATATTTTAAGCCACTTGTGCTACACCACACTAGATCAATAACGCTTTGCCCCGCAGTAGAACTATAGGTAAATTGAGCAGGAAAATCGCTTTTTGTTCTTCCATTTAGTAACACAAAACCAAAACTCTCCATAAAATCAGATAATTTTCGGCCTTTAGTATTACAGATAGAATCTAATGAAAACCTTTCGTTCAGTAACCCAGTTCCCTCAAAAACAGTTTCACTAAGCTGATTTAATTCTCCCATACGACAATTAAAGTCACCACCAACAATAATTAATTCATTAGAGAAAGTATTCAAAATTCCATAAATTGATGAATAAAACAGTTCGAGAAGGGCAGTTAAATCAGCATCGGGTTTAAAATAAACAAGCACTATTATGACTGATAAATGGTCTAATTTTATATTTACTATTAACCACCAGTTAGTACTTTCTAAAACCGTAACATTCTTATAAGATTTCTTTACTAATATTAATAAACCACCACTAGCTCTTCCACGACTTTTTTCTTTTATTGCTTTTGCTGAAAAAATATTGTAACTACGGAAAGCTTGCAAGTCCCTATTGTAATCTTTTAACCAAGTTTCACATAAACATACAATTACAAATTCATTAATAGTATTACTTAAATCTATAGCATTTTTAAATCCTTGAACATTCCAGTATAAAATATTTAATATCGGGTCGGGAACTGCTTTACACTTCTGTTTATTTTGGCTATTTTCCTGGTTCAAACATTCTGTTTTGAAATGTCTTCGAACGCAACAAACGTTCTTCCCCTTTTGCAGTTTTTGGCGTTGACGTATCTATTGCACTGTGTACAACTGCCTTCTTGCTAATAGGATCTTTATCTGTTTTCGGATTTTGTATATCACTACTAGTGGATGCCATACTTTCTTTTTTGGATTATTATGGACTAGTACTTTCACGACTTTTATATTTTCTTCATAATTTAATTCTTCTTCAGAGCTACTACCTGCTTGTTCAAATAATTGGCTTCTATCACGTATATCCACTTTCTCCACTAGCTCTTTATAACTTTTTTCCAGTTCAGAAGCATTATAAATTTCCCCATGAACAACTAGGTGTTTTCCTTTTATGGACACAGCTTTTCCTTGCTGTCTTAATCTGTACGCATGTTCCCTTATCACTTTATTTTCCAACCTGTCTTTCATAATCATGTCACTGTTAATGTAAATTTCGGAACCTTTTAATAATTTCTTGTTTTCTAAAATTTCCATTTTTTTTCTAAATGATATAAGTGACAGCAAAATTGGTCTGGTTTTATCTTGCGTTTTCTTCCCAATTCTTTGAATAAAATTTACTTCTTCTAGGGCTAATTTCATATTTAATTTTTCATTAATAATTTTTAACACTTCAGTTTCCAGATCTTTGTAACTCTCCTTTTCCAGTTCTTCAATTCCATATATTACTAAGTTGTTTTTTTTTCAATATTCTTTCACACATTTCTAATTTTTTGTCTTGGTCATCAAGTCTTTTCTCGATGTATTTCTGCTTTTGTATGATATTCTGACAACTTTTCTCTAAATTGTCAATTTTTTCCCCCAAATCCATATTAACAGTTTTAAGCTGATCTTTTATTTGCTTTATTTCTGATTTTATATTACTTTCCATGTTACTTATAGCTTCATGTAATTTTTCAAATGACATAATGAATATTAAAAAATTAAATTTGTAGTAAAGAGAAAAAAAAAAAAAAGTATCCACAGTCTTAATCGGTCTTACTGAGATTCGAACTTAATTCACTTAAAACACTTTTAAATTTCTCTGTTTGTAAGTTATGAGTTGCCAATTGGACCACCGCTTCGACTAACGTACACGACTATATTATGATCAGTTTAGCAGCAAGTACAATTTTTTATTCTGTTTTATTTTTCAATTTGAAAATTATTTTTATGATATGACAATAACCTATTTTATACAGTTACTAATGTTAATTTAATTTTTTATCTATTATATTAACAAGAAGCACCTCACTTTCTAGAGAGAAACGCAATAGAATGTTTAATTAAACAAAGATAATATTTTATTTCTTCTTCAACTTATATTTAATTTAAAAAGTATAATTTTTTACAGTAGTTAGCATGACACGTCTGTTACTATCAACAATCAGAACCAAACTCTCCATTTACGGTATTACGTGTAATATATTGGCCTTTAATGGGTTACCAAATATATGCGAAGCCTGGGCAGCTATCTACCATTTATACAAATATTTATAAATGGGGAATTTTCTTTCAGACTATGAATCACAGCAGTAACGATATCAAACAATTACTGGCACGCGTGGCTATACATCTTGCGAAGACAGTACCGCCGGAAAAAATGGCGCCGGAACTGTTAAAATTATTATTACCAACTCTAGTCAATGGTACAAAAGAGAAGAATGGATATGTGAAAGCCAACTCCGAAATAGCTTTAATAACCGTTTTACGATTACGACAAGGCGAAGACATACATCAGGTGCGTATAACATACTGCGCGTGTACAGTATATGCGCAGATGATTAAAATAATCTCTCGCTTGTTTTTTTTAGCGTTGTATGAATTTATTGGACGTGGGTGCGCGCGAATCGTTGGCTGATGTTGTGAGTAAAGTTTTGCGTAAAGTGATGTCACAACCCGAGGGCAAAGAAGAGGAATTAGATGATACACTTATAGCATGATTACGTTGTTTAGCAATAAGTTCAAAAAATATGTTACAAAAAACTAATTGTTACCCTAGTTTTCCCTTTGTGTCAAATTTTTCGTCAAATATCTCAAATAAATATAGCCGCCATTTTCTAGATTTATTATTAATATGTATACTGGTATTATTCAGAACACAGATTTTAAATATATTATATTTGTTTTATTTATTTGAAACATTTGTAAATTTTATTTTAAACAAATTGTTTGTTAAATTTTGTTATTTTTGTTGGCAAAAATTAGACAATAGGTTTGATACGTTTATAGGTGATTGTAGAATTTATTGGTTTGTAAGTCGGAGGTCTTTTGTTACAGATGATTCAATATGTAATATTTTTATATTAAAATCAATTTTTTATGTTATTTATGTTCTTTGTATATTTTGTAATAAATTTTTACAAAAGGAAAAAATAAAATGTCGGAATTGTGAAATTTTTCTGTAAAACTTATTTATTCAACATCGGTACTTTTTTTTTCGAGTGTTCAAGTATCAGCTAACAGTAAGCTGGACATCAATTGAACATATGAATTATGGGGATTAGACAAGGAGACGAAACTTATATGAGAGGAATTGACAAAATGGGTCAGGAAAATGGTAAATATAAGGCTTTCTTTTTTTACCACTCGCGGCGTTAATAATGCTCGAATACTGATGTGAATATAGCGAATATAGTAATATAAAACGGATAAAACAGAATGTAACTACAGTACTTATTCTCAAATGGAAACACGTCGGGACTGGGGAAATGAGTGTTTCCATTTGAGAATCACCAATGTCGGTTGATTTAATAATAAGGAAATACATAGAAATTACATATGTATGAAATAAACTCTTATAGTTTAAATTACTTTATACGACGGATATCCAATGGTACTGACTCCGATTTTACATAGTGACGTCAGCGAATTATATAATATACAATATAAATGACGCGACGCAAAATAAAAATTGTTAAGTTTATTTTAAAAACGATCGAAAAACCCACTTTATAACTGAGTTGAACATTGAAAAAGATTCCAGAAGATTCTGTTCAAAAGCTAACAAAGATAATATAGAAGCTCGCGTTTCCATTTGAAAGTGTTCCATTTGAGAATAAGTACTGTACCGCTTTCGTATCCGACGAACACGAGTGCCATCTTTGATTTGGACACTTTTGAATACATTGAGTTTCGTCTCCTTATCTAATCTCCATAATATGAATATTGGTGTATGTTGAAATTAAAAATATAAACTGCGTCGAAGGGATGTGTTTGATTGATTATCAGATTGGAGTGGCACTCGAACAAGCGGTCGGTGGCCCAATTGGTAAGGCGCTTGACTAGCAACCAAGAGATCCGGGTGCGAGTCCCAGCCGACCCAGTTTGATAATTTTTCAAACACTATGTGAATTTTAATTAACATCAGTACTGTATATTGTACAATAAAATTTACCCCTTATCACACTTCATTGTTGCTATACACGGATCCGTGTACACAATCGCACTAGTTGCTATGTCGACGTGGTATACGTATATATTGCAGCATTAGTTGTAAATCAGATACACAAATCGGTTTTAATGTCTCATTTCCATATTCAGCAGGTGGCAGTGAACGTGCTAGTGATGCATAAGGACGTTCGTGCGCGTTCACAAAACATTATAGAATAGTGTGATGTAGTTACCACAAATTACTACAGAACATAATACCTATATGCTATGCATACAGAGCTTGTACATGTTCATGTATCATACCGTCATATGATGTGTCGTGTATTATAGGTGATTGCTATATGTACCACCTATGTACTGATCTATGATACCAATGCATACATAGTTGATTGAAAGTGACCCGTTTATTTGACCTTGTATGCATATTATGTACGGATACACATCAAAATCGACCAGAAAATTTTATTTTTTTTAATTTCAATAATTAATATTTCAAATAATAAACAAATATTTTACTTTGCAAAAATACCACTTTTATTTTGAAACTGTGACAATATTGTTTCAAAATAAAAGTGGTATTTTTGCAAATTTTTACAAATATGGAATACCATAAAGTAACGCTCAAATCTATTAATATTAATATTTCATTTTAACGTCCGTCAATACGATGTTTTTTGTGAAATTATATAAATTGCATATTTCAAAGAATATTTTTAAATATTTTTTATTTTGATATTTACTCTTATAATATACGTATTATAATTTTTAACACGAAAAAATGCTGTTTAGAATGTTTTTTCCTAATGGCTCTGTGTTAAAAATTTGATTTTTAATCGTCAATTACTTTAAGAAATGATCAGTGAAGGCCTTAAAATTTTTGAGGAAAGATAACTATGTAATTCAACTTGTCAATTCTCTAAAATTAAAATTTTTATCTATTATTAAGTCTGACGAATGAACGTCCATAACAAACAGTACTTCCTGACCGTTTAGGATATATAATTTTTGGTTAGAAACTACTAGCCCTTCTAACTAACTTTTATTGATAGTTTTGCAAATAAAAAATGAAAAAAATTGGGGGGACAAGCCTACCCACACTGTCAACTACCCATTGGGTGTCCTTAAAGACTAGAGACTACTGTACATAAATAATTATTTTTTCATTTCAGGGGGTTCGTTCCCCTGAACCGCCGACAGAGGCTTCGCGTATTGTATCTCATTGGGGATTCCACTTCTCATTAAACAAATGATATCATCATTTATTCTCGAGATATGCGAGAGGATAAATATTTTAAAAAAATTTTAATTTCCTTTTCTTTTTTTTTTATTATAAAAAACAAATCGCTAATCCGAATTTGCTGAAAATTTTATCCTGTCTTCATTTTTTAATTACGCATCTAATGAAATTAGTCCGGATTTGATATCATTTGTTCTCGAGATATGCGAGATAAAAAAAAATTCACGAACGCACACACAGACATCACGCTAAAACGATGGATTCGGATTCCAGTGACCTTCAAACGTGAAGATATGTCCAAATTAGCGATTCGTAAAATCGGCCCCATTACAATAACTTCCAATTGGTGGTTAATGAAACGATAAACATTTCCTCAGTCATCAATAATGGGTTATTAAAAAAAAAAAAAATTGAAAAAATACAAACTTTTTATTTTATTAATTTTTGTACATTTTTACGCCATTACATTATCAAAATTATTTTGATTTTTAAGAATTTATTTGCTCTAGAAATTCGTTTGCCAATTCATCAATAGTTTCATCAACTCTATGGTATTCCATTGCTGAAAAAGAAAATCGAAATAAAAAAAAAAAATTATAAATACAAATGTAGAAGGAGACATTGTCGAATAGACAAGCTGACAAATTAAAAAAAATATTTGGATGAATTATATATAATTCATAATATTTTTGTATTTATAAATACAAAAATATTTTTATTATACTTTCAAAAGTAGCGCTAAAACATTTAGTGATGTAATCGTTCATTAAACACAGATTGTCCCTCTCTCTCTTTCTCTTATATGAGATTATAAGGTTTGTTCCCGTACCAGTAGGAATGTAAATGCATCCGAAGAAAAATGTAGAAAGCCGTTCCTGTACATTAAATTATCAATCTTTGTATATTTACTGATCACTCCCGCCCTTGTACATAATTGAAAAAATTCGCAGTAACTTTAGAATTCTTACTGTTTCCTTCTAACTTTCAAATTTAAATTTTTAAATTTATTAATCATAAACGGATATTAGTGTACAGTTAAACCTTTTTTTATGCGGTTTTTAAAAAAATGGCCATTAAAATGCATAACGTGAATCAAAATCAAGAAATAGTAAGAAACTTAAACATTTACTATAACTTTCTTTGATAAAATTACTTTTTAATGGTTTTTAAGCATTTAATCAAAACATTGTATAAGAATATAAGTTACTACATCATTAAGTTTTTTTACAGATGTATTTTTCACAATTTTCATAATATTATAAAAATGAAATAAAATGTTGTCATGTCTAAATTAATGCTTTATCTTGTTTAAAAAAGCCACTTCTAAGAAAATCATGGGCTTTTGAGCGTTTTGAGATATATATTTTCGATAAGTTTTTTTTTTACAATCTGAACCGAACTAAACTGTTTATAGCTATTTATGATATTTTTGAATATATTTTTTTTGTACAATTTTTTTTATGCGGACTCTATTCACCGTACGAAAAAAAGGTTCAGCTGTGTATACATATAATAAAACTTTTTTAGCGATTTTGAACATTTTATGGATTTAAAAATTTAGTGATATTTTTTTAAATTTAATATTTAGGCTAACAGTGTGCGAAATTTTACCCCCTCTACATACAGAGAAACTTAAATAAATTAGCCGCTAAAAAGAAGTACGGGAACAGACCCGTATTGTATACATAGTTGACAACGTTGACAATATGGCCGACATATCTTCTACCACATTTAATTTTCAAAACGACTTTTTTACTTTCCTATGAACTGAAACTAAATTTTCATATTTTTATTTTACTTTGCTATCATTTTTGTTCGATAATATGTCTTACGTGCCAGTGTTGGGCAAAATATCGAATTTTATTATCTAGATAACAGATAATAGATAACATAATTTAAAACATCTAGATAAAGATAACTGATAATTGAACCGTTATCTAGATAAAATTTTAGATAACAGATAAGATAATATTTACAGAAATAATGCACTAGGTCAGTGTTTCTCAACCGCCCATCCGTGGACTGGTGCCGGGCTACGAAAGTAGCTCACCGGTCCCCAAAAACATGTGTTTATTATTATAAATTACAAAAATGTTCAAGAAAGGTTTTTGGCGACAAAATTACATGTTTTGGAATTTAGTTTCTTTATTTACGGCCCATGATAGCACACGTAGAGTACAACATCTTTTTTATTTCAAAAAAAGTGCTTAAAAAGTGTCAGTATTTATCTACATTACATGATCGACCAAGTGGTCGGAAAACGACATTTCATATTACACGACTAAATGTTATTCCAACTAATGGTCGAAATGAATCCAGGCTATAAGAATTCTATTTACAATTAACGAAAAGTTCTTTAACATTACTCTAATGTTTAAAAAATTGTCGATACTTATCTAAATTACATGGTAGACCAAGTGGTCGGAATACGACATTTCATATTACACGACTAAATGTTATTCCAACTAATGGCGGAAATGATTCCAGACAACAAGAATTCTGTTTAAAATTAAATAATTACTTTTAAAAATTTTTGCATTTCTTAAGAAAGTGTCAAAATTTAACTGAATTATATGCTCGGCCAAGTGAATAATAGTTAAATGGTGAATTATGAATTAGGAAAAATAAAGATGTATTCTTATTATCTTATCTTTTTCCTTCGCTTAATAAAAAGATAAGATAAAAGATAACTTCTTTTAAAAATATCTAGATAAAAGATAATAGATAACGAAAACGTTATCTAGATAAAATTTCAGATAACGGTATCTAGATAAGCACAAGTCACTAAATAAGCTTACGTTACTATACATCCATTTTAATTTCTGATGAAAAACGCAATAACCGTTACTTTTTTAAAATTACTGCCAACTTGTCTATTACCAACTTATTTAAACTTACTTAGTTGATCTTCAGGCTCTTTATATTCAGTCTGATTCTTTTTAGCAATCAATAGGGCTTCCTCAAACATCAATTTTGGATCACGAACATCCAAAAAGCTTTTATTCGTTTTCAATCGCATTATTATACTCTCCATCACATCTTCGGCATACGATTCATCGAAATTATCTTCACAATTGGTTTTTAAATCTAATTGTCTATAATTATCTGAAAAAAAACGATCCTTTAGACATTTTCTTTTAACCCTTCGTACGCGTGTGAGATACTTACCAGCAAATCCTATACCATACTTGATGAAACATGGTTTATTTTTAAATAGCATTGGTTTCAGTATGACTGTTAAACGTCTTTTTGTGATTAAACAACAATAGAGGACTTTATTATTTTTGACGCAGTAATTCCAAAAATGTAAAAACATTTTTTTATTTCTCTTATATTTGTCGGGTTTAATTACGCGCGTTTTAAAGTCGCCACTGATTACTTGATCAACTGGTTCATTTCCAACGTATAATAAATATAAGGCGTTCTTTTTCGGTTGATTACATTTTTGTTCAATTTCTTTCAGTTCGTCCTTAAAATAGTAATCAATGATGAATTGAATGATTACAAAATAAGTTGCGTATATTAAAATTTTCTCGTAATGCTTCGTATTATGAGACACCAGTGACTCATTATACAAAAAATTCATAATTGGGTTTTTGAATAAAAAATAAATATTAGGGGTGTGCGAATTATTCGAAATGTCGAATAATCGAATAGTAATATTCGATTCGAATTTCGAATCGAATAATTCGAAAAATCGAATTATTCGAAAAATATTCGAATTATTCGAAAGAGAACGAATAATTCGAAAAATCGAATTATTCGAAAGAAAACGAATAATTCGAGAAATGGAATTATTCGAAAGAAGACTTTACAGAATAAAGAAATTATTCGAATAGCTCGAATTTTTGTTTTTTCTTTTGATTCTTAGAGATTTTTAAACATTTAATTTAAATAAAAAAAAACTCGATAACATTACAATAATTTCATAAATGGAAAGTTACATTATGCCTAAAGAACAGGATAAATCAATCAGTAATAATAAAAGTTTATTGTTACAAAAACGTGTCACTCCATGACAGTGGGTGTAATAGCTGAATTTTCGATTCGAATATTCGTTAAAACTTAAAACATAAAAAAATGCGACAAAAGAATCCACTGCAATAACTTCCCAGTGGGAAGTTAAAAAGAATTATTTTTTGGATGAATTTGCTCTGTAAATGAAACTATATTAATATATATAAATTATATTATTAAAGTTCTTAGTATGTTTGAATCTAAGAAATAAAAAAAGAAAAAGTTCGAGCTATCCGAAAAAATGAAACGAATAATTCGTTTTTTCGAATTATTCGAAAAAAACGAATAATTCGAAATCGAATCGAATAGCACTATTCGATTCGATTCGATTCGAGCACTATTCGCACACCCCTAGTTTTAATTTAAACTCCCAAAAAA
This sequence comes from Brachynemurus nebulosus, assembly GCA_035578155.1. Taxonomy (NCBI): domain Eukaryota; kingdom Metazoa; phylum Arthropoda; class Insecta; order Neuroptera; family Myrmeleontidae; genus Brachynemurus; species Brachynemurus nebulosus. Next base: position 2,095,819 of record JAPWDM010000019.1, on the reverse strand, counting down.
AGGAATAAATAAAAAATTTAATTCTTTGAAATATTTTCATACCTCTCTAAAATAGACTTTTTGCTCGTCGGAACCGATCGTACAGTATCGATCTAACGTTGACTTCATAAAAACAAAATTACTCGTATTCGGTTTCGGTTTCTCTCTTTCACCGCCGTCTTCAACTTTCAATCGTGTCACCATTCGCACATCGCCACCATACTCTTCAAAGCCAGCTTCCAATTTCGCTCGATACAATGTACCGTCATCTTTTTTCACCACTTTACGTAAACTTTGATACTTAGCTCGAAACAATTTTTGTTGAATCATTTCGAAATAGTTATTTTCGTCGAAATAAAATTCAAATTTTGTACGACTCTCCTCGGGCGCTAGTTGTTGACACAGTGTATCAAAAATACTCGGGTCCGGTTGAATTAATTCGCGCATGTTTTCTTGGAGTTGATTGAAGAATAGCTGGAAAAGATATGAAAGTATTTCCTCTGGCGTTTTGAAAGCGTTAATATATAGTTCGGTTTTTTACCTCATAAAATTTACTGAATTTAAAATCGCAAGCCAGTAATAGAAATTCGATCATGTTCATTTTTAAAAATCGCGCGGCCGTAAGTGCTTCATCCTCGTTTTTAAATTTTGGTTTTGGATTGTTTGTGATCAGGATGAGTGTCTTAATATCATTTTTCTTAGTCAATTTATTAAACATATCGACAGCCATTTCGATGCCTTCTTTCAACGGCAGTTCAGTTTCTTTACCATTTTCTTTCAAAACAAAAAAAAAAAAATACAATATTAATTTAAACAAAAAAACCCAAGAAAGTGACCCAGGATGGATAGAAAAAAATTCAAATTTCAGAAATCCAATTCAATATCTTTATTTATTTGTTCAACTATAGTTCGGCATTTTTAATTAATGCCCTTCTCAGCGGACCGTTAAATATAAATCGTTAAAATTATAAATTTACAATAATTTGTACATTAACTGAAAACAGTACTAGTAATAATTTAACACTTTAATGGCTGCTCATACAGCATGTTTCTGATACCCATAAAAACTGTAGAAGCCGATCCCCCATGTGTGTGATGCTACCGTGAATGGTAATTGGTCGGTAACACACTCCCTATGTGGTGATTTCTCTAAACGTTATAAGTGAATAATATAATACATATAACATAATTTTTAACATTTATTTTTTTCTTTTTTATTTATCATTCTTTTTTGTAAATTATAAGTATTTAATTGTTTGTGTTTTTTGTAATATTTTTTTATCACTTTACTGTTATTGTATTTATTTATTAAAAATGTGTGTGTTCACAAATGAAGAAATTATTTAGTGACGTTATTTTACATGTAACGTAAAAGCCCCCATTATGGAACGGTATCTAATACTAGAACAGTTTTGACATTTACATATTTATTTCTTTAATTAAGGGAACATTAAATGCGAGGTGAATTTAAATTGAAAAACAATCATTCTATTAATAATAATTTTTGTTATCAGACGTTTCTTTCAGAAATAACTTCATTAATATGTAAATGTCAAAACTGTTCCAGTATTAGATACCGTTCCATAATGGGGGCTTTTACGTTATAAGGTTTTTCTGTTTAAATTTTTAAAAATATTTCCGGTTCCTGGTGAAATCTATATATTATATTTTAAATATCAGATAACTCAAAGTAATATTTGAATTAAATTCTAAACCAATAATTTAATAAGGATTGCAAGATTCTACAAATTTAAAAATTTTTTAGCAGTAACATTGCCATTCCAAAAAAGTTTTTTTTTAAGTTTTTAGAATCTTACAACCATAGAATTTAAACAGGTGAATAGTAAAATACCGATTGCGCATACGTCGATTGCACTGATATTCCTTATCTATAGGCTGATCCGCATAACCCCTTAAAATTTCATCGAATCGTTTCAAAGTTATGCGCATTGGAAGATTTTATAGATATGGAACCGAAATTATTCAAGAATATGGAAAACGCGACTTGGAAGCAAACTCAGTATGCGTCAAAAGTGAAACTTCTAAAGAAAACTTACCATACTCTTTATTTTCGATACAATTCTTCAACGCTGAAATATCTGTACTCTTTAAATCTAATAGTACATTACATTTTTCAGTGCTTTTTGCAGTTGTTAAACCAAGCGCAATAATACCACAATTTAATTTTTTCAAAAAATCCACCTCTTCTAATTCCGAAAAAATGGTATAAATATCCTAAAAATTAAATTAGTAACCAGGAAAATCGTGAGTTATATGGCGTTAAAAAAAAAAGAATACTGAGCACCTTACTTTTAAAACCTGCTCCAACAAATTGCCATTAGCACCATTTTCCATTGAAACTGTGGCATCAATCATCAGAATTGTGTAACGTTTCCGTAAAACGAATTTACCACCCTCTTCAATTTCATCCTCTGACGATTCTGACCCAGATTTATCAGACATTATGATTGCTTGTAACAAAAATATAAAAGCTTCGTTAAAAAAGGATTCTGAGCAGATTTTTATTTCCGTGGCCCCAAAACAGGTCAAAAAGATAGAATTTGCGCTAACCCAAAAAGACAAAATAAAATGTTTCGATATCTCACATAGCTTTGGAGATACATCGACTTTTTTTACATAAAATTAATACAGCTAACTCTTCTCTATAATGCGACTAATTTGTACATACTGCGTTAAGAAACTTGTATGCATTTAACGGGAAATGTGTTAAGTACCGCGTTCTAGGAGAACTGTCACTGCTTCTTTGTTCGCCGTTATATCGAAACCGCGTATTAATAGTACCGCGCTACTCAGTACTCACAGCCCCCTAAAATATTAAAGAGTTCTGGCAGTTTTGACTTTACTGCTCTTCTACACCTTTTAAGTAACAAAGCATGATTCAAGTAACAAAGATGACCCAGAATCTTAAAGATGTGTAATAATAATGTGATTATTTATGCAATATTTAGTTGAATAAAAAGAAAGCTAAATCGCAAAATATATACAGTTGAACTCTTTTTTATGCGGTCCTTTTTTGTGCGATTTTTTTATGCGGTTTTTAAAAAAATGGCCATTAAAATGCATAATATAAATCAAAATCAAGAGAGTAAGATACTTAAACATTTACTATAATAACTTTCTTTGAAAAAAATACTGTTTAACGGCTTTTAAGCATTTAATCAATACATTACATAAGAACATAATTTATTGCATCATTTAATTTTTTTTATAGATATATTTTTCAATATTATAAAATTGAAATAGAATGTTTCTACGTATAAATTAATGCTTTATCTTGTTTATAGAAGCAACTTCTAAGAAAGTTTCTAAGTTTTGAGTATTTTGAGTTATGTTTTTTCGATGAAACTTTTTTTATGCGGTCTCGACCAACCGCATAAAAAAAGTTTTTTGTACAATCTGGATCGAACTATACCTTTTATGAGTAATTTCGAAATTTGCGACAGCCTGCATGAAAAATTGTTAGAAAATTAAAAGAAAAGTTCTACATGTTTCGATTATTTAAATAATCATCTTCAGGAAAACCAAAACTCAATTGCGAAACAACTGAGAAAAGTATATAACAAAAGGACATAAGGTTATATATTTTTCTCAGTTGTTTCACAATCGAGTTTTGGTTTTCCTGAAGATGATTATTTAAATAATCGAAATATGTAGAACTTTTCTTTTAATTTTCTAACAATTTTTCATGCAGGCTGTCGCAAATTTCGAAATTACTCATTCATATTCACCTGCAGTTGGTTTTTGATAATTTATACCTTTTATAGCTATTTATGATATTTTTGAATATATTTTTTTGTGCGATTTTTTTATGCACCCCCTATCCACCGCACAAAAAAGAATTCAGCTGTACTTATAAAAAATAAAAAAAATTAGGTTTGTTCTAGACTACTCTGATTATCAAATGGACGTCAGACGCATGCGTATTTCCATGGTTGGAACGTGATTATGGTAAATATGCATGCGTTTCATGTTCATTTGATAATCAGAGTGATTTGTTGGAACAAACCTACTGATTTTCCAATAAAAATATTACTTTTCCTCCTAAAACGTATCGTTTCTGAGATAGTAACTCAAAAAGGTAACACAAGGTGAATTTTAAACACTCTGGTATCTCAAAAATAGTTCATTTAGTTTACGAGCGAAAGTAACTGAACCTTTTCTGTGATAAAATGTACAGACAGCAAATTTCATAATAGCCTTTTTTTATTTAAAAATCAATATGTATTTTTGGAGATATTTGCAAAAAACAAATAAACGTTTTTGGCAATTTTGCACAAATGTCAGGTTCTTATGAAACCGGGATTGTTCAGCCAAATTGTGAAACGAAAAACACAAAAGTGTCTTTATGTAAAATTTAAATCAGTTGACTCTGGCGCTCGGCCTATAGATTTTGGGGTCACGAAAGTAAAAAACCGTACCGGTGTTTTTACCGTTTTTACTGCGTAAATAATTCGTTAAACTATAACGGCAACTGTTATTCTAATAAATTGTAAAGCTATTTATTTACTGATAAAAAATTTTAATATTTTATGTGTGTATACCAAAACACAATTCATTCAAAAGTTATCAACGTTATCAATATTGGAGTGGAGGGGGCTTTTAAATTTTACCTAATTTATACATATAATTTATTATTACCTATGCCTTTTTTTTATAAAAATGATAAGATAAAAATAAACATTTTTTTGATGAATTATACAAGAATTTTTACAGAACAGTACTTATTTTTTTCTTTCTCAAAAATTTTAGTTGTGGCTAAGTATGTAAATTTTAACAAGACATGCATTAAAATTATTGTAAACTCCAAATTAAATGACTTACTTAAAGAAAATAAAGTTAACTATGGAAAAATGCCAAATATTTTGAATTAATTCACCAAATTGCACTAAATCATGAATAATTAAAGAAAAAATAATTTAAAATTAACTTTGAGCTTTGGCGGTTTTATTAGACAATTTCACTCACGTTTCGCTCATATTTCAAGTTCAAGAATGACATCTGTCAAAATTTGTACACGGAATCATGGCTCTAACCAATATACTTATTATAATTATATCATTTTTAGTTTCATTATTGTTTATTTTGGGCACATTTAATTTATTAACTCGAAATGAGGAGAACGGAATGTGCGAAATGACTTACATGTTTCAATATCCACAATTTATTGTAAGTGATTCAAAATTTTGATATTCAATCCAAAAAAAATTTTGTCATAAAAATGATAAAATGCATTTTTTAAAGCGTGTCCGCTTAAAAGAAGATTACAAATATCCGCAATATGGATTGTACGCTTATAGTGAAGGAGAATTTACGTCAAAAGTTCGTGAAATGAAATTTAAAGGAATACCGGTATTATTTATTCCCGGAAATGCAGGTTCATTTAAACAAGGTATTGCGTATTTTTGAAGGTCAAGTTTTTTGATTTTTTTCTATTTGAATTATTAACTTTTGCGTCCTGCTCTGGTCTAGATAAAAAATTATCCCCACTAATGTTTTTTTTAACTCTTTGCATTCATGTAAGAAAAAATAAATTTTTACCCAACGGGCCAGTGACGATATTATTTTACATCGATGAATCTTTGTAAACGAGGCTTAATTTTTGTAAAATTTGAAATGAGAAATTGGTTTTACTGATACAAACCCATATATCCAACCATGGAAGTCAAGGAATTGTATCTGACATGTACACGTCATATTCCATTTCTCTTAATTTTTTCGATCAAATTTTTGAGCTAAATAAAAACTTACTAGGAAATAGTTTCTCAACACATCGCTATGTGTCGTACTGAGTCTTAATCATTTAAATATCCTAATGTTATCAAATCCCCATAAAATCAAATTCTAATGGAGAATATTTATGCTCATTTATGATTCTTTTGAATCATTTCTAATAAATTTTAAAAAAAAATTTAAAAGTTGAGGTACAGCTCTGCTACAAGGGGAGTAGAGATGTCGATTTTAATCTTAGCTAAAGTTTTTGGTAAAATACGTAAAATTTAAATATATCATTAAAAAATTTTGTAGTAGAGATAGAGTTGTGAAATAAAAAGGGTTGTACTGCTAATTACCCAAGCTGTCTATTTTTTACCCTTCCAATCATGTACTTGCAGTATTCTATTAGTTAGAGGTTTGTCTTTTATTTACCCTCCACTGTCTTTTTTTTACCCCACTTGGCGGGTAAAAAAAAGACAAGGTTTTTATTTTTTTTTATAGATTTATGCCATTCGCTTGAGTGAAAAAACAGGCAAAATCTTAAAATACAAACAATTTAACATCATACAGTATTTTTTTGTCTAAAAATTCAAATATTTTCTACATGAAAAATGAAAAGATTTGATTTTGTCTTTTTTTTACCCCGCCCAACCCTAATTATAAAATTTATTAGAATTTATTTATTAGACTTTTAATTCTTACTTAAAAACAAAAAAAAAAAAAAATTATTACACGTCTTTGAACTCATTTTGGACTCGATTTTTTTGGAAATTCGCGACTCCCAAGTTATGTACTCTCCGATAGTAAGAAATAATCCTCGATTTCCTTCCATTAATTATCTAATTGTCGACTTCATGTTTGAAAATCTATTGTAGTGAGATCTCTGTCATCAGTAGCGTTACGGAAAGCAGTACATATGTCAGCGGGATTTCATTTTGACTTCTTCACGGTCGATTTGAATGAGGAATTGTCCGGAATATTTGGTGGTGTACTAGAATCTCAGGCACAATTTGTTAATCACTCTATCTATCGTATTTTGGAATTATATTCAAATTCGAAACGACGCCAAATTCCTAAATCAGTCGTTCTGATCGGTCATTCAATGGTGAGACTTTTTGTTGGGCGCCAAAATTTCAAAAAATAATTTCCATTATTATTTTAAAGGGTGGAATGGTGGCGCTTAAAACGATCACAAATCCAAAGGATGCTGAAAATGTTGAATTAATTATCACATTGTCGACTCCACATTTACGACCGGCCATATTGTTTGATCGAAATATGCAGATATTTTATGACATCGTCGAAGGTGGATGGTTTCCGCGGAAGGATTACTTGACGAATAAGACGATTATCAGTATTGGCGCTGGATTTAGTGATAGATTGGTCCACACTCATTTAACACAATCGAAGTACTCGAATTTACATATTACAGTAAGTAAAAATTAATGAGTCCTACCCTGTAGACTACTGGTTAATAAAGTGTTACGTGAATACAGTCAAATATCTTTTTATGCTGTGGATAGGGCCGGACACAGACCCTCGTTCAAATAACCAACGTAAATTTAAAAAAATGAATTTTTTTATTTTTGCTTCGATCAATCGTTTGTGAATGTTTGTGACGCTATTATTTTCCTTTGTGACTAATTAGTTAATTAATTATTTAATTGCTAATTAAGAGTGTGTGAATAGCCAACATTTTTTAAAATTTATTGCAGTATTGACTTTCGGGCACTTAATCGATCGAAAATCGTTTGTGAATTCCAAATATACCATTAAAAACAATTGTGACAGCGTATTTTTTAAAAAAATAATAAAAAAAAATTCTGTATACTGCTGTCATTTACAAAATAGTTATTTTTTCTCACACTAGAGGGCAGATTCAGCGCAATTAAACAGAGTGGCCAATATAAAAAACTTCATTACTACAAAAAATAATTAATTTTTTTATTTATTTTTTTTTAAATACGCTGTCACAAATGTTTTTAATGGTATATTTGGAATTCACAAACGATTTTCGATCGATTAAGTGCCCGGAAGCCAATATTGCAATAAATTTTAAAAAATGTTGGCTATTCACACACTTTTAATTAACAGTTAAATAATTAATTAACTAATTAGTCACAAACGAAAATAATAGCGTCACAAACATTCACAAACAATTCACAAACGATTGATCGAAGCAAAAATAAAAAAATCTCATTTTTTAAAATTTATTGTGGCTATTCGAACGAGGATCGGACACAGACCAATGAACACTATTATAATATACTACTAGACTAAGCGTAAAGGCAGTTTGTAGGCGTTTTTCGTGAAGCAGGTAAAAGGGTGAGACGGGTGAGATTTAAGGAATATAATATAATGTCAATTTTTAAGCAAATGCGACTATAATTATTGCAGGACATAATTTGTATACGTACGCATTCTGAAAATAAAGTGAATACCACTTTCTTTCTTTCAAAGTTTTGTAGTTTCTTCTCAAAAAAGTTAAATTTTATTATCAATATTATATTTTGACAATAATTATTTGAAAACGTTACTACGAATACAAACGGTTATTGCATTGATTACTATATTACAGAATACTATTAGGTCGGAACTTGATCGTAACTGGCTGCCTCAATTATACATTTATATAATTAGTCTGTATAATATATAATATGTTCATTGGTCTGTGGGACCGGATAAAAAAATTACACAAAAATATATTCAAAAACTTCATGGATAGTTATAAAAAATAAAGTTCGCCCTCAATTGTAAAAATAACTTTTAGGAATTAGGACCGCATAAAAAGTTTTATAGAAAATACGTAACTTAAAACCTCACGATCTCCCCTGGAAATTGCATTTTTAAATAAAATAAAGGATTAATCTACACATGGGAACAATTTTGGATATTTTATCTTTAGCGAATTTTCTCGAATCGAAAATTCAGCTATTACGCCCATTGCCATGACGCGACTTAAACCCGGGACTATGATAGAAATCTGTTTTGAAGTGAAAATGACATTCACTAAAATTTATATATTTATATATAAATATGTATATATTTATGTGTCCGCGTGATAACTCTCGAACGAAACTTTTTTACGAAATTTGATGAAAATGTTGGAAGTCCAAAAATCTTGGATGAATTCTTCAGCCAGACACGTCCGATGCCCAGAATATGGTTTTTTGGACATTTTTCGTGAAAAAATAAGTTTTTACCAAAATTTCCTCAAAAGTGTTGCGACATTTTTTTATACTCTTGGAAAGAGAGGAAAAAATCTTATAAAAAAAGGTTTTTGAACAATTATTCTATGTCAACTAGTTTTTGAGAAAAACTAATTTTTATAAACGGAAATTCGCTATGTTATGTAGGATGCTGCGATAGGGGTATTATGATATTGCAAAAATTGCACTACATACATATGTAAAGAAGCTGAATGATGCAGTAATTTATATACTTATGTAATGTGATGATAAAATGCGTTAAAAACAGTCAGCAAGTAATTTTACCGCAAATTAAAGTTCAAATTTCTTATTTTTTCTTACTTTTAATTTCCTTTATACACTTTAATAGACATTTTTTTTAAATATCGCCCAAAAAAAGGCTTTTTGTATAGCTTAATTTTGTTTTTAGACAACTGGGATTCCCCTGGTATGGATTGATATGGAACACGTGGTTATTCTCTGGTGTAAACAGTTGGTTAAGACAATTATAAGGGCCTTATTTGACTGTGTTGATCCGGCAACGCTGTATATTACGGACGATTCTAGTAGGCGAGAACAAATTTTTTATCATCATTTAGTACATGTAAGGCCATCTCTTATAGAAATTTGAAAATGAATAATTTGAATTTGAAAAAACTGAATAATAACTCGCTTATTTTTTCTATTTCCGGTTTTACAGAATAGCGGAATTAAATGGAAATACAAACAACTCTACAACAACACCGTCTACCATAGTTCTAAAGATCTCTGGATCGAATTTACCGACTTACAAAACACGTTTCAAATCACTTATTCACCGAGAAGAACTCAATGGTATATGTTCCCGTTAAAATTCGGTGATCCAAATTATAAACAAATAGTAATCCAGGCTTTAGATTTCGATCAGACTGATTGGGTCTACTTTTGTACAGCGTCTACAGGTCTAGATCGTACACAGTTCTGGTAAAGACTCTTTTGTACACAGTACGAAATAATGTTTTTCAAATTAAAGAATCCAAATTTTGTTTTTTTTTTTTAGTAATCGAATGTTTCATTTAACACAATTATCAACAATTGTCCCATCACAAATTGGCAAACGGCGAGAATTATCGATTAATTTGGAAGAGTCCCGTACGAGTTTGGACGAAGCTACTCATATTGTCGTTAAAATACCACCAGGGACCGTAAATGTAATAATCGACGTGTTCGTTACTGAGTTTTTCTGCTCAAAGTGAGCTGTTAGCGCATGCGCAAGAACTTTTTTTATGGAATACACAAGTATTTCATACTTCATAAAAATGTTCTGCGCATACGCTAACAGCTCACTTTGAGCAGAAAAACTCAGCAACGAACACGCCGAATAACACTGTTGCCTACACAATACTACTCACTTGTTCATAGCGCATGCGCTGACTAAATTTTGTATTTTTGTAGGCAAAATTAGACGTTGATATATTTGATCCAAAAAGTCGTGTAATAGAAGTGGACGTACCATTATTTACATTCCTTTATGCAAAAGATGTATTGTTTAACACGGTACCGGGTGCTTTAAAATATATCATACAGTTGAATGATTTTGATTATGTGTATCAAGCACTTTCACTCAGCGTGGTGTCAGATTGCACGGAACCAAATTATCAAACGGTGGCAACATTGAAAGTACCGTGGGCGCATAATGATATTCACGGATATTTCATGTAAGTCAAACTAGATTGTGTTTCGGAATTTTTGCCACAACTGTATTTTATGCAGTTTTAATTAAAAATGTTTTTTTTTTTTTTGTAGTCCAACAAGCAAGAAATCGATGCCTCTGATGTTGTTTTCTTCGAAACCTCATTCAGCTAGAAATATGAGTTCTTTCGTGGAGTTGTCACTTGACTCATCTTGTAGATATCAAATTAAGTAAGTATTCGTTACTTATTCTAGAAAAATTCGGCTATATTTTCTGGTAAATTTCTTGATTGGAGACTATTCTAAAAAAAAATTGTTGATAGAACAATAATTAACTATTCAATAGTCTTTTTAGCCCTTTGTAAGACAGTGGCACATAAATAAATTTTTATCTTTAGAAACAAATAAAAAATCCATCAATTCTAACAAGGCATTGATGCAATAAGTGCGGAAAGTTGTCGATTGTCCACGAGAGCGAAGTTGAGTGCACGATCGAAATGAGTCCGCTCATTTGCTCGAATGGGTAAATGACAATACCACACGAGCTGCACATTCAATTTATTTATTTATTTTTTTATTTTAAATAATATTTTTGTATGTCTGTCTTCTTTTTTCAAATTAAATATTGTTTTTCTACTCCTGTTGAAGAACACACTCATTACATATTCGTTAATTGTTGAGAAAGTTAGGCATTATTTAAAGGTGTGGAGGAATGACCATTACTCAATAACTTTCGACCAATGAAATCACCGTATTAATCATTATTCAATGGGCTTGTGATTGTTTTGTGAATAATATATCTATAAGTTTTAATTTCATATACAGTCGACTCTCGTTAATTCGAAACTCGAGGGACTCTTAAAATATTACGAATTATAGAGAGGTTCGAATTATCGCAGGTAACAATTTTAATTTTTTAAGCATTTGCGATGAATGAAGTTGAACTTGTCTCAAAATGTACTTACAATCTTTCTGTCTCTTTCTCTCTGCAACTTTGAATTGTCGAGTGTTTGACGTCGATGAGTTCGAATTAACGCGTCGTTTTGTTACGTAGCAATGATTTTTTCGTTCGAATTACCAAGTGTATAAAAATGTTTTGTTTTAGTTCGAAATATAAAGAGATTTTGTAGGGAACTCGTGATAACTTTGAATTATAGAGAGGTTCAAATTATCGCAGGTTTGAATTAACGAGAGTCGACTGTATGTTGCGTAGTAACGTGTAAGTAAACAAAATAATGTGAATTTTATTTTGATAGTTTTCATAGATACATGTACAAAAAATTCATGAAATTAGAAATAGAATAAAAATTTTATTTTTTTTTTTTTAAAATCTATGTTTAGTTTTAACAGTCTGTAATAATGTAGTTACAGAATCGACCTATTCAATTTTTTAACCATGTGATATTATCAACTTACTAGCATTTACTTCTCTTGTGTCTCATTTCATGTCCTATAAAAACAAATCAGACACCGTTGCTAGTCAAAATTGACCGGTAACGGACATTAGTTAACCATTGATAATTTTAAATGGAAAGTACCAGTCCCGTGCCATCGGGGCCTTTTATTTTTCCTAATTTCTCTATTTTCAATTTTAGAGGAAAATGCCAAGACTACTTTTTTTCTCTAAATGTTTGAAAATATTGGAATTAGGCGAAAAAAATTTGTTTTTATTTTTTTTTTCGGGGATGATTTCTCCGCAAACTATTAGAGATAGGGGTAAGAGGGTGGTATACTTTTTTTGTAGAATCGAAAGAACTACAATTTTTATTTGAAAAAATTTTCCATATCTCGCACACTTCGCGAGATAATTGGAAAATAAACATTTTAGGGGTTGTTTCTACCCTTGTCCGGGATCAGAGCACTTTTTTTCATAGGGAGAATTTTTTTTAGTGTCTCTAAGAACATTCCCTCTAATTTGCATCCATATACCCCGATTTTCCGATTTCAGCCCTAATTTCACTGGACTATTATTTAAATCAAAAAGGAAGAAAGTCGTAGAAAAAATATAGTATTCCACTCGCTTGCAATTACTATTACTCACTCAGATGCATTACGACGCTTGCCTCGTAAACTCGGCTCGTGTTGCAATTTCATCTTCGTGAGTAGTAGCTATCATTACCAGCTCGTTGAATAATATATCATTCTTAGTGGTTTCTGTAGAAGTAATAATATTTATTAAATGAAAAATCAAGAGATGGTTTTGCGCGTTTTAATTAAATTTGGGCGTTTTATAGTAACGCTTAAATTATTTAACCCGCCCTGCAGAGGGTTAATTGTTGATAATTCATAATTATTATCAATAATTTTTTTTTTGTTTTAGAATCGAAAGTAATTTCATTTTACTGTTGGAACAACTAGCACGCCATTACATGATCATGTTAATCGGCAATACGGGCGCCATTTTGTTATTAGTGTTACGTCATCAACTAATTCAATCCAACCAGTGTCCTTCAATATACACGTCGTTAATAAATGCCACAAAACCGTACTATCTTATGATATTATTACAAATTTTAATACGACTATTAAACTCGGACTTTTTCACGACAATTTTCGATTTTCCCGATATCGCAAAATTAGAAAAGGAAAATATGGATTTTGTTCTGTTACCGCTGATATTGTTTATTGCAAGTATTGGACTGATTTATACCATATCGATTGGACTGTGGTTGGGAATAGTTCTTGGTGGATCCACTGTACAAAAATTGGCGCTAAAATTTTTATGCAAACGAATGTTCGGGTTTATGAACGTGTCCGAATGGGTTTTAAATTGTCTACAGAATCTTTCGACGGGTGTTGTTGGCATCCTAGTGTCACTAGGTTCATCCACTACCGGATCCTTAACGCTCATTTTGGGTGCATTTTATTATTTTTTAAAGGTAAATTGATTTTTCAAAATTCTGCACCAGATGGCACTCGTAAAGATAAATTTTTATTTACAGTTAATAAAAATGTATGAGGATTATCTAGAAAATTTAGTTCGTTCTTCGATCAAATATATCACTAAAACAATAAGTCGAAAAATATTTTCGAAATCGTCATCCTCACAAAATGTGGGATCTACGGAGGGTCAGGAAGAAGTGAAAAGTGACGCGAGCGAAGTCAAAGATCTGATAGAAGCCGCGTCTACATCGATCACTGAAATTAAAGATGCTGAAAAGTCGGAAGACGTTTCGGAAACAAGTCGAAAAAGTAGTTCTGAAACTTCAGACGATTTTGAAAAAATTGATATCGCCGAAAACGTAAAAAAATCGATCGAAAATCTTGATCGAGTTGAAGAATTGACGAAAGATGAGTTCAAAAGTGAAGACAATTCTGAATGTGGTGCTGGTTCCCCTGACGATGCTGTCGAAAAACTAGTTGAAGAAGATGACACAGAAAAACAAATCGTTGTTGCGAATAACGAAAATCTGGAGATTGTCGAGACAACTTCCGATGAACCAGAGAAACCAGTTAACACAGTCAGTCAGAACGAAGACTTACTGAGTGGTCTTAATTTCCATTTCACTGTCTTTTTGATTTGGTGTTTAGTGGCAGCCGTAAGCATTCCGTCTGTTCTGACGTGGGCCCGTAATTTTTGGTACGAAAAATCACTTTCAAATGATCCATCGTATATTCCCTCGATTATAATGTCCATCGCTGCAGTGTTCCTATGGGATCTAGAATCTCCCAATCTTAATTTGTAAGTATAAACATTTTTGAGTCAATTTATTTTTAGGGTTCCGAAGTCAAAATTTCGTTTGTCTATCACATCCTCATTTTCATGTTTTTGGGCTTATAAAGACCATTATAGGCCAAATAAAGTGGTCTTAATTTTTTTGAAGTATTTTCGCGTATTGGAAAGTGGGGGTGAAAATTTATTCGCTACGTACTGCATCGTTTGGGGTCATTACCTATCCCCCTTCCCACTGCAACTTTTCAACAGCGGGCTTAAAAAGTTTGAAAAAATACAGATATTGGCACTTAATAAGAAAACTCAATAAAATTTCGATTAAGTTGTCTCAGTAACTTTCGGAGATATAGACAGTCAAATTTTCACCATTCAAGTAAAAAGTGGTCCCCAATAAATGGTATAACATGGTGGTTGCATTACTGAAAAACCTGGAAATGTCAGAGAATTCTAAACTTTTTTTGGAAAAGTCAGGGAATTTTACTAGAAGACTGAAAAAATTGATTTTTATAATTTTGTTTATTTACACGGGGTCTCCACTAGACATAACTGATGTCAAGACATATGTCTTAACATAATTTATGTTTTAACATATAATCAATAGTGGGAACTTTTTATGTCTTGACATATTTAATTTCTAAAAACAGTAAATCCTATTATTATCTCTGCAGAAAGATTTTCAAAGCTGTAACATTAATTCTATGTTTACAACAACTACAAAATTCAGAAAAATAAAAGACACAAACAGAATTAAACATAAAAATCTCCAAAGTGCTGAGTTAATTCATCGATTCGCCATCTTGAAAATCTTAAACGTCAAATTTATGTCTGAAAATATGTCCGAGCTGATGATATGTCAAGACATGCATGTGATGACATAAAATATATTATAACATTTAGCGTCTTCACAAGACATTTTTATGTCACGACATAAGTTTTAACATGATATATGTCTAGTGGAGCCATTGAGGAGAGAATCGACTAGAGAGAATGCTGTGTATTACAAATACATTAGGAAATTGAAGCAAAAAAATTGACTGATGTGAGCAAAAAAATTGACTGATGGGATTACTTTAATGGCGGTCAAACCATTAATTTAATGGTTTAATTGGTTTATCTAATATTTATAAACAAGTCTCCGTGGTTACAAGCTGGGCTTACTAAAATGGAGTCATGCTTCAAAATTTAATGCCTGTGTTATCTCTAGGAAACATATGTTAATATGTTTGATTCAGTGCTCTGTGAGTGGAGCGCACTGTTAGGGATAAAACTTCAATCAATTTTTCACTTGTTTTGAGATTAGATTTAAAAATTGGCGCGAATTTGTTTTTTTTTTGCTCGTCATTTACTTTTTTTAAGAAAAAGTTGTTTTAGCTTTTTGGGATAAAGTAGGGGTGGCATTTTTCACAAAATAGTCAGGGGATTTTTTAATAAAAAATTTGGGAGACAGGTCACCCACACTGTCAACTTCCCATTGGGTGTGCTTAAAGACTAGAGACTACTGAACATAAATAATTCCTTTTCCATTTTGGGCAACTTCTCCCCTGGAGCCCCGATAAAGGCTTTGCCCCTTGCACCATACCGGGGGCTTCGCCTTCTGTACCTAAGGGTGGGGGCTCCACCCTTATCAAACAAATGATAACATCATTTGTTCTCAAGATATGCGAGACAAAATATATTTCAAAAACAGTTTCTTATTTCGTTTTTTTTTTTTTTTTTTTTTTTTTTTAATTTTATAATAATATACTGGAGCTGTGTGAAGTTGGCACCCACTTTTATAAATTTTTCGATTTAAACGTGCACATTCGTTTGTCCATCGTTTGTCCACGATTGTCCACCAAAAATTTTCGTTTGTCCACTTTTGGTTTTGAAATGGCGGCTCAAAAACTTTTTTTGCACATTTTTCTCACTGGCACCCCCAAATTGCAACCACGGTTTCTGAACCACCTAAATCGTTTGTCCATTGTTTGTCCATGTTTGTCCAACAATTAGTTTCGTTTGTCCACCCACCGGTTAATTATAATTAATTATTAAAATTTTCAGAAAGTGTGAAGTTGGCACCCCTTTTTTTGAATTTTGCATTTTTTTTACTGCATTCGTTTGTCCATCGTTTGTCCACGATTGTCCACCCAAAATTTTCGTTTGTCCACTTTTGGTTTTGAAATGGCGGCCCAAAAATTTTTTTGAACATTTTTTCACCGGCACCCCCAAATTGCAACCGAGGTTTTTGAACCACCTAAATCGTTTGTCCATCGTTTGTCCATGTTTGTCCAACAATTAGTTTCGTTTGTCCACCCACCGGTTAATTATAATTAATTATTAAAATTTTCAGAAAGTGTGAAGTTGGCACCCCTTTTTTTGAATTTTGCATTTTTTTTTAGGATGTGGCTATTTATACATACACTATGTATACGCAATTGGCTATTTATACATACAGTATGTATACGCAATTGGCTATTTATACATACAGTATGTATACGAAATTGGCTATTTATACATACAGTATGTATAGGAAATATTCTGTTTAAACATGCAATATGTATACGCAGTTGGCTACTTATAGATAATTACCGGATTTTGCGGGGTATAACGTGCACCTTAGTACCAAAATTATCATACAAATTTCGTGGTGCGGGTATTAAAATGGACTTTTACATTGGTGACAGTAAAATAAAGTATAAGAGATATCAGTAGGCAAATGTACTATCGGATACCTCCGACTTAACTAAATGTTTTTCTTATATACTCTTTTTGACTTAACAATAAGAAATTATTTTCTAAATTAATTTTTAGAAACTTTGATGGAAAGTGTATTTTTTAATCCTTTGAATACAAACGCAACTAAAAAAAGGTTTCCGTTATTATGGTGTTAAAACTAGAGGCAGATTCTTATAGAATTTGATCAGTGGAACAAAAAAGAAGAACAAATTTTTTCGATACCCTGTTTAGTTTTCGAGATAATACGTGTCTTATTTCTAAAACTTACTATAATGAGATAATTGATTGTATATTATACACATACACTTACACATACACATATACATAGTATCAATTTTTATGAATTTAATTAAAATATTTTTATTTTTATTCACAGAAATAAGTGAAAAATAAACGTAACATCACCAATGAAACCTCATTCTTAGGCAAATGGTAATTATTTACAAATGGGCCTCGGTGTGTAATCGCTTCAAAATTACCCTTTCCCTGAAATGAAGTGTCAATGATGCCGTCCGGTCCATTTTCCACTTACTTCTATCAATAAATGCTGTAATATTATACTTACCGTAATTGTCTCTCCAATATAGTAAGCTTTACAAATTTGACACGTAATATCACGAAAACTAAGCAAAATATCGAAAAACTTCATTCTTTCCTTTTTTTTGCTACTCACCAGATTCCATAAGAATCTATTTTTAATTTTTGTTACTACGGTAACGGAAAACTTTTAGTAACCCCTAAACTTAGACATTCGAAGGGTTGAAAAATACACTTCCGGTCCGCGTCGCCAAAAATCCATTTAGGGGATAACTTCTTAAGCCAAATAGATTATGTAAAAACAATAAAAATCAGCTCAATCGGAGGTATTAGATTATTATAATGGTGTAATTATTATAAAAATATTAATTGTAATAATAACGCATTCAGTCATTATGCATAAATAGCCAACTGCGTACACATACTTCATGTTTAAATAGCCAGTTCAGCATACATATCATAATTATCATATGTATAAACAGCCAGTTTCATATACATACTATCAGGGCCGCGCCAAGCGGGGGTGTTAGGGGTGCCTAGTACCCCGGCGGCAGGCTTTGGGGGCGGCAAATAAAATATAAAATTATTACTATTTTTATGTGGTAATTTTGATGACATTAAATGTTACCCGCATTTTGCTTAAATACTTATCTATTACGACTGTTGTGACCCGTCGGTAATCCGATTATTCCGATTGTCGACCAGCGACAACAATCATTTGCGCGGTAATCGGCGAGATCAAACGGGATCGGGATCGAACATGTTCTTGCACGCTTTAATTTTATAAAAACCGTCGTTGAATTCTACACATAAAACATTTATCAGTCTTTAAAATTGTTTAGTTTTCGTTGCGTTACGTTGTATATAGTACGTGACGATTAGTAAACAAAACAAACTAAAAATTGATGACTGATGATCTTTCAGTAAAATATTATTCTTTTAAATAAGACTTAGTAAACACTGTATTGAACAGTCGAAATATAACAAAAGAGTTTAAGATTTCAATTGTTTGGTTTTAAAACCAACATTTTTATTTTATCTTCTTTTTCCTATTTGGTTGATATCTTAACCCTAATTTATTATTTCTGTTTTTTGTTATTATAAATTTTGTTTTCAATATTTGCTTATCCACATCTGCAAGCAATTTAGTTTAAAATATACATGTTCTTTCGATATTGCTTATTCCACTTAGAATAAGATAAGATTTATGGATGTTCTTTAAATTGGAGCACTCCATACTCTTTTCTTCGAAAAGTTACATTATTTCGTTCCTTAGAAATTTAAGTAAAAAACATCCCCTTTTGTGCTATGCGGAACGAATCTGATAAAAATGCCTTAGATTTATGTGATGAAATAGAAACTCTTTTAACATATATTAATCCCGACATGAATGCATTAACAGTTTTAGATTATATATTTTCTAATGATCTTACTACAATGTTTCCGAATATGACAATTGCATTAAGAATATTTTTGACAATACCTGTGACAGTGGCGTGGCGTCTGGTGAGAGAAGTTTTTCGAAACTTAAGTTAATAAAAAATTATTTAAGATCTAGTACCTATGTCACAGGAAAGAATATCGTATTTAAGTTTAATTAGCATAGAAAACAAAATTGCTGCAGATATTGACATGTCAGATTTAATAAATGAATTTGCAATAAAAAAGACAAGGAAAGTAAATTTTATATAAAATTTTAAAATTGTTACTATTCGTTTTTGTTTTGTGTAAAATTATTTATTTTTATTTACTTGTTCTTGAAATTTATGCGAAATAAATTGTTAAAAAAGTTTAAGTGTATATGGGGTCTGTCCTAGGGGTAGAGTTTCAAAAAAATGGCTGAAAAAAAAGTGCATTAACATTAGTTTTATATATAGTAATCAATGCTATATTAAGAAAAAATGGTAAATGTTAGAACTTTTTGTATTTGGGTTGACACAAGTCCGAAGCAAAGGAATTTTCTTGAAGGGGAGAAAATTTTACATCTGTAAAACAGTCAAAATGTGGTTAAAATATGAAAAAATGCGTGAACGAGTTAACGAATATTACAATTTACAGTATACAAACGTTAAATTTAAATAGCAAACGTCATAAAATAACTGGAAAACTGTAAATGAATGGAAAAATTAAATCGATTGTATGTATTTTCAGATTTACAAAATTCAGCTTATAAATGACATCTGAGAAAAAGCACTTTAAGAATAGTCTGATTTTTCAACACCAGATGTCATACCGCCATTCGACAGATCCCAATAGTAAGTAAACTGGTAGCCGGGAGGCATATATTTTATTATCAAAAATGTATTACAAATAAGTTTGGCGTTTTAGGGGCGGCAATTTTTGTCTTGCACCCCAGCGCAAATGTCCCTTGGCGCGGCCCTGCATACTATATATGTATAAATAGCCAATTTCGTATATATACTATATGTATAAATAGCCAATTGCGTATACATACTGTATGTATAAATAGCCAATTGCGTATACATACTGTATGTATAAATAGCCACATCCTTTTTTTTATTGCATTCGTTTGTCCATCGCTTGTCCATGTTTGTCCAACAATTAGTTTCGTTTGTCCACCCACCGGTTAATTATAATTAATTATTAAAATTTTCAGAAAGTGTGAAGTTGGCACCCCTCTTTTTGAATTTTGCATTTTTTTTCACTGCTTTCGTTTGTCCATCGTTTGTCCATGTTTGTCCAACAATTAGTTTCGTTTGTCCGCCCACCGGTTAATTATAATTAATTATTAAAATTTTCAGAAAGTGTGACTTTTTGGTACCCTAGCAACCCTTTATATGGATATTTGCAATTTATTTTATTGCTTTCGTTTCATATTGTGAAAATAATATTGGTTGTAACATTTTGGTAGTGCACAGTTTCATAGTGGTTACTGTAATTGTTACTTATTACATAATTTAAACAGAAAACTTTACAATACACGGACATCTGACCACGTCATATAAAAAAAAAAAAACAGGTGAATGATAAAAACGAATATGATCATGGCGTCATCAACACACAAAATGTTATATAATTTTACACAATATTGTATTATTACTCCATATTGGGAAATTACATTTTTAACGATTAGTTTTGTAATTTCGCATTTTGATAAAATATAATAATAGACAACAATGAAATTTTAAGTTGGATATTTCCATACTTTTACACAGGTTTGGTGAATTTTTATCTAGCCAAAATTTTTAACTTACAATTTTTATATTTTTTTATTCTAATTTTTATGTAAAATAATGAAAATTTGTATAAATAATAAAATAAATTAATATTTTACTTAGCAAAAATACCACGTTTCCTTTTTAATAGCGAATATGCATATACCTAACCCAAATAAATTTTAAATATTTTTTTTCTTTTTTTTTTAAAAATCTAATAGGATATGGAAATTTAACGGTAATAGTAAGAAATCATTTAATTTGTAAATTGTAATAAAAAAAAAATCGCTCCGAGTAATAGTCCAATGCAAATTGCTTTTCACCTGCGATTTTAAAATGACGTGTGGACAAACGAAACTTGGGGGTGGAAAATCTTGCACTAACGATGAACAAACGAATCCAGTAAAAATAAATTGTAAAATTTCAAAAAAGGGCTGCTAACTTCACACTTTATGAAAATTATAATAAATGATTATAATTAACCGGTGGGTGGACAAACGATGGACAAACGATTTAGGTGGTTCAAAAACCTCGGTTGCAATTTGGGGGTGCCGGTGAAAAAATGTGCAAAAAAATTTTTGGGCCGCCATTTCAAAACCAAAAGTGGACAAACGAAAATTTTTGGTGGACAATCGTGGACAAACGATGGACAAACGAATGTGCACTTTTAAATCGAAAAATTTGCAAAAGTGGGTGCCAACTTCACACAGCTATATACTGGCGTTTTTAACATCAAGGAAGGTTATTAGGCCATTATATGTATAATAATGTTATGGTAAAAAATCCATATAATCTATGTTATCTTAATAAAGTTAATTTTGTTTTTTTACCACAAAAAACAAGCCGCTAATCCGAATTTGCTGAAAACTTTATCCGTTCTTCATTTTTTGAGTACGCATCTAATGAAATTAGTCCGGAGTTGATATCATCATTTGTTCTCGAGATATGCGAGACGAAAAAAATCCACGAACGAACGAACGAACGAACTAACGAACGCACACACAGACATCACGCTAAAAACTATGGATTCCGATTCTAGTGACCTTGAAACGTGAAGATATGTCAAAATTAGCGATTCGTAAAATCGGACCCATTACAATAACTTCCAATGGGAAGTTAAAAGTCTGGAAAACCTGGAAAAGTTAGCGAATTTGATCTTTAAAAATCTATGGCCACCATGTATAAGAAAACATCTCCCAGGAATTCAAGCCTAGATCATTAGGGAAAATGTTGGAAAACTTACCAAATTTTTCGTTTTTCACATTGAGAAATAATTTCACATATACCTTATCGTGTGGGATCATTATTAATTACGGAACCTTGATGTAATATGTGTTTAACACACACCTGACCTTTTTTTAAATAAGAATGTTCGATTTGCAGGAAATTTCGGGATCAACTTGGCGATGTTTTATACGTGCTCGCGTTAATAGCGATTATCTATTCGTCCTTAACCTTGTACCGATTACCCTACCTACTCTCAGCTGGGGTGCTTTTGGTCGCATTGCACCAACGAATTGCCCCGGCAAATGAGGAACAAAGTATCGAAGATGACACGGAAGAGGAAGAGCAACGGTTACTTAAATTAAAATCTGAATAATTATTGAAAAATACAGTTGAACTTCTATAAGTGTGTTGTAGTGGGAATGCCCTCTGACAGGCAGTTATCGAAGTTTTTCTGTTTAATGTTAATTTTTCTCTGTTTTGAATAGTTTAGACAGGGAGTTAAAAATGCTTTTGGAGTTTTCGAAGCGCTTTTATTTAAATCAACACAATCTTTGATTGAAGATTGCTTTCATAGATGGTAGTAGCGTATTGCTGCGATTTTAAAATGGTTGACATAATATGAAAACGCCATTTTAGATTTTGAAAATTTTATTTGAGTTAACAAGGCTAAATTTAATAGTTAGACAAAACATTTAACAATTCTTAGTTCGGATTATTTTGTTCTATTAATATGATTTAGTTCACGAACAAAAACTTAGAAAAATTAAGTTAGATTTTAAAGTATTTAAAGTGAATTTTCAGTATTGATTAAATTAATTATTAATTTTTCGAATTTTTAGATATTATTGAAAATTGTGATAAGAAATATCAAATTATATTTTTCTAAAAAAAATTTTCTAAGGGGTGATAATATTTTTTATTTAAAATTCTCTTTGAGATTAATAAAAAAAAAATTGGAGAATTTGAATACTGCAAACATCTCAAGTTGGCCACAAATTTCTTTAACGTTGTAAATTAATATGTGTATAAAAAAATGGGTCCATTCATCCGATTAAGAGGTTTCGAAACAATTTATTATATTTTTATCCATTGACGCCAGGTATTATAAAGGACGAATAAGTAAATCTATAAAGTAAATTTATTTTATTCATAAATGTCGGTTTTATAAAACAAGTAAATCTTATATCTACCAATTTCAGGGATTCCATCAGAGATTTTATAAATTACAGTTATCTGTAAATTAGAGTCCCTATAATAAATAGAGTCGTGACATGTGTGCTGAATGCTGATTGGTTCCGGCATTTTGTATCCAAAGTTTTCGTAAAATACATTGGAAATAAATAAAATCTTAACAAAAACCATTCAGTTTAACTTAGAAAGAATAATTAAATTAAAAATTTTTAATTGTTCATTAATTCATAACTTATGAACAATTATTATGTACTCAAAAATATTTACTCAAACATGTGATAATTAATTTTAAAGCTTCCCGCTCTGTTTTGGATACAAAATGGATGACATGTCACGACTCTATTTATTATAGGGACTCTACTGTAAATAAACTAATACTGCCATCTAATGCGCAATAACAGATATTCAATCAGTAAATAGATTGGTAACTAATTTACTTTTAGGATATTATTTTACTCGAGAAGTTAATTTATATGTTAAATATACGTACCTAAAAAGAAGTAGCCGTTTAAGAATTGAAGTAAACTTACTTATTTTGTAAAAAATAGTCAACTTAACGAACACATCCACTTCAAAACGAAGTACTGTATACCATTAATCGCGTGAAAACACCCATTCTTTGTTTATGTTCGGTTGTTATCAGTTTGTTCCAAAACGCATGAACTAATTTTCAGATAGGTTTTGGCTGACGTTTTGTTTTATTTAAGAGCAAATTTTTAGACAATTTTTATTTTTTTAATATTCGAATAATTTTTGAATGTTTTATAAAGTTTGGTTGACTTGATTTGTTCGGGACGTGTAAAAATGAAAACACGGTAGCTAAAATTTGATATTAAATGATTTATTAATTAGAAAAATTTACATAAAAATGCTCATTTTAACAGCTCAACATTTTGTAAATAGATTCTGATATGTCTAGTCCATTTAGTGTTAATTAAGTACAAGAGAATTGTCAAAGAGATATTTGACGTTACACAATTGATCAAAAAGAATCTCACTTTTATGTAAAATTCTTTAAAATATGTTTTTGAATTGTACTAATAATATTACATTTTAAATAAATATTTTTTCTTTTTTGATATATTTCTTTTCATTAAATTCAAAATTTCCTTAAAAATAACATTGATACTATTTTGCTCTACTTAACTTCGTGGTTCTGATGGTGTTGCTAAAATGACAGCTGAAGAAATATGGCGAACGAATTTTTTTTAACTTTTTTATATACATATACTTAAGGTATTTTTATTTATAATATTTCAATATTTGCAGACTTTATTTATTACAATAAAATGAAATATAGTCTCGTATTCTTTTTAAAAAAATATATTTTAATTAATAAATAAATTGTTACCTCTAATTTCGCCAAAACAATTAAGCTTATAATTTCGTTATTGACTTTATTTGGCGATAAAAGGCGATAATTTGGCGATATTAGCTGCTGTTAATATTTTATCGCCAAATAAAGTCAATAACGAAATTATAAGCTTACATTTTAATTATTACAATAAATGTTTAAAATTAAAAAAAAATATTTTATATAAGGTTATGTATCCTAAATTAAGATTTGAAGGAATAGTGATAGAGCAAAAGTTAGACTGAGCGTCCATGAGCTCGGTCTAACTTTTGTCACTGCGATATTTTTGTCACTTTTATCTTAATCTGTGTGTTAGAGAGCGACAACTGAAAGAGAGGCAAGTATTTCTCTGTCATACAAATAGACAGGAGTGACAAAAATTTCATTCAAAGGCTATCAAAAGTTGTTTCGTAGTTTATTTAAATTGTGTTTATTTTCAAGGGCAAGGGCATGGCAAATTTCAAAATTTAGTATAACTATTTTAAATATATTTTTTTTAATTTTAAATATTTAAAATTGTGTTAATTTTTTTTTATAGAATATTCTGTATATTTATCTAAATTAATAATTGAGGTGGATAGGAACGATCTTAGGGATAAGTGGGACCGCATTTAGGGGTGAAAAGGAATGAAGGTGAATACTCATCGGGTCAACAGGGACGGAAAAGACCGAATGTGAACAACTGACAATGAGTAGTAAATATAATTAACATACCTGGATTGACTCAAGGCTGAGTAGGCGCTAGATTATACGGGCGGAAAATGTAGGCGAAAAGGGCGGCAAAATTTAGAATTTAAAGTTTTTGCTTTTTCTTTGCTCTTGTCACTTACTTTTTTTTAGAAAAAAGTGTTAGGAAATTATTAAGAAATTTTTTTATTTTCTTAAGGATAAAGCAGGGGCGGTATTTTTCACGGAGCCTAGAGCGGCACTTAGGATAAATCCACCACTGGTCTATTCCGGACTATCTATTAAAAAATTTTTATAAATAAGTTATTAAGAAACTTAACGCGTAAATATCACAATGAAAAGTAAATTTTACCAAAATATAAATGTTAAAATTTTGTGTTTAAACAAATTTATTAAAAATAATATAAAACAGGTCATACCTACTATTAGGAGGGGGGATCGAGAGAGGGTAAATGAAAGCTTCCCGTATAGTAAATATTATCGGATGGATATGTATATCATACAACTAGTGTCAAACATTTTAACAAATAATATTATCTAAAACACAAACATTTTAGTTTGTAATAATTAAATACATTTGTATTGTTAAAAATGCATATGTAATGGCAACAGATAAAATAATCAATTAGTCATAATGTAAATGACCAAATGAGAAGAAATATTATTTATTTTTGTCAAAAGTTCCGTCAAGTCTGTTAACAGAATAAACAATAAAATTCAGTTTGAGTCTTGAACAGTGGGTCTATGTAGAATTTTTTGCTTTGCATTCAAAAATAGATGCACCGATTTTCTTCAGTTTGCAGGTGGGTTTTTGGGAAAATTGATAGACAGATTATACAATGGATTTATATATTAATATATTATTATGTAAATACATAATAATATTTTATTAAAATATTTTAATAAATAAATAACTGCATCTGTACACACTATATTCAGGTGAATAAAAATAAATAATTGTTTATATTGGTATCAAAAATTTGCTGATTCTAGTATTTATTATGTTTTTAAACGTAAATAATAAAAATCAAAATCTGCAATTATTGCAGATTACATAGTTTGTTGTTATGTCGTATTATTATTTATTATGTATATAACAATGGTAAGTGTGGCAGAATATGTACAGTTCATGCCAGTGAAGTTTTTAAACTTTATTCTAATTAAATTAAATCTGTCTTCATTTCTGCTCTATATATTAACCATAGAACAACTAGAAGCCAACTAATATCAAAAAAGTGTAACTCGCTCGGAGCCATTTGTAGGCCTGTCGCAGTTTAAGGCATGTAGTCAGTCGGTGTCCCTCGCCGAACACACAGTGCATTGTAATACATTGTTAGATATTGTTACTTGAATTGGACAGGTTGGTCTGTCCCATAATAGGTGTTTTGTAGAAGTATGTGTAAATACGCACACAGACGCAAACACCAAACCAACACTATTGCAAACAGTGTGTACCTACACAACATAGTGGGGAGATTTTACGTCACCCACTGGCTACAAGTGGAACAGTTTGATAGACATTCTAGTTTGGTCCCTTGATATTAACTCTCTTAAAGAAGGATATGAAAAAAAAAGTTTAATTCAAATCGTCATCAACTTTGTACATAAACATATATCCGATTGAAACAGCCTATATGCTGGATTAGTTAACTTATCTCTATCATTAGTAGGGTTGCCAACTGTCCCGATTTAATCGGGATGTCCCGATTTTAGGCCTGTGTGTCCCGCGTCCCGACAGCAGTAGTGGCGGGACGCTAATTGTCTCGATTATTAACATCTACAGTTTTTTTATATTTTTAGTCTCGCTATTGTTGTTTCCAAATTATCGCGTTTGCATGACATGACGGCCAAGGAAGTAAGTATATTTGCTGTACCTGTTGATAAAGTGTACTCTGTCTACTGATTTATAACTTATACAGCTTACAGTGTTGCCAAATTAACTCATTAAAATCCCTCCAACTTTTTTAGTTGGAGAAATTATTTGAGGTACATGAAATACGTAAGCGGCGTTTGAGTAGCCTAAAAATAATCAATACCAAAGACGATCAACTTTATGAAAAGTGTTTTTTTCTTTTCAAAAACAATACACTTGCCAAGCAAAAAAAAATAATTAAAAATCTAAAAATTAAAAAAATCGATTTTTAATTTAATAAAATAAAATGAAGAAATATTATTGTAATATTATCTTCAAGAAATTGTTTTGTTTAGGTTTGTAAGATCATGGTTTAAATATTTAGTGTTAGTAACAAATAACAAAAATAAAAATAATATCTTTCCTACTGGTTGATTAAAAACTTTTTTTTTAACAGTCCTGATTTTACTTGTCCCGTCCCGATTTTTTTCTCATTAAATCCCGAAATATTCATTGGTAGAGTTGGCAACCCTAATCATTAAAGACGTTAAATTGTGATTTTAACTTTGACGTTCGCCAGAAAAAAATATTTCATAATGTTACGGAAAAAACTTATATCGTTACAAACCAGAGGGCTCTAATTAAAAAAAATAACATGCAGTAAAGATGTATGCCCAGTCAAATCAGACTAAAATTTTTTAGATGTTAAATTATTATAATGTTAAATGCATAATGTTAAATTATTACTAGAAACACTTATTTTATGAATTAAGATGTGTACTTTATAAGAAATTATACCAATTAATAAATTTTTTTCATGAAATAAATATTTAACTTAACTGTGGTTGACGTTGGATTTAGCAACTAATCAGAAGTTATTATTCCGACAGTTGACGTATCGAGTATGTTCCATTTTGTGTGACACAGTGCATTTTATTTTTTTCACAAAAGAACTATTTTTTTTTTTAAATTTTATTGCAAAACTAACCTTTTAATTGCATATAAAAGCATTTAAAAAAAGGTTAAAATTTAAACAAAAATAGTTTTTTGTGAAAAAAAAATGCACTGTGTCGTCTGTGTCTCTTAAATGGAAAATATTCATTATATGTTTTACCAGATTTCTCGTCGATAACGGCGGGTACAGTTTTTTTAAAATAGTGTCAAGACCGCATGGTTCCGGCTTCTAATTTTATTTTAATTTTTACGTAAAAGAAAGCCCGGTGAGTTCGGTTTTTTTTCATTAAAAAATAATACATAGTAGCTATGTATAAGGTTTATAAAACTATTTTTGTTTCTGACGAAAATTGAATAAAATGTGATGAATTTTACAAATTTATTCGTAGCTAAGCTACTTCCGGTTCAAATAACACACGATAAATGAGAACATTAATATTAATTATTTCGTTTAATTTGTCCGTGGCATACAATTTTCTTTTTTCTAATCGATGCAGAATCGTCTATTGTTTAACATATTTCAAACTCAATGGAAAAATGGAAATTTATTTCGGGCACACATCCTTAAATAATTTTCGTTGTTTTTCTGTGGTTTTTCGCGGTGTAAATTCTGCATTCCTGAAATAGATTCACATTTAAAAATTAGGGAATAATAAAGAAACGGCCAGTAAGTTCGAAATCTAACAATTATTTAACGCGTGTTAATTTTTTTGGAATCAGTATTCTTTGATTTGTAACGATGTAAGTTCCATTCCGTAACATTACAAAACTTTTTTTGGTGGAAATAACTGCAATAAAAGATCTACCGTCTAGACACCGAATATATATATATATATATATATATATATATATATATATATATATATATATATATATATATATCAACACTCCACTCTCCGTGACTATTTCTTGCAGATTCCGATGACACATACTGTACAGTAAGCTCCCGGGATTTTTCAACTTTCATCTGCACAATTAATAAAGTCTTAGAGGGAGTTTTTGTATTTATTACAAAAAATTGATAACTATATCACAAAATTTTAATGTTTGAGGACCTCTAAAATCTTTTTCATACTTTTTAAGGGCAGGGTAAGGTATTAAAATAATTTTTTTTTTGCATTTTTTTTATTTTTTTTTATTTTTTTAACTGAATACATAATATCTCAAGAATATTGTCTCAAAATTTCAAGTTGATTGGAGCAAAATTGACGAAGTTATAAGCATTTTTGTTGTTACCTGGCAGATGTTTCGCTCTCTATATATCTATCTCTCTCAGTTATATTACAAAAATTTCAATGGAAGTACTAACGTGTTTATACCTGTACTGTATATTTTGTCAGTGTAGGGTACAAAATTTAGTTTAGCAGTAAGTATTCTATATCAGTTTTATACAAGAATTTTTAAGTGTTTAAAACTTTAAAGCGTTTACCCCACAGCTCACGTTTTCAAAGTCGGTGCCCTTCATAACTTCAAAACTACAGCACCGATCCATTTGAAATTTTAAACACTCTTTCTGTACATAATTTACGAGGTAACGCTGGAGAGTTTTTTTTCAAATTTGTTAATAATTTTTATTTTACAATAACAAATTAGCCAATTTTTTTCGCAAAAATCGTGTTTTTCCGTTCAAAGTGTTCCAAAAAAAGTGAAAAATTGAAATTTCGAAAAACCCTCCTAGCGTTACCTGAGGAAAACTATTATCAAACGAATGAACTTTAATTTTTTTATTTCAGATGATCCAGCACCAAGTTATGAGGGGCGCCGCAATTCAACTTTTTTCCGAGACACGTTCGAATAATTGCTGCCATTACTGTATTTTTTAATATTTCTTCGTGAAAATTTTATACAATATTCTTCGAATGTTATACTTTAATGTACCACTGGTTTTAATAAAGAGATTTTAACTGTGTCGTCACAAAAAAATAACAAAAACATGCTTTTTTTGTACGAATTAACCTTACCCTCTCCTTAAGGGGCCTTGTCACAATTGAGTATTTATATCATAGAACACTAGAAGCCAACTAACATAAAAAAAGTGTAATTCGCTCGGAGTCATTTGACACCAGTCACAGCTTAAGGCATGTAGTCACTTATTGACCGTCGTCGAGTTCGCACTGCATTGTATTAACAATATACCCATTGTTACTTGAACACGTTGAACAGCTCTCTCTGGTAATACGTGTGGTGAGGTAGTATGCGTGAATACACATACTACTACAAAAAACCAAACTAATACACTGCAAACAGTGTGTATGTACACAAACAGAGTACGTCACAAACTCATTACAAGTGGAACAGACACAAAACCAATCTAGTTTGTCCCCTTGATTTATATTAATATTACAAATGTGGAAGTGAGTTTATTTGTTTGCGTCATTGGTTGTTTTTCTTTCAAGCTCCAACCGCTTAATCAATCAACTTGAAATTTTGCAATGTAATGTTAGGAAGACGTAGAAAATTTGTTGTTATAATTTCAAATAGCACATGGACGAAGCTACGGGGAAAAAATCGTTTTTTATATAGATAAATGGTCAAATAAGTAATTCCATAAGTACAAAGGGTTAAATTGTTATATTTTGAGTGTACGAGGGCCATCAAAATTAATCGTAATAAAACAACTAATGATGTTAATTAATTAATTAAGCCAACTACATAATGATTTAGATGTGCGTCTGGTATATCTCGCCGTATTTAATATTGTTGGCAATACAATTGTAAACATTATAATGATGATAGAAAAATTTTAGATACATATTGTTTTAAATTGTGTGGGAAAACAATTCGTTATAATAACAAATTTGCTTCCACTATTAAATTACCTGTTGTCAATCGCATACATATTTATTATTTCACGATTTGCAACTTGTTGTTTGGCTATACATGCATATTTTGCTGATTCGGTATGACCTTTGAACTGTAGTTCCCTTTTTATTCAGTACCAGTTTCCATTTAGTATTCAAATGGAATATTATATTTATAGACCGGATGAAATAATTTTTCACAGGACCGGCTTAACGATTTCAGTGTAATACTGTTAGACTGTTTGTATTTATGTATGAGTTTGCTACAACAGAAACAACAGAATTCTGAAAATTTATTGAAATTCAACATAGAGAAGCGAAAACTTTTTAGAAAAATTTTATTATGTGAGATTTATATCAAAAATAAAAAGGGGTCCCAAATTTTATTGAATTAAAGTTTTGCAATATTTATTTGTCTAACTAGCCTCCAAGTATATATAAAACAAAATTTATTGTCTTCTTTCCCACCGGCGGCTGTCTTTCAGTATCAATTGATAAACAAATTCCTTATCTCTTTTTAACTTTTTAAAATTTAATGTATGTACCTTGTTTACAATTTTTTAAAATTTTTAGTTTTCTGCACAGGTACATACATATGCAGTGTACATCAAGCAATATTTAATCTAGTTGTCCATTTCATTCAAACGCATAAACAAAACATCATTTTGATGACATCGTGTATATGATTGTATGTACCACAGATACTATTGTCTATTGATATTAGAATATTTATATGGACCATACAATAGATTTTTAAATTTTTAAAGATTTTTAGATATTATTTTTTTGAAGCAAAATCGTTATATTGGTTAACACCTTTTATAATCTACAAACACAGAACACCTACAAACTATCTATGGTAATGAATATTTTTTAATTTTTATGTGATTTTTGTTGTAATTTGAGAGTATTTATTAATAAATATTCTAACAATGTTTATACCAACAAATATAACTTCAGTTAATCTAGAAAAATTTTAAATCCCATCTTGATTAACCATCCATATTCGTCAACACTTTAGTCACTTTTTATTTTCATAGATTGTGTATATGTATAAGTTTATTCCCTCTATTTATTCAATGCTCAAAAGTATATATAAAAAAAAAAATATTTGTTAGCAAAAATGAAATAAATACCTACATAATATTTTATTAGATGACACATTAATTATTAAGCTTACATCTTTTTTTCTTAATATGTATACTTTTATTTGTGTATAGTTTGTTGGCAAGATATACTAGTTTTGTATGAACATTTTAAAGGAAAAATTAGTAATATTTTCTAAAACATATTACCTTAATTCGATTTAATTTAATCAGTTTATGTATGTATGTATGTAAAGGAACATTATTTGGTCTAGCAGACTCATACATAAATACAAGCAGTCTAACAGTATTACACTGAAATCGTTAAGCCGGTCCTGTGAAAAATTATTTTATCCGGACTATAATTATATTATTTTACATATAACTGCATAATATTTATAATAAATATGTACAAATGCATGTACAGTAGTGGCCAGAAATTAAAATACCCCTGTCGCAGCATCCTGCATAACATAGCGAGTTTCCGATTATAAAAATTAGTTTTTCTCGGTAACCAGTTTATACACAATGATGGTTTAAAATCTTTTTTATCTGATTTTTCTCATCTTTCTAATGGTGTAAAAAAATGTTGCAAAAATTTTTGAAATTGGGAAAATTTTAGTAAAAAGAAATTTTTTTCACGAAAAATGCTCAAAAAAACATGCTTACGGCATCAGACGTGTCTGACTAACGAATTTCCAACATTTTCACCAAATTTCGTAAAAATAGGACATTTCATTCGAAAGTTATCGTGCGAAAATATATATATATATATATATATATATATATATATATATATGTATATATATACATATATATATATATATATATATATATATATATATATATATATATATATATATATATATATATATATTAGTGAATATTATTTTCGGTTTCTAGGGACCTCAAAATAAATTTTTGCCATAGTCCCGGACTCAAGTCGCGTCATCACAGTGGCTGTAATAGCTGAATTCCATTCTGGAAATTCTCCAAAAATCTTGCCATAAATGCGATGCTCGGAACATGGTTTTTTGGGCATTTTTCGTGAAAAAAATTAAATTTTGCAAAAATTTCCCCAAATTCAAAAATTTTTGTAACATTTTTTTACACCATTGAAAAAATCACATAAAAAAGGTTTTTGAACAATAATTATTCTGTCAACTAATTTCCGACAAAAACTAATTTTTGTAAACGGAAATTCGTTATGTTATGCAGGATGCTGCGACAGAGGTATTTTATATGCTACATATTACATTAAATCTATAATAATCACTGCTTGTACGGAACACTATTGGCGCAAGTACAACTTGCACTTGGCGGCTTTTTTAATTCGTAATTATGTACATGCCATAGATATATGAATAGTATTCATATATCAATGGTACATGCATAGGTCTTTGAGGAATATGTACATATATAGTCTCTTACTACATACATATATGTATGTACATACTAACTCTATAAGTCGTTATTTGACTTCAGTAACGAAATATAGTATATGGATAATCCATATCAAATATCTTCTTATTGAAAAACCATGTTCCTGACGTCAGACACGTCTGGCCGAAGAACTCATCCAAGATTTTTGGACTTCCAACGTTCTCACCAAATTTCGTAATCCTAGGACATTTCGTTCGAGAGTTATCGTGCGGACACATATATATATATATATATATATATATATATATATATATATATATATATATATATATATATATATATATATATATATATATATATAGTTATTTTCGGGTTCTAGGGACCTCAAAACAAATTTCTGCCATAGTCCCGGGCTCAGGTCGCGTTATGACAGCGGCTGAAATAGCGTGTATCCATTCTGGAAACTCGCTAATTAAATCTAACAATAAAAGCACTTTCAAAAAACCACAGAGGACAGAGGTACAATACGTATCTCTCCATTACTGGAATCAGTGTAACCAGTAAGAGATAGAAAATATGTTATATACGTGCACGGTGGTTACTTTGTATTGGCGCGCTACACTGTGTATGTGTGCGTAATCGAAATAGAGGTGGCAGTCACGTGACTCTGCTTCGTATACATATGTGTGATACCACAACGCTGCGTGTGGGGGTTCTACAGTGCTAACAACAATCAAATCTATTGTTGTTTGACTGACCTACACTGGGTGAGTGCCAGTAAGGCGCTGACTACCTACGAGCCTAAGGTACACAAAAATGCACACTGCAGATTTCATGATACAGATAGTTGCTGTGTCTCCATTACTCCAAGTAAAAAACCGACTTCAAAAAGTAAAAAATAATTAATAGCACAAATTTTGAAGTCAGGCGGGGCGTCGTATGAAAGATTGCAATCGGGTGTGCTTGAAAAATTCATGAATTCTTCCAGGTCTACATTTTTTTCATACTACTTCCCGCCTGACTTCAAAATTCGTGCTGTTAATTATTTTTTACTTTTTGAAGTCGGTTTTTTAAAAGAGCTTTTATTTCATACCTTTTAGTGACAATGTTTATGAGTCCACCCCATTACAATTTTTAATTTGGTTTTTTAAATTTCTTTTTTATTAAATTCCAAATTTCATACGTTTAGGTGGAATAGTTTCCAAAATACCAGCGTCCAAAAATCATAATTTTGGGCACTCACTGACTCTGCTTTGAAATTTGAGAACACTAAATAATGTTTAAAGTAATAATTACTAGGAAAATAAAAAATCAATGAAAATCCACCAATTTTTCAAATTATCAAAGAATTTTTTAAACTAAGTACTGACAGAAAATTATACAGTGCGTTCGTAATATTTTGAAGTGTCAATGACCTTTAAAAATAGACCAAGTCAGCGTTGCTGCTACACTGAAATATAACATATATATTTTTTTCATTTTTTTTATGAAATAGGTACAGGTACATATATTTATTTACCACTTCGAAAGTTGTACCAACGTCAAAAAATGAAATACACTAGATATGATAATTTTCAGGTCATTGACACTTCAAAATATTACGAACGCACTGTATTTACAATAATTGGATCAACATAAATTAAAAAAATATGTTACATACTATAGATATTAAAGTAAATAATTTTGCACATACAAATTTTAAATTTGCCATAATTATTACTAACTAAAACAAGAATGGCGAAAATTGGGCCAAAAATGTCGGAGAAATAGGTGTACATACATAAAAAAAAACATACGGGTTGAATTGAGAACCTCCTCGTTTTTGAAGTCGGTTAAAAATATTAGCCTGTTCAACGTTTTTTCTGTATCTTTAATCATTTTATTCTATTTCGAATTAATTTATTACTCACGACAGAACCGAGAAAGTATATTCGTTTCAGGTACGAGGTGTGTGTAATTTAAAATACTATCAAAAAGCTTGATTTGAGAAAATAGTATATTATTCAACGAGCTGGTAATGACACCTATTACTCACGAAAATACTCACTATTACTCACCTATTACGACAAGAGCCGAGTTTACGAGGCGAGTGTCGTAATGCATCTGAGTGAGTAATAGCCATTGCAAGCGAGTAGAATACGATATTTTTTCTACGACTTTTTTCTTTTTTGATTTAAATAAAATTGAATATAAATTTTAAATCGATAGAATAAAATTTTTAATCTATCTCTAATTTCATTAAATGTTCATATATGTATCTATGGAAACGATCAAAATAAAATTCAGATCGTTTTGTTTACTTACACGTAACTACGCAACATATACGAAATTTAAAACTTATAGATATATTATTCGCAAAACAATCGCAAACCTGTTGAATAACGATTAATACGGTGATTTCATTGGTTAAAAGGTATTGAGTAATGACCATTCCTCCGCACCTTGGAATAATGCCTAACTTTATTAACAATTAACGGATATGTAATGAGTGTGTTCTTCAACAGGAGTAGAAAAAATAATTTTTAATTTAGTGACGTCACTAAGTTTACTAAAAAAGTTTTCAGTGCCTTAGAAACGGTAAATAAAACGATAGAATGATGAAATTAAAAGCGAATTACACGTTTTCAGACGTTCTCTTCAGTTTTACTAAAATTGTCCATGTAGGATAACTAGAAAAATGTCTTCTTGCCAACTAGTCATATTTCTAAAAGAAATTTCACCATTTTGATAGTAAAAATGAAAAATTCGCACCCAAATTATCCTAACTCAATCAAACATCCAAATTCAAATCACTTTCGTAAAGCTTGAGTTTAGAAAAAAGAAATTTTTTAATATGATGACGTCAGCAAATTTACTAAAAGTATTCAGTGCCTTAGAAACTGTAAATAAAATAATAGAGCTATAAAATTGGAAGCGAATTATAGGTTTTCGAAGTCGTTCTTTTCATTTTTACTAAAGTTAGTTATGTAGAACCACTAGAAATAAGACTTCTTGCGAATTAGTCATATTTTTAAAAGGAATTTCATCATTTTTACAACAAAAATGAAAACTCCATACCCAGATTACTTTAATTCATCACTCTAATTTAAGATACTCCCATAAAGCTTGATTTATGAAAAAAGGAATTTTTATTTTAGTGACGTCACTAAGTTTTCAGTGCCTTAGAAATCGTAAATGAAATGATAGAATGATGAAATTAAAAGCTAATTATAGGTTTTCAAAATCGTCCTTCTCATTTTTACTAAAATTACTCATTTAGGACCACTAGAAAAAACACTTTTGTCGAAAGTGATTACCCTAATGGCCTAATTCAATTTAAATTATTTGATGTTCGAAATTTGAATTTTTTTCGCTAGATTTTATTAGTACAGAAACGAAACTAAAATGTTAGCGTTGGATCATTTTTTTTTCACAAGAATAACTGTTGACTTTTAACCTTTAAATGATTAAGACGAGTTAACTCGTCCTGCAATATGGCGGCTCAAAATGCTGTGGTATGTATATATTCACTGGTACAGGTGCCACCATCTGTGACAGATTTTCCGAAATACGGTATAATTCTAAATAATGTTCAATTTTATCAACATATAGTTTAGTATAATTTATATTTTGTAAATTTCTAGGGTTCACTTTTTTGATGTTGGGAACTTTAAGGTTTTTTCTTTTTCTTTTTTTGTAACCTTATCTATTGTACTTATCACTGGCAGTAAATATCACCATCCCCAGCACGGAGGTGGGGCGGAGATGGGATACAGTTTATGTGAATATTACAGAAATGAAGCCTACACACATATTCACACACATTGACACACATGTAAAATAAAACGAGATGCAGATATTTTGTCAATGCAAACAACACACACACTACTAAAAAAATGACAGTAGGAGCACCAGTGCTTGGCTTCAGATCATCTAACAAAATGACTAGTCCATATACGTCATATACGTCATTGATCCCCAGTGGTGGTGCTGGGGAGGATGATATCCATGTTAAAACAGCGACATCTTTAAGACATCTGTTTTGGGTACAGATAGACCTTGAACTTGTGCAATTGCAGATTTAATGAAATTATATATTACTTGTGTTAATTTTTTGATTTACGCACCTGTACTAACAATTTTTCCTTTACGCTTTACGATTTTAATTTAAACTGGAAAAATAGATTTATCAAAAAACATTTCAGTAATATTTCACGCACAATATAAATTATTAAAAACAATTTTTATTTTTTTGGAAAAAATATCAAAATCTATACGATTTATACAAACCAGTTGAACTTGCATATCTGCCATGTGTTCAGCATAGAAAAAAAGACGGGTGGTGCCGCATTTGTTGTGTACATTTAGTAGCCCCGCAACTCCCGTTCGCAGAGTGGGAGACCAAACATCTGACAAATCCGTACCACGAACGGACGTGCCGTGCCAGAAACAGTAATGTAGTACTAGAGAGTGGAGTTGTGCGGAACGTATTCAAGAATAGTAAAAAGTTATTCATCAAAGTATTTTTTTTATAGAATTCAATTCGTGGTGTCTATTTTTTTTAGCTATTATCATGTAATTAAAATATTCAGTGAATTAATATTTATTAATTAGTGTTTTTTATTTAAATAAAAAATTATTTCTAATTATTACCGTTTTGTCATAACAATTATTAATTCAGTTTTGTTTTTGTGCATGAAAAATATTGGAATTAATTTTTGTCAAGTTAATTGTGTTTGAAATGTAATTAAAGTGATCAATTTTACGGATTAATTAATTCAAGTGCACTTCGAAAAGAAGCATTTTGTGTTTGGGCATTTTTGATCTTTTTGTAAGTACTTTCTTTTGAGTTTTATGAAATAAATACAGCCTTTTTTATTGAGTTAATTAATAAAATTAGTTTTTATTTTGTAAATATTCTTCTTTCTTTTTGATATAATAAAAATATCCCGTTGTTACTGCGAGTGCATCCAAATTAATTATTATTTATTACTTAAGTAATTATGTTTACAACAGGGCGCATGCGTGTACTGCAATGTTATTATTCGACCATAAATAAATATACTTAAATCCTTTGTATGGATTTAGTCGATTTAGTAATTAGAAAATCGAAATAAAACATCGAAATCTGTTGGGTCTTCTACATTGTCTAGATAAATTACTTAAGTTTACTTATGAAAAACTGATGGATTTGAAGTAAATTTTTTCAGGATAATTTTATTTTACCGTCTTTGGTCTGAGATGTTTTTATTATTTGTACCCTACCAGACATCTTTGAAAAACATTTCTTTTATGTAATGTCTTATATAATTTTGTTTTTTAAAAAATATTTCCAAATTAGGAATTGAATATAATTGGTTTTATATCAAAGACTAGTTTTTACCATTGTTCGATTGGAATTTTAATCAGGTGTATGATGGAATTCCAATAGTCTGGTTTTTTTTATTAAATATATTTTTGGAAAATATATATTTGAAGACTTAATTTAATTAGGATCACAATATTAGGATAGATACTGAAATGCTCGTACAGATATAGAGCCCTAGAGCAGAGGTCTCAAAATGTTAAAATGTTATGAAAGTTTGCAATTTAGACTGAAAGGTTCTTATTGTGTCTTAAATGTTGATAATAGACAAACCAATAGGTTTTTATTAGGGTTTCCGATCGCTGGCTAAAAAATCGATTTTGTGAATCGATTCGAATCGTCAAACCAAAAATCGATGCAGGAGAAAATCGGCTTACAAAAAATCGATCTGACGAAAATCGATTCAATTTTTGTACTTACAGAAAATAAAAGATATAGGGTAAAAGCACCCTTTGTGGAACGGTATCTAATTATGAACATTTACATATTAATGAAGTTATTTCTGAAAGAAACGTCTGATAACAAAAATTATTATTAATAGAATGATTGTTTTTCAATTTAAATTCACCTCGCATTTGAAGTTTCCTTACTTAATTAAAGAAATAAATATGTAAATGTCAAAACTGTTCCAGTATTAGATACCGTTCCACAAAGGGGGCTTTTACCCTACCTATAAAAGTTTTAATGAAGTTTCTTATTAGGGTCATCACAAATCAGTTTCAAAAAAATTTTCAGTTTCCTTTGAAAATGAACTGCTGAATTGAATATGAATAAAATGGTTTCCAGTTTGCGCTAAAAGTGTCACATGAATCCAAAATTTGACTTAATTTTCTATAAATGAATCATAAAAGTGGTAAAATTATTTGACAACATAAATAGTTAAAATATATTCTACAATAACTTTGAAAAATTATCATATTTTTACTAAAAATATTCAAATTTAAATTCGAAAAGATCGATCTCCGATTCCGTAAATTTTTCACGATCTCTGTATCGATTTGGCCTTCAAAGAATCGATTCGAAAATCGAAGATTGGCTACTCAAAAATCGATTTTCGATAAAATCGAATCGAGATCGGAAACCCTAGTTTTTATCATTCCTAGTAAGAAGTCACTAAAGAGATTGTTTTTTTAACAAAAGAATATTGGAATTTTTCATTTATTTTAAAATAATAAAGAAAGTAAAAACTGAAAAAGAAAACATAACCGTTAACATTCTTTTATTTAAGTAAACATTCTTTGAAATAACGTTATTTTATAAAAAAAAAGAATTATTTGAAAAAAAATTCCCTAACCTCAACTGATAACCTCGTTTCTTTTGAAGAGACGTTTACAACAGCAAATGGTATGCATTCCTTCGAGTAGACATCCTATTCATGTATACTTGGATTTTACATAGAATTATTGAAAATTGATACGCAAATTTCAGTGTTATTTAAAATTAGTTATCAGAAATTGATAAAAGATCATATAAGTAAACATATCAATAAGATTAAGATGTGAGTTTGCAATGGCACATTTGAGTATTAAAGTCCATTTTCAGAGATTTAATTGATTTTGTAATATTTATTAACTCTCTTAGCGAATTTCCAGAATGGAATTCAGTTATTACAGCCACTGTCATGACGCGACTTGAGCCCAGGACTATGGTAGAAATTTGTTTTGAGGTCCCCAGAAACCGAAAATAATATTCACTAATGTCTTATTTTTACGAAATTTGGTGAAAATATTGGAAGTCCCAAACCATAGGACAAGTTCGTTAACCAAACACGTCCGATGCACGGAACATGGTTTTTTTGGCAATTTTCGTGAAAAAAATTAGTTTTTTGCCAAAATTTCCCTTTATTTAAAAATTTTTTCGACATTTTTTTATACTATTGAAACGGGGAGAAAAAACCACACCAAAAAGGTCTTTAAACTATTACTCTATGTCAACTAGTTTCCGAGAAAAACTAATTTTTGTGAACGGAAATTCGCTATGTTATGCAGGATGCTGCGACAGGGGTATTATTCTTTTAAATGAGAAAGAAACATTAGATACCTAAATGTTACAAGTTGTAACCGTAATCCTTAGGATATTAAATAGGATCGGCCTTTTTTGCAATATGTTTCAATTTAATTTTCGCCACGTCAGGATTTCGCTCCCTGATCCCGTTTGGGGTCGCGGTCTATAGTTTAAGAACAGCCAGCGGAAATAGGATATTGAAATTTTAGTTTCAATCCCAGAACATCCCGTTTTTATTCCCTCGTAGTGTTTAAACGGTTGAATGGATTTTAATAAGTAAGGTGTCATTATATTTGTCTTAATTCTGATAGTGACATAGGATGTATTTAGTATCAAGAAATCTAATATGACGACAGTCAGTTGCCGTAATACCTTTGTGTACATTTTCTTTCCAAATTTAATGAAATAATAGGATAAAAGCCCCTGTACTCGAACGCGATTCAGTACTTGAACAGTTTTGATATTTTATATAATTAATGAAGTTATTTCTGAAAAAAACTGAAGTAAAAAAAAATGTTTTTTAAGAAAAAGCTTTTATTTAAAAATGGGCTAAAAAAAATAAAATAACTTTTGAGTGAAGTTTGAAGCAATATGCAACATAATTTATAAAAGCTCGAGGCGTTATCATTAGTTATTTCTGTTTTGGATGTTTTGGATATAAGTGTAGATATTTTACTTGTAGTTACCAAACTTAATCAAACGCCTCAAGCTTTTATAAATTATGTTGCAT
The DNA here is from genome assembly GCA_035578155.1 of Brachynemurus nebulosus. Lineage (NCBI taxonomy): Eukaryota > Metazoa > Arthropoda > Insecta > Neuroptera > Myrmeleontidae > Brachynemurus > Brachynemurus nebulosus. The sequence continues at coordinate 2,054,535 of JAPWDM010000019.1, read as the reverse complement.
ATTGCTTCAAACTTCACTCAAAAGTTATTTTATTTTTTTTTAGCCCATTTTTAAATAAAAGCTTTTTCTTAAAAAACATTTTTTTACTTCAATTTATTTTCTACTCTTTAGTCTGATTACAATTAATTTAAAAAAAAATAATAATAAAGAAGTAATTTTTTTACCTATATTTTAATCGGTTAATTTACCCTAATCAAACATAACTATGGAAACAAAAAACTGCAATGTAAAATCAATGGACAATATTTGACAATTCGAAATGTCAAAAAGTTGCATAGGACTAAAAATCAACAATTTTGGTTTGGGACGAATTAGGTGAAAACTAATTATACAATATTGCATTGTCATCAAGGTTAGAAACGTATGCAAAATTTGAAACCTCTAGCTCAATTAGAACCTGCCTAAATTTTGATTCCAAGATTTGATCTAAACCAACATACTAACATAGCAAGTTAAATAAAAGCTTTTAATAAAGAAAACCGATAAAATAATATCAAAACGTTTCGAGTATTAAATCATGTTCGAGTATAGGGCTTTTACGTTACTAAAAAAAATTCGATTGTGTAAAATATGAACAAAAACATGTAGTCGGAAGTATATACATGTTATAACAAGTTGAACAGAAATATCTGATGCCTCCGTCATTTTTTATGTCATCGAAGATGACATATTAATATCGTTGTGTGACTGAATAATTATGGAGTTGTACATTCGTATTGAATAAACGCAAGAGGGCTGTAGAGTTAACAACTATAGAGTTAACAAAAAATCATAAATTAACACTTTCACTGAGATGACATTACTTAATGCGTGTCAAAAACACGCATTTGACGAATTTTATTTTAGTTTGCATTTTACACAGTTGAGTTCTTTGACTTTTTGAGGTACTTTTAATTTTAAAAACTAAATGAATTTTTTGTTTAATATGTTTCTATTAATGTTTTATTTTGCAATTTTAACTATATTTTAATTTTTGCGATTAAACAATTTTATAAAACTAAAAAAAAATTCATAATATTTTTAAAATGAAAAAATAAGCACTTTATAATTACTTCGAGTTGAATATTGTGTAAATATAATAACTAATGACGTAACAGTTAATTAATAATTTATTTCTAATTACAATCAATAAATATTTTCCTTGAAAATGTTCTTTCTTGGTCGCGGTAATTAATCATACGTTTATAATTATTTGAGATTGTACAGTTTAAATAATGTTTCATAACTTTGGAGACTGAAAAGAATGATTATTTGATTGATTTTGTATACAATACACACTTATTGTGTTGTTACAATTAGAAACAAAATATGTGAAAATTGAAATTTAAAATATTTTAAAAATGATCCCCAGATGTTTCGAATTTTTACGATGCATCAATGATATGCGTGTCTACGGTGTCTGATGTAGTTGGCGTCAGCAGGCGTCAGTCACTCATTGCACCATTTGCACCGGGTTTTGTAATATACTTGTGTACAGGGACGGATATAGTTCTCAAATTAAGAGAGAGGGTCACATTTTTCTAATGTATCTTCAAATTCATAATGCTTTTGTGTTTTCTTGGTATTGCAAATATTAAAAAAAATATGCATAACTTACTAGCTCATTAATAAATTGGGGTTGTGTGTATATTTTGGGTCCATATTTAGTGCGAATGTGGGTATGCATGTTTTTATATATAAATTATGTTAGATTAAAATTATAAATTTCATAAAAATATACCTACCATTTTCATTTTTTGAAATTATGGCATTTGTATATTTGCATTACATTTAATTTTTAATGTCAAAATGAAATTTACTTAAAAAATTTTGTAGGTTGAAAAAACTTTTTTCAAAATAAAGACTGCCTGCGGTGACGGTCAAATGTTTTATTGATACTGACAACATATTCATTAACATTACTTCATACATATATGGACCCAAAATATGTACACAACCCATCTGAATAAATCTCCGCTTGGTCCGATACGGTTAATTTTGGTAAAAATGATAAGAACTCGAAAACTTACAATTCGCTTGCAGTGTCATCATTGTATTTACTTTATTTACGTTTTTTAAACATTGAAAAATTTTCGTAAACTTAGTGGCGTTATCAAGTAAAACATTTTTTTGTTATCAAATCAAGCTTTATAAAATGAATTTGAATTAAAGTGATTGGTTGAATTAGGGTAATTTGGATGTGAACTATTCATTTTGCTATTAAAATAACGAAATTCTAAATTTTGAAAATTACTAAGTCGACAGCAGTCCCTTTTCTAGTCGTTCTACATGCTTAATTTTGATGAAAATGCAAAGAATGACTTAGAAAACCTATAATTGGCCTCCAATTTCGTCATTCTGTCATTTTATTTATGATTTTTAAGGGATCAAAAAATTTTAGTAAACTTTATGACGTCATCAGAGTAAAAAATTTTCTTTTTTTCAGATCAAGTTTTATGGAAGTGATTGATTGAGTTAAGATAATTTGGTTGCAAATTTTCCATTTTTGCTGTCAAAATGACAAAATTCCTTTTAGAAATATATGACTGATTCAACAGAAATCTTTTTCTAGTGGCCTTACATTAGTAATGAGCAAATGCAAGACCAAGACCAAGACTTAGCAGTCTTGGCCTTGTTTTTGCATTCAGAATCTTGGTCTTGGTCTTGCTAGAGCAGTTTGAGTCTTGGTCTTGGTCTTGGTCTTGCAAAATGCAGTCTTGGTCTTGGTATTGCTAAATAATCTCGCACTTTCTTGCATTTTTTTATTAGCGAATTTTTTCCTTCTAAAATCAGAATTTTCTCTGTTTACGGTATTAATTATACTTTCAAACTCTTTAAATTGTGTAGCAAGGGTCTTGCTTTTGTCTTGGTCTTGCTCACTTGATATTCTTGGTATTGGTCTTGGTATTGGTCTTATAGCCATACTTATAGTCTTGGTCTTGGTCTTGCTCTTGGTATACATAGTCTTGGTCTTGGTCTTGCAAAAAATGCAAGACCAAGACAAGGCTGCAAGACCAAGACTAATTTTGCTTATCACTACCTTAAATGCTTAATTTTTCTAAAAATGCAAATGATTTCGAAAATCCATAATTCGCTTCCAGTTTTATCATTCTATCATTTTATTGATGGTTTTTAGCATTGAAAATTTTTTGTAAACTTGATGACGTCATCAAATTAAAAAAAACCTTTCAATCAAGTTTCATGGAAACTGATTTGAATTACGGTACTTAATCGATCGAATTAGAGTAATTCGGGTATGAACTTTTCATTTTTCCTGTCAAAATGATCCTGTTAGAAATATGACGAATCCAACAGAAGTTTTTCTCTTGTGGCCCCATTTGGTTAATTTTGGTAAAATTTAACAAACATTACGCAAATTTTGTTTACTAATGTAACCAAATAAAAGAGCGCTATCTATTATCTCAGCAGGGCATTAAACATTTTAAATTGACGTATACACATTCGAATTTTCAAATCTGCGGGACTTGTATTGTGTTCTATTATTATTCATTGAAATGTCGATCGAATAAGAACAATAACGGTCTAAATAAATTTTATTTTAAAAAGTTTTAGCGTAACATTACAAAAAGTACGCAAGGAAAATACATAATATATATTTTTCTTGTATTTTTGTTGTCATTTATAATAATAATAAAAAATTTTTTGGCCTGTCTCATTGAAGAGTCAAAATTTTGTAGAATGTTAGTGGAATAACGTTGTAGTTACTTATCCACTTATTGAATCCAGGTTATTTAAATACGCCTGTCTACATATATACGAATTGCGTTTATTAAAGGGGGAATATTGTATTATAAAATGCTTTCAACTTGAATCTTGAATCCTGCCGCACTTGACCTGGTGTAAAGTGCGGGGAAGTGTACGGGGGGCGAGTGCTACCGGATGTTTCTTTTTCTATTTTAGTGAATTAGTACGTAAATATATCTACACAATCAACATATTATGTCACCGAAGGATGACATCCTTCCTTCGGTGATATTATAACACAGGTCTGTTATCAAAAATTTGAGAGAGGTGGCAATCGGTAATAATAATAATAAAATATAAAAAATAATTAATGAGTTGCACATGCATGTACTAATAAATGCAAGAGGGGGATGTATTTTCACTGTGCTTAAAAAATAAAAAAACCAGCCAAAAATCATAAATTAACACTTTCACCATTATATGTGAAAAATACATAAAGAAATGACTACAGCAATTTTGCGTTTTCATAAAAGAAAGCTATTTTTTTTTTTTTTACAAACAAATATATTGTGCTCTTGTTTATTTTTTGTTGCATATTATCTTTATGAATTGTGCAGTCGCCTTGTACATTGTATCTTTTATCCTTCTAATATAGATCAATTGTATATATAATCTATCTCGCTTGTCATTATTATTAACATGCAGACTGTGCAACGTAATGAAAAAAAAAATATTACTTATACATATCGATCGTGTTCCATTTAGAAATCCCAAACAACACTTACTAGTGCATTTGATGTTTCACAAAAAAAACTACTTTTTTAAAAAATTTTATTGCAATACTAACATTTTAAATGCTTTTAAATGCAATTAAAAGGTTAGTCTAGCATAAAATTTAAAAAAATTAGTTTTTTGTAAAAAAACAAATGCATTGTGTTACACAGTGTCGTTGTGTGTCCTTAATGGAACACGGCCATAGTATAACTAGGCAAAGAAACACCGTATGTGCGGATAACTCGGATTACAGTAAAATGGGACACATTTTACTGTATATTAAAATTAACGTTTTGAAGAAATTTAATTAAATTGAAATATTTTTATTAAAAATTAATGCGAGAATGTAACAATACTTACCTAATTAAACAGAATTTCTACAGTGTAAAAAAAATGGATTTGCAGTCAAACTCTTCACGGGTTTGATGAAATACGTTTAAACAGAATTAATATCGGTTCGTTCAAAAACAAATTAATAATTAATAATATTCCATTTAAGGTTTTTAAGAAAGTGGAGGGGGAAGGTTAGGTTGGCTATATTGTCCTATGTTAAATACATAGGATACCGTAATGGTTGCCAACTTTAAATAAATGAAACTTATGCCGTTAAAACTTATGAAATTATGTTTTTTTTTTTTTGTTAAAAGAAATACAGTTATTAATAATGATATTTCAAATTTGATTGTTTCCAATACTTTTTATAATCTAAAATATTTTTAATGTATTTAAAACAATGCACAATATGATGTGTAAAGTACGGCAACAGTGTAAAGTTTTAATAGTTTTTCCCACAGAATATCACAGAACGAACGCTAGTATCTCTATACTACTGAAACCAGAGTAACGACAAAGGATAGAAAATATCCCACCAATATGTTATATACAGTGATGGGCGCGTAAACTGCTTACAGTGTTTACAAGCATAGTTTACACGTAAACACGACTTCTGTTTACAACATATTTTTTGGATGTAAATATGTAAACAGCGCAAACAACGTAAACAGGTTAAAAATTAAATTGTAAATTGTAATAATAAAAGAATTACATTACTTAATAAGCAAAACCCAAAAATGTGTTTTATAACTTCATATTTATTTTTCACAACTTCGTATTTATTAACAAATTCAAAATTCAATTGAACAAAATATGAACTGAAAAATGAAAATTTTAATATCAGATTTTTTTCTAACCTATGCACTTTTAATCTTTGGATGGCCACATTGGACAAAGTTTTTTTTACAAATTAAACACAAAGCACTATATTTTCTCCCTTCTTTTTTTAATTGAAAATTTAATTCTGTATATATATATATATATATATATATATATATATATATATATATATATATATATATATATATATATATTCCTTTTGGGAACTGCCATTTTTTACTTTATTTTTAAAGTTTTAAATTTAAATTACGTGTAATTTATGACTCTTTACGTGTTTACCGTGTTGACTTTACTTTACGGTTGTTTACTCTGTTTACATCTCTTTACAAGGTAAACGTAAACACCGACTGTTTACACGTAAACGCCCATCACTGGCTATATATGTGTACGCGAAATTGTATGTGTTAGTGCGATGGATGGTTGTGTGTATGGGTGTCTTGCATACGCATATACATAACATGCATGTAGCACGCATCATGCACGTATACCGTGTGAACATGACGGCAACAATATGACAACGATTGAAACACACCCATTGGTAGCTACTAAGTGAATGACAACATAGTTCTGCAAAATGCACATAAATACCCATAAGTGATTGCAGAAAAAAGATAGTTGTATTCCTTCCAGTCACAGATGAGACAGATCAAGCCTACGTATAAAAAAGTGAAATCTTAAAGTTGCAGTAACTAGCAATTTACACCATTACTGTTTTAGTCTGTTACTGACTGCCGTGGTGTTCACGTCAAAATAAAAATCATGTTTTTTTAATCAACTCGTGAAATTTAAACAGAAAAAAAATATGAAGTGTGTCTCTATTGAATAAAGAATTTCTCAAAATAAAGGGATATCTTTCTTAAAATAAATAAATTTATTTTTAATTGTTGACTGGTGGTAACTTACGGTGGCCATCATAGTATATAGTATGCGAACTGCATATGAAGGGCCAGGGAGAAAAAGGGGTTAAGTCACTGTAATCAATTTTTTCAGGAGATCAATAAAACTTAAAGAAACGTTATAAACATTGTGTTGTTTATTTGAGAAACAGCTGTAAGCCAAGTCAGCAACAGTACACAAAAGTTGTGGACTTGACTCCTTATTCCCTCTACGCGCTCATTTGACCCCTTGTTCCCTCTACGCGCTCGACTTGACCCCTTGTTCCCTCTTTGCCTCTAGTTGCGAACGGGTTTTTTTAGGTGACTTGACCCGTTTTTCCAATAAATTGTTATAACACGTGATAATACTCTTGAAGAACTACAACAATCAATCAATAACTCATTTTTCAAAAAAATGTGACTTGCTCCCTTTTTCCCTTCGACCCGTCATATATAATCATCAAAATAACGGGTGGTTAAATTGTAAGGGCCGATGTTGAATGTGAACCACACCTAAACGTCAAGTTTTTTTCTGCATTTCATTTGACATTTCTCAATTTCAGACTAACTCAATTTGAACCATGGAAAGATACACAATCGAGCAACGTGTTAAAGTTATTCAGGCTTATTATGAAAATGGGCGTTCAAACCAAAATGCATATCGTGCACTTCGTGATTTTTTCGGTCAATTTAATCGTCCAAATGTGCGTACAATCGGAAAAATCGTGCAAAAATTTGAGAAAACTGGGTCTGTAGGAGATGTAAAAACACCAGTGCATGCTCGTACAGCTCGTACTGCAGAAAATATTGCTGCTGTTCGCGATAGTGTGGCTGAAGAGCCGTCCACCTCAACTCGTCGTCGTGCCCAACAATTGCACCTCTCACGCTCGTCGTTGATGAACATTATGCATAAAGACTTACATTTACACGCTTACAAGGTGCAATTGACTCAAGAACTAAAGCCTCTTGACCATACCAAACGTCGTCAGTGGTCAGAATGGTGGCAAGAAATGGCAACAGTGGATGATCAATTTTCGAAGAAAATCATCTTCAGTGATGAGGCACATTTTCACCTCAGTGGATTCGTCAATAAGCAGAATTGCCGCATTTGGGCGAATGATAATCCAAGAGTGATTGTCGAAAAACCAATGTACCCACAAAGAGTGACTGTTTGGTGCGGTTTATGGGCTGGCGGCATCATCGGGCCGTATTTTTTCCAAAATGAGGCCGGTCAGGCAGTTACTGTGAATGGTGTTCGCTATCGTGAGATGATAACGAACTTTTTATGGCCCGAATTGGAAGATATGGATGTGGACGATATGTGGTTCCAACAGGATGGTGCCACTTGCCACACAGCCAACGAAACAATGGCTCTTTTGCGCGACAAATTCAATGGCCGTGTTATCTCACGTGGTGGCGATGTCAATTGGCCGCCAAGATCATGTGATTTGACACCGTTGGACTTCTTTCTTTGGGGTTATTTGAAAGAAAAGGTGTACGTCGATAAGCCAGCAACAATTCAAGAGCTAAAGGATGAGATAATTCGGCACATTAACGGCATAGAACCTCAATTATGCCTCAGCGTCATCGAAAATTTGGACCATCGGATGGAGGTGTGCCACCGAGGTCGTGGCGGCCATTTGGCCGATATTTTGTTCCATACATAATTGAACCATACTATATTATCATAATAAAAAGAAATGACAATAATTTCCTAAATAATTTGTGTTTTATTCAAAATCAACATCGGCCCTTAAAATTTAACCACCCTTTATATTACTAACACATTGGTATATTCGTGTCCATACATCGTGTGTTGTGATTGTAAGGGTGCTGTATTACGTCACTCATTGATTACAGCGGGCACAATTTGGTAGACATTCTAGTTTGACCCCTTGCGTCTAGTGTTCTATGGTTTTTGAATGTTGATGTTGAACTGAATGTCAACCTAACCAAAAAGTTTAAATAATTTATTACAGTTTGTTAATGAAATTTCGTCGTTAGTGAAATTTAAATAGTTTAGTTTCTCAACAACGATGCTCCAAAAAAATCAAAATTACAAAATAATAATGACAGTGAATTTAAAAGTTTTTAAAAGTTCGGACATTATGAAAAAAAATACAAAATAATAATGACAGTGACTTTTAAAAGTTTTTAAAAGTTCGGACATTATGAAAAAAATAGCAAAAAAGTCAATTACATACGATATTATAAAGCAAAATTAATAACAAAATTCGTGTCACTCAAAATAAAGGAATATATACTAAATGTGTTAGAAAATGAAATAAAGAAAATGTGTTATACATATCTTAAATTTTTAAAGAATAACAATAATTTTAACTTAAAAGAAAAATATTAAGATTAATAATTTTATAAAAGTGTATAAACATATAAGTATATATTTTATAAAGTGTATATTTTATAAAAGTGTAATACTATGTTCAAATTGTGCGCGCCATCATCGCTTCTTTGTCACAGAGCAATATTGCCATATTTACTGCGGCTAATTACAATGTTCAATAACTTTAATATTAATATTACTTATATAAAGATTTTTATCTCAGAAACAAAGAACAAGACTGTTTTGAAACTTGGTGCAGGTATTCATAAACCTGTGATAATTGCTATGCATATTTTTTGTAAAACGAACATTTCTGACTGTCAAGATACAGCTTTTTATATAAATGTGTGTTAACCTATGTGAAAGTGTAACTTCCAAGATTTTTTACTCGCTAACTAAGAACAAGATCGACTTCAAAATTCGACAGGACATTCTTTATTATTTCAATAATAAATTGTCAAATTTTTAAGAAGCTGTCATTAAAATTTTTTTGCCTCTTAAATTTCTTATCAACCTTAAAAACAGTGTGCAAAAATATGATATCGAAAATTATCTGTTTTTCGTTATTACATGTTTAATTTTCTTTTTTATTAGAACAAATATCTTTCTAGTGATTTTATTAAAGAAATGATTCCCATCGTCGGTCGAAGAATAGATTTTGTACAGCACTGGGTAGCGAATTTCTACCTAAAAACAATAAAACCTCATCCCAGTAGGGATGTCGTTTTTTAATCGATAAATCGAGAAATCGATTAATCGGAAGTATGGAAACCGATTTTTAATCGATTATTGATTTTGAGATCGATTCACACATCGATTTTTATTTTATGGAAATCGCGAAACGATTTTTTTTTCAAAACATAAATTGCTTTTTTATTTTATTTATACGTTGCTATTTATTTATTAATTTATATTTATTATCGGTACCTATTACGATTATTAAATTTTAAGCATCAAACGCATCAAATGCATATAATCAGTTGTCTATGCATTTCAAATCAAATTGCTGACAACTGTACCATATACAAAACAATAAAGTTTATGCGGGAAATTTAAAGCAAAAAAAAAAAACTTTCATATTTTTTTTTTATCCCTTAATCTATAAAAAAAACCTTGTATGTTATTAAATAAAAACTTCTCAACATTTAGTACAATTTAGATAATATTTATACAATTCTAGAGAAAGCAACGACAACTGCAAATGAGTCATTCTCATAAATGTATCTCTTAGACAGACTCGTAATATAGCTATCTCTCAGAAGATCTACTATCTAATATATTGAAAAAGGATAGTAGAAATTATATCTTTTATATGTGACAAAACTTTATTTTTGAAATGAGTCATTTTCTTTATATATATGAATTTGACTAAAGTGCCCTGTAAACGATCAAATTTGTTTGACAAATTTGTTTGTCAAACTTCACGTTTTCATCAAACAAGAGCTTAAACGATCAAACCAAAGCTCAAACAAATTTGACAAACTTGCGCGTAGTTTGTCACACTAGTGATCCCCATAAAATAATTTTGTTAGATTAAACTTGGCCAAACATAGAATAAATAATGAAAATTACGGAAAAAATGTTGCTCGTACAGAGATTTGCAAAAATTTTGTCATATTTGCTATTCATTTCGGGGCAATTTAATAGAGCTTGTTTGACAAACACAACAAACACCGCCGCTCACCTTCAAACTTGTTGGTCAAACACGTCAAACAAGTTGATCAATCAAGATTTTCATCAAACATGTCAAACACGTAGATTGTTTGACAAACGCGTCAGACAAAGCTGCATACTATCAAATAATTTGACAAACACGTAAAATTTGACAAACAATTTGATCGTTTACAGGGCACTTAACATTTTTATATCAAATGAAAACAAAAATTGTCAACTTTGTTGTGATGTTGTGATTCATCTCTGTACCATAGAATAAAATTCTAAGAAAATGTTGGTAATTAAGTACGTACAGGCTTAATATTTTTCATCTTAAAAGACTTCGAAAGTTCATCTTTCTGAATTATACATAAATTTTTACTTAAAAATTACCGCAACTTTTGCAACAGCAAATTTGAATCGATTTCTTGGAATCGATTTTGAATACAATCGATAATTTAAGTATCGATTCTTTTGTTGGCAATTACGAATCGATTCAAAAATAGATTTTTTTTTAAAAAACGGCATGCCTACATCCCAGTGTTGTCAGACAGTTTTTCCAAAAAACTGTAGGTGGCAGCTTTAAAAATTTGTCAAGTGCGTGTTTGACACGCACAAGTAATGTTCCTCACAATCAGTGGTCATAACTAAAACTTCGTAAAATATAACAGTCCGGACACATACGTTCACGATGTGACACATACGAACACGATCGTTCTGAAATCAAAAAATAGGTTATACTTTAGGAATAAAATTCATTTATTAGGAAAAATATTTTATCCACCTTCATATCTCGTTATAAAAAATTCCTAGAAACAACTGATTGTACGGAACACTGTTAGCGCAAGTACAACTTGCACTTGACTTGTTTTTATTAAAGTTAATTATGTATATAATAAAAATTAGAAATAAATAAAGGTTTAAAAAATATTAACTACGATTTTTTTATTAGAAACACAAAATTACAAAGACAACGTATTTATTATATCATCGTTTTTTTTATTAGATTGTATTTTCAGATACCTCGTTTGTAGTACTTTTCTAAAAATAATTTTTTTTTTCAATGTAACTAAATCAAATATCAATCACAAATATGCGTATAAGAGTAAAAATGTAAGATGAAATTTGAGTGTAGTGGCATTTCAAACGCGCGCTCCTAAAATTTTGTTTTCTTCCGGACCGAGAGATGGCATGTAAATAGTGGTTTAGCACCGTTGTACAGAGATAGTTATCTTTAGTGTATTTGATCTGTGTGTAAAACGCTAAAACGTGTTTCACGTGTTTTAGGCTGTATAAACAATCAATGAAATAAGATTTAAGATTTAAGAAATAAGATTTAAGGAGTATGCCATCTAGTGATGTTGAATGGAGCTTTAACGTAACTGGTCGTAGATATAAATATGTAGGTATTTTTTTACGTCAAAATTCGTGATTTTTTTCACTTAGTGACAAAATAGTCATCACGAACGTTACTTTTTCATGAATTCTGATGTACAAAAAATACCAAAATACGTTTACTTATGAGCAGTTAAGTTAACAGTTTCATTCAACGTCACTAGATGGCATACTCCTTAAATCTTAAATCTTAAATCTTATTTCATTGATTGTGTATACAGCCTTATACGTCCTCCTTTGTTTTGTTGAAATGGCGGAAACGGACAAACTATGACGAAACGAATAGGTATAAAATGAGCGAAAAAACGGACACTGAGAGCCATCTTACGGTTGGGGAGAAAGTACAATGATGTGCAATATGGCCCTATTTTTGATAGGATTCTCTATGTATATAATTTTTTCTGTGAATTATGTGGGCTTGTCGGTAAGTATGTAATTATCACAAATATGTAAAGATGGCTCTGTGTGTATTAAAATAAGTTATTAGACAAAGATAACAATTTTTAGAAGCTGTCCCATTATTAATAATTTTAAGAAAAAACAGCGAAAGAGTTTCAACTAGTTTTCCTAATTTTGATCCTAGGAACTCAAAGTCCTTGATTTACAGTTTGTACTTGATACGTATTTTTTATGTCACCGAAGGATGACATATTAATCTCGTTGCGTGATTATAGTGGGGAACCATATAATATAATAATTATAGAGTTGTACATGCATATATTGAATAAACGCAAGAGGACTGTATTCTCACTGTACTTAAAAAACAAGCCAAAAAATCATAAATTAACACTTTCACTGAGGTGACATTACTTAGTGCGTGTCAAAAACACGCACTTGACGAATTTTTATTACATACTTAAATATTAAATCGTATATATGTATGTAATGTAATGCTGCATAATATATGGCATGTAGGTACATATGTATATACATCTCGGTAATTTCTTGACAGTTTTATTATTAGTGTAATGATGTTATAAAATAATTTTATTCTGTCAGCGATTGGATATGCATAAAATTCAATTAATTTTATACTATTATTGACTTTTAAATGTTAATAATCATTAGAAATTTTTTTTTCTTTGATAATACATATTTCTATAAATACAATAGTACAGTAAAAACTGTTTAAGGAATTACAGCGGAACCTTTTTTTATGCGATGAATAGGGACCGCATAAAAAATCGCCCAAAAAGTATATTAAAAAAATATCATAAATATCTATAAACAGTTTATAAATAATAAACAAATACTTTGCAAAATACCACTTTTATTTTAAAATAAAAGTGGTATTTTGCAAAGTAAAGTATTTGTTTGTTATTTACAAATATGGAATACCATAAAGTAACGTTCAAGTCTAGTAATATTATAAATACCCCTGTCGCAGCATCCTATTAGCGAATTTCCGTTTATAAAAGTTAGTTTTTCTCGGAAACTAGTTGACATAGAACAATAGTTTAAAGACCTTTTTTATGTAATTTTTTCTCCTCTTTTAAATGGTGTAAAAAAATTTCGCAAAAATTGTTGATTAAGTGGAAATTTTGGCAAAAAACTAATTTTTTGTAAGAACAAAAACCATGTTCCTGGCATCCGACGTGTCTGGTTAACGAACTCGTCCAACAGTTTGGGACTACCAATAATTTTAGCGAATATTATTTTCGGTTTCTAGGGACCTCAAAACAAATTTCTGCCATGGTCCCGGGCTCACGTCGCGTTATGACAGTGGCTGTAATAGCTGAATTCCATTCTGGAAATTCGCTAAAAGTTTAATTCGGTCCAGATTGTAAAAGAAAATTCTTTTATGCGGTGGAACGGAGCGGCATAAAAAAAGTTTTATCGAAAATACATAACTCAAAACGCTCAAAACCTCACGATTTTCTTTGAAGTTTTTTTTTTTTTTTTAAACTAGATAAAACATTAATTTACACGTGGGAACATCTTATTTCAATTTTATAATATTATGAAAATTGTGAAAAGTACATCTACATATAAAATATCCCTGTCGCAGCATCTGCATAACATAGCGAATTTCCAAATATTGGGCACTGGCGGATCTCATCTAAGACCTGTACCCATTTAAAATCGTTTAGCTTTCGAACAGTGAAACAATTTTCAAAATCAGTTCAGTAGTTAATTTTTGGCGCTTTTGGGTCCTCAGGACCCTAACGGATCTCATATAATGTAGGGATCTCATATAATGTAACGGATCTCATATGTTATTACATTACATAACTACAGTTTTCGATTTTTTTTCTAGGTATGCAAATATATATAAATTACATTTTCTCTCTAAAGGAGGACATCATACAAAAATTTCCTTTCCATAACGTACTCTTAAAAAATCTGGCTAATTTTGATGAGAGAGAGCTATTGTTATTATAACACATACATACATATTGAATAATTAACTAGCACTTGTTTTATCTAGAAAAGAATTGCTTAAAGATAAAGCATTTATTGTAAAAAAAGTCAGTAAATTTCTTAGTTTTTCTCAAAAGCTACTTCACTTAGAACAATGTTTTAAAAGCTTATCTTATGCAATTTTTTACGCTCTCTCCGATGGTGTAAACAAAATTAAAAAAAATTTTAAATCTGGCCAAATTTTGCAAAAAAAAAAAAACAACACTAAAAATGGCGAAAAATGGCCAAAAAACCTACTTCTGGGCATCCGACGTGTCTGGTTAACGAACTTAGCCGAGTCAGTCCGGATTCCAGCTCGCACACCAAATTTCATAAGCATTAAACGTTTCGTTCGAGAGTTATCGTGCACACACATAAATACACACACACACACACACATATATATATATATATATATATATATATATATATATATATATATATATATATATATAAATTTTAGTGAAGTAGACTTTCGGGTTCTAGAGGGTCCAAAACAAATTTCTACCATAGTCCCGGACTTAGGTCTTAGCATAAGAGCTGCTGTAATAGCTGAATTTCCAGAATTTCAGAAATTCGCTAAAAACTAAATGATTCAATAACTTATATTCTTGTCTAGTGGACAGAATAAAACGTTATAAGGAACTGTATTTATACAAAATTTGGGAATATTTGATTTATAAAATAATTTGATCCATAGTTAAGATAAATTCTGCATGGGTCAAATCACGTGACACAGCTAGTAAACTCTCTGTATATCAGTAAATCATTTCTAACATTTTCATTAAATGGGAAAAATAACTCATAATTTTTATGCTAATGTAACAATCTGTCTTCCTACATTGATTTTTTTAAAATTCATAAAAAAAATTATTATAAATCGTACGCCTATGTTTTTTATATGTGGGTATATTACCAACAGTGTACAATTTTGGATCGAAATTTTTTATTTTTGTTATAAAAATGTTTAAATTCACTTTGCAAAATTTTTGAACAGTAACACGGCTTTAATTTAATTAAAATTGAAAAGACTACACCCAAAAATTTAAAATTTGATCCAAACATCAAATTTCTTTGATTTAAATAAGGAAATTTGACCCTAAAAATAAATGACATGCACTTGGTGACGTCATAGAGATCAGTTTTGACTGTTTTTTAAATAAATTTAGTAATTTTTAGGTGAAATTTTCGCACGTTTGACTTAAAAAAAAAAACTGATTGGAAATTCAACAAAAAAAAATGTACCTACTGTTATCTACACGAAGAGACAATTTCTATAAAAATTACTGTGCTCATACTACAATCGACGTGTAACAGGCGAACATATCCAATTTTTGTACGGTAAAATTATAAAAATTACAATAATATAACTATAAGTTTTATAATTTTACCGTACAAAAATTGGATATGTTCGCCTGTTACACGTCGATTGTAGTATGAGCACAGTAATTTTTATAGGAATTTTCTCTCCGTGTATAACAAAGGTGGACAACCTTTTGTAAACTGTACAGGTCCTCTGGCAACAATTTACACGAGGGATCAAAGGAAATACAATTAGTCTTGTGCCGTATGTTATTATTTGCAACACCGGATAATTTTAAAATTATAAAAATTGAGGAAAAAATTGATTGGTACCTGTTTTGATTAACTTAAAAGCGCGAACAAAAATAGTTTGAGTCCTTTGGGACTAAAGGTGGCACTTCCTATTACAAGGGACTAAATCATGTATTTTAGTCCCGGAATTACAAAAAAGTTATTATTACCAAATTTTTGTTTAAATGACGAAACCACCCTCTCCTTTCTCGGCAATTCTGCCGTATAAATTTGCCTGTTTTTAATATATTAAATTTTTTTGAGATTCGCGGATCGCAGTTAGTTCGGATGCGGGCCGAAGATTACTCATCGTTAATTTTATAAACAAAAATTACTAGATTTAACAGATTTTACTTTGCAATTTCTAAAAGCCTACACAGTAGGTAAAATAATTATTACTTAGGCGTTTAATTTAAAGAAACAAAAAAATTATATGTGAATAAAAAAAAGCAAAAAAAAAAAATTTTCAAAATAGTTATAATAAGTGAAAAAATAAAAATGAATTCTGAACATTACATATACATATACTGGATGTCCCATTCGGATGTATACATACGATTTACATGTTAATTTGGTTTTTGAATAAAAAATAAATATCATTTTTTTATTTTATTTCAATTCTACATCATAAATAATATTGATCATCGATACGAAAAATTTTTTAAAGATGATATATAATAAATAATAAATTAATTAAAACTTGAAAAATTTTAAACAATATCATTTGGTTAAAAACAGCACTACAAAAGATCGCGATGTCTGTGACGTCATAAAGGTAATATGTCAAAAGTGTCAAAATTATTAAAATTTAGTAGGAAAAATTATTGATGGTTGTTTCATTGATTTCGAAGTTCAAAATCTTGAGGGATATTTTTTCCGGATTTATTTTTGTATTGCTATCACAAACTGGTACAAAATAAGCTCGATATTTCTTTAATTTTGATATTTCGACAATGAAGTTTATAGCAAGCAATGATTTGGATAGAAACAAGAATTTCAGAGCAACAATAATTTCATAGTAACAATAATTTTATAGCAACAATAATAGTAGGAGAGCTGCTGGTCGATTTGCAATAGTCATTTCAACACGCGTTAAATTGAGAGGATAGGATCTTGGATACTACTTACTCTACATATAAATTCAGTTCTGGCAAGTCTATTCGGCTGGGTTAAGTCGAATAGGCTTGCCAGAACTGAATTTCTGTGTAGAGTAAGTATTCAAGATTCTATCTTCTTAATATAACGCGTGTTGAAATGACCATCGCAAATCGGCCAGTAGCTCTTGGTCTATAATCTGTTTGAAAATAAAAAGACACTAATGTAGCTATGTTCAGGCCATATAACCTTTATTACGTCACATAAGCGCTCGTGAACTATCGGCCCGTTATCGATTCTAAGTTTGAAAATTTATTTTTAATGTAATATAACTTCTTAATTATTACGTTTAAAAAAAAAATAAAGAGTTTTCTTATAAAACTTATATATGATCTTTCCATTTATGACAAAAAAAAAATTTTTCTTCAAAAACCTAATTGATAACATTGGATTCCCATAAGGAAAAAGTTATGTCACAAGAGTGCTTTGGATAAACGTATTTATATTTTTGGAAATTTTCTTCTTCAACAAAGTATTCTTTCCGTATTTTGATTATTTTAATATTTATTTCCAAAAAAAAAAAAATAAATAAATAAAATAAAATGATGTTTTTTGAATTTACAAAAAATGACACGAATATTTATGTGAAAATATGAATTTCTTGAAAATTGCGACATTCATTTCTTTATTTTACTGCATTATTGCTGTTAAAGCGATAATAACAGTAGTTATAAATATTATTAGTTTGTTCAAAGCACTCTTGTGACATAACTTTTTCCTTATGCGAATTCAGTGTTATCAATTAACATGTAAACTGTATGTATACATCCAAACGGGACATCCAGTACCTATGTAAGGCTTGTTGTGTAATAGACAATTTTCAAAAAGTATCCATAATAACATTTCAACATGGAAACTGAACGTGGGTTTAACAAGTTTATATTTAAAAATCTGTTTCAATAAAATGGCAAATATTGCCACAACTGAACTAAATCAACTCAACTAATTTGTATGCTCAGATTGTACATATTATTTCTTCCATTTCAATGTGCCCGTATAACAAAATATATTAAGACAAAAAACAGATTTATAAATAGAGGACAATTGACACTCGAACAAGTTAAATGGCGGCCGCTTGTCAGAATTAATGCCGTGCCAGCTAACAATGGCGGTGACAATAGAACCGTTTCAATTGATCTATGTATTAATTGTCCTTGAACGTTTCATTGATCTTAACTTCCTCTATTTTGCACAATTAATATTAGTAGTGTGCGATATATCTAAAATATATACAAATATGGGAAAATTGTTTAAACAAAAGCGTGTGAATAGGTGAGGGAATAATTTTGTGGGTCAGTTCACTGTGCTGGACCAGTCTATTTCTATCAATAACATTCTGATGGAAATTATTTCGATATTACTAAAATTTTGTCTGTAAATATTGTATAGAACAGTGTTTCTTAACCTTTTTTCAGACAATTCTGATAAATTCGGATAATTTTGTGCGAATCGGTCACATATAGGCATTGTTTACCATGTAATTCAGATAAATATCGACATTTCCTTATGCATTACAGAAATGTTTAAAAGCAATTCTTCCATTTTAAGCAGAATTCTTGTGGCCTCGACTCATTAACTGGAATATCATTAGTTTGTGTAATATGAAATGTCGCTTTCCGACCAACTGGTCTACCATATAATTCAGATAAGTATTGACACTTTCCTAAGGTAGTAGTCTGGTAACTTGCGCTGTTTTTCATGCCTATTTTTAGAGGCATTTTTGGGGGGAAGAACAAATGAAGAGTTTTGAATTTTTAGTATGTTTTTATTTACATCTTAAGGTAACAAAAAAAATTTGTTTTGAATAAATTAAATAAATATTATTATTATTATTATTATGAATTGAAGTTGATACCTTAAAAAAAACACCTTGATGGCCCGTGTGGTTTTGACTCTTGGGGACCTCTGAAATTAAAAATTCTTAATTAGTCCTAATCTATAGATATGTCATTCTGTCTTGTTATTTTTCGATAAAATTTCATAATTCTAGTTCCGACCAGAATGACATATCTATAGATTAGGACTAATTAAGAATTTTTGATTTCAGGGGTCCCCAAGAGTCAAAATCACGCGGGCCATCAAGGTGTGTTTTTTTTTTTGAGGTACCAACTTCAAGTCATAATAATAATAATAATAAAAATTTAATTTATTCAAAACAAATTTTTTTTTGTTACCTTAATATGTAAATAAAAACATATTAAAAATTCAAAACTCTTCATTTGTTCTTTTCCCAAAAAAATGCCTCTAAAAATAGGCATGAAAAACAGCGCAAGTTACCAGACTACTACCTTAAGCATTATAGAAATGTTTAGAAGTAGTTCTTTAATTTTAAAAAGTACTCTTGTAACCTGGAATCATTTCCACCGTTAGTTGAAATACTGTTAGGTCTTGTAATATGAAATGTCGTTTTCCGACCACTTTGTCTACCATGTAATTCAGATAAATTTCGACAATTTATTTAAGCATTACAGATATATTTGAAAACAATTCTTGCCTTTTAAATTGTATTTTTGTAGCCTGAAATCATTTCCGTATTCTGGCATTTAACAAATTATGTTAACCTTAGGTATGTTCCAACAAACACTAGAATTTCCAATTCGAGTGAATCCAGTATTTTAAATTCGATAATGTCATTTGAAGGTCAAATCAAATTCAATTCAGAACTTCAGTTCGGTATTTAATATGTAGGAACGTTTATATTATTTCTTAGGGATTTCAAAAGATGTCTACTAAAGACTTGAGTTATGTATTCTATACCTTCCATACTATGAAGAATATTTACAAATAATATATCCACTAAAAAATTATTATGTACTTTACGTTAATTTAATTTTTAAATAAAAAGTACGAACTATTTTTTTTACTTTACTCCATATTTTACTTTATTACTTACTAAAATAATATAAATATTTATAAAATAAATAATTAAAATATACCTGATTGCTAATTAAAAAAAAATATACCTATTATAGTAATTAAATAAAGTAAAAAATTTGAAATTTGTCTTTTAACAGAACAATTCAAACTTAAAATTTGTCTGTTTATTATTTAAATTTTTAAATTATAAGGTTAAAAATTAAATTTTCGTTAATGCGCATGTCTAGGATTTGAAATACTTACTCTGAAGCAAGAATTTTAAAAATTAATTTGGGTGAGTTCAGAATTAGATTTAAATACTTGTTGGAACACAGAATTTCAAATTGTATGTAAACTGGAATTACAATAAATTCTGCCTAGTTGGAACAGTAAAGTCAACTATGCGCATGCTCATTAAAACGAGCATTAATTCGAGTGTTTGTTGGAACATACCTATTATAAATGCAAAAGTGAATTTCTTTATTTGTTTATTGTTTTCTTAGTTTTGTTAGTTGGACGAACGGAGATGAATGTAGCCTACCTTTTACTCCGAACCAATTTTATTGGTACTAATTTTACAGATAGCAATTTTGAGCGTTACAATTTTTTTCAACTATATCCCGCAGCCCAAAAACGTATCCATATTAACAATGAAGTTATGACAGTTGTTTATTAAAAAATGGCCGTCGAATCATAACCTAACTATTCCAAATATTAAAATTTGACCACCCAATGTGTGAGCAATTCGTTCTAGACGCGTGTGAAATATTTGAAATAAAAGAGTGAATTTTTAATATTTTTCACACAAGACAAAAGATGACCATGCTACGGTATCTATACCTATAACATTATTAGTGAAAAAAATTCCATCTGTCATTTAAAAACCAGTCGTTGTTACCAAACAGTATTGGAATGCGCATGTATGACTAATAAAATACCATATTTAAATATATGTACATTATCAGCAGCGCGTTTAAGTCACTTAAGTACGTCTGAAACCGCAACACGCAGTACTTACTTAACTTAAGTATAATGCAAATATTTCAGGTGTTAAATAAAAACGGTATTATACCTATTATAATACTATAGATTTTACTATAAGAAATCATTATTATTATGGGCATTGGTAGTGAGCTGTCACTATTGTAGTAAATTATCTTATAAAATTAATTATTATTAGTATTTAGACAAAATGTCCATGACTGCATTTTAATTTATTACATTAATCTATCTATGATAAATTGGAAGTCAACTACGAGTGGGGAAAAAAAAAATTGACGTCATCTCGACCGCCATAATAATTATGACTAAATATTCCTTGATGATTCGTTTCGAGGCAACAGGTGGCCAGATTGATCGCGATGTTTGGTTAATAAATTATTCAAAAAATGATTGCGCTATGGATTCCTTAGAATATACAAAGCTATTTGATTCCATTTTAAGTTTGGAAATTGGGAAAATTTATGTAATTGTGTGTAGCCTTGAAAAATCCTAGAAAAAATTATGGATTTTCAGTTTTTGGTAAAATTGAGACGTTAGTCGTTTGCGGACAAAATGAGTTTAAAATTCATCTTACCAGAAGGTGTCCAGATATATCCCTCATCGATTTCGATCGGTTTTCGTCTACGTTGAGCATCACATCCATATAAAAAATTTATTTACTGCAATATTAACTCAACCTCTCAAAAACATCAGAGATATTTTCACTTGCAGTTGAGAATATTATTTGTATTCAATCATATTGCAAATTTTGTAGTATTACTTTAATAACATAACAAATTAATAAAAAAAAAATAAAAATGAAACCATACCGGGATTTGAACTCGAAACCCTACTACCCGTATATATAATTCTTAATCACTTGGCTATTCACAAGCTTAGTACACAATACTAAATAATTTGTATATAGGTATGTTAGTAATAGTAATACGAATATTTTTGTCGAAACTTTAAGTGAGACTAGCGACTAACTCAATTATTTATAACGGGACATTAAAGGGAGCAAAATTTGAACACATATTGTCCAGTGGTTCTGGTGTTATGCTATTTTTAACGTTTTGGAAAAATCCAAAAATTCTCTCCCTTTATGAAAGGGAAAATTTTTCATAAGTTACATGACTTTTAGAGAGAATTATAAATTTTCGTATTTTTTTTTACCAGACTCTTATCTTATCAGTGTTGAAAAAATTTTGAAATTTTACAATAAGGTAGAACTATAGTAACTAGTGATGAGCAAAATTAGTTTTGGTCTTGCAGTCTTGTCTTGGTCTTGCATTTTTTGCAAGACCAAGACCAGTGGCGACGCGTGGGAGTAGACAAGGGAGACAGTGTCTCCCCAAAAAAATTAAATTTCATAAAATTTAAGATCCTTTAGAAAATTTAAAATAATTTATTATCTAAGTTTTATAATATTGGCCATTTTCAATACATTCACATTTTCAAATAAAACGTATATACGAATATATGTACATATAATATATATACGTTTACACTTTACACCCATATACAATAATATATACATATAACCTGAAAAATATGAGCCTCTGTGGTCATACAGAATGAAAATAGATAAGTTACAAGCACGTTACAAGTCTATTTAAAGGCAAAAGACATTTTTACATTTGTTTATCCTGGCTCTACATATATGTGTGGACAACTGCCTATATATTCACACACACACACCGTCTGCATGTATGTAGAGCATTCTTCAACATTTTTTTTACATCATTAATTCATTATTACTCAAAAACTAAGAACGATTTTGGAATAATTTTTTTTTATCTATGTGTAAAATGTAGTATTCTTCTTAATAGTACAAAAATTATCAAAATATATTCAATACTTTTTGAATAATAATAAAAAAAACTGAAACAATAATATAAAAACCGAAAAAAGACATATTTAATTTTGTTTACCCTGGCTTGCATGCACGTATGACAAGTACCCATTTACACATTCACACACAGTCTGCATGTATGTAGTATTGTAGTATTCTCCAATATTTTTTTTTACATCATTATTACTCAAAAACTAAGAAAGATTTTGGAATAATTTTTTCTTATCTATGTGTAAAATGTAGTATTCTTCTTAATAGTACAAAAATTATCAAAATATATTCAGTACTTTTTGAATAATAATAAAAAAACTGAAACAATAACGCGATATGCAGGATATGCAGTGTCAGGGGAAACAGAAAGATTTTTGTCTTCGCTACTGATACGTATGCGACGTATGCCTTTGGTTACTGATATATATAGGTAGTTGCAAAGTTTCTGAGCGACTAAAGTCCACTTCCAGTTTTACTACAGTACTCCGTTAAATAAATGAAAGTAAGGGTCTACACCATTAAAAAATCGTATTTATAAATACCAAAATATGTTATTATTACTATGTAAGGGTATTTTTCATAAAAAATTTTCCTGTTAGTATTTAATATTTTAAAATTGGTAGCATTAAGTCGGTTTGAGACATTAAATTTCTTATCATAGGTATTTCTAGTTTTAATTATATTACATATTTCTTGTAGTTTAGAAACGTTTAATTTTTAATATTTTATACTTTCTGAACAATTTACTAAATATTGCAAATAATAAAACGGTCTACAATTTTCTCTTTTAAAGTCTGTACTTTTCAGTGGTTAATTAATTGAAATGTATTCAATTTTATTGAACTACCTGATACAGTCATAAAACCTGCATAAAACCTACCTTTGTAAATATTGCTATTATTATGAATTTTTCAATAAAATCTGTTTATTAGTTTTACAAAATTTGTATGTTTACAAATAAATTTGTAATTTTTAGAATCAGTACTTTTACTTAGCTTTGGCTAGTCAAGTGCTTTACCTGCGAGATACAATTTTCGATATTTTAACAATTTTTTTTTAACTTATCGTATTCTTGATTATTATTATACTTTTTTATACCCTCTATTTTAATCGGGTTTTTATCTATTGATATTTAATTAATTTAAATATGGAAATGAATACGAGTATTAAAAATAAAATGTTAATTAAGTCCACAAGCAAAACTTATCATTTTAAATGTGTTAGTGTTTATGAAAAGTGAACGTGATGGTGTGAAAATCCCATTAACTCAAGTTAAAAATCGTATTACTGCAGCTACGGGTATATCGCTGGCAACTTTAACTAGAATAGCTAGTGAAGCAAAAAAAAAAAAAAAAAATGATGGATCGGAAGCTATTTTTGCTGAAAAAGAAAGAAAAAAACATGTAAAACATAAAACAGATCTGGACAGCTTCGATAAGGGAGCACTTAATAATATTATACAAAATATTTTTACGACGGAAAAAATTGTTCCCATATTGAAAAACATTCATAGGAAATTTATTTAATTTAAAATTACTTATTTAAGTAGGTACATCATTGCATTACTATATAAATAAGCAAACAATTTCAAATTCGATTACTTTTTTTACAACGTAGTGTATTTTTATACATTGTATGTATCTTTCAATATTACCTGAGTGAGAGATATAACAACTAATAGGGGGAGTTTAGACATAATTACTCTATATCCATCTTTATTGCAAAAGTATTTTATCTTCTTAATATAATAAAATATGTACATCTCTTACTAAAAATACATCTTTCCTTTTTGTTGGACTTTGATACCTCAAAAACTCTGCAACTAGTTAATATATGTATACGTATACATATACATACCAACTGAAGAGTATTTTATTATTACGACTGCCAGATTGGGCGGTTTTCCGCAAGCTGGACGGTTTAGAAGTAAAATTTGCGGTGAAAATTTCTGGTTTGCGACTTTCCGCTTTTTAGGCGGAATTGAAAATCAAATAAAATTTGGGTGTTGATGATTCTTTTTGCTCGCCAACAATATTTTTGGGGAAATAAATAATTTTTCTCGTTTTAGCGAATTTCCAGAATGGAATTCAGCTATTACAGCCACTGTCATGACGCGACTTGAACCCGGGACCATGCAGGAATATATATATATATATATATATATATATATATATATATATATATATATATATATATATATATATATATGTGTCCTCACGATAACTCTAGAACGAAATGTCCTAGGTTTACGAAATTTGGTGAAAATGTTGGAAGTCCCAAACCGTTGGACAAGTTCGTTAGCCAGACACGTCGGATGCCAGGAACATGGTGTTTGTTCTTGCAAAAAATTAGTTTTTTGCCAAAATTTCCACTTATTTAAAAATTTTTGCGAAATTTTTTTACATCATTTAAACGACGAAAAAAAATTACATAAAAAAGGTCTTTAAACTATTATTCTATGTCAACTAGTTTCCGAGAAAATTTAATTTTTATAAAAGGGCATTCGCTATGTTATGCAGGATGCTGCGACAGGGGTATACCTATATGCATAATTATATGAAAGAATGTGTTTGTGGTACAGGAAGATAGATTGTATATAAGTCATATACGTCATACATATGTATACATAAATACAGACTTTAAAAGAGAAAATTGTAGACCGTTTTATTATTTGCTATATTTAGTAAATTGTTCAGAAAGTATAAAATATTAAAAATTAAACGTTTCTAAACTACAAGAAATATGTAATATAATTAAAACTAGAAATACCTATGATAAGAAATTTAATGTTTCAAACCGACTTAATGCTACCAATTTTAAAATATTAAATACTAACAGGAAAATTTTTTATGAAAAATACCCTTACATAGTAATAATAACATATTTTGGTATTTATAAATACGATTTTTTTAATGGTGTAGACCCTTACTTTCATTTATTTAACGCAGTACTGTAGAAAAACTGGAAATGGACTTTAGTCGCTCAGAAACTTTGCAACTACCTATATGTTTGTATGTTACTTATATGCCGTTTTTTAGGGTTCCGAAGAAAGTTCTATTTTTTAGAGCTCCGAAATAAATCTCCCGAGACAATAATAGAAATTTGTTTTGGGGTCCCTAGAAACCAAAAATAATATTCACTAAAATTTATGTATTAAATTTATATTTAGTCCCACACCGTTGGATAAATTCGTTAGCCAGCCATGTCGGATGCCTAGAACATGGTTTTTTTGACCATTTTTCGTGAAAAAAATTAGTTTTTTGCCAAAATTTTCTGAAGTTAAAAATTTTTTTGACATTTATTTACACCATTAGAAAGAGGAGGAAAAATCACTTAAAAGGGTGAAAAATCACAGAAAAACGGATTTTTATAAACGGAAATTCGCTATGTTATGCAGGATGCTGCGACAGGGGTATTTTTTGCTTACCAGCAGTATTTTTCGGGAAATTTTGTGAGATTTTATTGTTTATTATTTAAACATTACATAGAACCTTTTAATAAAATTTGTATTTATTTCTAATTTGTTTTTCTTTGTTATATGTTTAAGGTTGTTACATCAAAAGTTTTAATTTTTTTCCTTTTGTCTTTAGCAATAATAAAATGTGAATCTAATTTAAAAACTATAATATATCTAAACTGACTAATTTCAGAACTAGTTATTTTAAAATTTTAAATTTTTTGAAGACCTTTTATTCACACTAACCGCAATTAACAAAATAAAAATTTCAATATCTTTTACTCTTGGCGCAGTAAGCACAAATGGCTGGTCAAAAATTTCAATATTTTTATTTTGCAATCAAAGTGCTGGGTCAGAAGGTCTGTTGTAGAAAAAAACTAGGCTAAGAAAGACTACAGATTTCCAAATAAAAATAGATAGAAAATAAGTCTATTTAAAAATATGGTAAAAAAAGATTGTCTCCCCGGGTAATAATTTTACGCGTCGCCACTGACCAAGACCAAGACTATGTATACCAAGAGCAAGACCAAGACTATAAGAATGGCTGCAAGACCAATACCAAGACTCAAGTGAGCAAGATCAAGACAAAAGCAAGAAAAAAGCAAGACTCTTGCTAAACTATTTAAATAGTTTGAAAGTATAATTAATACCGTAAAGAGAGAAAATTCTGATTTTAGAAGGAAAAAATTCGGTAATAAAAAAATGCAAGAAAGTGCAAGATTTTTTAGCAAGACCAAGACTAAGACTGCATTTTACAAGACCAAGACCAAGATTCTTAATGCAAGAACAAGACCAAGAGCAAGACTGCCAAGTCTTCATCTTGGTTTTGCATTTGCTTATCACTAATAGTAACATACTTTTTGTAATTAAGATTCCTTCTCTCCTGGAAATTTAGGTGAAAATTTAAGGGATTATTGGAAATCTTTATATAAATCACTGAAAGATGATCCATTTTTATGTTGAAAGTTGAAAAATAGTGTAGTACCCTCTCTATGATTAGTAGCAGCGTTTAAGTTAAGAAATAGAATTGCATAAAAGACACGTTTTCACTTAAAACGTAACAGGAACGGTAAGTTGGGTAAAATACACACCCTAAAAACTAACAATAGACAAGAAAGAATTGAATACAAGAAGACAGATAGTAAATTCACCCCGGTTAAAAAATTTTCTTCTTGATGATTTATTTTTAGAATTTACGTAATAAATTAAGAACAATATTGTAATGGTCAGTATTTCCTTATTCATTGTATCCAGGACTAACATTTCTATTTATAGTTACGTAATAAATTAAATTATCTACATCAGTTAAAATTTTACTAAAATAGGAGCAGAACGTACAAAGCACGCAACTTTGTAAATATCACTGTCTCAAAATTAACGTCTATTGTTCTATTTAAATACCTATATGCATGCGAGTTGGTATTACCTATATAAAATAGTTTAAAGAACATTAGAACCACAGACGACCAGAGAACAGTATTTCTATCTCTACATACCGTGCCCGCTGTTGCCGGTAAGTGACGTGGACACCGCTACTTCTGCCAAGCGATTATGATACATTCAACCAAAACACGTCATTGTATCAACACAAACATGCGAATGCATTAGTGTAATATCGTGATAAATGACTATATGGCCGAACTATTTAATTAACAACCAACAATTAAAAAAAATTATTTATTTTAAGAAAGATATCCCTTTATTTACTATCACAATTTCACGAGTTGATTGAAAAAGCAATGACATAAGAACGATGTGAACGATATGACGAACAGTAACAGACTAAATCAGAAACGATGTAAATTGCAGCTCATTGCAACTTACGAACGACGGATTTTATATGTAGACTACGTCTATAATGTTCTGTGATTAGAACACACCCGAGATAATAACAGGAGACGTACATTGTCTTCTAATTAATTGAGTGTATTCTGTACCAGTTAGGAAAGTGATTCAATTAGTGTTTTTATCCTCGACGAGGACTTCTCGTATAAATGAACTTCTTTGAACCACCACTCGTACCGGCAGGCGCTACAAATTTTAATTGTAATTAATTGTAATAGTTAGAGTGGTATCAGTTTTCAAGATTATTAATACTCAAATATCAGTAAAATACCACGTCGTAGCATCCTGCATAACATAGCGAATTTTCGTTTATAAAAATTAGTTTTTCTCGAAAACCAATGTATATGTAATAATGGTTCAAAAACCTGTTTGTGATTTTCATGTCCGTAAAGTTAGCCCTGCCATTTTGTCATTTTCAAACAAAAAAGGTTGTGCTGCATTGTGCTAGACATGTGCTAACATGTCCTGTAAATAAAAAAAATCAGTTTTGAAAATTGCGATTTTTAGAGCCAAAAACCTATTTTGGGTGTAAAGTTAGCCCCGCCATTTTGTCTTTTCAAACAAAAATTTATCTACTCCCAAGGGGTACTCTTTGTATGATTGTTCTCGCGCTAAAATGTCAATAATGGAACAGTTTTGACATTTACATATTAATGAAGTTATTTCTGAAAGAAACGTTTGATAACAAAAATTATTATTAATAGAATGATTGTTTTTCAATTTAAATTCACCTCACATTTAATGTTTCCTTACCAGAGGCGTAGCGAGCATAATTGGCGCCCGGTGCGTGACACTTTATTTGCGCCCCCTTCTAAAATTTTTAAAATTTTAGGTAGTGTAACGGTGTATTTAAAATTTCGGAAAAAATTTTCCCTTGTAAATTTGTATTTTATATTTTTTCCTAAAAGTACGCCAGTGTTTTTTTTTTGTGTGTCTATATATTTGTAAGTCATAACTTGGAAGTAATTTTGTAATTTTCCAACACTTTCACGTAACAAAATTCTAATGAGAAGCACAAAAAAAAATTTAAAATAATAGCGCCCCTCCTATTAGCTTTTGTCGCTCCTCTTATTAGCTTTTGGCGCCCCTCTCAAAATAGCGCCCGGGTCATGATAGTACCTCTTGCACCCCCTCGCTACGCCACTGTCCTTACTTAATTAAAGAAATAAATATGTAAATGTCAAAACTTTAGAGTAATGGAGACACAGCAACTATCTCTATCATGAAATCTGCAGTGTGCATTTTTGTGTACCTTAGGCTTGTGCCTCACTGGCATTCACCCAGTGTAGGTCAGTCAAACAACAATGGATTTGATTGTTGTTAGCACTGTAGGACCCCCACACGCAGCGTTTTGGTATCACACATATGTATGCGAAGAAGGGTCACGTGACTGCCACCTCTATTTCGATTACGCACACATACACAGTGTAGCGCGCCAATACAAAGTAAACACCGTGCACGTATATAACGTATTTTCTATCTCTTACTGGTTACACTGATTCCAGTAGTGGAGAGATACGTATTGTACCTCTGTCCTCTGTGGTCAAAACTGCTCCAGTATTAGATACCGTTCCATAATGGGGGCTTTTACTTCAGCATAGAATATTTCAAAATTTGTCAAAAAATTTTTGAAAAGATGTTACGTAACACTTTCATCCGTTCATGTCTTCAATTATTAGCAGCAGAAATTTGAAGATTTCATTTCGCTCAAATTGTTGGTAATTTTTCTATTGTAGTTAAACCTGATCGAAAACTTATTCAAGTCTTGCACATTATCCAAGTGGTGATCAACTCTCAACCATACCTACTCATACTTGAATCTGTGGTTTAAAATAGTCTTATTCCAAAAAGAAAAAAAAATTGAATATTGTAGGCGTTTTGAACGGACCCCTACTGATTTTAATCAGCATCTAGTTATCTAATTAATTATTTTATACAAAAAAAAAAAAAAAAACATTCCCACATTTTTTCTTGTATTATCTAAATAAAAAAAAAAGAAAATTTATTACTCATAATATATTTACTGTAAATAATAGTATGGCTTTTTAAATTTCCCCCACATATAGTATATTGTCTATTCTCCAGTAAACAAATATTTTAGGGTTTCATTAAGTGCTTTTCAAATGATTTAGTTAGTATAATTACACACTGAATGCGTATATTGTGTATATCCACATATTTTCCACAGGGATATTTGTTTATCCAACTGTTAACAAGTGTGCGATAGCTTATCTATTGATGCATCTGTTCAATTATTGTATTACAGTGGGCTCATCACATCACATAGCCTATAATATATGGTTGCCTATTGGCTCCTATTTAGTTCAACAGTTCGATGTGATATGATTAAATTTCATCAGTGCAGTGACGTATTAAACCAACAACAAAGGTCTTTAATAAATGTATTAGTTTGTATATTATGTATAATAAAAATCGGAAAATTTTGAATGTTCAGGAATTTAAGGGGGTCTAGTTTAGAAATTCGAAAAATCGATTTTTTTTAAAAGCTTTTATTTAACTTGCTATGTTAGTATGTTGGTTTAGATCAAATCTTAGAATCAAAATTTAGACATTTTCTAATTGAGTTAGAGGTTTCAAATTTTGTATACGTTTCTAACCTTGATGACAATGCAATATTGTATAATTAGTTTTTCCCTAAATTGCCCCAAACCAAAATTGTTGATTTTTAGTCCTATGCAAGTTTTTGACATTTCGAATTGTCAAATATTGTCCATTGATTTTACATTGCAATTTTTTGTTTCTATAGTTATGTCTGATTAGGGTAAATTAACCGATTAAAATATAAGTAAAAAAATTACTTCTTTATTATTTTTTTTTAAAATTAATTGTAATCAGACTAAAGAGTAGAAAATAAAATAAAATAAAAAAAATGTTTTTAAAGAAAAAGCTTTTATTTAAAAATGGGCTAAAAAAATGAAATAACTACTGAGTGAAGTTTGAAGCAATATGCAACATAATTTATAAAAGCTTGAGGCGTTTAATCAAGTTTGGTAAGTACTGAAAAATAAAATAGCTACACTTATATCCAAAACAGAAATAATGAATGATAACGCCTCAAGCTTTTATAAATTATGTTGCGTATTGCTTCAAACTTCACTCAGTAGTTATTTCATTTTTTTAGCCCATTTTCAAATAAAAGCTTTTTCTTAAAAAACTTTTTTTACTTTATTTTTTTAATTTCATTTTTTTAAAGTTCAAACCTTATTTAAGAATAAGCCTCTAAAAGGATTTACGGAAATTCGAATTATTTTTGGAGTTATGGTTATTTTTTTCCTGTGTGCGTGTATCTTTTCAGTGTAAAATTCAAATTTTTAATATAATTTACTCGAATGCACGATATCTCAAGTTCTAATGCACCGATTTACTTGAAATTTGATACAGACCTTCTTAATACTATCAAAATTGGTCCGACGTAGGGGTTTTGGGAATTTTTTTACTATTTTTAAAAAATTTCTCAAGTTGAAAAAAGGAGGCGAAAAAATGATTTCTTTTTTTAAATGGACACCATTTTGTGAAAAAATTTATTTTTTCAAATCGGCTACGTTCAACTAATTCTACATGCTTGTTTATTAAGAATTAACTAAAATTTTATATTTCAGATCACAAGGAGGGCTGCAATCACGTCAACCAGGAGACACCTTTTTTTTGTCTCCACTTTGTTGGCCTGTACCGATATAAAATTTGAATTTTTTAAAATTTTTTATACATTTTTATACTTTACAATAAAAAAAAACTGTTAAAAAAATGGATACTAAAAATCTTTACTGTTTAGCGAATTTCCGGAATTCAGCTATTACAGCCACTGGCATAACGCGATCTGAGCCCGAACAACCCCTAAAAAACCGAAACCTAAAAACCGAACATAATATTTGTTAAAATTTATATATATATATATATATATATATATATATATATATATATATATATATATATATATATATATATCGCACGATAACTCGAAATGTTTTATTTTTACGAAATTTGGTGAAAATATTGGAAGTCCCAAACCGTTGGACGAGTTTGTTAACCAGGCACGTCCGATGCCTAAAACATGGCTTTTTTGGTAATTTTCGTGAAAATAATTGGTTTTTTGCCAAAATTTTCCTTTATTCAAAAATTTTTGCAACATTTTTTACACCATTGAAACGGGGAGAAAAAATCACACTCAACGGGGAAATTCGCTATGTTATACAGAATGAGGCGACAGAGGTATTTTGTTATTACGCCCGTAAAATCGAGCCTCTAGACTAGAATATCCCTTTAAACAGTGCAAAAAAGTGATTAGTTAAAAAAATAAATACTAGAAGATACCACTATTGGAAAAGCTAGGAAATTTGGATAGAAATAAGTAGACACATAGAGACACCATCGAAATCTCATTTTCGGGCATTATTTACAATTAGATTTTGCTCGAAACTGGTTTCAGTGATGCTCTTGCGTCCAGTTATTTCTGTCAATATATTAATTTGTTCTTTGTTTATTAAAGGTCTTATTTTGATTAAAATATCATTAATAATTTCTTCGTTCATTCGCATATAATTTTTATAATCGGTTCACATTAACTATTTTTTTTAATAGTTTTTCATTAGAAAATTTTTTTTCCCAACCACTCTTTGCTCTATTTTCTTTTTTTTCGTTTACTCAAGCTTTCTTTACTAATTTCTGCAATTACTGCTAAGGCAAGAATTTTATCCATAATTTTAACGAAGTTCTCTTTTTCAAAAATTGTGAATAACTGAAGTTGGACAACAAGTTGAATGAATAGTTTAATAGTGTATGGCAAACAGTACAACTTGTAGTACAACAAGTTGAACCGTGTATAATACACGGGCCGCATAATACACTTCCGATTCTGCGGCGTTTGGTAAAAAAATCTCCAACTTTAACTCCGCCTCTAACAAAATTTATCAGTTCGGTGTTCGGTACCGATAGATGGCATAACTAGGACGTACAGACGCGACGAGCGACTTTGTTTTATACAATTTATATAAGGGTGCCACTGGAGCACAGTACTGAAGTCGCCCACGTTTAAGGATGTCTGGAACCAGTGATGCAAGCAGTACCTTGAATTTTATTACTCAATCTAGCGACCAGTGCAGTGTTATGAAACTTTTATGGATATTTTTCTTCAACGATTGCATTAAAAGTTGTATTTTGTTGCAAGAATTATAACATTTTCTGTTTTTATGTTCAAAAATTTTATTCTTCATAAAGTGAAGCAAAAAGCAAGCAAGAGATATTTAATTGCAAATATTACAACAATATTTTTATTACTTATAAACATTTTTATTATATTTTTTTGCCATACATTTATTTATTATGGTTTTTAATTAATTCATTTTATATTATATTACAACAAGGTTTTCATGTGGGTGTACAAATCTAAGAACAGATATAATCTTGCAACCAACTGACGGCTGTTTGTCGTTTGTGTCATATTAAAATTGCATTTTAAGGTAGTTACCGTGTGACATGCTAGTAGAAAAAATTGCAAACCAAACTTACTTTATGTCATTATTGTATGCATTAATGGATGCATACTATTTTTCATAAGAACGTGTATGCATACATTCAAACATAGTCTGTGCATACACATTTATACTATCAAACTTTTTTTATAATAAATGCTTTGACATCATTGTTTTTTACCCAACAAACATATTAAGTGGTATGCATATGCGTTTGGAGTGCTTTATTTTTTCACCTGCACAAGATAGACAGGTGCTCTGGTGGACTTTTTTGTAGAGAATTCGATTTTCTACAAAAAAGGTCTTAACACTTTTTAATGTACTTTTAATTTCAAATGTTATCGAGTGCCTGTGAAACATTTGAAATTAAAAGTATAAAACTGCGTCTCGCATTAGAGAGAGGTTGTGTTTGATTGATTACTGAATTGGAGTGGCACTCGAACAAGTGATCGGTGGCCTAGTTGGTAAGGCGCTTGGCTGGTAACCAAGAGATCCGGGTTCGAGTCCCAGCCGATCCGGTTTGGTAATTTTTCAAACACTATGTCAATTTTAATTAACTTTTTAATGTATCTATCACCGTTTTCGCTACGTAAGCGGTGAAAGATCAACGCTATTCATGAATTTTTAATATTGTTTAAACAATAAATACGAATAAACCAGTTATTTAATATACAGGGTTGCCAGACTGCTTCGGTTCAGTTGCTTGAAATTGGTGTATTTATTAAAATACTAGAATTTCTCTGATGATATCTTCAATTCAAAACGATCAACAAATAATTCAATTTTTTTTTTTACATTCAGAACTTATTAATCTTTCTTTCCCTAGTTTTTTATTGAATTCTGTCGAGTCATTATATTGTTAAATACAAAATAAGGGTACGTAGTCAGAATTTTGAGATCTGATACATGGAGTAGATACAAACTTTAACTCTAATTATCTTAACTCAGAAGCGATCAATCTTTCCCAAATTACAAGGACAATCAGATATATAGTATTCTTCTTTATACTATTAAAATTTGAAACTATTCTGTCGAAAAGTTGAATGTCGACGTAACTACCTTAATCATAAAATTATAAATAAGTTACAGGGTGTCACAAAAATTACGGTATGACATTGGCTTCCAACTGAAAAATTTCGTACACTTCCGTACAGATTTATACGGGCGAAAAAGTTACGCAAGAGTCATGCAGCGGCGAATGTGTAATATGCTTCACAATCGAGTTACATACTATACTTTATCTACGACTAAGATGAAATTTACAATATGTAATTAATATAAATTTGGTGGTAAATTATGTAGAATTTGAAATTTATTAAAAACAAATGACAACATTCAGTTGATAGGTAAAATTTCTGTACAGATTTTAATATAATACACAGTATAAAGATTGATAAATAGTGTTGTGAGCTGTACGTAAAACATAGTTTACCTAGATAACATTCTGGACAATAAATAAGCAGTTTCATGGTAGTCGTATATAAAAAAAAAATAAAACCTCAGGTATCCAAATATTCTATTTTTAAGCATATTTTTCGTTATGATCGATAAGGGCAAGCCGGTGATCGATAAAGGCAAGCCGGAGTTAACTTTGAACTGGAATTACATGAGCCGATTACATAAACACAAGGTCGTCAATGTCTAAAAGATGCTTGTTTCTTCCTCTTTCGAATACCGTATCGTTCATGATGTATACCCTGTTTCAAATACAATTGGTCATGAGTCATCGTTAAAAAATCAAATAATTCTTATATTCGAAACAAATCAATCTTCTATTCTTTTTTAAAAACAGACTGAAAATTTAAAATTTATGTAAGTGCTATAATGAAAGAGATAATGCCAAGAAAACGGGAATTATTTAAATTTATAAATGATGAAGCATGGTTAAATTTAAGTGAAACAGGCCATATTTATTTTTAATCGTTATCTTAACTAAATTTCTATTCTAAGAACACGTATACCGTGTGAGTTTTTTGAGAGTTGCCATTTTTATTACAGCCAAATTTGTATGATAGAAGTGGTACTGGAAAAGGTTCTTTTCTTGGATGTAATTGAAGTATAACCAACCAGAACACTATCGGTTGAAGTATTCTCAAGTACATATGGATATTTTTACCACCTAATTGATAAATTAAAGAAAAAATCAGAAATTAAATTTGGGTAAAAAAATTTTTTTCTTCATTTATGTTGTTAATTAATGCATTAGATCAGTTTTATCGAAAAATTAATATATAGTCTCATTTAAAAATCTATAAGTTTGTATCATAGCTCGAAAATCATAAGGGCTATAAAGCTCCTGACTATAGCAATCGGTTGCCCCTCTCGATATCTACAACTCTTATTTGAACAATTTTTCGATTAAATCAACGGTCTGGCTGTAATAAAAATGGCAACTCTCAAAAAACTCACACGGTATATGGTTCCCAGCGCTCTCACCATAAACTTTACCTGTCAGAAGAATTAACCATAAAATTAGTTTGCGTTTAAAATGATATTTTTTGTAATTTCACCTTGATTTAATCTTCACTTGTAAGTTCTAAATTTTTCCAAAAATTCGGTTGGTTATTTTTGTGACATTTTGTACTTGATTTATCCATTTGTACAAATATCCATTAAATTTTTAGAATGGAAATAATTTATAGCTCTAAATAAAAATGTTTCTTTCCATAATCAATAATTTTTTTCATTATTAATTATGAATTCAAACTTGGACATTTACAATCAAAATTTTTGCTACCAAAATTGGTAAAAAATTTAATAAAAATTAAACACATAATTAACATTTGATTTTTTAGTAAAATACACACTCCATACCCTCTATACATAGTAGGTACACAAATTGTTTCAATTTTTTTGCAATATTACAAATAATGAATTAAAGATTAAACATTTGATTTAGTTAGTGTAGCCCAGTGGTTCCCAAAGTGGTCCCTACGGACTCGCAGGGGTCCCTGGGATCATTCAGGGGGTTCGTGGAAAATTAAAATTGATTTGTGGGTCCCTGAACAACGTCAGAGGGTTCGTGCAACGTTTAATATAAAATGAAAACATGACAAATTTTTATTAATATGGAAGCTAAATAACAATGAACAAATTATTAGCGATTTTTACGTCCTAAGTATAAAAGTTATACTCTTGTTTAAGTTGATTAA
The DNA here is from genome assembly GCA_035578155.1 of Brachynemurus nebulosus. Taxonomy (NCBI): domain Eukaryota; kingdom Metazoa; phylum Arthropoda; class Insecta; order Neuroptera; family Myrmeleontidae; genus Brachynemurus; species Brachynemurus nebulosus. The sequence goes on along the minus strand of JAPWDM010000019.1, from coordinate 2,017,866 downwards.
AAAAATTACATATCACAGTTATCAATACAGTATGCCCTTAACATTCATTAAAGATTTCTTTTTTTTATTAAAAATCGAAGAAGAGATTGTAAGCTTTTCTAACACAGATGTGTTTCTAAAGAATATACATATTATTAATGATCAGAGATGAGGCTTATTTAAGATACAAGTATTTGAAATGCAAATACAAGATACAAAATACGTATTTTCATCTTGTATCTTTGTATCTTGTAATGTATCATTATGGGTTATTGTACAGAAGCTGTTGATTACTTTTCCGCCTTCCTATTTGGTAAAACGTGGATTCAGTGCCGTTATAAGCCTCATCACAAAAAAAAACCGACCAGAAATTAGTACTCGTGGGGATTTGCTGTTGCTACTCACAAACATGAAATTAAATGTTTATCTTGTTTAGAAAAGCAATTCCTAGAAAAATCGTGCGGTTTTAAGTTACGTATTTTCTATGAGCTTTTTTGTGCGGTCTCAAGTTTCCGTATAAAAAAAATTGTTTCTTATTTTTACAATCTTTTACGAACTGTACTTTTTATAATACTATCGACCGCATAAAAAGAGGTTTCGTTGTACCCTGACATTCTTTTTGATGCATTGCTTTAAATAAATTCTTCTTTCTCTGATAAATTATTTCTAATGCAACATGTTGCTTTTATTTTTGGACATTCGGTATATATTTATGTTTTTTGTTTGATTTACGCAATGTACTAAATAAATGAAGTACTTATGTATATGTACTCTCATATGCGTTTTGAACAATATGTTTTGATGTTGTAATAATAATTTATTAAGGCCAGGTTTGTTTGATTCAAAAATCCACTTGAAAAATGACAGAATTTATTAAAATGAATTCGTTAAGTGCGTATTGGAGATGCATTAAGTCAGGGTTTTTAGCTAGAGTTTTTTTTACATCTTTCGGGATAAAATCGAGTATCACCGAACTATGAAAGTTTTGTAATGTTGCTAGGTAATGAACTACTGATTTAAAATAATAAACAAGTTCAAATAATTATATGAAGCCAAACGATTATATTGTCTGGTTTGTTTAATTTATCTAGAGTATATTTGATGCCATTTTGTTCCACACAGTTTAAATAGCATTTTAATTTTTAACTTCCCATAGGAAGTTATTGTAATGGGTCCGATTTTACGAATAGCTAATTTTGATATAGCTCCACGTTTCAAGGTCACTAGAATCCGAATCCATCGTTTTTAGCGTGATGTCTGTGTGTGCGTTCGTTAGTTCGTTCGTGAATTTTTTTCGTCTCGCATATCTCGAGAACAAATAATGATATCAACTCCGGACTAATTTCATTAGATGCGTAATCAAAAAATGAAGACCGGATAAAGTTTTCAGCAAATTCGGATTAGCGGTTTGTTTTTTGTGGTAAAAAAAAAAACAGAATTAACTTTATTAAGGTAACATATATGTTACTTTATTAAGGTAATATATACGTATCTATAGATTATATGGATTTTTTACCATAACATTATTATATAATGGCCTAAGAACCTTCCTTGATGTTAAAACGCCAGTATATTATTATAAAATTTAAAAAATAAAAAAAAAAAAAACGAAATAAGAAACTGTTTTTGAAATATATTTTGTCTCGCATATCTTGAGAACAAATGATGTTATCATTTGTTTGATAAGGGTGGAGCCGCCACCCTTAGGTACAGAAGGCGAAGCCCCCGGTATGATGCAAGGGGCAAAGCCTCTATCGGGGGCCCAGGGGAGAAGTTGCCCGAAATGGAAAAAGAATTATTTATGTTCAGTAGTCTCTAGTCTTTAAGGACAACCAATGGGAAGTTGACAGTGTGGGTAGACCTGTCCCCCAAATTTTTTACATGGATATGGTTTTTGGTTGGGGTACAAATGTTCGTAAGTGAGTATGTAAACCAGATAAATAGCTAATGTTTGTTGTTGTCCCTATGTGTACATACTGAACCATAATGCATATCCATGATTCAGTGCAGTCCCTTACTTTTTTCTACGAAACCCTAATAAATTATGACTTTATGATTAAAATAATTAAACAGTTGTATTTAATTTTGATTTTTTGAAATGTTTTCGGCTTAGAAGAACCTTTCAATTGATTTTATAATTGTTTTTGTTCAAATTTAAAAACAGTTCACTTTTTGTAGAAAGAAAATGTATTCATTTGAGATTTTGCTTTGTTTCAGAAAGGGGAACAGAAGATTTGAATCGTATTTTGTGATTCATTTTTGGTAAGCTATTTAATTTTTTTTTTATATTTTACTTATTTTGATTTTTTTTTTTTTTGTACAAAATGTTAAAAAGAAACAAAAATAAACTCTTACAAAAATCTTCTAACAAAATTCAATTTTGAAGAAATTGTAAATGGTGTCTTTTCTGTTTTGCTCAACCAATTTTGAAGATTTTCCCTTTCTAATTTTTTTCCGACAATTTTCTCTAGAAGACAAAAAGAGACATACCTGTATTGCGAAGATCTTTTCTCAGAACCGAATCTCAATTTGAAGAAACACTTTTATTGATTTCATGGGTTCAAAATCCATTTTGTTTTTGTGTTTTTTTGCTTTAATATATAATATAACCTTGTCACGCCGGGTTTATTTATGGATATATGGGGCGTCATAAAGGTCTATCGCCGGCGGCATCAACTTACCTTGGTCTTGACTTCAAAGAAAAAAAAATACTGAGTTTCTGTTTTAAAATTTATATTTATTTGTCTGTAGCTGTAGTGAATTCTCTTGTGTTAATATTTGCTGCAGTTTATTATTTAATTCAGTAGACAATATTAATAATATAATAATAAATGTTGTGGAATTATCACGAGTATTATAATTTAATTATAGCCGATTATCTCATCTTTGTTTGTTTTTCATATTTTTTCAAGGAAAAGTGCAGAAGATGAATAATTTTTTTTTCAATTACTCACATTTTTATCTGATAGTGTTCTCTTTTCTTAAATAAATTGTAATTCAAAGTTTTTTGGTTACATTAATATTTTGAAAAAAAGTTTTATTCGAAATCGATTCCGAGCTTAAGGTACCATCACAGTGTGATCGGCCGAAAAATAGTCAATTTTCGCCATTTTTTTCGGATGGATAGGATAGGGGAATGCGGATGAATTTTTTTTTACGATTAATACCACTATTTAACAATACAAAAATATTTTTTTTATTCATTTTTATTTATTTTTTATAATTATTATAATTTTTTGAAAAAAGTGTCTTTAAAAAAGGGCGGATATTGATGCCCACGACTGCGGCCGCAGTTTTCATCTGGGGGGAAAAAATCAAATAGATTATCAATCTGTAGGTAAGCCGCTATTAGTGATGAGCAAATGCAAGATCAAGACCAAAACTTGGCAGTCTTGGTCTTGGTCTTGTTCTTGCATTAAGAATCTTGGCCTTGGTCTCGCTAGAGCAGTTTGAGTCTTGGTCTTGGTCTTGCAAAATGCAGTCTTGGTATTGCTAAAGAATCTTGCACTTTCTTGCATTTTTTTATTAGCGAATTTTTTCCTTCTAAAATCAGAATTTTCTCTCTTTACGGTATTAATTATACTTTTAAACTATTTAAATAATTTAGCAAGAGTTTTGCCTTTTTTGCTGTTGTCTTGGTCTTGCTCACTTGAATCTTGGTATTGGTCTTGCAGCCATACTTATAGTCTTGCTCTTGGTATACATAGTCTTGGTCTTGGTCTTGCAAAAAAATGCAAGACCAAGACCAAGACTATGTATACCAATAAAATAATTTTGCTCATCACTAGCCGCTATGTACCTACGAGACTTTTTTTTTTTTGAAATTTTCCTAATTTTCAGACGGAAAACTATAGAAAAATTTTGTACTTTTTATTCAAACTGCCGCTATTTTTTCAAATTTCAAAGAGAAGTTCCCATAGGTACATAGCGGCTTACCTACAGATTGATAATCTATTTAATTTTTTTCCCAGATGAAAACTGCGGCTGCAGTCGTGGGCATCAATATCCGCCCGTTTTTAACGACACTTTTTTCAAAAAATTATAATAATTATAAAACATAAATAAAAATGAATAAAAAAAATATTTTTGTATTGCTAAATAGTGGTATTAATCGTAAAAAAAAATTTATCGCCATTCCCCCATCCTATCCATCCGAAAAAAAATCGCGAAAATTGACAATTTTTCGGCCGATCACACTGTGATGATACCTAAGCTTATCTGAAACGAAAGCGATACTCTTTTCTAAACCAAGTTTTCTGGTTACATTAATATTTTGAAAAAAAGTTTCAAAAACTGAAAGCGTTACTCTTTTAAACCCGAGTTTAAACTAGTGATGTCGGATGATTAATCGATTAGTCGGTTTAGTCGACTATTTTACCTTTTATTGAATGATTAAAATGATTTTTTTTTAAATGACTAAAAACGACTAATTTAACAATTTTTCTGTATTATTTATTGGACTTCAAAAAATGGAAACTAAAAAATATCTATCTATATAATTTTTCACTTTTATGTGATTAAAATATATTGTGATATTTCATATCTTTCTTTTTCTTAAAAGAAAAATATTAAAAGTCCATAATTAAATTTGAAAAAAAAACCTCGTTTTTGGAAGCGCTACGTAAGTTACCTTACCATGAATTCAACTAAAAATTTAGTCGGTTAGTCGATTACTCTGTACTCGATATTTTCGACTAATGACTAATTTTATCTGAAAAACAATTTTAGTCGATTAATCGATTAACTGCTTCTCGGCCCGACATCACTAGTTTAAACAATCACCACTCTTTTTTAAACCTGATTTTTATCGAAAACCGTCAGGCATATTTTTTTTTTTGGTGGTTTGTGCATAGAAGTTTTCACTTTAGAAACAAGAAATTTAAACAAACGGTGTTTGGTGTGAAAAGCAAATAAAGGTGCGGTAAGCGTTATAACGTTTATAATGATTTAGGGTTAAAATCCCCAAAGAACAATGTGATATAAGAACGTACCTATATACAATTTTATCTACTATAGACATATATATCCAGATACAAAGGCCCTCTTTTTGTTTAAAATTAATTAAAAATAGAATAGAGTGGTTTGAATTGTGTTGAACTCATTATGATCCATGGTATGACATATAATACCGTATAGGAAAATTATGTTTATAAATGGTGTACATTTTTCATAGAATTTTCAAATATAAAATAGCAGTGGGATATTTTTTTGTATTTTTTTCTTTCTCTTTGTGGGACAATAAGTATTATTAATACCTTGACGTCATAAGACGCCATCAACGTCGTAGGACGTTAACAATTCCATATAAAGTGTATTATCTGTCAAAATAGTGTACCAATTGAGCGTTTTTTAGAGTACCTAGAGTGAAGACATTGGTCCGTGCAAGCGCGTTTCCAATGGGTGACCAGTTTTTTATAGCGAGTTCTAAGCACGTATCTTGGTCTAGAGGAGTGCCCACACTTTTGACACGGAAGTGTACCACAACATTAAGTACAGTATCACGTCAAAAGTGTGGGCACCCCCCGGGTCAAGGTATACCCATACTTTTGACGACGTAGTGTGTGCTGTGCTAGAACTCACTATAAAAAATTGATCACCCCGTTTGTGCGGACCAATATCCTCGCTCTAGTCATTACAGATCATGACTGTCAAGGTATTAAAACATTTGAATCTAAATTTTAATAGACACTTAAAAAAAATAGTTTGTCACCAAAGATTCCAATTTAGTGGTCCAGTACAATCTTATAGACAAATTTAGTAGTCCAGTACAATCTTGCGTCTCGAAGCTCAATTATATTGAATGAATTTTTACAATTAGTTTTCTGTTAAATTCCTGACACCAAATATTGAAAACTGTACCATTTAAGAATTATGGTAAATTTTCTTTTTCGGTATTACCGAGCTGTCTCCTAAAAATATATCATACACAGACCTCTACTGTTATCCTGGAAATTTTTTTTTTTAGAATGTACATAAGAATCTTATATCAAATCTTTGTGTATAATTTTGTCTAAACCTGAGGAATAGAAATTAGGGATGAGATAAACTGCTATTCTGCGATCGCAGTTGCGATTGCGACTGCGACTAAAGAATATCTGCGATTTTAAACTGCGACTGCGATTTTTAGTTGCGACTGCTGTTTTTAGTTGTGACTGCTATTTTTAACTGCTACTGCGATTTTTCAATAAAATGCTATGATAGGTAGTTAGTGTTAACATATAAATTATATGTTATGTCACATTTGGCATATTCTTTGTCCACTATAAAATAGAAATTCCAAATTGGACTAGTTTTTACTTTGACATAGTTTTCAAGATTCATTTTTTGTTTTTTTTTTTGTTTTAAAAAGTTATCAATTGTTGCTTTGAATTTCACAGTAATTTGCGAACACTTGAAATTTAGGAACGATACAGATGTTTTTTTTCGAAAATTTTAGATAAAAAAGGCAATAATACAATTGGTAGGTAATTAAAAACTAATAAAATGGTATATCTTAAATATTTAGAAAATTTACAAATATACCTCCGTTTTGGTAACAAAAAAATATTGATATATATGAGGATATACAATGTATGTTATATATTATCATATTATGTATAATATACATCACCCATACACCTACAAGAGTCCACAGAAAAATGACAGAAAATTACTTGTGTTAAATACAAATATGACACAAAATCGCAGTCGCAACATACATAAGCAATGTAGAGAACAGAAATAGCAATAGCGCCAGTAGCAGTTTTAAAAGTCGTAGTCGCAACATTACTTGAGTCGCAGTCGCAACCTGCGATATGCGATTTTTTAATATCTGCGACAAAATCGCAGTCTGCGATTTCACATACCATCCCTAGTAGAAATAGTGGTGGGCTCTAATGGGTTAAATCACTTGTACAATTTTAACCCTCCAGAGACAATGGGGCGTTATGAACCGATAATAATAAAATGCGGCCTTTTGTTCCATCTAACGACTGGACTCTATGATAACCAGTTTTATCTAAAATTTCTTTAAGACAAGAATGCATTTACCTATTTCGATTATATTATAGAATTTTCTCGAAAAAAATTCGTGATTATTTCACCATGATTTGATTTTTTTTAACAGAAACGTGCTTAGAATATTGATACGTCTATTTTTATTAGGATGAATTAAGAAGGTTAATATACTTTAATATGAGTAAAATATACAGGTACCGATGCGATTACCGATTGATACTTAAACTTTCCCCTTTCCCCACCATCGGAGTACACCAACTTTAACACACTTATGTATTCTGTTGTGGAAGCCATGAAATATAAAATTATAATAATGTAGAATATTATAATATTTACTATGCGTATAAAAATTCTGACCCCGTAAAAGATCAAAGTCAGAACTCAGTTATACCTACATTAACCTTGTTGTGTGGTTGTTTCTTCATGTAAAATTAATTCCTTTGTTTTGATTTATCGCGCATAGAACTAATTTCAAAGTTTTGTTCGTTCTAATGCCGACCCTTGAACGCTGCCGAGTGGAGCAGTCGATCGGTCGGTCGGTCGGAACTCTACTTTGAATGTTTAAGCTAGCATGAAATTTTTTTTTGAAAATTAGAAAAAAATTAGTTGAAAGGAGGAGTTTTGTAAGGTCAAAATATAAAAATATACTTAGATTTTTTGTAGTTTAGACATAGTCTAAGAGGGCTACATAAAAAAGCTTGTTATCGCTACATCCTTTTTTATAGGCAAGTTCAAAAAATAATCTTGTCTGCCAGCGCAATAGCGTGGCTTAACGCAGGAGCGGCCGCTTAAATAGTTAAATTTCGATATTAAAAATTTTATAAGATGCATGTGTTATAACTATGGAAACAGTTTTTATTTTCAAACTTTTTTTAAAAAACCGACTTCAAAAAGTAATGAATAATTAATAGCACGTATTTTGAAGTCAGGCGTAAAAGCGTAGTATAAAAATGTAGCTCCACAAGAATTCATTATTCATTAATTTTGCAAGCACATCAGATCACATCTTTTTATACCACGCCACGCCTGACTTCAAAATACGTGCTATTAACTATTTATTACTTGTTGAAGTCGGTTTTTTAAAAAAAGTTTTATTTTAGTACTTAAACCATCTTTTTTTTTTTTAATTAGGTCAGTGCACTATAAAACGTTTCTTTCTATTGAAACATTCAAAAGTTTTTCCTTTTCGAAAATCCCGACACATTTTTTTTATTTTTATATTTTTGTCCACTGCAAACTATCGAGGTGTGTCAATTCGTACACCGACGCACATAGGTCACGTATTGAGCACCAGGTGTCAATGAATTTTGTATTTTTCGGCGACTATTCACACGGGTATTTAATTGCACAGGAAATCCAAAAAAAAAACCAAGGTGTGGCCGTCACGTTTTTTTCGTACGCTACTGTAATTAATAAATCTCCACTTACTTTACCTAGCGCTTAAGTATTTTTTTTTACTTAAGTTGGCTATATGTAAAGCGAGGAATTGTAGTGTAGTATAAATCATTATGTCAAAAAATTGAATCCTTTTCCAGGAGCGTAAAAACAAGTATGAGGGGTTAAAAAATGAAAATAAACTGTAATTTAAAAACTATAGTCATTTACAAATTTTAATTGTTATTATGTAAATGCAAAGGAAAATGATACTTTCAGTGAAGTGTAGCACACCTTTTAACATTTATTAATTTTCAACAAAACAGTAGTCAATACTGGCTAGATGCCTAGATGTTAGCTGCAACTAATAATTAAAAACCAATAACCAAAATACTTTTTTGCAACTAATGACTGAAAAATTCAACTACTAGTATTAACTAATAAGTAATTTAGTTTTTAGTTGTAGTTGTTAGTTACAGGACCGGATTAACCCTGAATGTCGCCCTAGGCACCATGCAAAATGCCGCCCCCACCTTTTGCTTGAAAAGAAGAAAATCTTAATTTTTCCTACTTTTTCCAACTTTCTCTTAAAATTATCGCAAAAAAGGCAGGAAAATATTATTTTATTCTCTGATTATTTACTGAACATAAAAACGTAATAAACAAACATGACTGACGATATAAAAAATCACAACCATAAGTTTTAAAAAATTGAATCCTATTTGCAATCTATTTTCGATCGAAAGATTTTGATAACAAAAATTTATAGTAGATGTTATATATTTGAAAGAATATTTCTTTCCTTACATCATCCATTTTGGAAATATCGTTATTTTCGATATCGATAATTTTCGATAACGAAAAGTAGGTTTTAATAGTCGCAATATGTTCGGAACACCCACAACTTGCTTCGCTTAAGCCTTCAAAAATTTCGTTATTTTTGAGCTACGACGCACCGTTTAGGAGATATTTACGATTAAAGTTTTCGATTGCGAAAGTTAACGAAAAGTAGTTTTTTTAAAAATTGTTCTATTACTGACCAGATCTATGGGACTAACAGAGCCTAAATTAACTAGTTATAACCAATTTAGGACAAGTTACGCGGTATCGATAATTTTCGATACCGAAAAGTAGGTTTTGACAGTCGCAATCCGTTCGGAATACCCACAACTTACTTCGCTTAAGCCTTCAAAAATTTCGTTATTTTTGAGCTACGACGCACCGTTTAGGAGATATTTACGATTAAAGTTTTCGATAGCGAAAGTTAACGAAAGGTAGTTTTTTAAAAAATTGTTCTGTTACTAACCAGGTCAATGGGACGAACAGAGCCTAAATTAACTAGTTTTAACCAATTTATGACAAGTTACGCGGTATCGATAATTTTCGATAACGAAAAATAGGTTTTGACAGTCGCAGGACGTTCGGAATACCCACAACTTGCTTCGCTTAAGCCTTCAAAAATTTCGTTATTTTTGAGCTGTGACGCACCGTTTAGGAGATATTTACGATTAAAGTTTACGATTGCGAAAAATAACGATTTGTCATTTTTTTAAAAATATACTATCGTTGACCAAATCAATAGGACTAATGGAGCCTAAATTCATCAATTATGACCAGTTTATAATAAATAATTCTTTATCTTTGCTAGTTCTCGAACAGAACATTCTAAAACTTTTGTTAAATATCTTTATTTAGCTTCTATTTCAATAATTCTTCTAATAGTGATATTGGTTTTTCGACATCTTTATTAACTTTCGAATAGAAACTTTTGTCAAATGTTTTCACCTGTATTTAACTTGTTTTTCGATGACTAAACAAATGGTGAAGTAAATTTTTCGATATCCTTGCTGATATCCAGATAGAACATTCTCGAACTTTCGTTAAATTTCGCTACATGGATCCTTTTTAGCTAACTAATCCGATAGTGAAATCAAGTTTTGGATATCTTATCTGATTTTCACATAGAATATTCTAGAGCTTTTACTGAATTTCATTTTTTGGTCACTTTTTTGATGAACAATCTAATGGTGATGCCAAATTTTCAATAATTTTTCTTTTTTCCAAAAAAATATTCTAGAACTTTTGACGAATTCTGCTATTTGGACACTTTTTTGATGCCCAAACCAATGGTGAAGTCGGTTTTTGGATATATTTTCTATTTTCAGAATAGAATATTCTCGAACCTTTGCCAAATTCCGTTAATTGATCGCTTTTCGATGAAAAATTTGGTGGTGAAATCAGGTATTCGATATTTTTTCTAATTTCCAAAAAGAATATTCTAGAACTTATTCTAAATATCGGTACTTGGTTACTTTTTCGTTGGTCAATCCATTGATTAAGGATTTTTTATGTCTTTTCTGATTATTGAAAGAATATTCTAGAACTTTTGCCAGATTTCGCTATTTAAGCATCTATTCGATGACCAACCCAGTGGTGAAATCGAATTATGTAATAGTTTTAATTTATCTGTATCTTTGTACAAGGAATATGTCCTCATAAAAATTTACAAGACACGCTCCTCTCATATATGTTTTTTCAACAATTCAATTTTTTGACAGGATGATTTATAGTTTTAGTGTATGGAAAAAAATTTTTTCTTCAGTTAGATGTTTACATAACTCACATGCAGTTGATCAAATTAAACTGTGTTTGTTCGTCGCGCGAGCGATGTTACAAACTTTAATTGAGCGACTATGTTATTTATATGAAATTTAATTGTTTTCAAAACAAAATATATTTGTAGAGTACCTCTTTAGTTCGTGCCACAAAAACTATAGAGCGCATTTAGAAAAAAATTATAAATGTACTTATGAAACATAGATAAATTATGTGCCGCTTCTAACGAATGGTGAAACGTTTTTCCGGCAATTTTTGACAGGATAATTTATTACCTGCACTATGAATCCTCGCATTAGCTATATGTGATACCTACATAAAATTCTGTTTTTAGTTTGTCATTTCTGATTCATATGCTGAGAGTTTTTTTTAATAGTTATAATTTATTACCATCTGATCCAAGGTTATGTAAAAAAACAGACTCAAAACAACAATCATGGAGGAAAAAAACCAGAATCCCGTTATTTAATTTCTATTTTGATTAGAATTGTAATTAACACTGTACAAGTGATTTATTGGATTAGTTTTAATGTATATGTTCAATACCATTGGTCAGATGTGCTGTTTTTTTTCGGGGAACCCCCTGTGTGTTTGTGTCTGTTAATCAACTGTTCCATAGGGATTCGAATGGTACAGTTTCTCAATTAAATTTATCATGGTGGATGTAAAAAAAAAAAAATGGGTCAATGAACGTATTTTATGGTCGAGGGATTTCTGCGGAAAACGAAAATTTGAAAAAATTTTTAAAATATGACTAAACTTTTAAAAATGTATTTATTTCCTTTTGTAATAAATAGTATGTACTTAGAATTCAAGTTCTAGGACTTTTAAGTTGAATCATAATTAATAAATAGTGTATTTTTCAGTTACCAAAGTAATAAAGACTTATCTTATTTTTAAATCTATATTTCCTGTGTTATGCAGCCAAAATATGGAGATTTGAATGTTTTATACATACAGTATCTTTCATAAAGTTTGCACTAAATGGAAAATCTTTTTTTACTATTGTTTTTTTGGAAATTATTTTACTCGAGCTGTAAGTAATTTTCGTCTCTGTCAAAATGAAAAATTAGTTAAACATTATATAACTTTTCGATTGCTATTTGGCGAGAAGCTGAAAATTTCAAAATTACAAATTATGAAAAATCGTAATAATTTGAAAATTTTTGATTATTTCCTCATGAAATTTTTGCATTGTATCAAAACTGGATCTAGTAAACATATTCCGGTAGCTAAGAACAAAGCGTAAAAATCCACTTTCCCAAAATATGACTTTAAGTGGCTCTAAATTTAGTAATCTGGACCTCATGGGGATCACGTCACTCAAAACCTTCTTGAGGTTTATCCAGCAGTTTTCAGACAAACAAAAATTCTAAGAACTGTTGAATTTCGGCTCCTATTCGGTCTTAATAACACTCCTAAATAAGTTACAAATTTGAATTTACTAATATTATTTATATAATAGGATATGATACTGAACTGTTTTTTTTTTTTTTTTTTTTTTTAAAAAAACAGTTTTTGCTTGCGGTAAATGAAATTATACGACCATTATTAGAGCCATCATGTTTGTAGATTTATAGTTTTTAGTAATTTGAAGAACATAATGTTGAAAATATCTGAAAAAAATTAAATAAAATGTTTCCATGTGTAAATTAATGCTTAGCAACTTCTAAGGAAACCGTGAGGTTTTGAACGTTTTGAGTTATGTATTTTCGATGACTTTTTTTATGCGGTTCCGATCCACCGCATAAAAAAGTTTTTTTTACAATCTGGACCGAATTAAAATTTTTATAGCTATTTATATTTTTGAATATATTTTTTTTGTGCAATTTTTTTTTTATACGGCCCCTATCTACCGCATAAAAAAAGGTTCAGCTGTACCGATATAAAAGTATTGAAATACTACAGTCGGCACTATGAAAGTGTTACAGCACGGGACTAAAATCACAGTTTCATAGTGAAATAAAAAAAAATATGTAGACGCCAGTAATTAGTTTACTGCTATGTACCTGTACTACGACAATAACAAAACAAACGTTCTGCGTGTACTTACTTACATGTAGTGTTTGATTGTGTTTGTCACATCAGAGAGGTGAAAGTAATATTAGTTGTAACACTTTGGTAGTGCACAATTTCTTATGGCTACTGTATATTGAAATTTTTACATATAACATTTCTGAATATATGAAATTTTAAAACTACTCTTGAAAAAATCCCATCCACAGACGATACCTTTAATTTGTTACTAAATTAAATAAGTTTTATATGTATAAGGGGGAAACAGCATTGATTTTATTCTGTTATTTGTACGGCTAATTTTTCTGTGCACTTATCCGATCATATTCATCATTGAACCCTCCATCTCAAAGTACTAAAATTAACGTAATTGGTACGTATATATTTCTGTAGATTGTTCGTTCACTCGCTGATGATTACTGAACAATAATAAACAATGCATTATTAATTTTATTATGACTTTTGATTGTTTTCAAGTTATCAGCCATGAAGGTTTTAGTGATTAACTAATTTTTCCCCCAATCAGTAGATCAAAATAATATTATTTACTGTTACAGATAGTAGACAGCGAAAGCAGAATGGTCGCCATATTCGCCATATACAGAGTCGGTGTATACAATATTTTGAGCTGAGATTCATAAAATGTATAAAAATATTTTGAATCTTTTAGTGGAAAAAGTGAATACTGTAATATCAGAATTAACAGAATAAAGTTGATCGCTAAATAAAAGACAAAAATTTTTTCAGGGTGGCTACTTTTTGTGATACCGGAATAATCAGACATTTAAGTAGTCGGGAGAAAATCAGGGAAATGTCAGGGAATTTTCATTGAATTCAGGAAATTTTTAATCTATGATATTTGAATTATTTTCTGATGAAAATTCCATGGTAAACCCAGTGAAGTTTTCGTAATATTTCTCTGTAAAAACGTATACAAAACAAAATAACGATTATGTAAAAAAAAAAATCTAAAAATTTGGAGCCATTTAGGGTGCTGATGGCTAGGAACTTCGGTACTATATCGGTTTGATTACACTTTTAATTGTATCGAAAATAAAAAAAATTGAATGTTTATTTTCAAAAAGGAATAAATTCAAAACATTCCTAATTTTTATTTTCTTGATAAATTCTACGGCTATTTTAAAAAATTATTGGAAACTAAAAAAAATTCCAGCGTACGTCAGAATGACTGAAGGGCTAATAAAAATTCTAAAAAATTTGGAGGACAGGTCTACCCACACTGTCAACTTCCCATTGGGTGTCTTTAAAGACCAGAGACTACTGTACATAAATAATTCCTTTTTCATTTCAGGCGACTCCTGCCCTGGGCCCCCGATAGAGGCTTTGCCCCTTGCACCATACCGGGGGCTTCGCCTTCTGTACCTAAGGGTGGGGGCTCCACCCTTATCAAACAAATGATAACATCATTTGTTCTCAAGATATGCGAGACAAAATATATTTCAAAAACAGTTTCTTATTTCGTTTTTTTTTTTTTTTTTTTTTTTTTTTTTTTTTTTTTTTTTATTTATAATAATATACTGGCGTTTTTAACATCAAGGAAGGTTCTTAGGCCATTATATAATAATGTTATGGTAAAAAATCCATATAATCTATGTTATCTTAATCAAGTTAATTCTGTTTTTTTACCACAAAAAACAAACCGCTAATCCGAATTTGCTGAAAACTTTATCCAGTCTTCATTTTTTGATTACGCATCTAATGAAATTAGTCCGGAGTTGATATCATCATTTGTTCTCGAGATATGCGAGACGAAAAAAAATTCACGAACGAACGAACTAACGAACGCACGCACAGACATCACGCTAAAAATGATAGATTCGGATTCTAGTGACCTTGAAACGTGGAGATATGTCAAAATTAGCGATTCGTAAAATCGGACCCATTACAATAACTTCCTATGGGAAGTTAAAAATTGGGTTTTTTAAGACTTTTAGGTGCCCGTGCTATTAATAGCTTCGGTACTGGTAAATCGGTTCCATTTCCATTATTGTTAAAAAAAATTTAAACTGGAAAATTTTTTTTAGTAGTCAGGTAAAAACTTATACCCGGTGTCCCATTTGGATGTATACATACGATTTACATGTCAATTTTTAACATTGAATTCCCATAAGGAAAAAGTTATGTCACAGGAGTGCTTTGAACAACCTAATAATACTAATTTAATATTATAACTACTGTTACTATAGCTTTAACAATAATAATGCAGTGAAGTAAAGAAATAAATGTCGCAATTTTCAAGCAATTCACATTTTTACATAATAAATATATTTTGTGTCATCTGCCTTAAATTCAGAAAGACATTTTTTTTATTTTCTTGGAAATAAATATTAAAATAATAAAAATACAAAAAAAATATTCTGTTGAAGAAATAGTGCAGATAATTTGGTTGAAAAAAATTATTTTATAAAAGAAAATTACCAAAAATAGGAATATGTTTATCCAAACCCGCGTCGAAATATTGAACCTGCATTAAACCTACATTATTCCTTTTAATTGAATTAAATAGGGTTAAAGTAGTTTCAGAATTACATGCAAAAAAAGCCTACGTTAAGCCTACATGTTGTCGCAAAATGACAGATTCTCCACTTATAGTGTCAAAGTAGTATCTCTACTGACCCTACAATACTGCTCCTTGACCCTTAAAATCAGATGTTGTGAGACTGAAAAGAGGTTCTTAATCGTAGACATACAATACACTAATACATATACGCATACGTACATACATACATCCATACATACATATATGTGTACATTCGTACGCGTATGGATGTATGCATGCACGCATGCGTATAGATATGGTTTTAAAATGAATACAAAAGTATTTTATTATTTTACGTTTATTAATTTTAAGTATATACATTAAGTACAATTCAAATTATATTCATTTAACCCATGTTTTACATATTTTAAACACCATTTAAATGGTAATAATTTCTTTTTAATATTATTTTTTAATAATAATAATTCTATGTATATTTGACAATTAATTTAACTATTTGATTCTTGTTATTCAAATATAAACAATTAAAATGTAATGGTTTTTCAGTTCTTTCACAATTATCATTTTTAGTTCATCTCAGTTTTTTCATATAAACACAAAATTTTAATTTTACATCTCACCCCAGGGCTTGTTTACCGCTTGTAATCCGCTTCAGCGTCACCACAACAAGCTAACAATTATTTTAAATGCACCTCAATTTTTAACAATTAAAATGTAACGTTTTTTTTTAAATTTTTTCACAGTTTTCACTTCTAATTCATCTCAGTTTCTTCATATAAACACAAAATTTTAATTTTTCACCTTATGAATTGTAGAGTTCATTTACCCGGTTCAAATTAAAATTTACACTTAACATTGATTCAATTTTAATTACCAAATGATTTACGTAATACTTTGTGAGGTTGTTTACATTTAAATTGATACAAAATAAAGAAATAATTACTACACATATTTGACAATAAATTTGATACACTTTACTAAATTCGTTTTAAAGTCGTCATTTCTTCAAATAGCTGAAACATATTCACACGCATTATCGGCCATTTCCGTCGTCTGTGTCGTAAAGTTTCGTTTATGTCTATTGTTCATCTTTGTCAATCATTCCGGTATATAATGTATATGCATACATATATACAGTGTCTTTTATAAAGTTCGCACAGTATGGGAAACTTTTTTACTAATAAAATTTTTTGAAAAATATTCTAGCAGGGTTAGTTATTGCATCAGTTAAAATGAAAAAATAGCTAAACTTATCTTATCCTACAAATATAAAGGTTTAGATGACTATAATATTGAAATAATGGAACATTAGGAGTGGAAGTCATCAGGAAAAAATAAAATGAAAGATTAATTTAATTTAAAAATAAAAATTCGTCGGAATGTCCAACGTGGCGACACTAGCTCCGGCCTAGCACAACATTCATGGCACAACAACCATCGTTTTGATTTTGAAAACCCCACAGTAATACAAACAGAAGCACATTCTAGAAAAAGATTCTTTCTAGAACATTGCTGGATATGTTCCATACATCCCAACGCCAACCTTGCCACGGACTCGTCTGAACTTGACAGCCAATACAGTCACACCTTCAACAAATTCGCGCCCAATACTTTGCCGGAACATATATAAACCGCCAACTTTTTTCGCACGTTGTCATTTTGTTTGCCAACACTGTAACTGAATTTTATATATTTTTTTTAAAAATTAATTCACAATGCAATTATCGAACAAATAATTTTTCTTTTATACAACAATGTTTTTAAGTTTTTAATTTTAAATTTTAATTTCATAAAAAATACCTTTTTGTGATATTATTTTATAAATTTTTTTCCATGTAAGTAATTGCATGTTTTTTGACAAGTATTTGTTTACTATTAATTTCATAAATATGCACTGTATTTTTTTATATATTGTTTTTATTTTTATTAAAGGAATACGCCTGAAGACGGAAGCACTAGCTCTTCCGAAACCGGTTGCGCAATTTTTAAATTAAATTAATCTTTCATTTTATTTTTTCCTGATGACTTCCACTCCTAATGTTCCATTATTTATATCTTATCCTAGTTTGCAATTTGACAGGAAACCGGAAATTTCAAATCTGTGATATATAAACAATAACATTGTGTCCTTTGAAATATTAAGGAAATTTTGACATCGTATCAAAATTTGGTATGATAAACGTATTACAGTCTGCAAAAATAAAGGTCAAAAATCTGCTTTTCCAAAATACGACTTTAAGTGGCCCTAAATACAAAAAAGTTCATGAATTCTAGCAAAATAAAAATTATGCCGTTCTTTGAGATCTGTTTATTCATAAAGTCACAACTGTCATCAATGAAATGAAATTTTCGTAACGAGGAGGTATCTTGACTACTTACTGCAAAGAAAATAAAGCAATAACAATTGCTCATGCTTGTTAAAACAAAAATGTTACAAAGCACGTCTTTTTGTGACCAAGTTAAATTTTTCTATTGAAAGACCAATGTCTACGGCAATATTTTGATGATAATTGTGATTTTATGAATATGCAGACTAGGCAATTTAAGTGTAGTAAACATATTCTGATAGCTAAATATTATAGTCTGCAAGAATAAAGCTCAAAAATCTGTTTTTTGAAAATACGGCTTTAAGTACCGCTAGATTTAAAAAATTTTATGAATTCTAGCAAAATACAAATCATACCGTTCTTTGAGATCTGTTTATTCATAAAATCACAATTGTCATCAATGAAATGAGATTTGCGTAAAGAGTATTTTGACTACTAACTGCAAAGAAAATAAAGAAATAACAATTATTCATGTTTGTTAAAATTCCAATATTACAGAGCGTGTCTTTTTGTGACCAAATTAAATTTTTTTATTGAAAGACCGATGTCTGTAGCAATATTTTGATGATAATTGTGATTTTATGAATACGCAGATCTCAACGAATGGTATAAGTTTTATTTTGCTAGAATTCGTACAATTATTTTGAATTTAGGGTCAGTTAAATTCGTGTTTTGGAAAAGCAGATTTTTGGGCTTTATTTTTGCAAACTGTGATATTTAGCTTTCGAAATATATTTACTATGCCTAATTTTGATACGATGCCAAAATTTCATCAGGAGGTAATCAATAACTTTCAAATGATTATCATTTTTCATAATTCACAAATTTGAAATTTCCGGTTTCCTGTCAAATATTAAGCGGGCGGTAAGATGTGTTTAGCTAGTATCTCATTTAAACTGATGCACTAATTAAGCCCACTAGGATATTTTTCAAGGAATCAATAATAAAATTGTTTCCCATATCATGCGTACTTTATGAGAGACACTGTATATATGTATATTATTTTTTCCCATATATTTTTTTAAACTAATAAAATGGTTTGAGACTACATCGAACCTGCTCAGACCTACTATTTAATTGTTTATAAAGTGTTAAGTAGCATTAAGATAGGTTTATGGACGGTTAAGTAGCTTCAATGTAGGGTTATTATTTGTAAACATTGTGTTTGTAGGTTCATTAAGAGTCGATATAGGTTCACTTAGGGTGAATATAGGCTCATTTAGATGTTAGAAGGGTCAATGCAGTGTTAAAATCTTGACTCGGGAAGCCCTCTTGTGACATAACTTTTTCCTTATGGGAATCCAATGTTAAAAATTAACATGTAAATCGTATATATACATCCGGCCGGGATACCCAGTATATTATCTGGAAAACCGGAAAATAGTAGGGAAATTGGGTCTTGAGAAAAGTGGTAATCTTGCTTAACGTGCGTATCCACTTTTTTTAGAAGTTTTATTGACATTTACATTTTATTTATATGTTTATGCGTTTCAGAACAGATGTATATATTTTCAACAAAGCAATTATGTATTTATAACCCGTCACTTCAAAATATTAACGTACTCCAGCTCTGTTACGGGCTAATGTACTCCACTCTCTGATAGATAGGTATGTAAGATATTAAATTTAAATGAAAAAAAATTGGTGTAACAATCGATACGTTACATTATTTTACAGTAACTAATTGTGTTAATTATATTTAACGAGGTCATGTGTGAGAAATAATCATGAAATATAATTTGAGTAATTGTTTTTCCACGATTTTTACAGTGTGAAAATGTTAAAAGTAGTTCTATGGAAAATTTTCTGATTACACTGATAGTTTGAATAAGCGACTTTAACATGCTATTACATCAAATCAGGGCGGCGATCGACCTGGAAAACCTGGAAAAGTCCGGGAATTTCAAATTTCTGGAAAAGTCGGGGAAAGTCAAGAAATTTCAGTCGTAGTCAGGGTCTTTTACAGTTTTTGCCCCGGCGAGAGTGTCGACTGATAGTTTTTTTTTTTGCTGTATTTTTGCCACTGACGAGCAAAAAAAAGGTCGTCTTTAAAATTGTATTTTTAGAAATTACTTTATTTTTAAACAATATTTTTTTCGGAATAGTTCCTGGAATTTTATTCAGAGTCAGGGAAAAGTCAGGGAATTATGAAATTGGATTTCAATCGCCACCCTGCAAATTCATGTGTAAAATAAGTTATTGTACGGAACACTATTTACACAAATACCGACTTACACCTGTCCGATTTATTTTTTTTTTCAAGAATTCCTTCTTGAGAGAAATAAAATCACGAATTCATTAGCTAATTTAGCAAATTGTTTTTAGGTTAATACAGTAACATATGATCTAAAAAAAAAAATTCATTTAGAAATTTCAACAATTGATTTATCGATTTGTAATCTCTTCTCGGTATGATTTATTCTACTATATCATTCAATTATCAATTTGGCTTACTTTTCGATTAATTTATGTACATGAATTGAAAGTATAGAATTTCTAACAGAATTGAAAGTAAATTTATTTAATAAAACTATAAAATAAAATAACTCGCTGGGTGCCTGCGTGATATTAGAAAAGAAATATGGTCATGCGCAGTGTACGCATATAATATACCATATCGGGAAATGAACGTGTATAAAATCGGATTTCCACCGAACGGACTAAACAGAAATTCGTATCAATTTCAATAAAACTTCAACTATTTACGAACGATTGAAATTCAAATTACAGTTCAACAAATCTGACTTTGCCGCTATCAAGGTAATTTTTTCTTTATTGTAAGTACTATCTCACTATATCACTATCTCACTTTTAATGACCTTGATGCGGCTAAGTCAGATTTGTTGAACAATACCTATAATCTCAACTCTCTGACTCTGAGAGTCTCGAATGAGTTTTGTTTCTTAAGTCTCAACTGGAAGCAATCAACATCAGAGTGTTTTGTAATTGTTTGAAAACAGATTTATGGAAATAGATTTATCCTCTATACTTACACGAAACAAAGACCGATCATCACAGGTTTCATAGTGAATTAAAATCACAGACCAATGAACACTATTATACTACTAGATAAAGCGTAAAGCCAGTTTCTAGACATTTTTCTTGAAGCAGGTAATAAGGGTGAGACGGGTGAAGTTTAATGAAATATTATAATGTCAATTTTTGAGCAAATGCGACTATAATTATTGCAGGACATAATTTGTATACGTACGTATTTTGAAAATAAAGCGAATACCACTTTTTTTCTTTCAAAATTTTGCAGTTTCTTCTCAATATTATATTATATTTTGACAATAATTATTTGAAAGCGTAACTACGGATACAAATCAATTACTATATAACAGAATGCTATTAAGGTCGGAACTTGGTCGTATGTGACTGCTTCAATTACACATTTATATTATATGTCTATATAATATAATATATAATATGTTCACTGGTCTGTGATTAAAATTCATATAGTGTTTGAAAAATTATCAAACTAGATCGGCTGGGACTCTAACCCGGATCTCTTGGTTGCTAGCCAAGCACCTTACCAACTAGGCTACCGAACCGCTTGTTCGAGTGCCATTCCAATCCAATAATTAATCAAACACATCCTCTCTTTTAATGCGAGACGCAGTTATATTTTTAATTTCAAATGTTTCAAATTTCAAAGAAAAAAAAATTCATAGTGATAAAGCAATGGTTATTTTTTTTTTGTTACTTTACATACCTATATATACCTACCACAGCTATGTATTTTCCTGTTTTACTAATGCGTTCTACTTGCTACTTGTTACTAATCATTAATCACTAATTACTAAATGGTCCATCCAGCAAGCCTCATTGGACAAACGTACGACTCATGAAAAGAACACCTTTACTTTGCAACTTATTGCATAAATAACTATTTTGATTTGCAGTTTGCTATTTTATTTTTATTTTAAAATAAATTTTGTACACATGTATTAATGCCGGATACGAAATGTTTTAGCTACCCACAGTGTATACATAATATGTCTGTATTTGTACGCTTTCCGACTATTCTTTTCATTTTTTTTTTTATATTTCTTATGTGAAACAATTGACTATAAATAATTAATTGTAATTAACATTGAAATGCGATAAGAATGTCAACTTGTCGTAAGTTCATTAACTATTTATTGCTTATAATTATGCTTACCATATGTAAGTAAGTACACATATCTGTAGCTTGTTAAACAATAAATATGAGGTTAGATTATAATTTTTGTACCAAGTGTCTGTATTTTGTTAGATATAATAACTTTAAATATATTGTATAGACAGGAAACGGTTATCGACACTATATTGTATTTGTTTGAAAAAAAAAACTGATGTCTCAAATCAAAAAGATATGAAATTTTATTTAATTAAAAAAATTACATATTGATTAAAAAATTATCAAACTGGCTCGACTGGGAATCGAACCTCGGATTTCTTGATAACTAGTCAAGCATCTTCCCGTTAGGCCACAGATTTTCTGTTTAATAGCCACTCCATTTTGGTACCGAATTAAACACATACTTTATGAAATTTGATGGTGATTGTAACTTTAATTTTAATTTTGAAAAATAAAAGTGTATTTCTGAACAAAATTTGACCATTTTAACATTATCTAAAAACCATCGATTAATCGAAATGAAACCACTCGTATGAATTGCTGTTGGAGAAAGATAAAGTTTTTGATCGTGGTGATGTCATAAGGTACATTTTTTCAAATTTATAGTTTTTATCAAAAAACTGTCTAATTATTACTCATCCCATTTTTGATGAAATTAAAGACGTAAAATTATCAAAATGAAAAATGATTTTCTAGATAGAATTTAACGATTTTGATAGTAAAAATGAAAACTGCAACCGAAATCACTCAAATTTATTTATTATTTCTGTTTATTGTACGCCTCGTTATAAAAATAATAAAATTTTCATACTTGCACTCTCAAAACGATATCTTTGTTCAAAGAAAGATTAAAAATTTCTTTGAAATATTTTTCTTTAAATCAAAAAAATTATTTTTTTGAATCAGAGAAATATTTTTTTGACTACTAAAAAAAAATTATTTTTTTGAATCAAAAACATATTTTTTATTACTCATGCGGGAGAAGTACTAACTTGGCGCACACATTTCTGTACGTAAAATAACTGTTTGCCCACTGTACTCTTCCCACATACCTTTTTGCGTGCGGAAAGTAAACTTTCCACACGCAAATTGATAATAAAACACGCAAAGCCGCCTCTTAATTTTTCATTTAATATGTAAATATTTCATAATTATTTCTATAGAAACCACCAACAAAGTCATTTACACAATATTTAATTCAGAAAAAAAAGGCGAACACTTAAAAATATTATTTTAAAAAGTAATAAAAATATTAAAAATAGTGATAATAATAGAAAAAAGTATGTGAAATTCGTAATAAAAAATAGTACGTGCAACTTGTGCGGGATTGTCGATTGCCCACTCAAGCGAATGAACACACTCACTACGTTCGTGCGCTCAACTTCGCTTTCGTGGACAATCGACAATTTCCCGCACTTATTGCACAATATACTATTCTTTGATTCAAAGAAATTTTTAATCTTTGAACAAAGAAATCGTTTTGAGAGTGTAAATATTTGAAATTGAAGAACTCGTGTCTTGGCCACTAAAGATATACCGTTTAATTAAGACTTCTTTTAGATAGTTGATGTCGTTTTTAGTGTTTCGTAGTCATAATCATAGAACACTTAATTATGGTTTCGTCATTTCTGTTATCGCTTTGCATGGTTTGACACGCACTTGATTAGTTTTTAATACACAGTGGGTCGTGTCTTAATCAATTTCATAGATAGTGTCGTATCTTTAAAATTGAAAAACAAAAAGAATAATGTAAAAAGTTTGTCAGATGCATGTCGGACACGCATTAAATTAGGGTTCCGTAGTCAGTGGTTAGAATTTTTCACAAAATGTCTATGAAACACTAATTTTGTATGATTTATTTCGAATCAAAATTAGCAGAGAATAGGGCCAACAAAAACTGATTTTTAAATCATTTTGTGCAAAATTTGTTCATTTTGCAGACTTTACATTGTCATTACTCATCACATTCTTATATTTTCATATGACTTTTTCTGTTTATAACGATAGTAGTAATAAAATATAAACACCCGGTACTATTATTAACATTATGCATATGAAATTACAATACATAACGTATTGTTAATACACCGCGGTACAAGTTCGTATTCGTATGAGTCATGCCTCATTCTAGATACCGCCGCTGTTTTCTCTGTCATTTAATAAGTGAATAACGTATATAATATGTATACGAATTCGTCGTACAATTTTGCGTTCCACGTTTTTTTAAATGAGTGGTATTTTTATTTAATTTTTAACGAACTGTTCGGCTCGTTTGGCTTTGAAGGTTAAACTCGCTATATACGACTATACATAATAGTATGTAAGTTTATAAATATACAGTCCAGGGCAAAAATAAGTGTACAGTTTCTAAAAGTTGTATCGAAAAATTCTAAACTTGGAATAATTTTTGTTTCTTAAATTCAAAAATAGATTTTGGTACAAGGAGTTTTTAGTTTAATTTGGAGAAGAACGAGAAACATAATTTTAGCTGGTTTATATATGGGTCACTTTGCCCACATGTACTCTACACTATACAGGAACAAACTAATAGTGCTGTTGACATACTAAGAACATTCCCTACGATTAAATTAATATTTCTGTTCACAAAAAATTAAATAAATATAACTTCACTTTAAGTTTATTATTATTACCTATCAGTTAATTTCTGTTCTTATCAGACTACTAAAATTCAAGAAATCTATGGAAACCAAAATAATTCAAAATAAATTTTAAAATCAAAACAATTAAAATCACATTTAATATGCATTTAATTGGCAACAAATATTTGTATTTGTATTAGGGATGTTATGAATATCTGTAATCGTAACTGAAATTACCGGATATCCGAAATAAGTAATTATCCGTAACCGAAACCGTATCCGAAAATAAAAGTTTCGGATTTGTTTCGAATAATAATAGACTACTGCCATTGGAAAATTGAGTTAAATCGAAGAAAATTTTTGCTGCATGTGCTTCTTTTGATAGATTTTTGTTGATTCGTGTTTGGCGTTCACTTTTTTCGGTACAATTTTCCCCGTTTTCCTAAAAAAAAAAAATGTTCACTAAAAGCAATTTATCCGTAACTGTATCCATATCCGAAACATTATCCGATATTATTATATATCCGTAACCGAAACCGAAAAAAATGTTTTTAAATATCCGTATCCGAAATTTCATATCCATAACATCCCTAATTTGTATATTATCTATTTCAAAGCCAACTTTCTGCCATAAATTATTTTATGGTAAATAGACATAAATATGGATTTTGGTTCTAACCCGATGGCAATTTAATTTTGAACTCGGTTTGAAAATAACTTATTATTGTTTATTTTCCATATTTTTGTTATTAGCTTCGTACGTTCATCTATAACCGCGATTTATTCAATATTCACGAATTGGTTACGAGATTCTCATAGAACTTTTTACTTCGGTCATGTGATCCTAATAAACATACTCATATAATTTTTTTTGTAAACATTCAGGAGAGTATCGTTTAATTTTGTCAGTGACTGTAATTGAATTATTTATACATATGAACTTCAACCGTGGTAATTAAACTTATAAATGCGTACGGAATTATGTTTAATTACTTATTTCCTACTTATTAGCATACGTACTCATCTCCGGGAGTCGCATAAAACAAATTATAAAAAAAAAACCTTCATCGACTATTTATTGCTTTATTTTAATTTCATTTGACATTTTCAAAATATACATATCCTTTAGCGAATGGGACAGTATTATTATTTTTCAAAAATATGAAAATGTTTCCTTTATCACTTATGACTAATTAACGTAGTTTTATTGTTGGAATATGTAAGTATACACAGTTTGTGAATTGATATAATTACTAACATCAGTATTAGAGTGATGTTGGTTGTTATTGTTTTTTCCACACTAGTCGTACTCAGTAGTCTTGGTACCAACAGAGTACTTAATACGTATGCACGTATAGTATAGCTGTATTGATGAATTGTGAACAAAATAATGATAAAATTTTTTTTTTCATAAGAACAAGTTTTAATCAGCACATTCTGAATAATAAATATGTAGTTACATAAAATTTGAAAATTTTCCAAGAGAAATATTTCTTCGATAGAATTACGTTAAATCAATTATAAAATTACGATTTACGAGTCGACTTTCGAGTTTTACCTCATCGTCAGGAAGAATGTAATTGGTGGAAATTTTATTTTGGGTACATTTAAATTTTTTTCTATTTTCACTTTTTTCAGTTATAAATCGATAGAACTCATCAACCTTATTAATAGGTGTCATGCATAGAACACTAGAAGCCAACTAATATCAAAAAAGTGTAATTCGCTTGGAGTCATTTGTAGGCCAGTTTAAGGCATGTAGTCCAGGGCTGCCAGAATGTATAATTGGATACAAAATCTGTATAATTTGGTTGTTTTGTGTATCCTCTTTGTATAAGAAACTTTCCTGTATAATTGGACACGAACGCCAAAAATTTAAACTGAATGCGCTGAACAACGCAGCTACAATTTTTTGTTAATGTGACATCACGTTAGCCCGAAAGAAACTACATAAATATGCCCTTATGTACATTTGAATTTCCTTTCGTTTTCGCAAAATTGCAAAAATGATTACCGAAATTGATTTGTCATTTTACCGAAAAGTTGTTTTGTATAATAGAAGCCAATTTTGTATAATTTCAGAGACCTGACGGTATAAAACAGAAATTTTTACTGGCAGCCCTGATGTAGTCAGTCAGTGTCCGTCGCCGAACACACAGTACATTGTTAGACAATGTTTAGACATTGTTACTTAAATTGGACAGCTTGGTCTGTCCCATAATAGGTGTGTTGTAGTTGTTGTAGTAGTATGTGTGAATACGCACACAGACGCAACCATTAAACCAATACCACTGCAAACAGTGTGTATCTACACCAAAAGAGTGGGGATATTTACGTCACTAACTCATTAGTCATTACAAGTGGAACAGAGACATAGACAATCTAGTTTGACCCCTTGGTGTCATGTAACACTTTTTTCTAAATCTTTTACTTACGGGGGTATTCTAGTCTAGGGCTCGATTTTGAAGTGATTTTACGGGCGTAATAAAAAAATACCCCTGTCGCAGCATTCTGCATAACATAGCGAATTTCCGTTTATAAAAATTAGTTTTTCTCGGAAACTAGTTGACATAAAAAAAAGTTTAAAGACCTTTTTATGTAATTTTTTCTTTTCTTTTAAATGGTGTAAAAAAATTTCGCAAAAATTTCGCAAAAATTTTTGAATAAGTGGAAATTTTGGCAAAAAGCTAAATTTTGCAAGAACAAAAACCATGTTCCTGGCATCCGACGTGTCTGGCTGACGAACAAATCCAAGGGTTTGGGACTTCGAATGTTCTTACCAAGTTTCGTAAAAATTGGATACTTCGTTCGAGAGTTATCGCGCGGACACATATATATATATATATATATATATATATATATATATATATATATATATATATATATATATAAATTTTAGTGAATATTATTTTCGGTTTCTAAGGACCTTAAAACAAATTTCTGCCATATTCCCGGGCTCAAGTCGCGTCATGACAGTGGCTGTAATAGCTGAATTCCATTCTGGAAATTCGCTAAAAAAATGATGTTTGACAGTAATGTTTTGAATTATATGAATAGTACAATTTATCAGGATGTTTCCCTATTGAAATAAATAGACCGTTAATATGGAAAAGCCGAAAGCGTATAATATATATATATATATATATATATATATATATATATATATATATATATATATATATATATATATATATATATATATATTAGGTGTCCCAAAATTTTTAATGATATTAATTATTTAAAATGTAATATTTTTTTTCTTGTTTTAATAATTAGTTATATTTTGTATATCGTCCTCAATTTAGTATTTGTCCCACTTACGTAATTAATACGAAACAAAAATGTTTTATAACATATATTATTAGATCCTTACAATACAATGAACTGTATCTATAATTTCTATGTTAAAAGGTTAATTTGTTATGTAATTGTTACAGAACTAAATAACAATACATACATATATTCATTGTAATATCTGTACGTGAATTATAGTTGTTATTTAAATGGTGTATAACAGTAAAAAGAATTGATAATATATATACCTAATTATGTGTTTAATAAATGTAATTATGCATTTGTATCATAATTGTTGATTATTAAATGTATATTGTCACATGCTCTATTTAAACATTCAATTATTATTATGGGTACATTTAATCGACATGTTTTTTTTGATAAAATGTGCATACCTATAAATGAATCACTATGTGATATGAAATTTAAAACTGGTTGAAGAATTTTGTTATAATTATTTTTATTTTTGACTAAAGTATATTCCATTCAAACAAGGTCTGTAAATGTGACAGTACTTAGTAATAATAAATTGGAATCTAAAAATATAGATGTAATTGCGTTAAAAAAGAACAGATTTAGAGGTGTTAATCGGGCAGGGAAAAATGGGTCGAATCCAACGGGAAAGGGTTGATTTTTTTTTAAAACGAGCGGCAGTGGGAACGGGCATGGGTCCTGGCGGGAACGAGATCGAAACTGATAAATTGGCCGGGATTTAGTAATCATTGGATATTGGATAACATGGAAATAATTCAAATACCACTGTAATATATTTTGTGATAAGAATGGAAGACAGTAATTTTTAAGTGTTTATACTCCCTCCTCAAAATTTTTCCGCCACTTCTACGGTTAGCCACTGAAATTGATTTCAAGATTCAAAATTTAACTTCATGCTTGTAACTGGACCATTATATTCTATTTCTGTGCTAAATTTTAAATATTTACATCGAATATTTTCAGCGAAAATTGCCAATGTTTCGTTTTGCCAATAATTTGGAATATTAAAAATCAACAAACAGATAAACAAACGTTATATACCTAGTTATAAACAATATAAAGCATATATTAATTTAGCTATAAGAACATTGAACTAAAAAATAAAAATATTTCTTAATTTTCCTGGAAAACTAATTTGCACAGGACAATGTTTTAGAAATTTATGTGATTTTTTCTTCTTAAATATGATTAGAAAAAAAAAGTCCAGAATACACCTTCTTTTTCCCAAAAGAAAGTCCAGAATACACGGCTTCGAGTGAGTATTCGATGTGTCTGAATGAAGATTTTATCCAAGTTTAGCCATTTAGCCATTTTAAGCTTCTACAGACTTTACAAAAGAATTCCTGTCATAGTCTCGGCCTCATCATCTCATCTGCTGTAGTAGCTGAATTTTCTTCACGGAAATTTCCTAATATGTAAGCAAACATTTACAGATACATTATCAGTTATAAAAAAAAGATGGGTAGAATAACACTAACTATTAATTTTCTTTCTAAATCTGTCCTTTTATAAGGGTTATTTTAATTTTTTTTACAAGTTTACAGATCTTGTTTGAATGAAATACGATAAAATTGTAGAACTAATAAATTGGTTACACCCAAATGGTAAGTATGTAGTTAGCACAACTCACAAGTATATATAATAGTTTATATATCAGCCGCATTATTTGTCAGCTGTCAGAAAACAGTTTTCTGTATCGCCATCTTGTCTAACGTCAAAACTCCCAAGTTATTTGGTTGGTATTAAATATCAAAAATTATAAACATTGACGAAGTGTGATGACGTCTATTACTCTCAATTTACACGCGACTACTACTCGTTCTAAAAAAGCAAAATTTCTAATTTGAATATTATTGTTGCTGATGATTTGATGAATTCATATTATACGATGTTAATTGCCTATTTAATCATTTCAAAAACTAACTGATTGGATTTGACGTGAATTTTAAATTATTAAGAAACATTTAGAAAAATTAGTTAATATTATATGCAAGTGGGTGGTCGTTGCATTCAAAAACACTGTACTTCATTAATAATTCCATGTACTACAAAAATTATCATCAAATTTGGTACATAAGACACCAATGATTCTATCAAATATGTACGTATATATTTTTTCCATCACTTGAATCATTACTATAGTTTAAAAAAATAACAGGTTATAAAGGTTTACTTAGCATCCTAGGCAGGTGAGAAATAGTTACTTATAGACACTCATTATTCATTTTTATTTAAGAAGGTTCTCCCGTGTGACGGCCTGTTTTTTAAGCATTTTTGGGTATTTTTTTTAACGACCAGAGAAAAAGTACTACTTTGAGTTTTTTATCATTTATTTATTACTATCTTAAGAGTATGTAAAACAAATTTCAAGTAAAAATCTTCATTAGAACGTAAGTTGTACCACTACAAAACACCCGCCTCGAGAAAAAAGACGCTCATTTCTTCCACGATTTCGGCTGATTTGCTTACTTGAAAAAAAAAAGGTAAACAGCGTTTTAATCTGTAAGCCTGAGTGCATCGAATGAACTAGAATCGTTTGAAAATATTGAAAATTGGGTTTTTGGCAGACTTTTGAAAAAAAAGTTTCAAATTTCATAATTTTTTTAAACTTTTCGTTACAAAAAATAAAAAAATAGAAATACTCGGAATTTTTGGAAATTTTCGACTTTGTGCGTCTACATGTGCTGAGTCTACCCTATAAATTTCAAGTGAATCGGTCAAACCGTTCTCGAGATATGATGGAGGAAAGTTTGAAAAACAGTTTTGAGATAATACACTTAAAGTTTCAAATACGGTTAAAAGTATAAAAATCTTAACTTATCATCGAAATCTTCGTTGCCTGATCCATAAAGTACTTCTTCCTGCTCCTCTTGGAAATCTTTTAACGTGAATTGTTTTCAAGTGGAAAAATGTTTTTTTTTTTCAACCCATTACACGGGTAAGTTCTTAAATTACATTTTTAATAAACTTTATTATTTTTCATTAATTTTTTTGCAATTCATTCAATATTTTTTGATTGAAAAAATTACTTACTGATACTCGGCCCGTAAGTTTATTTTTGTGGCCACCACGGATGCTTAAGAATCCTCGCGTCTAAATATACTTTTGTATACGTGTCCAATATATGTTGAAAATCCTTGTATTATAAATTTTATTCTATAAATAAATGACATATTTTTCGGTGACATGTTCATATTTAATAAAATCATTTGTAAAATAAAATTATTTTTTTAAGAAAAAAAAAAAAAAAAACATTCATTAATATATTATGTATTAGGCAGTCAGTCGATCCATCAAGACTATAACAAACATATTTTTAAAGCTCTCGCGTCACTAGTGTTGTTTAGTTGCCCCATAAATTTCTTGTCAAGACTCACCATTGTCTAAATCCCCTGGTTTTATTTTGATCGTAAGGCCGATAAAACAGTATAATTAATTATAAATACAATGCACCTTTAAAAGTTCACCTGGTCTATTGATTTTTTTAAATGAATGTAGGGTAAAACCAGAACAAACATTGCGACCTACTTTTTAGGGTTCCGGAGTCAAAATCGTGGAAAAATCCTTATAATTTCGACATGTAAAATACCTAGTCAAAACATAGTAGTACCTACTAGACGAATCAAAAGTTATACATACCTCTACCAAAAGTACTGGATAGCTATTTCTCAAATGTGCTATGTTGTGCTATGATTAGTTCAGAAACAAACACAACCAAATATATTTTTGTAAGTTGGTACTTAGTACGTATGCAATATTGTAATCATGGTGGTGACTGTCGACGAAATTGATTACTAATTAAGAATACACCGACTTCTCTTTAACCGGACGACAATACACAAACGTCGTCCGCTTAGACAATTCATATACAGTTACTCACGAAAGTTTACATACATTTGTGTAAATCGTTAGTAAAGGAAATATTTAAAGCTAATTTATTTCAAAGCGTTGCAGAACTACAGCTCAATGCAGATTGGATTGGGTAGATTTTAACCCTATAGAACATTTATGGGGTGGACTAAAATGGCGACTGCAAAAAGAAATATTTATAATCGTAAACTACTGAGAAAAGTGATAAAATTGAAAAACGGTTTGCAATTTCAAATTCAGACTGAAAAATTAATTAAATGTATGTCTCGTAGATTAGAGACCGTCATAAAAACAAACGGTGGTCTTACCAAATATTAATCAAGTTGTTATTAATATTCACTAATAAAGATATGAAGTGCACCTATATTTTTGTGTGTTTCTGTTGTTAATAAAATTGATCTTTTTGTTATAAAATTTGTATTTATCGACATTTTCGCTCTGTTTCTTTTAAATAAATAGTTTAATGAGTGGACAAATTGATTAAAGTTTGTAAAATACATATATGGCAATAAATTTTTTATTCGACAACTAATGTTTCACTCGAATGTACGTAGATTTTCGTGAGTAACTGTACATATAGGATGTTTCTCTACACAATTTATTTTTATATAAAAGTTAAAGTAGTTTTGTTAAAATAACTTTCTAAAGAATATTTTCTAGCGACATAATATTTACATCTAATTGTAAGCTTGTAAATTATACATTCATATATGTATTAATAATTTTTATTATTGTTATTATCATATACTTATGTTAACTTCCAAAATAATCGCCTGTATATGTTAAATATTGAAAATTTGTTTACATAAATATGTTGTTTATTTTAAAAATATTCTCACGAAGACTGTATATGTGAACACACACACACTAAAGACCGTCCCCTTAAAAGAATGTCCGCTTAAAGGAAAAGTGGTGTAGTTATTATTTATAGTATACAGTGATCATTTCCGGTTAATTTGTGGATTTTAAAAAAAGCAACATTTGTATAAAAATTTATACCATAAAAATTAATAACTATCATTTATTAGTAATCAATTTTGTCAACAGAGCGCAATATAATTATGTAAGTAATGCATATTTACATATAAACGTTTTTAATTTCAAACACATGAAGTAAATTTGTTACAACCTTGCAGGGCCGGAGCTAGCCAAAGTGGCGCCCGGGGCGGGGCTAAAAAATGGTGCCCCTGTAGAAAAAATTTTAATTTTTCCCTTCCAAAAAAAACACAAGTAACAAGAAAAAAAAGGCACCTACATAATTTTGGCGTCCTCTTCAATCACTTTTTGACGCCCCCAAGACTTGTTGCCCGGAGGACGTGCCCCGGCTGCCCCTCTACATCTGGCCCTGCAACCTTGATGTAAAAATTCTCTCACATTGATAACTCTATCAGTGCATTCTCCGTATAATTGTATAGGTCAAATTCAAAAATTTTGACCACGACGGAATCTTTATTACACCAAGTTGTTTTAAAAATAGAATTTATAAGTATTTGATATCCACATTATTATTTTCTGACCTTTTGTTGTGTAACTGTTATTCCACTCCGCGGTTGAACACTCTCAAATATCATAATTTATTAACTCAAAACAAAACAAAAAAAAGTTGGAGGTCATAATTTTATAAATTCACCGACTGTAACGGAAAATAGAAATAAAAAATAACAGTAAAGTAACTAGTGTAGTGATATTAGGAGTAGAGGAGTTATTTTACGTTTGTAAATAATATATTTTTACTTTCAGTCAGTCAGTCGATTTGTGTGGCTCACAAGGAAAGGTATCCAACTGTATCTCTCAAAAATTTTTGAAACTTTGGTGGATTGTAGATCTTATTAAAACTAATCACGAGCCATATTTCGTTCGTGCCCATAAGAGGTTTAAGGGTGTGAAATTCACCCCTGAAAATTTGAGTTTTTTTTTTAATTTTCTTAAATATCTTGGAAATGGTAAGAGCTTTGGTAGGGAAACTATATATATTTGTAAATGGCACTTTAAGATCTTTATTATGATATCAAAATAAAAGTTAGAAAATCACTGGGGTTTCATCCCCCACCTCCAACCCCTAATTTTATCAGGTATATTTTGGTAAAAGAGGAGACTGTTATACGGGTCAATAAAATAATTTTTAATTAATATATTTTACATCACAGCAGTTTATTTCTTTTTGCATAAATACACCCTTTGCTAATATTAACTTGAGAAAAATTCAAAGAAAAAAAAGAAGCACCAAAGTGAAATGTATGTGGTAACCCCGCTTTTATAAGATGTGCTTGGTGTGGAAAATATTTTTGTTTTGAACATTTTCATGAACAATATCATTATTGTGTAGATTACTTAAAATATTGAAAATTGTATAGATAAATAAAAATAAATAAATAAGTAAGTAAATAAATAAGATTTGTATAGATGTCAGTAAACCATGAGGAGGGGGGGGGGGGGGTGCAGTGTATTTTTCTTTCTAAACTATACACTTTAAAGTATATCGGCAGCTTGTAACAATTCATTACTAAAATATGAGATTTTTTTATCATATTTTTGCTCATTATTAAATCAAAAAGTTAAAATTCGGCCTCCTCTTTTACCAAAATATACCTGATAAAATTAGGGGCTGGGGTGGGGGATGAAACCCCAATGATTTTATATATTTAATTTTGGTTTCATAATAAAGATCTTAAAGCGCCATTTACAAATATATATAGTTTCCCTACCAACGCTCTTCCATTTCCAAGATATTTAAGAAAATTGTTTCAGGGGTGAATTTCACCCCCTTAAACCGCTTATGGGCACGAACGAAATATGGCTCGTGATTACTTTTAGTAAGATCTACAATCCACCAAAGTTTCAAAAATTTTTGAGAGATACAGTTGAATACCTTTCCTTGTCAGTTAACAATTTTATAACAGTATCAAAAAAAAGATTAATAAATTTTATTTTTCAAAAATAAGTATATTGTTTTGTTAAAAATTTTATAATTATGAAATGAATACTTTTAAATAAAAAGCTGACTTGAAAAATTCTTTCTCCTGTTGAAAAAAAGAATTCTTTGAAAATATTGATTTCTGTGTATAGGAAAGAAATGAAATATTTTATTAATTATGGATTATGGAAAGACCTTGACTATTTAGTTTGAATATACAGCCATGTAAATGTCGGATCATGCAACAATAGAAATATAATCAATGAGAGAGCGATTAAGCGGGACCCTTTGATTTTTAATAAGTATTTAGAAATTTTTATGAGTTAATAAAATTTCACTATAAAAATTCCATTGAAGCCATCTATGACTGATAAAAGAATTTCATAACACTGTCAGCAGTTTTTTTTTTTTTTAGTAGTGAACTTTAGCGAATCTTCAAATCTAAAATTCAGCTATTACAGCCACTGTCATGACGCGACTTGAGCCCAGAACTATGATAGAAATTTATTTTGAGGTCCCTAGAAACCGAAAATGACATTCAGTAAAATTTATACAGATAGGTATATCTATTTATATGTTTATGTATATATGTATATATACAGGGTATTAGTGAATAAGTGCGAAAAATTTTAACAGGTGATTGCTGAGGTTCTTTTATGTTAAAAAGTTCATATAAACCCAGGTTCGAAAACGGTTAGTTTCCAAAATACACAGTAGATGGGCTACTAGATAGTCCATACCGGTTTTGTGATAACAACAGTAACTGGAAATTATTTTTTATCTTTAAAACGACAATATGAACGACAAAATAGTAAGAGGTCATTTTTGTCAACAATTTATGGGACATTTGAAAAAAACATTTTCGAATTGGTCAAAATCATTGGCGTGTATTTTTTTCTTTAAAAATATGTCATCACATGGCCGTATGGACGCCACTGGTTTGAGTGGAAATATTTTGTCTACTTCAGATTATGGGTATTTATCCTGTCGTAGCGTGTCCCAAATTTTGTGTCAATATCTCAAAACGTTTTTGCAATATTTAAGAAAATGTGAAAAAAGACAAGAAATTGAACACTTTGTATCTTGGAAACTGAGCGTTTTCGGACCTGGGTTTATATGAACTTTTTTACATAAAAGAACCTGTTAAAATCTTTCGCACTTATTCATTAACACCCTGTATATGTACCCGCATGATAATACAAGAACGGAACATCCTATTTTTACGAAATTGGTGAAAACGTTGGAAGTGGAAAAATAGTTCTTTAACCAGACACGTTCGATGCCCGGAACGTGTTATTTTGGACATTTTTCTTGAAAAAAACTAGTTTCTTGTCAATATTTTCCCAAATTAAAAAAATTTTTGCGACAGTTTTTTACACCATTGGAAAAAGAAGAAAAAATCACATCAAAAGGTTTTCGAACTACTATGTAGACTGGTTTCCGAGAAAAACTAACTTTTGTCAACGAAAATTCACTATGTTATGCAGGATGCTGCAACAGTGGTATTTTGAAAAATCAAACTCATGGTCTGATAGGTAACGTAAAAATTACTATGATCTTGTTTCTATTCATATTTATGTTGAGTGTCAATTTCCGCCGAGTTAACATAGATGAAATTAACTAACAATAAGATTGGCCTGGACTTATCAAATTTGCTATCCCTTTTCCTTTTTGTTATTTTTATATTAGAGTAACTATAGTAACTTAAAATTGAACGTCTAATTTTGCTTCATTTGTTAATGACGTCAGACCAAGCTCAGTTAATTTGTTTGGCTAAACAGACATGAAATTGGGGGCTTCACAGGAGATCTCATAAAACAAAAAATTCTGAGAAATTTCAAAGTTGTTCGAAAATTTAAACACTTCATATAATTTTAAACGCTAATAATTGGTCAGGTTCATAGAATTTAAAAAGAAAATTTTAATAAAAAAGGGTTGTTTCATATCGTAGCGCATGCTCAGAATCTCTGCTCGTAAATCTAGATATCTGTAGTAGGGATGAAGGTAAAGCCACCCGTATTCGACTAGTCTTACTCTGTTGAGCCCTTTTAAAATTTCTGTGAGGTGACCCACAAGCGATATAGGAAATTAAGTAAGCTTGGGAAAAGTTTGACCTTTTTTGCCACGATTTAGTTCTATCGGGAAAGATAAGATACCATTGATATCTAAAATTTGAGAAATATTCGCTCTCTAGTCATTGAATCGAGAATCGAATTCGAAACCTTCAATATACATAGCTCAGCTTTCGAACTATTTAGTCACTCATATTAGTATCCTCAATTTTGTTGATGTCATTACTTCCAAATGTTTGCATAGGTCAACGGGCTTCTTGACATGAATTAATTTTTACTGTTAATTCCTCCCATATTCTTTATTTATTTAAAATTCCATAGGTGCAGTATAAACTTCCTCATGATTCATTCTCCAAGAAACGGTGACAAAATTGCATTTTATTGAAATTTCTTAATATTATGTATTTATACTAACCGTACCCCTGACGCCGTTCGCGCAAAGCATTGTTATAAACTCAATGAGAAGTATATATGTATTAAGTGTAATAATTATACAGAACTTGCAAAGAATAATAATTTTTGTGTAATGCATGAACATGCTCATAATGGTTTTTCTATTTTTCCGTGGGAATGAAGAATTTTCCCGGAGTAAAAAGTATCTTAAATGTTGACCTAAGTAATAAGTTATCACCACACCAAATTTCATCAAATAGTTTTTGCGTAATATGTGCACATGCTCATAATGGTTTTTCAATTTTCCCCTGGGAATGGAACATTTTCCCGGAGTAAAAGGTATCGTAAATGTTGACCCAAGTAATAAGTTATCACCACACCAAATTTTATCAAATAGTTTTTGCGTAATATGTGCACATGCTCATAATGATTTTTAAATTTTCCCCTGGGAATGGAATATTTTCCCGGAGTAAAAGGTATCGTAAATGTTGACCCAAGTAATAAGTTATCACCACACCAAATTTCATCAAAATCCGTTCAATAGTTTTTGCGTAATGCGTGCACATGCACAAAATGGTTTTTCCATTTTCCCGTGGGAATGAGGCATTTTCCCGGAGTAAAAAGTATCCTAAATGTTGCCCTAGGTAATAAGTTATCACCACACCAAATTTTATTAAAATCGGTCCAATAGTTTTTGCCTAATGTGTGCACATGCTCAAAATGGTTTTTCCATTTTCCCGTGGGAATGAGAAATTTTCCCGGAGTAAAAAG
The DNA here is from genome assembly GCA_035578155.1 of Brachynemurus nebulosus. NCBI lineage: Eukaryota > Metazoa > Arthropoda > Insecta > Neuroptera > Myrmeleontidae > Brachynemurus > Brachynemurus nebulosus. Next base: position 1,980,006 of record JAPWDM010000019.1, on the reverse strand, counting down.
TATTTTAGATGTTGACCCAGGTAATAAGTTATCATCACACCAAATTTCATTAAAATGCGTCCAATAGTTTTTGCGTCATGCGTGAACAAATAGACAGACAAAAATTTTAAAAATCGATGTTTTGGTATCTACATCGATAACTACTATTTACAGCACCAGTACAATTTTCCAAAAATATGCCATGTACAGAAATGGTCTCGTTACAATTTTATTATAATATGTATATGTAGATTACTCAATCAAGTTAAGTAGGTATGGTAGGTATATTTATTATTTACTTTATTTCGGTGACTTCATTTTTACAGCTCATTTACTAAATGATTGGCTAATTTAATGAACATTAAAGTTCAACCTGCGGTTACTTACAAGTAAAATGATGCATATTTGGGAATTAATATTTTGTGATATAAAATATTCTTATTGCGGTATTTATTTAACGATATTTGTATACGCATAGTGTTTAACAAAATTATTCATCAATTGTGATTTCAACTGATGATCCAATAATCAAAGATCAGATATTGATTAACACCTTGACGATAATTGACGTCGTAAGACGCCCAGTGAAACTTGACTAACTCACACACCACGTCGTAGGGCGTCAAGAATTCCATATAGAGCTGTCAATTCTATATATCAGCTGTCAAAACAGTTGGACGTTTTGTCATTGTAGGTTATGACCCTAGAGTAATAGAGGCACAGTAACTATCTCTATCATGAAATCTGCAGTGTGCATTTTTGTGTACCTTAAGCAACTTAGTAGTCACTTTCTCACTGGCACTCGATGAGTCCAGGTCAATTACAAGATAATGGATTAGATTGTCATTGGCATTGTTACGTCCCCACACGGAGCGTTGTGGTATCATACATATATATGCGAAGTACAGTCACGTGACGGCCACTACTACCAATGATTACTAACACAAATACACAATATCGCATCAATACAAAGTAAACACCGTGCAGGTATATAACATATTTTCTATCTCTTACTGGTTACACTGGTTCCAGTAGTATAGAGATTGATATGTTGTCTCTATTACTCTATGGTTATGGCCGTCAAGGTGTTAATAATATTGTACGTTCGAAAACTTCTAAAAAATCCAATTATTGGTGTCTAAATGTCGATGCACACATGCGTTTTTTTACCGCTGTGTGCACGCTACGGCGCCGCATAGCACATCAAGTATGTGTGCATCACACAATTTAACTCAATGTGCTTTATAACCGCTGCGGCGCCGCACCGTGCACGCAACGTGCAAAAGCCGTATCTGCGCATCACATTTTGCGGTGCCGCTGCGTGCACGCAGCGGTAAAAACACGCATGTGTGCATCGGCACTAAAATTTTAAATTATATGTGATTCTGTCATGATTATAAGGTCACTGATAGAGACTGATTCATTTACTTAAGTAGTTACGTCAAACTAATTCAAGTCTTTTGTAAATTATGTTGTTATCTGCTTGTGTGTATAAATTTTACCCAAGTGCTTTCTTTGAAACATTTGAATTATTAATGAAAATTTTCTAAATAGGTCATAGACTGATATATGTATATGTAGATATTTTCAGGAAATAAATTGGGAAATTAAAAATAATTTTTCAAGTTTATTTGTGGTTTTCGAATTACTAAACATATTTTTATTGTATTTACGGGAATTAAAAGACGTACGTAATAATATTTACAATGAATTGGTCAGTTATTTCCAATATTTTCTGTCCTGCCTAATTTTTTTAAAATACATTTAACAAATACGTAGATGAAATTTTGAATTACAAAGGAAGGAGGGATAATATAAAATAGGACAAAGAAACATAATTATGTATATGGGGTTACAAGATGTGGAATTTTGGAATTTAACAGAAAGTAAAAACCTTATTAAAAGTTATCATTTTCTGTGAAAATTTAGTCAAAACATTAGCTGTGAAAATACTGAAATGTTAAAAAATTTAAAAAAAATATCATAATCAAAGAATAATCTAATTTGGGTTCCACATTACGTAATATAAATTTAATAGACTTAAACGTTACTTTATGGTATTGCATATTTGCTAACAATGCATAAAACACTACTTTGCAAAAATACCATTTTTATTTAATTATCTGTGACGATCAGTATCAAGCAACAATACTGGCTAATAATGATCATATGGATCGAAACATGTGACATAGTTATTTTTCTCTAGAAAACAATTCTTAACTGTTGACTTGATATTACATAATTTAGTTTTGACCCGAATATCAACAAAATATTTCCTTTAGCCGAATTTTTCCTTGAAAAAATTAGACTTATACAGCCTATACGATAAGAACGACGAGAAGCGAGAGTAGGGGCGCTATCCGTTTTCGGACCTGTAGAACACGATTTTGTACAAAAAAATGTCTGATATATATATATATATATATATATATATATATATATATATATATATATATATATATATATATATATATATGTATATATATTCCCGCTAACTTTTAATATGTGTAGGGCCCCACTATGGAAGTTAAGAGCTCAAATTTGGTAAATGGGGCTCATTCCGATGCACAACAATACTATCAAAGCGGGGTCAAATTTTGGATCCGACCCAACTTTTAAGGGGGAGGCGGAAAAACAATAAAACTTTTCCAAACCGGTTGGAAATAATGTTTCGGTCAATTATCTACAACATATCCAAAATTCAGCTTCCTAGGATGATTTGGAGGGAGTAAAGGGTGAAAAAACGATTTTCGCTAGATCTAACACGCCCCCAGCCCCCCAGAATTAACATAGAGGGTTGAAATTTGGTGCGTTTGTAGAGTTCATACCTAGGTTGTGCTTTTTGAAGGTTTTAATATTTTACCCCCACGCCCCTCATTTTTAAGCTACAATTTCATGCTTTTTCGACGTTTTCGAAGTTTGTACCACTCGCACAGGTCACCCAAATAAACCTAGAGGGCTGAAATTTTGTATTCGGATTGAGTTAGTATCAAGGGGGTGCCTTTTGGGGGTCTCATCATTTCTTTAAGTCAAAAATTTTTGTTCTCAATATAAACCTTAGAATTTAAAAATATTTTGGTGGAAGTGCTAGATAAAATGTTTAAATTTAATATAGTTTTATAAAAATCGTTACATATTAATATGAATATACAAAATAGATAATAATAATTAATATTTATATGGTCAATGACATATCATCAAAAATATTGATAAAACACTGCCTAACTGCGACCGATGAATATGATCATATGAGTTCAGTTGTGAAAATTTTTTCTCTCCTTTTATTGTAACGTCGTCGTTATACGTACATTATATTATGTACTACACAGTGACAATAAACAAATTCATTAATATTCATATGAATGAAATTTATTAGCTAACAACAACGCAAACATAATGTATTCAGACGCACAGCCGTGTAGTACTTTAGCCCGTAGTGGCTGGCTGTACACACAATAAATATTGCACTGTATGTCGGAAAGGCAATAAATTTTTATAAGTATAGACCGGATGAAATAATTTTTCACAGGACCGGCTTAACGATTTCAGTGTAATACTGTTAGACTGTTTGTATTTATGTATGAGTCTGCTGCAACAGAAATAACAGAATCCTGAAAATTTATTGAAATTCAACATAGAGAAGCAAAAACTTTTTAGAAAAATTTTATTATGTGAGATTTATATCAAAAATATAAAGGGGCCCCAAATTTTATTGAATTAAAGTTTTGCAATATTTATTTGTCTAACTAGCTCGCAGTTACATATAAACAAAATTTATTACTTCCGTTCTCACCGACAGCTTTCTTTGAGTATCAATTGACAAACAAACTCCTTATCTCTTTTTAACTTTTTAAAATTTAATATATGTACCTTGTTTACAATTTTTTAAAATTTTTAGTTTTCTACATAGGTACATACACATGCAATGTAAATCAAGCAATATTTAATCTAGTTGTACATTTCATTCAAACACATAAACAAAACATCATTTTGATGACATCGTACGTGTCGTACGTATAAATATGTACGTATGCATTATTTGTATTTAACCACAGATACTATTGATATTAGAATATTTGTATGGACCATACAATAGAAGTTTTTTAGATATTATTTTTTTGAAGCAAAATCGTCATATTGATTAACACCTTTTTATGATCTACAAACACAGAATACCTACAAACTATCGATGGTAATGAATATTTTTTAATTTTTATGTGATTTTTGTTGTAATTGGAGAGTATTTATTAATAAATGTTCTAAAAATATTTATACTAACAAATATAACATCAGTTAATCTAGAAAAATTTTAAATCCCCTCTTGTTTAACCATCCATATTCGTCAACACTTTTAGTCACTTTTCATTTTCATATAGATTGTGTATATAAGTGTATTCCCACTATTTATTCAATGCTCAAAAGTATATACAAAAAAAATATTAGCAAAAATGAAATAAATACCTACATAATATTTTATTAGATAACACATTATTAACGTTACATTTTTTTTCTTAATATGTATACTTTTATTTGTGTATAGTTTGTTGGCAAGATATACTAGTTTTGTATGAACATTTTTTAAGGAAAAATTAAGTAATATTTTCTAAAACATATTATGTTAATTCGATTTAAGTTAATCAGTTTATGTATGTATGTATGTAAAGGAACATTATTTGCTCTAGCAGTCTCATACATAAATACAAACAGTCTAACAGTATTACACTGAAATCGTTAAGCCGGTCCTGTGAAAAATTATTTTATCCGGACTATATTTATAAGCCTCACATTGCCCGCAGTACATTAATTTTTCATGAATGTACAGTTGTTCGCAATTCACAGTTCACGATATGACCGCGGTACGGCGCGGCGGTGTTCACAGTTTGATGGATGAATCAGCAAAAAGTACTGGCAATTATATTGTGTGTATTTTTACTTATGTATGGATCTATTCCTGTGTGCATTCAATATTTCTTTGCAATGTTCGGTTCACATACAGTAGTGTCCATAAAAATTTCATCGTCCCTTTGTATCAGATATTGGAATTTAAAAAGTCTAGAGTGGAGGATACTGGATAACTGAAAACTTTCGACAACATTCCACGAAATATTGAACTGTACATGTTGATATGAGAGCCAATTACGTGATAATTTTTTTTGCTATACAGTGTAACTCCAAGAAGTGCAACAAAATGTTCCTTCCCCTCCTGAATTACAGTTCTTCGAGTTCCTGTGATGGTCTAAAGAAAATATATTTTGACGTAATTTATGTATATAAAAAAAAACAAAAACAAAACTTAAGGTTAATCTAACTAGGAATTTGAATATTTAAATGAAATCAATAATTATCCCAGGCTACTTATTAATTAAAATTACAAAAATTATAAGTTTTATAAACTTTATTTAAATAAAAAAAATAATGACAATAATACGTCTTAATTAAATATTATATTTTTTTTTAATAATAATGCCAACATTAACTTAATAAACTGCAATAAAATACTTCAGAAATGTATAGCAATGACAACAATTCAGCTAAAACCTGTTGTAATTATAACAATATGTAGGTAAATTACATGTATTATAGGCGCAACCTAAAAAGAACTTTTTTATCTACGTCTGCATTTATCTTTGTCTATCATATTAATAAATAGAAGTTTACTCACTCACTCATATAAAAACATAATTACTTGGTTTGGTTGCTAATTATGGAAATAATACAATTTGTGTTCCCCTCACCTGTTTCTGGAGATCTTTTGAGCTTGCGGCCATAATACGTATATAACTAACTTGAAAGTATACAAACCGTCTATGACGAGCGAGTGATCTGAATATAATATGCAGTTTTGCACATACATACTGAAGAAAGTAGTGTACGTGTGTACGCGATGTGTGGTTTGCGCCTCTTACTTGATGTTTTTGTTGTACTTTTTGGAGTGTGCAAAGAGTGGATTTTTTTTATTTCTCGATGTTAATAGAAGCAATTTTAGTTAAATCTTTATGGATCCACCTTACACAACTTGAGACTTATATATTTGTTGCAATTTATCTGGACCATTCAGTACACACGTATTTTTGTATCATCTATATAACCAGTAATGCGAGATAATAACGTTTCTGCGTTGTTTTACGTTCAATACTTTTATGCCCTGTGTGTTTTATGTATATGTAACTTGACTTTGGTTGGTCGTTTGTGGTCCCCATATCGCGGTATCTGTTTCAGAACATAAAATATGACTTGTACGATTGTCAATAAAAATTTTATGTAACTACATAATTCAAATTGTTCTTCCTTATAATACGTTAGAACGCTAAACAGGTTGGCAATAAAACAAAAATCTAATTTAAATAAGTATATTTTGCGTATTTCTTAAATGTGATTAGATTCTCAAAGTGGTTGTCCAAAAATCGTAAAATATTTAGTTGAAGCAAATCAGTTGGAATTGGTGTTAATGAAATTTTAACGAGGTTGAATTGCTACGAAAATAAAAGCTCTTGTAAAAAACCAACTTCAAAAAGTTAAAAATAATGAATAGTACGAATTTTGAAGTCAGGCGCGTCGTATGAAAGTTTGCGATCGGATGTGCTTGAAAAATTCATGAATTCTTCAAAATCTACATTTTTTTTATACTACTTCCCGCCTGACTTCAAAATTCGTACTGTTCATTATTTTTAACTTTTTGAAGTCGGTTTTTTAAAAGAGCTTTTATTTTATACCTTTTAGTGGCAATGCTTATGAGTCCACTGCATTTTTAATTTGGCTTTTTTTATTTTTTTTTTTATTCCAGATTTCATACGTTTGGGTGAAATAGTTTTCAAAATACCAGCGTCCAAAAATCATAATTTTGGGCACTCATTGCCTGCTTTGAGATTTGGAACATTAATAATATTTAAAGTAATAATTACTAGGAAAATAAAAAAATCAATGAAAATCCACTAATTTTTCAAGTCATCAAAGAATTTTCTTAAACGAGGTAGTTACTGACAGAAAATTAATTTTAGGATATTTGGATCAACATAAAATAAAAACACCGTGAGCAGCGGGGCCCCATCACGGTAGTCGAATTTTCCCCTTCATCTTCGGTATTGAATGTCTACAAGCGAAATGTGATTGAAAGTCTACAACCGAATTGTCATTTTGTTGGTTTCAAAACTGGTGATGAGTGTTCGGCTGATCGAGGCTTTAAAAAAAGGTTTTAAGTATTTAAGGGCTGTATCTCAGTAAATTTCAATTTTGTGCCGAAAACAGGTAGCAGAAAAAAAGCCAACACAATTCGTACGAGGACATTCCTGCCCATGTTTATCCGCTAATTGCCTTTATGTTTTAGTTTTAAAAATTAAAAAAGGACCTTAAATAGTAAACTGGAAGGCCTTTATAAAGATATTTTTTCTTTCCAAAAAAATCCAAAATTTCTATTTTATAAATACTAAAAATCCAAAATTCCTAATTTATAAATAAACAGTGACTTTAATAACATTTTTAAATTACTTAATATGTATGTATTTCATTTGTCATAAAAGTAAGTTCACTTTTTTTTAAATTTTTTAAAATTACTATTCGCCTACTTGTATTTAGAATAAACATAATGCTTTTAAAACACATTTAACAATAGCATTCAATTCCGATGTAAAAATGGGAGAAGTGGGGGGAAAAGTGATGCGGACTCCCTACAAGGTACTAGCTGGATACTAACTGAATACACGTACAAAATTTCAGCCCTCTAGGTTTCCTTATGGAGTCTCTAGACATGTTAGAAAACAAGCAAAAAAATTAAGGAAATATTGGCGTAAAAATCGTGGGGGTAAGGGTTAAAAGTTGAAACCTCCAAAAAACAGTGTCTGGCTATTAGCTTAACCTGTACACCAAATTTCAGCCCTCTAGGTTTATTTGGGGAGATTTTGACCCGAACGAAACTGTTAAAAAACAAGAAAAATCATGTTCTTTTGGGTATAAAAATGGTGGGGGTAGGGGTTAAAAGTCGAGACCCCCAAAAGGCACCCCCTTGATACTAACTCAATCCGAATACAAAATTTCAGCTCTCTAGGTTTATTCGGGTGACCTGTGCGAGTGGTACAAACTTCGAAAACGTCGAAAATGCATGAAATTGTAGCTTAAAAATGAGGGGGGTGGGGGTAAAATATTAAAACCTCCAAAAAGCACAACCTAGGTACGAACTTTATCAACACACCAAATTTCAACCCTCTACGTTAATTCTGGGGGGCTGGGGGCCTGTTAGATCCAGCGAAAATCGTTTTTCCCCCCTCTACTCCCACCATATCATCCTAGGAAGCTGAATTTTGGATATGTTGTAGATAATTGACCGAAACATTATTTAAAACCGGTTTGGAAAAGTTTTATTGCTTTTCCGCCCCCCACCACCCCCTTAAAGGTCGGGTCCGAAAAAAAATTTGCCCAAAATTTGACCCCACTTTGATAGTATTGTTGTGCATCGGAATAAGCCCCACTTACCAAATTTCATCTCTTAACTTCCATAGGGGGGCCCTACACATATTAAAAGGTTGCGGGAAATATATATATATATATATATATATATATATATATATATATATATATATATATATATATATCAGACATCTTTTTTTTTTACATAATCGTGTTCTACGGGTCCGAAAACGGATAGCGCCCCTGGTCTCGCCTCTCGCAGCTCTTATCGTATAGACTGTATAAGTCTAATTTTTCGGAGAAAATTCGACTAAAATAGTATTTTACAATATAAGTTCGGTAAGTTGCTTTTACTGATCGAGAAAATGTTGCGAAAACGAGACCCGCAGGGTCGAGTTTTTGCAATTTTCGAGATCAGTAAATGCACTTAACGCATCGTGTATTGTATAATATTTTTTGCACGATCGATTTAAAATAATTAAAGATTAAAAATATGTTAAATAAAAAATAAAATTCAGATAATATATAGTTGAAATTTATATTTCTATGTTATGACATAGAATGCCATGAATAAATATTATAAATATTTATAACAACTAATATGAATCTTTGTAGTGACAATTGACAATTATATTTGTAAATAAAAAATTAAGTGTCAATATTTCACTGGCGTGAATATTTTTTTTTGAATTTTCTATTAAAAAAAATTGAGGAAAATAGTTTGTTAAACTATATTATTTGTGAGAATAATGAAATTGATGAAGCATTTTATTTTTTGACTGCAAATTTATTCTCGTAAAATGAAAGGAAGATTATGAAAGCCACAGAAAATCTTAATGATTGAACGACCTTTTGAAATGTCAATAAAATAAGAAGACTGATGCCAACAATAATAATAATAATGTGCAAACTAGTGAAAATTTTCATATTATTAATGGATTTATTTTCCTAATTGTTCAAATTGTACTTTTAATTTTAATATAAATAAATAAATACAATCATTTTTGAGGTAATTTCACTTACCACACTCCTATTCACTTACCACGCATCTATTTCACTTACTGCACTGTTATTTTTTGGTTTCCATGGATATAAACAAACGTTCGGGAAATGTAACTTACCAGCATTGTCAACAGCATCGGTAAATGCATGAAAATACACGATCGTGCAAAAAATATGTTACTATAGATATTAAAGTAAATTATTTTGCATATACAAATTTTAAATTTGCCGTAATTATTCATATTGTTCATATTATTGAAGATGGTTAAAAAAATTACTCAACCAATGTCAACAAAATTTTTTGATGGGACCACCTGGAGAACTTTATCTACTAACTAAAAAAAGAATGGCGAAAATTGGGCCAAACATGTGGGAGAAATAGGTGTACATACATAAAAAAAAGCAAAAAAAAAACATACGGGTGGACTTGAGAACCTCTTCGTTTTTAAAGCCGGTTAAAAATGAGGAAAATCAGTAGTTGAAACCAACAAAACCGCTCTGAAGTTTCATATTGATTAGGCTGCCCTGTGTTTATTGTGAATTTCATGTTAGTCGTAGATAAAGTATAGTACGTAACTCGGTTGTAAGGCATATTACACACTCGCGCAATTATGCACTCGCCGCTGCGCGGCTTTTGCGTAACTTTTTCGCTCGTGTGTACTAGGCAACTTTCAACCTCAATCACGTAATATACTATTTCTTCCCATTTCTATGGATATATCATGTTCATATTTATCTTGAAAAATAACTTCAAAGATTTTTTCTAAATTTAGGTCGAGAAATAAATACTACAATATGTAGTTAAAAATCCCAAAAAATTGACAAATATAAACTCATATTACAAGTATGTTTTTAAAAATTAAATAAAAACCACTGTTTTTATGGGTGATGTTGACTGTTGCTGCTCCCGAGTAAAATACATATATTTAATTAAACTCTATTAAATTCGTTTATTAGACTCTCAATTCAGTTGTGTAAAATACATATGTAATGTAATGTGAATAGCCGCTTTAAAATTTACTACATGCGTACCGTATGTCTTAAAGTGTAAACAATATTAGACTAAACTAACTTATTTGAAAGAGATGATCATATTTAAAATTACAATAATTGTATTCTAATGTTTTTTTCTGTTTCTCACGCATGATTACTATTTATTTCTTTTTCTAACACGTTATTCTGTAATGTTGCATAGAATCTGGGACAATTGGTACCGTAGTATACTATGTATGAGTAATATAAATGCACTTACAGTAGAAACATATGTACATATCATGTTCGTTTTGTTTCGATAATATATATGTATATACACATGTTACGTATATGTACATATAAATAAATGGACAGACAGACGGATAGATCCGCGCGCGATATTTGTAAATTTAAAGTGAATTTATTCGTTCACCACACATCCTCGAATGAATGTACAGCGAGCGAGTAGCGTGAGTGAAACGACGTCGTCTCTTTTCCGATATGAAGTTCACACCAAAACCACTTCACCGCAGTTCACTATCCTTCGACATACATACATATTTGTTTTGTATTGTATGTCCTACCTCTCCCCTTGTAACCATAACGAAGGATGGTAATTATTGACAGGATGTACAGGGCGTAAAAAATTTTGAGATTTAGAGAAGAAATTTTGATAAATGTTCTAAATTTTTGCAAGGCCCTGCAAATTTTCTTGATTCCAGAAAATAAAAGAAGTTGAAAATTATTATTTTTTTTTAGCGAAATTCCAGAATAGAATTCAGCTATTACAGCCACTGTCATGACAGGACTTGAGATCGGGACTATGGCAGAAATTTGTTTTGAAGTCCCTAGAAACCGAAGAAAATAATATTCACTAATATATATATATATATATATATATATATATATATATATATATATATATATATATATATGTGTGTGTGTGTGTGTGTGTGTGTGTGTGTGTGTGTCCGCACGATAACTCGCGAAGGAAATGTCCTACTTTTAAAAAATTTGGTGAAAATGATGGAAGTCCCAACCCGTTAATAATTTTGGTTTCATAATTAATAAATCAGCAAATTTTATTTAAAAAGAAAATTTTATGTAATCACCTATACCGGAATTAGAACCTGACACCCTACTATGCGCACGAATTCATAGCACCAGTAAACCTAAGGCTGGTCGCACATTGGATACGGTTTTGTACGTACGTATTTATACGACTCTTGTCGTACGAATTGAGCTCGCACACTGGTTACGTGTTTGTCCGACACTATCAATTAATTATTGGCAGTTCTCCGATAACATCCATTCGACATGAATCGATATCTTTTAGAAAATTGTCTTCTTACACGTAAACTACGCCGTCGTCTTTATCATAGAACCGAGTGGGTAAACGAATTATTTGCAAAAAGGGATGAATTTGGTGAATTTCATCATGTAATGACAGATTTGATGTAATTTAATCGTACGTAAACGTAAATAAATTCAAACAAAATTGAATTGTGTCGAACGTCGTAACTGTACGTATGTATACATACGACTAATCGTATACAGTGTGCGAACTCCCATAATACATCATCTGTCAGAAACGATCGTACGTACTCGTATGTATACGTACAACTGAATTTCATACGTAATCGTATCCAGTGTGCAACCGGCCTAACTGTTGGCCTGGGCACAAGCTCAGTACAGCACACTAAATATGTAACTTGTGCGTATGTTACTTATATATTATATTTTCGTCTAAACTTTAAAATATTGGTTGTGTTTTTGAGCAATGGGCCCTTAATACAACAATAATCTAATCGTCCGTAAAAATAACAGTTAGTAGCTAAAAGCGATAACAATTTTCCTTGAAATTCTCCAAACAGAATTCCGTTATTCCAACAATTTACACCATCAGTAAGTAGTCACATTTTAAATAGATTTTTCGTTGTAAAAACGTACAATAAATAAGCTAAATTTTGTACATAGATACCACAGAGCACTAGAGACAACATACCTATCTCTATACTACTAGAACCAGTGTAATCAGTAAGAGATAGAAAATATGTTATATACGTGCACGGTGTTTACTTTGTATTGATGCGGTAAACTGTGTTTGTGAGAGTAATCGAAGATGGTGGTGGCCGTCACGTGACCGTGCTCACATACATATGTGTGATACCACAACGCTGTAACAATGTAACAATGCCAACACAACTAACATAACAATCAAATCCATTGTCTTGTGACTGACCTACATTCAGCGACTGCCACTGAGAGAGTAACTATTTAGTAGCCTAACGTGCACAGAAGTGCACACTGCAGATTACACGATAGAGATAGTTGGTGTACCTCTGTTCTCTGGGATGGATACTTTCAAAATTTAAACAATTAATATTTTCATAATTTATTCCAACATACGATTCAAGGAATTTTATCTATCTGAACTGAACGTAGGTACATAAATAATATTTTTTCAAGTGGTTTTTTGCGGTTGCGTTACCAGGAGCTAACTACACATGTATAGCGCGATTACAGTGACCTATGGAGGAGCCAATAGGTAATTGAAGTTTATTGATAAAAAAAATATGTAGACATAGCGCACATTACAACTACGTAAATTAATAATATAAATATTTGTACAAAAATTTTGTTAACTGGAATTTCGTAACAACATGATGATTGACGTTTACTGTTAGACGTATATACAGTTTAGACAGATAGGTATAAAATATATATGTAATTGTTTAATGAATAATGATCTTGTAACAGACGAGATAACTGGTGTCAATTTCAGTCGTCTCAAGTGGAAATATTAGTAGACAGGCCTCCTAAATTCTAGATGAGGTATTGCCTTCAAGTCTACCAACCTAGCCAAAATCTTGGAATCACTTTTGAAAGGTGGAAAATTTTTGTCAAGTTTTATATTTCAGAGCCGCCAAAATTTAATAAAATTTTTCGGGAATTATGCGACTTGACACGCCAAGTCGTGTCAAGTCAGAGCGAAAACTGTGGGTTATTTTTGTACGCCAAAACATGCAAAACGTTAAATATCTGTCATTGTTTTATATTATTGAATTTAGCTCTAAGTTTTAAAATAGTTGCTGGGGAGGATGGGGAGAGGTTAGATAAATTTCATTGCAGTGTTAGTCACTGCGCATCCGTAAAACTCGTAAAAATGTTGAATACCTATGTTAGTACAGTGCAGTTAGACCCAAACCTCAACATCCAAAGTAACAGTTTCACTCCAAATCCAAATTGTTCTATACAGTCCACATATTATTTAGTAAAAAGTTACACCATTTTGAGCGTCGGGTTTGGGAGGGAGGAGGGTAAAAGTAGTCAAATTAACGGTTTCCGTCAGTTTTTTTTTTTAAATATTTCGAAAACTATGCAGCTAAACGCAAAAAGTGCATATACGAAAATAATCTACATTAAATTGCGAACAAAAATAGTCCTGTGGATAATCTTGCTGAAGTGAAGAGTTCCAGAGTTATGGAGGGTGTAAAAGTAGCAATTTTTAGAGTTTTTGGAAAAAATATGACACATTATCCTTAAGGAAACTAATTTTTTTATAGAGGATTGTGTTTTGTAAAAGGAAATTGCGATTACTCCTCTTCAAACATAGCATCCTCCTCTTCTAAATCTTCGTCTATGATGTTCGTATCTCTGTTATCACATCCTAGGCCTGAGCAATTACCGTATATGCTTGAGCAGTTTAGACCACCCTTTCTGCATTCGCAGTTACGGACGCAAACGTTTTTACAAGCGCACACTATGAGGGAAAGTAATTCCTCGGGAGCTGCAGGACGCGCTGTTGTAATTGATCTCAGGAGTTCGTCAATCTTCTTCCACCCCCACTCGAGTGGATTCTTCTTCTTATTCAGCCACTGCTGCACCTGGTGATAGGTGCAGCAGTGGCTAAAAATACTAAAAATTGATACTTTTACACCCTTCGTAACTCTGGAACTGTTCACTTTAGCAAGATTATGCACAGGATCATTTTTGTTCGCAATTTAATGTAGATTATTTTTGTATATGACACTTTTTACGCTAAACCCCTTAATTTCCGAAATATTTAAAAAAAACTGATGGAATCCGTTAATTTGCCTACTTCTATCCCCCCTCCTCCCAAAACCCGACGCTCAAAATGGTGTAACTTTTTGCCAAACAATATATGGATTGTATAGAACAATTTGGAGTTGGAATTAAACTGTTACTTTGGATGTTGAGGTTAGGCCGTTTTTTTGAATAACTGCACCGTACTATGTGGATGTATTAGGCCCGCCACACACGTACAGTTTCAACTGACAGTTTGAACTGAACAGATAAAACTGTCAGCTGAAACTGTACAGTGTAGGAACACACACACGTACAGTTCAATCCTTCAGTTTTTACAATGGATTGGAAACAGCAAAACAATTTCACCTAGCAACATCTTTAATTCCACGAAAATTATATTGTTAAAAAAAAAAAATCAAACGCACTTGCTCCTGACCACAGACCAAAGAACATATTCTGTATATCTTATAGACTCACTCAATAAATTTATAAATGAAGCAGCCAGATACGACCAGTATACGACTTAATAGTATTCTGTAATGTAGTAATCAATGCGATAACCTGTGGTATTTGTAGTAACGTTTTCAAATAATTATTGTCAAAATATAATATTGATAATCAAATTTTACTTTCTTGAGAAGAAACTGCAAAATTTTGAAAGAAAAAGAGCGGTATTCGTTTTAATTATAGTTCCATTTGCGGAAAAGTGGACAATATATTATATTCCTTAAATCTCACCTGTCTCACCCCGTTACCTGCCACAAGAAAAATGCCTACAAACTGGCTTTACGCTTTGTCTAGTAATATAATAATAATAGTGTTCATTGGTCTGTGCTCCTGACACAAATTGAACTGAGAACTGTACAGTTGAACCCCCACACACGCAACAATCAGTTGAACCTTTCAGTTTAAAAAATTGAAATTTCAATCGTCTCAATTTAACTGTACAGTTGCATTGAACTGAGACTGAAATACCAACACACGTAGAGTTTAAACTGTATAGTTGAACTGTTCAGTTCAAACTGTCAGTTGAAACTGTACGTGTGTGGCGGGCCTTACTTTTGTTAAGATTTCTTGACTTTACAGCGAAATCTTTATGAATTCGCCATTTCTGTCATTGCATTAGGTGGTCTATCTGCACTGTAGTGTGTAATGCATTTTTTTCAACAATAGGCTTCTTAAGCAGCATGAAAATTTAACGAATTTTTTTTTATATTCTAAATTAGTTTTTGTCAAATGAAACAAAATTACTTTGCTAAATTCCACGATATTTTCACTTAATGTCTGACTGCGTTTTCAACCATTACGACCATTAACGAATGGTTTTCATCATTTTTTTCATGGCAATCCAACCTCCTTAAGAACAAAATTTAATTGTTTTATTCGTATTCATATTGTATGAAAGTATGTATACCTTTATTCAAAAAGTGAAATGTCACATCAAATCACCTTTAAACAAAGCGTGAATACATTAATTTGTGTAATGTAATAATTGTACGTACAAGAGGCTTATTTTATTCAGAAACAAGTAATGCACTGTAAAATATAATAAATGATCCTAAATATTCCTTGGGGCCAACATTTTGTTGGGTTGGGTTACATAGTTCATACCTATTAAGTAATTTAAGTCGATTAGAGTGTAATAATTCGCGAAATGAAAGGTACAAATAAAATAATATACTTAATTTTATAATTGATGTCTCTTAGAAATAATACCATATTTGTAAAAGTATTATTTCTGAATTTAGTTTCTTTTCTTTTTAATTGTGTAATATTTTTTGACATAATTTTTGTAAAACAAAAAAAAAAAAAAAAAAAATTAAAAAATACGTTGTCGTAAAAGCCCCAAGCCGCTGAATAACAGCGAAATAAAATTTAAACGAAAAATATTAAGTTATCAGAACCTAAACGTGGCGATAAAAGCAATTTAAGTTGAATTAAATTTTAAAATTTGAACAATCTAAGAATAAAATTTTCATTTTTCAACCGTTAACTCAGTTTAAAGGACAATAACTGGTCTGCAGTGGAATTAATTCTACAAGAAATTTTATTAAAAATAAAAAAAAATTCAAGTAATAGAGACGCGTGGATTTGAACTGACAGTCCCTCAGTCGCCAGCGCTCTACCAATCTACCACCCAACTACGTGTTGCGAATGGTATAACTACTATATAATATGTTACATGCTACATTTTTTGCAGCTTTTCAGGCTATTAATTTCTAAAAGAAAGTCTAAATTATTGTTACTACAATACTAAGGGGAATCTTCTCTACAATATAATAATATATTAATTTCTCTCAAATCCGTCATTCCCAAGTTTGATACCTCCTTGTAAGTGAAAAAATTCTTCATATTATGACTAGTTTTTTGGTCCTTTCTTAACTCTTTTATCTCCAATCGTGTTTGTTTTTAAACAATGAAAATACTTGTATTTGCGACAAATTATTCTAGACAATACATGTAAATTAACATTACAGCTGAACTCTTTTTTATGCGATTTTTTTATGTGGTTTTCAAAAAAAATGGCCATTAAAATGCAAAATGTGAATCAAAATCACGAGACAGTAAGAAACTTAAACAATTTCTATAATAACTTTCTTTGATAAAAATACTTTTTAACGGTTTTTAAGCATTTAATCAATACATTGCATAAGAGCACAAGTTATTGCATCATTTAATTTTGTTACAGATGTATTTTTCAAAATTTTCATAATATTATAAAATTGAAATAAAATGTTTTTACGTGTAAATTAATGCTTTATCGTGTTTATAGAAGCAACTTCTAAGGAAATTTCTAAGTTTTGAGCGTTTTGAGTGATGTTTTTTCGATGAAACTTTTTTTATGCGGTCCCGACCAACCGCATA
Organism: Brachynemurus nebulosus; assembly: GCA_035578155.1. NCBI lineage: Eukaryota > Metazoa > Arthropoda > Insecta > Neuroptera > Myrmeleontidae > Brachynemurus > Brachynemurus nebulosus. The sequence continues at coordinate 1,962,738 of JAPWDM010000019.1, read as the reverse complement.
AAAAAAGTTTTTTCTACAATCTGTATCAAACTATACTTTTTATAGCTATTTATAGTGATGAGCAAAATTAGTCTTAGTCTTGCAGTCTTGTCTTGGTCTTGCATTTTTTGCAAGACCAAGACCAAGACTATGTATACCAAGAGCAAGACCAAGACTATAAATATGGCTGCAAGACCAATACCAAAACTATAAGTATGGCTGCAAGACCAATACCAAGACTCAAGTGAGCAAGACCAAAACAAAAGCAAGTGTCTTACTAAACTATTTAAATAGTTTGAAAGTATAATTAATACCGTAAAGAGAGAAAGTTCTGACTTTAGAAGAAAAAAATTCGGTAATAAAAAAAATGCAAGAAAGTGCAAGATTTTTTAGCAATACCAAGACCAAGACCAAGACTGCATTTTGCAAGACCAAGACCAAGACTCAAACTGCTCTAGCAAGACCAAGACCAAAATTCTTAATGCAAGAACAAGACCAAGACTGCCAAGTCTTGGTCTTGGTCTTGCATTTGCTCATCACCAGCTATTTATATTTTTTAATATATTTTTTGTGCGATTTTTTTTATGCGCTCCCTATCCCCCGCACAAAAAAAAGTTCAGCTGTATTTTACATAGAGTTAGCTAATTTTAACTCTTTTTTACATAAAAGTCACATTATACGAATATTTTAAGCGTATTAGGTAGACATTGGGCACATTGATTATCACGTGGCTTCAACATAATGAACACTTATCGCTCAATAGGTAAATATTGTCAAGTGTCACAAACAGAAATTTACATAAAACTGTATATAATTTATAATAATTTAATGAATATGCGTATTATGTACATATAGGCAGACATATTATAAGTGTACTTATTTGTCGATGTAATAATTAGAATCTGTCATTTGCAATCTGCACTTTGTTTATAATTAAATAGGTACATATAAATTTATTTGTATGTAAAACAGCAATTTGATTTGTTCTATACCTACCTGTTTATTATAAAATAATGTGTAATCAGAAAGACAGAACAATTATCTCAAAATAGATCACATCCTACGGGCATTATATAATAATACAAGTAGGTAAGCCTTATCGGGTAGTACGCAGTGAAAGAACGATTTTTCAAAAACTATTATTACCGATTCAACAACCAGAAATGTACTGCTAGTGGAGGGTGGTACATTTAATGGGATTTCAGGGTAGCACCGTGGTTACCATTACTCCGATTGCGATGAAATTCATAGACTATCTGGATCTACCAGACCGTATTTGGATATTATTTATTAATCGTACTTGGATATTCGGACACACAGACAGACAGACACGAAAGCAGAATTATTCAAGAATCTCTAAAACGTAAAATGAGAGTGAAAATTTTCATTTTAAAGGAGAAAAAATTTTCATATTTCAAAAGTAATCATAATGCCTCCATTATTTTAGTAGTCTCGGTAGTAGTGACGTCGGATAATTAATCGATTAATCGGTTTAGTCGACTAATTTTGTTTACATTTAGTCATTTTTTAATCGACTCTTTTACCTTTGACTAAATGAATCTATTTGTATGATTATTCACTTTTATGTGATCAAAACATTGTGATATGCCATATCTTTCTTTTTCTTAAAAAACATATTAAAAGACAATATACCTAAAAATCAAAAGAAAACATCGTTTTTGAAAGAATTACACAGGTTAGCTTATTCATTAATTCGTCTAAAGATTTAGTCGATTAGTTGACTATTCTGTGCTCGATATTTTTGACTAATGACTAATTTTGTCTGAAAAATAATTTTAATCCATTACTCGACTAACTGCTGTTCGTCTTGACATTACTGATGTCAGGTGATTAATCGATTAATCGGTTTAGTCGACTAATTTTTTTTTAATTTATTCAGTTTTTAATCGACTATTTTACCCTCGACTAAATGACTTAAATGATTAGTTTTTTTTTTTAAATGACTAAAAACGACTAATTTAATTTTTTCCTGTAGTATTATTTATATAAAATTCGAAAAATCAAAAACTAAAAAATTGTCCACTGGTACCTACGATTTTTCAAATAATAATAATAATAATAATAAAATATTAAGAATCAATAATCAAATTCAAAAGAAAACCTTTTTTTTTTGAAAGAATTACATAGGTTGCCTCACTCATGAATTCGACTAAGACTAATTTCGTCTAAAAAACAACTTTGGTCGATTGATCGACTATAATTTCTCTTTAGCTGGACATCACTACTCGGGAGCAATACGTTAGCGTGGTGAGCACACAACAATTTACTCATGCGTTCTACTTACTATTCCGGTCTGAACGACGTGTAAACGAGAAGAATTTCTCACTTACCCAAGTTTAACTGTATTTTTTTCTTTAAATTAAATCTTTTAATTAAAAATTACGTACAAATTACGGAAGAACACGTTGAATTTAACACCTGTAACAAACAGCAACAAATTAAACAAAGGAAGACACGCATTATTGTTTACTGACTGATATTTTGTAATAAAATAAAATTAATAAAAATTCTATTAAAAAGACTGTATTTCCTTGTAATTTCCGTATATGTGCATTGTGCATAACTATAAAATTTTTATTTATTTGTGAGTGTTAATTAGTAGTACAATATGTATGAAATATTCAGGATATTACAATTTAATTTTTTTTTTTTTTTATTAGGCTAATGGAGGTTTACATATTTAATTTTAATAAATACTTCCATTTTGTTTTTAATGTAATATTTCCGTAATACTTTGATGTACTATGTCGATTTATAGATTTTTAAAATTCTAAATTTAATATTTTACAGCAATTACTAGAGCGAATAATATTGAAAATAGTGTCAAAATTGGTTGAAAGGATGATTCGAATCAAATTCAAGATCTTTTTGAATCATGGCTGGGAACTATTTAAAATGATTTCATTTTAAATATGTATTTAAAATACAAAATGGCATTTTGCATTTTCTATTTTAAAATAAGTTCGGTCAAACCATTTTCCATTTTGTATTTAAAATGAAAATTTGAATCCATTTTACATTTAAAATGAAAATATATGTATATTATTGTATATTCAAATTTATATATATACATACGTATGACACTTATAACTCATATTAATCATAGAACTCGAACTTGAAGACACGTCAAATGTTTTGGTATTTCGAGTAGATGATTTTTATAATTTAGAAGTCGAAGTTGCAGCGTAGTCAAGGTTTGAATATGTCAAGGCTGAATTAAATTTTACAATATTTTTGAGTAACAATATTTCAAAAGTTGAATTTCGTTTTCATATCATGCAAACTTTTTAATTTTTTTCAAAAGACTGCCCCTATTTAATTTCAGTATATTGGACATTTTTCACTTTTTTTTTATTAATATACCTAAAGAATAATAAAAAATTTATAGAATAAATTTATAGAATAAAAAAATAGAAAGTAAAAAAAAAAAAAACATTTTGTATTTTATAGTCCATTTTAAATAGCTCTTTTCTATTTTAAATAGTGATGAGCAAAATTAGTCTTGGAGTCTTGGTCTTGCAGTCTTGTCTTGGTCTTGCATTTTTTGCGAGACCAAGACCAAGACTATGTATACTAAGAGCAAGACCAAGACCAAGACTATAAGTATGGCTGCAAGACCAATACCAAGACTCAAGTGAGCAAGACCAAGACAAAAGCAAGAAAAGAGCAAGACTCTTGCTAAACTATTTAAATGGTTTGAAAGTATAATTAATACCGTAAACAGAGAAAATTCTGATTTTAGAAGGAAAAAATTCGCTAATAAAAAAAATGCAAGAAAGTGCGAGATGTTTTAGCAATACCAAGACCAAGACCAAGACTGCATTTTGCAAGACCAAGACCAAGATTCAAACTGCTCTAGCAAAACCAAGACCAAGATTCTTAATGCAAGAACAAGACCAAGACCAAGACTGCCAAGTCTTGGTCTTGGTCTTGCATTTGCTCATCACTAATTTAAAAATATGTTTAGCAAAACCATTTTCCATTTTAAATGCATTTTTAGAAACCATTTTCTATTTTAAATGGTTTCTATGAATCATTTTTCCCAGCCCTGTTTTGAGTGACTAACGACAGTCTAAAAATCTCCCGAATTTCTGGGTTCCATGGTTCAGTAATGTACCTAGGTTTAGTAATTTTCATTTTAATCGAAATTTTCTAATTTCTTATAATTGAAGCAGCGTAAATCGTCGTTGGGGGGCCTCTCGTGCTTTTTTATTTAATTACAATACAAATTGAACACAAAAAACCTATTACAATTATAAATTAAATGTGTTTAATACCTAGAATGGTACACCCTGATTTTTTTTTTATTTGTGCGTTACATCATCAACAGTAATAGAGGACAATAGTGACAAAAAAAATTGTAAATATGTTAAAGACCAGAAGAAAAATAACCTTGGGTCAATTATACGAAACCTAATGAAATTATAATGTGTGTATGTTTAATTTTGCGACAAAAAAGGACCACAAGAAATTATCTTGGTTGAGACCGTAGAGAAGAGCCTTAAGGAGCGTCCATAAACTACATAGTTCCATTTTCCCTCCCCTCTCCCATAGTGGAACGTAGTTTTTTTTCAGTCCAGAAGACATTCAATTAAAAAAATACCCTTTTTGTTACAAAATGTGAAAATTGAGGCATTTTTTTTGTAGGTAGTTTAGCAAAATATTTCCTTAAAAAACACGTCTCCTTAGAGTAAAAATTTTATTGTAAAAACCGAGTGACCACATGTTAGCCTAGTTCATCTGAAGAAGTTTTGTTAAATTTCAAAATATCACAAGCACGTCATAAGTAATTCAAGATTATTCATGAATTTTCACATTAAGGGGGACCATTAGTGTGACATTTTGAAAAAATTGGAAATTTTTATTTTTTTTGCAGGTTTCGATAGTCTATACCTTTAAAAATAACATACTAAAATTTCAAGTTCTTATCGCAACTAATTTTCGAGTTACAGCCATCCGAAGAGCGGATTCTGATTTTCATTGTTAACTTTGAAGTATTCCGAAAAATGTATGAAGGTTGATAGTTCGGGAGTTTCTGGACGTGGCTGCCAGTCACATGTTGTGGAGAAGCTAGACCCTGGCACATTTAAACGACTCATCTAGTTTTTCTATGACCGTTATAGTGAGTACATCGTAAATAATTTTAGTAAAAATTCTCAATGATTAAAACTAAAAGGTAAGGTAAAGAAAAACTGCATTTTTCAAATTTGCTGCAGTTATAACTTGAAGACAAATCATCCGATCGATTTGATTCTTATTCCAGCTTCTTTTATATATTATGTTTCTTCGTACCATGAACCTCCAGTTTTTCGATCGAATAAAAAATGGAATTTTTGCAGGCCAAAAATCATCAAATTTTCGCGCATAATTTGAAACTTCTTTTTAAAAACTCCGCCATTTTGTTAAATTTTAACTTTTTTTTCGATTGAGGTTCATGGCACGGGCAATACCTTCTAGTTTAATAGGCTTTTTGTTTTTTTTTTGTTTTTTGATTTTAGGCACTGTGAAGGTCGCTATCACTGCAGCAGTGGGAGGACACTTTTTTTGGAGCCTTGGGAGATCGCGAATAACTCACTGAATTTTCAATTTTTTGGTCCAAAAATTTTATCATGAATTTATTATAATATCGACGAATATATCCTTAAAATATTAAAACATTCAAAACAGTAGTTTTCTTTTAAAAAATCCCCAAAAATCACCTTTTTTCAGGCAGTCACACTAGTGGCTCCCCTTAAATAAACAAAATTATCACATTTTCTGTCTTTGAGGGGCATTCCAACGCATACGGGGTACTCGCTAGTGTATTATATAATCCAACATCATAAACAATCACCCATTACTTATTCTATTCCGTTTGCGACAACTTAACTTATTTATACTGTTCGGTTATCAAAACAGCAGCTCAGTGAACTAACAAATCATTGTATATATTTTACTACTATTGTTACCAATGTTAGTCGTTAGTGTATGAGCCTACACAAAACATACATATGTAAATATTACATCATCCATTTGGTGTTATTGTCCAATTGTTAAATGTGAATCAATTTACCATCCCTCCCGCGTCTCTTTACTCGCCATCACTCTAGAATGTAGATTTTTGTACTCAATTCTCTGATTCTGTATTCTGTGTTTCTATTGTGACGTGAACATATTATATACATAACCGGTACATATCATGTACATATGATCATATGCTGCTCGTTTAATGTTAATTAATTGTTCAATTGAAGGTCAAATCATTATTTCATTTATTTGAAACGAGGTGTTAAATTATCGTCTTACCAACAGGTGCGTGGTAGATCTCATTTTGCAAGAGTAGGCAGTGGGATTGAACCTCTGTATAAGCGCGAAATACCATTATGTAAATTTAATAGATTTTAGCGTTACTTTATGATATTCCATATTTGATTGATGGTTTGATGCACTGATTTGATTGTTTGAGAATGGTCATATTGATCGAAACATGTCATGAGAGTTTCTATAAACAATAAAAGTGGTATTTTGCAAAGTATATAAAGTGTTTTTATTTACTAATACCATTATGTACATACTAGGCTTGCAACAAATACCATACTCAGCCGTTGGCCGAATACCGAATATTCGGCAAATACTATTTGGTATTTTTTACATATTTATTTTTATATAACAAAATTTGGAGACAAATACATAAAATAATTAGATCAGCTACCTACACATTTTTATGTTACCGAAGGATGACATATTAATCTCGTTGTGTGATTATAGTGGGGGAGAAATTAATAATAATAATAATATATAATATAATAGAGTTGTACATGCATATATTGAATAAACGGAAGAGGGCTGTATTCTCACTGTATTATAGAGTTGTACATGCATATACATATTGAATAAACGCAAGAGGGCTGTATTCTCACTGTACTTAAAAAAAGAGCCAAAAAATCATAAATTAACACTTTCACTGAGGTAACATTACTTAGTGCGTGTCAAAAACACGCACTTGACGAATTTTTTAAAATTTCGTAATTCTAACAACGAGATCCTTATGAATTCACGATTTCTCTCATCGCATAGGTGGTCTAATACTCGCACTTGAACACTTTGTAATAGCCAGTGTCGGATTTTGAGCAATTTAAAAGACAATGTCGCTTTTTAAAAACGATTTTTGGAATTTTTAAACTCGTATAGAAAGTAAAAGGTTTAACTTAAAAAATTAAAGAGTAATTTTAATATTAAATAAAAACAAGAAATATTTTATCCAGACAATTGTGAGAAACTCTAATTATTGGATTACGAGATCCTAACTTAATGTGTGTTTAACACGTACTTGTCGAATTTTTAAATATGCTTTTAATTCCAATTGGCGCTACAATCGTCTATAACTTTCAAATTAAAATTTTCCTCTGAAATTTTCAGTGAATATTACTAAAATATAATACTTCCTAAAAGGTTGATTTTTCCGACCCGTAAAAGTGTAATGTGGCCTAAGTAATAAAAAATTTCTGGTCTCTTGAACTCTCATTTCTTCAGATTTGACTTACCAGTACATAACGTAAAAGCCCCCATTATGGAACGGTATCTAATACTGGAACAATTTAGACATTTACATATTAATGAAGTTATTTCTGAAAGAAACATCTGATAAGAAAAATTATTATTAATAGAATGATTGTTTTTCAATTTAAATTCACCTCGCATTTAATGTTTCCTTAATTAAAGAAATAAATATGTAAATGTCAAAACTGTTCTAGTAGTAGATACCGTTCCATAATGGGGGCTTTTACGTTATCGTCATAATATTTTTACGAACAAAAATATTCAATCTTTGATATACCCTATTTCAAATACAATTGATCATGAGTCAAACTTAAAAAATTAAATAATTCTTATATTGAAAACAAATCAATCTTGTATTATTTTCTAAAAGCAAACTGCAATTTTAAAATTCACGTAAGTGCAATAATGAAAAAGATAAAGACTAGGAAACGGAAATTATTTAAATTCATAAGTGATAAAGCATGGTTCAATTTACGTGAAATGGACCATATCGGAATATTTAATAAACCCTCAAACAATTTGATTTTTCACGCACCTGATACATGTTGAATGATCATTTGCCAATCTTGTTGGCAAAGTAAGTGCTTGGTTGACGGTGTGAAATTTGAAACAAATGAAAAGAATAAAATTTCCACTGTTTGTGTTCTATCTCACTCGTTTGGCGTTTCCACATCGTTATTTTTCAATTGTTTTTGCATATACAGTTTTATTAAGTTTCTTTGTTTTCATTTTTTTTTATGTGTGTGTATGTGTTCGTTATCGCGCCTTTGTTTCTCGCGGAGCCTCGCTGATGATAGCAGAGTGCATTGACAATAATGAGGAAATTTTTTTATAGCAGATATGTATAAAAGTTGAATAGATCTCTAATGATTGATGCTGTTATATTATAAAGTTGATTTAATATATCGACGCCATATTTCGTTCGCCTACTATTATGATTTTCAAAAACAAAAGATTTAAAAATTTCCGTGGAAAATATTTTTATTTGTTACTTAAGTTTTCAAAAACTACTTTTCGTAACCATTTTGAAATAAAGATGTTCAACCCTGGGTTTCTAGATTTAGCTGCTGACTGCAAGGGCGCCTATATGATGATTTGCAGGTGGGACTAGCACTGAGGGTAAGAAGTATTTTTAATATTTTGGATGACGAATGGCAATTTGTAAGTAGTAAAAAGTTTCAATGTTGTAAAACTTTATCCTGTTGCTAAAATACTAGGGTACGTTAAGAGGGACCACTAGTGTGACGTTTTCAAAAAATTTTAAAATTTTTTTTCATGTTTCGATAGTCTATACCGTTAAAAATAATATATTAAAATTTCAAGTGCATATCCCAAATAGTTTTTGAGTTACAGCCATCCGAAGAGCGGATTCTGATTTTCATTGTTAACTTTGAGGTATTGAGAAATGTATATAGGTTGATAGTTCGGGAGTTTCTGGACGTGGCTGCCCGTAACATGTTGTGGAGAAGCTAGACCCTGGTACATTTAAACGACTCATCTAGTTTTACTATGACCGTTATAGTGAGTACATCGTAAAAAATTTTAGTAATACCCCTGTCGCAGCACCTGCATAACATAGCGAATTTCCAAATTTTGGGGACTGGCGGATCTCATCTAAGAACTGTACCTATTTAAATTAGTTTAGCTTTCTAAGAGTAAAAGATTTTTTAAAATCGGCTGGGTAATTAGTTTTGATATTTTTGGGACCCAAGAACCCGAACGGACTTTGTGCAGCATAGTTGTATCCATCTAAAATAATTTAGTTCTCTAACAGTGAAAAAATTTTCAAAATCGGTCGGTTAGTTTATTTTTTACAATAATGGGAACAGTAAACCCTAGCGGAAATCATACAACATAACCTTTATTCATCTAAAATAATTTTAGTAAAAAGTTTATCCTAACAGTAAAAAACGGGTCCTAGGGATCTCATATAACTTATGGTAGTCCGTAAGGTTCTTGTGGACATCATTTAATTACTTAATGAATTCAAACACTTTAACTTACTAACGGTGAAAAAATTTTCAAAATTTTCGACATTCGCTAAAAAAATCATTGAAAAATATTTGATATGTTTCGATCAATTAATGGTCAACATCAGCAAATAAAAGTTACTCAAATCGAAGAAAAGAATGAGTTATTTGTCCGTAGAAATTAAAATACAAATTCTGAAAACGAGCAAAGAAATATTGAAAAAACTAGATCGGCAAAACATTCTGACAAATAACACTACCCAACTAATACTCGCCAATTTGAATGAAACTTAACATACTTATTAAACAGCGAAAAATATTAAATACGTGTTTTTTTTATTTCGGCTAAATACGCTTTTTAGGGGTAGAAAACACCATTCAACCTCTGTAGATGAAAACAGTTATAGCTAAATATTTTTGAAACGACATATTTTCTGAAAAAAGGGCTGAGTACCAAATTTGTAGAATTTAAAGCGATGCACTTGATAGTGACCCTGAAATCGATTTTCAAGGTCAGTTGAAAATGATTAGCCATTGCCGAATTTTGACCATATCCTGTACCTATAAGCAGTAATTTCATGTATTGACTCAATCTATCTTCAAAATTGATTTGTTGCGTTATTTTTCTAAAATAAAAAAAATAAAAACCTGACGAAATGGAAAAATAGGCGCAAATTTATAGAAAAAATTAGAAGAAAACATTTTTGTAAGTAATTTTAGAAGTAAAGTTAAGGAAAGATTTAATATCACTCCAATTGTAAGTTAAACATTAACTTTATCTTATATTAGAAATTTTCAAAATTTTTTAAAATTTTTATTGCTACTCTATAGTTATCATATTAGGAATTCAATTGAACATATGATTAACTATTATTTTTCCGATTGCGATTGAGCAAGTATTTTTCAAAATTACTTCTTGATCACTTATTTTCTATCTTGCATGTGAAATTCGTTCGAATATACTTTGAACCATTTAGGGATGAAAAGTAAACTACTCCTTTTGAAAAATATTAAATGATTTTCAAATGACTTTGGAAATTGACCTCAAGGTCAACTTCAAAGTCATCATCAAGTGCATCACTTTGAACTCTATAACTTTGGTCCTAAGCACTTTTTTCAGAAAATATATCGTACCATAATCCACTTCTATGTTGATTCCTGGTCTCTTTTCCTGCGTTTCTAATATTTATGTCAATAAAAAATGTGCTAGCACCGTATACAAGGATGAATAGGTACGCATTCAGACTTCACACCGTATTTTTTTGTATTTATTTTATGAGTACCTAATCTTTAATATATTAAAAATTTACGCGAAGATGGTCACTTTATCAGCAGTATCCAAAAAATTTTAAAAATATCGGTGGTTTTTGAAAAATTAACAAAAATCGTATAATTTCTTCTCTATGAAAAATTGGGGTCAAAAGAGACGAGAAAAGAGTAAATGGGGACAACCCGTAGGGTCGACCAAAATTGAAATTCTAATATAAAATAATTTCGAACTTTTTGTATTTATACATTCAAAAAAGAAATAATAGGTACTTGATGATTTTCTTTAAAAATAAACGTAGAATCTAAAATAAAGTTTATATACCCCTGTCGTTTACCCCTAAGTTTATATTCCTCCTATTCTTATTTTAGTTCAAAAAATAATTTTTCAAAAGACTAAGACATAATAATTAATAACAGTGAGATTCTACGTCCATTTTCAGACTTTTGTCTAATACAGACGTTACCTAGAATTTTTTTATCTACAAAAACATCAGTCTACAGAATTTAATTTATTAGTTAGGAAAATAATTCAAATATGTCTCACTAACAATAAATGTCTTAAATGAGTTTAAAAAATCAAAACGATACTGTTTATTAAATTGCGTAAAAGCTAGTAAATGCAATAACAGATATGATGAATTTATAAGGATTTTCTTGTACTACAAAATCTTAAAAATATGGGAACGCGTACTTTTTTTCGTTAATTGTGTTTTATTTTTTTGCACAAAATTTTAAAAATACTTTATTTTCTTAAGAAAGGGAGGCAACTTTAGTCACAGATATGCCTATGAAAAGTTTTTGGTAATCCGGGAAAAACGAAAACACTTTTTAAAATTTTTTTATTGTTAAAATCGAAATGTTCTTTTAAAGAGGGTTAAAATTATCATATTTTACATTAAAATTTTGACACAATCACTCCCTAACTAACGAGCCTTACTTAATATTAGAAAATTGAGAAAAAACACGTCAATTAGATTTTTTTACACAGATTTTATTTGTTATATAATTCAAAAGGATATTTTAAAAATGTGTATGAATGGCTTTCATTAAATAAATTTCAATATATTTTCCATTTATTTTAACAGTGGAATGTCCTTATTAGTGGCTATACTTTCGGAGCGAATTAGACGAAGATTTTCTTCTAAAACCAAATTTAATAATTAATTAAAGAAATAAAAAAAAATTTGTGGATTTCCTACCGTTCAAATATAATCTTTATTGTATGTAAAAATGTTATTACATTTTTTCAAAAAACTGTAAGTAAACTGTAAAATTTTCTTTACAAATATGTTAAAATAGAGAAATGTTTCCTTTTTAATTTATTTTTAACTCTTTTTAAATGATTCACTTTAAAATTTTTTAATATTTCTTAATCGAAATTTCATAAAAGAATATCAAAATTTAAAAAAATTTTTCTTTGTTAAAAAAAAAAAAATTGAATGTGCAAAATTATTTAATATTAGAATACTCTGATTATACAATTCTAATCATAACTGTATTGTCAATTGGATAGAAAATTACGTAAAAATATTATTGTTTGAATATGATTTAACGTAATTTTTATACGATTGAAGCAAACTCTTATTAATTTTAGGAAGGTGTAAATATAATCTAAATTCTGATCATATCACATAACAGATATCGTCGGGATTTTTTTTGTAAAAAAAAATGGAACAGAGATACATTATAAAAACATTTAACTGACAGAGAAATAGAATATAGCCGAATCGTTAAATTGGATTAAAAAAATCATGACACGCTACTTATAAAGCGGATTTTTTCGAATTTAGCTCGCAAAAAATGAGACAGAAAAAAAAAGAATGCGAGTGCGAGTGAAATGGAGAACGACATATTTCCTAGTTTTTCTCGAAAAGTAAATAATTTAGAGCAACGGTATAAAAACATTTTTTATGCATTTTACCTTTTACTAGGGCTTGGTGTAAAAAAAAATTTGAAAAATTGCTTAATTCTGGCAAAAAACTCATTTTGTTGACAAAAAACGCCCGGAAAACCTACTTCTGGGCATCCGACGTGTCTGGCTAACGAACTCATCCAACGATTTGGAAAATCGAATTCGCACACAAAATTTCATAAACATTAAACGTTTCGTTCGAGAGTTATCGCGCGGATACATATATATATATATATATATATATATATATATATATATATATATATATATATACATATATATATATATATATATATATATATATATATATATATATAAATTTTAGTGAATATCATTTTCGTATTCTAGGGACCTCAAAACATATTTCTGATATGGTCTCGGGCTTAGGTCGCACCATGACACCTGGCGTAAAAGCTGAATTTCCAGTTTTGGAAATTCGCTAAAAATTCTCAGTGATTAAGACTAAAAGGTAAAATAAAGAAAAACTACATTTTTCCAATTTGCTGCAGTTATAACTCGAAGACAAATCATCCGATCGAGTTTATTCTTATTGCAGTTTCTTTTATATAATATGTTTCTCCGTGCCGTGAACCTCCTGTTTTCCGATCGAATAATAAATGTAATTTTTGCAGGCCAAAAATCATCAAATTTTCGCGCAATTTTTGAAACTTTTTTTAAAAAACTCCGCCATTTTGTTAAATTTCAATTTTTTTTCTTCGATTGAGGTTCGCGGTACGGGAAATACCTTCTAGTGTAATGGGCTTTTTGGTTTTTTTGATTTGAGGCACTGTGAAGGTCGCTACCACTGCACCAGTGGGGGAACTTTTTTTTCTGGAGCCTTGGGAGATCGCGAATAACTCCCTGAATTTTCAATTTTTTGGTCCAAAAATTTTATCATGAATTTATTATGTATCAACGAATATATCTTTAAAATATTGAAACATTCTATACAGTAGTTTTTTTTAAAAAAACTTCCAAAAATCACCTTTTTTTAAGGCGGTCACACTAGTGGCCCCCCTTAAAGAAACAACACTTGACTACCACTACACATATATTTTAACGTTTCCCCAACAGATAGGGGGCGCATCCCCCACTGCCCCCGAGTATGGGCGCCTTTCATTGACCGCCAGTTCAGCTATCAATTACTGGTGCTTGAATTTTATTGTTGGTGACAATTTTTTTTTTAATTTTCCTTTTTTTGTTCAACTGTATTTTTGGACAGGCATTTATCAAAAAGTTGGTCGCCTTAGACGTTGGCTATTTTTGGATTACTTAAACACCACTTATCAGTGGTTTTCGTTAAAACTTTTCTGGCAATACTGCTTCCATTATTTAAATAAAAAATGTTAACAAAGCGAACTTCATACTGGACAATTTCTAAAAATTTCAATACAAGCGATCGAATGGGTCCAAAGTTATGCCACTTGATGGGATTTTCGGACACACAGACGGGGCCGACCATAGAGTAATAGAGACAGTATATCTATCTCTATACTACTGGAACCAGCGTAACCACTAAGAGATAGAAAATATGTTATGTACATGCACGGTGTTTACTGTGTATTAGTGCGATATTGTGTATTTGTGTGAGTAAGGGAGATGGTAGTGGCGGTCACGTGACTCATACATAGCTATGACACCACACGCATGTACTAGGGGATGTAACAATACCAATAAGAATCAAGTCGTGATCAAGTCCATTGTCTTGTGATTGATCTACACTCATCGACTGCTACTGAGAGATTAACAACTAAGAAGCCTAATGTGCCCATAAATGCCCATTGGTGATTGCAGAAAAGAGATAGTTGCTTTCCCTCTGTACTCTGGGGGGCCGACAGACAGATATGAAGCGAAAATCGTTTACGAAGCTCTAAAACTAGTTCCAAAACACTTTGGAGAGAAAAAAATTGTCGTATTTCAAAAGTGATCACAATGCTTCCGCTACTTTAGTAGTCTCGGAAGTAAAATTATAAAATTTGTGATCTTTTTCCTTTATTTGTACCTTAATTTCTGCGTAAAAAACTTTCTAACACTATACTAGCAGCTTGCAAGCAATACAGTTGTTGAAATATTCATTTATTGCTGACCTCACGGGAAAATTCTTTAGAAACTCAGTGAATACAACAACTAAACGTCCAAGAAAACCTCATTACATATTTCTTACTTCAAGAACAGATTCAAAAACCCATTTGATGACAGTATAATTTTTTAGTAAAAGCCATAAATATGTACCCCAGTCTAAAATAGCTACACGTTTCAAAATATTTTAGATCGTTAATCTTTAAATATTAAAAATAAATTAACGTAACAATTACATTAAAAAAAAATCCATGGGAAATATAATTCAATTGCTAACTTGACGGAGATCATTTGCATATGCAATAAATTGCATGCACAATAAATAATATAAAATAATAATACTTATAATCACGATATTTACAATTACAATATACTTATTCGCAAATAGTATTATAAAATGTAAACAAACTTATTTTTATTAATAAAATAATTTAAAATAGTATCTCACAGTGATTGTTGACTTTTTAAAATATGTATAGAATGAAAAAAAATTTCGTAATTTAATCAAACATAGTCATTTATTTTTTATTTGCATTCATGTAATATAGAACACAGAGCAATCATAAAATAACGTAGTGGCATAGTTCTCTATCTCTCATAGTGCATGCATGATAATATAGTGCATTGCAAACATAGACTAAACCGTAATACAATATTAGCTTTGTTTAACAAAATAAAATCAGTTTTATGATTGAAGCGACCCAGTATACTAGTGATGTCGAACTGAGGAGCACTACTACGAAAACGAGGAGAAATGCAAACTGTTCATCAAAAAAAGAGTAATTCAAGAGATTCGATACAAAGGAATGTGGAATATTGGGGGTAACACAGGGATGATGGAATAGGTTCGCATTTCAAATTTTAACAAGGTTCACTAGGTACAGGGGTAGAGATGATCGATATTCATCGATGGTAGAAAAACATCGCTGTTTAGGGGGAAAACATCGATATAAAAACATCGATGTTATGTCCTCGATAACATCGACACATCGATGCTATGAGAATAATATCAAAACATCGATATTACTTTAAGGTATCCAGTATTTCTAAAGTCCTGTATTTAAAACAAGATCCACTACTTTTATGGCAAGTTGTAGGATCCACTTATCCAAACTTGAAAAAAATTGCCATTAAATATTTGTGTTGCACAGCAACTTCAACAGCTTCAGAGAGACGTTTTTCAAAAGCTGGGCAGCATTTGTATCAACAAAAGAACATATTAAAAGGAAAACTTTTAACAAAGTGACTTTTGTTGCAAAGTGTACCAAATAAATACTTGCAATGTTAATTTTTAATAAATAAAATAATAGATTATAATAATGGTTGTGTATTTTGCTACAGACACATCGATGTTTTCGAACATCGATGTCTTTCTTTCGATATATATCGTATATCGATACTCTTGAATCGATGTTAACATCGATATTTTTCTAATATCGATCATCCCTATACAGGGGTTATCGTGTTACTTGGGAGGTGGGACACTGACGAGCTTGTGGACGAACTGATTAATAACTTCCTTTTTCTTTTGAGGGCAACAGAATAAATAAGAAAGATGACGCCCCATTACTTCGAAAGATACTCATAATTTAATAAGGTTACGATCTCGATTAGATTACTAGTATTTATCAAATCTAAGTCCTGTGGCAGCAGAATCATAAGGAATTATGACAAAAAGCCATTCCAGGGAACATAGGTATCGCTTTCGGGATGGGTTACTGCTAGAGTAACAAAAATAGGAAATACATTACAGGATTTTTTATGGCTCTCAACCTTTCTACGAAATTATTAGTCCATTTTGGAAAAAAAGTAAATAGGTAATAAATAGCAAGTTTAGTACTGGACAAAGTATTCCAGACCAAAAACAAATAAAGATATTTTTTTTTAAAACTTTCATTTGAAAGAACAAAAAATCACTATTTCGTTCAGGTCCTTTATCTAGAGAAATTTTTACTTTCTACTCAGTTGTAAAGCCTTTATGACATAAGCTACCAATGTTTTTGGTCTGTCGCCTCCTTTTCAGAAAAAAAAGAAAATTACAAAAACTCGCGTTCTTGAAATCAATAACGTAACCTAACTTTTCCAAATTTTCTGGATCATAGCCGATTTTTTCAAAGAGTGATTTGTTCCGCTAAATCCGTGTGGTGTCTTGCATATGTTGCAACTATAATAGTCAAAAAATATTATGCGGAAACAAAGTTGTAATGTAAATACTGATACTACTTAAAAAAGATTTAGAAGTATTTATTGCAACATGCGTTCAATGATTTTTATTACTAATCAAATTTTTCATTCATTCAAACATTCTGGCCGAGTATTGCCCAAGTGATTTCTCAACATCCCGAACGTCCGACCAAAAAAATCCCTTTAAATTTCTTCAGAGTCTAACCATAGACGATCCCGACCCCATTGCGAAACATTGAAACACAACATCTTTGTTACGAATCTAAAAACTTGAAGAGAAACTTTCCACTTAATCATCCCTATCTAGAATCTAGGAAAAAGCGTAAACCAGGGCCGGATTACATACTAGGCCATGACCTAAGGGCGGCAAAAGTTGTAAATTTACGTTCTTTTTTTTTTTTTGCTCGTCAGTTATTTTTTAGGGAAAGTCGAAAAAAAAGAAAGTAGGAAAAGTTAAGATTTTATTGTTTTTGAGCAAAAGGCGGGGGCGGCATTTTTCACGGTGCCTAGGGGGGCACTTAGGGTTAAACTGGCCCTGCCGTAAACACAATAGTTTTGTCATTTTAGCTTTCTATAATCAACATCCACTTTTATAAATCTTTTCGTAAGTCGCGTTTATCATGACACAAACCACAGTAATCACTGTATGTAGAATGCATTGACAGCACCCGCAGCAGCATTAGCAAGTCAGCAACAACCAACGGCAGCAGCAAAATAGAGAGTGTAAATTGCATAACACCGTCATATTCTACCGTTTATTTCCCTACACAATAATTCTATGATGTGCCACTGCCGCTGTTGAACCGCTTGAATTGAATGCAACCAACCAAATGGCATGCTGCTTCGCGTCTCTATTTACCGTACCGTCTGTATCATAGATATACTAGATTAAGTGTACATATAATAAAAGCTCTTTTAAAAAACCGACTTCAAAAAGTAAAAAATAATTAATAGCACGAATTTTGAAGTCAGGCGGGGCGTCGTATGTAAGATTGCGATTGAATGTGCTTGAAAAATTCATGAATTCTTCAAGATCTATAGATAATATGCTAAATTCAATAATTTAGTATCAGCAATATATATGTACACTTGTACCACTTTTCCACTGAGCTTCTCATATACAAATTTTAAAATTGCCATAATTATTCATATTATTGAAGATGGTTAAAAAATTACTCAACCAATGTCAACAAAATTTTTATGGGACCACCTGAAGAACTTTATCTACTAATCAAAAAAAGAATGGCGCAAATTGGTTCAGAAATGTGGGAGAAATTGGTGTACATACATTAAACATTAAAAAAAAAAAACAAAAAAAAAAACATACGGGTTGAATTGAGAACCTCCTCGTTTTTGAAGTGGGTTAAAAATCGATCGTTTGTAAAGTGCAATATGTTGTACAATTTACACCGCTTCTGATTTAGTCTGTTACTGTTCGTCATAGAGGTCACACCGTACGTAGTGTCATTGTTTTTTTAATCAACTCGTGAAATTAGAATAGAAAAAAATATGAAGTGTGTCGTATTTAATGTAGTTGCTCTGAGATAGTCAGGTACAAAAGTATATCTCAGCAAAAAAATTTTCTTTTATCAAAAATTAAAAAATGCATTACTATTCTTCAGTTATTGTATTTGTATACCACTTGTTTTTTTGAATTTCCGCGCGCTTATGTTTTAGCAAATTAAAATAATTGTTGAAAAAGCGTTGTAAAATGATGTTTTTAAATTATATTTCAAAATTGGCGTGGTCAATAACTTTTATTTCTTATTAAATATGGTTTGTAATTTTGTATTAAATAACATATTAAATTTTTACCAAATTCCTTTGACACGTTTTCATTTTATTTAAAAAAAATAGAGTTTTCCCATAAGAGCCCATGTTAAAATTACAAAACTTTGAAGTCGTCTTTCTCAAAATTGGGGTGGTCAATTTTTTTTTCGGTAAGGGCTCGTATTATTGGTATTGGATTAAATAAACATCTAGAGAAGTTTCGTCAAATTCCTTTGAAAAAATCGTTTTATCGACCAACTACCTTAAGTGTCAAAATTCTATTGAACAAAAAAATTCTCAAAATAAAGGAATGTCTGTCTTGAAATAAATAAATATATTTTAATTGTTTGTTGTTAGTCACACATAGGTTGGCTATGACAGTATATACTATATATGTATGTACAAGGTGCGCAGTCATACATACACCATATTGCACAAACACATTCACCTGTTTGCGTATACACAAATGATGTGTTCAAATAGTAGCGTGTTGTATGTATCATAATCGTTTGGTCGGGGTGGCGGTGTGACGTCATTTGCTGGCGACAGCCAGCGGCAGTATTATCTTACATGTACAATAATTTGATGGTGACGTACGATAACATTTTTGTTATCTCACACGAAAATACGATAATTTTTCATTAAATTATAAAGCAAAATTCACTAAATTACATTGTGTACGATAATTTACCTCGAAAATACGCAAAATACGATAATTTCGCATATTTGGTACGATCGAAGTCCTCTTTTTGGCTGCCAACACTGGCCAGCGGTCACGGTAGTTATGAAATTGGAAATTGATATCTTGTATATCTATGGTCTGTATATGTGTCTTTTTCCTGCATGCAGAAAAACAAATATATGAAAAGATAAAATAATTATTTAGATAGGATTTTTAAAATATGAATTATGAATACACGCAATTATACACAGTAACTGTGTACAATCTTTTATCCGTTTGCCTTTTTCACATGTTAAATATTCTACACAGTGTTTGGATTTCTGATACAGTAGAACCTCTGATTTTACGGACACCTCTCCTAAACGGACCCCTCATATAACCGGACAAATTTTTTATAACGGTGACATGCTATACTAAGACCAATGCATTAGTACTCTCTTCAGCGGATCCTCTATTAACCGGACCCGGACACAATATTTTTTGACGAAAACATATTATTTGGTACATTATTACCTCCATTAACCGGACGCGAGTACGCCTAGTGCGTATGTATACATTTATATGGGTTAGGTATAATTGTTCATGTTTTAACTTGTTAACAATGATTTTAATGTGACGATGCATTTGTAAACGTTATAAGTACCTAAATTCGTTCATAAAATTGATTTGAATTAAAAAATTAATAAATTTAAGAAAAAAAATGTTTTTTAAGAAAAAGCTTTTATTTAAAAATGGGCTAAAAAAATAAAATAATTTTTGAGTGAAGTTTGAAGCAATATGCAACATAATTTATAAAAGCTTGAGGCGTTATCATTAGTTATTTCTGTTTTGGATGTTTTGGAAGTGTAGCTATTTTACTTTTCAGTAGTTACCAAACTTAATTAAACGCCTCAAGCAATTATGTTGCATATTGCTTCAAACTTCACTCAAAAGTTATTTTATTTTTTTTTAGCCCATTTTTAAATAAAAGCTTTTTCTTAAAAAACATTTTTTTTACTTTAATTTATTTTCTACTTTTTAGTCTGATTACAATTAATTTAAAAAAAAATTAAAGAAGTAATTTTTTTACCTATATTTTAATCGGTTAATTTACCCTAATCAGACATAACTATGGAAACAAAAAATTGCAATGTAAAATCAATGGACAATATTTGACAATTCGAAATGTCAAAAAGTTGCACAGGACTAAAAATCAACAATTTTGGTTTTGGGGCGATTTAGGACAAAACTAATTATACAATATTGCATTGTCATCAAGGTTAGACACGTATGCAAAATTTGAAACCTCTAGCTTAATTAGAACCTGCCTAAATTTTGATTCCAAGATTTGATCTAAACCAACAGACTAACATAGCAAGTTAAATAAAAGCTTTTAAAAAGAAATTTGAATTAAAAAATTAGTTGTGAATACTACATTATTTAATGCTATTATTTAGTCTGCCCTTGCTAGGTGGCACTACTGTCCATAATAACAAAGAAAAGACGACTTCCTGTAAACAAAATCAAAGAATATATAGATCAAAGAACAAAAATCAAAGATCCCCATGTCAAAATTAAAAACAAAATTAAGCGATCAATGTCAATCTAACATGTTTCGGCCCAAAGACCATCATCAGAGATTATGTGCAAAAATCAATGTGTTATGGAAAACAACAAAAATTAAAATGAAATTCTAAGAATAAAAAAATTATGAAAAAACATATCAAACAGGTACATGACTGCACCCCAAGGAGGCATGGAGTAATACATGCAATAAAAACAGTTCAACGAGATTGCGACAGTTAACAGAAGTTCTACTATAGTGTGAACGAAACCGTAACTACTATGGTGGTCTGGCAAAAGTGAAAATTGAAACATTTATCACGAGTTAAATCGATTAAATATTTATCAAAATTGAAATCAATTATTCAAAACTATACGCCAGTTGTTTGTTAATGAGATAAACTTTTACAAAATAATTTTTTTTCGGGAAAACGTATTCACAAAAACACTTTTCAACACATCATTTTGTAAATATTTAAACAAAAAAAGAAAAATGTTTCGCATACACAACACAAGGTCATCTGAAAATACTCCTACGCCGTGAATTACAAAAGTTTTGAAACGTTGATAGACTTTTTGACGTCAGTTTTTTCTGGTTAAATTAGTGTAAACATAAACAGATGCAAATTTATGATTTTATGAATCATTTCAATTATCAGTACAGGAAAATCACTGATTGTTGTAAAAATAAAATGAAATAAGTCTATTCAAGATAAATAAGTGGCCCATGAATAAGGCGGGGCGCACATTGAGACGCAGTTAACGCAAACCGAGCAGCGCAGTTTCTGTGACTCGTATTGTAGCACGGGATAGCGCGAATTGAAATGCAGAACAGACACAGAAATTGTGCGACATTGTAAAGGCCGGTCCAGACGCAACGTCTTATCTGAACGACTTGTCTGAATCGACTAGTTGTTCAGATAAAACGTAGTGTGTGGACCGCAAAACGTACATACGTCTTGCATGACAGAAATGAGATTGTACGATAAGTCGAAAGTTTCAGCTGCGAGACATCATTTTATGAAAATTGGAACGACAATTTGGTGCGTCTGGACAGACCTTCGTTTTATTGAAACTTAATTTTATTGAAAATTAATTTTGTTTTTTATTTTATAATTTTTATTTTATTTCATAATGTTTAATCTTTGTCAATGCTCCCGTCAATTTTTGTGTGAATTTATTGAACTTTATAGGAGTTTTCCTTGCTTGTGACAAGTTAAAAGCCCAGAGCACAATGACCGGAATAAAAAGTCACAAGCATACGAAACCTTGATTGAAAATTACAGAGACCTTGATAAAACGGCTAACAAGGAGACAGTAAAAAAAATTAATTCTTTACGAATCATTTACAAAAAAGAACGGGCTAAAATATTTAAATCTAAAAGAGTTTAATAAATGGCTGTAAGTTTCAGTGTCCATTCATGAAGTTCACGTAATAGTCTGACATGAGAAAATTCATGTCTTTTTAAGAGCCATTCTCTCGACCATCTTAATCTTCAGTTTTTTCTTTTATCTCTTATTAAAGTGCAAACACTATAGAGTGCCCAAAGATGTGTTTCCTCCATGACAAATGTCGTGAAACTGAAATCTGAACGATAAGTTGGAGACATATGGACACACTAATTTTTGTACGTTTTGTCGAACGACTTGCATGAACGTTTTATCGTTCAGATAAGACGTTTCGTCTGGACCGGCCTTAACACGTTCTCGATTTTTAGTTGGTTTTATTTCGCCGAAATGAAAACAATTGAAGAAATTGAAGAAAAACAGTGCTGCTCTGTTCTACTCCGCCTTTCAGTTCGCACTATCCCGCAGTGTATGGACACTAGATGCTCCCCTCCACTCCTTATCCAAACGGTGTGGAGTGGATCAGAGCGATACCAATAAGACCAAAATCACCAAAATTAAACCGTAAAAACTTATTTTAGTGGTATTACTGAATGAAAGTCCTATATTTTAGTGAATATTTTATTATTATGTTGGCTACTGTTTGATCCACACCATTCCACACTGACGAATAATTTGTCCGATAAACTATTGAGTGTCCATACCCTTGCTATCCCGTTCTGCAACAAGAGTCACACAAACTGCGCTGCCCTGCGTGCGTTAACTGCGTCAAAATGTGCGCCTGGTCACACAGTTTGTTTCTCGGACTTCCTTCCCCTCCGTTTACTGCGTGACGCAGTTCAATGGGCACCTGGCCTAACTGTTAGTTTACAATATGGAGGGTAGAGGTAAGGAGGAGTATCTCATATGGGACTTGAATCGAAAAAGTGGCCCCTGAATTTGATGAAATAATAGTTCAATAAGTACCCAGAACGGCGCTGATAAGCAATCAGGGTTCGATCTGAACTTGGCGATTATAAGTGAAGTGAAGTATGCCAAAGGGAAATACTAACTGTTAAAAACAATAAAAATTGAATTAAATATAAAAACAATAAAAATTGAATTAAATATAATAACAATAAAAATTAATTAAATATAACAATTAAAACTGTTAAAAACAATAAAAACTGTTGTTTCAGTTTTAAGATTTTCAGCGCTTAATTTTAAATTTAAGAATTTTAGTATACTAGCGCCATCTTAATTTCATCCACTTTTGGGGCCACTTTTGATACATGGAGATACTTCTCCTTACCTCTACCCTCCTTAGTTTACAAGACTTTATTTTATGCCCATTAAATAAATTTTTCGTAGTGATAACTACGAAACCCTAATTAAATTATTTCTGCCTATTTCAGAAGCGATAAAAACAAAAGCCTGGCTAAAAGACAAAATTAATTTTCTTTTACGACTTTTCGTTAACGGGAAATACAAATTTTTTTTACTACGACAACACGACTGAATGAAATCATTAAATTTAAATTTATAAATGTTTTTTTTTTCTTTAGCTGAACACGTGGTGCAATTTGTTGATCAATTGCGGCAACAAAGAAGGGAAAAGCGTAATAGAACGGATGTTGGCCATTAAAAGTTCACAAATTATGGTTCAATTAATTTTATGTTGATTTATAATATTATATACTATTATATTATTTATCTAGTATTAATCATTAATCAATATGTTCAGTAAAATATGCATGATTGGAAAATAATTAAATTCAATCAAATCAAACAAATTGCGGTTTTATGTACATATTTATAAAAAGAATATCTCAACACACACTGTATTGTGTATATGCAAATAGGTATAATGATTGTATGTAAAAAATTCAGAGTTCCTTTGTGAAAGGATATAGCCAGGTTTGCATGGGCAATGGCCCTTTTTCGATTTTCCTTGATTATCTCGAAAACTATAAAAGATAGAAAAAAAAGCGCTTTATTATAAACAACTCTATTTTTAAAGAACTTTCGATTGATATGTTCAATTCCAGGGTCGGACCTACTGGAGGGACTGTTCGACAGGTTAGGAGTGTTTATACTTTTAATTTCAAATGTTATCGAGTGCCTGTGAAACATTATTAGTGTATGGCGGATTTTTATCCGTATTTAAACATACACCAATATTCATATGTTCACTCAATGTTCAGCTTTGGCTGATACTTGAACACTCGATGTACTTTGGCAAATGGCCAATTCATTATGTTAATTAAAATTGACATAGTGTTTGAAAAATTACCAAACTGGATCGGCTGGGACTCGAACCCGGATCTCTTGGTTACCAGCCAAGCGCCTTACCAACTAGGCCACCGATCACTTGTTCGAGAGCCACTCCAATTCAGTAATCAATCAAACACAACCTCTCTCTAATGCGAGACGCAGTTTTTATACTTTTAATTTCAAATTGAATATTGAGTGAACATATGAATATTGGTGTATGTTTAAATACGGATAAAAATCCGCCATACACTAATAATGTTTCACAGGCACTCGATAACATTTGAAATTAAAAGTATAAAACTGCGTCTCGCATTAGAGAGAGGTTGTGTTTGATTGATTACTGAATTGGAGTGGCACTCGAACAAGTGATCGGTGGCCTAGTTGGTAAGGCGCTTGGCTGGTAACCAAGAGATCCGGGTTCAAGTCCCAGCCGATCCAGTTTGGTAATTTTTCAAACACTATGTCAATTTTAATTAGGTTAGGAGTGAAAAATATTTTTTTTTATTTGGTTACACCCCTTGAATTTAAATGAAAATTTGTATGGTAATAAAGTACATTAAGATACAGTTACTCTATTTTTTTGAAAATGGTCACTCAATAGGAAGCCTATAACATTGGATCGGATTTAATCCATGTGGTTATTCGTAATAACGGGTACTGGGAATTTCTTTCCTATGTTGTAGTTGCCGAGAAAAAATTTTGAAATTTTGGATATTTTTTTAGTTATCTCCGTAACTACTCGGTTTTGACCGGGAAGG
The DNA here is from genome assembly GCA_035578155.1 of Brachynemurus nebulosus. NCBI lineage: Eukaryota > Metazoa > Arthropoda > Insecta > Neuroptera > Myrmeleontidae > Brachynemurus > Brachynemurus nebulosus. The sequence goes on along the minus strand of JAPWDM010000019.1, from coordinate 1,937,433 downwards.
TTGTAGGTATCAATTACTTATAACTTTACCATACCGTTAGTACACTTATTAGTATGAGTTGCCAATGGGGGGAGGGCACATTGCGCATGCAAATCCGGCTATACCCTTTGGTTAAATTCAAAAGTTGAAAGCTCTCATTATAATTTTTAAGTTACCAAGCCGAATCGGAAATTAACATTAGAGAATTTTTGCTTGTAAAGTGTTACAGTGTAAATTTGGCCAAAAATCGATAGATCTGTATCAAAAATTTATGTGTAGTTGCAAATTTTATCAGTGATATCATTTCAGTTATAAATTCAACAATTTTAAACATTTTAGACCTTTAGTGTATACTTAAAGTCATTGCCAGAAAGGTCAAATAAAGGTTATTTCTTATCTTTAAATTCATTATATTCATTCAACAAAAATGAAAATAATTGTTCTAAAAACCTACAATTAATCTTATATTTCATTTATCTATCACAAAATACTAAAATTTTCACAATTTTTAATGTTACCCAACACTTCCACCATTACATTTATTAGAATAGCCAAATATTCACAAAAATTTGTATATATGTAACGTAAAAGCCCCCATTATGGAACGGTATCTAATACTGGAACAGTTTTGACATTTACATATTTATTTCTTTAATTAAGTAAGGAAACACTAAATGTGAGGTGAATTTAAATTGAAAAACAATCATTCTATAATAATTTTTGTTATCAGACGTTTCTTTCAGAAATAACTTCATTAATATGTAAATGTCAAAACTTTTCCAGTATTAGATACCGTTCCATAATGGGAGCTTTTACGTTATATGTATATATTTATGTTTTCGCACAATATCTCTTGAACGAAACATTCTGTTTTTACGAAATTTGGCAAAAACGTTCGAAAATTTCGGTTGAGTTGATTGGTCAGTCTAGTTCGATTCTCAAAACCGGGTAATAGACCGAGTCTTTCTCGTCCAAAAAAAAAAAAAAAAAAATTGCCAAAATTCAAACGTTTTTCAAGTTTTTTTACACCACGAGAAAGGGCGGAAAAAATGACATAAGATGGCTTTTGAAACATTATCTACACGGAGAGAAAAATCATATAATTTTTGTAGATAAAATTTCAGAAAAATTACCATGTTCTCTTTTAATGCGTGCGCGATCGACGACCAAAGTAAAAAATATATTATAGCATGGTAAAATTTAATGTGGTAACACAACTTGTATCACACTCTTATGCATATATGTATATGTTATAGTTTAATTCTTGTTGTTGTACTCTTTTATTTGCGCATCTGACCCGCAACCTTATGTTGCTTCGGCTGTACCTGTAAAAACTTCAAAGATGCCCGATCTTTTCCGACCTTTGATTCTTCATGATCCATACAAAAATGATTGGCAACAATATATTCTAATACTGAAGATAGTGGAGTAACAAAATGATGAATTAAATGATGACCATCCGTCAAGACATTCTCATGAACACTGATTCGACACCACACCAGCTAACCAGCTACTTGCAACACCAACAGTCCTGCTATGTGACCTTCATATATGATTGTGTTGATACTTTCTCCAGCTTGCCTCACTATGTGACAGCGTTGATACTTTCTCTTTCTTTCTTTCTACTATTAGCTTCTTCTATTCTTTTCTACTTTTCTTCTATTTTAAGACAGCATGGTAATTTTTGTATATAAGAAAAACAATGGAACTTTTTACTGTGCTGTTTTACAAATTTTACGGAGCTAATATTACGGAAAGAACATTCTATCCTTTAAATTTTCTATGATTAATTATAATTTTTATATTTTTACCGTACAAAATTGAACATGTCCGCCTTTTACACGTCGATTGTAGTGCTGAGCACAGTAATTTTTATATGAATTTTCTCTCTGTGTAAGGTAAACTGATTTTCGAAAAAAACTGGGAAAATCATTACGTTATGTAAGTTGTTGTGACAGGTTTTTTTTTATTCTGGTACTAAAAGTATGTAAATACACCAATAAAATTTATATATTTAAATCCGACCCCTTCCATTCCCGCCCATTTATACACGGAACTATAATTAAATAATGGTTTACCCAAAAAAAACTTTTAAATCAAAATGTTTAAATAATGTAAATATTATATATTTCCAGCAGTAAGTCACACGCCGGGCGATAATTTATAGTTTCATGGGCGTATGTATATTTAATACATTATAATGTACATATTGTGTAAAATTTCGCAGACGCGTGAAACACTACTGACAACAGCCCAACAGGCAGGCACCTAACATTAAATCATTCATAATTCCCCCCTACTTTGAATATATTTCGGTTTTCTTTTCATTTTTACTTTTATTTTATGACCTAGTGGCCAATTTAAAATTGAATTTATCATACACATGAATAATAATTTAATTCATTTTTTTTTCGAAAAGTCACTGTGCTATGTTGTACCAACTAACAATAATACGTTTATTTGAATATGTATGTGGTTCTTATATTGTATGCTGTGTTTTGACAGTTGCGCAGGTGCAGGTGCGGTTGAAGCAATTGTTATGGAAAGCCACCCCTAAAATTACTATGTAGATTATTGCTCTTTTTGATATTCACTATGTTTGTTTTAAACACAGAATATTCAGAAACAAACTTCGTATCTCTATACTAGCTTTCTCAATGTGGACAAAAGCTTACGTCACAAATGACCTAATATGTCTCCCACTACAAACGCACAACATGTTACAACATAAATCTCGTATCAATGTATACGTGATGTACGCTTGTGTGTATATCAACGTCACACTTTGTTTGTTGAAAGAGGGGACTGCACTGTATATGTATGCTAGTGTTTCGGTACCTGCATGTTACTATATATGTATTCGCTTATTGTTGAAAGTGATTGATAACAATCGATCTGAACACGGGTATACTTGTTGTGTGACTGACACACTTAAGCGGTATCGAAATACACTCAAGCACACTGCTATCCACAATTTTTTACACATACGCTTAGGGCTTGGTTTTAAATGAGTTTGTTTGTTTGACTTTCTTTCACGCCTTAACGGGAGGTTTACTTGAGCGTCGTTAAAAAAAATCGATTTTTTCTTTTTTTTTGCAGAAATTGGTAGCTAATTATGTGTAGAATATGTTCCCAAAGTGATTTTGCTAAAAGTAATTTAAGGGAAGGTTTACTTGAGATTTGATCAAAAAATCGATTTTTTTGCCAAAATTGATAGCAAATTATGTGTAGAATATGTTTCCAAAGTGATTTTGCTGAAAATAAGTTAAAAAAAAGGTTTTTGCACATTAATCGAATTCAGCTTTCTATAAAAAAAAAAAAAAACGTAGTTCACGCAATAATGAGTATTAAATATAAAATTTTGAAAATACGTTTCTTTATATGTATACCATGTGAGTTTTTTGAGAGTTTCCATTTCTATTACAACCAAATTTTTATGATAGAAATGGTATTGGAAAAGGTTCTTTTCTTAGATATAATGGAAATGTAACCAAGAAAAACACTATCAGTTGAAGTAGCCTCAAGTACATATGCATATTTTTACCTCCTAACTGATAAACTAAGGAAAAATTAAAAAACTAAACTTGGGTAAAAAAAAATTTTTTTAGTCATTTATGTTGTTAATTAATGCATTAGATCAGTTTTATCGAAAAATTAATATATAGTCCCATTAAATCTATAAGTTTGTATCATAGCTCGGAAACCATAAAAGCTATAAAGCTCCTGACTATAGCAATCGGTTGCCCCCATCGATATCGACAACTCTTATTTGAACAATTTTTCGATTAAATCAACGGTTTGGCTGTAATAAAAATGGCAACTCTCGAAAAACTCACACAGTATATTTTATACCTCGGAACCACATTTTTGGAACTGGTTGACACGATAACTCAAAAACTATTCGATGGATCCTATTTTTTAATTTTTTATTTTAAAGATAATTCAATTCTTCGGCACCTCTACCGATACACTTTCAATATTTTTTTTTTTAAATTTACTTTAAAGAGCGAAAAATAAGACAAAAATCGTAATCAAAAGTTCACATATCCGCCATTTTTTTTTCTTTCAGCAATTTATTAATATTATAGGTATAGGTGCCGATACTGTTCATATATTTTAAATCTTTTTTGTTTTTTGATTTCGATGGTTCATTACCGGCGCTATGATGTCCATCAACAAGGCATCGGATTTTCGGATCGTCACACTGCGCTACCTACAAAATGGACAATTTTTTATATTTTTCCTTGAAAAATTTTTTTTATATATTTTAATACTTAATAAATATGTGTACAAAATTTGAAATTCATATTTGCTTTCGTCTTTAAGAAAAAAATTCCAGAAAAATACATAATTTTTGGTCCATCTCAAGTAAACCTGCCCTTAACCGCTTAACCAATCGACTTTCAGCTTTGCACAGAGATAGCTTGAGGGACAGAGAATGTTATAGGCAGGGCTGGATCTAGGGCGGCAGCGGGGGTACGTGCCCCGCCTACAGGTTTTGAGGGGCGCCAAAATGTTGAATTAGAGTTTGTTTTTGGTCTCGTCACTTGCTTTTTGTAAGGAAAAAGTTAAAAAAAATTTGTTTTTCGCGGAGACGGCGCCAATAGCAATGTTTACCCCACCCTCATAGTAATTGTAGGTCAGGCCCTGCTTGTAGGCTACGTTTTACACCGGGAAAATACTTTATTTCAGCTCTCAGTAGCGATGCAAGAATACCGTATTACCGTATCATCATTTCAAACACTACACGGGATAAATGCTAGTTATTATATACTTAACAAGAATTCTATTTGACTACTGGAATTATCACGCTATTTTAATTACTGGCCGCAGTGTTTGTAGTGGTTTGTGATGATGAAAATACCTAACAACAATTATTAAATAAATATTCCGCGTAATTGTTTTCTCAGGTTACACGTGTAGAATTAATTACTGAGAAGCGAGATGAAATAATACCGACCATATAGTAGTTGATTTATGCAAATTTATCATATTTAATTAACAATAGTATTATACACACACATACCTAATTATAAATTCATTGTTGTAAAATCAAATATTCAAAATATGTGTTGTTGCTAAATTTCCTTTTTACAACCATCAGCATTAGATATTTGAATAATAAATGAGTTTAAAATTGAAAAGTGAAGTTGAGTAGCTAAACATATTTTTAAGTATCCAGCGATTTTAGGTATAATCTCCTTGTAAATAATAAACAAATATTTTACTTTACAAAATACCACTTTTATTTTTGAAACTGACAATATTGTTTCAAAAATAAAAGTAGTATGTTGCGAAGTAAAATATTTATTTGTTTATTATTTACAAATATGGAATACCATAAAGTAACGCTCAAATCTATTAATATAATAATCACCTTTTTCTGCGGTTTTTTGTTGAAGTTGTCATTTCTGAAATACGAGGTTACGTCAAAAAGCCATCGATATTGTCAAAAATGGAATTATATTTTTGACTTGTATTGTAAGAAAATACTAGAAAATACTTATTTTCATAAATATACTTTTTACATATTTTTTGCTAATTTTAAACCTCTTTCAATATATTTTTCTCTTTTTACCATTGATATTAGGGGGCCGACATTTTTAAACTCTTGTATGATTCATATAAAAATGCTACAGGCATTTTTTTTTATTACTGTATGATTAGTATTACTATAATTATTTTGAAAATTTAAATATTATTATTATAATTTTAATTTTAATAAAAATAATTTAGGGAAATAATAACCGGCAAATAAACTATGAGTGGGGTTTTAATTTTTTATAATGTTTTATTTATGATTTAATTGAGACGGTTGTTACTTTAATAACGCCTCTAATAGATCCACTTGAACGATAATTATTAACGCACTTGATCTCATTAAACTGATCCTAAAATTGTTCTAGCTGACTTATTTTAACATGGCATTGTTTATTGTTTACGCACGGTTACTTCTTCTGAAACGTACATGCCCTAATTTTGCCTTTTAGGTCATTTATCCTTCTATCCTAAAAGTTTAATTTAAAAAAATATGAAAAAAATTTCCATCAAGTTATTTTAAATATTGCCGCTACGCTTGCAAATCCCTACAGATAGTATTTTTTTTATGAAAGACAAAATTAATTTAGTTATAAAAAAAATCTTTGATCTAACTTTCCTGACAATTTTCCCGAGATTTAAATAACTAGTCGAAAATTATAACAATAAAGCAAATTAATAATTTTGTCTACCCATGTTTTTTACTAAAATATCAAAAATATTGTAATACAGCATATCCTTTTTTTATGCGGTGGATAGGGACCGCATAAAAAAAATCGCACAAAAAAATTATTTACGAATCCTTCATAAACAACTATAAAAATTTAGCTACGCGACGTTGGCACCTCGAAAATTTTATTTTCTTTTTTAAATCAACTTCTAAATTAACGTGTGATAGCTTAAAAAATTGCCCTTTAAATGCCCTTTCCGAATAAAAAGTTGCCTTAGCTGTATCTTTTAGCAGAAATTAGTTATCATTATATATAATATTACTTAAACATTTTGACATATAAATTAGCATTAAAACAATAAAAAAGTTTTTTTTTTCATCAAAATATTTTTTCCTAACACTTTTAAATTTGCCCCATCGAAGCGCGAAATTCTTTTTTGATTTAATTATATAATTAGAAAGAAAAAAATTAAAAACATCAAAAAAGAAAAACAATTTCGAGGCGCTAACTTCACTTAGTTTAAAAATTCGCTCCTGATGGTAAAAAAATTTTTATAGAAAATATACACACAATCCAAAAGTTCAAAGCCTCAAGATTTGCTTAGAAATTACTTCACTAAACAAAGTAAAGCATTAATTTCAAGGGGTCAAACTAGAATGTCTACCAAACTGTGCCCGCTGTAATCAATGGGTGACGTAACACAGCACACATACAATCACAACACACGATGTGACACGAATATACCAATGTGTTAGTAATATATTTTGATGATGATATATGCAGTTCGTATACATACACTATATACTATGATGGCCGACCTATTTGACAACTAATCAACAATTAAAAATAAATTTATTTTAAGAAAGATATCCCTTTATTTTGAGAAATTTTTTATTCAATAGAATTTTTACACTTAAATACGACACACCATATTTTTTTCTGTTTAAATTTCACGAGTTGATTAAAAAAACATGATTTTTATTTTGACGTGAACACCACGGCAGTCAGTAACAGACTAAAGTAGTAATGGTGTAAATTGCTACTTATTGCAACTTTAAGATTTCACTTTTAGCGAGTTTCCAGAATGGATACACGCTATTACAGCCACTGTCATAACGCGATCTGAGCCCGGGACTATGGCAGAAATTTGTTTTGAGGTCCCTAGAACCCGAAAATAACCTTCACTAAAATTTATATATATATATATATATATATATATATATATATATATATATATATATATATATATATATGTGTCCGCACGATAACTCTCGAACGAAATGTCCTAGGATTACGAAATTTGGTGAGAACGTTGGAAGTCCAAAAATCTTGGATGAGTTCTTCAGCCAGACGTGTCTGACGTCTGGAACATGGTTTTTCAATAAGGAGATATTTGATATGGATTATCCATATACTATATTTCGTTACTGAAGTCAAATAACGACTTATAGAGTTAATATGTACATACATATATGTATGTAGTAAGATACTAGGTATATACATATTCCTCAAAGACCTATGCATGTACCATTGTTATATGAATACTATTCATGTATCTATGGCATGTACAAACTACGAAATAAAAAAGTCGCCAAGTGCAAGTTGTACTTGCGCCAATAGTGTTCCGTACAAGCAGTGATTATTATAGATTTAATGTAATATGTAGCATATAAAATACCTCTGTCGCAGCATCCTGCATAACATAACGAATTTCCGTTTACAAAAATTAGTTTTTGTCGGAAATTAGTTGACAGAATAATTATTGTTCAAAAACCGTTTTTATGTGATTTTTTCAATGGTGTAAAAAAATGTTACAAAAATTTTTGAATTTGGGGAAATTTTTGCAAAATTTAATTTTTTTCACGAAAAATGCCCAAAAAACCATGTCCCGAGCATCACATTTATGGCAAGATTTTTGGAGAATTTCCAGAATGGAATTCAGCTATTACAGCCACTGTCATGACGCAACTTGAGTCCGGGACTATGGCAAAAATTTCGTAAAAATAGGACATTTCATTCGAGAGTTATCGTGCGAAAACACACACAAACACACACACACACACACACACACACACATATATATATATATATATATATATATATATATATATATATATATATATATATATATATATATATATATATATATATATATATATATATGTGTGTGTGTGTGTGTTTTCGCACGATAACTCTCGAATGAAATGTCCTATTTTTACGAAATTTGGTGAAAATGTTGGAAATTCGTTAGTCAGACACGTCTGATGCCGTAAGCATGTTTTTTTGAGCATTTTTTTACACCATTGGAAAGAGGAGAAAAATCAGATAAAAAAGATTTTAAAACATCATTGTGTATAAACTGGTTACCGAGAAAAACTAATTTTTATAATCGGAAACTCGCTATGTTATGCAGGATGCTGCGACAGGGGTATTTTATATGTAGGCTTGATCTGTCTCATCTGTGATTAATTTACACATAACATTTTGTTTCATTTTTGTAATATTACAAAAATTGAGATAAATACATATTATGTAAACAAACTTAATGATACAATAACTTATATTCTTATACAGTGTACTGATTAAATACTTAAAAGGAATCAATAAGTAACTTTATCGCAAATTAATGTTGATATTTCGTACTCTTTCTCACTTTCCTTTGTCACTATGCACTTTATGGGCATTTAAAAAAAAAAAAAGACCGCATAAAAACAGCTTTTGCCGAGTATATTACCTGATTGAAGTTGTGTATAGGTAGCATATTACGAGCAAAAAAGTTACGCAAGAGCAATAGTAGATAGTTTATGGGGTTTCGAAGACAGAACCACGGAACACTTATAGTTTCGTCCTGTCTGTCATAATTTCAGAATTTTTTCTTCTTTTTTTTGTCATTTTTGTACGTAAGCGCTACTAACTCATAATAAACATAATTTACGTAAGCAGTGAAATAGTTTTAAGCCATCATAAATCAACTCAGGAATAACAAACAATAAAATAGTTGTAATGAATGTGTGAACTTGGTGTGAAGAAATATGTATTTATTTTAATTAAAATTAAATTTTAAGAAACTACATAAATAACAGTGCAGTGGGTATACAATGTATAATAGTATGTGTAGAAAGAATGTTTATTTGGCTATTTAAGTAAATTATTTTATTGCAGTCATGCATTCTTGTTTTAATTATATTTTATACATTAATATAAATGAAATTAAAATTATGTATTTACGTATGATTTTATACCACAGATTATTACAGAACGAACGGTAGTATCTCTATACTACTAAAACCAGTGTAACGACAAAGGATAAAAAATATCCCACCATATGTTATATGTATATGTGCACGCGGAGTTGTGTGTGTTAGTGCGATAGACGGTTGTGTATATGGGTGTCTTGCATACGCATATATGTACATAACATGCATGTGGCACGCATCATGCACGTATACCACGTATACCGTGTCAACACGACGGCAACAATATGACAACAATTGATACACACCCATTGGTAGCTACTAAGTGAATGACAACATAGTTCTGCAAAATGCACATAAATGCCCATAAGTGATTGCAGAAAAGAGATATAGTCCAGTGTTCTATGTTTTATACTGTATCTATTTTATTAATATTGGCTAGCGGATTAGAGATTAAGTAATCAGTTCAATCCAAAAAAAGGTCTGTCAATTTGTTATCGTAAATTAAAATTTGTTGCTGATGAATTTTTTTTTTCGAAAATTATGACCAAACCCAGTCCTACATGCTTCATTTTGTTAAAATTGAAAATAACGACTTGGAAAACCTATTATTCACGTCCAGTTTTTCACCGTTCTATCATTTTATTTACAACTAAGACATTAAAAAAATTGATGGGTCATCAGATTAAAAACTTTTTTTTCTTAAACTTTACGAAAATGATTTAATTTAGAAGAACTGGTTGAATTAGGGTAATTTAAGGTGGTAGTCTGGTAACTCGCGCTGTTTTTCATGCCTATTTTTAGGGGAATTTTTTTTTCAGAAAGAACAAATAAAAAGTTTTGAATTTTTAATATGTTTATATTTACATCTTAAAGTAACAAAAAGAAATTTTTTTAATAAATTAAATTTTGTTTTATTATGGACTTCGAAAAAAAGTCGACCATTTTGTTATTTTTCGATAAAATTTCATAATTCTGGTTCCGACCAGAATGACATATCTATAGATTAAGACTAATTAAGAATTTTTGATTTCAGATGTCCGCAAGAGTTAGAATCACCCGGGCCATCCAGGTGCTTTTTTTGAGGTGCCAACTTAATAATAATAATAATATAATAATAATAATAATAATAATAAAACAAATAATGATAATAATAATAATAATAATAATAAAACAAAATTTAATTTATTCAAAAAAAAAAATTTTTTTTGTTACCTTAAGCTGTTAATAAAAACATATTAAAAATTCAAAACTTTTTATTTGTTCTTTCTAAAAAAAAAAAAAATGCCCGTAAAAATAGGCATGAAAAACATCGCGAGCTATCAGACTACTACCTTAAGTGCGAATTTTTAATTTTTACTATCAAAATTCGTTTTGAAAATACGACTTACTTCTTCAACAGAATTTTTTTTGTAACAGGCCATCATGCTTATTTTTGGTAAAAATGAAAAGAATCATTCTAGCGCAGGTAGGCAAAAGGACGTAAGTCCATTTTTTATTTTATTTTTTTTTTATTTTATAACAAGGACCAAGAGACTATCTCATATATTTCCAAAAGGGCAAAATTCAATTCCACCCCTAACATCATTTTTTATGCACTTGTTATAAAAAAAATTCTTTTCAGAAACTAACAAAAGAAGTTAAGATCTTAAAATTCTTAATAAAATAATAAATAAGTACATAGTTTAATTAAATTGGAAATGTATTTTTATGGCAACAACTACCCGCTAAAACGAGTTAAGTTCACAAATGGTTTTAATAATGAAATTTCTTGTTGTTTTTTATACGTTAAGTCCATAAAAATGTCTTAAAAATTTTAGTTTAAGGATTAAAGTTTATTTTTTTTATGATTTACTGTGTTACATGTTAAGAAAGTAATTGATTAAAAAAAAATTACAAAATGTCATGTAAACTTGAAGATAATTCAAATAAACCGATATTGCCTACATTTGATTATAGTTTTTACTCTCTACTGTAAAGTTGATATTTTGGACTTAAGTCTTTTTATCTATCTGCGCTAGCATTTTGAAAATTTATAATTCTCTCCCAGTTTCATCATTCGGTCATTTTATTTACGGTTTTTAATATACAAAAATTTTAGTAGTCTTGATGACATCATAAAATTAAAAAAATTTTTTTTCTCAAATGAGGCTTTATAGAAATGATTTGATTGAGGGTGGTCGGTTGAATTAAAGTAACTTGGATAGTAACTATTCATTTTTGTTTCCAAAATGACGAAGTTGCTTTTAGAAATGTAACTGTTTCAGTTGAAATAGTCTCATTTGGTAAGAATAATTTTTGAAAGTAAAGTTATAATTGAAAAAATCGGTTAAATTTGAACAATTACATTCCGTGGCTTGATTCGGCGTGCCAAATTTTGATAATAAAAAGAAAAGCAGAAGATACTTCTTGAAAATTTTTTCTTCTAACGGAAATTGGCGGTAAACTTTAAAAAATTTTAATTTTTTTTTGTATTACCTACCGGAACTTGTATATGCATCCATCTCTTATTTAAACCAAACCTTCTTACACATTGTTAGTTTTGACAAGCGTTAATTAACGTGTTCAACTTGACTGTGTATATCCTAAAGAGATAGATACACCTATTTACCTATCCATCTAAAGTATTTTATTTTTTCTAAATAATTATAACATTCAATTAAAATGCAAAATACTTTCGTTTATTTTCTTTAATTCTGCGTAATTAAATCACTTTCATATATTTAAATTTTTTTTAGTTCAATTAATAAAAAGAAAGAACAATTATACACATAAATATATATGCATACATACTTTTTTTATACATACATATAAACTACTAACTATTATTATTTAGTATTTTATATTAGTGGCGTGTTTAAAACGAACGAATAAGACCTACTTTTATTTTAACCGGAAATAATATTATCGTTTTTTATGTATTTCAATATCAATATCAGAATATTTCACATTTTTTTTATGTAAGTATTTAATATAAATGTGGTCTGTAAGTAACTCACGTGGTAACTCATATTAACATCTGAAGTAGTATCTTATACAGTAGTAACTCACCATCGAAGTATGTGGAGTACTAACTTGAAGATCGTACTTTGGCATTGAAACAGCCACATCTATCTATGTATTAGTGATGTCGGGCCGAGAAGCAGTTAATCGATTAATCGACTAAAATTGTTTTTCCGACAAAATTAGTCATTAGTCGAAAATATCGAACATAGACTAGTCGATTAATCGACTAAATTTTTAATCGAGTTCATGAATAGGGTAACCTATGTAACTCTTTCAAAAACGAGGTTTTCTTTTGAATTAAATTATGGATTTTTAACATTTTTCTTTTAAGAAAAAGAAAGATATGAAATATCACATTATATTAATCACATAAAAGTAAAAAATCATACAGATAGATAATTTTTTAGTTTCCATTTTTTGAATAATAAGAAAAATTGTTAAATTAGTCGTTTTTTAGTCATTTAAAAAAAAATTAATCATTTTAATCATTTAATCGAAGGTAAAATAGTCGACTAAAATATGACTAAATGTAAACAAAATTAGTCGACTAAACCGACTAATCGATTAATTATTCTACATCACTAATTGAAACAGCCACATCTATCTATACGCTAGTGATGTCGGATGATTAATCGATTAATCGGTTTAGTCGACTAATTTTTATTTAATCATTTTTTAGTCGACTATTTTACCCTCGACTAAATGACTAAAATGATTAATTTTTTTTTAATGACTAAAAACAACTAATTTAATAGTTTTTCTATATTATTTATTAAACTCCAAAAATGAAATTCTGTGTGATTAACACATTGTGACATTTCATATATTCTTTTTCCTTAAAAAAAATAGTCAATAATTAATTATCTACATTAAAAAAAAAAAAACCATCATTTTTGAAAGAGTTATATAGGTTACCCTATTCATGAATTCGACTAGTCGATTAGTCGAAAGTTATTTGAATTAAAGTAATTTGTGGGTGAATTTTTCATTTTTAGTATCAAAATAAGAAATTTTCTGAACTGATTTGACGGAAGTTTTTTGTCTAGAGGTCCTGTACACGCAATTTTGAATATTGAAATAAAAATTACGACTCCGAAAATTCATAATTAACTTCCAATTTCATTTTATTTACGGCTTTTAAAGTATAAAACATTTTTAGTAAACTTCATTACATTAACAAATTTTTTTCTCAAATGATTTAGGCAAGTGATTTAAATTAGGATGTTTGGTTGAATTAAAATAATTCGAGTGTGAATTTTTCATTTTTTACTATCAAAATGAGAAAATTTTTTCTAGAAATGTGACTAATTCGACAGAAACCTTTTCCTAGTGGATCTCCGTGCTTAATTTTGATAAAAATTAAAAGAGCCACTTCAAAAACCTATAAAAATTTATATTATTATTCTGTCAAATTGATACTCTCTACATATATCTATGGTGTTGCACAAGCTGCATAGAGATTACTGGTTGTGAATTACTGTTTTTTATTATAAATTTAATTAGATAATACTTGCAATACCAGATGTCCTTCTTGCAAGTGTTATAGAAAATCAAAGAATTTGATTCTTTACCATATTTGAAAAGCGATTACTTAAAACTTACATGATTTTTTTTTTACTTTCAGATATCCCATTAAAACCGCAATCCGTTCACTGTTTTCACAATTCTCGGACCATTTAAACCATCAAAATTCCCAGCAATCTTGAAGTTTTCAAATTAACCGGGTTTCAATTTCAATTCGACCTGACGTCCGACGAGGAACTCCACGACCACAACCAATCCAATGGTATTAAGTAAGTAAAAAACCAAATTTTCAAAAACATTTTGAGACTAAAAGATACTCTCTGAGTATTAAATAAATAGAGGGAGTACAGAGATATATACAATGTATATGAAAATGACGCCAAAAAAGTGACAGATGTTGACAAATATGGCGGTTAAACATGGTTGGATTTATTTTTTTTTTTATATTTATTAACATTATATTAGTTCTTATAAGTATTGTTAGAATAGTCTTAAATTATAACAAAAATCACATACAAATTAAAAAAATATTTAAATAATTAATGCGTTGTCGACTTTTCATTATATTTAAATTGTTTAAATTACGAACCGGTTTTCGAGCGATTAGCTCATCATCAGGTTAAGATTATTAAACAAGATCTTGTTTGATACCTGATGATGAGCTAATCGCTCGAAATCGGTTCGTAATTTAAACAATTTAAATATAGTGAAAAGTTGACAAAGCAAATTATTTTCATATTTATTTATAAAAAATATTTATTACCACCGACACTTTGTAGGTTATAAAAGGTGTTAACAAATATGGCGATTTTGCTTCAAAAAAAAATAATAATGTGTACTCCATCTATTGTATGGTACATACATTTCTAATATCAATGCAGATACTAAATTCGAATTCTCTCCGTTTTAGGAACAATGGACAACTTCGAAATACATTGAATAAGGCGCGTACATTGTGGCGCAACAGCGGGGGGGCGGGCGGCGGGCAATTACCGTTGGACAGTTCCACGTTGCCCGCTGACGCCTCCCCGTTAACTGGCAACGCGGTAAATCAGGGACGACTCTCGCGATGGTTCTCATTGCGACGCGGTTCCACGCAACAGTACGATATCGGGTGCAATAATGGTTGCAACTATCACACGCCCTGTATCTGCCAAGTGGACTACTATAATTGTGGTGTCAAAATGCCAAATCTTCCAGAAGTATGTACTCTATTTACATTTTTAACTCTAGTTTTCGCCAAAATTAAACATTTAGAAAATCTTTGCAAATATAACTTGATTCGACGATATAGTTTTAAATAAAATCAAAAATTTAAAATGTCGACCGGTTTCGGTGTCTCAAAAACTATGCAGGGTAGAGATCAGGAGCACCATCTCTGTATCAAAAAGTGTCCATAGAGAGGCGTAAATAGTGGCGGCGCTACTGTAGCAAAAGAGTAAATTTAGAGAAGTAAACAAGGAAAGAAAAACATCCGCGTTGTTATGTAATTATTGTTTTTTTATTAGAATTGTTACATATAATAGTTTTATTATTTTAAAAATTTTTATAAAACAACACAAAATAATCACTATACTCTTTTGCTACTCTAGCGCTATTCTAGCGAGTTTTTGAACTGTTACTTAGTACTTAAAACGGGACACTTTTTTTAACTATTTTTCTATTGTTTTCCGTACAAGATAGTCCTCCTTATATTCTACACTCCATATCAAAAACACCGGTTTGGTTGTTATAATGATTTTATTTTATTTTCTGACTCGCGTTAAACTGAACTGAAAAGTTATATATATATATATATATATATATATATATATATATATATATATATATATATATATATATATATATATATATATATATATATATATATATACAGGGTGTAAAGTAAATAAGTTTCATCCTTTTGAGAGATGGTTTATCTCGGTGTAAAATTGCCGAAGACATAAAAATTTTTTCGGAATTCGCTATCTGAGAAAATCGCATCCCAGCCAGCTCATCGTTTAATATGAATTTCTCTGAATACGCCTCTGACCAAACTAAAATTATTCGCACCCTGTATAATAAAAATTTTTTAAAAATAAAAATAATTTTTTTTTTTATTTTACGACAATATGTAAACATCTGCCGACTTTTGAATTGATTAGGTACTGTATAGTAAAAAAAAAACCGAACACTGTTTTTCATAAATTTTGGTTAAAATATGTTTGAAATATTTTTGTGGGTTTTTATTTCACAGGACGTTATGAATATTGCAAGAACCGTAACTGTGGTATTGTTGCATTTCTTTAATTACAAATATTTAGTTGCATTACTTTAATTACAAGTATTAATTTAATTAAAAATTACACTTGAATTTTTAAACAAACCAAAATAAAAACTTTCCTTTAACTGTCATAAAACATTGTTATTAATATTGTTGGTACACAACACAGATTAAAAAGTGAATTTTTATTCATAAGTGAGTAACTTTAGCGGAAAACTGTAACAGAGAATTCCAAACTTCGGCATTAA
This sequence comes from Brachynemurus nebulosus, assembly GCA_035578155.1. Classification (NCBI taxonomy): domain Eukaryota; kingdom Metazoa; phylum Arthropoda; class Insecta; order Neuroptera; family Myrmeleontidae; genus Brachynemurus; species Brachynemurus nebulosus. The sequence continues at coordinate 1,921,010 of JAPWDM010000019.1, read as the reverse complement.
TTATCATTATTGTAAAATTATTTTACCAAATTTGTTCTATTATACCAACAAGCTGAAACAAAACACATTTAAATATGTAATAATTTATGTACCTGCGACACACATCAAAATAAGAGTACCAATAATAATAATAAGATACTATAAACATACATAATTATGTATGTAAGCAAATATACAGTAAGGTAAATGTCCCAAATTCCGACACTTTAAGGAAGAACTAAACATATTTTCCTAGAATAATTTAAAATTCGTTTCTAGGAAAAAATATTTTCCTAGAATAATTTAAAAGGCTCAAAGTCTTTTGTCAACAACCAGACCAAAATTTTTACTTTAGATAAATTATCACTTAAGAAAAATAGAAAGATAAAATACAAAAAATAAGAATTTTTGTACTACTGAAATGACACATAATTTCGACATCTACCATAAGACTTAGCTCTAAATTCAATACCTTTGTGAACTTATTTTCGTGTTTTTAAATTCAACAGTGTCCATAATTTTGACTATAAACGCTTTAGCTCAAATAAAAAAGAAAAAAAAAATTGATAAAGATGCATTTAACCTTTAACCGGTAAGGTGATGTCTGTGAGTCGTATACAAAAATATTATTTTTTGTTAACTGAACGTTTGTGTATTCTTTTATGATTTAGGGCAAATTTTACCCTGCTGGCGTAAGGGGAGTGGTCTCCAGTTTTTGGCTATCTATGTTACCAGCCCGCGGTATGTTAATCTGTTGATGTCTCTCAGACATCACTTTACCGTGATTATTATAAAAATTCACCTTACCGGTTAAGGGTTAAGTATAATTTATTGAAAAATTGCTTTATTTATTACACGTATATATTAGTTAATAATGTACTTTTCCAATTTCTGCTAATATAAAAATCAGTACTGTTTTGTTGTATATTTCGCAAAATAACTAATTGATCATTAATTTTAGTACAATATTTGTTAAAAATAAATCGAAATATACAAAAGGTAGTATTACCTAATGATCATAGATATATCTCTGATATACAAAACGAACGTTTTAAAAGCAGAATTTTTTTAAATTCTTTAAAATAATATAAAAGTTTGATTTTAAGACACTGTCTGATTTTGGGTCATTTACCTTATCTATTGATTCATTCAAATTGATAAAATGATAAATATTCCTTTTCAGTTCACAGCCTCTGTGGTTCCCAGTGTGTCAAAATCGTCAAAACATTTTTTTTTTTAAATAAACAATTGCAGACATACATATGTACTTGGGGATTCACAGACCATCATGATATCATCACATCAACCATAGATAATCAAGGAGTTGGCCAAGTGCGTATTTAACACACATTAAGCCGAGTTGCTGAGTTATTTGCGTTTTTGTATTTTTGGGGATAAAATACATCGCATCGCATATTTTTTTACGGTTTACTGTGAAAATAAATAAATATATTTGTACTTGTGTTACTTAAGGGTCAATTAAGTGGTAATTGGATTCCTTACAAACCACATGGACTTTGAAATACAATATTTCTGAAACGAGGTATAAAAAGTTGTTAAAAGAACCTTAACTTGATTTTAAAAGATTTTTCTAATGATATGCTGCAAACAGTATACATATAATTATTTTTGAAGGAATTTACGAAAAAAATTTTTCAGCATTTCTCTTAATAATTTTGATTTTAATTTTTGGAAATGTTATCTACATAATATCAGAATATACTTTGACGTAAAATTTCACTTACTGAGTGTACTAAAATTGTTTATGCCCAATTTTAAATACGGAAGATAGGTACCATAAGAAATTAAGAAAGAAATTGTTTTACTGACGGTTAATTGAGATATCTATCTGTAGCATGTATTATATTTGCAAAATTTCTTCGGGACCCTAATCTTTGAAAATTTTTTTTAAAAAGCCATAAACATAATATCATAATTTATGACCTGTCAAACTGGATATATTTATGTGTACTGTTTTGGAAACACTAGTAACCTATTTATTTTATACATAAGAACATACATAAGTATGAATATGTATTTTTAGTTGTATGTGTATGATTGCCGATTGGTATTCCGTATTCGTATTACACCGTTCTCTTAAAATAAGCAAACCTAAAATAAGGAAATATTGTAAACAAACACACACACATTCAAACATGTTTATATTAAAAAGTAATAAAAATATTGTCAAAAAAATAAAAAATAATAGTATAAATGGTGTGACAAATAAGAAAGTGTTCATGAACTTTTTAATCATTTATTCAGAAAAATTAAAAATTTTGCAATTTGTACATTTACTTATGAGTTTGAAATGAAATGTTTAAAACGTCCAAAACCCTACAATTGTCTATAATTCTATATAATTATGCATATATAAACATATCCATGATTTGATTATTTAATAGTATCAGGTAGTAGGCATACATGCATATAATGCTTGTGAATGTGTTGTTGGGACCGTTGGGACATTATGAAGTGGTGATAAATTAAAATTTAATAGCTTCTTTGACATTCACTCCACAATATGTATCTGTACGTATTTACTTTTTGTTCTGTACTTAAACATTAGCAAAAATTATTCTTAAAATGGTCTCATTCGGAGCATACAAACGTATTTTCTTATTAATAATAATAATAATAATTGTTATCAATTTATTATATATGCATTTATTGTGTACAGTTGTTATTTTAAATAGAAAAAGTTAATTACTTAATGTATGCAGTTAAGTTATGTACTTGGTTATTAAGAAAAGAAAACATTTAACGTGAGAAAATAAACTAGAAATATTTGGAGAATTGGGCATCGCAGCATGTCTTAGCTTTTGGTTACGATATACCAGTGACCTAGTAAATATATGTATATGCATATACATAGATATTTAGTTCATCCTGTATGTTACGCTTAAAATAGGGAAAGTGACTTGTTTACTATTCCCTATTTTGAGCGGAATCTGTATTTTATTATCATTTTATCAATAATAAAACAGTGCATTCTTCCTTATTTTTTTAACAATACAGGTACTGGTCTAAGCTGTTTTAAACTGTTGCATAACTGTGTGAAAATAAATTAGCGATTTATAATTTCTTTAAATCAAAGTATTAAAATTAAAAGTGTGTGTATGTGCGTGAATAACAAACCAATTGTATATTTTAGAAATGTTTTAAAATTTAATTGTTGTGTCATAATTCGTAAATACTTCAACTTGACGTACTTGCTCTGAGATAGTCAGGTACAAAAGTTTATCTCAGCAAAAAAACTTTATCAAAAATTAAATAATGTATTGATATTCTTCAGTTATTATATTTGTATACCACTTTTTTTTTGTATTTCCGCGCGCTTATGTTGTAGCAATTTAAAAGAATTGTTGAAGAAACGTTGTAAAAACGTAGTAAAATGATGTTTTTAAATTATATTTCAAAATCGGCGTGGTCAATAATTTTTATTTCTTATTAAATATGGTTTGTAACTTTGTATTAAATAACATTCAATTTTTATCAAATTCCTTTGATACGTTTTCATTTTATTCTAAAAAAATAGAATTTTCCCATAAGAACCCGTGTTAAAATTACAAAACTTTGAAATCGTTTTTCTCAAAATTGGGGTGGTCAATTTTTTTTTCGGTAAGGGCTCGTATTATTGGTATTGGAGAAAATAAATATCTAGTGAACTTTGTTAAATTTCCAAATAATTTAATGAGATTTGACGAAATCGATCTATTTGATATGTGACGTAAATTGTCTCATTAAAAATTATGTTTAAATTTTTATGGACACTACTGTATAACTATTTTCAAAAGATTCCGTAAACAAGCAGGTAAAAATATTTTGTTGACAAAAAAATTTACATTCAAAAAAGCAAAGGAAAAAAATGATAAGTAATCAGAGCCTGATTAAGTTTTTTTTTCTAGGGGCCATTTTTTAACACGTTTTTGACAACCGAAAATTTCTGAAATGAAACTTGATCGGTAAAATTTAACTAGCAATACTTAATTAGTAGACTGAGACCTTTCTCTCCTGCAAATTATGAAACTTATTTACTTTACACCCTGTATATATATATATATATATATATATATATATATATATATATATATATATATATATATCGATAGTTAGTCGTGAAACTTGAGTTTTAAAAAATTAAATAAGAATGCTTTTTACGGGTTTCATAGTCAAAATTATAGATAAAAAAGAGGTATTACCGGAAAACAACAGAGGAGATAAATATTGAATAAATATGAAACATACAATTTAGAAAACAGATTTTTATTACCTGCAATTATTGCAAGTTTGCCGACAAAAATTTTAATGCACAAAAATTTCTTATAGTTTGATTAGCGAGACTTTGCGCCTCGGATATACTCGACTTTTTAGCCCTTGCACTTAAAATTTATTTATGCGCATGCGTAGTTAACTTTCAGCTGGAACACGCATGCGCGCAAATAAATTTTTAGGAGAAGGAGTTAAAAATCGAGTATACCCGAGACGCAAACTTACGTTAATCAAACTATAGCTATATTTTTATTTTATTTATGTAATTGTTTGGGTGAACTGACATTTTTATCCAATTGTTTAATTTCTCTTGTCATTTTATTTTATTGCACATAGTTGTAACTTATACCTACTTTGAGAAAATTCCCTTAAAATGATTGTTTTTATATCTCTGGCTATAATTCCTACGAAATTTGTATTGTCTTTAGTAATTTGTAAGTAAATGAAATGACTGAAAAAAATTATCGATAGTAAAAAAAAAAAAATATCGATAGTGTTATCGATAGTTCTCCACCACTAACATATAATTTATTTATTTGTCTTGAAGATGGTGTTTTCGAGACATCGAAACCGGTTGACATTTTAATTTTTGATTTTATTAAAAACTATATCGTTAAATCAAGCCATATTTGCAAAGATTTTCTAAAAGAATGTACTCTTTTTTTGAGAAAGGCTGTATTATCGTCTTGAGGCTTATGTAATTGTTTGAATTTTTAGTTGGATGAAGAGACCAGCACGCATCAATTTTCTATGGGGTGTATGTTGCAGCCCCGACGACAAGTACCTCCATCGTTGCCACCTCCTCCGTCGAATTTGTCACCAAATCAGTTGAAACGACGGATGATAGTCGCGGCAATAGTACATAGTGAAAATAATTATGTGGCGACACTTCAAAGACTAGTTAATGTAAGGCAATTACTACAGTGTATAGATCATGGTGCTACTATGTAAAAAATAATTTTCAAAAAATACCCAAGTACCTATTAAATCAAACAAACCATTTAATTTCAATAAAATATTAATCCTATTTAATTATTCACTTAAAGTAACATGTTCACAAGTCGATGTACCTTTATTTTCGGTAGCAAAACAAGTAAACATATAAAATGGTAAATTTTTGGAATCTTATGTCGTCTAAAAATAATTTAAGTTAAAGATTATTTAACAAATAGAAAATGAAACACAGCCGCCTGGTTCCTTCCGTGCTCTTATCAAAGCTTCCATTCATCTTGCTATACTCAGCATGATGTTATCTATAGTTTCCTGGGACAGTCTTTGCCATTCTTCAATTACGGCAGTTTGAAGCTCGATCACATTGAGAAGAAACGGCATTTGAATTCGAAAGTGACAGACCTCTTAAAAAGAATTGCATTAATAATAAATAAAAACAATTCTATGGAAAGTCAATTGATTCATTACTTCAATAATTATTTAAAGTAAAAATGAAAAAAAACCGCCAACTTTGTTTAATAAATAGTTTTTTTTGTATTTTTTTATGTTCCGCTAATTATGCCGGTGTGTGTAGTAAGATGAAAAAAAATTTCTGAGATATAATTAACAAAAGAAATAACAAATTGACGTTCTTCTATACAATTGGCGACCAAAAAAAAAAAAAATAAAGTCAACAGGTAAATTACCGATATGGTGTTTAAAATTAAATAATATCTAGTGTATATTTTTAATTCTGGGGGGGGGGGCACGACCCCTTGACCCCCCTGTATACGCGCTTGTTTCTGGGTTAGGATTATCCAAAAATCCAAGACTTTAAGTTTCTTGCATAGCATTCTTGTTTGATAATGATCATATGAATTGAAACGTATCACAGTTGACTAAATAAAAATAAAAAATAAAAAAAGGAAAAATGTGTTTGCTTCCGAGTCTACTAAAGTAACAAAGTAAACTTGGTAGATAAAAAAATTTCCCCTCGAAAATCAATTTTCACTCGCATTTCATGTTTTAGAGTTTCCTGAACAATTTCAGTTTTAGATTTGTTTATTTGTCTGTGAGTATTCATAAAAACTTATCAACGCGCAATTCCGGAAGTATTTGATCGATTTTGATGAAATAGGGTACTTGACTGTGTCTGAAATTTGGATCAAATATTAATTAATAATTCAATGAGTTATCATTAAATATCTCTTATTTTAATGGTAAAACGCAAGAATATTTGATAATTATTTAGAAATTTTATTTTGAAAATCGTTAATTTTCAACAACTCAAATGATTGAAAACGCGCTAATACTTCAAAACTACGTCACAATGTGTAAACAAACATGTCGATTCTGATAATTTTCTGTGAAGCAAAATTATGTTTTAATTTTAATAATCGGCCAGAAATTAAATAAATACTCAATTTCACATTGATTTGTTATGAATATAATTAAGATTTTGAGGTTATAAACATTGATATTGACGTTTGTTTGTTTTAAAATTGTGACGTCATTACAATAAGTCCTTTTACAATGATTATCACAAAATTTATCAAAAATTTAAAAAGTTATTTAATTAATATGAAAAAAGAAGACATTTAGAATAGTTTTTTTTTTTAAATTTCAGTCTTGTATTTCATCACAGTCAGCGCATGCGCAAACGTTTATTTTTACTTATTACTTTTCCGATTTCGTTTTAATTTTTTTGGGGTAATTGGAAGCTAAGCCATAGTCTATGGGTTAAACTTGTTCATACATTTCATTGACTTATGCAAGCATCTTATGAGTATGAAGAAACTATGTACCTCACCCTTTAATAGTTTGAAATTGAGTCAATAGACTGCGTACTATAGTAGCACCATTATAACTCCTCTTTGTATCTGTCTCATAAATTTTGATTTATTAATTTTTTTAAATAGGATTACAAGAAACCATTAGAGGAGAGTAGCCCGCCAATTTTAAGTTCATCAAAAATTTCCACACTATTTCATCGTTTACCAGAAATTTTACAGTGCCATACATTGTTTCGTATCGCGTTGGCTGAGAGTATACGAAATTGGGACCGTGATGAACGGATTGGCGATGTGTTTATCGCGTCATTTTCAAAAGCCATCGTATTGGACATTTATAGCGGTTTTATAAATAATTTTTCGATAGCGTTAGATCTGGCCAAAATGGAATCAAAAAGAAAATCAGCGTTAGCAGATTTCTTAAAAGTTGGTATCACGTGAAAAAGTGGTCAATTTTGAATTTTGAAAATTTCACTAACGAGGTTGAATTTTGAATTTTCAGGTGAAACAAATCAGTTCTCACGACAGGCTATCATTTTTTGGATTAATGGTAAAACCTGTACAGCGATTTCCACAGTTTATATTATTTTTACAAGTAAGTATTTGGGACATACGGTACAGGTTGTAAAGTTGATCGTTGGGTATAGTACGCAAGCGATACTACTCAAAGCATTTTTCGTACCTAGAGGTTACCTTGACAACTGTATTAGATCATGTAATATGGGCCGTGTTCGATTCGTGGTATAAAAAATTCTCACGCATGTGCACTATTAAACCGTGCAAACAAAAATTCAAATTATTTGACGTCTACTACCATATTTGGAAGCTTGTAGACGTTACATATTTAAATTTTTGCTAATATGTTCGGGCGGCTTAGTAATGCACATGCGCAAATGCACTGGAATTTTTTATACCATAAATCGAACACGAGGATGAAATAATAGCTGACCCGTACGAAAATTTTTCACAGTATCATAATTATCATATACATTAAACTTTGCCGTTACAATTTAGTTACCATGCCACAGTAATTGTCACAGTACCCTTCCAATATGAAATACATTCTCTAAACAATATAAACAACTCCAACCGACAGCTGCAGTACATGTTAGTTAAATAGATTGTCAACAGATGGCGCCTTTTTACATTCTTTATATAAATACAATTCTTAAAATAGTTTTCTAACTTTTCTGATGATTAAGACGAGTTAACTCGTCATGCAATATGGCGGCTCAAAATGCTTTGATATGTATATATTCACTGGTACAAGTGTCGCCATCTGTGACAGATTTTTCGAAATACGGTAAAATTATAAGTGATGTTCAACCTTACCAACATAGTTTAGTATAATATCTATTTTGCAAATTCCTACGGTGCCTTTTTTATGTTGGCATTTCTGATTTTCTTTCTTTTTTGTAACCTTATCTATTGTAATTGTCACTGGCAATAAGATCCGGTATTTTGAAACAAAAAAATTTTCTCTCTGGTTAAAATAAAAGCGTTTAACAATGTAAACAACTCCAAGAGACAGCTGTCGCGCATATTAGTTCAACAGATTATCAACAGATGGCGCCTTCTTACATTCTTTATGTCATTAGCGGGGAACGTAATCTTCAAAATGATGTCTTAATAATTAATTTTTATGAAGTATTAAAGGAGACTTATGAATATGACGATCGAATTTTCGCCTACAAGGGGTCAAAATTAAGCCCTTACTTTCGTCATATTTTAAATGTCGAAATTTTCGAAAAATGTAGTGAGGATCGTTTTTGTATAGCGTGTTCCATTTCAAAAAATTATTTTCTCATCAAAAATTTTTCGAATATTCGAAAGTTATTTAGAATAATTTGGTAAAAAAAACTCGAACATTTTGAATTGTTACAAATTTATTACTATTTGCGAAAATTTTTAAATCATTCAAAAGATTTTAAACCATTCAAAAAATATTAAAATTGTTCATTTGTATTTCAAATAAAATGACGATACTAATTTTGAAATAGCCCGCCCCTCTTTTAAATTGTTTAAGATACCAGACTGTACATAAAAATTCGGATGCTATGACAGATAAGGCGAAATTAGAAGGTTTCGATATTTTGATTACGGAACCCTAAAAAATAGTGTATAGTTTTGGCTATAGTTTCGGTTTCGGCCAAAAATCAACCAAAACTTCGGTTACACGGAAACTCAGCGTTCGTGAGTTGTCGCGCTTCGTTCGGGTGAGTTCGTCTCTCATACGTACACTAGATTTCAGCATACAATTGAAATTTTAACATGTCTAAATAAGTTTCGCCGAAACTGTTTCGGTCGGACATTACTAAAAAATGCAAAGTGTATAGGAAAAAACATGTTATTCTATTACGAACTCTACTATGAACCATTTTTTTATCACGCTATTACCCAATTTGGACCCCGAAATTTCATATTACATGACTTAATATAAGTAAAATGAAATAATTTTAAAGTTTTCTCGCATCTAAGAGAGTAAAATATGTGATTGATACGTTATCAGAATGGAATTGCACTCAAAAAGACATACTGTAGTGTAGTTGGTAAGATGCTTCACTGGTTATCAAGCGGTCCTGAGTTCGAATCCCAGACAATTTTAGAATTTTTTTTTATTTTTCTAACATCCTCTTCCTTTACAGGATTTATTAAAACACACACCACACGGACACCACGATAGAATGTCTTTACAATTAGCCTTAACACAATTAGAATCCTTGGCGGAAATGTTGAACGAACGCAAAAGGGAATCCGAACAGTATCTAGCATTCAAGGAAATGTTACGACATATCAGTGGCAAATTTTCAATTCGTCCACTTTCCGATGGAAATCGTTATCTTCTTCGCGAGGACGACGTCACACAACTGGAAATCAATCAGAACGGCATGATCACAAAATCGAAACGACGTCGATTGCTCCTGCTGAATGACCTGGTGGTTTGTGTATCCGTGGCACCAAAGACTTCCGACGAATTCTCCGCGAACGAAAGACTGACACTGAAATGGTCGTATCCGGTGACCGACATCGAGATACAGGACACAAGCACATCGCCCACGTTGACACGCATATTGACCAGTGGCCTAAATCGAAGTGCCAGCCTGAAATCGAACGGGAGCTCATCATCGGCCACATCTAGTGAACTCTCCGGCGTAGATAATATTTGTACGGAAATGAATAATCTCATGCACGATTACGAGGTGATGAGTCGGATATCGGACCTGGTGTCCACGCTCAAAGGCACTTACAACGGCTTGACTGTGGACAGTTGTAAGAAAATCCTGCACTCAATTCAAAGTTCGATCCAACAGAAAGATGAAGAAATCGCGTGGGTTGATTCGTGTTGTTTGCAACTCGTCGCCAAAACAAAAGGCGGGAAAGAGGAGGTGTTTACGTTCCAAACGGAAAATCCTACGGTGAAAAAGGAATGGATTACGGAATTACGATTGGCACAACTTGCATTGGATCCGGCGAATTCACCCGCGTGGGAAGTGCCGGAACAAGAGCAGAGGCCTTCGACGAAAATGCCATTATTTGTGAAAGCGCAAACAGTATTCAAGTCACAGCATCAAACCGAGGTATTTAATATTTCTCATTATATCTTGTACCTATTCTTACTTGTTGGGTTTTGTGAAAATTTTGCACAAAGATTCAGAATGGGATAAATTCCCCAAAAAGATCCTGATATTTTTTCCGGGATAAGAGTAAAGGTCCGTATTATATATATATATATATATATATATATAAACCGGATATTATAAAAATAGGAATACAGTGGAACCTCTCTCAATCGGACAGTATTTTCACGCGAAAATTACCATTGAAATACGAAAATAGCTAATTTTGAGTCCTTTAGCGAACAACGTGAAGCACTATAAATAACTGATTTTGTGTAAAATTTCGGGGTATTTGATTTAAAAGAAATTTTCGCGTAAAATCGTTATCCGGGTAAAAGAGGTTTCGCTGTAGTTATATTAATTAAAAATAAATATTTCTGTTCTCCTAACACCTTTTAATATACATACCTTTTGAGAAATCGCGTGAAAGTGACTCATGCCCAATTGACTTACAAATTCAGTCTAAAATATTTTAGGCTGAATTTCTACTTGTAAAAATATGTTGGCCTGTAATGGGTTAATAATTTTTTTTTGTTGACAGGTGCGCTGTGGATGTTTTTTCACGCTAAACAATTCACAAAAATGCAATACTCGAAGGAAAAACAAAAGTCAAAATTACCTCTGGATATGTACAACAGATGGTGCTAGTAGTCATATAACGATCCTACAACAACACAGTCAACACACGGGAACGTTACGCGACGTGGGCTCATTCGATTTGATCGAAACGCAAATAACCGCAATGGAATTCATCAAGGGAATCCCCGAATTACCGTACGCCGAGGATATCGTTTGGTTAGGTACTTACAGTCGAAAATTACTGCTCTTCTCGGCCAGCGAATCGGAACGGAAGGAAATTGACAGTTGTACAGTGCCGGCAATTATTACAAACATTAAATATCACTGTGATAGTGTTTTTGTAGCGTTAGACAATGGTTCGTTACTAATTTATCGTCGTAACTATAACGATGGATCGTGGTTACTTAAGGAGCCGCAACAGTTGAGTCTCGGCACGGATCCGGTCTCATCAATTTTACCGATCAACACCACCATTTATGCCGCGTGCGGTAAAAAAGTGTACGTGCTCGATAGTTTAACTGGGGAAATTCAAAAACATTTCTGTGTCCAACATGAATTGGGCGGGAACGTGAATTTAATGGCACATTCAGGAATTGGCCTGTGGATCTCGTTGAAGAACTCCAGTACTGTATGCCTCTATCATACGGAAACGTTCAAGCATCTCCAGGACATAAATATCGCTTCGAACGTGATGCGAATCGTCCGAAGCGCCGACACGCCGAACAACTACTTCACGCGCGACTGTTCTAGCAACAATCGACCCGCCATCTACGTGACGGCACTGATGGCCTGTCGAGGCCTGCTTTGGGTCGGCACTAACGTTGGTATTTGTTTAACAATTCCACTGCCACGTCTTGAAGGTGTCCCAATCATCAGTGGTCGCGTCAACATCTCCTATCACGCCCATTTTGGCCCAATCACCTTCTTGCTGGCGCTTCACCCGACAAAAACGTACTCATTAGTCCCGTGTGTGACAAATCATAACGCCGTGACGACGCCAGCCAATGAAATCGCATCGCCCGAACCAAAAGAGAAGAAATTACCCGCCACGCCGGACGAAGAAAATGCCAAAGATAATGACAAATCCACGTTAGAACCCTCGACGACGCTAACGGAAAAGTTAAAACATCAATTAACCGCAAGTCCAGTGGTGTTACGTCGACGAAGATCGAAAGATAACGATATGTCGCGACTCTCGAAAACGCTACCGCGAGGTCTAGGTTGCGGCACAACAGTTTTTTCCACATCGACAACATCCTCGCAAAGTTCTGGTGACGCTTGTGACGTGTACGGCCTCTACGGCGATTTAATGTACATCAAAGACTACGACGGTGAGGAGTGTATGCTAACGGATCCAGTTTACGAGACGCTTCGACGAAGTGATCCCGAATTGGCGGCAATCCCGAATAAAGTTAGTACACTGGATCGACGATTGCGCATGAAAGTCGGCCGACCACGTTCCCTGGACTTATCCAACTGGTCCGTTGACTCTCGTTCCTCCTCGTTATACACCTCGTCCGGGTCCGAGGAGAACGTCGGCATGAAAAATGGTCGTAGTGTCTCGAGAAATAACAGTAACGCGAGTAGAAATCTACAAATCGATAGCACGCCGAGCAGTAGTAACGGTAGTGACATCACAACTAGTACCCCCAGTAAACAAGATGGCGTCTCGAATGAGAAACCGTCACGGGAAACTCGAATAATTCAAATTGCGCCGCCACCAATTGAATTTTTCCGCCGTACAATTATCACACTGATGGGTGGGCGTGGTTATGTCAATTGGCGACAACCGTCGTATATCACTTGTGATAAGTCGAGACACTCGTCGTTGAAGGAGCCGAATAGTAACGATGCACATATCGTCATATGGGAATTGAAATTGTGATTTAGAAAAGACTCGAATATTTACTTAGACTAAAAAAACAAATTACGTAGCTTTATTATTTCATTGTAAATTGATTTGACTTAAGACAGTTGAATAATGAGCATGCTCTCTTATAATTTGTTCACACTGAATTAGTAATAAGTAGAACAAAATATGTGGTGGCCAGTTGTTTATGAGCTATTTCATAAAAAACGTGTGCCCTCTACATGGTATACTTATATTTAGAAGAAAATCGACGCAGCTGAAGTGTGGAAAAAATACGAGGTTTTTAACCCTAGACTCATACGTTGGTCTACGAGAAACGAATCATACATCGTCGTCAATTTGACGCACACTGTTTTAATATAAACAAAACGACAGCAACTATAAACAAAATTGATACGTCTTTTGTGTTATCATAACAAGTAAATTAGATACCAGAAGTTTTAGAACAGACAAGCAACGACAAGTTGTAGTACTGGAGCAGGTAGAGAAGTTTGGTCGTTAATTTGACGAGTATGTATGATTCTAGGGTTAATGATGTCATGGCGTCAGGACGAAGGGGTTTTGGCGCGCACGTAGTCTTTTATAAAATTATTGTTTTTGAAATATTAGAATTTTTCTTCGCTCTCTTACTTTTTAACTCCAAACGTGATCAGTGAATATCCATAAATGTCAGGTCCAGTCAATTTTTCCTTCCAGAATGTCACATGATATTTGACATATCAATTACTTAATAAATTATTGTCATTTTTCTGACAGCTGATCAAAATTATTGAACGAAATTAATCATTGTTGTATTTTGTAAATCCTCGACATTCAAAGAATTGTTTATTATAAATGTCACTAACGTTTCAGTATTTGTTGAATAAAGTTAGACGGTATTTTAGACAGAAATAAATGCAAGTTTAGAAAACAAGGCGTTAATTTTCTTCGCCATGTACGTATACTATAAAATCAACATCGAAATTTATTTGAAGTAAAAAAATTTTCTGTTGAGACCTTCTATTTCACTTACTTATTACTCATTCAGTGTGAATCATTTTTTACGTAAAATATGAAATGCATTATGGGAAAAATGTATATTTTGTATATAAATTATTATGACAACTATATAATCTCAATTTTTTAAAAAATAATTTGTAAATAGCGCCTTTGAGAATGGGGGCGCCACTTAACTATATATAGTGATAACTCGAATATATTTAAAAACTATTTTTATATTAATTTTTTTTATTTAATTTTTATATTTATTTTTATTTTTTAAATTCAAAAATTCATATCTGCTGACATGCTTAATTATTAAATTGAGTACAGTAAGAGTGCAAATATTGAATATTCAAACCAATGTACAATGAAACCTATAAATTATAAATATAGATGGTGGTACTAAATATTGAATTTTTTTAAACGTAGCACATATTTTGTAAATCAGTTACCGTTTAGTTGTAGTTGAACAAGTCATAAAGGGAACAGTAAGTGAATTATACCTTCTCTTTGAAATTTGTGCAACATACAACACTAATGTGTCAGAAAGAGAGGTAATATATGATCATTTTTTTGTAAAAAAGGTAAAATATAAATATATATAAAGAACAGCTCCCCAACTGTAACCTGACCGATGAAGATCGCATGCGCAAATCCCCATTTAGTACATTCAATTGTCTCTTTTGTTCGCGCATGTCACAGGCCACGTTAATTTTGGTGAGCTGTACAGTAACGCTTCGTGCAAGAGAATAAGAAAAAACTTCATTTTCTTACTCTCTTGCACAGTGGCGGCTCGTTAGTGAAGTTGCACTGAATTTCAAACAGACAATATAAAAGATTTAATTATTTTTAAGTTACAAAAAAGCACACATTGAAATTTAAAAGGCTGATGTAATAAAATTTAATATTTCTATAAAATGAATTTTTTTTGTAAATTTTTAAAATTACAGTAAAACTCCGTGATACTCACAAAACACTGATATAACCGAGTTTATACTGTCAAAAAAATAAAAATTGAATGTTATAACCTAATAGGTTCCAAAATATGTGTAATTTTGGTTATAACGTTAAATTTTTTATTGTCTAATTGTAAATAAAATTTATAAATAACGTAAATATTGATTTATCAAATTTTTTTGAAATTTGAAAAAAAGTTCTAAGCTTAAAAAGTATATATTCGTATCTGAATGTTCAAAAGAGAACCTATAAAACTGTTTTTAGAGTCGATGTTAAAAATTTTTTTGAAACATTTTAATATAAAACAATATAAACGTATATACGTATGTATAATTAAAGAAAATTTTGTATCTTTAATTTAGTATCAAGCATGTTTAACTGTTTCGATATTAAATAAAGATAGATTAATAAGTGAATTAAATGTATTATAATAATATGAATTACTGTAATGTGACATTTCATAAGTAAAATTTTTTACATTTATGTAAGGCATGATTCAAAATCACTATTGACTAAGAGAGTAGCAACTTAACCCTAATTTTTAACAAAAAGCGATCACGAGCGTTCTAGTGGCTGATTTTTCTTTTAATGGATTCAAAATTTAAAAAGGAATAAAAAATTCTAATACTATTTTTTTACCAAATGCCGGCGTCACAGTGAAAAGTTGAAATTAATGAAAGTAATAGGTAAGATACATGTATAAATTTTGTATTTGTAGTATTCTCTAAGCACAATTGATATATAAAAAAAATTATAACATTTTTTTAGAGAGAGAAAATACTATTGACAAATATGATATTTTAGAATGTATAAGTAAACTAAAATCAAACATTTATAAGAATACTTGTCAAATTATTTATTTTTATTAATTTTTAGCATTGAAACCGTGGTTTAATCAAAAAATAGTATTTGAATTTTATATTTTATTTTAAATTCTGCATCAATTAAAAAAAAAAAAAACAGCCACTAGTACGCTCGTGGTCACTTTTTCAATTTCTAAGCAACTTTTTAAGGGTAAGTTGCTAGCCTATAAGGTTAAATCCAGTAACGAAATCCAAAAATAACAATTTTTTCTACTTTTATAGTAAAAACTTTGACAATTGAAGATACACAAAATGGCGGATAAGGTATGATCAGCTGATTGTAAACATAACCTTAGAATATAGTGGTTGTATGCGTAAATAATGAGTTAGAAATGTCTATATGGAAATTGTAAATATAATTTCTATCATTACATGATAATAGGATTAATTTAAAGATGGCAGTACTTTTAGATCAAGTCAAAGACTTTTTAAAGAAAAAAAATTATAAATATGGATATTACGAGACATTTGTACTATACTGTTTGATTTTTTAACATATTTGCGTCCGACAACTTGTCAATTAGTCTGTAAATCGTATTCCCAATACGCCAAGACCGAATATACACGTCATGTTTTCTATCGGGAGCGAACGTGTTAATTTTAGTGATATCTTCTAGATGAGAACACGCTTGCGAACATACATATCTGAACAGTTATAAAAAGTATAGTTTTCGAAATAAAATATTTCTGTTGACCCATGCGCATTGTAAATTAGTGTTTTTTTCTTAAAAAAGTCTTTAATTTCGCCAAAAAATTACAAAATCATTCGCACTTACCTGAAAATTTTAAAAATATTCGTAAATTCAAAACTGAGAAAAAAATTTTTTTAAATTTATTTCCACCAGAGTAATCAATTTTTCACGCTGTTTTCTATATTTGCCCAGTCGATACTATCCAGTCTCTAAAATTTGATTAATTTTTTTTATTGAAACTAAATTTTTAATCTTGTACTTAAATCAACTGACATTATTTTTTTTTAATTTTATTGCAATATTTTATTTTTATACTTTCAACCAAATTTGACATAAACAGTTTTTGGAAATTAAATTGTCCTATTGTCATCGAAAATTTAATTTATATTTGTAGTTCTAATCAAAATTTCAGTGAAAGACGTAAGTCGTTTTCAGTTCCATTTTTTTTTTTAATTTTATTAAAAACAGCTTTAAAAATATTAACTTCTAATACTTGAATAACAATTAAATTTTTTTTAACTCCAGTGGCCTTATTAATTAAAAATCATTTGTTATTAATTTATGAAATAGTTTAATGAAGCGTTATATTATTTTTTATTAGCAACACTTTAGAGTGATTTGTAATAAATTAAAGTCTCCAAAAGAAATTCATTGCTTTTCGATTTTTAATTTATTACAAATCACACATCAACATATTTAGGCAACATGTAAAGTGCCCAAAACTATTGTTATATAATTATTGTAATTTTTTTGTAGCAAATTTAAAAATAAAACGTGTCCTGTACATAAGAAATGGTTTGGTTGTTCATATTTTTATTAAAAGTCCCTGTAATTTTGAAGAAAGGTAAGGATTCGAGATATTTAAAAAAAATATATTTACAAAATTCTCATTTTTTATTTGAACATACAGAGAAAAAGCATGAGTAAATATTTTCAAAAGTTATCTGACATTATTCAAAATTTTTCGGAAAAAAATTAAGGCACAAGCTGTGAAAAAGCACGACTTTTGTAATTACAAATGTATAAATGATCGAATAATAGCGCATGTTTCGTTCTACGCAGGACTGGTACATGCGCTGTGTACGTCGGCAGAGGTGACTGTTGTCAAACAACTTATGAAAAACCTGTTTTTCTATACTTAAATGCGCATAAATAATAATGCTTTTTTTACCAAGGCAATACTTTTCCATCATACTGTAAAAACATTCCGCTATCTTTTTCTGTGAGTCGATTTATCAAATTGACAATGTGTGCGGCTGCGTCCGTCACTTCCAAGGGTGCATTCTTACCACCCATGTCGGTTTTTACCCAACCCGGATGTAATGAAATTGCAATGATACCTTCTTTTTTCAAATCGACACTCATGGATTTTGTTGCAGCATTTAATGCAGCCTGTAATTACAAAATTGAAAACTATAATCAACCCTTTTAAACAAACCATTTGGAAAAAATTTTTTGTCTCAAAATGCCGGACTTTTTACTGCCAGTGAAGTACAATAGATAAGGTTACAAAAAAAGAAAAAGAAAAAAAAATCATAGATCCCAACATCAAAAAGTGAACCCTAGGAATTTACAAAGTATAAATTACCTATACTAAACTATATTGATAAAACTGAACATTATTTCGAATTATACCGTATTTCGGAACATCTGTCACAGATGGCGGCATCTGTATCAATGAATTAGAGTCCCTATAATAAATAATCGTGACATGTCGTCCACTTTCTGTCCAAAACAGAGCTGAAAGCTTCAAAATTAATTATCACATGTTTGAGTAAATATTTTTGAGTACATAATTATTGTTAATAAGTTCTGAATTAACGGACAATTAAAAATTTTTAATTTTTCTTTCTAGGTTAATCTAAATAATTTTTGTTACTATTTAATTTATTTCTAATGTATTTTACGGAAACGGTGGACAGAAAATGCCGGAATCAATCAGCGTTCAGCATACATGTCACGACTCTATTCATTTAAAGAGTTAAAAAGATATTTATGTAATTAGGCCAATTTATAAACCATACGAGTTTTGTAAATCTCGAACATAAAAATGTAGTACAGTCAATCCTCCTATAACGCGAGACAAAAAACAGAGACAGCCGTCCTATAACGCGATACTCCTATAACACGCTTTCTGAAGTGCGCATGTTTGTATCAGTGAAAGTCATCCAATAACGCTGTTTCTTTTACTCTCGTCCTAATCACCACAACTTTAAACGTACATTCTAATCTTGTTCCTTGTCAAGTTTTCATTATTTCCGTGAAAAATATGAAAGACTGTTTCTGAATTTCTTACAACGCGCTATGAATTAATCGTGTTATAGAAGAGTTGACCGTAGACAGTAGTTATGGTTAGGACTAGCGAGAGAAATGACGGGCCCCCAGGCACAATAAAAAAATTTCAAACATTTTTCCTCCAAAAATACGGTTTTATCACTTTCTCCGGGCCCCTAATCGAGGCTACAGGCCCCCTTTTTTGGCCCAAGCAATTGCCCCACCTTCTCCACGGCCCTGATTATGGTAGTTATTTAAAAAAAAACATCGTGCGCATGCGCAACGCGTTGAATAGAAATTCATCACGGAAAATTACGACTACAAACTGTGATTTACTGTAAAAATACACCTCTTTTAGGCATTTTATTAATAAATCTAGAGATTTAATTACTTCTTTAGGTTTTTTAAAAATTCTGTCAATTCGCCTATTGCCATTCTATCCTGAAGAATCATATCCCAAAAAAACCTTGAGCCGGCCCTGTGGTCTACATGCAAACCAAACAAAAATGAATTTCCTTTTAATTTTCAAAACATAAAAATTGAAAAATTTGTATTTTTTATCGAAAATTTCATATGTTTTAAATTATTCAACTTCAAAAATACTGATTTATGGTATCAGTGCAAAAAATGGATTTCATACAGTCCGCTACTTAACCTAAGTGAAATTAGTAGTGATTAAAAATAAACAAATAATTTATATTTTAAACTTAAATTTTTAAAATGTCACAAAAATACTTCATTCCCGATGAATTTTGGGCCGTCCACAATAAACTTTACGGAATACTGAAAGAAAATAATGAAACAAACGGTGAAAATAAAGGTAGGTTTTTCATTTACAGAGGTTAGGTGCATAAAAATGTATAATCAATAAAACATTTGAATTTATTTTATAAAACAACTGCATAAAATATAATTATCAGTTGTAATTCAAAGTTTAAGAAAAAAAATGATTAATTTTCGGTCCAGTTTTAAAAAAATATTTGTAAATATGTTGTATGCCGGTCAATTTTATTACAAAGGTGATTAATTATTATAAGAGTTGTAAGGTTCAATTGTTTGACTTTGAGCGGTATGGCTTTTAATTTTAAATTTTCGGACAGACTGAATTAATTATTCAAGAAATTTGTCTTAATATTGTATTTAAACATTCCGAACAAAACAACCATCTTTAAACTAACCTAACTAAATTTGATAATTTTCATAAGGAATGATTTTTATGAATGATTTTAAAGTGTAAATTTTGATTCAGAAAACTTTTTAAATCTTAGTCTTAAAAAGGAAGAAAGGGGGTACTGTGCGTCCGTCAATGATTGGTATTAGGTAAACATTTTGTTTTCTTTACTAACGATCTATATTCTATATCGGTCAAAGTTACTAACAAATATGTACAAATTGATTCTAACAACATTTAAATCAATTAAATTTTGATAAAATTGTTACATAACTTCAGTCATTTAAGAACACGCCGTACTAAATTAATTTTTCTAAACAAATGACGATGTTTTAAGAAAACCGCTTTTTTAAGACTATTGTGATTGATTAACAAACATATAAATAAGTAATATTAAGCGAAAGATTATTTGTACAACGGGAAAGTTTCAAATTTTTTTTACAAATGAATACAGTAAACCCTCGTTTTAGATGGTTAAGTTTTTGACATTTTTTTATTTTAGGCGCAAAAGGTTTAGATAATCATATTATTAATAAATTAAAGGCTAATTTTAATATTAAATACAAGCAACAAACACACTTTTTACTCGTTGTAAGCGTTATACACTTTTGACTCAACTATGGAAATAGAATGGGGTATTTGACAGTAGTTGAAAAAATATCTATTTTGATTTTTAAATAATTGCTCGAGTCATAATGATACTGAATATTGCTTTTTTACAAGTTATTTCATTCAAAAATATAAAAATTTTAATTAAATAAAATTACAAAATTTACGTTAAAAATGACGTAATCAAAAACATCAAGCAAAAGCAGCTTACGTCACAAGCTCGTTCGAATATGTAGGTATTATATTTGTAGTTAGGAAAAAAACTGTTTACTTTTTTGGTAACTATGAAAAAAAATTTTAATTATTAATTTTCATTACTAGACCTACTACTACTACTACTCAATGTTTTAGAGCCAATGACGTCATACAATTTGACGTCACAGAAAGCATCGTTTTGGAAATCTTTTTAAAAACTGAAATTTGATCCGTGATTTTTACTAAAAATATAGTACAAAATAATTTAAAAATGTGTATTATGAGTTTAGTAAGAAGTAATAAACACACTAAGATGGTTTTTAAAAAATTGTCAAATACCCCATTATATGCCTTATTCTTTTTACGTATATGCGAATTTTTTTTAGCTAAAAAGAATAGGATATATGATTCTATTTCAATCTTTTTTATTGTTGCTTACAACGAGTAAAAAGTGTATGTTATCCTGCGAATGTAATTATTTCATCTTTACATGAATGTCAAGTTAGGTCAAGTTTTAATGTACGCGAATCCGATTTATAGGTTATTTTTGTAAATAAGGACCCATGCGTAAAACAAGCGTCTACTGTATCACATGACATCACCGTTATCACGTTAAAATGAAAAAGAAAAACTAATGAAGTGTTTTTCAAAATAAATATTCCTACAATAAATTAAAGACGTTCGAGTGCGTTCACAAAACACTACAGAATAATGTTATGTAGCTACCACAAAACACTATACCTGTATGTTATGCATACAGAGCTTGTGCTTGTTCATGTGTCATATCGTGTCGTGTATATGGGTGATTACTATACGTACCACCTATATACTGATCTCTGACATCAATGCATACACAGTTGTTGATTGAAATTTAGTAGTCTGATTGGACCTTGTATGTCGTGTACACATCAAAATCTACCCGAATATTAATTTCAATAATTAATATTTCGTTTTAACGTTCGTCAACACGATGTTTTTTGTGCAATTATATAAATTGCATATTTCAAAGAATATTTTTCAACATTTTTTATTATGGTATCTACTCTTATAATATACTTACTATAATTTTTAAAATGAAAAAATGCTGTTTAGAATGTTTTTTCCAATGGCTCTGTGTTAAAAATTTGATTTTTAATCGTCAGTTATACTTTAAGAAATGATCTATGAAGGCCTTAAAGTTTTTGAGGGAAGATAACTAACTATGTGATTGAACTTGTCAATTCTCTAAAATTAAAATTTTTATCTACTATTAGGTTTGACGCACGAACGTCCTTAAAACCCGAAAAAAAATATTTTTATTTTATATTTAGAATATACCATAAATAAATAATTATTATGTTAAATAAATTCTTTTTAAATCACATTCGAATTGTCTGTTATAAATAAAATACACCAAAATTGATAATCAATATTAATAAATTATGTAAAATTATGCACGTACTAATAAATTTTTAATTGCATTCTTAATATACATATATAAATTACAATCGTAAACATTTACGTTCTCATATTTTACTCTCTCTTGCTTCAATTAACGCGACTTCATCATTTGCAAAAAAATATTCGAAAAAATGCAAATTATTAGAAATAATAAAGTTTATAATTGTGTACAGTTACATGATAGTGATTATTGGGTTTGTCGGCAGGAAGGTATGAAATTATTAATAAATTTTTTTTTAAATAATTTACCTTTGCACAACGATACGGGTAAAAACCGCCATCTTTATTTTCCGTTATCGAACCCAATATTGAACTCATATTAATTATTTTCGGTTTTTCATTGCCGGATGAATTTTTGGCGGCTTGTTGAAGTAATGGCAATAATGTCTACAATAAATAAATCAATTTTTTTATTTGATCAAAATTTTTGAAGTTCTAATGTACCACATTTAGTTACCTTTGTGAAGATAATTGGTGCTATTGTATTAACGTTGAAACTGTCGATCAAATGTTCAGGTTTTGCGAGATTAATGCGATAAAATTTGTGCGAAATACCGGCATTATTTATTAGAACGTTCAAGCCGTTGTCTTTTACAATGTCGGCGACATTTTTTGAAAAATTTGTGTAATCGTCGAATTTATTTAAATCTAAAAATGTTTCAACATATTATTTAGGCTCAGTAAGAAAGAAATATGTCTTCATTTTTTTTAGTGGATCAGACATGCGTGAAGTAGTCGTAGTGCACAATGCGCAGGATATTATTTTTTGTTTTTTAATACGTTCGTTACAAATTTTAATATGTTCGACACAATTACTTTATGGTATTCCATATTTTTTTATTACAGTGCACATTCTGAATATTTCCGCTCTCAATAGTTCCGCTTCCCTAGTTTGAGACTCGAGCGTTACCCCACTTTACCACCTATTATAAATTTTATAATATTTTTTTCATAAGAGCTAAGAATCAAAAAGTTTGTTTTGTTTATATTAAGTGAAAGAAAAATTACCTAAATGAAATAAACATAGTAAGACAACGTAAGTTTGTAACATCATTATTCGACTAACTAGCCAGCACTACTTATATTGTTCCACTGCATCGCTAATATGTATCAATTAGTGTTATACTTATACTTATATCTTCTTTATATAAACAGTTAAAGATAAATGAAATCTGTTACCCAGGTATAAAAACAAAAATTTATTTGTTTATACAAAATAAAAATAATGATTTTATGAAAAAACATTTCGAGAAGCGAGCGTAGTCTTGCAGTATTTTATGAGGAGATAATCAGTAAAAGAAAAATGTTACACAATAGTCAATACTTTTTAATTAGGTTTTAAATAATAAAATGCAATAAAATAAACTTGTTAACTGCGTACATAAATAGATGATTGTAATGAAAATGATAGGTATATCATTAAATGATTATATACCTAAGTCCAATACTGTTTACAGGCAAGATACATCAATCTGACACTATTTGCTATTTGCTATAGTGCAATATACTAATCAAATGATCTTGGTTTACAGGTACATTATACGCACATAGAATAATTATATTAATTATGAATATCTATGTATATGCATGTATTAAATGAAAACCACTAGAGTTTTATTAAAATGTTATATAAACAGTAATTTAAATTTTTAATTTACATTATTATTTTTAGACCCCCTTACTTATCTTGACGCTCCTGAAAAATTTTTAATTTTGACAGAATCATAAATTATTGAACACCACTAAAAATTCTGAATCTAGACGTAAAGAGATTTTACACGGACTTTGGTGGGGGAACAGCATTTTCTGGAAAAGCTGTTCCCTTTGTTTCATTCTGCGGTACTATTGAGAAGGATCACTGTATTTACAAATATAATACAAAATTATAAAGTATGTATATATTCGGTCTTGGCGTATAGAGCATAAATCTTGTGAACTAGCTCACTAGTCGTCGGTGCTAGTCTCCGAAAAATGAGAACGTTCAGTAATAAAACTTCTTAAGTGGTAAAATCTTAAAACTGAAAAAAAGAAGTTACGTTATGACTGAAGCAAAGATTTTTACTCGCACAACTGATGGTGAAATTAGAAACTGTTTCAGTTAAAATATGTACTTATATGTGTAATTGGTGAGAGAAATCTAGTAACGCGCACATAATTTGTATAATACGTATTTCTACCATTAATTGAATGTGTACGTACATATTTTAGAGGCGCGCATAAAATCTTTTTGTCGCCTTATACAAAAAAGTAAAAATTATAAAAATTTAATTTAACAATATCCGGACGTCTCATTTAATAAAAAAAAATGAGTTTAAAAAGCGGAAATAAATTTGTGGTCGTCGGATGTGGTCATCGATTGGAAAAGGGGAAAATTTTTTAATTTTTATTCTAATACGTAAAAAAGAAAGAATAAAAATTTTTTTACCGATTTCCAAAATGTGGACATTGCTATTACCATCTTTAAGTTTTCGAAGTTCCTAAAAACAAAAATATAACGATTTTTATTGTAGTTAGTTCAGTAAAAAATTTAAGTTCTTTTTGTCATCTTTGGGGAAAAAGTTGTTAATTATTTAATGTAAAGTCATGCCATAAAATAATCATATCACATTATTATGTTAATAAAATTATTAGCTGATGCAATTTTATCAATTTTTAGAATAATTACTGGGTATTTTAATTAAGTTTTATGTTTAAACCCATTTAAATTAATAAAAGATTGGGTATTTAAATTTTGTTCTTAATAAAGAAGTATTATTTCATAGAATACAAAGTTTATTTATTGCAAGTCATTGAATAATTATGCAAAATGAAAAAAAAAATTGCAAAAAGTGTACATTAGGGATGGGCGATAGTAATCGATGTTTCGGCTATCGATGTTTTTGATCGATTTTTTTTTAAGTCTAAACATCGTTGGTCAATGAAATTTACTGAACCATCGACATCGTCGAGCCGGAAATAAATTAACGCTTTAAATGATTAAGACGAGTTAACTCGTCCTGCAATATGGCGGCTCAAACTGCTGTGAAATGTATATATTCATTAGTACAGGTGCCGCCATTTGTGACAGATTTTCCAAAATATGGTATAATTCTAAATAATGTTCAATTTCATCAACATAGTTTAATATAATTTATATTTTGTAAATTCCTAGGGTTCACTTTTTTGATGTTGGGATCTTTGATTTTTTTGTACTTATCACTGGCAGTAAAAAAATCCGGCATTTTGAGACAAAAAAATTTTTCCATATGGTTTGTTTAAAAGGTTAAATTTTTGTTTCAGTAAATTTCATTATTAAAATCGACTATTTTAATTATTTAAATAAAGAATAAATTGAAAATTTTGAATTATTGCTAACGTATGTCTATTTTAACTGCGTCACAACCGATGTACAATATATTGTATTATACATCAAATTTAGGTTATGTTAACAGGATTTTTTAATTGAGAAATAATTAATAACTTAATATTATTTAAAATTACTAAATTACGCTTATTTAAAGGCGTAAGATTAAGAATTTTAATTAAAATAAACAAAAGTATACTCACTGACGTAAAAAAATTTTAAAAAATCAGTAGCGAGGAAGTTAAATACCTATAACTTTTCCAAATTTTCGAGCTCGTTTTCAACATCGATGTCGACAATCGATGTTTCGATATTTTTATAAGATCACCGATGGTTCGATGGCGAAAAAATAAAAAAAATCGAGGGAAATTTGTAGCATGTGCCAGAAACGAGAATTTCGAAATTTGTACAAAAAAACGAACAGATATGGGTGGAAATTATTGTATTTAGAAAGTTAAATCTGGGAAACATTTTTTTTTTTATAAATCACTTTACTTTGTCAGTGTTCACAATATATGTTGATACTGAATGACACTGTATATTGACATTTTTAAAAATAGGTAATGGTATTATTTATTGGTGGAATGTAAATAAAAAAAACTAAATTGAGTGAAAAAATTCGAAAAAAAGCCCTATAACCTTAAATGAATTAGTTTTTATATCAAAGTTGAAGTATATTGTTTAAAAAAAAAAAAAACTAACCTAACCTTAACTAACTTTACCACCTAGTTTTCATATCATCTACTATTTGATGGATCAAAATAATATATTTCCCAGATTTAACATTTTAGATACAATAATTTTCACCCATTTATGTTCGTTTTTAAATTCAATAGTTCAATTGCCAGCGTCTGGCACGTACTACAATGGGGTACTTGACTGAAGTTACAAAAATATTCTAAAAGCATTATTTTTCCCTATCAGTTAAGTGATTTTTTTTTATTTTCAACAGATACTGTAAAAAAAACCATCAAAAAAATAACCCTACAATTTTAAATAAGAAAAAGGCGGGAAAAACACCTCACTATAGTGACGTCACAGTTTGAAACAACTAAACGTCAATGTCAATATTTATAACCTCAAAACTTTGATTATATTTATAAATTGTCAAAGTAAAAGCAAGTATTTATTTGAATTCTGGTCGATTATTATTACTATATATATATAAGCTAATAGAAATATTTAAAAGAAAGCACAGTTTCACCTCACCGATGAAAATTATCAAAATCGACATATCTAGCTACAAAATGTTACGTCATTTTCAAGAAATGGCGCGTTTTCACTAATTTGAATATTTGTTGAAAAATGGCGATTTTCAAAATAAAATTTCTAAGTAGTTATCAAATTTTTTTATGTTTCATCATTAAAATCGGACATATGTAATGATAATGCATAGAATTATTTAACATTTGATACAAATTTTAAATACAGTCAAGTACCGTATTTAGCCAAAATCGATAGTTCGATATCGATGTTTTTACCGACATCGCCCATCCCTAGCTGTACATACTTCATGTAGTTTTATCTATGTACTTTATGAACATGCCAGTCGACCACATGACTAATTTATATAAAAGTCATCAGATGGCTCTTATAAGCAACGATATTACGATATTTGACACGAGCCGAGCGGCGATCATCGCGATCATTAAAGGAAAACCCGACAAAACCCACCAACTTGTTACGGGAAATTCATTAATACAGTATTATTATTTAATTCGTTAATATACTTAATTATTAGTAAATTTTTCAAGGTTTTTACATAATTGTTATTTTATAAATAACATTTTTTAGTATATTTTTATATTTTAATAATTGTGTCTGTGTTAAATAAAAATGCCTCCAATCGGTAAGTGACTTTAAATTCATATTACGATTAGTGCTAGTTTTGAGTGTGAAATTTTGAATAAATTTACCTCGGCTTGTTGAATATTTCGGCATGTGGCGATTAAATTTGTCGAAGCCGTTGTTGTTTTAACAAAATTTTTCATTAACGCGAGTCCAATACCTCGATTACAACCAGTAATTAAAATCGACTTCATTTTTAGTTGATTTTTTTCAAAAAAAAAAAAAAATCCTCTTATCGTTCGATTGATTGTGGTTACCTACTTTTTTGACGAATTATAGATAACTAATGTTCATTTAAGTATGGCGATAATTTCACTAGGTTTACGAAGTGTGTTTTCTCGAAATAGTTCTTTCACGGTACGACGATTTTTATTAATCTCAAATAATTTTCCAACATTTAGTACAAAAAGTGAGTATTTTTTTAATTGAACATTAAATTTTTTCATTAGTTGTTGTGGTTGTTGCACATTATTTGACATTTACACATATATATTGCGTCACCTTACGTCAAAATTGTCAAAAAAAATTAATTTTTGATTTTATAAATTTTTAATGTTATATGCAAATTATTTAAGAATCAAAATATCATTAAAATGATAGAATGAAAATTAATAGCGAAAATAGTAAGATATTCAATTTTTAATTTAATTTCAATTTTTTTTTTTTAAATTTTAAAAATTCGAATTTTGTGTTTAAAGAAGTGGGAAACTGTGAACCCTGTACTCTATTTTTTTTAAAAATATGTAAAAATTTGGAAAAATATTTCCTTGCACATAAAATTTTAGTTCGCCTCTTTAGTAAGTTGATTTTTTTTAAATTCTTCCAACATGATTACATAAATATTAGTCATTTAATTACGGATTGGGGCAATTATATGTAAATTCTTGAGAAAAAAACTTATAAACAATATTCTCGTGAATAAAATCATATTAAAACAACCTTGAGTTTTGTGTGATTTCTAACAGATTTAGAAAGTTTCATATAAAAATATTGTAGAATAAAAATTATTAATCGCAACAATTACAACGAAATATTATGATTTCGATAGTTTTATTGACAGTTTGATAAGATTTATCAGAAGTATTCGAAAAATTTAAATTAATGCCCGCTCATTAACATGTATACGAAACGTGTTCGATTGCATAACAGCGTAACACATACGTAATATTCCCGTATGATCAAATAGGGTGCTACTATAGTTGGCAATTTGCTGACTATTTCTTTTCAGAATTCAAACTTACCTATCTGTCATTCATTAAAAACGAACTTTTTATTAAAAAAAAAGAAAAAAACCTGTTAAGCTAGGAATAATTTAGTAGACACTTTTTACTAGAAAATTTCATTGTACATAGGACTCTCCCATTACGCAGTTCACTGGGGCCGTTGGAGGAGAAATTGTTAAATGAGAAAGTCAAAGGTCATGGCCGTCAATGTTACTGATTTATGTATTTGCATAATTTACTGTTACAAACTGTTACTTAGATGACAAAACTTCAATATATACATTTTTATTATTGTTTGTTTTTTTCTTAACACAAGATAACAACAGGTAAAAAAGTAAAAAAGACGCACAAGAGTTAAATTTTAAACAATATACTAACACACTCAAACATATTTATTTTAAAACATGGAGGGGTGTCATTATACACATGACATAATTGTTAAATGAGAGCGTGCGTCATGGGGGCTAGTTATGTAATTTGTTTTAAATTTTTTGGTTCACATAAGACAGATTTTTTCATTAGTGAGTTTGCTTCTTTGCCTCGTTTTCACGCCTAAACAGGTTAACCAGTGGACTTGAAACTTTGCGCTAGCGAAACGGAGAAAGATATAGGCTACTTTTTACCTCGGGAAGACATCTGATTCCCGCCGGAAAATGTATTTAAAACGTTGTTTGTCTCGTCTTCAGATCTTAATCACTTAAAAAATCGACTTAAGACTTATACTGATAGTCAGGGGACGAGAAGGGCGAGTCATTTTCGAGTCAAAATGTATTTAAAACGAAATGGTAAAATTATGACAATTGGCTTTTTTTAAAAAAAAACTTTGTATATTGAGAGGGAATGAAAAAGGACATAGACTAATTTTTATCCCAGGTAGCGGATAAAGCAATGAGTAAAAATAGTTTTAATTAAAGAAATTTCAAAAATTTCATTCTTCGGAAAACACGTTTAGGTCATTCAACTATACATATATAGAGATTCTACTAATATTCGGATACTATTTTCAACTGAAGGACTTTGAATTTATAACTTTATGAATAACCGAGACAAATTAATCGGGGGCGTACTATAGCAGTACCAGGTATAACATAGTTAAAATTTTGTAATGAAAATTGTTGTTAATTAGTAGGATGATAATCAAATTAGAAAATGAATCTGAAAAATAGTTTTTATTTCATTCTAATTAAAATATTTAGTAATTTACATAAAAAATTATCTACCTTATCAACAGTTCATGTGCTGTCATAAAAAGTTTAAATAATGTTTAACCCTTTGAATACGTCCAGTTTACAGTATCAAAATGAAAAGTGTTAATTCGATTGTGAAATTTATTAATTATATTCACAAAAAATGAAAAAGTGTCATCCCGAGGACGCGTTGTGTCCGGGTCAACGTAAGTTTTCCAAAATAACTTTTTCATTTTTTATGTTTATCTGATGAAAATTGTCCTTTTTGAATTTTTCTCGTAAACGAACCCACATATAGGATAATGATGGATTTTTGTAAATTTTGATAAAAACTCATTTTTTTGATTCATTTCAAATGCCCAAAATACCCGATTCCGGGCATTGGACGTGTCTGGCTAACGAACTCATCCAAGATTTTCGAATTTCTAATGCTTTTATCAAATTTTGTAAAAAATAGTATGCTTCGTTCGGGAGTTATTTTTGTAAATATCCTTTTCGAGTCCTAGGCACCTTAATACAAATTTTTGTCGCAGTATCGGGTTCAAGTTTCACCCTGACACCGGCTGTAATAGCTGAATTTTCCATTCGGAAATTCACTAAAAAGAGAGGTGGTTGGACCAAATTGTTAGATTTTAGTGTAAGATATTTAAACAGAGATCGTTTGCATTGAGAGGTTAACAAACTTCTCACGGTCATTAACTATTGTTTTCAAAGTGAAATCGAGTTTTTAAAGTAAATCTTCTCAAAGTTATTTTTCTTTCTGACATTTAATTACTATAAAAACCAAAGTAGATTGAGAAAGGTACGCTACATTTGAGTTCAAAATAAGCTTTTTTTGCGCAGTTCGCCATTTACGTCATAATACGTCACGTATTTGAATTTTTAGAAAAAGACAACATTACAATAATTATTTATTATTATATTTTTATACAGTGTGAGTTTTTTGAGAGTTACCATTTTTATTACACCCAAACCGTTGATAAGAGCTAAGACCATGAATGAATGAATGCTGTAAGTGGGTCGGGATTCAAAGCTCCCGTGGCACGTAGGCCACCAAATACGGGCCCATTGTACCCCACGGCATCCAAGGGGGACTAGCTAATGCCCAGTCCGTCATAGAAACTCAGGATTGGAAGCTAAAACCATAAGAGCTATAAAGCTCCTGACTATAGCAATCGGTTGCCCCCGTCGATATCTACAACTCTTATTTGAACAATTTTTCAATTAACCCCTTATTGCATGAATTATGAAGGAGGTGAAGAAAAAAATTTTTTTTTACTGAAAATGTCTCCCACTTCTTTTATTTTAGTAGTCAAATTAAGAAAAAAAATTAAGTCTTATTGTATAGAAATTACTCGCATACGAAGCCAAATATGGCAACTTCAAAATAAGCCCCAAAAATCGAAGAAAACAAGAAAACACACACGAATCACAACTATTCCATGTTCTTGAATATATAAAGAATGTTTAATGATTTCGTTTTAACCAATTACCCAATGATTTAGGAACCGGATATTCAGGACCCCAATAATTAGAGTTGAATTCCAGAAAAACAATTGTTTTTCTGGAATTCAACTCTAATTATTGGGGTCCTGAATATCCGGTTCCTAAATCATTGGGTAATTGGTTAAAATGAAATCATTAAACTCTTGAAATCCCAATTAAAACTACGTTGATTAAATATAAAGAATGTGTTTTGAAAATTTTTGATTTTAGTACTTACCGTTTTATTGTTTTTAGTTTTCACAAATAAAATTAGCACCAATTAATTGCATTGTAACGGTCGGACACTCTGAACATAATTTCAAATAATTTGACAACCCGCACTTACCAAAGAAAACAAAAATTACGTTCCGTTACTCGAAAGAGTATAAAGTTAGGATTTAACATTAGTTTAAAAAAAATATTTTAATATGTTGAAAAAAAATAGTAAAACTTAGAATCCATATATGGCTTCGTATGCGATAAGGGGTTAAGTCAACGGTTTGGCTATAATAAAAATGGCAACTCTCAAATAACTCACGCTGTAAATATGTAATTCGCCATCTACGTCATCACAATCTGCGCGTTAACATACCTTTCTTCATCTACTTTGATAAACACTGTATTTTGAATTTAGAACAAATTTTTTTAGTCCAGTCTTTCTATTTGCGCAGGTGATTCAGCAGACTATGACTTAGTTGTAATTGGTGGCGGCTCTGGTGGTTTGGCAGCAGCTAAAGAAGCAGCTGGTTGTGGCGCGAAAGTGGCGGTTCTCGATTATGTGACCCCGACACCGTTGGGTACAAAATGGGGTCTTGGTGGTACCTGTGTAAATGTGGGATGTATTCCAAAGAAATTGATGCATCAAGCGGCATTGTTGGGTGAAGCTGTGCACGACGCCCAAGCGTACGGTTGGCAAATACCGGAACCGGAGAAAATTAAACATTCGTGGGAAACGTTACGGGAGGCGGTACAGAATCATATTAAATCCGTGAATTGGGTTACCAGAGTTGAACTTCGGGATAAAAAAGTAGAATATATAAACGGTTTAGCAACATTTAAGGATCCATATACGGTGCAAACGGTCACAAAACAGGGCGAGCGACTGTTGAAGTCGAAATATTTCTTAATTGCGTGTGGTGGAAGGCCCAAGTATCCAGATATTCCGGGAGCAATTGAATATGGAATTACCAGTGATGATATTTTCAGTCTTGAAAAGGCGCCGGGAAGGACGCTTATTGTTGGCGCAGGATGTATCCTTTTTAATAAATTTCATCGATTAAGTATAATTTGAATAAAAATACCAGTTTTTTTACTTTAAAGATATCACTTTTGATTTAAGTAAAATTTGAAATCTTAATCACGCCAAAATAGTTAATTTTGATGGAATTTAATATACAAACTGTATATTAGCTGGGTGCGTGATGGCAACGACATCTATAATATACATTTTTTCAGGCTCATTAACGAATATAAATAATGGTAACCGTAAAAATAAATAAATTTTAAATATTTTTTTAGAAAACCGTAAAATCTGAATACAAATATTGTTATTTACAATTAATTTTTATGTAAATAAGTTTAAACAATTTGAGGTATAATATACTGAATGAAGTATAATAGTTGTATTAAAAAAGTAATTAAACGATTTTCGACGTTAACATGGATATAATTATCAAGACAATATTCCCTTCCAACCCTGGACTATCCTGGTGACGGTGAAGCACATCAGGGAAATTCGAGAATTAAGAAATGCTAGCATAAGTCACTTAATTGAATGTAGAGTCATAAGACAAACATCAGTAACTTTAACTCCTTATGAAACATCATTGCATGTGAGTTAAAATACATCAAATATTTTTAATTCTGTATTTATGGATTGACGTGTAGACGTTAATACTGTTGACAGATAAATAAGGAATGACATATTAGTTGCAATTGCGTTTATAATCAAAGTGAATCAGTGTAAATATTTTTATTTAATATTTTTTATTATTATTACACTATAAACACATATTATGAGCCTGTACAGTTGATCCTTTTTTTGTGCGGAGGAGGGGACCGCATAAAAAAATCGCACAAAAAAATATATTCAAAAATATCATAAATAGCTATAAAAAGTATAGCTCGATCCAGATTGTACAAAAAACTTTTTTTATGCGGTTGGTCGGGACCGCATAAAAAAAGTTTCATCGAAAAAATATCATTCAAAACGCTCAAAACTTAGAAATTTCCTTAGAAGTTGCTTCTATAAACAAGATAAAGCATTAATTTACACGTAGAAACATTTTATTTCAATTTTATAATATTATGAAAATTTTTAAAAATACATCTGCAACAAAATTAAATGATGCAATAACTTATGTTCTTATGCAATGTATTGATTAAATGCTTGAAAGCCGTTAAAAAGTATTTTTATTAAAGAAAGTTATTATAGTAATTGTTTAAGTTTCTTACTGTCTCGTAATTTTGATTCACATTATGCATTTTAATAGCCATTTTTTACAAACCGCATAAAAAAAATCGCACAAAAAAGACCGCATAAAAAAGAGTTCAGCTGTATTAATGCTTGTTTTTTCCACTACTGACGCTGCAATCGATTTAATTGCCCCACTATATACTTTGCACCCTGCCAATACTCTGAATTAATGTCTAGGATTACTTTTATTCTGATAAAGGGTTCCTGTGGGATACCAAGTGGGAAGTAATCACTCATTCACGTCAAAATGAGCTAATCAAGTTCAATTAAATTTGGTATACAAACATTGCATACTGATTCAATACGTGAAATAATTTTATTCCATTTGAAGGTTCCTATGGGATACGAAAACCAATCTGTCTTAAATTCTTAATATTGATTAATTCAAACTGTTAATTAAAATTAGTGTTCTAAAAATTTAATTAAAACACTGGCTTTATTGCCCGAATTGAGAAAATTAGACGGTTCTTGTTGTTGTAATTGCGCTATCTAGTGATAAAAAATGGAATTAGTCAAATTGGGTGTAATTTTTATCGACCATGGAAAGATTTTCGTCTTGTATTTTCACGTATTTGAGAATATGAGCCAGTAAATTTGTGAATACAATTGTGATATTGTCCCTTAAGTGGTAATTACCTTTTGAACTCGGCGTATGTTACCGTGGGATATCATATTAATTATACTTTATTATACTTATTCGTACTTAGTGTCCTCGAAGTATATAAGTTAAAATGACGAACCTGATTTTGTTATAGGACAGTTAAAACGTAAAACAGCTGAATTTAATTAAAAAACGAACAAAGGCGTAGCTCGAAACTTGTTAGTATATAAGCAAATAGCTTGTAACATAATTTTTACTATTCGTTAATGACTATATAAGCCGAAACATCACAGACATTTTGATTTAAAATGAAATAAAAAATTGTATTTTTATTTAACTTAAAAGAAGGAAACAAGTTTTTCAACAAATACTTTTATGCAAATTTTCCTTAACATAACCTTTAGACATTGGATTAGAATGTGCAGGGTTCCTAAACGGTCTAGGCTACGACACAACTGTGATGGTTCGTTCAATTTTGTTGCGAGGTTTCGATCAACAAATGGCGAACATAATTGAAGAATCGATGGCGAATCGTGGCGTGAAATTTTTACATAAATGCATCCCGAAATCTGTCGAAAAATTACCCGATGGTAAATTGAAAATTGAATGGGTGGATGATAAGGGCATCGTCTCCGATGATCTCTTCGACACCGTACTCTTCGCCATTGGGCGACGAGCGCTGGTCAAAGAGATGAACTTAGAGAATGCGGGCGTACAAATCACCGAGGGTAAACTTGACGCTGTCAATGAGCAAACGAATGTTCCTCATATCTATGCGGTTGGAGATGTTTTATATAAGAAACCCGAACTGACGCCAGTGGCAATACATGCCGGTAAATTGTTGGCTCGGCGACTTTTCGCCGGCTCAAATAATTTAATGGACTATCAAAATGTGGCTACAACTGTATTCACCCCGCTCGAGTACGGATGTGTGGGACTTAGCGAGGAAGCCGCCACCGAGAAATATGGCGCCGATAATTTAGAAATATATCATGCGTACTATAAACCCACAGAATTCTTTATTCCACAAAAATCAGTGGTTCATTGTTATCTAAAAGTTGTCGCTTTATTGGAGGGTGATCAGAAAATTTTGGGTATGCATTTCATTGGACCGAATGCCGGTGAAGTGATTCAAGGATTTGCTGCAGCTATTAAGTAAGTTTTTTTTGGAATTTAATTTTTTTAAAACTTTATTAATATTTTTGTTTTGTTTTTAGATTGAATTTCACAGTGGCTAATTTAATGAGCACTGTTGGTATCCATCCGACAACAGCCGAAGAGTTCACACGAATCAATATTACGAAACGATCGGGAAAGGATCCAAATCCACAAAGTTGTTGCAGTTAAAAATCACACCAGTATTTTAATGATGTATTCTGCATTAATTGAAAATTTTATCCAAGCTTTATTTTAATTATTTTTTGTAACACAAAAATATTGTAAAAAAAATGTTATTGTATTAAATATTTTGATATACCAAAATGTTTTATTTTAACTTTGGAAGACCCTGTTTTTTAATTTCATTAGTGAGAAATAGACGGATTAATAAAACATACAAAAAATTTTTTTAAAACACATTTTTTTTTTAAAATTAAATTTTCATTTACAATAACTTTAATCAATTGAATTATGGATAATATCATTAATATCATTGAAGTTGTCATAGGGCTTTGGTCCTTACTTCCACCCGTTTGATACTGGAAGAATAATAAAATTTATCAATGTGTTTAGTTGCGCGAATACATATATCTAATAAAAAAAAAAGCAAAGATACAAAAGGGACTCCGGAATTTGACTTCAGTGTTTCAAAATATAGTATAAACATTAAACAATGTATTAAAAAATATTTCTCTTTTACTAAAATGACAACTGTTATTTACAAGAAGGAAGTGAAAGGGCATTAGCGTTTTTAACACAGAGCACTGGATCAAACATATTAACATATGTTTCCTAGAGTAACACAGGCATTACATTTTGAAGCATGACTCCATTTTAGTAAGCCCAAATTGTAACCACGGAGACTTGTTTATAAATATTAGATAAACCATTAAATTAATGGTTTGGCCGCCATTAAAGTAATCCCATCAGTCAATTTTTTTGGTCACATCAGTCAATTTTTTTGCTTCAATTTCTTAATGTATTTGTAATACACAGCATTCTCTCTAGTCGATTCTCTCCTCAATGGTTTTTAATAATTTTTAATTTGTATGATATGAAATATATTAACATTTCAAATATCTACGCAATAGTTTCTATAAATACTATAGATGTCTCTGTCAGGTGATTTTTAGAGACATCTATGGTTATTTATTTAAAAATACTTTACTAGTGCCATTGAGGAGGCATCGACTAGATAGAATGCTGTGTATTAAGGATGTGTATCCAGTCAAATCGAGTACTACATCTAAAATTTTTTGAAAATTAATGTGTACTGTATAAGAAATTATATCAATTAATAATTTTTTTTCGATAAAATAAAGATTTAATTTGACTACGGTTGACGTTAGATTTAGCACCTATCGGAATTATTATCCTGAGAGTTGACGTCTAGAGTATGTTCCATTTAGAAAACACTGTGTAACACAATGCATTTTCTTTTTTGTCACAAAATAAACTAATTTTTTTTAAAATTTTATTGCAAAACTAATCTTTTAATTGCATCTAAAAGTAATTAAAAGGTTAAAATTTAAAAAAATTAGTTTTTTGTGTAAAAAAAGTGCACTGTTTCGTCTGTGTTTCCTAAATGGAAAACATTCATTATATGTTGCACCATCTGTCTCGTCGAAAACGGTGGGCACAGTTTTTTAAATTAGTGTCAAAACCACGTGGTTTCGGCTTCTAAATTTTATTTTAATTTTTACGAAAAAGATAGGCCGATGGGTCCGGTTTTTTTTTTCATTAAAAAATAATACAAAGTATAGGTTCATAAAATTTTTTTCTCACGAAAGTTGGATAAAATATCAATTTTACAAATTTATTCGTAGCTAAGTTACTTCCGGTTCAAATAACACACGACAAATGAGAACATTAACATTATTTCGTTTAATTTGTCCGTGACATACAATTTTCTTTTTGGTAATCGATGCAGAATCGTCTATTGTTTAACATATTTCAATCTCCATGGAAAAAGTTGGAATTTTCGTTTCAGGTACATCCTTAAAAATACATTAAGAAATTGAAGCAAAAAAATTGACTGATGTGATTACTTTAATGGCGGTCAAACCATTAATTTAATGGTTTATATTTAATATTTATAAACAAGTCTCCGTGGTTACACGTTGGGTTTAATAAAATGGAGTCATGCTTCACGATTTAATGCCTGTGGTATCTCTAGGAAACATATGTTAATAGTTAATATGTTCGATTCGGTACTCAGTGACTAGTGCTATGTTTGCAGTTATACAGAAATCTGTAATGCTGTGTCAAGTGCTTTCAATACGTGGTGACACCTGGAGAAAAAAGACAAACTATTTTTTTCTATCTCTAGTTCAGGTAATGGCGCAATAATTTAATATTTTCATAAATATTTTCAACCACGTAAACTTTTTGTTTAAATTTTTTGATTATTCTCCAGTTTTTTTTTAAACCCTAAAATTCTTACAAATACATATATGTATATAGGGACCGAGCCTGAACTATAGACGGCAGCACTGGCACCGATAGTGGCGCCTTTATGTGTCTAAAAATGAAAAATAAAAATGGTGAATGAGAAACGAGGGAAATAGAAATGAGTGTTACTATGGTGTTACTTGATTTGAATTTTTTTTTGCTTGTCAATTAATAAAAATTAAAAGAAATTGAAGCCCCTTGTTTAGAAAAATGCAATATATCGCCAAATTAAACGTAGGTACATACTATAATGGAAAATACGGAATTTTTGTTATATTTCAATAAAAAATTATGCTAAAAATTTAAAATTTTTCATAGAAAATGGGCAAATCTGTTTAAACTTAACGAAATAATAAACGAAATAATATACGAAACTTAAAAATAAATAATTAGAAAATACTATACTATCCGGCGTTGTTGAAAAAAAGTTAATTCTTGGAGTAAATGAATTATTAACTGAAAATCTGGTAACAACTGATAATGTGGTATTAACTGAAGCGTGGTGAAAAATCCAAAAATAAAATGAAATCTTATATTAAACAATAATATCAAATGGAAAAATTTTAATGAACCCAAGCTAGTACCGAAATGTTAACTGAAAATTATTTAGAGTCCTTTTTAATAGTTAAAACAAATAAAAGCAATAATCTTGAAGGTTTTTTATTGTTGTTATTTTAATATGTAAAGAAATAATTATTTGAAAGTGAAATTTTAAATCTTAACTCTGTCGAATACCTTTTCTATAAAAAACTGGCAGGATGACTTCTTTTAAAACAACTATAATAAAGGGAAACAAAATTCAAACAAATTCAGTTATCGTTAAATAAAAGAAAAAAAATTTAATTTCTATAAAGAATTGGTAATTTTTTTTTCTGTATGATTCTTTCAACATGATGTCCTTACTGAAACAATTTTATAAGTTTCTTCAGTTTTATTTTTTATTAAAATTTTTTATTTATTAAAACAGTCACTAGCTTAACATCGATAACAACCTGATATCAAATTTATGAACCCTTCTGGTGAGCATCCAACTAAAAATTTGATTGTGTAATCATTTTGTACTCTGTCAATGATTACATTAAATACCTTTTACTTTTAGCGGGGTTTATGTGTGTATTTCAGTACACTATATGATTCTGCGTGTGTCCAGAAAGTTTTGTTTAAATATTTCAGACCTACAAGTATTTACAGTTGCCTTTGACGGCCACGCAATCAATTTTCCTGGCAAGATATGTAACGTTGAAATAGTAGCAATAAATTTTTTTTATATTTTATATATAATACACTTAAATTAGAATAATACAAACTGGTTTTTAATTTCTTGAGTATAATGAACAATCTTGTCTTTTTGGAAACTTATTAACTTTTTACTTCCTGTAAGAGCATTTAAAAAACAATTCTACACATTAGATGTAATATCTAGGGGCATATTACCTATGGACTGACTGAGTTACAGCCCAGGAAGGTAGAATTGTAGGGGCTGCAAGTATTTCTTCAATAAAAAATAATGAAAAGTAAAGACCAATTGTAAATCTGAATGCCCTTTAAGGCTACTCAATTTTTCCTCAAAAATTCTTTAGGATTTGTAAATACCTCCGTAATACTACGACTCAAACGCGACTGAATTCTTCAATAGAAAGCAACTTGATGGAAAACAGACTATTCAGAGTTGTATCACAGAAAATAAAAGTTCTTAGGAAAGTAAGAGTTTGGGTCTAAATAAATGCCTATTCTCAAGAAACGTTTTTTATAACTAATATTTTAGAGCAAACATGTGAAAAAATGCCGATGGTGGGGAGTGAGATTTAATTTAAACACGCCATTGGTAACACCCATTATATTATTATATATTTTTTTCATTTTTTTAGACTTTAGCTCATAAAAACCTGAATAAAAGCTTCGTTTCGGAATTAATAACATATGGATCATAACTTGCATCTTTCATTTTATTTTTTGAGGTAATTTTAATGTTAGCCTCACAGATTGAATTTAAGGTTTTCTTCACGTTAATATTAACTTGCATTTCTGTACATTTTATCCCACCTATGTTGCTTAAATTACACATAATTTGGATTGGTAGATTCTTCGAAACATTCTTCTGTATGACAACTACTATTATGAGTTTATTATTACTGGGATATTATATTATAATGCTATGTTAATTCTCTGATTCTGTTATGGTACAGTTGTTTGTGCGCAGTTTTGCAAATTCTAAATCTGCAGTTTTGCAATACCAACACAATCACATCAGCAAAACGTTTGTACTTACTTTTACTAAGAAAATTGGAACAACTTTTAATACAACAATATCTTACTATGAAGTTCATACTGATATTAATCCTACTAATAGCATTAATTGATAATACAATGAGCAAGAGCATTTCAAGCATTTTAAATATTAAAAAAATTTAATTTGACATTTAATAACATTATAGACATGATATCCAAAATATTTAAAAATAGTTATTTATATCTATGTCATGCCCGAAATGCTTCTCTAAATCTGACACCAGGTGGCAATAATGTCGTCAAGCTCGGTCCCTATATGATATTATCTTTTTCCTTTTCTAACATTAGAGCCTTTCATAACTGTAGAGCCAACGAAATAGTTGGCTTTATTTTGTGTCATTAATTGAAAACTTATGAATTTTATATTTTTTTTTACGTATTTTTCTAATACTTTTATAATATTTTTGCCTTTTTAAAATGACTGATCAAGAATCAATTAAATCCGAAAATAATTCTGTTGTGGATGTAGGGTCTAGTCTAGCAGACAGTGAAAGAAGTCAAAAACTACCAAGACAAAAGTTGGAAAAAAAGTTTACTAAATCTAAGGCGGACATTAAACTTACCCCTTTTGTAAATATCAAAATTTTAGAGCTTTCTTGAATACCTAATTTTGATAGATCATTGCATTTTGCTCCGATTTTGAATTTTCAGTATTTACGCTGGTGTTATGGCGAGAATAATCAAATACTACCCATAAATTTAACGACAGCGAACCAAAAATGTATTTTTTACGCGGCTGCTCACGCTGGTATCTTTTATAATTACGAAAACAAAAGTATGAAATTATTACAAGGCCATGTAAGCTCAGTTTCCACTTTAGATTATCTATAGCGTCAATTTTCATTTTAAAAATTTATTTTAAATTTAGCAAAATCCAATATGTAGTATTGCGGCTGACGAACAAGGACGTTGGATCGTTACGGCTGATAAGGGAGATGATAATGTTGTAATCGTTTGGGATACTTTAACTTTGTAAATGCGTGAAAATTATTTGAATTTTCTAAAATAATTTTTTATTTGTGTTTCTTTTAGTACACCAATTTATTTCCTGTTCAATCCACATAAAAATTTTGCCCCACAAACCATTGGTTTTAGTAAGAATAGTAAATATTTGATTACTGTTGGTACAGAGGATCGACCTATTATTAAATTTTGGTTATGGACTCTTGGAAAAGATCAACCAGATGGTAAAAATTGTTTATTTAACTTCATTTAAGAGTATTAATAAGAATCCTTTTGAAGTGAAAATTTCTATAGATCACAGTGGTTCTCAAACTTTCTGGTCCGTGTACCCCCTGCACTTGAAAATTTTACAAGACTCAGGGCCGGATTACCCAATAGGCCAAGGTAGGCCATTTTTTTTGCTCGTCAGTATTTTTTTTAAGGGAAAGTCGAAAAAAAAGTAGGAAAAGCTATGATTTTCTTATTTTGGAGCAAAAAGTGGGGGGCGACTCTTTTACGGTGCCTAGGGGCGGCACTTAGGGTTAATCTGGCCCTGAAAAGACCTCTAAAATATGTAGAAATGGATAGGACAGTGAGTCAACGGTTTGTGAAAGATTGTGATTTTTTTTAACTGCCTTTTTGGGGAGCGGTGAACCTCAGCGTTACAATCAAAATAAGCAATATCTTAACTAGTAGCTCCAGTAACATGGAACCCAGAAATGTATTTTCCTGCAAGCCCTTTTGTAGGTTTTTGACGTTTTTTGAAATGGTATAATAATTCCCATTAAGAAAAAATGGGTGGAAGTGAGAGAGTTGACTTTTAGGAAAATTTTCAAAATTTTCCTAAGTTTTTTCTTTCAAAAGTTTCTGCGTTATCTTCATTGACCAACAGATTTATAGCGACACCTATAAGAGCTAAAGGAAAAAGAACATTTAAAGCACTGTTAAGAAACAATACTTTGAGAAGTTTCAAAAAATTTTTTTAGACTTATTTAGGGTAAAAGCCCCTATACCCGAACGCTTTCAATACTCGAACAGTTTGGATATTTTATATATTAATGAAGTTATTTCTGAAAAAAAAAAAACGATAAATATTAAAACTTTTCGGGTATTGAACGCATTCCTGTATCGGGGCTTTTACGTTATATAAAAATTATAATTTATTTTTGTTTTGCTTTTTGAGTGCAAAGATTAATTGAATTGGTCAGTTGAAAAAGGTACATATTCCATAAAAATGACAAAATGAGTTGAGATAGCCATTTTGTATTTTAGACTAGCCTCCATCTGGTGGGTGTAAAAAAAGACCATATTCTATTCACATAAAGGACCAATAGTCCAAATTAGACTGTTTGGTAAGCGATATAACCTAGTTAGACTTTATATAGCCTTATTAATATCCTTTTGAAAATAGAAAAAAAGTAAAATAATTCTATTAAAATATATCAAATCTTGTAAAAACATTAAAAAGTATAACTAAACGCAGAATTCTTGAGGGATCAAAGTCCAACAAAAAGAAAAGATATATTTTTAATAAGAGATATACGAGTACATATTTTGTTACATTGAGAAGATAAAATACTTTTGCAATAAAGATGGATATAGAGTAATTATATTCCTAGACTCCCGCTATTAATTGTTATATCTCTCACTCAGGTAATATTGCACTGTATATACAATGTATAAAAATACACTACGTTGTAAAAAAAGTAATAGATGTTAAAATAGTTTGCTTATTTATATAGTACAATGATATACCTACTTAAATAAGTAATTTTAAATTAAATAAGTAATATTAAGAAATTCATAATAATAACAACATTACAAAAGTAGATTTTATGACTGCATCAGGTAGTTCAATTAAATTGAATACATTTCATTCAGGTATTTATAAATACGATTTTTTTAATGATGTAGACCCTTACTTTCATTATTTAACGGAGTACTGTAAAGTGGACTTTGATCGCTCAGAAACTTTGCGTTTAGTTATAGTAATTATTCAACTTGTAAATATTGACTTGAAAAAGGAACATATTCCACGGAATTTTTATGTAAATAGTTTATATACTTTAAAACATTTATTTCATTTTCATGGCTAAACATGGGCTACTAACCTAGATGAACACTTTTCCTAT
Organism: Brachynemurus nebulosus; assembly: GCA_035578155.1. Taxonomy (NCBI): domain Eukaryota; kingdom Metazoa; phylum Arthropoda; class Insecta; order Neuroptera; family Myrmeleontidae; genus Brachynemurus; species Brachynemurus nebulosus. Next base: position 1,877,656 of record JAPWDM010000019.1, on the reverse strand, counting down.
AGAAAAGTTTGCTGTGAAAAAATTACTTTTCATATTTAAAACAGTATTTTTTAGTTTTCCGAAAATAAAGGTTTTTGGAACATATACCTTTTTCATCTGACCCATTCAATTTACACATGTCATAAAAACCAATAAAACCTTGACTATACAGTTATATACATATATATTTCTTTCTGCAACATTGTAAAAAAATAATTATAGCTCTATGCGGGTACAAGTTTAATTAAATGCAGTAATATTGCATTGTAATTATTTTATTAATAATAGTAGCTTTACGTCAATTTGGGTTGCTATCCGTACTTTAAAATAAATTAATTATTGTATTATTAAACTTTAAACGTACGTACTTTAAACTTTCTAAGGAAAATAAAGTGCTACTTTATACTAATTAATTATTAATAAAACTGTCTATTGCCCGCAGTTTTGAAAATTCTGTACAAAATTAGTTATTTTCATAGTGTTTCGTTCCACTTGCGATAACTTCTCTCCAAATAACTTTTCATATTTCAACAGCATAGCATATCTAACTTTCACACCTTAAAACCTTTATATATGTAGTTACCTATATTGATAACTTTAGTATTTCTGTTTTAGACCTTTTTTGAGGTTGCAAAGTCCTAAAGAAAATTTTTAAACTCACGTTTATTTTTTTCGCGATCGCAGTAATATTTGAGGAAAACTTGATTAAAATTTATCTCACTGTTTATTTTGGATCCTTTGTGAAGCGCCAGGACTCTGGAAGTCAGTTTTAATCTCGCGTGGAGCCTTGAACATTTTCTACTTACCGGGCCCCCTCTCCTTCCACAAGAAAAAATATATCGTAAACTAACTTATTTACAAATTTTTTCAGTTTGACCGAATTTTCTAGAAAATTGGCCCCTAGACATTTGTCTCATTTATCTACGCCATGATCCGACTCTGGTTTCAATAATATTTAAACAAAATTGACCCAGGACCGTTACGAAAAATTTTAACCTAATAACGACTGGTCCAGTAAAGTCCGATTCATTGTATATTATTAGGTTAAAATGTTTATATTATGTAAAAAAAAAAACAAAAAGCTTTTAATATTAATAGATTTGAGCGTTACTTTATGGTATTCCATATTTGTAAATAATAAACAAATATTTTACTTTGCAAAATATCACTTTTATTTTTGGAACTGTGACAAAATTGTTTCGAACCGTTGCGTCAGTTCATTTTCAAACAAAAAATGAATTGACAGTTTGAAATCTATTTGAAAATGAACAATATTTTCACAGTTTCAAAAATAAAAGTGGTATTTTGCAAAGTAAAGTATTTGTTTATTATTTATAAAAAGCTTTTAATCGATTATGTTTATCATAGAAATTTTCACTAGGGCACGGCATCATCTTAAGTACACTCGGCATAATTTTTTTAAAAATATATTTTGTTCATTTTTAGCACAGTATAAACTCGACAACAATTTTGGTGCCGCAAAAAATATTAGGTTTAATCTCAACTGTTATGAACATTTTTTAATTGCCTTTGAGCAAATGGTTATTTTTGGTATATGGGTAATTATTATCGTATTCTTTAACCATTTTAAATTAATTAATCATTAACAATCCCTTTTTTGTGGGCAAAGCATGATATGAAAATGAGTATACATGTGCCAAAACCGTATCCAAAAAGTAAAGGACATATCACCGATGGCACTTTTGTCTACAGATCTCATAATGCTTTGACTAGTACCACAAGTGGACACGTTCTTGTTTGGGGTAACACAATTTATAATTGCCCTTATGAAGAATGTTTACCATTGAATAATAATAAGGAATATATCAAATCTGTTAAGCTTAGTGATTATTGTATAAATTGTATTAACGAATGTAATGGGTAAGTCTTATCAGTCTTATCACTATATCAGTCTTACCCTCTTAGAAGTTAAGTTTATAATCTTGAACTTTATTTATTTTGGACAGGACTGTATGTATTGGTGACAGTGATGGAAAAATAAAATTTTTTGATATGGAATTGAAAATATTATACTGGATACAAAAATATAAATTTGATCCGATTCGAAAAATTAGTTTTAATCCGCCATTTTCGAAATCGTTTAAGAGTTTAATGCGAAAGCAGGGTTACGACACAAAATGTAAGTATTCCAGTATTTCGGATATTTCTTAAGAGGGAAAACCTGGTTGATAATCGAAGAAGTCAAGATTTTTGAAAATTTAGTAGGGTTGCCATATTTTTACTTTTTTTCAATGATTTTTCAGCAAAAATTTAAAAATTCCAGTGGCAGATCTACCCTAAGTGCCGCTCCAGGCTCCGTGAAAAATGCCGCCCTTAAAAAGCTAAAAAAAATTCTTAATAACTTTTTAAAACTTTTTGACGAGTAAAAAAAATCTAAATTTTACCGCCCTTTTTGCCCAAATTGCCGCCCCTAAAATCTACCGCCCTAGGCTCCAGCCTACTCAGCCTGCTGGTAAATCCACCACTGCAAAATTCAAAAGATAAATTTTCTACTTTTACAACTAGCTATTTCCCTCTAAAGAGGCCAGAAAATATCATTTAATGATAGAATTCACTAATTGTAAGAGATGCTTTTAAAAATATTGTTCCCACATAGCTTCTAGTAGTGTGTCTTTGGGTACAGCATACGATTTTGAGATTGGAAGTGAACTTCGTGTTTCATTTGACGAACCAGTTGACAGTAAGGTAACCCTAGAAAATAAAATTGTCGAAAATATGCCGATCGAAAAAGTACCATCCGATGCCACGGTGGATAGAAGACCATTTCAAGTTCGAGACTTTTTAATATGTTAGGACACTAATTACTTTTTACTTCCCAATTTCTAGCTAATTTTTTTGTTTGTGTTTACAGATACCACAACAGGATCGGCAATTATGTATTATTTTCTAAAAGACACCTGTACATATTTGACAAATATGGCCGAAGAACCCATTAAAAGCATCGTAACCCACCCAGAAAAGTAGGTGACGAGATTTATGCCTTTCAGTTTTGTTAGTTTTCACCCTAAAGAATTCTGGAGTATTCAGTTTCAGTGTTTGGCAGGGCCGGATTAGCCACTAGAACTACTTAGGCCATGGTCTAGGGGTGGCAAAAGTTGCAATTTTACTTCTTTTTTCTTGCTCGTCAGTTATTTTTTTAGGGAAGTGTTCTAAAAAAAAAATAGGAAAAGTTAGATTTTTTTTCTTTTTACGCAAAAGGCAGGGGCGGCATTTTTCACGGTGCCTAGGGCGGCACTTAGGGTAAATCTGGCCCTGGTGTTTCGTAGAAAATCATTTTAGTGTTCATCTGTTCGTCTATCACATGCTATTTTCTTACAAAAATTATGCGATGTAGGAATTTGGAATTTAGCACAGAGATAGAGTATGGTGGCCTGTTAGGGTATTTGACAGTATCAAGGAAAAACAATCAAAAAATTTGTAATGAAAATGAAAATAAAAAAAAACAAAACAATATATTATGCTGGGACTAATTTGAATAGGTGATTCATAAGGCGATTTGTGGCTTTTACAGATGTTTTTTTCTAAAAATGATTTTTCGTTTCTTCTTTTACTTTTAGCGAATTTCCAGAATGGAATTCAGCTATTACAGCCACTGTCATGACGCGACTTGAACCCGGGACCATGGCAGAAATTTGTTTTGAGGTCCCTAGAAACCGAAAATAATATTCACCAAAATTTATATATATATATATATATATATATATATATATATATATATATATATATATATGTATATATGTATATATGTATATATGTATATATATATATATATATATATATATATATATATATATACATATATATATATATATATATATATATATATATATATATATATATATATATATATATATATATATATATATATATATATGTCCGCACGATAACTCTCGAACGAAATGTCCTAGGTTTACGAAATTTGGTGAAAATGTTGGAAGTCCCAAACCGTTGGACAAGTTCGTTAGCCAGACACGTCGGATGCCAGGAACATGGTGTTTGTTCTTGCAAAAAATTAGTTTTTTGCCAAAATTTCCACTTATTTAAAAATTTTTGCGAAATTTTGTTACATCATTTAAACGACGAAAAAAAATTACATAAAAAAGGTCTTTAAACTATTATTCTATGTCAACTAGTTTCCGAGAAAATTTAATTTTTATAAAAGGGAATTCGCTATGTTATGCAGGATGCTGCGACAGGGGTATACCTATATGCATAATTATATGAAAGAATGTGTTTGTGGTACAGGAAGATAGATTGTATATAAGTCATATACGTCATACATATGTATATGTTTGTATGTTACTTATATGCCGTTTTTTTGGGTTCCGAAGAAAGTTCTATTTTTTAGAGCTCCGAAATAAATCTCCCGAGACTATAATAGAAATTTGTTTTGGGGTCCCTAGAAACCAAAAATAATATTCACTAAAATTTATGTATTAAATTTATATTTAGTCCCACACCGTTGGACAAATTCGTTAGCCAGCCATGTCGGATGCCTAGAACATGGTTTTTTTGACCATTTTTCGTGAAAAAAATTAGTTTTTTGCCAAAATTTTCTAAAGTTAAAAATTTTTTGACATTTATTTACACCATTAGAAAGAGGAGGAAAAATCACTTAAAAGGGTGGAAAATCACAGAAAAACGGATTTTTATAAACGGAAATTCGCTATGTTATGCAGGATGCTGCGACAGGGGTATTTCTATTCTCTGTTGCAAGTTTGGTCTTCAGATGTTTTTTTATTGTTTTACATTTCCGTTTTCGTATATCATTTTTAATGATGTACGTATTTTCTTTTTTGCAACCAACGAGTTGCTATATTTGACATTGTTTGATTTGATTGGCTTTGATCCAAACTAAAAGGTTTTTAATTTCTTTTGTTTAGGAAAAATTTTTTAAATTTTTTCATATTTTATTTTTATTTTATTGATTTTTATATTCTTGTCTTGATAATGGTGTTTTGAGACACCGAAACCGGTCGATATGTTGAAGATTGGTTAAAAAATTCTGTTTGATTTTTTGCTGGTCTTAATATTGAGGTTTATCGCCAAATAAAGTCAAACAATGAAATTACAAGTTTATATTATGCTAATTCATCCTAATAATTGTTATTTTAAAAAAAGTTGAATTTTGATTCGGGAAGTTAATTTTAAGGGGTAATTGGGAATTGGAGAAAAAATGTTAAGGGCATCGTGTGAGGTGCCGAAGGACAGTTTATCGAAGCACGAATTCAGTACATAATTTGTGTTTAAAAAATGTTTAAAAGATAACTTGTTGTGCGGAACACTAATTGTGTAAGTACGATTTGTACTTGATCGATTTTTTTTCTTTAAATAATAGGAATATTGTGATATTTGGCAATAGAGCAGGCCGAATAGTAGCTTATCATATCAGTACACATGAACTGTTGAATGAAAATAATCTATCCAGTCAAATCCAAGAAAATGATCCAGAACAGAAGAGAAAATTATGTGATATAAGTTGTTTAACATTTTCCACGAAAGGTAACATTTTCTCCTTAATGAAATAAAATTATTCTTTAATAACTTAGAACAATTTAGGTCTCTTTTTGGCTTGTGGCACTGAATCCGGTGCAGTATGGATGTTAGATCCAAACATTTTCCAGCTTTTAACCGAAAACCCGATAAAAGAAACATCGCACAGTATCGAAAAGATTATTTTTTCGGATAATTTAAAGCACATGGCGTTTTACGTACGTTTTTGCAACCATTTTTCGAATTTGAATTAATTTTTTTGATTTCTTATTAGGATTCTGGTTGTAATGTATGTCTTTGCACTTTTAATAATGAACAAAATAATTGGAATTTTATTGGGAAAATTCATTCACATTATAAGCCGATTAAAGAAATTCTTTTCTATATGGAAAATAAATCTGATCTTTTTCCTCGAATGTTTACACTAGGTGAAGATCGAATTCTTGTTGAGTATGATATTGAAAAGAGGTATTTAAAATGTTTATTCTTAAAGCTGAGCGTCCATTAGGTCGGCCCTGTGCCGTGATGCAGGCCCGACGAGAGGGTGGGGTAGCCGGCATTGACCCGGCCCGAGCTTGAGGTGGAGGCCCGGAAAAAAGTAAAGGGCTTTTTTTGCTCATCACTTTTTTTTTTTTTGGAGGAAATTTTAACAAAAATGCAGTTTATTCCCGGGGCCCGCCATTTCTTTCTGTCGTGATCCGTGAACCTTGTGAATGATGGAGCGGTCGGTGAATATCAAGTTCGGGAAATTTCGATAGCTCTCGGAACCTATTTGCGCTTTTTGTCTCACTTTTTTTCTACTTTAGTCCGCGAAGTACACGATGAATAAAATTGCACTTTGGAAAATGAATGTACTTTGATTACGTTAGGTTATAATTTAAGTTAAACACATTTTATTTATATTGTCAATTAAAGTTAACGGTAATTATATAATAGATATTATCCAATTTTCCATAATGCACGAATGAGATCAGGGGCGCAACAACTACAAATCTGCAGGGGGTTCCACAAAAATTTAAATAACCTAAATTTTTGATAACGCAATTCTCCGATAACTGTAGAAAATGTTATTGAAAATGTCGTTTAAAAAAGATCAGTAGCCAACTAAAAATTTTACTTTTTAATATAAATAAAATAAGTTGAAGGAAAATGTACGTAATTTCAGGAGAGGTCCACGTAATTTCAGGGAGAGTGCGGACTCCTTGGAACCCCCCCCCCTGGGTTTTTGCACCCCTAAATATGATACATATACTTTAAACGATATAGTTTAGAATAGATCAAAATAAGGAAAATATTCCATTTTTGGTTTTAATTATTATTAAGTAAAATTTTATTATATTATTATATTATTTTATTTATTATTATTTTTATTTTATAAAAAATATTAATTAAAATTTTATATTTTTTAGTAATGAAATGATGTGAATGGAAAATTTTTAAAAATTATAGTTAATTAATTTCACATAACAATTTAATTGTTTGACGATTTATTTCAAGTTAAGATTAAATGGGAAATATAGTTATCAAAATTGACATTAAAGTGTTTTAAATGTTACAAATAAAACATCATAATTTATTAAGTAGTAAACTAGTAATAATTTTTTATTACTCATGCGGGAGAAGTACTAACTTGGCGTACACATTTTTGTACGCAAAATAGCTTTTTGCCCACAGTACTCTTCCCACATACTTTTTTGTGTGTGGAAAGTATACTTTCCGCACGCAAATTAACAATAAAACACGCAAAGTCGTCTCTTGATTTTTCATTTAATAAATATTTCATAATTATTTCTATAGAAACCATACCAACAAAATAATTTAAACAATATTTAATTAAAAAAAAAAGACAAACACTCAAAAATATTTTTTTTAAAAAGGAATAAAAAATAGTAATAATAATGGAAAAAAGTATGTGAAACTCGTAATAAAAAATAGTATATGCAACTCGTGCAGGCTTGTCGATTGCCCACTGGAGCAAATGAGAGCACTCACTACAATCGTTATGGACTGCATAACAACTGAATGAAAATTATGTCCGCTCCATGCACTCTATGTTGCACTGCTCCGCGCTACCGACCTAATGGACACTCAGCTTATATTTTAACTGTCAGATTATTCTATGTATGTGTCTTTTTGATCTAGTGTTGAAAAAAATAAGTTACTCATACATACTACCAAAAGAATTGAACAATCGGCAGTTCCAATATGCGCACTGTGGTTAACAATGAAATCTACACAAAAGAATGAAACCTATTTATTAGCTGCTGATAATCAGGTTAAGTAAATATGATGGGGTTTGTAAATGTAGAATACGTCAGTTGGGAAAAATTTTATACAACACTCTTTGCATCCCTTTTACTCGATCTTAAGCCTCCCCCACGCTTTCCTGTATATTTACTATAATATTTTTGAAATTTATTATGCAAATATTTGGATATTTCCTAAACTCTCCAAAACTTTTACACTTTGAAACCGAGTTTTAAATAAATTGACAGCTCAAATATCGTACTGGCACAACACAGTGGTTCCACAGATAACGTCAGTCCAAGATCAATTACATTTGAATCTAATAGTTTTCATTTTGTTAAATTTTTTGAGCAAACTTTTTTCAGACTCTCACAATTTAAGTATTAAACTGGTACTTCAATTTTGGTGCGTACGACGTATTCTACGTTAAAAAATTTTTCGAGTAATTTAACATTACCACTTTCTTAATAATTTCCCTTATTTTATAGTACAAATACAAATTTTATGATCGTAATTCTGGTATTACTGTCAGTACAAAACTGGCTGTTACTTTTGGTAAGGTACCAATTCAGAAGATGCTGGTGAGAATATTAATTCTATAATTTTCCAAACAAATAATGAATACATTCCTCAGAAATGATTAATACAATTTTTAGACTATAAAACAAAGTTCAAAAGAATATTTAATATTTGCAACGAAAAGAATTATTGGACTTCAGACTCTTCCACCCGATGGAAATCCCTATAAATATTGTGGAATTATTGGTCATCCAGTTGAGGTAGGGATATAACTAAACGCAGAATTCTTGAGGGATCAAAGTCCAACAAAAAGGAAAGATATATTTTTAGTAAGAGATATACATATTTTGTTACATTAAGAAGATAAAATACTTTTGCAATAAAGATGGATGTAGAGTAATTATATCTAAACTCCCGCTATTAGTTTTTATATCTCTCACTCAGGTAATATTGCACTGTATATACAATGTATAAAAATACACTACGTTATAAAAAAAAAGTAATAGATCTTGAAATAGTTTGCTTATTTATATAGTAATACAATGATATACCTACTTAAATAAGTAATTTTAAATTAAATAAATAATATTAAGAAATTCATAATAGTAGCGACATTACAAAGGTAGATTTTATGATCTCATCAGGTAGTTCAATCAAATTGAATACATTTCATTTAGGTATTTATAAATAATACGATTTTTTTAATGGTGTAGAACTGTACACCATTACTTACCCTTACTTTCATTTATTTAACGGAGTACTGTGTGGACTTTGATCGCTCAGAAACTTGCTGATTTATGATTAATTTGGGATGATTTTTTCAATTTCACAAAATTTAATCACAGTGGCGCCTTTGATGTTTTAGTCACGTAATCTACAAGTTTTAAAGTTTTGAAAATTCCAGTATACTTAATGACGTCAACAAGTCAAAAAAATTTATTGTTAGATTTTCTTTTCTGTTAGTGTTACACTACAGATTTCTTACAATTAGTAATTTGTTTTTAGACTTTTTGACTATATTAAGCGTCACTCTATTTAGGTGCACAAATTGCAATTCCATTACACTTATGATGTGGGTAGAGTAAAGGGGGAGGGCTGGGATTTGGAAGGTAGGTATGTATCTGCAGCCATCTTCTTCAATGAACTATGCCGATATTCTTCTAGAATTGTGAAAAGAAATTACAGAAAAAACTTTAAAAAGTAGGTCTGCCATATTCAGAAATCAACTATCCTAACGTAGCATTTCAAGTGCCATTGTCTAAGGAAATTCGGTCACTTGCCTAATTCTTAACAACATACCTAATGATAATTTCCCTATTTCTAAATATTTTAATTCACTCGATGGCGTCACTAGGAAAAAAGTTTTCAACAAATTTCAATAATTTTTTGTTTAACTTGGGAACAATTTCAAAATTACCTACTTAAGGAAAACTTTATTTTTGCACAACTTTAATAAATTTACGTATTTTTTCTAGCTTTCTCATATTTGTGTAAGTGCCAACAAGAAATACTTATTAACCCTGGGTAAGAATGATACCTGCGTTTTACAATGGTATATAAATACAAGGTAATCGTCACCTTAAACCAGTGTTTTTCAACCTTTTTCATGGCGAGACCCCCCTAGTATAGAAAAATATGTTGCGACCCCTACCCTCTTCTATTTCTAACTTTTATTCTATGTTATAAATATCGAATCTGTTGATTATTATTGATTATTTTCAGTCGGTGTCAATTAAATACGTAACAAAGGACTTTAAACAGTCAAATTTTTATATCGACATCGAAGTTGACGACTTATAGTAGTTTCTCAACGCGCGTGTAACTTGTGCGAGCGAGACATAGCGTGGAACATCAGGCGAGTAAAGGATGAGACTTTTAAATTCTTTGAATTGTGTTTAAATTTGTTGAACTGGCTTGTTTGTTTAGTAGTTTCTCACTGTCTTTTATTGTTTAGTATCCAAAATTCTGTGCTCATTGTAATTATTGAAAATGGATGAGTTTCTGGAAAGACATGCACAACCGTCTACTTCAAGTTCCAATGAGAGTAATGAAACAAAAGCAAAGAAAAAGCGTCTATATGACGACAATTATTTACAACTCGGATTTACTGTTATTGAAAATAAGCCACAGTTATTTGTTTTGAAATTTTATCAAGCGAATGTATGAAACCATCACATTAATGTAACCTTTAATTAACCTTTTCTTTATTAAATATTATATATTGAACTAGTGTGGTTTTATTGTTAAAGTAACAGCGATCCCCTTAAAAAGGCTTTGCGACGGTTGAAAAACACTACCTTAAACTAATTTCCAATTTTTTGAAGTTTTTTCTGGAAATGTAAATTTATTTCTAGATCTATCGAAATTATGTCAAAACTTGGTGGGCAAGGACTGAGTCCATTTTATAGTTTGATTGACGGTGGACAAAATGGTTGTTTATTTAAGGAAATTAAAGATTTATTTTACTATATGCAAATATTAAATCAAGGAGAAAACACGCCAGAACCGCGAGTAGTTTCAACTAAAATGTCAATTCAGTATTTATCCGATTTGATGAGAGCATGCGGCTTCTTTCCAACAGAATATGAAGTATAATTCCCATTCAATTTTTGGACCCCTAAATGAAACGTTGTTAGTCAAGTTACTTGTTTCGTATTTAGATTGAAAATATGATAATTGAAGTGAAAAATAACAGTAATAAATCGGGCAATGAAGTAACTGAAATCGAATTTGAAGACTTCGTTAAACAGTACATAAATCATAAACCAGTTAAAGGAATTTTAATAAGCGACTTGGCAAATGCGTTCGAATATTTTACATCGAAAACTGATAGGCCACTTGCACCATCAAGTTTAACGCGTGAAGAATTTCTACACATTTTATGTTCTTACGGTAACTGGATAATTTTTAAGGCTGACAGCGACATTTTTGGACGATGTCGTCTAAAAATGTTTAAAAAATCGATGGATATGTTGTGAAAACTGTCTTTTTGTGGACATTCCCAATAGTACGGTGCAATTAGACTCAAACCTCAACATCCAAAGTAACAGTTTCACTCCAACTCCAAATTATTCTATACAGTCCACATATTGTTTGGTAAAAAGTTACACCATTTTGAGCGTCGAGTTTGGGAGGGAGGAAGGTAGAAGTAGGCAAATTAACGGTTTTCGTCAGTTTTTTTTTAAATATTTCGAAAACTATGCAGCTTAGCGCAAAAAATGCCTATACAAAAATAATCTACATTAAATTGCGAACAAAAATAGTCCTGTGCATAATCTTGCTGAAGTGAAGAGTTCCAGAGTTATGGAGGGTGTAAAAGTAGCAATTTTTAGATTTTTTGGAAAAATATGACACATTATCACTAAGGAAACTAATTTTTTTATACAGGATTGTATTTTGTAAAAGGAAATTGCGATTAGTCCTCTTCAAACATAGCACCCTCCTCTTCTAAATCTTCGTCTATGATGTTCGTATCCCTGTTATCACATCCTAGGCCTGAGAAATTACCATATATGCTTGAGCAGTTTAGACCACTCTTTCTGCATTCGCAGTTACGGACGCATTCGTCTTTGCAAGCGCACACTATGAGGGAAAGTAATTCCTCGGGAGCTGCAGGACGTGCTGTTGTAATTTACTGATCTCAGGTGTTCGTCAATCTTCTTCCACCCCCACTCGAGTGGATTCTTCTTCTTATTCAGCCACTGCTGCACCTGGTGATAGGTGCAGCAGTGGCTAAAAATACTAAAAATTGATACTTTTACACCCTTCGTAACTCTGGAACTGTTCACTTTAGCAAGATTATGCACAGGATCATTTTTGTTTGCAATTTAATGTAGATTATTTTTGTATATGACACTTTTTACGCTAAACCCCATAATTTACGAAATATTTAAAAAAACTGATAAAATCCGTTAATTTGCCTACTTCTACCCCGCTCCCCCCAAAACCCGACGCACAAAATGGTGTAACTTTTTGCCAAACAATATATGGACTGTATAGAACAATTTGGAGTTGGAATGAAACTGTTACTTTGGATGTTGAGGTTAGGCCATTTTTTTGAATAACTGCACCGTACTACAAGAGTTGGTGATACAACATGTCTTTTAGATAAAACATTCTTTTAGGTGAACAAATGTCCTTGAAGGCTATGAAAAAAACGTTGGGTATCCTTTGCCATTTTGGAAATGATAATTTTGATAATGACTCAAGCAGTGATTCAGAGGAATTGGAATCCGAAAGTGATCTAGATTTTATTCCTGAGGTAAACAAATCTATACATATAATAAAACTGTAACGAGACCATTTCTGAACATGGAATATTTTCTGAAAATTGTACTGATACTGTACTGATACTGAAAATTGTACTGATACTGAATTGTACGAAATAGCGATTTTTAAATTTTTTGTCTGTCTGTCTGTTCACGCATCACGCAAAAACTATTGGACGGATTTCAATGAAATTTGGTGTGATGATAACTTATTACCTGGGTCAACATTTAGGATATTTTTTATTCCGGGAAAATGTCTTATTCCCACGGGAAAATGGAGAAACCATTTCGAGCATGTGCATTGTGCATGCATTACGCAAAAACTATTGAACGGATTTTGATGAAATTTGGTATGGTGTTAGCTTATTACCTGCGTCAGCACTTAGGATAATTTTTATTACGGGAAAATGAGTCTTTCCCACGGGAAAATAGAAGAAACATTTTGAGCATGTGCATGCATTACGCAAAAATTATTGTTCTATGCAAGTTCTGTATAATTATTACACTTATATACTTCTCGTTGAGTTTGTAACAATGCGTTGCGCGAACGACGTTGCACGCTAGTGGGTACAGCTAGTATCACATATTTGAGAATGATCTGTCGTTAATGAATATTTTATATTGTAGATGATTAGTTTTGAAACATTTAAAGAAACTATTTTGGGAATTGATGAAAATGATGAAAACGAACAATTATGGATGGGATGCGAAACGTTAAAAGATCATAAAAAAGTTGAAGAACATTAAATTCACAATTAATAAAAATTTTTCATTTTTTGTACGACTTGACTAATAAACTGTCATCTTTCGTTAATTGTTACAGATTTTATGTCTTTTATTTATTTATTACTAGGTAGTAGAACCAGTGTCGGACTAACGTGTTTGGAGGCCTAAGACGGTTCCAGATAAAATACAGGCTAACGAGCTAAAAAAAAAGAGCAGAAGAAAAGAACTTTGCAGTTTTTCTCCATTCTCTACAAGTCTACAGAAATACCGCTGACGAGGAGAAAAAATAAACAATTACCGAAAACGGGAGTACGAGCTTTTTCTGTGGGGATTAAAGTAGATGTTATCGGTAGCGGTGAAAACTCTACAGAAAGGCCGGGGTTCGAACTCCTTATCACTACGGATAAATTGCGGGAACTTAAGGGTGTTCACTGTCCACTCAATAAAATAATGGAGTTCCACTTAACAGTTTTATTAACAAAACAAATAAATAAAAGACACAAGAAACAAAATAGGAACATGAATGAAACTTATAAAACAAAATAGGAATCGCTTCCCCAAATAAACAAGTAAACATTTGTAACCAAAAGATAAAATAAAAGCGAAGGAATCAGGACTCACCTGGACCCAAGTTTTCCCCATTGTTTAATTACAAGCTTTTGCTATTTGCCACCAAAACAAACTTCCCAACTCCGACCCTTAGTAAGTTAAATAACCCTTAGAGCCCATTTCCCTCTGCTAGTTACTAGCCACCCCCTGCTAGCAACTACTCCGGCTCCAATGCTCTTCTCTACTCCATACTGACTTCTCGACTTCTTCTCGACTTCTTCCCTTCGACTACTCCCTTTGACTACTCCGCTAACTTCTCTTTTTGGCTACTCTCTTCTATTATCGTTTTTACAATTCTTTTTATATTATTGTTTGACCCACATAATTACGTCATTTTTACCAGAGTCAGCAGAAAGTATGGATTAGTAAATTGTCGATATTTTTTTTGGTTGTTTGTTTTGGTTTACTGGCCTCGTTAACAACTTGTGTCTCAACAAATGGCTAGCGATTGCAACACAAAGAGGATATAATTTACTAAAAAGGGCCGCTTACTAATGGATGTGTCTGGTGTAGCCTGTAGCGAATTTTGTGCGAAAAAATAGAGCGTAGTTATTATTAATATTAGATTATTTGATTTTTGTAGATCCCTATACAAGAATTCTCGAGAGTATTTAACTGATGTAGCAACTGACGGTAAAATATAGTGAATAACAGAGCGTGATTCAGTGATAATGATTAACCATTTATACTAATTTAAAAAAAAATATATTTTATTTTTTTAAATAAAAATTACGAATTTGGAATTAGCGGCTGAAATGGTTAAAAAGATTTATTTGGGCATATGACGTCACAGCACAAAAACATTTAATATTACAAAAAGATCCTTATAAAAAAGATACATTTTAGTTTTTACATTTTTAAATTTTCCTGAACAAAGTTTGGGATTTGAAGCAAAAAGGTTTGTTAGCACAAACGAATCTATTATTCCATTTTTAATTAAATTAAAAATGAGGCAATATGTAATTAATGACAAATCAACAGAAAATATATAAAAAAAATTATTTAATGTCATGGATACGACATTAATAAAGGTGGAGCTTATTTTTAAAAAGCAATTTCTAACAAAATGTAATTTTCGAGTAAAATAAGGTTTTCTATATCTAACACCAATAAAATTTTTACGCATTTTTTACCAGTGAATAACACATTTGGGATGCTATAAAGAATGACCTCAGTCAGTATAAAAATCTAATTCAAGTTAATCCCCTTAAAAATGGGTCCTCAAAAAAAAAAGAAAATTCGTTTTGAAAATAAAATTTTATCTTATTTCATTTCTGAAAACAAAATTACAAAATAGTAATAAATTCATCGCCTAAAATGAAAATAAAAATGAATAATATTCCATTTTTTCCCACGCAATTAGTATTACGTTAAATTTTAACCCTGCAGTCTTCCTCAATACAATCTCATTTTATCTTATTTTCATTGATATTTTTTTTTTTTTTTTTTTTGAAAATAAACTTAAAATTTGATGTCCTTTTTCGGTACTTTGTGATTAGTTTTGGAAAAAAATTTCCGTTTAGAATAATGGTTTTCTAAATCAAGTTTATAATTCTATATTAATCTCAGAATCAGTTTTTTCTTAGAAATTGCTTTTTGAAAATAAACTCCTCATACTTACTATACTTACTACATAATGGGGAATTTGACTAATTTTGAAAAGCTATTTTAAAACACACATATTTATGTATTATGCATGTATACGTTTTTAATTTTTAAAAATAATTCCGAAAATTGTTAGAAAAAATTATTTTAGTATTTGTTTTCAAAATTTGCGCGAAAACGTTTACTAGCTGTCAGTTACGTCACATTCTCTAGATAGCAACAGGTGTCCTGTAACTAAGAAAAAAAATGTTTATTTTTCCTGTAACTAGGAAAAGAAATTGTTGATTTTTAAAAAAATTAATTAAATTTTAATTAATTTCCATAGTAATGTTTGCTAACCGGAATTTAAGCAGCGACACTAGTGACGATAGTGTTGAAATATAAGAGAAAGCAACGTCACAGCCCGTTTCTGCTTACGTGGATTTTAACTAAAAAATTACTTTTTTAATTAATTTTTTTTAAGTCAAATAATGATAGTTAAGATGAATTAGTATAATAAATTGCTGTCTTTTATTATAAATTTTCATTAAAATTTGCTTTAATTGCCTTTCTTTGATACTGTCAAATACCCCATTATATAATATAAAAAGCGAACTGGTTCGTGATATTACGTCACTGACACGTGACCAAGTGTTTTCGCACCAAAATTCAATTAAATTTAAAAAAAAAACTTTTTTTCCTTTAAATGGTTTTTTTTTATAAGAAAATCAATTACTGGGATTATATTTAAGTCATTTGGAATATTTTAAAACCCTCTTTCGAAATTTGTCAAATATCCAATTCAATCACGATCCTAAACTCCTTAAAAATCAGACGAAATTCCGAGATGTCGAGATTAGATTTCCTAATCACCAACGTACATAAAGTCTAAAATATGTGTTTATAAGAATCTGGAATGTCAGATAATCTTTTAGGCTGAGAAATGCACTAAAGAACAGAATGATATCAGTTTCTTTTTTCCTTTAAATTTGGCACTTTTGTTCTCAAAGCTTAAACGAATACTTTCTAAAATAAACCTTTTAGAATATTATATGACGTCATTTGAGCTCTTTATATGCTAGGTAAGTGAGTCTCAAAGTGGGGGTCGCAGAACATACCCATTTTCTACACATTTTCTAGCTATTTCTACATATTTCGGGGGTCTTTTGAAATTTTTAAGCACAAAGGAGTATTGCGGACCAAAAAGTTTGAGAACCATTGCGCTAGGTTATTCTGATCAGATATGTCGCTCATTTGTGAGAAGCGTGACGTAACTCAAAAATCACCCTTATTGACTTAAGGATACAGGCGGTCACGGAAAATGTCATTCTTTTTGCTAACAAAACGACATCACGTTAGGTACATAAATGAGAGAACGAGAGAGGTTATGACTTTATACTCTATCGCACTTTTTCAATTGACTGCCATAAGTACTCTTTTTATTTTTAAAACTTTAAACCATCGTACTGAAAAACAGCTCTTTTTGAGTTATGTCAAGCTTCTCGCAAATGAGCGATGAGCGAGTATTAGTTTCTGGTCGATTTCTTTTTTTTCGTGATGAGGCTCATAACGGCACTGAACCCACATTTTACCAAATAGGAAGACGGAAAAGCAATCAACAGCTTTTGTACAATAATATAATGCTCATTCAATGGACTGGGACTTCTTAACTTATGATATTTCGTTCGAATTATCGTGCTCACTTAGTATTTACAAAATACTAAAATACTAAAAGAATGTATCTAAATACAAGATACAAAATGAATTTTTAAAAAATGTATTTCAGATACAAGATGAAAATACTTAGGACGTAAAAATCGCTAATAATTTGTTCATTGTTATTTAACTTCCATATTAATGAAAATTTGACACAATCTTTTTATTTT
This sequence comes from Brachynemurus nebulosus, assembly GCA_035578155.1. NCBI lineage: Eukaryota > Metazoa > Arthropoda > Insecta > Neuroptera > Myrmeleontidae > Brachynemurus > Brachynemurus nebulosus. Next base: position 1,860,324 of record JAPWDM010000019.1, on the reverse strand, counting down.
ATATTAAACCTTGCGCGGGCCCCCTGACGTTGTACAGGGACCCCCAAATAATTTTTAAATATCCACGGACCCCCTGAATGATGCCGGGGACCTCTGGGGGTCCGTAGGGACCACTTTGGGAACCACTGCTTTAGATAAAGAAGAATGGAGACTTTGATTGTCTCTTTATATTAAGTGTCTTTCATTTATTAATTGATATTTAAAACGAGTAAAATTAAAAATTGACAATTCCTTTTATTATAACACAGCAAATTAATAAATAAACAACTATTAATTTGAAAAAAATTACTTTTTCTTGTATTACATTTCAAAATAAGTACACAGGAAGTGTGCTAATTAATTGTCCCTTATATAAAACCACTAAATTACTATTTTGTTCAATAATATCGTTAAGAAATTTGATCTACAACAATAAAACTGATAATTACACCTTTGTGAACTACGGTCCAGTGACCTATAAAAGACCACAATAGCCATCATACGTATCATACATATCAAAATTAATAATGTCACTTCCGCTTACGAGATAAAGTTTGATCGGAGTCGATATTTCAGGAATGCTTGGTTACCGAAAATTCTGGTGAGAATCGAGTTTTTCAAGGACGTAAAAGAAATTGCTATACAAATAAAATAGTAACTGTAAACATTTATATAATTATAATTTTTTTTTTTTTGAAAAAATCAAAAGTGCTATAATGCTAATGATAATCTTACAGTAATCGATAATGTTTTTAAATTCAATAATTATGTAACAGATAACAATCAACTATTTTTTCCAAATGTGATAACAGCAGTAAGATAATTAAGATTTAACACTTATCAGTGTTTTATCAAGGTGAATTTCAAAATAATTAATTTGAATTATAATTAGAATTTTTTTAATTTAATTTTTTTGCTTTTTTTTTAATCAGTTACGAAACTGATAACTTAAGAGATATGCAAATTAAACGAAACAATTTAAGTTAAATATTCTTATCAAGTGCTACTATCTGTAATTTTTTAAAATCTTTTAAATCTATCTTCACACATCTAACCTTACCAAAATATAATAAGACTTCTATTTGAGATTTTTTTTTGTGAAAAAAGAAAAAGTAAATAAAATTATTTTCGCAGTTTATTCTATATAAATATTCAATATACAAAAATTTTTTGGTATGAGAGAAAAGGACAAAATGGCGGCGCAAACGCGATTATCTCAAAACTACATTTTTTAAACATTAAATTTCCCGCTAATCATTACTAAAAGGAAAACAAGCGACGCCTTACTTTTTTTTGATAAGCGTAAACAAATCAGGATATAGTTACAATCGTTTTGAAATCCAAAATTTTGGTTTATTTTAAGAACTCATATCCTGTTCATCAAATTCATAAGAATGATTCATTGTACGGAACACAATTTGCGCAAATACAACTTGCACTTGACAACTTGTTTTTTTAGAGAAAAGTCACTAAATTTATTATTTATTGTCGTCAAAATTTGTGGGAACATTAGAAGAACTCTTTCCAGTGGCGGATTTACCAGCAGGCTGAGTAGGCTGGAGCCTAGGGCGGCAGATTTTAGGGGCGGCAAATTTAGGCAAGAAGGGCAGCAAAATGTAGAATTGTTTTTTTTTGCTCGTCACTTACGTTTTTTTAAGAAGAGTGGTCGATTTTAGGGGCGGAAAATTTGGCAGAAAGGGCGGCAAAATTTTTTTTTAGCTTTTCAGGGACGACATTTTTCACTGAGCCTAGAGCGGCACTTAGTGTAAATCCGCCACTGACTCTTTCACTAACAAATGAACTTTCTTGTGAATTAATTTTGCAGAGAGAATAGACAACGTGTTTGACCGAACAAAAATTATACATATTATATGAGTATGTATCGTAGTTATGTATAAAAAATTTTTGTGAAAATAATAAATGCGTAAACTATAAATAATTAATAATATTAAAGAATGTATTTGACAACATTTGACTTTTCAAAATTTTCCATTTTTTACCATGTTGCTTGGGTCATACGCAAATCAAGTAATTAAATAATGTGTTTAGGTAAATCTTGCTCCTCTGTTTCGTTTTTGAGATTTGATAACTGAGATTTATTAACATATTTGATGTATCGAATGTTTCATGCAAAAGCATATTACACCCACTAACTAATATATTGGAACTAGCTATATTAGTTAGACAAATAGAAAAATATTAGCTAAACAACGAAAAAATATTAGGTATGGGCGCAAGCTAAAAAGACCATTTTTATCTACATCTGCATTTATCTTTGTCTATCATATTAATAAATAGAAGTTTACTCACTCATTCTTATAAAAACATAATTACTTGATTTGGTTGGTAACTATGGAAATAATACAATTTGTGTTCCCCTCACCTCAGTTTCTGGAGGTCTTTTGAGCTTGCGACCATTGTACCTACTCTTCAAACAGTTACTTGGCGTAATTTGAATAAACTGAATAGTAGGCGTCTATTAATAGTATATTGTACAACAAGTGGGAAAAGAGGCTTATTTCTCACGAATATGAGTGCAAAAATTCGTATGAGTGAGAAATAAGCTTTTCCCACGCATTTTACACTATACTTTTTCTACGAGCACATTTTTTTTCGTAAAATTAGCATAAACAATTAAAATAAAATTTAATAAATAAGTAGTAAAAATTTTTAAAATTTATAATGTCAATGCTAAGATGTTCAAATTTTTGCTAAAGCATACTTTGAAACTATAGAAACAATAATAAATAATCAACATACATCTACTTAATAAATTTGTAACACTGACTGACTGACAGACAACGCACAGCCTAAACCGTTGGGTTTAGAAGAATGAAATTTTGCACAGGAGCTCCCTATGTAACGTAAGTGACCACTAAGAAAGGATTTTTGAAAATTCGCCCCCTAAGTGGGTTAAATAGGGAATGCAAATTTTTATGGAAAGTCGTTACTTTTGAAGTTAGAAAAATATGTTACTATGACTATTAAAATAAATATCTTATTTAATGAATTTTTAACTTTGACTGACAGACAACGCACAATCTAAACTGTTGGGTTTAGAAGGACGAAATTAAGCACAGGAGTTATGAAAATTGGCGTTTAGGCTTCTATTTATAAATAAAAGTCAGTTGTTTCTGGAAATTTATTCCCTAAGGGGTTAAAACAGGAAATGAAAGTTCGTATGGGAAATTCGTCATTTTTGAAGTTAGAAACGTTGATATTGATTTAGGCTTTTGAAAAACATTAAAAGTGAGCAGAAAGTGAGTATCTAATAAAAAGATGTTGTCGATGGGAAATCCCATCGGGCATACGGCTAGTATATGTATATTTTTAGTATTATTTCCATATATTATATATTAAACTAACGGAACAGCCTACTTTTTTATTATATTAAGCCGTGCGAAATAATTTCCCACTGTATTTCCGTACAGTGTGGGCAATTGTTAATTTTTACATATATAGTTAGCCGTGCACAAAATGTTACTTTTAATAGTAGGAGTAGAAAAAAACTATTTCCATAAAAAAATCAATTTATTAATTGATGGTAAGCGGTTACTTACGTTCCTAGGAAAGTGAGTAAACTTTTATAACCTGTTATTTTTTGTAACTATAGTAATCAGAAAATGGAATGGTAAATGTTGCTTAAGCGTTTAGTTACCTGCCATGTAAACGCCAACTTATGATTTAAGAGGTTGAAAAAAGTTATTTTGTCGTTTTCGTAAAAATGTAGTAAGGGCAGTTAAATGTGTTATACTGAATTGCGCTCTATCTCACAAAATTCGAAGTTTCTCATAAGAGTCATCGTTTTCAATAACATTTTTAGCGAATTTCCAGAATGGAATTCAACTATTACAGCCACTGTCATAACGCCACCTGAGCCCGGGACCATGGCAGAAATTTGTTTTGAGGTCCCTAGAAACCAAAAATAATATTCGCTAAAATTTATATATATATATATATATATATATATATATATATATATATATATATATATATATATATATATATATATATATATATATATATATATATATATGTCCGCACGATAACTCTCGAACGAAAGGTCCTATTTTTACGAAATTTGGTGAAAATATTGGAAGTCCCAAACCGTTGGATGAGTTTGTTAACCAGGGTCGTCCGATGTCCGAAACATGGTTTTTTTGGCAATTTTCGTGAAAAAATTAGTTTTTTGTCAAAATTTCCCTTTATTCAAAAATTTTTGCGACATTTTTTTTACACCATTGGAACGAGGAGAAAAAATCACACTGAAAAGGTCTTTAAACTATTTTTCTATGTCAACTAGTTTCCGAGAAAAACTAATTTTTTTAAACGGAAATTCGCTATGTTATGCAGAATGTTGCGACAGGGTTATAAAATATTAGTCTATTCTATAAACTTTTTTGCCTCAATGATTAAGACATCTCTTTATAAGTTTTATTTCCCCAACACTTTTACCGTGGGTGACATTTTTATGATTTGTTTAACTGTAATACTTACAGCAGTGGCGTAGCATGCCTTGGAGGGGCACTGTACCAAAATTAGTTGCGGGGCCCAAATGAAGGGTAAAGATTTCTCACAAAAGAAACAAAAATGCTTGCATTAAATTAAAATAAATATTTATTGATTATAAGTTATCGCTTCCTCCTAGAATTTGAGCTAGCCAAACAATTCAAATCAAATATACACTTTTCTTGCCTTTCTTTCGGCAAATTAATTTATTAAATCATCTATAGCTGAAGACGGTTTCAGTTTTCCTAAATGCCTCTATAGACAATAGTGACAAGTCTGATAGCCGTTCCTGCCCCATCGGAGTCCTTAGATAATTTTTTATCAGTTTTAATTTTGAAAACCTTATTTCAACTGTTGTGGTTGTAACTGGAAGGGTCAAGAATAGAAAGCATGCTGTTATTACCTCCGGAAAACTGGATGCAAGGCTATTGAATTTTATCAGCAATAACTCCATGAGTCCTTAATGGAATGAATTTTTTGAATTTCGGATTTTAAGCATGTTTTCAGAGCAATTAACCCGGGAAAAAAAGAGATTGCTTTTTCGACTTTTGTCATTTCGGAAGTGAAAACTCTATAGGCACGTATGACAGTTTTTTTACATGTTTTTTTCCCGGGAAGCACGAGATTAAGTGACATTATGGATAACATTTTACTAATTTTTGCTTACACACGTTAGGGGCCCCTGTAGCCCGAGGGCCCCGTATCGTTGATACGGCTGATACGGCGGTAGCTACGCCCCTGACTTACAGCTAATATTACCATTCAGTTATGCTTGGTACTACAACATAACTCGAATTACTTTTTCCCATATATTTCTATATGAAGTGAACGAGTTATTAGGTTCTCCAAAATCTCTTAATGTTAATAGTCTAGGAGCTAATAACGTCGAAAAATATATGAGCTTGGCTCGCATTCTTTCATATCCTGTTCTTTTTGACAAATAAGACGGAATGCAGCCGTTCTGGCTTCACTACACAGACAAAAAATTAAAAAATTACGTTATTTTGGCAAAGCTGATATTTTAGTATGTTATTGGCCTATTTCAAAATATCATTTGTCAATTTTCTAAATCTTTAGTAAATCGAAATCTATAGTTAATTTCACTTGTTTACCGTAAACATACGGTATTTGTTGCAATAAAATATAAATAAAAACTGAAACTTTTTCAAATGTTGTTGGTTAACTATTCTTTAATTTGGTTTTTAATTGTAAGTAGAAGGGATTCATATTTTTCTATATACATATATGTTCATATAATTATTTATAAGTATATCTGATATAAATAAACGTGGTAAAATTTAAATACAATTTCTAAACAAGATATTCTCCTTTGTTTTTATATAATTATTGTTTACATTTGTGGTGTTGTTTTAATTGTTATTTATAAAACAATTTATTATACAGTACTTACAGTTTCGCGTAACCGTTTGGCGCGCGCGGTTCATTTAAATTTTTGAGATCGATAATATTGATCTTCAATAAATTGTGTAAAGTTTTATAATAAAAGTTATCAAAAATTTGGTAAGTTATTTTTAATAGTATTTTACAATATAAGTTCGGTAAGTTGCTTTTATTGATCGAGAAAATGTTGCGAGAACGAGACCCGCAGGGTCGAGTTTTTGCAATTTTCGAGAGCAGTTAAGGCACTTAACGCATCGTGTATTGTATAATATTTTTTTGCACGATCGATTTAAAATAATTAAAGAATAAAAATATAGTAATTAAAAAATAAAATTCAGATAATATAGGTGAAATTTATATTTCTATGTTATCACATAGAATGCCATGAATAAATATTATAAATTTTTATATTAGCAACTATACGAATCTTTGTAGTGATTATTGACAAAGGTATTTGTAAATAAAAAATTAAGTGTCAATATTTAATTGGTGTGAATATTTTTTTGAATTTTCTATTAAGAAAATTGGGAAAATAGCTTGTTAAACTATAATATTAGTGAGAATAATGAAATTGATGAAGAATTTTAATTTTGGCTGCAAATTTATTCTCGTAAAATGAAGAGAGAAATATGAAAACCACAGAAAATTTTAATGATTTGACGACCTTTTGAAATGTCAATAAAATATGAAGGCTAATGCCAATAATAATAATAATAATAATAATAATAATAATAATGTGCAAACTAGTGAAAATTTTCATATTAATCGATTTATTTTCGTAATTGTTCAAATTGTACTTTTAATTTCAATATAAATAAATAATTACAATCATTTTTGAGCTAATTTCACTTACCACACTCCTTTTAACTTACCACGCATCTATTTCACTTACCGCACTGTTATTTTTTGGTTTCCATGGATATAAACAAACGTTCGGGAAATGTAACTTACCAGCATTGTCAACAGCATCGGTAAATGGATGAAAATTCACGATCGTGCAAAAAATTATTTTCAAAGATAATTTTTAAATTTTTGTAAATTTATGCGAAAACCTTTACTTTGAATAAGCTACCTATTTAGAAAAACAAAAAAATTAAAACATAAGATCAGTCTGGTGTTATGAATTTGAGGGATTTTTTAACCATTCTGTTCAAACCACTAAACAAAGAACCAACCAAAGGAAAAATCATTCCGTTCAAAGATTACAAAGAATCAGTCTATTTTGCGTTTTAATGGGTAGATAGAGTCAGTTTTACGGGAAATTGTTGAAAACACAGTTGTTGCAAATTGAAATTTTTAAAAATTATATTTTATAAAATTTTTCGAAATTTTTCTCTCGGTTCCCTCAAGGCGGAAAGTTCATATTTCCAAGTCATCCTTATCTACTGTGAGGCCATTCTGAAAAAATTCGATTGCCGATTGAAAGTATGCTACGACTCATACTTTTCTACAAAGTTTCAAAAAATTTTCAGTTTTGATAAGGAAGAAAAAAAGTTAAAAAAATAAAAAAAATAAAAGTGATGTGTCTTATCAAAAAATTTTGCCCTTAAAATAACTGAAGTCTTTTGTAATACGTTTTATCTAAGTTTCATCGATTTTCATCAATAAGATCTGAAACAAATCGAAAAGGACCAAAATTTTTCAGTTTTTTCCAATAGTTTTTCCAGTTTTTAGAAATTGTTTTACAAAATATTAGCCTATTTTTATTATTCAAATCACCGGCGCTCCCAATTAGTTCAGATAATTTACGCTCTGTTGTGATTTTATAGAAATTTTTTGTAGTAAGCCCAATAAATACATTGACAAAAGTAACATTTTTTTTTTTTTTGTATATCTTAGCAGAGAGTGACCTGTCCGAATTTATTAATTACGAAATAATTACGTAAACATCCACAATTGGAATCGTGCAATATTTTTTTTCTTCAGTTGATTGGTTGGCTGTTTAAATGCACATGCACTTTAATGCACAATAATATAATTATGCATTTACTCTTTCTTGCATACACGATACATGCACATCATAATTGATATGTGAATCGATTGTAAAAGAAGTATTTCTGTACCTAACCTTGACAACGTAACATATTTACCGTAAATTCTCACCTTTCTTGTTCACCTAGATTCTTTTTTGTATTATTTTTCAAAACAAATCAGTGGCGTAGTTGAGTTACATGGAAAAAAGCTATATATTTTAAGTTAATATATTGACACTTCAAAACATTATGGTTGAAGCGTTGTGAAGAACTATTCCGTATAATTCATTTATATCTTAAGGGGTTACATGTTTTTTTTTTTTTTTTTTTTTTTTTAGCAAAAAAACACGGTTTTTTTGCAGTAGGTATAAGAAACTATAATTGATTCCAACTTTTAGCATATTGTTGTATACTATTTTGAGATACTGTAAACAAATTTTCATAAAAAGTAAAAATAAAAATTAGGCCATTGGCAGCTGGCTGTCAAAAATCGCTGATTTTTCTAGAACGAAAGATTAGTGTTTCCGTTCATTACATCTTATTTTACAAGTAGAAAATCAACAAAAAACACGAAAATTTTTACCGAAAATCAAAATTTTTTGTTTAAAACGCTGTGAAAAATTGAAATTTCAACTTTTTTAAAATCCTTCGTTCAAGTACAAGCCATAAGCATCTAGGTACTAACAGAAAACTTTTTGTTTTTTAATTTCAGATAAGGTTTTTACAAGTTACTCTGCTTACAGCGAAAAATTAGTGATTTTCGACAACTTGCTGCCAATGACCTAATTTTCATTTTTTTTCTATGAAATTTTTTTTTATAGTTTCTTTAAATAATATACCAGATGTCCCATTTGGATGTATACATACGATTTACATGTTAATTTTTAACATTGGATTCCCATAAGGAAAAAGTTACTTCACAAGAGTGCTTTGAACAAACTAATAATACTAATTTAATATTTTAACTACTGTTACTATAGCTTAAACAATAATAATGCAGTAAAGTAAAGAAATGAATGTCGCAATTTTCAAGCAATTCACATTTTTACATAATAAATATTTGTGTCATCTGCTGTAAGTAAATTCAAATTTATTTTCTTGAAAATAAATATTAAAATAATAAAAATACCAAAAAAATATTCTGTTGAAGAAATAGTGCACATAATTTGATGGAAAAAAATTATTTTATAAAAGAAAATTACCAAAAATAGGAATATGTTTATCCAAAGCACTCTTGTGACATAACTTTTTCCTTATGGGAATCCAATGTTAAAAATTAACGTGTAAATCGTATGTATACATTCGGCCGGGACACCCAGTATAGTTAATAATAATATGCCAAAAGTTGGAATAAATTGTATTTTCTAGTAGGGTAAGAGACCCGATGACCGATCACTATTTTTAGCTGTATCATTAAATTAGCTTAAAAAAATTAAAAAATAAACAAAACACCCATTTTTTTTCTTAATAAGTATGAAACCAAGTTTTTTTAATCCAATGGATATGTTTTTAAGAAAATATAACCCAAAAATTTTGATTTATTAATGTTTTTGTTTTATAATTTGTTGACGTCTATGAAAAAACGGACAGAATATATTAACCTCCTTTGAAAGATCAATACACTGACCCCTATGAAAAATCGCGCATTAAGGTACATGACATACAGTACTACAAATCTTCTACTATCGAATATTTGAACCATTCTCTTCCAGCCACTTTGACACTCTATCCACTACTAGGTGAGGCTCTATGTCATAGAGTATTATCATAGAGTGACATCTAGTGAAACATAGAACGTCAAAGCAAAAGCCAAGAATGGTTTAAATATTCGATAAAATAAACCACTAAAATCACAATTTCGTTTCGCTCTCTGCTGATGTTTTAAAAAAACATTGTGTAAGTTCTGACTTAGCCGATAACCATTGTGAATTTTTAAACAGTTAAATTAAGTTTATATTGTATCTCTATGTGTCGTTTCAGATCTAATAAATATCATACATATTATGTTTGACGTTTTTATTTGATAATATATAAATAACAATTTGGAAGTTTTAATTCAATATTAATTATTTTTCAATTGATTTTACGTTCTGAAATAAATAAAATATTAAAGTAAAATTATAAATATAAAAACGGTTAGTTAAGTGTTTTAAACCCAAAAATTAATTAAAAATGTTTATAAAATAGATATGCAATATATAATTCTCAAAATGCGATACCCAACTCTAAAACTCACATCCCAAGAAGAATCAGTCATACAAATAATATTTAACGCATATAAAATTTAATTTAGCTATCCTAATCTCTTAAGTGGACTAATAACAATTATTTGTATACTTTTATTATGCTAATAACTTTAAAAATTCGGTGAAAAATGTTACAATTTATAACTCATGAATAATGATCATCCATCATATTAAAAATTCACGAATTCAACAAAAATTGTTCGATAAATATATGTATTTTTTAAATTAAGTGAGGAGGCATTAAATGTGAGGTGAATTTAAATTGAAAAATAATCATTCTATTAATAATAATTTTTTTTATCAAAGGTTTCTTTCAGAAATAACTTCATTAAGATATAAATGTCAAAACTGTTCGGACTTATAACCCCGATCGACAATGGGGTCTTTTACCCTAGTTATTAAAAAAAAATTGAAGAAATAGTGTTTTTTTTTTTGTTTTTTTTTTTGTTTTTTTTTTGTTTTTTTTTTTGCTAAAGAAACCCATCTAACCTCTTGACGGCCAATTTTTTGACTAGTCAGTGCAGAACATTTTAACAATCTTGGACCTTATTTTTTATTTTTTAAAAATTACAAAAAAAAATTTCAATTTTACAGTTATTAGAACGAAAAAAATCATTTTCGTGTCAAATTTAAAAATGTAATAGGTACTTAATATTTAATTTTAAAATAATAAAAATTCTCATAGTAATTTATTTTACAATGTTATTAATATTATTAAATATACAATATTATTAAGAATGAACAAAATATCAAGGTGATTTTAATGTACTTAATTATTTTCATCAAGGCAACTGCATACAAAAAAAGAAAAAAAAAACAATAAAAAGCATTTAAAAAAAAGATGGTACCGGAAACATAATTTTTTTTTAAATATACATAGACATACTATATAAGGCGACTAATATACTAAGCAAAATTTACTAAAACTACTCCTTAAAATGGTAACTGAGGACATTTCAGTTTAAAAATTATTCAAACTTTTATTTCTTCAGATTATTTAATAAAATCGATAAATAATATGCTACCTATTTACGATGACATCTGTTGTAAGAAAAGAAAAAAAATTACCGGTATTTATTTAAATATAAAATCAATATGTACCCGCCACTGTTATAATTTTTACACATGATTATTTTTACATAATTGTAATAATTATTCTTTTTGACTGATTTGGTAATTAAAAAGATAGACAACAGATATATAGTAATCAATGGTTTTTCATTTCTTCATTTACATATTACTATATGTGTAATTGTATACGCCGTAAACTACTTACGTGTGTAAAATATAAAAGTAAACACATAAATAATCATATTAATTAATTGTTGTTTTGCGTTGTGAAAATTTATTTTCAGTGTTTGTTAATGGTCGTAATGGTTGAAAACTAGGGCGTCCATATGGTCCAGTGTTCCGACGTCCCGATAAATTTAACCCTAGAATCATACGTTGGTCTACGAGTCAAGTTAATCATACATCGGCGTCGTTTCGACGAATGGACTTTTTACGGGGAGTTTTAGAGTTTATTTGCAAAAAACATTTTTTTTTACATAACAATATTACAAAAGCGAATAAAATATTTAAAAAAATTGGATTTGGAAAAATTTCTTAATATAAATATTTATTAATTTTTTTAATTTTTTTATCAAAGCATATTTTCACTATAAAAATTAAAAAATAGATAAATACATCAATTGTATCATAAAACATGTGTTTCAAATAATTAATTTATAAACTATTATGAGTCAGTGGACATGTGTGACTTTACAGAATGTGAAATTTTTCAGTCATAAATATTCCTATAGATATGTAGTTATTTCCCCATTAGGCACATTTGTAAATTTTCTAAAATTTGTTAGTAATTTTTAGAATAAGATCTCAAAAAATAATAAAAATTAAAATATTTTCCACAAAATAAATTGTTAACCTTTTATTAAGTCACTTGAAACGCATTCTTTAGTTTCCGATTCAATATATTAAAACTTCAGTATTATGTCGTCTCTATAAGTAAACAGCTGTAATCATCTTTCACATTATCATAATCATTGAATAAATTAATTATAACATCCATATCTTTAATAAATTTTAGAAAACTTAGGAAAACTTTTATATGTGGAGTACAAAATCTTTAAAAAAAAATATAGGTTAATCATACATCGTCGTCCTTTTGACGCACACTATTTCAGTATAAAAAAAAAAAACGACAATAGCTGTAAACAAAATTTATACGTCTTATGTGTTATAATAACAAATAAATTAGATAACAGAAGTTTCACAGCAAGCGGGCACCGACAAGTTGTAGTATTGGAGCAGGTAGAGAAGTTCGTTCGTCGTTTTGACGAGTACGTATGATTCTAGGGTTAAGATAGATAACTTACTTTTGTAAGTAAGTAAATCAGTTAAATGTGTGTACCTATTGAACTATAAAATATGTCTATGATTCAATGATTTCCGTGCAGTGGAGAAAATTATCTTACTTTTTTCAATTTTTTTTTCAGTTATTAATTTTAGAAATTTATTTAAATCTGTACTCAAAATAATTTGGTTCCTGTCTCATCAAAAATATAATTAAATAATTTATGACATCGATTATAAGCGATATTTTATAAAATTCCGTAAAACTGGTTACTTTTATTTTCAAAAAAAAAAAAGAAATTTTGTAATAATTAGTTTTTTCGTGTAATGTTATGGTTTTGTTATTTTCGAAAATAAATACATACACTTTCGTAAAGACTTGTCTTCCTTCTTAATGTATTTTTGGAGGTTTTTTAGTTTTGAATATTTTAATTGGGTCATGAGTAATTTCACTATGTAGCTACCAAATTTTTACCCGACTACATCAGAAGGAGGGTAATGTGTTTCGAAAGTTTGTATGTATCCTCTGATTATTTATGTCTGTTTCTGTGGCGCAGCCTACAGCCTAAACGACTTGATGGATTTTGGTAAATAAGGTGTCGCTGAATTCGTCTTAATCTGGGGATTGCTATAGGCTACATGAAATTTCAAAATTCAATCCCCTAAATAGGGAATGTAAAATTTATACAGTAAACCATTGGGTCTAGAAACGTGAAATTTTGTAGACGAGTTCTTTATGTAAGTAACATAGGGGAGCACTAAGAAAAGATTTTTGGAAATTCATTCCCTAAGGGTATAGTTGGGGCTGAAAATTTATGAAAGGTAAAATTTTGTATAGGGTCACAGGGGTCCTTTTAAATATGTAGATGAGTATTAAGAGGGAGAATTTTTGTAAAAATTTATCCATTAAGGGTGTAAAATAGGGGATGAAAATTTATATAGAAAACCGCTGTGTTTAGAAACGTAAAATTTTGTACAAAGATTCTTTTAGTAACGCAAGCAAGCACCAAGAGTGGATTTTTAGAATTTCGTTTCCTAAGGGGTTAAAATAGGGGATAAAAATTTATATAGAAATTGTTGAGTCTAGAAACGTGAAATTCTACAAAGGGGTTCTTTATATAATGTAGGCGAGCACCAAATAAAGGGTTTTGGAAATTCATCTCCTAACAGGATAAAATAGACGATTAAAATTTATTTAAAAAACCTACTGGGCCCAGAAACGTGAAATTTTGTACAGGATTTCCTAATGTAGCGTAGGTGAGCTCTAAGAAGGGATTTTTAGAATTTTATTCCGTAAGAATATAAAATAGGGGATGAAAATTTATATAGAAAACCATTGAGTCTAGAAACGTGAAATTCTGCACAGGGGTTTTTAGTAACGTAAGCGAGTACCAAGTGCAGATTTTTAAAATTTCATACCCTAAAGCGGTAGGACAAGGGTTGAAAATTTATATGGAAACTAGTTTTTGTTGATGAAATCAGCCGTGTGAAGTCGATGACGACATAGTAAGTGTACGAAATCATTTACTCAACTTTCAATGACTCTACGCGGATGAAGTCGTAGACAAAATCTATTATATTAGAGCTAGTATAAAAAAAAATTAATATTAAATTCGTGGTAATTTAGGCTACCAGCTGCTGTAATCTCGTATATGCGAACCTATATATTTTTTCTTCTAAATAATTAAACAACGCTAAAAAGATCTAAATAAAAAAGTTAATAAAAAAATTAATTAAAAAAATCAATAAACCCAACTGCGTTTAAAGTTAACTAAAATGGTGTAAACAAGATGAAATAGAGAAAAAGAAGAATGAATAAAAAGTAAAGCAGTCGGTGGCATCAAACTTTTCTGTTTAACTTGGTACCTACAACAGTTATGCCTCCGACTGCTTTACTTTTTATTCATTCTTCTTTTTCTCTATTTCATCTTGTTTACACCATTTTAATTTACTTTAAACGCAGTTGGGTTTTTTGATTTTTTTAATTAATTTTTTTATTAAGTTTAATATTTTGTTGGTCAGATAAATAACTGGTAATATTTTAGTTTTTGTTTTAACATTTTAATGCTCTTGCTGTGGTATACTTTCAAAATTATTTCGTCACTTTTGCACTGTTATGTTTCAAAACTGATTTACGCAATTCATACTGAATTATTATTTTTTTAAAAGTATGTGATATTTATAGATACTTTAGATTATGAACTATAAAAGACAGTACACCTGACCATATATTCTGTGATTTAAACAGAATTAAATGAACGGAGAGTTATATAGATGATGTAAAAAAGACTTTTTTACAAATGTGAGGTCGAGGAATTCTAGGTATGGTACACTTGCAGGCTTTTTTTTCTTTTTTGGAATAAAACATGATCTACTATTTGAAAATGGATCTATCATTTATAAATTGCTTTTATTCATTTTTTGGTGTTTCGAAAAAAGAAAGTTAAAAACCCTCATAATTTCGTCAAAATCTCTCCGTTCGTTCGTCACACCCTCAATAATTTCTACACAATTCTTAATTTTTTGAGGTACTTTCCCGAAGTAGAAAATGAGGATGAAATTTTTTTCTAGTACTACCTATATCGTCAGCTGAGTATTGGTTTGTACCAAGTCAGTTATTTATGTATTATGCACGTATACGTTTTTAATTTTTAAAAATAATGCTGAAAATTGTTAGAAAAAATTATTTTAGTATTTGTTCTCAAAATTTGCGCGAAAACGTTTACTAGCTGTCAGTTACGTCACATTCTCTAGATAGCAACAGGTGTCCTGTAACCAAGAAAAAAAAATGTTTATTTTTCCTGTAACTGGGAAAAGAAATTGTTGATTTTTAAAAAAATTAATTAAATTTTGGTTAATTTCCATAGTTATTTTGCTAACCGGAAATTAAGTAGCGACACTAGTGGTGATAGTGTTGAAATATAAGAGAAAGCAACGTCACAGCCCGTTTCTGCTTACGTGGATTTTAGCTAAAAATTACTTTTTTAAATAATTTTTTTTTAAATCAAATAATGATAGTTAAGATGAATTAGTATAATAAATTGCTGTCTTTTATTATAAATTTTCATTAAAATTTGTTTTAATTGCTTTTCTTTGATACTGTCAAGTACCCCATTGTAACTGCGATTTATTCAACCTATTTTTCTATTTTTTATTTTGTGATATACACCAAATATTCGCTATAAGATATATAAACAAACCTAGCTCGTTCTCTCTCTAGACACGTTAGGCACCACAAGTACTAGATATCTTTTTTTGTACGGAGGAGAAAAAATCTTCAGTAAGATATCTGTCCCTGTTCTTGGCAGACGAGTTAGACTTTTACCAACTAAAAAAACTCCCGCTGGTGCCTCAGCCGGTGATGCTGGAATCGTCGGACGTCGAAAGACATAGCATCAGACATCACCGGGCCGCAAAACATACCTAATGTATGAGCACACTTAGTACCTCCGAGGAACCCTGACAATCACGGACTTAACAACCGGGGTGGTCCAAGGGGTCCGGATCCTCTCCCCTAAAATCACGTGGACCCCTCATAAAATTACGTAAATTTTCTTTTAATTTATTTTATTTAGTTATTTTAAAAAAAAATTTTTAATGGTTTACTGATATTTTTTATTTGAAATTCAATTAGTTTTCGGCGACAACATTTTCGATAACATTTTACAATGATATCGGAGAATTGCGTTATCAAAAAATTGGGTTATTTAAATTTTTGTTGGACTCCCCCTGCAGATTTGTAGTTGTTGCGCCCCGGCTAACAATACATCTCCAGCATGCACTTGGCGACTTTTTAAAAAAAAACCATAATAATTTTTACATATTGACAAAATATTATATTATGTATATTTAATCAAAATCATTATTTATTGATATTAAAATTCAAAAGGAAGATTACACAATACTGTCAAAAAGAGGAATTTACGATAATATCTGAATACCGGATATGACAAAATGTGGTGACAATTTTTGTCCATTATTTATAAATTATACAATTTTTGTAATATAATTAAGAGAGTAAGTGCTGAACTAATTGCTAAACACCATTATTTCTAAAGACTTTCATTATAATTTCTAATCAAATTAAGAAGTGTAATTAAGTTAATTATTACGTATTTGTTAATAACTTAATACCTATTTTAGCGGAATTCCAGAATGAAATTCAGCTATTACAGCCACTGTCATGCCGCGACTTGAGCCCGGGACTATGGCAGGTTTTGAGGTGCCTAGAAACCGAAAATAATATTCACTATATATATATATATATATATATATATATATATATATATATATATATATATATATATATATATATATATATATATATATATATATATATGTGTGTGTGTGTGTGTCCGCGCGATAACTCTCGTTTATGAAATTTGGTGAGAATATTGGAAGTGCCAAACCGTTGGACGAGTTCGTTAACCAGAGACGTCCGATGTCCGGAACATGATTTTTTCGCAGTTTTCGTGAAAAATAATAGTTTTTTGCCAAAATTTCCCCTTATTTAAAAATTTTGGCAAAAAACTATTGGAAAGAGGAGAAAAAATCACATAAAAAAGGTCTTTAAACTATTATTCTATGTCAACTAGTTTCCAAGAAAAACTAACTTTTATAAACGGAAATTCGCTATGTTATGCAGGATGCTGCGACAGGGGTATTTCTGTTTATTTAAATATATACTAATAGCCTTGTTATCCTTAACACATATGATTATACATCTCTACAATTTTATATTTAAGGGGAGATTCGCTAAAAAAAAGAAATAGATTTTTTTTCTTCATAATTATGTTCCTATAGGTGTTACAAATATTCTCCTAAAATTTTATTTTAAAAAAAAATGAAAAATCAAAAAGTTATGGGAATTTTAATGCACCTACTTTACTATAATTCAATTTAAAAAATAATACTTTAAATGCTATTTTTTAGAAAGTACGTTTTTTGACATGGTTCCTCATGTATCTCAAAAATTATTTGAGATACATGATATTATCTCTCGATACCGTCATTTTGGCAGGAACTAGGAACATTTGGTTGCGTAACATATTTTCAAAATGGCGGCTGTTTATACTCGAAATAAAGCAGTGATTTTTGAAAATTTATTTTCAAAATGCGATTTCTTATTGGTTTTTTATTTTTTTTTTTCTTAAATCCTAGTTAGTGCCATAACTGTATATGTATATTTTCAGAAAATTCTTGATTTATTGCTTTTGGTTCACTGGGGATTTCAGAACGCGAGGAACCATCAAGGTGGAGAAATTTCGCAGTGTTGACTTCAAAGCCATTTATACTCAGCTCATTTTTGAATTTAAAAAAAAAAAAAATTGTAGTCTCAAGACATGTAGAAACAATGTTGTATATTTAGTTTTTTTTAATAAAATATTTATTTGTATAAAAAAATAATAATAATAAAAAGTCGATTTTTGATGTTTTTTTGGCGAATCTCCCCTTAATATATGTTGTAGATCATTGAACTGATTGTGAGTTCCTTCCAGCAATTTCCGGTTTTTAGTTCAATCTCAACTCAATCAAAACTGAATTAGCATATAAATTAGTGACAATAGTTTCACAATAATTATCGTGTCTACCCAATCTTCCTTTACAAAATTTTATCCAGAAAATAAAGAAAGAAAATCCGGAAGTATTGGATTTGAAAGCTTTTAATTGTTGCGTCATATGCGGGAATATAAATTAAGTTGACTAGGCTCTTGTTTACGAAGTTTAAGGTTTAACAAAAGTTATCATTTTGAAGTTTCAAGTTTTTCGAGTACGTTAATGATGTTAAAATATTCCATGAATCGTCATTCACCAACACGCTCCCACTTATAAACACGTTTTTGTTTTCACAGCGCTACCACCATATGTGTATCCTTGATATTTTTATTTTGTTGCAAAGAGCAAAGTTTAGAAATTATGCCTAGTGAGTTTTTTGACAGTTGTATTACAACCAAATTTTTATGATAGAAATGGTACTGGAAAAGGTTCTTTTCTTGGATGTAATGGAAATGTAACCAAGAAAAACACTATCGGTTGAAGTAGCCTCAAATACATATGCATATTTTTACCGCCTAACTGATAAATTAAAGAAAAATTAAAAAATTAAACTTTGGTAAAAAAAATTTTTTTACTCATTTATGTTCTTAACTAATCGACGGTTTACTGTATTCACAGTGCATCTAAAACCTTGAATTTCTTCTCATAGTCACTAAAAATAATATAGTAATGTTTAATTTTTTAAGACTCAAATAATTTTGACAGAAAAACTTCTTTGGAGACAAATTTTTTCCGTGTATAAGGTCAATGTTAAATTTTAATAGTTTTTAAAAATTAAAGAGCAAATTAAAATTTTAATCATAAAAGTTTTTTAAGTGTCATTTTATTGTTTAAGTAATTATTGTTGATGTGTATATTGCAGATATTTACTTAATATGAAGTGATCTCATCGGAAAACATTACGGAATAAATTTTATTCAAATATAAATGTTTGACTGGCCTCGGCCCCTTAAATTTTTTGAATCAGTTTATTTTCATTCAAAATAAATAAATTCCTTTACACTATTTGTATTTTGTTGGAAACTGGAAATGTATAACTTTAAAAATTGGTACGGAGGGAATATTTAACTAATAAAAAATGGAAATAATTGCTGCTTTTTTTACAAAAAGTACCCTCTGTCGCAGCATCCTGCAAAACATAGCGAATAAATTAGTTTTTACCGAAAATCAATTTACATAGAATAATGAGTGGTTCAAAAACCTTTTTTTATGTGATTTTTCCTCCTCTTTCCAATGGTGTAAAAAATTTCGCAAAAACTTTTGAACTTTGAGAAATTTTAACAAAAAATTTATTTTTTTCACGAAAAATGTCCACAAAACTATGTTTTGGGTATAGAATATGTTTGGTTGAAGAACTCATCCAAGGATTTCGAGTTTCTAACGTTTTTCCCAAATTTCACAAAAATAGAAGGTTTCGCTCGAGAATTATCGGGCAGACACAATTTTAGTGAATGTCATTTTCATGTCAATGTCATAAGAGTGGCTGCGTAGCTAAATTTTCAATTTGGAAATTCACTAAATGAAATTTTTAATATAAGAAATGTAAATACTTAAAAGATAATTCACTAATTATTTTAACAGTTCAGAATTATGAAATTCCGAATTCTTGAAAGTCAACAAAGAAGAATCACAACATGATTGTCAAATAGTACAAAGTTTATAATTTAAATAAAAGACGCAATTTTACGAATTTAAAATGAAATGTCAAAATTTACAGTTAGTTATATTTTTTTTTTAAATCAGTTAATTTAAAGAATTCAACCGGAACCGGTTGCATCCGGAATAATTTTAAAAATATTTTGTATGATATACAGTCATATCTTTTATAAGATGCACTCATTTCTTCGCTAATATTATCTACAACTACATAAATGACATCATTAAAAGAAGATTACAACAATTTACATTTCTTTTTTTTTTACCAAAAAATCATCAAAATATTACAAACGATAAATTGAACAAAATATAGGAAATATTAATAACCCAAATTATTTATATAACAGTCAAAATTGAAAATTTCTCATATTTTAATTATCTCTATAAATAATGCCCTGTGTGTGAATTCGCTAAATGTGACCATACAACTTTCTATATAAAAAAATTTCGTGATTTTTATTGTCTTATTATATTCTTGAATAATCGCCATATTTGATCATCATTGATCGTAAATTAAAATCACCTACTATTTAAAAATAGACGATTGTTCCGTCTACGAGTTCACAAAAACAAAACAATTTTTTTTTTTTTTTTTTGAATGGTCTATACTCTATAAATTCCGTTACTTTGTTCTCTGTCCGTTACAAATGTGTACCTATAATATGTAACTGGTTTCTTCCACGCGGAGTTCATAACAACATTGAAATTATTTAATGCGTGTTGCGTGTATGCATACTGCAAATGTAAATGTGTAAATATTGCTACTGCTTAACTTTAGTACTACTCCTAATACGGTACTTGACTGTATTTAACCCTAGAATCATACGTACTCGTCAAAACGACGAACGAACTTCTCTACCTGCTCCAATATTACAACATGTCGGTACCTGCTTGCTATGAAACTTCTGTTATCTAATTTATTTGTTATTATAACACATAAGACGTGTAAATTTTTTTATAGCTATTGTCGTTTTTTTTATACTGAAATAGTGTGCGTCAAAAGGACGACGATGTATGATTAACCTATATTTTTTTTTAAAGATTTTGTACTCCACATATAAAAGTTTTCCTAAGTTTTCTAAAATTTATTAAAGATATGGACGTTATAATTATTTTATTCAATGATTATGATAATGTGAAAGATGATTACAGCTGTTTGACTTATAGAGACGACATAATACTGAAGTTTTAATATATTGAATCGCAAACCAAAGAATACGTTTCAAGTGAGTTAATAAAAGATTAGCAATTTATTTTGTGGAAAATATTTTAATTTTTATTATTTTTTGAGATCTTATTCGAAAAATTACTAACAAATTTTAGAAAATTTACAAATGTGCCTAATGGGGAAATAACTACATATCTATAGGAATATTTATGACTGAGAAATTTCACATTCTGTAAAGTCACACATGTCCACTGACTCATAATAGTTCATAAATTAATTATTTGAAAGACATGTTTTATGATACAATTGATGTATTTATCTATTTTTTAATTTTTATAGTGAAAATATGCTTTAATAAAAAGATTAAAAAAATTAATAAATATTTATATTAAGAAATTTTTTCAAATTCAATTTTTTTAAATATTTTGTTCGCTTTTGTAGTATTGTTATGTAAAAAAAATGTTTTTTGCAAATAAACTCTAAAACTCCCCGTAAAAAGTCCATTCGTCGAAACGACGCCGATGTATGATTAACTTGACTCGTAGACCAACGTATGATTCTAGGGTTAAAATTTGTGTCAAATGTTAAATAATTCTGTACATTATCATTACATATGTCCAATTTTAATGATGAAATATAAAAAAATTTGATAACTTCCTAGAAATTTTATTTTGAAAATCGCCATTTTTCAACAAATATTCAAATTAGCGAAAACGCGCCATTTCTTGAAAATGACGTAGCATTTTGTAGCTTCAAAATATGTCGATTTTGATAATTTTCATCGGTGAGGTGAAATTGTGTTTTCTTTTGAATATTTCTATTAGCTTATATATATAGTAATAATAGTCCAGAACCAGAATTCAAATAAATACTTGCTTTTACTTTGACATTTTATGAATATAATCAAAATTTTGAGGTTATAAATATTTGATTGACATTGACGTTTAGTTGCTTCAAACTGTGACGTCACTATAGTGAGGTGTTTTTCCCGCCTTTTTCTCATTTAAAATTGCAGGGTTATTTTTTTGATGATTTTTTACAGAATCTGTCGAAAATAAAAAAATTACTTAATTGATATGGAAAAACAATGCTTTTAGAATATTTTTGTAACTTCAGTCAAGTACTCTATAACAGATGTGTAGAAAATATTGTGTTATGTGTTAACACGTAGATTAAATTAATACATTTAGTTTTTTACACACTTTATGAAAAATTACACGCATAACATTCAAAAATATTGGTCAGTAAGTAAAATAATTATTTAAGGTACCATCACAGTGTGATTTGCCGAAAAATCGTCAATTTTCGCGATTTTTTTTGGGATGGATAGGATGGGAGAATGGGGATGATTTTTTTTTTACGATTAATACCACTATTTAACAATACAAAAATATTTTTTTTATTCATTTTTATTTATTTTTTATATTTATTATAATTTTTTGAAAAAAGTATCTTTAAAAAAGGGCGGAAATCTGTACACACGATTGCGGCCGCAGTTTTCATCCGAAAAAAAAAATCAAATAGATTATCAATCTGTAGGTAAGCCGCTATGTACCTATGGGAGCTTTTTTTTGAAGTCTTCCCATTTTCCCACACGAAAAACTATAAAAAATTTTGTATTTTTTATTCAAACCGCCGCCATTTTTTAAATTTCAAGAAAAAAATAAAAGCTCCCATATGTACATAGCGGCTTACCTACAGATTGATAATCTATTTGATTTTTTTTCGGATGAAAACTGTGGCCGCAATCGTGTGTACCGATATCCGCCCTTTTTTAAAGACACTTTTTTCAAAAAATTATAATAATTATAAAAAAATAAATAAAAATGAATAAAAAAATATTTTTGTATTGTTAAACAATAGCATTAATTGTAAAAAAAAATTCATCCCCATTACCCCATCCTATCCATCCGAAAAAAAATTTTGAAAATTAACTATTTTTCGGCATATCACACTGTGATGGTACCTTAAATAACTGAGGATGCACAGAACATAGTCTACAATTCTACATACTAACTCATTAAGGTCGCAAGTTTTATATGCGTTCCAATTTCTCTTGCGTATTTTATGGAACGACTATGATTTCCTGGACGTTGCGCCGTTGTTTTTCGTCTATATTCTGATAAAACTCGCCAAAATAAACACTTTTTCAAGAACAAAAAAAATTGATATTTGGCTTCGTTTTTCAGGTACGGGGCGCGAATTTTACGATACCCATAATCCTGACTTTATCATATCCTAACATATGCAAACCCTATAATGTAATAGACTGATAGACATTAAATGATAGGTCTGAGGCGGAATGTCTGCGGGGCATAATTCCTATGCACCCTAATCTTACCATATCCTAACTCTATTTAATATTTAACAATTGAATTTCGAAATTGCTTGTCTTCAACTTGGGATTGTGAAAAAAATTTGTTTTGAGGTCTCTTATTCACTAAATATTAATAATATTCACTAAAATTTATATATGTATATATGTGTCTTCACGATAACTCTCGAACAAAACATCCTATTTTTATGAAATTTGGTGAAAAATTTGAAAATTCCAAACACTTAGACGAGTTGAATCTGAAAAAAAAATAAATTTTTAGCAAAAAATTTGCCACATTTCTAAAGATTTCCTAATTTCTTTACATCAAATACGTAAACGATACGAAAAAATCACATGAAATATGATTTTGCTCCATTATCCTCTGTAAGCGGGTTTTCGACGAAAAGTAATTTTTCTAACCAAAAATTCGCTATGTTATGTAGGATACTGCGACCAGGGTTGGGTAAAATGGTTCATAAAAACTATTTAAAATAGAAAATGGAAAATGGTTCCCAAAAATGCCAAAATGGAAAATAGTTTTGCTGAACATATTTAAAATAGAAAACGGAAAATAGCTATTTAAAATGGATTATAAATTGCAAAATGCTTCGTTTTACTTTAAATTTATTCTTTAAATTTTTTTTATCATTATTTGTATTAATAAAAAAAAGTTACTAAAATGTCAAATATACTGAAATTAAATAAGGGCAGCCTTTTAAGAAAATTAAGTTTGAATGATATGACAACAAAATTTAAGTCTTGAAACAATATTTCTCAAAAATTATGTAAAATTTAATTCAGCCTTGACATATTCAAACCTTGACTACGCTACGACTCCGACTTCTAAATTATGAAAATCATCTACTCGAAATACCAAAACATCGACATGTCTCAAAGGTAATAGCACACAACTTGAGTCAGAAAAGTTTGATTTGAGAGAGCTGCAGCTTTAGTTACAAATTTAACTCAAGTGGTATTGCAATTCAATTTATGAGAAATTTGAGTCAATTGAATCAATTTACATTTAACTTAGACTGCGTCCAATTCGAGTTCTGTGATTAATATGAATCATAAAAATAAGTGTCATACGTATATTAAACACATAAATTTGAGTATACATGCATTTTCATTTTAAATGAAAAATGGATTCAAATTTTCATTTTAAATACAAAATGGAAAATGGTTTGACCGAACTTATTTAAAATAGAAAATGCAAAATACCATTTTGTATTTTAAATACATATTTAAACTGAAATCATTTTAAATAGTTCCCAGCTCTGTCTGCGACAGGGGTGTTTTAGCCTCCGATAGATTTACATTTATTTTGGCCGATCCACAAAAATGTAGGTACTTATAACACGTGTATTATTATAACACGTTTTAAGTTTGCAGTGTAGATCTGTGTATCGATTGTAGATGAAAGTACTTACGGTACTTAACGTGGATATGATACGAGATAATCAAAATACGATTACTTGAACTGCGGCATTACACTAAATTATTACTCTTTACTTACAGAATAAGTGTTATGTAAGTTAATTTTTCGTTTCTTTAATATTTTAACAATTTGTAATATAACTACCATTCATTGCTTCGTTTGTTGAAAATCATATAAATTCAGATGATTTGACTATATTGAACAGGTCCAATCATCTAATAAAACCATTAAACTTGTTTTTTTTTTCCAAAACAAACATAAATCAATTTTCTCTTCTCATACCTATAGCCGCAAATAAATAGCAACGCACAATTTAATGCATTAATTAATAATTTGTGATTTTCCATTCGAAAAAAATAAAATTAATCAAATGTTATATAATTATGTAGTTGATTTTCCGGGTTTGATCTGATTCTACAACTCTTCTTTACTTTTAGCGAATTTCCAAATGCAGCTATTACAACTGGCGTCATGGTGAAACGTTTTGAGGTGTCTAAAATCCAAAAGTAACATTTGCTAAAATTTATATATATATATATATATATATATATATATATATATATATATATATATATATATATATTTAAAATATATGTGTGTATATATTATGTATATATGTGTTCGCACGATAACTCTCAAACGAAACATCCTATTTTTACCAAATTTGATGAAAATGTTGGAAGTCTGAAAATTTTCGATAAGTTTGTTAGTCAGTTCCGTCCGATTCCCAGAACCAGGTGTTCTGAACCTTTTACGTCAAAATAATTTTCGTTTTACCAAATTCAATTTCGAAATTTATCAAAATTCAAACGTTTTCGAAATTTTTTTACATCATCGAAAAGAGAGGAAAAAATGATAAGAAGGTAGATTTTTGAACCATTATTCTATGTTAACTATTTTCCAAGAAAAACTGAGAAATTCGCTATGTTACGCAGGATGCTGTGACAGGGGAATTTACAAAACACAAATATGTATCTGTTATTAGAGACTTAGAGTATGATTCTGTGGTATGACAAACATAATGTGCTGTCTATTATTCAATAAATTGGACCATATTTATTAATATATATATATATATATATTATACTTTTTGGGTTTATTCCTTTAGAAACAAACCATAGACTGATGAATATGTTATATATACAGTAAAAAATATAGACTTAAGTGAAGTTTCCGAATACGCTCAAGATACGATCAACTGCTATTTTGTGATATTCACAGACCAATGAACACACACATATATATATATATATATATATATATATATATATATATATATATATATATATATATATATATATATTAATAAATATGGTCCAATTTATTGAATAATAGACAGCACATTATGTTTGTCATACCACAGAATCATACTCTAAGTCTCTAATAACAGATACATATTTGTGTTTTGTAAATTCTGTGACAGGGGAATTTACAAAACACAAATATGTATCTGTTATTAGAGACTTAGAGTATGATTCTGTGGTATGACAAACATAATGTGCTGTCTATTATTCAATAAATTGGACCATATTTATTAATATATATATATATATATATATATATATATATATATATATATATATATATATATATATATATATATATATATATATGTGTTCATTGGTCTGTGAATATCACAAAATAGCAGTTGATCGTATCTTGAGCGTATTCGGAAACTTCACTTAAGTCTATATTTTTTACTGTATATATAACATATTCATCAGTCTATGGTTTGTTTCTAAAGGAATAAACCCAAAAAGTAATTTTTCACTGTTATAAAGTTAAACTATTCCCAATGGACATAAGCCAAATTTAAACTTAACAATATTTAGAATTCAGTAAGAACTTACAATAAAAAATTTAATTAAAATAAACGAATTCATTCGACTAATACACAAATATTATTTTCACCAATAATTTTTGGGAATGAAATAAATTTTAAATTGATGTTAACACTAATTAACACAAATTCAAATTAATACTAAAATTCTGGCCAAGAACGTGTCGAAAACACCCATGGTAGAATTCCGTAGCATTAGTTCTCTAGTCATATCCCTACTAGCCGGTCCATACTACACAAACTTTTGTTTACACAAACTGTTAGCGCAAACAGGATTGCATAAATTGTTTGCGCAAACTTCATATCCACACGTCTTGTTTGCATTTGCGCAAATGAAAGTTTATCTAGTGTGGACCGGTTATTAAAATTGTTGACCTAAGTTAGGGATGGAAAAGGCGCGCGCAAAATCGATTCTCGACTTTAAAAACGACTTTCATTTTTTCGATTCTCAAAGTCGATTAATTGACTCTGAAAGTCGACTTTTCGACTTAAATCGAATTTTCAAAAATTTATTAGTTTATTTATAGAAACTATTAAGTATATACTTGAAACAATCTGTACTGTATTAAGTATGTTTTAAACAATTTATTAAATAATGAACATATAATTTTTAAGAATTTAACAAGAGATAATTTATCAATAAATTGCACGCGATTTGGCGTTAAACATTAAAATTAAAATTAAAATGGACAGTAGAATTAATGGGTCGATTCGTATCGGTATAAGCCAAAGCCGCTTGCACTCTTTTTGAATCAATTTACACTTGTTTTGATATATACATCGACGTATACGCTGTATACATCGGTATACAGCGTATACGGTATACGATATATACCCAACGCTAATACTTGACCCTTCTCTCTAGAACATGGAAAGTGAGACAGGAATATACAAAAATGTCAAAAGCAAGCCAAATGTGATTCAAAACAAGTGCAAATTGATTCAAAATGAGTGCAAGCGACTTTGGCTTACACCGATACGAATCGGCCCAATGTTAAGCCACTGTTTAATTAATGTTAAGCTAATGTTTTTGCGCGATTTATAAATGCACATTGCACATACGTAAAAAGTCGAAAAGTCATCGAGTGAGAGTCGATTCCAGGTCGACTTGACGTGACTGAAATCGATTCTAAAAAGTCGATTATTTTTAGTAAATAATCGACTTTCGACTAAAGTCGGAGTCGACTTTACCATCCCTAACCTAAGTTTGTTGTCACATTAAGTTTTGTTAGAAAATGAGGGAATAATTGAACTGGGACATACGGGCGAACGGACAGACAGACAAACAGACAACGAAACTATAAGGGTTCCTTGATTGCTACGGAACCTTAATTAATAGTTATTCAGAAAATCAAAATTTTAAACTAGTTTTTTTATTTTGCTACTAAGCCGGAAATGTTTTATTACAATTTATAAAAATAAATTAATTTGAAACGGAAATCCTCACAAATAAGTCACATCTTAAATAAACTTTTTTTATCTTTCGAACCGTATATTTTTGACTATTTCCTTACTAAAAATATAAATAATTTTATCCAAAAAATATATCGGATATTTAGCAAAACCCATAGTTAAAAATTTGCCGCCAATTATCTTTTAAAAATTTGTTTCGTACAATTTAGTATTGCCGTACACTCTGTATCTACATTAAAATTAGAAAAAATTTGTTAATTAAATCGAAAGTTCAAGAGCTGAATTTGATGTACTTACTTTTAACTATTATTTTTTATTATTTTATTTATTACTTTTTTTGTAATTTTTAATTCATTATAAACATGTCTTTTTAATTATTTATATTCTATTAACTTTTTACTATAATTTGTATCAAATATAATGGTATGCGTGTATAATTATATAACATTTTCTGACCATTACTTTCTTCAATGTAAATAATTTTGTTAGATGTTAATAATTTTCTTGCATAAGTAATTTTTTATTTTATTTGGAAACTAGTCCAGAGATATATCTTCCAAAATGAGCTTGAAAATGCTGACGTTCGAGACGAAAATTTTGTTAGCCTAAATGGCCTAACGTTAGCTAACGGAGCTTTCACCGTTACAAACCAGAGGGCTCTCATTCAAAAAAATTAATGCACGTTAAATATTTTTTCATCGTTTTTCACGGTATAAATACTTAATTTCTGAAGTACAGCCACATTTAAAAATTATGGTATAAAAAATTAAAAATAATCAGTCACCATGTTAGAAATTGTTGTTTTAATATATAATATATGTATGTTAATTTTTGAATTCATGCCCGCTGGTTTGTAACGGTGAAAGCTCCGTTAGCTAACGTTAAGCTAACAAAATTTTCGTTCCGAACGCCAACATTGTCACATCAATGTGTAGAACATATTAATAAGAATTCCAAACTTCTGTTAGCTGTAGCTTGTATCGAATTGTCCCCCCTCCCTTCTAGAACCTCTTCCATTTTAACCGCACAAAGTATGGATTTTTTTACATCCACTGAACAGTAGGGTTTCCGATCTCTGGCCAAAAAATCGATCTTGTGGATCGATTCGAATCGTCAAACCAAAAATCGATGCAGGAGAAAATCGGCTTACAAAAGATCGATCTGGCGAAAATCAATTCAATTTTTGTACTTACATCAGAAAATAAAAGATATATAAAAGTTTTAATGAGGTTTCTTATTGGGTCATCACAAATAAGTTTCAAAAAAATTTTTAATTTCCTTTGAAGATGAACTGCTGAATTTAATATGAATAAAATGGTTTCCAGTTTGCGCTAGAAGTGTTACATGAACAAAAATTTGACTCAATTTTCTATAAATGAATCATAAAAGTGGTAAAATTATTTGACAACATAAAAAGCATAAATAGTTTTACTAAAAATATTCTAATTTAAATTCGAAAAGATCGATCTCCGATCCCGAAAATTTTTCACGATCTATGTATCGATTTGGTCTCTAAAGAATCGATTCGAAAAATCGAAGATCGGCTCTCCAAAAATCGATTTTCGATAAAATCGAATCGAGATCGGAAACCCTGCTGAAAAGTACTACTTCCGGTGTATTTGTTATATTTAGAAACAAGAGAAATTAAGACATAAATTAACAAAGAAACATTTCGGTAATCTTATGAAAAAATTTACATAACAATTCTTTTTATAATCTGATGTTATCAAAACTAGTTTTTTTTTTTTGCATAATGCTCTCTAATTTTATTCATTTAAAATTCTTGTGATATCAACCATCATAAATGCCACTTTTTTATATCAAAATTTAAAAGAATTTTAAGTGCAACTATTCAACGTGCAG
Organism: Brachynemurus nebulosus; assembly: GCA_035578155.1. NCBI lineage: Eukaryota > Metazoa > Arthropoda > Insecta > Neuroptera > Myrmeleontidae > Brachynemurus > Brachynemurus nebulosus. Next base: position 1,830,613 of record JAPWDM010000019.1, on the reverse strand, counting down.
ATTAATTATAAAAGTTAAAAGTCATTGAAAGATGTTGTTTTAAATTAAAAATGGAAAGTTTGTAATTATAAAAGTTCGATTTAAAAAAAAAAATCGATAGTACTTAACTAATGATAGCATATTTTTGATTGAAATATTTCAATACGTCACTAATTCAAATTTGTTACAATTTAGTTACGGACAAAAAATTCTCCACGGACATGCTTAAAAAAAAAAATTTGATAAAGATCAAAAGTAAAACTGTCAAAAAATTTGAAAAAACTCATTTAATTTAAAAAATTATTTTTGCAACACTTAACATTTAGTATGTATTCGGTTTTAGATTGCATAAGAAATATACATAAGTGTCAATAAAAATCAATTTCTATAAATAAATCATTTAAAAAATATATATAACAATCGGTCCACTAAGCAATGTATGATTTTGTTTACATCTGGGAATTTCTCTCAGTATTAATCTAAAAATATTCATTTTAAAAGAAAAAATATTTTTTTTTACTCTCAAATTGTATATCGGTTTTATGCACATCAATTCTAATTTTGTTAAAAATGAGAAAAGTAGTATCGAAAACATGCGAGTGATTGCAAATTTTATATTTCTACCATAAAAATTACAGTTTTGGAACTTTTGAAAAGTTTCGTATTGGTGATGAGGTCGTCAAGTTCAATTTGCCATGTATCTATTTTTCATGTAAAAATGACTAAGTCCGTTCAAAAATGTGATTTATTTTCCGGGTGTAACTTTTCTGATAAGTTCTACCTCTATTGTAAATGAAAATAGCAGATCGACCAAAATTTGCTCCGCAAAACGGGTTGAACACCAGGCCCGATGAGAGAGTGGGGTAATTGGTGTTGCAGCCCCGGCGCCCGGGCTTGAAGAGGGGGGGGGCGTAGCTATCAGTAGAGGGCTCGAGAAAAAAGTTAAGTTTTTTTTTGGGAGGAAATTTATAAAAAAAATAGGGTAAACGGCATAGTTATATTTTTAACGAAAAAATTCATAAATAAAGTAAGACCTGTCTATTTTAATGTACCATATAAAACTTTCATAGGTATTGCATATTGGTAAGTCTCTGAAAAAAAAAAAAATATTCAAGTTGTGTGTGTAGAAAAATGCAGTTATTGGACAAAAATTTCATTTATTCATTTCTGGCGTATTTCCACAATCCACAAGTTCTGTATCATGTACACAACTTTTATCCACTCCTTGGTCAACCCTTTACGGTGATTCACAATTTAGTAGGATATTATTAAATGATTCTAGCCGTGTCACTCACTAGACGTAGTAAACTCTTTTAACGAACTACCTAAGACCACGCTAAGAATGACGTAGTTACAGGTTTCTATAAATTATGATTAACTCAGAATGCATTTTCTGAAAATAGATACTAGAGGGTTCTGTTTAACTAAAAAATCAGGAAGTTTGCTTTACTATAAGCCTATAATCTTCAAAAGCCTATAATCTCCTAATAATCTCCAAAAGAAAGTGTCTTGTCCAATAACTATACCGTTTACCCTACCGTTTATTATCGGGTCCCGCTATTTCTCTCCATGGCCCTGTTGGACACCACTGTTTTATATAGTTGTTTCGCCGAAACAACGAAACTTATCTAAGTAAACAAATTCATTTTTTCTTTTGTGTCCTTCCTTATTTTAAAACTTTTTCTTGGTCCTCCAGGTATTTTGATATTTACAGTTTGGTCCGCCGAATTTGGGAAAACTTTGGGAACTCCTGATCTAAGTCACTACAATATGCAGCAGAAACCGCAGTTATTTGTAATTATCCGAAACGTATCAGAAATAAAAGTTTCGGGCTCAGATATTTTTTTTATTTTGAATATCCATTAGTTTTGGTTATTACGGTTACGGACATCCATACTTGTACATCCCTACTTGGTACACTAACCAAAACTTGGAATACTAAAAATATCCTAAAGGCATTCTATTCCCGATAAAAATTTTCTTACATACGTTAGTGATTCTGCCAAACAGGAAATTTAGTTTTAACTTTAATAAATATTTCATTAACATTTTTATTAATTTTCCATAAATGTACGTTTAAGGAGTTACATCACTTTAAAAAAAAATTCTTTTTCATTTTTTTATTGGCTTAAATCAGGGGTCGTCAACCTGCGGCCCGCGGGCCACATGCGGCCCTTTGCAAGCTTTCATGCGGCCCGCCAAGCAATATAACTTTTCGAACAATTTGCTCTGCCTATGCAGAGTTGAACATACTTTTTTATACTTTTTTTGTTCTCCGATGTTTTATAACATCATGTAAATAAAACTGTTACTAAAAATTTTTCCTCATGTTGATTTTTAATAATATTTATATTAATTTATGTTAAAAAAAAAATACCCCTGTCGTAGTATCCTGCATAATATAGCGAATTTCCGTTTACAAAAATTAGTTTTTCTCGGAAACTACTTGACATAGAATTATTGATTGGAAATCCTTTTTATGTGATTATTTTCTCCTCTTTCCAAAGAATTAAATGTTTGTATATGTATCTATGGAAACGATTAAAATAAAATTCAAATTGTTTTGTTTACTTACACGTTGCTACACAACATATATGAAATTAAAACTTATAGATATATTATTCACAAAATAATATATCTATAAGATATATTATTCACAAAATAATCGCAAGCCAATTGAATAATGGTTAATACGGTGATATAATTGGTCGAAAGGGATTGAGTTATGATCATTCCTCCACACCTTTGAATAATGCCTAACATTCTCAACAATTAACGGATATGTAATGAGTGTGTTCTTTAACAGAAGTAGAAAAACAATTTTTTGTGTATCTCAGACCACGTATAATATACTTAGGTATTATTCTAAAAAGTTTTATATCATGATTAGGTTATTCGTTACGGAATAAAAAATTCTTCAATAAAATCTTTTCTTTGGTATTTCAAAGTGATGTAACGCCTTAAGATGTATATCAAATAAGACGTGCTTTCAACGCAAATATCTTGTTCTTGTTGTTCTCGTCTTGTACTTGGACCGCTTCTAGCGCAACTGCACAACATGAACATACATAATAGTTGATAATAGGTATATTAAAAGAGAAACAAAACAAAATTATCTGTTCACCGTGCTGTTTACTTTCAATTTTATTTAATAAACGTGCGCGCAGATTGGAGAGTAAAAAAAAAATTAAATTTTTCTCGTTTGGTTTCAGTGTGACATGGTCAGTGACCGACACACCATGGGTGTAGTGGAATGGTTCGAAGGACGTACAATCCTGATAACCGGTGGCACCGGTTTCATGGGAAAAGTGTTAGTAGAGAAAATTGTTCGTGTGTTACCCGTGAAAAAAGTTTATGTTATTATACGTGAAAAACGTGGCCTGTCGCCGAAAGAACGATTGCAAAATATGTTTAAACTACCGGTAAGATTAATTTTTTTTTTTTTTATATAATTTCTTGCGGAAAATCATTCTTGTCGCTTACAGTAGTGCGGCGTTTGCCCGGGAAAAATGTTTTATAACGTTAAAAAATAGAATTTGCACCCTTTACAAACTAGAGGGCTCTGATTAAAAAAAAATAATATGCGTAAAATAATCGAATTGCGGTTTTTAATTTCCATTTCATAATTTTTGAATATGAGTCTACACTTCAGAAGCGAAGAATTTACAACGTGAAAAACCAGAGAAAAGTCATTAAACTGTTTAACGTACATGTTAATTTTTCTGAATCACAGCCTTCTGGTTTAAAACGTTGTTAATTCCGTTCCGTAATGTTACGAAACGTTTTTCTCTGGCGATACATTTTGGTTTTTAACGGTTATAAGACATAAGTATCTCCCTAAGTATTTGCTAGTCCCTAAGTATTTTTTTCCTTCGACTAACAATGTTTTCTAACTTATAAAGATCAGCCAAAAAATCGAAGCTTTATAATTAAACTAGGTGGTATAGGTATATATATATATATATATATATATATATATATATATATATATATATATATATATATATATATATATATATATATATATATATATATATATATATATATATATATATATATATATGAGTAGCCAAAATTATTTTTGCAGAGGATTCTTAAAATTTTTAATTTTATTTTTAACTTGAAAATCTTGGAATCGACAATAAAATTACCAGCTTTCAAAGTGGATTTTTGAAGATTTTTAATTTTATTTTTATCATGGAAATCCTGAAGTATCTTGACCAATGCTCATCAAACCTAGTTATAAGAACAATCCAGCAATTACTAATCCAGCTTTGAAAGTGGATTTTTAAAATTTTTAACTTTATTTCTATCCTGGAATATCCTGGAAGTAGCCAAACCAATTTCCATCAAATCTGGCTAAGTACCATCCCCAAATTGTCAGCTTTCGAATAAAAATAATTATTAAACGCATTAAAACTGGTTGAACTGTTTATTGCTTAAAACAAGATTGTTCAAAAAAATTCCGGTGGAGTACTTTTAGCCACTCATGCGCTCATGTCACCTAGTCGAAATAGTTAAGTGAAAGTCCCATCAATTACCTTTTCAACGGATTTTTTGTAATGCAAACCAAAAAGAACAAATAATTTTAAGAACTTTGGTTTTGATATCTATTCAGATAGACTGTGTCATGGTCTATTAAACTATTATATTTAAACTCTATTTACATTATTATTGTTACTTATTATTCAATTGTATTTTGTAAACAGGATAAACATAGATTAAACATTTAGATTAATCCCTTGCAACAAAACTAGGGCCTTCACATAATAGGGGCCTCCATAACTGGAATTATACACAACTCAAAAAACAAACGGTGCAACAGAATTTTTTTTTTTGCTCGTCAACTGTATTTTTGTTCCCCTTACAAGGGGCTTCTACATGAAAAAAGTACCCAGGGCCCTCTCAAAGGTAAAATCCAGCCCTGCCTACATATGAAAAGAACTTTTCTTGTAATAATAGCACAGAACATTGAATAAATACAAAATAATTTTTTTTTTTCAAATGTGAAAAAAATACAATTATACTAATGTTCCGGTTTCATAACCCCATTGTATGTAAACACACTAATGATAAATACTTTTTATCAAAATTCATCAAAGATTATAATTAACTACTATAATAAATTAGTATTATCTATTATCATCAGGTATCGGATTTCTTTCGGATCAGCCAGTTTCGTCTTTAGCATATGGAGGTATACATATTGCACTCAATGTGACTAAAAGTTCAAAATATTTTCATAAAAACAACGTACACAAGTTACATACACACACATACATATGTGTATCAAAATATTATTTATACGTATTTTATGTAAACATCCTTATTTTTCTTTTATTTATTACCTGCACAATTGAAAAGTGCCACTGTAATTTTAATTGAGTATCAAAAGTATTTTTGTTTATATTATGTATGTGATTTATGTGACATGTCATTTAAATTAAATAAATTCCTCTTTTTTTATTGTTTTTAATTTTGAGAAATTTTGAGAGAATTTGTTTTTCAATAATAAAAAATCTTAGTAAATACGTAGGTCTTTGCTATTATAGTGGACCGTCTAAATATTCAACAACTTTTCAATATATTTTACAAAAAATTTTTTCCAATTTTTTGAATTTTCTTACTTTCGTCAAATAAAAAATGCTGTTAGTATTCTAAATGGTGAAAAATGTAATTTTTGACCAATTATATTCATTCAAATGTGCATAATTTAATGTAATTTAGTTGCAAAATTTTATTGAAATAATTACGGTCCTGACCTGTCCGAAGAAACCCGGTACCTAATTATCATTATTTAGCCCTAATTACAATTAGATATATCAGTTAATAACACATACAAGAAATTATCGTTTTCAAAATATTATTCAACCGTTGATTAATTACGAGTTGATTTGTGTTAATTGTTATTTACAAATTAAACGAATTTACAGCTAATTAATATAATTTCAGTGTATAATTACTGTTTTAAAAAATATATAATTATAAATTGTGTACAACTTCTAGAAAGTAACATCACAACAAGAAACAAAAATTACCAAATATCGTTAAGTTTGTAGTAATTGTAGTAATCTTTATGCAAGCCATTTAGTCCTCCAAGCTCCTAGAAGTATTCGAAACTCAGGAGACATGGAGACATGGTAGCAATCCAAGCCACGATAAAAGCGATTTTATTATCCCGAATATTACAGTTAGATAGTAAAAAATTGACCAAGTGTATGTTAAAGGCGCATTAAGTCAGGATTTCGAGTCAATTAATGTTAAAATTAGCCTTTGATTTGTTAATAACATGATTATCTGAATTTTTTACGTTTTAAATAGGTATATTATTATGAATTTTTAAAAAAAATCAATAATAGTTTTTTAAAAAAACGACACTATCTATTAAATTATATTAAGTCCAGAATTGATTATTTAAAAGTGGTCAAGTGCGGATATACCACTTACTGTAATGACAGACATGACGAATTTACATATAAGTATTTCATTTGTTTTGCTACGAAATCCTAAATACCCCTGTCGCAGCATTCTGCATAATATAACGAATTTCCGTTTATAAAAATTAGTTTTTCTCGGAAATTAGTTGACAGAAGAATAGTTTAAAGACCTTTTTTATGTATTTTTTTCTCCTCCTTTAAATGGTGTAAAAAGACTTCGCAAAAATTTTTAAATAAGTGGAAATTTTGGCAAATAACTAATTTTTTGCAAGAACAAAACCCACGTTCCTGGCATCCGACGTGTCTGGCTGACGAACTCATCCGAGAGTTTGGGACTTCAAAAGAAATAACTCTCGTCCTTTTGTGGGGTGACTCATAGCACCCTGTAGACACTAAAACCGCAGGAATTTTTTCGGAATTAACAGTCGCGTCACCCCTCAAAAGGATAAGAGTTATTTCGTTACACCCTGTATATATATATATATATATATATATATATATATATATATATATATATATATATATATATATATATATATATATATATATATATAAATAAATTTTATTCTTTTGAGGGGTGACGCGACTGTTAATTCCGAAAAAATTCCTGCGGTTTTTGTGTTTACAGGGTGCTATAAGTCACTTCACAAAAGGATGAGAGTTATTTGTTTTACACCCTATATATATATATATATATATATATATATATATATATATATATATATATATATATATATATATATTTCTGCCATAGTCCCGAGCTCAAGTCGCGTCATGACAGTGGCTGTAATAGCTGAATTCCATTCTGGAAAAATTTGCTAACCCGTTTCTCTAATAAAACATAATTCACGGAATTTTAGTACAAATACGATAAATATTATTTATAATAATTAATAAATAATTTTAATACAATGAAAATTTTTAACCGCAACGATTTTTATAGTTCGTTATATTTTTAAAATTGTTTATATAAATCATTAGTATTTGAATATAATTAGTAAATACCACTTCAATCAAAATAATAAAAAGGAAATTATTATTCTTATTAATTACAAATAATAATTAACTGCCACTATCGGTGCATCCTGTTTTACGCAAAAATTGTGTAGATTATAATTTTGTACTAATGATTTTACAAGTGTATGATGTTAAATTGTCACAATCTCAAAATTCCATTATGCTAATTAATTATACTCTCTTTTTATTGCAAAAAACATTAAAAATTATTCTAATTATGTAAATGGCTTCCTTGCCTAATTGAAGAAGCGAAGGAAGTTGCAATAGCAAAATTACCTATATAATTATTTTATTACATACGGACGAAACACGGGCGACTTATGTCAAACAATATTTTATCACTATCCCTCACATTTACATCATTTCTTTCGAGTTACACCAGCAAAACGACCGTAAATTTTGGAAAAAAAGTCTTGAAATTACCTAATAAGAAAACTAAAAGGGCCTTTTAGACGGTCATATCAGTTCTCAGTTCAGTTTCAGTTTCTGTTCTCGTTTCATTTCATTTCGGAAGAAGGTTTGTTTTTGCACGGCCCGTTCAGTTCTCACTGTTCCCAGTCGTTTCAGTTCTTTGTATAATCTGAGTTACTCTAAACAAAGTGTTTCGCTTTAAAAGTTTTCAACTCATATTCTTATACTAATTTAAAAGTGCTAATATAATAACTCGTGGATGAATACTATTTTTCATTGCAATAGCGTTAGCTTTGGTGCTGAAGAAAGAGCGGAAGAAAAGAAGCTAGTGGAGTAAAGCTTGGCTTCTTAAGGGAGGAGTTCATGCCAGAAACGGCTAATAAACTAATTTTTTTCGAATTTTTTCGAATCTCGTTTTTTGTTTTTATTTTGTTCTGTGGTACTTTATAAACACGGTGATATATAAAACATGGCCAAAAAAAATTTTTTTCAACTAGAAAAATAGTTTTAATAAACAGTGAGTAAACCGCTTCTTTTGTTATTATTTTTGTTTTTTACCGTTTCTCGAAAGTTGTGTTTTTCCCGACAAGGAAAATCATATCTCAAGTTGTAGAAAAGATAGAACCTTAATTTTTTTAAAATTTTGTTCATAAACATATTGCGCATAAAGTGGAGTATGCTTTTTCCATTTGAACAATTGTAACTATTTTTAAACATTTTTTTTTTTTTTAATAAAAAATTGGGTTTTGTAATTTTTAGAAGTTTGGGATTACAGTTTTATAGTTAATTTTGAAAATTACCTGAAACCCATACTCAGCTTTATGGACAGGTCCTTTAGGAATAAAATAATGAAAAAATATTTAAAAAATATTCATTACTTTTTGAGATATGGCGTTCCTTGTAAACGCTTAAAAACTTGAGAAAAAGGGCCGCCTCCCCCTACAGGGAAGAGTAATGAATGTTTCAAAAACAAAATTTTCTATTTGAAACCCTCCCTAATTTGGAAAAAAATTTCAACAAGCAAAATAATCATAAATAAAAAAGTTGCTTTTTTATTTGAACCCCCCCCCCCTTAAAAGAAATTCATTGTCGCATATAAATTTAATGAAGGAACTTCGCTTAGAATCATGTGATTGGTTGAATGAATAAGAATACGTATCTCCTATTCCGTCCTGATTTTCATCCTCGCCGTCCATGGTATTAACACTATTAACACTTGTTACAGTCGGCTGTTGGTCGTTGACGAACGAAAGGAGATCATAATACCATAGTGATGGTTTGTATACTTCCCCAGTTCCTGCTCCACTTCTTTCACTGTCCTTAACTTTCTTATCTTCTTTGTTATAAGTTGAGCGTAGGCTACGTAGGCTATTTATATTTTAGATTTTACCATAGCGATTTACCATCGTATTCTTTATATTTCTTTAATAGAAGAGTGTAAGCAGCTTCCCTAATATTTACATTGTGGTAACGTACATCTGTCTTATTCCATGAACACGGTAAGGTTTTATAAATTTTAATAAATTCGACAACAAAATCGTGATCCTTGTTGGACATAGCGACAGTTGCCTATATAAAATGCGCACTTTGTCAGATTTTCAAGAAAACCGACGTGAGCGAACGGATTGAGGTATGACGCGCTTGTTTACACATAGGAATTTTAAGAACTGAAATGAAACAAATAGGTCTATCCATCCTGTCAGTTCTCAGTCTCCAGTTCAGTTCTCCTTTCAGATTTTAGTTTTTACACGTAGGAAAAACTGACAGTTTGACTGAAACGGAAACTGAACTGAGAACTGACATGACCATCTAAAAGGCCCTTTATTGTACAGGGTGGTCCAGAATTATGTACCGTAATTGCTGGAGCTGATAGTATGTTCAAAAATAATGGTGCCTTTTCATCTACACTTTTTTCCAAAACTCAATAATAAGTGAGATAAAGCAGAGGGGTAAAATGTAGAGGGGTGGAACGAAACTAACTTCTTATTTTAAAAACAATTTTGGGCGCTTTTGATTACTCGATTCATAATCAAGGGGTGCGTATGAACATTAAGATAATTAAATTTATGGTATCAATTATTCCATCACTTATGATTAGGGGATAATTTGGAAATAGATACTTCTACTTTAAATTACTCGAAAACGGTAATATTTATCGAAATGTAAAAAGTATACCTTTTTTGCGTGAAATTGTCTGAGGAATCATATTATCAAGGATATTGTTTAAATAATTGCAAGTTAAAAAAGTAAAGACGTGATAACTCACACCTACCACCCAAAACCACCCCTTAGTCATGAGTGGTGGAATAAGTGTTGACATAAACTTAATCCTTCTAACGCAAAATAAACACCCCTAAAATATCAATCCGTTATTCAAAAGCGTTTGGAAAATATTTAAGAAATAATGGCTTTCGTTTCACCCCTTTACAGAATTGTATCTCCCTTATTATTGAGTTTTGAAAAAAAGTGTACATGAACAGGTACCATTATTTTTGAACGTACTACCAGCTCTAGCAATTACGGTACATAATTCTGGACCACCTTGTATATATGTGTAAAAATAAAGAAAAATTAACTTAAGGGGAGAAATAATTTTCGGACTAACAAATATTTGAAAAGCTACAAAAGCAAAAATTTTTTTGAAATTTATACCAAATATCTGTGGAAAAATATTTTTTAATGCAAAAGTAGACGAAAATTTTCGGAAAATTTAAATTTTTTTAATTTAAGATTCTTAATTTTTTATAATAATTTTTTGATATTTTTTTGATTCACTACATGAAAAATTTTTTTTTAAATTTTCAGCTGATTTTCTAATAATTGTTAATAAAATAGATAGTTGATAATTGATAATAGTGCCAGCAAACCAGACAAAAAAAACATTTTTATACTTTTCTCCGAGCTCCTTACCGATGGCTTCAGGCTTCCTTTTCAGAGCCGAGCTCACGCCCGACAAGAGGGTGGGGTAGCCAGGGTTGCAGTCTTTTTGCTCACTACTTATACTTATTGGGAGGAAATTTTTTAAAAATGCGGCTTATTCCCGGGGCCCGCCATTTCTCTCCACGGCCTTGGCTGGACCCCGGGTTATAGCCCCAACTATCCTCCCCTCTCGTCAAGCCTGACCGTGATTTTTCTTCACCGTCCAAAACAAAAAAAATTTTCGTAACTCGCTAAGATCATAGTAAATAAAATACCAAACCTCAAAAATATAGATCTTGTCCGTTGTCTTTCAATTAACAAAATCAATGTACATACGGTAACAATATGGGCTACTGCTAACTTTTTGGAAATTCCGAAAAGAATATATATACTACTAACCCCAGTGACTTCACTGATCGTAAAGGTCTTATTGACAGTTACATTTTGGCTCGCGCCTGTTCTATATCGATGAAATTAGGTTAAGTAACATTTGATTTTAAAAGATTTCACTATCTTTATAATAATTTAAAAGAAATTCTTAAAAGTTTCTGTTTAAAACAAGAAGAATATAAAAATATTCAACATAAATATTACCCATAATTATATTAAAATTCAGTTTATTAACGTAACCTACCAAAAAAAGACACATTCTAATTAAGACAAAGAAATGTTATGGTATAAAAATTTTCTTTTTACACAAAATAATTATTGTAATTTACACTTAAAATGAAAACAGAATCTTAAATTTATTAAATTATGCATTCTTTCTCATCAACAGGTAACACTTGCTAATTTAAATAACAAAAATCACTAATTAATTTGTTTAAATAAAAAAATTGAGACAGGAGAAACGCATATTACTTGTTTATGCGCAATAACTTTTTTTTGGTACTATTAAAGAGTACGAGTACATATCAGGGGCGTAGCTACCGCCGTATCAGCCGTATCAATGATGTGGGGCCCCCGAGCTACAGGCACCCCAAACGTGTGTAAGCATTGATGAGTTATCACAAGATGAGAGAATTTCAGACCCGGAATCATACTTCAGAGTCAATGTATAATATTGTTGTTTAGATATATTAATTTCTCAAACTAAACAAAGATTTCAGAGCCTTTGTGATCTGAGTAATATGTTCGAAGTATTACAACCGAAGAAATTCCTATCTTCTTCAAACGAAGTGATAAAAACGCTTCCGGAAAACTGTCGGCTAAATACAGTAAAGACAACTCAATTAATCTTTATGAACAATTAATTACTCTGAAAACATGCTTAAAATCTGAAATTCAAAAAATTCATTCCATTGAGAAACTCATAGAATTATTGCTAATAAAATTCAATAGCCTTGCATTCAGTTTTCCGGAGGTAATAACAGCATGCTTTCTATTCTTGACCCTTCCAGTTACAGCCGCAACAGCTGAAAGAAGTTTTTCAAAATTAAAACTGATAAAAAATTACCTAAGGACTTCGATGGGGCAGGAACGGCTATCAGACTTGTCACTATTGTCTATAGAGGCAAAAATTTTAGAAAAACTGAAACCGTCTTCAGCCATAGATGAATTAATAAATTAGTTTGCCGAAAAAAAGGCAAGAAAAGTGTATATTTAATTCGAATTGTTTGGCTAGTTCAATTTCTAGGAGGAAGCGATAACTTATAATCAATAAATATTTATTTTAATTTAATGCAAGCATTTTTGTTTCTTTTGTGAAAAATCTTTACCCTTAATTTGGGCCCCCAACTAATTTTGATACAGGGCCCCTCCAAGGCACGCTACGCCACTGGTACATATCGCCCCTTGAGAATAAAACTGTTGCAACTGCAAAATCACTAATTTTAAGATATTAAAGAAATAAGATTTTGAAGAAATTTAAAACCGAATAACTTTTTTCCAAATCATCTTAGAACTTTAAAACTTTGCTAGGTTCATTCTAACAGTTAGTTTTAAATGTTGTGATAAAAATTTTGTCGAGAAAATTCATAGTTTAAATTTTCATTGCAGTTGTAACCAAAAATTTTTTAGTTATTTTACAAAAAGTTGCATTCTGTTTAGGATTATAATGTTATATCTGCAAATAATACATTTTTTCTTAATTATTTCACAAAATATTACTTTTTGTTGGTGACGCAAAGTTGTATCTGCAACTAATACTTTTCAGAAATTTTGAAAATTTCGCTTTATATAATTTTATACTGGCAATTGTTTAAGGTAACAAATTCCATAATTATATTACAGATAGAGATGGGCAACGGGAAAATTCCTAGTGGGAATTTTCCCGGGAATATTCCCATTTGGGTAATTATTAAGTATTTTCCCGGGAAAATTCCCAAGGTAACACATTCCATAACTGTATTACGGATAGAGATGGGCAACGGCAAAATTTCCGATAGGAATTTTCCCGGGAATATTCTCATTTGGGTAATTATTGAGTATTCTCCCGGGAAAATTCCCGAAACCTGAGTAAAAACGATTACTTACAATTAGCTGTGCTATTTTACAAATGCGTTTTTAATTAAAGACCGCGACACCGGTCCCTCAATTTACGTGAATATTCGTTTCATGGGGATTCAATTTATGCGGATAAAAAATCGCGTAAATTAAATCCGTCATTATAAAAAAAAGATACTGGAAATAAAAGCTACCAAAAATTGTAGAGAATTTTATAATACTTTAAATGATAACGAAAATGTAGAAATTTACACGTTAAAATTTTAAAAATATCGTTTTTTTCGATATCGATAATTTTCGATAACGAAAAATAGGTTTTGACAGTCCCAATATATTAGGAATACCCACAACTTGCTTCGCTTAAGCCTTCAAAAATTTCGTTATTTTTGAGCTACGATGTACCGTTTACGAGATATTTACGACCAAAGGTTTACGTTTTCGAAAAGTATTGAAAACTAATTTTTTTGAAAATATTTTATTGGTGACAAAACCAATTTGACTAATCAGTCTGAATCAATTAATTATAATCAGTTTATGATGAGTAACTCGGTATCGATAATTTTCGATAACGAAAAGTAAGTTTTGATAGTCCCAGTATGTTCGGAATACCCATAACTTGCTTCGCTTAAGCCTTCAAAAATTTCGTTATTTTTGAGCTACGATGCACCGTTTACGAGATATTTACGATCAAAAGTTTACGTTTTCGAAAAGTATGAAAACTAATTTTTTCGAAAATATTCTATTGCCTACCAAAGAAATGGGACTAATAGAGTATAAATTCAACCATTATACAATCAATTTATAATAATTTGTTAGACATTTAGTAGTAAAAGCAATTAAACACATTTAACAGAAAATATTATGTTATTTATTCTTCTTTTCTTCTATTACAACTATTAGGAGTATGTAGCTATTAGGGATATGCTGCTACAATTTTATTTTGTTTTTGGATTTTAATTTACTTATATGGTTTCTTACATTTTCTTTTATATCAATATTTTGCCGATTGAAGTTTTTCACACGTTTGTCTGTTTTTAATATACAAATATTTCGATTAAGCTTTTAGTTTACTTTTCTAGTTTACATTTTATCTTCTACTCAATATCCTGATTTAATTTTTGTTTTTACCGGAAAACTTTCTAAGTTTTCAGTGAATAACGTTCTGACCCTGTATTAATTAAACCTTTTTGTATATTTGTCGCCCGTAAATCGCGATTTCGCTTTCGTTTCTTTCGTTCCGAAACAGGTGTTGTTAAATTTCCATTAGTATTATTTGGGAAAGTTTCGTCCAAATTTAAATATATATCCGAATTAACAGTAATAGTTAAAGCAGAAGACAGAAACTGTCAATTATTTAAATTTAAATGGATAAAATTATTTAAATTGTTTAAATTATATGGTTTAAATTGTTTAAATTATAAGATTATATTCAGAAAGAGCTGTTAAATTAATTTTTTCTTTATCAGCGTCCATATTTTGAAATTAAAATAAATTATAATTATATTTTAATAACAATAATGCTACGAAAGAATTCGTCTAAACTCAATAAACATTAAATATGGCTAAAATTGTGAACATCATTATTCATTTACATTGTAAAATGATAACAGAAGAAGGAATACCAAAATGCGTGTAGTTCTGTATGTACCTACAATCCACTCTAACTAACATGTAGCCACTTAATAAAAGAAATCACATACATATACCTTTTTTAATCTAAATAAAAAGTTAATTTTTTGTTTTCTCTTTGTTACAACTGCACATGTAACAAAAATTTTTTAAACCATTTATTCTTAGACCGTTAAAATTTAAAAAAAGTTTATGAGCTATAACTTTTTTATTTTCTAGAATTTTAGGATGAAAATTTCACCAATCGATAGCTTAAATGTAGCTGAATCCAATGATATAAAAATCTCAAAAACGAAAAATTTGCAGTTGTAACAGTTTTATTCTCAATGTGCGATATTTACATTTGTTACTGAGGAAATTATGCATCAAAGGCTCAAAGGTGTAGAGAAATGTCCATTATTCACTCTATTTCGACCAATGAAATCATCGTATTAGGCATTATTCACTAAGTTGCAGTTGTTCAGAAAAATAAATATATTATCAAGTTTTATTTTCACACATGTTGTGAAGTAAGAGTAAAGAATTAATTTAAATTTTATATTCAATTTTATTCAGATCAAAAAGAAAAAAAGTCGTAAAAAAAATATAGTATACTACTCGCGTGCAATGGTTATTCGGATACTCTCATTCGAATGAATAACGACACTCGCCTCGTAAACTCTGCTCATGGCTGCATCATTACACGCTCATTGAGTAATATACTATTATCAAAGTCAGAATATTTTTACCAAAATATAGTTTAATGATCCCATGTCAAGTTATTAGCATATAATATATTATGTATTACAAAATCAAAATAATTGACCAATTCTTCTCAAATATTTAAAATAGCTGATGATTGATTATTTGTCTAAATTAGTTATTTAATTTGTATTTGCTTAAAAAGAAAGTTAATTAATTAACCATGAGAATTTATTCGGAATTAAACAAGAACACTTTTTTGTGTTAGGTATTCGAAAAAATTCGGACTACACAACCAGAATTACTGAAGAAAATCATTGCATTGGATGGCGATATTACAAAGGAAGATTTTGGTCTATCCGAGGACACCATTAAAACTCTTCAGGACAGTGTGAGTGTTGTGTTTCATAATGCAGCCTCGTTAAAACTGGAAGCTGATTTAAAACATGCTATCACATTTAATACGCTGGGTACAAAATATGCAATGGAATTTTGTTGTAAATTACCAAAATTGGAGGTAAGTCATCTAAACCCATTAAATTTTTCAACAAAATTAAAAGGAATTAATATGTATGAAGAAACAGTATAAATTAATTATTTACCGAACAGTTGTATTATGTTTTACAAAAAGAATTATTAATTTTTTTTTTTAAATAGATATCGTGACTAATTTACTTTTACCAAAAAAAAAAGTAAATTAATTTAAATTTCATTCAAACAGTAGGCATATTCATACAAGAATTCCAATTAAAATAAAACCAGTGAGCAGTGACGCTACATCAGTTAAGTGCAGTAGCGATACGAAGAGTCTGCAAAGTGTGCTACCGCTTAGTCTCACGTGTTAAAGGGTCTCTAGTGGCGATTTTAGCAGATAGGCCGGGTAGGCCCGGGCCTATCCAAAAATTTTGAAAAAATGACAAAAGCAAGAAAAAAATGTCTAGGGCCCCAAAGTGGATTAATCCGCTCTGTCGGCACTTTATGTTTAAAGACACTTTGTGTCAAACGTTTAAAAACAATTCTTTAACCCTGAGTAGATTTCTCTTAGCCTGGAATCATTTCCGCCATTGATAACCATTAAGTTGTGTAATATGAAATATCATTTTCAGACAAAAAATATCGTCACTTTTTTAAGCGTTAGAGAAATGTTTAAAAGCCATTCTTTAACTCTGAATATATTTCTTGTAGCTTGGAATCATTTTCGCCATGATCTGAAAAAATATTAGGTCGTGTAATATGAAATATCGTTTTCCGACCACTTAGTCGATCGTTTAATTCAGACAAATATCGACACTTTTTTAAGCATCAGAGACTTGTTCAAAAGTAGTTCTTTAATTTTAAATATAATTCTTGCAGGCCGGAATTATTTCCACCATTATCTTTTATCTGTAATATTATTACTAGGTCCTGTGGTATGAAATGTCGTTTTCAGACCACTTGGTGGAGAATATAATTCAGATAAACCATCGACGTTCAGGGTCGGATCATCGCATAGGCAAATTAGACAAATAGTTAAGGCCCGATATTTTGAAGGATCTGGTCAAACTGTCTATTTTGAATATTTGAATCAATATTTCTATATCTATTTTGAATATTTGTATTAATTTCTCACATTATTTAGTTTTGTTTTATATTTATTTTTTATAATTTTTGTGTGCTATATACATATATATATATATATATATATATATATATATATATATATATATATATATATATATATATATATATATATATATATATATATTGTAAGGGCGTGAGGGGGGCTGGTAACAACAAAATACCTAGAGTCGCAAAGTGCGTTTATATATAGACTCTCTTAAGTGGTATATGATTAACTGAAATGGCTTGTAAATGTTAAAAACCACGAAAAACGTCCACATTTTTCGGGCCTTCCCAAAATAAAAATCATAAAATCGCCCCTGAAGGCCTCG
Source organism: Brachynemurus nebulosus (assembly GCA_035578155.1). Lineage (NCBI taxonomy): Eukaryota > Metazoa > Arthropoda > Insecta > Neuroptera > Myrmeleontidae > Brachynemurus > Brachynemurus nebulosus. The sequence continues at coordinate 1,813,164 of JAPWDM010000019.1, read as the reverse complement.
CTTTATCTCAAAAAGCTCATAAAGCTTTACTCCTAGATATGTATTCAAAGCATAAATTCATGTTGGAAATCTAGAAATCCACAAAATTTTGTCATTTTGGCCGGCTCGGTTAAAATTGTTGCCATTTTCGTACTTTTAAACGACTACAGCTATATAAATTACTGCTTAAATGCTTACAGTTGTTGCAAATAATTATCAATTTTTTTGAAAAAGTTCATTTTGAATAAAAAATAGCTTCTTGTTATATTTAATTTTTTTTTTTTTGGTGAAAAATGCTTCTTTTGATCAAAAGAAAATTCACCAAAAAAGGTTTTGGAAACCTAGTAAAACATCCTAGAAATTTTTTTTTGTTTTTACGAAATAGTTCTAGAAAAACGTTTTATTTAAACATTTGTTTGAGGTGATTTAAACCAAACAATACTAGAGCGGACTTTATTACTTTCTTTAACTATAATAAGGAATGGTGAATGAAAACGTTTTAAAGATACGCAGTTCCTCTTTCTAAAACACAGTCTATATATCAGAAAGGGGAGCCTTGCAAAACTCTTGTCTACTTCCAGTTTTAATTTAGCTCCATCAAGACTTCTTTCAAGCGAAATATAAATCAGATTTTTTATTGGTTACTTCCTCTAGAGAAAAATCTTTAAAAAATTATTAAATGAAATATTAGAAATAAATTTTGGTTAGTAAAAAATATGATTTTATTTATAAGCTTTCCTATAAGACACAAAACTACAAAAACAATGATATCTCAAACGTCGTGCTCACAGAATATTACAGAACGAACGGAACGAACGGTAGTATCTCTATACTACTGAAACCAGTGTAGCGACAAAGGATAAAAAATATCCCACCAATATGTTATATATGTGCACGCGGAGTTGTGTGTGTTAGTGCGATAGATGGTTATGTGTATGGGTGTCTTGCATACGCATATACATAACACGCATGTGGCACGCATCATGCACGTATATCACGTATACCGTGTCAACAGGACGGCAACAATATGACAACAATTGAAACACACCCATTGGTAGCTACTAAGTGAATGACAACATAGTTCTGCAAAATGCACATAAATACCCATAAGTGATTGCAGAAAAGAGATAGTTGTATTCTTTCCAGTGTTCTATGGTCGTGATTGCACAGCGGAAGCGGGAAGTCGGAGCTACTGTAATTCAATATGTACCATCGCACACATTTTCATAGCTCAACTACAATTGCGTGAGCCATTAACATTGATTTATCAGATATCTATCGGATTTAAATTGTAATTCGTGATTTTATTTTTACAGTTACATATTGCTAAGAGCACATTTAATCAAAAATTTTACAATCATTTCGTGAAAAAAGAACTCTACTATATTTACAATAACAATATATCAAAATAAAAGTAATTATGTCAATTTTAAGTCAAATTAACTTGAACATGCTAATCTCGCCAATCGCCACTGCAACACTGAATACAAATCATCGAATATATTTCATACGTAATACCTGAATTATCATGTAACAGGCAGGTTAATATATTTTTGTCAAACAAGTGTAATTTTCCAAGTAACATTTAAGAAGAGAGACGTAAAAAAATTAAATAGAAAATAAAATTAAACGAAAATTACCAATTGCCACTGAAATTCTTACTTTTACTAACGACAATTATTTTTTATACAAAAAAAAAAAAAAAAACAATACATTTTCGTAAAAATTTATTTTAACAGGAAGTTATTAAAACTCGCGTTAAAAATTATGTAAAATTAAATATCATTTTTAAACATTATACATAATTATAATACCTATATGTAGTCTAGATTTCATTACGGTAATTTTAAAAAAAATTAACTCCTATCACTGGCGTATAAAAATATATTATGGTGGATGCGCTGTGCAATTTTCCCCTAGCTCTGAGATTATTACTCTATTATCTAAATTTATTTGAAGTATTTATTACATTTTAATTTTAAATTGAAATAAAATTCAATCGGCGAGCAAGTTTTTTAACAAATTAGAGCATTATTTTTACAATTCCGAGACTAAAATACCCAAGGGACTAAAAATACTTTTCTCCCGCTTTTAAGCCAATCAACAAACAGAATTTACAGAGCATCGCCAATCAGCAAGTGAAATTTAACTTAAATAACGTTGCCATGTATTTTAAAACAATAAACAAATTCAAGCTTTTAGAGAAACACTAATTTGTATTGTCTAATTTGATTAATTTATTAAATTATACTAGCTGTAATAGTATTTCATGCAATTTTAATGACCTTTGAATAATTTTTTCCTAGTTTTTAGCGAATTTCCAGAAAGAATTCTGGAAATTCAGCTATTACAGCCACTCTCATGACACGACTTAAGACCGGCACTATGGCAGAAATTTGTTTTGAGGCCCCTAGAACCCAAAAATAATATTCACTAAAATTTATATATATATATATATATATATATATATATATATATATATATATATATGTATGTATGTATGTATATATGTATTAGCACGATAACTCATCAGGAAAAACCGCTAGCTTTACGAAATTTGGTGACAACGTTGGAAATCCAAAAATCTTGGATGAGTTCTTCAGCCAGACACGTCGGATGCCAGGAACATGGTTTTTGTTCTTGCAAAAAAATTAGTTTTTTGCCAAAATTTCCACTTATTCAAAAATTTTTGCGAAATTTTTTTACACCATTTAAAAGAGAAGAAAAAATTACATAAAAAAGGTCTTTAAACTTTTTTTCTATGTCAACTAGTTTCCAAGAAAAACGATGTTGTTTAGAATGTGATTATTTTATCGTATAAAGTGTGAATTTAATCACATTCTAAGGACATATTCGACACAATATGGATATTTTGTATATAACATTATTATATTATAGAATCCTTTTGGATACGATCACATAATTTTATTGTGATACATGTATAAGGGTACAAGACCATTTCATTATCCGTACTACCATTATGCGTACGGTTTGTGTGTGTTGTATATACATATACAGTCTAGGTGAGAAAACTTTTAAACAAAGATTTTTATGTAAACAAGTCTTAAATTTTAGCGAATTTCCAGAATGGAATTCAGCTATTATTTAACATATACAGGCGATTATTTTGAAAGTTAACATAAATATATGATAAAATTTCCAGAATGGAATTCAGCTATTACAGCCACTGAGCCCGGCCTGAGCCCGGCACACTGACCTCAACCTGAGCCCGGCACTATGACAGAAATTTGTTTTGAGGTCCCTAGAAACCGAAAATAATAGTCACTAAAATTTATATGTATATATATATATATATATATATATATATATATATATATATATGTGTGTGTGTGTGTCCGCGCGATAACTCTCGAACGAAGTATCCAATTTTTACGAAACTTGGTGAAAACATTAGAAGTCCCAAACCCTTGGGTGAGTTTGTCAGCCAGACACGTCGGATGCCAGGAACATTGGTTTTGTTCTTGAAAAAAATTAGTTTTTTGCCAAAATTTCCACTTATTCAAAAATTTTTGAAAACTTGAAAGTCGTCCAAGAATGAAATTCAGCTATTACAGCCACTGTCATGACGCGACTTAAACCCGGGACCATGGCAGAAATTGGTTTTGAGGTCCCTAGGAACCGAAAATAATATTCACTCAAAGGCTGTTAGCGGATAAGCATGGGTAGAAATGCCCCCGCACGAATTGTGTTGCTTTTTTTTCTGCTAACTGCTTTCGATATAAGATTACAATTTACTGAGTTTCAACCTTTAAAAACTCACCCTTTGGGGGTAATAAATTATTTTTTGAAAATCACAAAAAATTTATAACTTTTTAGTGGCTTGACGGATTTGGCTGGAATTTTTATATGTTTTAGATACCTCTATAGTGTACCTCAGAAAAAATTATCAGCTTCAAAAAAAAATTATAACCCCCCCCCCAAAAAAAATTGTTTAATTTTTCAATATTTTTTTTCATCAACTTGTAGCTATAGTACAATCACCAAAATTTTTTTGCAGGCTTCCTACTATGACCGATATAACATAATTTTTTCAGATTTTTTCTCCGGGTGCGTCATAGTTAAAAAAAATAAAATGTCCAAAAAGATTTTTTTTTCAAAGTTATGTTCGTTGTACAATCACCAAAATATTTCTACAGGCTCCTCACTATGATTAATAGAACATATAATTGTTCCAGAATTTTTTTCCGGGTGCATCATAATTAAAAAAATTGAATGTCCGAGAATATGTTTTAGAGATAGGCATAGGCTTCCGGGTACTCAATCGATTGGAAATCGTTTACACATTTTGAATATGTCCATAAAAACATTTGTGATTGCTTAGTTTTCGAAAAAAAAAAATGGTCGACTCAAATCTTCAAATTCCGCAATCAGCCAAACACTTTGGTGAAAAAAATTTTGGTGATTGTACCATAGCTACAAGTTGATGAAAAAAAATATTGAAAAATTAAACCATTTTTTTGGGGGGGGTTATAATTTTTTTTTGAAGTTTTTCTGATTTTTGTGATTTTTATTTATTTTTGATTTTTTCTGAGGTACACTATAGAGGTATCTAAAACATATAAAAATTCCAGCCAAATCCGTCAAGCCACTAAAAAGTTATAAATTTTTTGTGATTTTCAAAAAATAATTTTTTACCCCCAAAGGGTGAGTTTTTAAGGGTTGAAACTCAGTAAATTGTAATCTTATATCGAAAGCAGTTAGCAGAAAAAAAAGCAACACAATTCGTGCGGGGGCATTTCTACTCATGCTTATCCGCTAATAGCCTTTATATATATATATATATATATATATATATATATATATATATATATATATATATATATATATATATATATATATATATGTCCGCACGATAACTCTCGAACGAAGTATCCAATTTTTACGAAACTTGGTGAGAACATTGGAAGTCCCAAGCCCTTGGATGAGTTCGTCAGCCAGACACATCGGATGCCAGGAACATGGTTTTTGTTCTAGCAAAAAATTAGTTTTTTGCCAAAATTTCCACTTATTCAAAAATTTTTGCGAAATTTTTTTACACCATTTAAAAGAGAAGAAAAAATTACATAAAATACCCCTGTCGCAGCATCCTGCATAACATAGCGAATTTCCATTTACAAAAGTACGTTTTTCTCGGAAACTAGTTGATATAGAGTAATTGTAAATAAAAAAAACCTTCTTTATGTGATTTTTCCGCCTCATTTCGCCAAATTTTTTTCACGAAAAATGTCCAAAACCCCGTAAACGTTTTCACGAAATGTCTTAAAAATAAGATGTTTCGTTCTTGAGTTATCGTGCGAGCACATTTATATATATGTTTACTAAGTGTCCGCACAATAACTCAAGAACGAAACATCTTATTTTTAAGAAATTTCGTGAAAACGTTTACGGGGTTTTGGACATTTTTCTTGAAAAAAATTTGGCGGAATGAGGCGGAAAAATCACATAAAGAATTTTTTTTATTTACAATTACTCTATATCAACTAGTTTCCGAGAAAAACGTACTTTTGTAAATGGAAATTCGCTATGTTATGCAGGATGCTGCGACAGGGGTATTATTATTTTAAATTACCGTATTTTCCGACATATAACGCGCACCCCAAAATTTTGAATAATTTTTTAGTTTTTTTTGTATGTTCGCCGTATAACGCGCACCCGAACTTTGATAATAGAATAATGAATCATACACCTAACTAAAATAATGTTAATACATAAACTTATTGTATGGAATAATTTGAAAAGAAAACAATAAATTATTAAAACCTCGTCTCATTAGAATTGTATTATTATTAAATTTTTTTTATTTATTTGATAAATTACTTACTATTGACAGAATAATATATAATATTAAAATATTAAAATAAAAACTGTCATAATTTTTACAGAACTCAGTTTTATATCCGGCGCATAACGCGCACCACGAAATTTGGACAATATTTTTGGTGTTCAAGGTGCGCGTTATATGCTGGAAAATACGGTATTTAGAATTGAAAAAATAATATGTACAATATACACCACAGGACTAAAGTGTTTTTTTTTTATCCCCTCATATGAATTGTTGCCCTCGAACTTTTACAGGCCTTATGGCAACTTTACACTCGGGATTAACAGTCACACTTTAGTCCCTTGGTGTATAATATACTATTCATAAAAAGTTTTATACAAAGATATTTGTTATATTTTATGTATAAAGTTATGTACGTTATGTACTGCCAATATTTAATTAAGTAGCAAGACATTTTTTTGGCAGTATGTATTTACGCCTTTTTAAAATAGTTTTACATAACAAATTTGTAATGCATTTTGTCATAGCACTAATTTTTTTTATTTATTTAAAAAATAATCTAAGTAAAAGTAATTACTAAGATTGACTGAATCGATTTATTACTCTTTCTGACAATTAAACCGGTACCGATAATTATATAAATGTATGTATTTGCAATTATATTTTGTAAAGAACATGAGGTAGGTAAAAGAAGGGTGGTTTCAGTGGTTGATTTGAACTATTCCACCGACGCCACCATATGCAAAGTACGGAGGTAGGTGGCTGGGTGGTTGACTTAAGATACCACTGGTGCCACCATAATTGTAAAATATTAATAGTTGGTTGTAAAAGGTGGTAGCAATAGCCGTATTTAATTATATATATTTAGAATTAAAATATTGTTTATTTCGGGACGCAGTTAAATGGCTGAAAAACTACCCAGACGTGAATGTAGGAAACTGCATAACTCAATAATTAACGATTAACAATAAAGAAATATATTCTAAAATAAAATATAGAATTACAGAATTATTACCATGTTTGCGTTAAATACAGTTGCAATAAAAGAAACAATGTTTCATCAATAAAAGTTAAAATAATGCAAAAATACTTATAATCTAATTTGCCACGTATGCAAGCCGATTGGGTGGGGTTGGCGAACTTCTGCAAGTTATAAGAAAATATCCAAGGAAACCAGTAAAATATTAATTAATCAAATTTTAAATAAAATATACCAATCGGGTTGCATATGTGGATAAAAATATTAGGGAAGGAAATACATATTACCTCTCTCCTGGAGGATACACAACGCACTACACAAAATGACTTTACATTGTTAAAAGTACTTTACTACGTTTCCATACTGAATCTCAAAACTGAATCCATCTATATCGACCCGTCTCTGGGCCTCAAGCCTAGCTAGCTATGGTATTCCCCTAGCCTCGCGTATTGATCATTCGATTTCAGTTCTTTAGCGTTTCGCTGACTTAGCGATTTAAACAAAGACTTCTTTATTCCATTTTCAATTATTCATTTCTAGATGGATCGATACCGTTGTGTACAACAATAAGTCTACAATATGTTACTATATGGTTACAGTAGCGGGCATTATATTACACTTCCTCCCCCTTAAAATGAAAGTTAATTTTTCGTTCCTGTTTGGAAAGAAAAATCAACTTTTTATTCTATCTCAATTTCAATTAGAAACATGAATACATGCTCAATAATAAAAAAAAAAAAAAAAAATTTTTTTTTTTTAAATTACCTAAAATTTCAAAATAAAATTAAAATCTCTAATTAGATACGTGACATAACAAAAGTGAATAATTTCTTTCAAAAATCTAAATCATAATTTTTGATAATTCTCTTTACTCCTTAATGTTTGCTATTAATTATTTATGACAGTTCAAATCTAAAAACTTCACTTTTATTATGCATAATACAATACAATACATATAATTAAAGTAAACATCTAATTGTTTCAAATAAAAATAACTCTTATTTCTTTCTAAAAAAAATTATTAGTTCCTGCCTAATTATTCCAACTTTAGAAACTAAATTGTTTTTCACTATTACGATTACTAATTTCTTTCCTTTAATTTTATTATGTAATCATTCACATAATACCTTAACCATATTATACTTCAAATATAATTCCTTATACTTTAAATAATTAATTAAAATTTTCTTTTTTTTTTTTAAATTCCAAAACTTCTTTGAAAGAAATATAATAAAATACCTAATAAGTATGAAAAATAGAAAAATTATCTGTACTCTTGTTTTTTATGAAAGATTGTTTCCTTTCATGTTTTTGGCGGGCATCACTGGGCGATTATGTCCCGAGCTATCCCCCTTATGAATTCCTACAATGATTCATTTTTATTTATAATTTTTAATCAAAATTTACTTTTAAATCTATCTTCTTCACCAATTCATAGTGGAATTCTACTACTTTTGATTACAATATTAAACAAAATTGCTATTTATTTATTTATTACAGTAACTACTCCTTTGTTCCATAAAATAAATCGAAAATTATTGTCAAATCCGAGTATTCGTTATCAAGTTTGAATATCTTTCTTTTAAAATTCAATTTACCCTTACTTTCTGTTAAAATTGATTTATTCAAATAAAAATCTTAAGTTAGAATTACGATCAAGAACCCTATTCAAGTGATTTTATTCCTACTCAATTACTCTGTAATTTAATACTTATCGAAATTCTTAAAATAATTCAAAATTCATTCATAAGCGTATTTATGTACGTACTTTCGTCAGAAATTGTCAAATACTTCAAACAATCAAAATAGTTACCAATTAAAATATTTCAATTCATAAATTCTTTTTCTTCAAAATGGAACACCGTTAACATTTCCATAACTACATTATTTTCATAGATACGCTTATGTACTTATTTTTTTTTTTTTTTATTCTATTTTTTTTTTTTTTTAAATCTTAACTATAACACATAATGTCCAATTATTTAAGTCTTTAATTCACTTTTTCCATTTCATTGAGCCTCTTCAATTGATCTGGGTCATGGGTCTGTTCTTGGCGTTTCGGGTTTGGGAATAACTTGCGTTTGCTAAGGGGGTGGTTCATGACGTACTTCCATTGGGGAGTCGATGACTATAGGTTTCCAACTCGTGTTTTGACTTTACTACCATGGTACTACAGTGAACAGTAATGATGACACTGTCGAAGATGACATTTCTGAACGCATTTTGTTTTTTTGGACAACGATTTGCTACTTGCAGGGCGATTTCTTGGGCATCCATTTTTTCTTTTTGATGATAGTTTCACTGACAATTTACTTTGACAGTGATACTAGCGATAAAGGTTGCTCCAATAAGAACAAACTAGACTCTAACATTGAGTCGTGTTCCAAAACCATTTCCGTGAGCTTCTCCTTGGCATGAGACTAAATGTGACTATGCCAGTTATGATGAGTACCATTTTTGATGAAACCACAATTTACTTTGCCGAGAAATTGACTGATTCGGCATAAGTGAAGGTTCCCTTTGATGCGACAGCGATGTTGGCTTACATTTCACAGTGGTGGGAAGTGACTGTACGAGTGATTCGCATCCACTTGAAATTGGACAGTTGGATTTCCCCTAGGTAGTGACCTTGACATCAGCTGGCTAGCTGCTTTTGTCATTTTCACCAAACCATACATAGTGGTAACCATGGACCCATTATATTGAATTTTCGTCGTAATTAGGCTCGTTTCGTTCAATATTTCCTCAAACAAAGGGAAAAACATTAGTACTTAAACTTATTTTACAACGCATATTTTTTAAAAAAAAGGGTGCTACAATTTTCTTTTTTTTTTTTTCTTTTTTAATTACAACTTTGGATACTTTACAAAATTTTATTTCACTCATTTTTCCATATTACAATTTTAAACGACTTTTAGCAAATGTAAAATATTTCATTTGGTAGGTCATATATCTTTTTAATTCTTCATTCCAATAATTTTAATTTTCATTATAAAGACATTTTTATTTTTTAACTACGAGTACGAAATATTTCATATTTAATTTATTACTTTATCATTATTATTATTTCCTAAGTTAACAACTTTCTTACTTATTTTTTTTTTTCACATATTCACAATTACAATGTATAATGATGATATTCCGTTAATATGCGTTAATACAGAATGACTCAGAAGTAGTAGTAATCATACAATGTTTTACATTACATGAAGAGTATGCATTTTTTTTTTTTACTTTAATGTTCCTTACATTTAAATATTTCAACAAATTCAACGAAACCTAAAAAACAAATTTCTTTAACTAAAGTAAGTTCCATGATCTTATATTTTTTTTCTAGATAAATGGTTTTTTTCCAACTTTTTAGAAAAATCTCTAACTTTCTTAATCAACTTCATTCATCGTAGCTACTAGTTCGACGTTTATGCATTACATTTTTACTTTTAATATTTTCATTTTCATTTTCCTACATTCAGGGTTCTTACCTACTGACCCTAACATTTTTACCTTATTTCATTAATTCTCGTTTATTTAAACATTTCCAGGGTTCCAACTGACCCTAACATTTTTACCTTATTTCATTAATTCTCATTTATTTCAACATTTCCAGGGTTCCAACTGACCCAAACATTTTTACCTTATTTCATTATCTACAGGGTTTCTACTTGACCCTAACATTTTTTCATTTAACATTTACAGGATTCTACCTGATCCTAACATTTTCCGGGGATTTTTTCCTATCCCTATACTTGGACTTTAACACATTTATTTCCACATTTTTCACGTACAACATTTATTTACCTCCTTTAACTTAAATGACTTTCATTGTCAATACCTACATTTTCGACGTTTCTTACGTTCAACACTTTATTTCTGTTTTTTCTTAATTATTTCATCGTAGAAATTTACTTTTACTGCACATTCTATTTCCATAATTTTACCTAACTATGTGTCTTCATTTGACTACATTTACCTTTACATTCCTTGAAACTTTTAACATAAGGTTCACTCTATGTATAGACCGTCAATAGATAATAAGACTAGTTCAATAACAATTGTTAGACTGTCAGAATCTATAGTCCGACGTAATGTCCACAATTTGTTATATAACAACGCGGTACTTTCACAGGAATTATCAAAATACTTAGATAAGTGCCAATTATCACTTCTTTTGATCAATTCCACCATTAGTCACTATCTGGCACTGATAGAACCAAATGGGAATTTTCCCTTTTCGTTGCTGAACCTATTGTCCTATCTAATCGGGTTGTAAGCTTACTAATTATGTTCAAGTTCAAAATTAAACTTTTCTTTCTCTTCTAGCATTTCCATTTCGCGGTTAACTCAATAATACTTATATTTTTCCTAACATTTCGTCTTGTTGGATTCATTTACCTTAACTACTTCGCAACATTTGACCATTTAACCATTTACCTATTTAATTAACCATTTACTTTTTCCTAATAATTTCTTTTGACTAACAAAATTTTCCTTTATTTTCAGTTTTTTTTTTCTCAATTGCATTACTCCTTTTATTTGCTTTAATAATAACCTGACTTACTTTATATTTCTTTTAAAATCCTATAATCATATTCTCATTTTAATTACATTTATTTTTTTTTTTTTATAATTATTATTGCTCGACAACACTATTTGACTAACTTTGATAAGAAAAAATTATATTTTTAGATTCTGCATACTCCTTTATAAATTATGAATACATTAGAACTGTTTTAAATTGATTAACGCGATGACTCATTTAACAAGTAACGGTTTGCTTATTTAATTTTTGGTACAGTAGAGTCTTTGATATTCCTAACATCAAACTCTATTTCTAAACTCACTTTTTTACTTTATTAAATTATTTAAATTCATTTACTACTTCTGTTACATTTTTACTTGAAGGTTATTTTTCCGAATTACCTATATTTCCTTTTTATTTTCCCTTTCTTACTTTACGAATTTCATTTCCATTTAAAATGGTATCTTTTTGATTAACACAACTTATTATATTGCTTTCGTTGACGCACACTTCCCCTAATTTCCATTAAATTCACGATTTAATTTAACCTTGCTACTAGTTCTATTTTTAGATTTTTCATTACCAAGTTCAATGACACTATTATTATTTAACATACATTCATTAAAAAGTACAGTTGCGTCCCTAGTATCACGAACACATTCCGTTTCATCACTAATTTCCGATCGATTATTTATCTGATTTGCTACCCTTTCTGTAGCTTTTGGACATAACATTACCCTTTGCTCAATATTCTTAATTTTTTTCATCTAAGTCATCTAACCTTTGACGCATTTGTTCTAACTTATCTAACACTAACTGGTCTAACTCCTTATTATCAACATAATAATTCCTAAAATATTCTGTATTTGTAAATTCTGTCTTAATCGGTATTTGCGAATTCCCTAATTGTAATATATTTTTATCAAAATAAATGCGTGCGTTAAAATATTGCAACATATCACGGCCGATTATACCATCTACAGATAAAGCGACTTCATGATCATCCACTATAATACATTCAAAAGGACAATTTTGATTCAATGAAAAAATCTAATTTAGCGGAACCTAAAACATTAATTAAATTTCCAGATACGCTTCGCAGTACAGCTTCTGATTTACGTAATTTTAAGTCTGATTGTTTTATGCTATTTCTTCGCAAAATCGTAATTCCAGAACCAGAGTCAATAAGTAAAGCTTCGCAGTACAGCTTCTGATTTACGTAATTTTAAGTCTGATTGTTTTATGCTATTTCTTCGCAAAATCGTAATTCCAGAACCAGAGTCAATAAGTAAATTTACTTTAAAATTATTCACAATTAATTTGACAATACAAGTATTCGTTTTTTTAAAATTATTTCTGTTAAATTGTTGCGCATTAAATATTGCTGGTATTTGATACTGATAAGAAGTATTAGTTTTATTAAATGAACGTTTAAATAAATAATCAAACTTTTTCTGATTATGTGTATGCCTATTTCTTAATACATCATTATGTGCACGCGTTTTAATTGAATCATTTTTCAAGGCTATTTTTCTGAATCGGTATGTATCGTATGTATCGACCGGCTTGTGTCTTTTCCTGTGCTGGTTCCTACATCTAAAAAAGTACCCCGTGTTTCAAAATTAGTACGTTTGCTAGGTTCACCTTGTTTTTGTGAATATCGGGTTTGGGTACGATTTGTATTACGAGTTTTATTAAATTGGGTATTTTGACGACCGTTACCTTGTTTAAATTGATTATTAAAATTTTTCTGGCCCTGTTGAAAATTGTTTTCTCTACTACAATTACCTGGTTTAGAATAATTATCATTTAAATTTTGTGACCTACGGTAATTATTGTTGAAACCATTATTATTTGAGAAATTACTACGTTTAAAATTAGTTTGTTCAGGACGAGAAAAATTTGGACGATTAGGGCGATTAAAATTTCCACGACGGTTAATACCAAAATTTGGGCAATTCCTTTTAATATGACCTTCCCTATTACAATTGAAACATTTAACCCTATGATTAACCGAATTAATGTCGTACATATTACGTGTTCCCTTTCAATGACTGTATTGTAACCTCTGCCTGTTTTGCCAATTCTATAACCCTTTCGAATCTAATACTTGGTTCTTTATTAATTTCGAATGCAATCATCTGTTTAATTTCATCTTTTAGCCCTTGTAGAAAGAAATAAATTAAATCTTTGTCATGTTTTTTACGTATAGCCTGTTTGCCTACATCATTATCTACAAGTTTTAAATCTTCTGTTAAAACTGCATTTCCTAAAATTTTTAATCGAGTTGCGAAATCGTCAACATTTTCCTTAACTTTTTGATTACAATGGGCTAGCGATTCAATTTCCTGTCTGGGTGTTAATTTTTTTATGTATTTTTTTAGTAAAGCGTCTTTTAACGTTTGAAAAGTAATATCCGGTTCATTAAGTGATGGTTCTGATTCCACAAATTTATATGCGTCCCCTGATAATTGATAACGGACAACCGCGACTGCTTGTTCTTGTGACCAATTTTCTAAAATTATCCGTTGTTTAATTTTTGCGAAAAATTCTTTCACATTTTCATTTGGTTTTCCCGAAAATTCTGGTAATGCTACTAAAATAGGGCCTGTTGCATCAATGGGTGCGGTTTTTTGAGCCTGAGTGGTTTCGCTTGATGACGCAACGGGTGTCGTAATCACGTTTTGACTGAAAATATTACCGGGGGTTACCAATTTTGATTGGGCGGTTACGACAGACGACGTACCAGAAGTAGGCATTTCAGGAGTGGTCATTTTGAATATAAAAAATTTTCAAATAAGATTCGAATAATCAAAATTAAATGAGTAAATTACAATTTTAATGTTGAAAACCGATTCGAGCGTACTTTAAACAAATATCAATGAAAAAAAAATTTTGAAAAGAAAATTTTTTTTTTTTTTTTTGAATTTTTGATTTTATACACCAGTTTCTAAACAGCGGTATGGGAGTAATTTCGCTAATCCCTAACGCTGGCCACCATATTGTAAAGAACATGAGGTAGGTAAAAGAAGGGTGGTTTCAGTGGTTGATTTGAACTATTCCACCGACGCCACCATATGCAAAGTACGGAGGTAGGTGGCTGGGTGGTTGACTTAAGATACCACTGGTGCCACCATAATTGTAAAATATTAATAGTTGGTTGTAAAAGGTGGTAGCAATAGCCGTATTTAATTATATATATTTAGAATTAAAATATTGTTTATTTCGGGACGCAGTTAAATGGCTGAAAAACTACCCAGACGTGAATGTAGGAAACTGCATAACTCAATAATTAACGATTAACAATAAAGAAATATATTCTAAAATAAAATATAGAATTACAGAATTATTACCATGTTTGCGTTAAATACAGTTGCAATAAAAGAAACAATGTTTCATCAATAAAAGTTAAAATAATGCAAAAATACTTATAATCTAATTTGCCACGTATGCAAGCCGATTGGGTGGGGTTGGCGAACTTCTGCAAGTTATAAGAAAATATCCAAGGAAACCAGTAAAATATTAATTAATCAAATTTTAAATAAAATATACCAATCGGGTTGCATATGTGGATAAAAATATTAGGGAAGGAAATACATATTACCTCTCTCCTGGAGGATACACAACGCACTACACAAAATGACTTTACATTGTTAAAAGTACTTTACTACGTTTCCATACTGAATCTCAAAACTGAATCCATCTATATCGACCCGTCTCTGGGCCTCAAGCCTAGCTAGCTATGGTATTCCCCTAGCCTCGCGTATTGATCATTCGATTTCAGTTCTTTAGCGTTTCGCTGACTTAGCGATTTAAACAAAGACTTCTTTATTCCATTTTCAATTATTCATTTCTAGATGGATCGATACCGTTGTGTACAACAATAAGTCTACAATATGTTACTATATGGTTACAGTAGCGGGCATTATATTACAATTTCAATCAAAATATAATTTAGGAAGAAAAATAAATTTTGATTAATAAATTATTAATAGAACACTTTCTTGTCAATTATAGACATATCGTCAAATTTGGCAACTTTGCCTATTGAAAGTAACTTTGTCAAACCACATTTTAATGTGAAAAAATTAAAATTTCATAACTCTCATGATGTCTGTACTTCTGTAGTAACATTTTTTGAAGTGTAAACTTCTATAGCGATGGTAACTGTGCGTTAAGAGTACAATAAAATCTGTAATCCGAGAGTGTAATGATACCTATAATGCGAGAACATAATGAAATCTGTAATGTGAGAATAAATTTACTCGAAAAAAGCAACTAAAAGTTTTAAATTTTATCAAATTTTAAATTTTAAAATTGAGAAAAACAATGTCAAAAAACTTCAATTTTTTGTTTTATTTATCGTATTAAGCATGCAATTTGTAAAAAAATCTTCAGTATGCTTAATGACGTCATCAAATTCAAAATTTTACGCCACAGAAATGATTAAAATTAAACTAATTTGTGGAACCTGGGTGGTTTGGGGTGTGAATTTTTCATTATTGCCACTAAAATAACAAAATTTCTTCCAAGATATATATATAATTTAAAAAAATGAAGATATCCGATTTAAAATTTCTTTGTCTTTCAAGGTTATTATCCATCCAAATGTGAAAACTGTACGCAAGGCCTGCGAGAGGGGACTTCAGGTGGGGCAATTGCCCGGGGGCCCGGGTCTTAAAAAGGAGCCCGGCGGAGCTTCTCTTAGGGCCTGCACGTAGTGAAAAGGATTTTTCTTTGCTCCCCAACTGTATTTTTGGGGAACAATTTTTGAAAATTTTTTTGCTGTGCCCGGTGGCCCGTCATTTCTCTCGCCGGCTACAATTTTATATTTTCTTTGTGTTCTCTATATTTGTGTTCTCTATAACTTAAATTTTCGCCGGCTTCTCTAGCCTGACTACAATCGTTTCAGCCTTTCCTCAACTTTATTGCCATACATTCAGCCGTATTCTCATTTGAATTTATACATTTTAGATATTACTTATGTAAACGAAGATGATATACTCACTGGTTAAATACTAAACTTGTAATACCTTTTTTACATTTCCCGGATAAACAATCTATCAATATTAAATATTTCTATAATCGGTAATTTGTATGTAATTTATTGTAAAAATAAATTTCCATACCGTACCCAATAACATTTCACTTTCTACATATTTTCATACAAAAAAAACATTTATCAAAATTTTAAATACTTAAATGAAATGGTCAGAATTAATGTCCAGTTGAAATAAACAATTTTTTATTTTATATTACAAAAAAATTATATAATATACATTAATATATGGTAAAGAAAGTATTTAAGATACTATTTACCTGCTCTATGAACATTTTAAAATACAGGTTTTGTCAAAAATATGACTTAATAATTACAAATTAGTATTAACATAGCGCATACATTTTACATATTCGATTGAAGTCTGACAAGCATTCATATCTACATAGTTTATGTTCATTTAAAAAAAAGTGATTACTGTCTCCCCAGTGGTCAAGTTTCTTTTTGATTGATCTGACATTTTTTAATCAGCGTAGTATAAATAGTAAGTTTAGTTGTCTCAGGCTCTCAGGTTCAATTTCTGGTCTGGTTGATTGGGAAGGAAGGAGGTCGCGCCCTGGACCACATCAATCGAGGGGAGCCCGAATTCACTGGTACCGAGCCTTTTAGTAGATTATATAAGGTTTTCCTCAGTTTTTTTTTTTTTTTTTTTTTTGGAGTGAATGGAGATATAAATAAATAAAATAAATTACTAAAAACTTTTGACTTGTAAAAATTAGTTTTTAAGTTTTTTTGATAACCAGTTTACTTAGAACAGCGGTTAAAAAGCCTGTCTCATGTAATTTTTTCCACCCAAATTTCATAAAAACGAATGTTTCGTTCGAGAGTTATCGTTCTGACACATAAATATATATATACATACATTAAATTTTAGGAGCAGGTCCAGTCCTGGACTCAAGTCTCGCCATGAAAACGGCTATAATAGTTGAATTTTCCTTCTGAAAATTCGCTAAAAACAAGGATTCGAATTAAGAAATATATAGTTATTTTAGGCGTAAATAGGACTGTTAAGGTTTGCAACTGACTCAAATGTAAACACTCCAAACAATTACTTATCTTGCTTAATGGTTAATCCGACACTGTACAGCCAGTTTACAGGCTTTATTGTTGGTGTTCGAACCTGGTTATTCAACTTACGATAGTAACTATGTATAGCCTGTAGTGTTTGGTTTCTCTTACCATTCACCTAAGCTCCGAAAAACACCAAAAATACGTAAAAGCACTGTACGATATAGATACCAGTTTTATTAAAGAAATTTTAAAAAAAGTTTTGCAACATTTTTGCCCCAGCAATCTTCTGTATACCTAAGTATCAATAAATACCAACCGTGAACAAAAAATTAATCAAATTCAATTTATGGCCATAACGTGGCCATAACAGTTAAAATATTGCCTAATTATATAATAACACACTTATTCACTTTTCTTTCCCAATATTGTTGTAATCGTGGTAATTATTTTAATACATATATTTGATATCTCAAACAAAAAATACACACATACATATTTATTATTTTTATTATACTTACCAAAATGTAACTATTTCTGGTACATTTGAATAAAAAAAATGTGTATTCAAATTAAATTTTACAAATACGTAATTCCTTTCAAGAAAATAAATTAAATATAGGCAAAAAAACTGGTTTTTCTTCTTTCTCTTCATATTTTTTTGTTATGTAGGTGTGTAAATCATCTTTATAAAAATTACAACGGATTAATTAATGATTTATTTATAATTTATCAGTTAATTTACATATCAATGAAAGTACCTAACACCAAACCTATTGTTACTTTCTTCAGGCGATATTGTTTTCAATTGTACCTACATATGTATAAAATAGAAGTGTCCCTAATAAAATTTCCGATATGCGAATCTCGTAAACGATGAGAGACAGTTTCGGTTAAATTAAATGAAAATTCTGTTTCTTCTAATTTTTTTTTAAGTCCGTACCTGTAAGACAAGCGGTGATTTGTTTTATACAAAGCTCATCTTTGTATTAATTCATTAAGAAAGTAACTTCAGTCAAGTACAGATGGAACTTAGGGCTAGCTTAGGTGAAAAATTTTCAATGATTTCTATCAAAAAATACAAGTTATCGTGTATATTAACGATATTAACTACAGTCTAGTCAAATATGGTGGGAACGCTGGGTAGATTTTATATTATTTTTTCATTTAAAAAATTGGTCCTAATTTTTTTTTTCAAGCTAAAAGTGAAAAAACTACACTATTCTTATGGCACTTTAATACACGAGTTAAATTGTCACTTATTATTACACGAAAAATTTGTATTTTTTCGAATAAATTTTTTGGGTTGACAGTTCGTCGAGTTAAGGGCGCGCGGAGTAAGGTATTAAAATAACTTTTTTTTGCTTTTTTTTATTTTTTTAACTGAATGTATAATATCTCAAGAATATTGTCTCAAAATTTCAAGTTGATTAGAGCAAAATTTACGAAGTTATAAGTATTTTTGTTGTTATCTGGCAGATGTTTCGCTCTCTCTCTCTCTCTCTCTCTCTCTCTCTCTCTCTATATATATATATATATATATATATATATATATATATATATATATATATATATATGTATATATATATACACTGGTTTCTCGTTGTAAGCAACATCAGAATTGAAATAGAATCATATGCCTTACTCTTTTTATGTATATGCGAATTTTATTATCTAAAAAGAGTAGGATATATGATTCTATTTCAAGTTGCTTATAACGAGAAATCAGTGTATATATATATATATATATATATATATATATATATATATATATATATATATATATATATATATATATAGGAAACTCCCATTACGCAATCCACTAGGACCAAATTGCTAAATGAGAAAGTCAAAGATCACGGGCGTCCATGTTTCTAATTTATATATTTGTATGAATTACTGTTACAAACTATTACTTAGACACTAAGACAATTAAACATATTTGCTTTAAAACACGGAGGGGTGCCATTATACACATCTTGTGTGCGACGAAATTGGTAAATGGGAGCGTGCGATATGGGAGTTTTCAGTTCTATTATAGAAATTTCACTGTAAGTACAAACGTGTTTATAACTGTACTGTATATTTTGTCAGTGTAGAGTACCTACAAAATTTAGTTTAACAGTAAGTATTCTATATCAGTTTTATACAAGAATTTTTAAGTGTTCAAAAAACAGAATAATGTTCAAAACTTTAAAGCGTTTTCCCCACAACTCACGTTTTCAAAGTCTGTGCCCCTCATAACTTAAAAACTACAGTACCGATCCTTTTGAAATTTTGAACATTATTTCTGTACATAATTTACGAGGTAACGCTGGAGAATTTTTTTCAAATTTATTAATAATTTTTATTTTACAATAACAAATTAGCCGATTTTTTTCGCAAAAAATCGTGTTTTTCCTTTCTAAGTGTTCCAAAAAAGTGAAAAATTGAAATTTCAAAAAACCCTCCCAGCATTACCCGAGGAAAACTATTATCTAACGAATGAACTTTCATTTTTTTATTTCGGATGATCCAGCACGAAGTTATGCGGGGCACCGCAATTCTACTTTTTCCGAGACACGTCCGAATAATTGCTGCCATTACTGTATTTTTTAATATTTCTTCGTGAAAATTTTATACAATATTCTTCGAATGTCATACTTTAATGTACCGTTGGTTTTAATAAAGAGATTTTAACTGTGTCGTTACAAAAAATAACAAAAACATGCCTTTTTTTGTACGAATTAACCTTACCCCCTCGTTAAGGTAGTTGGTCCGCAAAACGATTTTTCAAAGGATTTTAACGAAACTTCTCTAGACATTTATTTAATTCAATACCAATAATACGAGCCTATACCGAAAAAAAAAATTTGCCGCCCCAATTTTAAGAAAAACGGCTTCAAAGTTTTGTAATTTTAACACGGGCTCTTATGGGAAAACTCTATTTTTTTGAATAAAATGAAAACGTGTCAAAGAAATTTGATAAAAATTTAATATGTTATAAAATACAAAGTTACAAACCATATTTATAGGCTATTGAATATGTAGTTGAATAAGGAACTAATTCGTAACAGGTGTTTTATTGTTTCATATGTTCAATTGTACCCCAAAGATGATAAATTCACAAAGTGCTATTAAATTTAGGCGTGCGTTTTTACGAACGGCGTAAACTTATCGACGCTTACGTTTTTTAACTATAACTCAAAAACTATGCATTTGTCGTGAATACACATAATATGATTTTTTGTATAGAATTAAATTTCCTATCGAAATGGCACTTTATGAACTCAAAAAACTTTTTTCTCAACAAAATAAGTCAAAACAATTATTTAAAGAAAAGCTCAAATTTTTCAATTTTTCTTTTTTTTTAAATTTTTCAGTAGTACTTTTTTCTGAGTGAATTTAGGTATAGGGATTGGTTCACAAAAAAGAAAGCTGATGTAAGTCCCGTCAGAATGGTGACCGATAAAACTATTTTCGTTAAAAACCGGCTGAGATACAGTCGTTCAAAGTTACCTACTTTTTTACAATTTTATTACTTCTGACTTTTATACCATGTTATTTGTAATTTTTACACGCAAAAATTATTTTTATTGAGTACAAAAATTATTTCTGCTTTATCAGAGGTAACGATAAAATTATTTGCTAAAAATTTTGATATTCATATGAAGGTATAAAAACAAACTTTAATATTGTACTAAATCACAGTTCTATTTTTTTTTTTTAAATTAAATGTACCTATTATATTTCTCCCATAATGTTTTCAAATTCAATATCAATATCTTCATCAACATCGTTTTGGACATCTCCTTCTGTAATTTCTGGAACATCCGCATTTTCACAATTTTCTGGAACATCCGCATTTTCGCAAATAAATTCTTTGCAGCTAATTCCTAATTTTCTACAGCTGCAATTTCCGTGACAACCTTTTGTACACCCGCAAGCTATTTGTTCCAGTAAATTCTGCAGTGCAGGAGGTTTTGTTGTTTTAATTGGCACTAATCCATTTTTAGATTTTTTCCAACCCCACTCAAAATGGATTTAAAATATTTCTTTCCCACTGTTGAATTTGGTGGTACGTCCTTAAACCGTGATATTTAGTGGCATCAGAAGTTAGTGGGAAATTGGTTAGTAACCGAGGTAACCGAGAACTACCTAAACTGTTGACCTTAATGCCATAAAGAGAAATCACGATTTAATTCTATTACGTAAATTGTGGCTGTAGAAAATTATAGGAATTAGCTGCTCCATGTTCTGCAAAGAATGTATGTGCCTAAATTGTGAAAATGCGGATGTTCCAGAAATGACAGAAGAGGATGTCCAAAACGATGTTGATGAAGATATTGATATTGAATTTGAAAACATAATGAGAGAAATATAATAGGTACATGTAACTTTAAAAAAAAAATTAGAACTATAAATTAGTACAATAATAAAAGTTTTTTTTTATACCTAAGATCATATGAATATCAAAATTTTATCGTTACCACTTTTATCGTTACCTCTGGTAAAGCAGAAATAATTTTTGTACTCCATAAAAATAATTTTTTTGTGTAAAAATTACAAATAATATGGTATAAAAATCAAAAGAAATAAAATTGTAAAAAAGTAGGTAAATTTGAACGACTGTATCTCAGCCGGTTTTTATCAAAAATATTTTAATCGCTCACCATTCTGACGGGAATTACATCAGCTTTCTTTTTTGTGAACCAATCCCTACACTTAAATTCACTCAGAAAAAAATACTACTCAAAAATTTAAAAAAAAAGAAAAATTGAAAAATTTGAGCTTTTTTCTAAATAATAGTTTTGACTTATTTTGTTGAGAAAAAAGCTTTTTGAGTTCATAAAGTGCCATTTCGATAGGAAATTTAATTCTCTACAAAAACTCATATTATGTGTATTTACGAAAAATTCATAGTTTTTGAGTTATAGTTAAAAACCGTAAGCGTCGATAAGTTTACGCTGTTCGTAAAAACGCACGCCTAAATTTAATAGCACTTTGTGAATTTATCATCTTTGGGGTACAACTGAACATATGAAACAATAAAACACCTGTTACAAATTAGTTCCTTTTCCCCCTGTTTTTTTGTACATAGTCAATAGCCTATAATAACAAATAAAAATTATTGACCGCGCCGTTTTTGAAATATAATTTATAAACATCATTTTACAACGTTTTTACAACGCTTTTTTAACAATGCTTTTATATTGCTACAACATAAGCGCGCGGAAATTAGAAAAAAAAAACAAGTGGTATACAAATACAATAGCTGAAGAATATTAATACATTATTTACCGTGTTTGCGGGTTACTTGAGCCCAGATTTGCAAATCATCTGATAATTTCAAAAATTGAGCGTAACTGTTATACTTATTTGGGATGGGAAATTCAGTATATTAATCTATATATGACTACGGTTAGTTTATTGTATAATATGAATCTTTTTCTTATGGCTCATAAATTTTATAGCTTTTTAGATTTTCAAGTTAACCTCAAGATCGGGTTACTTGAGTCCAAACCTAAATTTCCAGGTGATTTTCATTTGAAAACAGTTTGAGACCATGTAGGATGTTGGTTACTAATTAAAACATTGTACAAACATATAAGGAACTTTACTTATTCAATACTCTTATCGCAGCATCCTGCATAACGTAGCGAATTTCCGTTTACAAAAATTAGTCTTTCTCGGAAACTAGTTGACATAGAATAATAGTTTAAAGACCTTTTTTGTGTGATTTTTCTCCTCGTTCCAACAGTGTAAAAATTTTTGAATAAGGAGAAATTTTGGAAAAAAGTTAATTTTTTTCATGAAAATTTCTAAAAATAACATGTTTTGGGCATCGGACGTGCCTGGTTAACGAACTTGTCCAACGGTTTAGGACTTTTAGGAATTTCTACTATAGTCTTGCACCATTTTATACCAAAGTTATAATGGGCTCAAGTTACCCTAATTTTAAGGTTATTTTATTGATTTATCAAAACCTTAATTTAAAAAATTAACGGAATGGTTGGCAGATGAACATATCTGAATTTAGTTTAGTAATGAACAAAGTAATAAAATTATACACTTACCTTCCTTTGTAGACTACCACAATTACTTTTACAGTCAAAAGTTAGCAACGTAACAAAACATCAATTTCAAACAGAGAGTAAATAACACGTGCCTCACCTGTAGTGTCAATTTTCAGAACTACCTAAACTTAAACACCGTAAACCTACTGCTGTTACCTACTAGCTAAACATCTAACTTGCTTCTACTACTGACTAATATAAGCACAAAACAGAAAATAATACTTTTTCCGTTTTGGGCTCAAGTTACACCACAGGGCTCAAGTAACCCGCAATTACGGTAATTTTTTATAAAAGAAAATTTTTTCGCTGAGGTATACTTTTGTACCTGACTATCTCAGAGCAACTACGTTAACCAATCAAATACTTAAGTTAGTATAGTTCGTACTCTAATTCATATTATAATTTAAGTAATATTTCGTTACTATGGATTTGGAACCAGTTAAATTTGCTGATAAAAACTTCTGTTTCATTGTTATTGCGTTTACCTACAATGAAATAAGCAATGAACAGTTTCCTAATACCATTTTTTCCTTATAAAAATCTACCTTATCCGTACGGGCGCTCACGGTATAAAAATTTCGGGACACAGTTCTTTGAAGATTATAATAAAACCCTTAGATGCTTTAGGTTATCGATTAATAATCATTTCATTTTTGCAGGCAGTAATACACTTGTCGACTGCTTTCTGTCACGTGGATGTTGAAATTTTAGAAGAAAAATATTATCCTGCCTCCAACAATCCAGACGACATTATACGCCTGGTACAAATGATCGACGAAGATGCTCTCAACTTAATTCAACCCAAGTAAGTTAGTACAGGAGGTACTGGCGCATGAGTACCGAAAACTATTCCACCTCAATTTTTTAATGCGATCCTGTTGACATTGCCCTACTGATGATATAAATGCATGTTGCCAGGGGGCAACCCGGGGCCATATTGTTTAAACCGGAAGTTGTTTAAATAATTGCAAGCAATTGTCATTTTTCAACCGAACAAATTTTTTTTATATTCTTTATTGAAATACAAATAAAAAAGATCCTCTGACTTTTTACGATAAAGTTAATAGTTTTGGAGATATGAATTTTTAAAAGTTCGAAAAATCTCAAATTTGGGTACTTTTGACCCCTGAAAAATACCTTAAAAAAGAAAAATAAAATATAAATAATATTTTTTTTAAATTCTTTATAGAATACTTAATAATATCCTTAATAGAGATTTAAAAAAAATTTCATTGTTTATAAATGTTTTTTAATTGTTAATTTCGCGCGCTGACAAGTATGCACCCCTACCTTTAAAATACCTTTATGTATTTTTTCAACCGGACAATTTTTTTTTTGTATTCTTTATTGAAATACAAATAAAAAAGGTCCTATGACTTTTCACGATAAAGTTAATATTTTTAGAGATATGAGATTTTTAGAACCTTTAAAAATTCATATCTCTAAAAATATTAACTTTATCGTGAAAAGTCATAGGCAGAGGCGTAGCGAGCATAACTGGCGCCCGGTGCATGACACTTTATTTGCGCCCCCTTAATTTCTAAAATTTAAAAAATTTTAAGTAGTGGATAAGTGTATTTAAAATTTCGAAAAAAAATCTTTCTCGTAAATTTGTATTTTAAATTTTTTCCTAAAAGTTGCCTTGACCACCTTTTCATTTGCTCAAGAGTGCTTTGTTTGTGTGTCTATATATTTGAAGTCATAACCTGGATGAAATTTCGCAATTTCCCTACACTTTCACCAGTGGCACAGTGAACATAACTGGCGTCCGGGGCATGATATTTTATTGACGCCCCCATTCCTACCAGAAACACGTATAGGGTTAGTCCATATTAAATCAATCAATACAAACATAATTTTAAACATCTATGTTCTTAAAATGCCTGATACTGGGTGAATAGTTTCTTCCAATCAGTGTAGCCAAAAATACCAAGTTTTATATTTTTTCGAATATTCATATTTGAGTTATAACAATTTTTAAAAAACAAAACCCTTAATTTTTCGGAGCTCTTTGAAATATTTAAACACATGTAGCTCAAAAACTATTTGCCCTAGAAAGTTGAAACTGATACCATTAGACTATTTTCTATAAAAAAAGAAGTTTTAGATAACTCAAATAGTACGATTATGTCGACACAGTCACCCCTAATTAACTACTCCTAAATTTAATATTAGAAAATTGAACAAAAACAGGTCGATTAGATTTTTTACGTATAATTGAAATCTGCAAACAAAATTTTAATTTATTTAATTTTTAACCCCCTTTCGCAAAATTAACCCCCTAATTTTAACCCCCAACTATCCCTGTTGGTGTAATTTGAATAAATTGCATATCAATAGATAGCTCTTTAAAAAAGAGCAATACCGTCAATTTAAACTTTTATTCTATCGCTTCCTATTTCTTACCGTTTTCGAGATATTTGAAAAATTAAATTTTAGCCCAATTTTTGAAGAGCGATTTCACCCTTTCAAACCGTTTTTCTACAAATAAAAAAAATACGTGTCGCTTATTTTTTAGTGTTCTACAACTTATTCAAATTTCAACAAAATCGATAGGTCCGTCCTTGGGATCTTGCTTTGTTAGTAACATATACTGTACTAAATATACCAGATTTCCACACGTCTTAATTCAGAATAAAAATTATTTTAGTGTGTTACCATTGGAATACCATCATGAAACTTTGTATACAACTTACTTAAGAGGTTGGGTATAACATATATTTTTTTCAAAAAATTAAAAATTCCGGTTTTGGATTTTTTATAAATATCATTTTTTTGGTTTGTAGAGAAAGGGTTAAATTTGAATTGCATTATCACGTTATATGTCAAATTAAAGCCCTTTTAATTCTGAAATTAATGGTACCAGTTTCTACTTTCTAGGGTAAATAGCTTTTGAGTTACATGAGTTTAAATATTTCAAAGCGCTCCGAAAAATTGCGGTTATTGGATTTTAAAAATTGCTATAACTATGAAACTAATGGTAATAAAAAGATAAAAATTTATATTCGTTATCTTCAAAGCAAGTACTACCATATCAAATAAATATTATAATGATCTGAAAACATAAGGTTTTGAGCATTGGTTGATTTGATGTGAACCAACCCTGTAGTTAATATTTGGCACTTCTTTGGTGCACATTTGGCGCCCCTCTGCGAGTTGCGCCCGGTGCATGATAGACCCCCTTGCACCCCCCTCGCTACGCCACTGGTCATAGGACCTTTTTTATTTGTATTTCAATCAAGAATATAAAAAAATTTTGTCCAGTTGAAAAAAACCATAAAGGCATTTTAAAGGTAGGGGCGCATACTTGTCAGCGCGCGAAATTAACAATTAAAAAACAGGTATAAACAATCTCTAATTTTTAAATCTCTATTAAGGATATTATTAACTATTCTATAAAGAATTAAAAAAAAATATTATTTATATTTTATTTTTCTTTTTAAATGTATTTTTCAGGGGTCAAAAGTACCCAAATTTGAGATTTTTCGAACTTTTAAAAATTCATATCTCGAAAACTATTAACTTTATCGAAAAAAGTCAGAGGACCTTTTTTATTTGTATTTCAATAAAGAATATAAAAAAAAAATTGTCCGGTTGAAAAATGACAATTCCTTGCAATTGTTTAAACAACTTCCGGTTTAACCAATGTGGCCCCGGGTTGTCCCCTGGCAACATGCATTTATATCATCAGTAGGGCAATGTCAACAGGACCGCATTAAAAAATTGAGGTGGAATAGTTTTCGGTACTCATGCGCCAGTACCTCCTGTACTAAGTAAATATTTTCGGGTAGATAGCACAATCTTAAACTTACTTACATTCGTGTTTTAGACTTTTAGGGCCACATCCAAACAGTTACACATATTCGAAAAGATTAGCCGAAACAGTTGTGAATAATTATAAGGATAAATTGCCACTTGTTATAATAAGGCCTTCAATTGGTAAAAATAAATTTTTTCTTATAGTGTTTTCAAGGTAATAAATTTGTTCTTTTTGGTACAGTGATTCCGGCATTATATGAACCAGTTCCCGGATGGGTAGACTCTCTAAATGGTCCAGTGGGAATTCTGGTCGGTGCTGGCAAAGGTGTAATCAGGAATATGATGGTTGATGACCATAATCATGCCGAAGTGATTCCTGTTGATATTGCAATTAATGCAATGATCGTTGCAGCTTGGGACAGAAGTAAAAAGGGCAAGTGAGTATAACCGCGTGAGGGAAACAGTGAGCAAAAACTCTAATATACATTTTTCAGGCTTGATACGCTTCCAGTATGCAACGTAAGCTCATCCAATAACACAGTGAATATAACGTGGAAAGAAGTTTTAGATCGTGGCCGAAGACTATTCTACCAATATCCATTTGATTGGCCGGTGATCTGGTATCCAGATGGCAGTACAACCACCAACAGATATCTTCATAAATTCATTACCTTCATGCTACATACAATCCCAGCCTACTTCATCGACTTCCTGATGCTTATATTCTTCCAGCCCAGATTGTACGTAAAACTGTAAAAGAGATATTCTAATCCCTTTCCAAGCCCATTTTTCGCCAATCATAATCACGAAAACAAAATTTGAATTTTAAAATTAATAAATAATACTGTAACATCAAAATTAACAAGATGAAGTTGGTCACTAAACAAAACGCTACCCGCACGCAGCGTCTAATAACTGTATTCGTGCTATTTATTCAGCTGTGTCAAAAGCCTACCCAAAAATTTAAAAAAAAAAATGAAAGAAAACCAGAAGAAAATGTCTAGGGCCCCAAAGTGGATTAATCCGCTCTGTGTTTAAAGACACTTTATGTCAAATGTTTAAAAACAATTCTTTAACCCTGAGTAGATTTCTTTTAGCCTGGAATCCACAGAGGAGTAGAGAAAACATATATATCTCTATACTACTGGAACCAGTGTAACCAGTAAGAGATAGAAAATATGTTATATACGTGCACTGGGTTTACTTTGCATTAGTGCGATATTGTGTATTTGTGTTAGTTAACGTTGATGAAGGTGGCTGTACTGTCCCATACATATCTATGACACCACACGCATGTACGCAGCTCCATGTGGGGATGTAACAATACGAACAACAATCAAATCCATTGTCTTGTGATTGACCTACACTCATCGACTGCTACTGAGAGATTGAGTACTAAGTAGCCTAATGTTCACAGAAATGCCCACTGGTGATTACAGAAAAGAGATAGTTGCTGTACCTCTGTACTCTGGGGTGGAATCATTTCCGCCATTAATTTGAATACCGTTGGGTCGTGTAATATGAAATATCGTGTTCCGACCACTTGACTGATTACGTAACCCAGACAAATATTGTCACTTTTGTGACAATCTTTTGTAACATTCGAGAAATGTTTAAAAGCAATTCTTTAACTCTGAATAGATTTCCTGTAGCTTGGAATCATTTTCGCCATTATCTACGGAATAATATTAGGTAATGTAATATAAAATGTCGTTTTTCGACCACTTGACTGACCATCTAATTCAGACAAATATCGACACTTTCTGTTAACGAAACGTGATGTTGGTAGTTCAGTTAGTCGATATGTGCTAACTGTTCGGCTGTTCAAATATCGTTTTGTTATTCTCAAAGACTATTTTTAACGCATGGTGTTGACGCTGCGATTTTTTTCTGCTAGTTTTTTTCTGTTAAAAACACCATCGTTCCAAAATAAAAATCCTAGAATCGCCCCTGACCTGTGACTAGATATGTTACATATGTTTCATTTCGATACGAATAAAAATTATATATTTGCCTATAAACAGTTGGATTTTCCCAATGGAAATATACGACTAATTCGATGGGCGAAAAATGGGCTTGATTCAAACATCTCCTTTCACTTTAAATTGACAAAAAACTAATCGATGCTTTCAGTATGATCCGTATTCACAATCGAATTGCCCAAGGCCTGGAATTATTACAGTACTTTACAATGCGAAAATGGGTCTTCCGTAACGATTATGTGCTCGGACTGACCAACAGTCTAACGGAAAAGGAATTGGAAACATTTTATATGGCAAATGCATCAAATCATGATGTGGATGAATACTTAAAGAAGGCGATTTTAGGTGCTAGGCAGTATTGTCTTAAGGATCCACTGTCAACACTGCCACGCGCAAGACGGATACTGAAATTGTGAGTTTTGGAGGTAAATAAATCGGAGTCATTTTACTGATTTTGTTTTTCTTTTGCAGTTTAAAAGTTTTAGATTTAGTGACAAAATTTTTCCTTTATTATTGGCTTTGTTACCTGGTGCTTCGATTGTTTGGCGTGGAGTTTATTATCAGCACAGACTACTGGTTTAATTCAACGGAGACCGGCTCATTACGTGAATTAAAGCATAAATAATAACAAAAAGAGTTGGTGGGCTTGATAGTAAAGTATATCTTAAGCATAAAATATGGATGCAACAGTTTCGCTAGTCAAATTTTCTTAATAATTTTACCTCAATTAAAACAATAGAAATAAACTGAAATTAAGAGAATATTGTTTCATAAAAGTTAGTCCTGTTGGCCATTCATTTAGGTTTCACTGAATTTTTTCCCTGAGTACATAATCCACAGAGTCAGTTCTGCTAAGAGATTGTTACTTCTAAGAAGAATACAATTTTTACAGAAATCCAAGGGAAAAAGGTGGAATCTCCATAGGGAGATCGTCTCTCAAATAACATCGTTTTTTAACACAAATTACCACTGAGATGCAAAAGGTAAAACAAAAGGCGATGTTATTTGACAGACGGAGTAATATTTTCAGCACAAAAAGGATATACCAAAAATATTTCGTGTTATTAAGCATTAAAAAAAAAAAAGGAAAAAATATGTTTCGAATGGAAATCGTTTTGAAAATTTTATTTGCGAAAATGCTTATTCTCAGGTACAGTTAGTTATAAGGACTAGAATAATCGATAAGTTAGGAACAAATAAACTTGCATTTAAATCATCATTGTTTGTCCCGAGACAAATTGTTAAATCTCCTCCTTCTCAATCCCACTCGCGCCAATTTTAATCCTGTTCCCAATGGGCCCCTTCCCGACACTCCCGCCATGTTCCAATTCCAAATAAAAATTCTTTATTGCCAGGCATTCTCACTACCATCGGGAGCCATTTTTCCATGGTCGAATTACATCTCTAGTTTAAATTTCTTAACATAACCTAGCATAACCGAATCCAGATAACTTTTACATTTTCGTTCACTTTTACTTTTCTTTCATTTTTTCATCACCATCTATCATTTCTATGTTCTTTTTCATGCTAGTTCATTCTCCTTTTTATCTTCATCTGTTTTTTCTCCAAATCACTTTAAAAAATCACTTCAGTCCCTTTGTTTCTAATTTTTTTAGGTGATAGTTATGTATTATTAGAAGAATATGTAATTTTTAATTTTTTTAAATTTTGTACACTTTTTCTTTTTAAATAAATAGTCTAATACAATCAAATTTGTTTTTTATTTAATTATAAGTCCAACCCAGAAAAATTCAATAAGTCGAAGACTTTCCCACTTTTAGCATACGCAATTTTTAGGCAATTGGGAATTGGTTAATACAGATCAGAAATTATATTGCAGAAACTAATTTCGTTTTATAATTTTTAGGATTTCGAACCCTTTAAAAGAAAAAAACGGAACTTTTATAAGATCACCATCGTGTTTGCTTGTCTGTCTGTCACAGAGGTGTTTCTCGAAAACTATGTAACATAGGAATTTTGAAATTTGGCATAATGTTAAGTCCTGATGACAATATAATGTGGTCAGTCAATAATTAGAAAAGAAATTATTTTGGATTAAAACAGGGAGTCGGTATGGCCCAAAAAAAATTTTAATTAATATATCGAGCCATTACCGCCATTTTAGCGTAACCGACAAATATCAAATTTTACAGAAGGATTTTTTAAATATTTGTATGGCGCTTGCGATATTTCTACTGTCTTAATTTTATTACACCTGAGCGTATTATTCCTATTATTTTATTAACCTTACGATAAAAATGGTTACTGTCGGTTACGCTAAAATGTGAAAATGTATTAACAATAAACCACCAAAGATCGATTGGTTGAGGGAGAATTATTTCAGACAGATATATGTATAAGCAATTGTGATACACCAGTGTTGTTTCTTTTGCGGGTACTTTTCAATTTAGTAATGCATGAATAAGGTACTTGACTGTATTTGAAATGCGTCTTAAATGTTAAATAATTCTATAATTTATCATTAAATACGTTTGATTTTAACAACGAAGCACAGGCCCGACGAGTGGGAGGAGTAGCCGGGGTTGTAGTCCGGGGGCCCGGGCTTGAAGAGGGGGCTCGTAGCTGTCGTAGAAAAAAAGCTTCTTTTCTCTCGTTACTTTCTTGAGAAAGTTTTTAAAAAATTGTTTATTTCCCCGGGACCCGTCATTTTTCTTCACGGTCCTGATCGAAGCGCAAACATATTTGGCAATTATTAAGAAATTTTATTTTTAAATTCGTTAATTTTCAACAACGATTCGAATGACTGAAAACGCGCCGTTACTTCAAAATGACGTCACGGTTTATAAACAATGATGTTGAATCTAATAATTTTCATCCGTGAAGCAAATTTATGTTTTATTGACACTGACGTTTGTTTGTTTTCAAATTGTGACGTCTGTACAATGAAGCGTTTCTTGCACAAATTTTCCACTTAAAATTCAACAATTATTTTTTGGTGATTTTTACAAAATTTATCAAAAGTAAAAAATAAAAAACCGACTTAATTATCATGAAAGAACAACGCATGATTTAGAATAGTTTTTTTTAGTCACGAAAAAAACTGTATTTTGGGTATTTTTGTTAATACTCGAGACACCTGGTGGAAACTTCAAAAACTATCAATGTATGGTGTTGATTTAAACAATAAGGGCCAATTTACATTAACGCTCCGCTCTCGACACGCTCCCACTCCACTCTCGCTCCGATATAATCTTGTTGTGTTCACATTACAGTGATGATAACATGCTGATGCCTATTCGTTCTCCATTCACATTATACTGCCGCTCTGGGTACGCTCCCAGTTCGGTCTCAGTTCGATACAAACATCTTTTCATAACAACTGAATGCAAGCGGAGTGGAGTGGAATCAAAAAAGTGTTTACACTATAGGTACAAGCCATAACAAGTCTGATATCGCTCCGATAAAATATTACGTGAGTGGTATTGATATTGGAGTGGCTTTGGACCGGGAGCGAACCGTGACTGATATCGGACCGATATCAGAGCGATGATGTGAATACACTCATTGTTTATTGTGTAAGAATATTTTATCGAATCGGGAGCGTAGTGATATCGTACTGAAAGCGGAGCGTTAATGTAAATCGGGCCTAAGCAGTTTGTAGGAGGTTTACACTACTGATATATGGCATATATTATGAGACATATACACAATATACGTGACTTTTTAAAATTTAGTAAATTAAATAAAACACGTTTTAGTAATTTATTGTATTCAAAATACGTTCAAAAACTAATAAGAGATAAAAACTATTCAGTGTTAACGGAAATTAACCTTCGATAATCATTTAATATTCAAATAGAGACATTTTAAATTATATTTATTTGACTTCTCCTCCCTTTTCGTTACACTAGTGTAGAAAAAAACATTTTAATAAATTTTATAAAAAAAAGAACTTTATTGCAATACAAGTCTTATACAGTCATGATGTATACTTAAAAATAAATAGACACACAAAAATGAGGCACTAAATTTTTATTAAAAGTTTAACTTAATCTGTAACAACTTTGACTTAAGCGCTTCAATATGACTTTCACTTAAACCAATCTCATTTGACTTTTCAACATATTTAAAATTTTCAACTAAATTAAGTAAAAATTTTGTATCATCTCGCGAACAATTTTTGAAAAGTTCAACCAAATTTTCAATTTTAGCAAAAATTAATAAACAAATTATATTCGACTGAATAAGACTATTCAGACTATCATCCAATTCTGTACCTTTATCAGCTTTCAATAAACATAACAGTAAAGTCTGATCGTAAATATTTAAACCTAATATAATATCATTCAAATTAGTCAATACTTCGTTTGAGTCCAAATTCTCAAATCGGTCAGACAATAAAAGTTCAGTGAAAAGATTCGATAAAAACGTATTAATTGGTCGAAATTCAAATAATAAAATTTTGTACGATTCAAACAGTTCTTTCTCTACGGTAGTCATAAAGTAACTTATTTCGACTAAAACATTAAAACAAAACGTAATAAGTTGAACCACTTCCTGGGTATCGTCTCGAAAATAATTATTTTCAGCTAAAATTTCTATAAACGCCGTCAAAAGTTCCCGGTTCAATAAAATACTCGGATCTCTACCGATTTCTTTTTCGTAATACGCGACATGACATAAAAATTTAAAAATTTCCGTTAACAGTTCGATTTTAGTACTATTTTTAATGATGGACGACAAATTATTTAAAAATAACTCGTCACTGGTTTTCTCAAAAACGGTTAAATAACAATTTGTGCCTTTGTTACATAACACAATTTGAAAAAATCGTACCAATTGAATTAAAGTACACGCATCGGGATAAGAAAGAAGATTAAACAAAAATTCAACAGTCTCCGAGTTACTAAATAAAATTTCGGTACATTCGAATCTCGAACACAGATTCGCTGTTATACCGATAAGAATTTCAACGAGTCGTACATTTTCGAAATTATTCACAATCGACAATACGAGTATGTCGAAAAAATTATTATTCGCAAGATAAGTTGCTACGTCTGAATCGGTAGTCATGTCCCATAGTGTACATAATTCCGTTTCGAAATTTTCATCCCATTTAACGTCTTGCAGCGCCAACAGAGTTTTTAGGACAAAACGTTCACTGTACATTGTGTCCCCGATTGTGTCACCTTTCAATTTTTCCAACATGATATTTTCGTCGTCAATATTTTCGTTGGCGCCATTTATCGTTTCTGTCGATTGGGTTTCGTCATCATGGTCATCATCTTGATCCATTTTACTGCTTTTTGTAAATTGACTTACAAAATTTTTTAAATTTTGTATTTAAGTATTTCAAATTATTGAACTAAAAATGAAAATTATTCAATTTTAAAGGACAATTTATCAATTTTCGTGTTTGAAACCATTTAGAACTACTCTCAAATGTCATTTTATGCACTTGACACCTAACCTAAATTTATTCTCTAAAAATAAATATTTAAAAATGTAGTTCATGGTTTGCAATAAATATTTTAAAATTAAAAATTCACTTATACTTATACAAATTTTTTTAAATTTGGTTAATATATATACTTAACTTCTTTCACGCAACCAAAATTATCAAAATTAACTCATTAGCATCACTTCTGTAATTTATGTTGCTCTCCTTGGCGTGTATCAGCCTACCGTAACTCGCATGTATTCACTGAGCGTGCCTATCATTTGTTTTACCCTGGTACGGGGGAGGCAGGGTATAAAGTCGTATGCCTATATATATTAGTTTTACCTTGGCATTACGCGTTATTTCCCCACAGGCCAGGACGTTTAATTTGCCCGCGAGATTTAAATATACTTTTATATATTTATTAATATGAATACATATATAGGATTAAAATATCACATAAATAAAACACAATTTTTTTTAAAAAAAATGTTAGTTTTATTTAAAAATAATCATATTTACATTATAAAATTATTAATAATTAAATAATGATATAAATATTACAATAAGTAAATTTTAAAATATAATTTGCTATATTTGAACAGAAATAATTTCTAGAATTATTTATATTTCACAAAATATTAGGAGGAAAATTACAATTTATTATATTGAAAGAAAGAAATTTATTATACTAAAGGATTTGGACACATTTTTCTTTTTATACCATAAATACATTAATTATGGTATATAAACATTACAATTAAATTGTATAATTCGTATATTTGAAAAAACGTCGTTGGAAAAATGATTTGCTATTAACAATACATTGAAAATAAAAATTAAAAAATATTTAATACGTACTTTTTAATTTCATTCTACAATAAGTGTAGAAGAGAAATATTAAAATAGAAAAAACAATAAGTTCAAAATAAATGTATGCATTAAAATTTTCTTAAATGTTTCATTTCAATTTTCATTTTTTAAGTTTCATTTTTGTCTTACAATTTATATTATTATTATTATTTTAAGATATTGGAAAAATATAGATATCTATCCATATTCTTTAAAATGAGTATTTTCTTGTTTAATTATTAAACATGTAATCCTAATACATGTAATTTCTCTCCAATACAGTAATTATAAATTATATATATGTATATTTTAAAAACAAAAAGTCATTTTAATAACAAAAATATGACCAATTAACGATAAAATATGATTTATGGTTTTTTTTTCTCATAAAAATTCATTTAGGCTAAGGCTACACGTGCGTTTTTTAACGCCTAGTTTTGAGCGTTAAATAACGCTAGTAATATGGGCAACATTGATATGAATTATAGTGTCTACACGTAGCGGAAATTATCGCTCAGTCTGGAAAGACACACGCGTTTTCAAGGTTATAACGCCAGACGATGGATCTGGCCGGTCTAGGCCTCTACGGCGATAAAAAACGCATGTGACCAGTGTGACGCATCTGGCTGGCTACACGAGCGACAAATAACGCTAGTAACGCCAAATGTCATATCCGCCATATTATACCACATAATTATGTATTAAGAGATACAAATTGATGATTCAGTTTCATTCTATTTTCATACTTCGAATTTATAACACAATAAATATTGAACTGGAATTTGTCGATAATGAACTATTAATTCTTGAAGTTCAAAAACACTAATGGCGTTATTTATCGCTCGTGTACCCGCGGATCAGCGTTAAAAAACGTCGCGTTAATTTTCGGTCAAAAATTAGACGTTAAAAAACGCTCGTGTAGTCTTAGTACTTGATGATTGATGCCATATTTCGACGGCTTAATCTGCAAAGAAGCTAATTCCATTTTTTATAAAAATACAGATTATTACTTCATTAACTTCTTTTGTGTGGTTTCTTTAATTCTGTAAAGGTGATAACTCCTAAATTTTAATAAAATTTTAATTATAAAACAAAATATTTAAACAAGCATGAGAAATTAAGCAGTTTTAAGTCGCTACTGTAAAATCAGCTACAATGGAGTTAGCTTGTTTGCAGATTAAGCCGTCGATTTACCCTGTTTGCCAATGATCACATATGTATATTTGTGATATCTTTGATATTACAATTTTTAAAAATATTTTTTCAAATAAAAAAATCTTACTATTAATAGTAAGAGTTCAAAACTACTATTAATAGTAAGAGTATTAAAATGTCTGATAACTTTAAAAGAAAAAGAAAATACGCTGCCAATGGGGTGTGGCACACAGCTTCCTCGTACTCGTAAAAGACTTTAAAATAGTATTTTACCAAATGTATATACCGTCAAATTATATTTCCGCCTTAAAGTTCATAAAAAATTGATGTAACTCAAAATACTTAAAGGCTAAATTATAAAATAATAACAAAGTTATTTTAGAAACTAACCCCCACAATACTTTAAAAATTTGAGCGAAATAGGACTAGCAATAAATAAGATATTGACATTCAAGTGATCTGTGTGGAGTTTCGGAAGGGGTTAAGTCAGGGGTGCGACTTAGAGGACTTCTGTTTTCTTAGTTCGCCACAAGCTGGTGATTGGCGAACAGATGGCATAGAGGCAGTTGGTAGAGTAGACGTGGGCGCTTGAGGTACTTCTTGAAGTGCTCTTTTGCTAGGAATTGGTGTAACAGCGATTGCGGGAGGTGCTGATATAGTATAGACAGTAGTTGAACTAGGTGGAGTTGTAGTTCCAAGCCGTTCTTTTTTGATACTCGGAGAAGAAGGAGTTTGAGTCTAAAATGGTGAAAGTAATAAATTAATTTTATAAAAAGTAGTTTGGTTTGATAATTTAATTTCACCTGGTCTGGTTAGAACTCTTCCTCCAGACCATCGGTATCCATAGAACTTCTTTGTTGATGTTGAAGCATAAGCAAATGTTTTCGTCTGGATGACGGAGCTAGCAATGTACCCGAAGGAGAAGTAGCAGTTAAGGAACTTAAGTCTGATGTACATAATACAGTGCCATTATCAGCGCCTGAATCGGCTTGTAAAACAGTGACTTGGGATTCATTCCAGATTCCATCAAAATGATCCCTTAAAAATACAAAAGAAAGTAAATATATCGTTAGAAAAAACGTATTTCTATGTAATTTTCACCTGACGTCATTTGCTAGTGAATCTGAAGATGCAAAAGGTGATTTTGTTTTTTCTTCACAAGTAGGCACAACTCCCTCATCATCCTTTTCAGGTTCTAAATTTAAACCTGGTGATGAAGGTGTTGACTTTATAATAGAAATAGGCTCCTGTTGTTCCGAAATTTCTAGCAGGTCACCGTTACTTGTTGAGGACCGTCCATCTTCTACGCTAATACTACGTTCACATTGTTTCGCCGCTGAAAAATTTCTGGTAGGGTGACGTTGGTACTGGTATTCCGAATTTTGTTCCAGCTTCCGAATATGATTTTGTTAATCGGCAACCATTTAATAGGCTTCCATTGCTTTGTGCGCGTTGAGATACCATTTTTACCTGGAAAGTTTTTAAAGTTTCGTTCAATAACTTTTCGTAAAAATTAATTCGTAGATAGGTACATACTTAGGGAAATTTTTAGAAGTCGTACATATGTGATTTTTTCTTTTTAACCGATAAAAACGAAGCAATAGTGGTGGAAATTTTAAATTATGAAAAGTTAAAGCACGGAAGCATATTTTTGTTTTGGAAAACTCAAATTTATTAATATTTTTAAAAATTTTTATAATGACAACTGTATAACACTTTTTTGAAACAAATTATTGTATAATTTATTTATAGAAAACGATAAAAATAACAGAACAATGCATAACACAAGTGAGTAAAGAGGATCCGCTCATCGAAGTTACAACATATGGACGAGTTCTACATTTTACCCGAAATGTACATATAATGGAAATTTTTTTAATGTCCATAAGGGGGAATGAAAATTCATATTGCGTTTATATTATATTTCTACATTCATGAAAATACGATTGAGAATAAACAATTTTCAGTTGATTGCATTTCAATCAAAGTTCGTCTAACTGAACTTTTCTTAACACATGCAATGGACAAATCTGGAATAATCCGAATAATAGTGGAACGTGTATGGACAAACTATATTATCAGTATATTTATATGCAAAATTCAAAAAACACCTTACCTTTGAATAAATAATTTGTTGGAAAACATATTTTACAGAATGTAAATATGTAATACACAAAAAAGTATTTGTACCAAAAATCTTCTCAATAATATTCAAACAAAACCAGTAACTAACACAAAAATAAAAATAATAACTACTACAAGAAAGAAATATCCAAAAATACAAATTAATATTACACGAAAACCGAAAAATATAACAGATAAATGTTTGCTATATTACGCAAATTGTAGTATTTATCGTATTTATATAGGTTATAAACGGTTATTTAGGTTATATGTTGAACAAAAACACTAGATGCTTTTCGGTATTTTTCGTTATTTTTCGTGTTTTAAAGAATACAAGATAATGTCTCCCAGAAATATTAGTAAATATTTGTATCGTCGATAATAAATGCATGCAATAATAATAATAATAATGGTAATATAAATAAAAATATTTATAATTATTCTGAAACCCATTGTACGAGTTTGTAGGCTGTCAGAGGTAGCAAATTTTACCCTGCTGGAGTAAGGGGATTGTTTGATACATGCATATACATGTGGTCTCCACTTTTGCCTATCTTAGTTCCCAGCCCGTGGCGTGTATCTCTATGCCTTGGCGAAATTGAAAAAAATTTTTTTGACTAGGTATTTATTTATTTTTTTTAATAAAAGTTAATAACAAAAAATATATCTATAAATAGACATAAAGTACCGTAAACTCACATAACTTTACCATAATTCATAGAAAATTTATAACTATTACATAGTTAATCTTTGCTAGGCTATAATTTTCGATTCAAATCTGAATAAACTAAAGATTAAAGACGAATTTATTTAATTATGTTTAAGTGTTTTAATGGAATCAACTGATAAAAATCTTTGATTTGGCTCATAAACAGAAATTTTATTAACATTTATTAGAATCTTTACCATTACTTAACGAATTATTTAATAATGCGCGGTTAAAAAATGTGACAATTAACTCATGTGTATCTAGTCCAATAAGAATATTGTAGTTTTTTCATTTTTACCATGGAAAAAAAAGTTAGGACAGATTCTGACAGCGAAAAAAATGGTACAAAACATTTCATTGGTCATTTTATTATATTTATAATAAAAAACAAAATATATTTATAAACAAAACAAAAATTCGTATTGGTAAATTTAATTGTTTTCAGAACCATAGTAACAATGTATAAAATAATAATATATACTAATTTATTTTATTCGTTAAATTGTCTTACCGTATTACACTAGCGTTTTATATTTTTTCTGAATAAATTTATGTATTCTACAATTCAAATTTCTTGTTTAAAAACAATTTAACTCGAAGAACTGTCAACCCAAAAATGCTTCAGCTTCGTTG
Source organism: Brachynemurus nebulosus (assembly GCA_035578155.1). Taxonomy (NCBI): domain Eukaryota; kingdom Metazoa; phylum Arthropoda; class Insecta; order Neuroptera; family Myrmeleontidae; genus Brachynemurus; species Brachynemurus nebulosus. The sequence goes on along the minus strand of JAPWDM010000019.1, from coordinate 1,773,146 downwards.
TCACGTTTTTGTTAGTTGATAGTTCTTCTCGTTAAATTGCTAGGCAACAAACTACCGTTAGACAAACCCAAATTTATTCGAAAAAATACAAACCTTTCGTGTAATAATAAGTGAAAATTATTTCTAAATACTTATGATGAGATTATATAATTTTTTATATGATAAAATTATCTACCTAAGTTTTATAGCTTCTGAAATATCAACTAAAGTTTCCACATCTTTTTAAAAACATGAATGTCCCGCCATATAAATTAAAAAAAGTTAATCATTTAAAGAAATTTGTCAGAGCAATGTAAGTCAAGAAATTTTAATTAACACAAAGTGTGGTATGGTAAAGTTAGGGAGTTTTGCGGTAGCTAACATGTTTTCCTTGCAAGGTATTTTGAAAAATGTCTAGGACAATATGTACGAAATAGAACCAAAAAAAATATATTCTAAAAAACTTTATTTAACATTAAATTAACCATAAATAACATATAAAATGAGATATGTAAATATATTTATAACAAATAGAAATATGTACCAAAAAATATAAATGCAATATTGTATAATTTAGGTATATAAAAAATTTAGTCTTTTTTGACTTGTTCCTCAGCCTTTTTATCTGTATTTGAGCCTGTAGCGCCTGTAGCGTCTGTAGTGCCTGTAGCACCTGTACCACCTGAAACTGATTGTACTTTCTCATTTAAATATTTCAACGATTGCGTAAGTTGAAGAATTGCAATCAGAGAGGCCACATATTCTTTAACGTCTTCCTTCTTCAATGTTCGAATATGATCCGATACGGTACGATAAACTCGTCGTGCGATTTTATTCGATAAACGTCCAACTCGTTGCACGGTGTGAAGAAGAGGATCTTCAGTGGCAGATATTGGGCCTAAGAATTTTAAATTTTCGTGTAAGAATCAAATATCAAATTAAATAATTGATATTAATAGATTTGAGCATTACATTATGGCAACGGTTTCCAAACTTTGTGCACTAACGCCCGCCTATAAAAAATCTTACCTCTTCCGCCCCCCTTGAAAAAATTTATAAACAATTCGTAAATTATTTTTTTACTTTAAAAACTCATATTCTTGGCGGACGACAGGTCTATACAACACTTGAAACGAAACCATTGATCAGACACGTATTCGATACTTACGCGCTAACATAACTCTGACCGCTTGAGAATTGTTATTGTTAAAATATTACGTACAATAGCGAGCAGAAAAATCAGTGTTAAGGAGTTGCATGGCTTTTTTTTAGCAAAAAAACCTAATTTATTTCAACTTTTGGCAATTTCTTTCTATTAGTAAATACTAATGGCTTGTACTTGAATAAAGAGATTTAAAAAAAAAAATGAAATTTCAACTTTTGACAGTGTTTTAAACAAAAAATTTTGATTTTTGATAATAATTTTCGTTTTTTTCGTTGATTTTCTACTTGTAAAATGAGATGTAATGAACGGAAATAGTAATTTTTCGTTCAAGTACAAGCCATAAGTATCTATTAATAGAAAAATTTTGTTTTTTATTTTAGGTAAAAATTTCACGGGTATCTCTGCCTACGGCGGAAAATTAGCGATTTTCGAAAACTAGCTGCCAATGGACTAATTATTATTATTTTTTTTTTTTTTTTTTTCATAAAAATTTTTTTACAGTGTCTCAAAATAATATATATGATAATATGCCAAAAGTTGAAATAAATTATATTTTCTTATATTGTAAAAAAAAAAATCGAAAAAATAGCTAAAAAAGACCCATGTAACTCCTTAATATAAAATGTCCATTATTTGGTAATTATGTTTGAGCGCTTATTCTTAAAACCAAAATTTTATCAAAACGATGACGATATTTGCAATTAACCTACGCCCCCAGTTTGGAAAACGCTACTTTATGGTATTTCATATTTGTAAATAATGTAACAAATACTTTACTTTGCAAAATACCACTTTTATTTTTGAGTAAAAGTGGTATTTTGCAAAGTAAAATATTTGTTTAAATAATTAACTCTAGAGGGAATAGTACGTACTATCATCGCCAGGTTGTTCACCCTCCGGAGCGGGAAAATAATAATCGAGTAATCGTTCGGCTAAGGCGGCCGAACTATCAACACCATTAACAGCCATCGCGCCATATTCGGTTGCGAGAACTTGATTGGCCTTTTCCCAACTGAAATCTCGCAAATCTTTGGCTTTTTCTGTGCTTAATTGTTTTGCGGCACTTAACTAAATAAAAAAAAAAATCAATTACAAAAAAATATTCAAAAAAAAAAATTTAAAGATAATTATTTACTTCAATTACTTTTTGCAGTGTCGGTTCAATTGCTTGTTGAACTTTAGATTTCGTCTCTTCTAGAACTTTGCACGGTGTTTCAGTCACCAACGGCATATGAGTTTCAATTTTATTCAAACCGCTGCACAGAGTTTTATCGGCCACCGAAATCGGTTTCTCCAATGAATTGAGCACGGGAATTGCAATGGGTGTAGCTTGTTCAAGAGCTTTTTGCACCGTTTGTTCAACATTATTTAATGCCCAATTCACATTTGCATGTGAATCCTTGATTTTATTGTAGGCGGATGTCGAGTAACTCCATGCTGTTTGAATTACCGGCAATTTCCACACCCGTTCGGCAAATTCCATGTGTGGAATTGTTTGTTGATTCTTGTTTGCAGTTTCAGCCATTTTATTATCTAGAAAAATACCGGGAAAATTTTTTTTTTCTAAAATCGAACTAAGTATAATTTAAATTTAATTTTAGACACACAAAAAATTGTTACTTATACTCACTGCAGTAAAATTAAAAATAAAATATTAAAACACTTTCAATTAAAATAAATCAGTCTCCGTTGCTTATCAATGTTTAACTATCAATCGATTTCTTTAATCACAAAATTTATTTCGTTTGTACAAGTTTTAATATACAATTTAATTAGTGAACTTTGGATAACTGATGTGGTTTTTCATATTAAACTCCCCACTACACTTACCGTCTGACTAATTCACGATTATCATTTATTCGTGCTACCCGTGCTACTGCGTGCTACGATGAACTTTGTTCCCCTATTTTATAAAAAAACATGTTTTCATTGGCGACATCCAATTATTTCATTAAATTAATAATTTCTATTTAAAGTATTCAATATAAGTACAAATAAATAAGACAAATAAGTTATGCAATCAGTAACATTACATAATTTCATACACTTTCATTTAATTAATTTTGTATTCACTATTTCTTAACTTACATACCTACCTACCTATAAAAAACAAAAAGAATTTTGAATACTTTTCAAATTTACTGTTGAATAATTATTTTCATGGTAAAAAACCTTCAAAAAATTCCAGTAAATTAACGAATTTTATTTCCTTTTTTCCTTTAATGTTTTAATTTTTCCCTTTAGGGTAAAAGCCTCTATACCCGAACGCGTTCAATACTCGAACAGTTTTGATATTTTATACATAGGTATATTGGGTATATTAATAAAGTTGTTTCTGAAAAAAAAAAGAAAGAAACGATAAATATTAATAAAACTGTTCGAGTATAGGGGCTTTTACATTACCAATATTAAAAAAAAAAAATTTGTTTAGTTTCACGATTGTAAATTAAAACATGTTGAATCAGTTAGATTACTTGGAGTAAAATTCTTTTTTGACACAATTGGCATCTTATTACTGAACACTCTGCATCTCAATAACTAAATTGGGCTAATAATTCTAGCTGCAAAATGTGCTTTTTTAAATTATTTTTTTATCTTTTTTAAATCCTAATATCTCCCATCTAGGACCCATTTCAGTTACCTAAGACCTTAGACTCTTGTTAGAGTAATAATATATTCTTTAGACATAGAGTAATAACACATACAAACGTTCATAAAGTTCCGGAACAGCTCCGCGAAAGTTCCGCAAAATCTCAGTTAATATTGACTGTATCGAAAAATAACCCGGACAAAAGTTTCATGGGAAGAAATGAGGAACTAGAAAATGACCTCGAATTTGACCTTGAACATGGCCTTGACCAACCAGTATCATATTTTTTTCGTTTTTATGACCTTCACACGACTTTGGGATGTGAAGTATGAATATGGTTTTGAACGTAGAATTTCCAGCTCTTTCCGAATCCGAGATTAAAAATAGGGGTTTCCATTTAAAAAAACAAAGCTGACCTCCAAATTTTGGTCAAGGTCAAATTCGAGGTCATTTTCTAGTTCCTCATTTCTTCCCATGAAACTTTTGTGTGGGTTATTTTTCGATAATGTCAATATTAACTGAGATTTTCAGCTGTTCCGGAACTTTATGAACGCTCTGTATATATTTACACTATACTAATACGTATTCTTACTTAAGACGTAAATTTCAAAATAATCGAAAATCATACAGAAACTTTTTTTTAAAGAGACAGCCAAGGATGTAGGGAGTAAAGAAGCCCGACCCAGCATACCAGATTATTTTTTACCTAATTTTTATTCTAATAAAATGAATTATTAGTCAATAAAAATCTTTAAGTTATATTTTATGCTTATTTTTCTCCACATTATCCAGTCATATAGCGGTGATCGGGACTACAGATGGCTCTGGGGGCCCAAGATATTTGATGGGGAGCTCGGGATAAATTTCTCTCCATGTGTCTGGCTAAAACACTTTTAAAAATCAGACGAGATTCCAAAATTTCGATATTAAATGCTCTAACTTGACCACTATGGCAAGGAAATCATACCAATCATAATCATAAAAGTGTGTTTGTTAACTTTCTAGCGAAAATTTCAGTTGTCCTATATGTCAAGAAAATTCTTTAAAACAAACAACGAATTCCCATGTTTATTACTGTGGTGATGCCTATGAATATTAAAGAAAATTTTAGTGGTGTGACGGGCGTGACTTTGTTTTTGTTTAGACTACGTAGGTGACGTATAACGTAGGTGGTGTAGTAAAATCAAATTTTGGAAACATGTACATTGTACCAATAAAACTCAACATACAGTTGATCTTTTTTTGTGCGGTGGATAGGGACCGCATAAAAAAAATCACACAAAAAAAATATATTCAAAAATATCATAAATAGCTATAAAAAGTATAGTTCGATCCAGATTGTACAAAAAACTTTTTTATGCGGTTGGTCGGGACCGCATAAAAAAAGTTTCATCGAAAAAACCACTCCAAACGCTCAAAACTTAGAAATTTCTTTAGAAGTTGCTTCGATAAACAAGAAAAACATTAATTTACACGTAGAAACATTTTATTTCAATTTTATAATATTATGAAAATTTTGAAAAATACATCCGTAACAAAATTAAATGATAACTTATGCAATGTATTGATTAAATGCTTAAAAGCCGTTAAAAAGTATTTTTATTAAAGAAAGTTATTATAGTAAATGCTTAAGTTTCTTACTATCTCTTGATTTTGATTTATTTTATGCATTTTAATGGCCATTTTTTAAAAACCGCATAAAAAAAATCGCATAAAAAAGAGTTCAGCTGTATTTCAAAGTATTTTACGTATGTACAAACATACTCAGTCTGGTGATTGAAGATGATGAAAAAAACAATACGAAAATGTAATATATAAGCATTAGTCATTGCACTTTTCATGGTTAAAAAGGTACAAAAACCATTAAATTACTTTAGTATGTATGTACCTACAATAATTATGACTTTCAGTACATAAAAAATTACATTTATCAAAAAAAACTCCTAATCAATTAAAAAAAAATATGATGTATTGTTTTATTATTAGAGTAAAAATTAAAATATATGTATAGTTTCCACTTCTAATTAGCTGTAACAATAATAATTATACATATGCATATTATTTCAAAATAAAAACTTCTATTTTTAAACATTTAAATTTTCACTTTTACTGGTTTACTTACAAAGAGGTTCGTAAAATGGGTGAAGTTATCTGATTAAATTGATAATTGAATAAAACAAATTACGCTTACATATATCTAAAGTTAGTATAGGTATCGTAGGTATTAAGATTAAATGTGATTTATAGAAAAAAAATTGTAAATACTTGATAGATAAAATGCCTATATCTATCTACTTAAATAAACATTTAACTACAAATTTTTAATAAGAAATATTAAAAAATACGTTTGTTTTTCTCATTCGAAAAGAGTAAAAATATTCCTAGAGAATAAGATTGGTGCATTCCTAGTAAATATTTGTAGTAAATACCTATAGGTGAGCATAAACTTTTTTAAAAATGTTTTCTATTATGTATTGATATAAATTAAAACGATCGTAAATGACCAATAATCCTTATCTGGAAAATTTTATTAAATCAAATATCGAACCTCTTCCTAAACTTCTAAGTTACGTTGCGTAATAAGCACTAAGTGAGGTTAAGTTAGGTTAAATAAAGATTTTAGCACGTTGGCGATCATAATATGCTTTTTATGAAATTGTTGACGCGGTACAGCGTTGTGTCGCAATTAATCAGGTCTCACTAACGCTGTAGAGCGCCCAAGACCATTAACGTGTTAAAAAAATTCAGTTAAAAACTAAAAATGTAAATAAGTATATAGGTAGGACGTGATTTAACAGGAAGAGAATTATTTTATTTTTGACATTTTAATCATTTTAAAGAAAGTATGTATCTATTCAGTTTGTCGCTGATTAGTAATTACGCTGATTAATTACCACAATGTCCAGTGCATTGATAAAATAATGTGAAAAACCAATATTCAGTATTAATTTTCACAAAAAATAAGTTTCGCTGAGAATTTGTATGCTCATTCATGATGATTTTGATTCGTACGTACCAGTAAATACTTAAAATCTAATACAGAAAATTTTTCACGCTCACCTATGCTAATGGAAATGAAATTTAATTAAGTAACTAGCCTAAATAAAGCTTAAAATAACACTTTATATGCAAATTAAGTATATAAAATTATCTGTATTTTTTTAAAAAAGGTCATGTGAACAACTCATTATTATAATAACATACACACAAATATTTTTCAAGTACTTAAAACACTTTCAGCTAGTTTAAAACATTATTAATTTATTATTACAAAATGATAAAAACATTATCAAAACGAATGTATCCATGTGAGTTGAATTTTATACTTATCTATAAAAATGATATGTAATTCATTTTTTATCCGATCACTTACCAATTTTCAGTCACCCACAATTATATCCGGAAATATAGTTTATTTAAATTGCCGGAAGAACATTTAATGTTAAAAAATATTTGCCGCCATTTTGTTGATACCGAATTGAAACCAATTGCCTCTGATTTAGATAAAACCGGTAAATTTCCTCATGATAAAATTAAAAAGATTGGTGAATTGGGGTTAATGGGTATAAATGTTTCGGAAAAATATGGCGGTACTGGTTTGGACTATTTAGCGTTAGCAATCGTCGTGGAGGAAATTTCCAGAGGATGTGGTGGCACTGGCACTACAGTTAGCGTACATAATTCGTTATATGCTAAACTGTTAGATAAATTTGGAACAGACGGGCAAAAAGAACAGTTTTTAAGACCGTTTATGAAAGGAACAATTGGATGTTTTGCTTTGAGTGAAGCAGGTTGATAGTTTAAATTCTTCACTGCCTCTAAATATTTAAGTTATTTATTATTCCTTCTTAGATGCTGGAAGTGATGTTGCGTCTATAAAAACAACTGCCAAAAAAGATGGCGACTCATATATTTTAAATGGTACAAAAGCTTGGGTAACAAATGGTTCGTACGGTAAAGCCGCTATCGTATTTGCAACGGTAGACCGTTCTTTAAGACATAAAGGAATAACTGCTTTCCTTGTTCCAATTCCATCCCCAGGGCTCTCTTTAGGTAAAGAAGAAGATAAGATGGGAATTCGGTAATTTCCTCATTTGAATTATCAAAGGCCTTAGGGTCATTCCATATCAAATCATCCAGGAGGTTTAAACTCAAAGGCCCACCAATTTTATTTCAGTATTCTGTAGCAAATTTAATCTAGTTTTTGGTGATATAACTCCAAATTTGCGTTTAGGAGTCAGACTCTAGTTATTGACCAAGTTTTGAACACATGTCAAATTTTAGAGAGCGGTCTAAATTTTTACTTTAGAGCTTAGTTAAGGAGTTTAAATATGGATTTAGATTCAGTCTATTACACATTTTACCTAGGAATTTAATTCTGAAAAAAATGGTACAACTTGGATCTCTATAGCTTAATAAGTAACAGATTTATTACCAAAAACGTAAAACGATGCAGCATCCCGAAATGATCAATACCATGCTATTAACGAGTTTTTTTCCAAAACTTTGTCATTCTATAACTCAGAAATTAATCCAGATATTGAAAAAAATTTGAAACTGGAGTCATTCCAGTTTCAAATCATCCAGCCAAACGACACATTGACACCCGAAGTTGTCAGAATTTGATGAAACTTGGTGAGTTGGTTCAAACCACAGATGTAAGGAACCACTCCAAATTTTTTTTCAAATATCTTGATTAATTTCTGAGTTATAGAATGAAAAAGTTTTGAAATTGGACAAACTTGGTCAATAACTAGAGTCTAACTCCTGAACCCAAATTTGGAGTTATATCACCAAAAATTAGATTAAATTTGCTACAGAATGGTGAAATAAAATTGGTGGGCTTTTGAGTTTTTCCCCTTGGATGATTTGACATGGAATGACTCCTGTAGAGTGAAATAACAATTAAGGCTTTTAACAGGGCTTGTTCCACTTGTGATATAATTTTGGAAGACGTAAGAATTCCTGCTGAAAATATCGTAGGAATCATTGGTGGAGGTTTCAAATTGGCCATGGAACATTTAGACGGAGGTAGAATAGGTATAGCAGCCCAAGCGTTAGGTATTGCTCAAGCCGCTTTAGAATGTGCGTACGATTACGCAAATAAAAGACAAGCGTTTGGAAAATCAATTATTCATTTCCAAGCAATTAAGGTAACACACTTTCCTTCAATTTACATATTAAATCTTAAAAAAAAAAATTTTAGTTAAAATTAGCAGAAATGGCCACAAAATTGGAAGCAGCCCGTTTGATGGTGTGGAGAGCTGCCGTAGCCAAAGATACACAAACGCGTTCCACAAAAGAATCTTCAATGGCGAAACTGATGGCCAGCGAAACCGCTAACTTTGTTACGTTCCACTGTGTTCAAATTTTAGGTGCTATGGGTTACGTGAAAAGTATGCCGGCTGAAAGACATTATCGTGATGCACGAATCACCGAAATTTATGGCGGCATTACCGATATTCAAAAACTCGTTATTGCAGATGCGGTAAATAAAGAATTCGGTTATTCAACTCACGACATCTAATGGAAAAGATATAAAATATATTAATTTGTAATTTTATCACCAGAGGTCACTGTAATTGTAATGGGTTTAAAAAAATAAGAATGATTAAGTTTTTTGTATTTTTAAGTTTAAGAAAAAAAAAAAAAAAAAGAAATAAAAAAATATTTTTATAAATTTTATTTAAAAAGAATATATTTTAATAACAATTACATTTTTAAAATCGATATTAACGTATAGAAAAATATTTGTAAAATATCCTTGCTTGTCTCAAATTTCAGTGCGAAGACCTTCTCTCCATTTCCTTAATTCTTTGTATTAATTATTTATATTAATTATGTATATAATTATTATAATACATATACCTATTATAAAAATTTTCATAAAAAATATGAAATATATTTAGTTTTTGTGAGTGATACGAATCTTACACATTATATTTACATATTAAATATGAGTACCAATTTGATTTGCGTAAACTATAAAAAAAATAATATTAAGTAAACGCTTGACTCTTTATAACTTCGACTTTAAACTTCCCATTAACTTCTCCAATTTCATCGCCTTCTGTAAATTACCGCCAATTTTCAATTTTCCGGTCATATAAGCCGTGGTCGCTTTCAATTTCCCGGAGAACATATCAAAGAAATGTTCACTGTCCATTGTCAATGTGGCGTCCGGTTTCGTAGGCGCATTTCCAGAGCCCGCGGCAGCGTTTCCTTGCCGTAAATCGATATACCACGTGCCAGCTTCTTTACCCGTTACATGGAACTCAAACAGCGCATTCGTCTTCTCAGATAATTGTGGATGGATAACTTTTTGAATTTTTTCGAATAATTTCGCTACTTTCCCGTCTGGTTTAGCTTTACCTTGCGCTTGCGTGAAGCTTGGTGTCTCTGTTGTACTTGGCGTTGGTGGTTCATCATCGATAAAGAAATCGGGGGTAAGTTTATCGCGATTCTCGGGATTCACGCAATACTGATCGAAATCTGTGACGCCGTGCTCCTTTAATAGAGTATCATCGATGAAAAAATTACCAGTGACTTTGGCGGGGTCTTGCGACAAGACTAGATACGCAGCGTCGGCCATAATTTCCGGTTTACGACTGTGTTGGGCAACATTGTCGCCCATTAACATTTTGGTGGCAGCGGTTACAATCGCCGTTCGTGGCCATAGAGCGTTCACACCAATTTTATGTGGTCTGAACTCTTCGTGCATACCCAAGACGCACATGGACATGCCATACTTGGCCATTGTGTAGGCGACGTGAGGCGCAAACCAGTGTGGTTTCATTGATAGCGGTGGCGAAATATTTAGAATGTGAGCGTGGCTACTATTTTTCAGGTGTGGTAAACATTCTTTTGATCTACAAGAAAAAAAGTCTATTTAGTAAAAAACAAAAAGTCTTTATTTGTTCAAATTGGAGAAGAAAATTATGAGATTTTGTGTCGTTTAGTGAAGTCGTGTGACGTCATCTCTCCTATGGTGGTATAAATACAACGACGAACTCTTTTCACTAAACTTTTACTAGAGTCCCTATAATAAATAGAGTCGTTACATATGTGCTGAACGTTGATTGGTTCCGGAATTTTCAGTCCAAAGTTTTCGTAAAATACATTGGAAATAAACAGGCCCGGATCTGGGGGGGAGGCAAACCGGGGCACCTGCCCCGGGGGTCAGTTTCAGGGGGCTCCAAAATCATACTAGGTCGGTCTATATCAAATGGTCTAAAAAAAAGTTGGCTGCTCGACCATTTTAGAAAAAATTAATATTCTTCCAGTTGTTTCGACATATATATTAAAGTACTGAGAACAATTCTTAAAAAAGTATTTTGAACCGTTTAAGCGTGGTAGCCATTTTTGTTTTCCAATTTGCGCTGATTTTTGGGTTTGCAGCCATTTATGCCAATGCACATATTTCATAAACCGTTCATCTTAAAAGGTTGAAATAAAAACCATTTTAAAGTTAATTAATGTTTCTTTATTTTAAGTGATGTCCATATTAAACCTATTTTCGACCATTCCATAAGAAAACTTCACCTAAAGTTGGATATCAAAATTTAGCAAAATTTACTTTTTGAACATTTTTTTTCTTATAGAAGGAATGTTATAAATCTCGTATTTTTTATGAGAGTAGCTGTATACGAGTACAACTACCCATTATGAAACAAATACACACTATTTCAATTGTGAAACTTGTATCTTTTAATTTTTACAAACTTCCGAAAACTGACTTTTTTCCAAATTTTGGAATTTTGCGCCCCTGTATCTCTGATGAGGCTGGTGATAAAAATTTGAAATTTGCACAACTTGTAGCGCTTTCGGAGTAGATTTATTAAAATAAAAAATCAACTTGTACCTATATTGATCCTTTACAAAACCCTCAATTTTTATCATTGCCGCAACGGGAAAAATTGGAGTTTTGTAAAGGACTTATATTCTTATGAGTTTTTTTGACAATTTATGTCAAACGTTGGAGAGGGGGGGCGCCATTTTCAAGTTTCTGCCCCGATTCTAAAAAATCGTAGATCCGGGGCTGGAAATAAATTAAATATTAACAAAAATCATTGAGCGCTATTCATAGAGAGAATTTAAGATAATTCTTAGATTGAACTTAGCAAAGTTAACACTAAGATTTAACTTAACATTACAATTCATAGACAGATTTTAAAATTGTCCTAGTAGAAACAAGCTTGAAGTTAGTTATAATGATACATTGTGAGGTGTATACAAGCTTTACAATTATTCACCAATTGAAAGCAATCAGAGAAACGAAAAATATTTGAATAGTAGTAGCGCGAAATATTTAAATTAATGAAAATTCTATCAGTAAATAATTAAAATTTTTAATATTTTTGCCGTAATTAATAAAATAATACAAAAGTATACATAGTTATGTATTTTAATTTAATTTATAATAAATAACAATATTAACGGAAAAATTTGTTTATTGGAAATTTAAATTTCTTTGTTGTAAATATTATTTTAAACTGTTTTAGAATATGTCAGTACGTAGTATAGTACTTAAGTATAGTTTGTTTGTTTAAAATGCAGAACGTAAAGACGTGGTCGCTATTAAATTTAAAATTTCATAAAATAGGTGGTATCATGTGATTATTTTAATATTATTTTTTTTAAAAATGTGAATTGTCTTTAAAACATGTAATGTGTGTAAACAGACATAATTGTATTATATTTGTTCTGTTTTTTATATCATCAGTTTTATGTAATCTGAGTGACTTATAAAGTTACAATAAAATATAAATTATATACTAAAATATTTGTTGATTTATTAAAAATTGTTACAAAAGAAGTATAAAATAGATATAAACTTTGTCAATGATTTATTTTTTTATAATTTTAAACATAAACTGCGGGTACTTAAAGGCCTAAAACATTAAATAATTCCAGTGTGCTTCCGATAATTTTTAACATTTCAGTATGAAAAACAACTAAAAAAAAATGTAATAATAAATTAAGATTAACTAAAGTATGGTAAAATATTATGTTAAACTACCGTTTTGTTTATAATTTACATTAAAAAAAATACGTCTGTTACACAAAAAATGTAAGTAGAAAGTCAAAATATTCTATCACAGAAGCACACAGAAGTACGTAATAATTCCTTAGTTTTTCTGTTTTTGCACATATCTTTTAATTAGTTATCTATAAAATTGTAAGTTTTTCGTCAAATACATGCTGCAAATCGATATTTTCGTCATACATGAAAACTTTTTTGCACCTGAAAATATTTAGAGGTTGAATTACTTATAAAACTAAGTTAATTTGATTCAATTTTTCTTTTAATTTACTTACATTTAAAATATTTATTACGTCAATACTTAATATAGATATTTAATTACGTATATTTTATATTTTTATTCGAAAAAGTTCTTTCAAATTTGATAAAATGTTCAAATGTCAAAAAATTCCATGTAAAAATATATTTAAGATGGACTTAAGTCGACCATTTGCTTATTTTAAATTTAAGTAAGAGATAAGATTGAACTTAGCGTTAAAACCGACCTAAAGTCGTCTATGAATAAGTTAAGTTTTATCTTAGCTAAGATTGATCTTAGATTTATCTTAAATCGTCTATGAATAACGCAAATTGAGTTTAACCTAGAAAGAATAATTAAATGAAAAATTTTTAACTGTTCATTAATTCATAACTTATTAACAATAATTATGTACTCAAAAATATTTACTCAAATATGTGATAATTAATTTTGAAGCTTCCCGCTCTGCTTTAGATAGAAAATGGATGACATGTCACGACTCTATTTATTATAGGGACTCTAACTTTTACAGAGCTGGTACGCGAACTGGTGGTCAAAAAAATAATTATTATCAGTAAGCAAGGTCTGTTTATTAGATTTTGACAATTCACAAAATTTATGTTGTTTAAAAAATAGAAACTGATATTGGGAAAACAAATGAAGGCGTGGTTTAATATTTAGCCTACTGGCAGTAGTTTCTCCATTCGTCATCAGATGTCAGAAATTGAGACTTAAAAAATTGGTAGCAATTTGGAATTGTGCGTTTTGAAAACAGTAAATTATTATGAAAAAATTAGAATGGCATTCAAAAAAAAAGAATGCCAATTTGTATTTTGTAAATTCAGCAACATAAATTTTGTGAATTGTCAAAATGTAATAAACAAACTTTGCCTACTGGCAGTAGTTATTTTTTTGACCACTAGTTCGCGTATCTAAGATTTACGAATCCCAATATTTTTTTGAATGTCATTCTTATTTTTTCATAATAATTTATTGCTTACAAATAAAAACCAACAATTCCAAATTGCTACCATTTTTTTAGAAATTAACTATTGCCATCTGGTGACGAATGAAAAAACTACTGCCGGTAGGCTAAATATTAAACCACGCCTCTATCTGATTTCCCAATAGATATTAACTAGCAACAATTTTGACATTTTTATCTTTTATCAATTCAATATTTGACGTATTCAATTATCATTTTTTGAGTTGTTAAAGATATTAGTGAAAAAAAAAATTTTTTTTAAAATAATTAAATCCCTGATAATTTATCATAAAATTACAAAAATAATATATTGTACTAGCAATGATAAGATTCCCTAGCGATAAGTTACGGAACTAACGTATGACAAACAACTTTCACATAATGGAGTGTTTCAATAACAATTTTAATTAACATAATGAATTGGTCATACATGCCAAAGTAAATCGAGTGTTCAAGTGTCAGCTAAAGCTGGACTTGAATATTGGTGTATGTATAAATACGAACAAAAGTCCGCCATACATTAATAATGTTTGGCCATACATTAAAATATGTTATGTAAATTGTGTGTATAATTACGTGATTTAAAATGTTAACATTTTACGATACTAAAATTTCGTTCTTTGATACTAACACACATCAACATTCTACTTTTAAAATACTGTCGATATCCTAACGAAAAGTTCCTCTGGTATTTTTTACTGCCTTTTATTGGAAAATCAAATGGAAACGTGGTTTAATGGGGTGATTCATATCGGCGTAAGGTTGAGGTTAGTTAGTTTTATATCGAAGACGCAGTATGTTATCAAAACTAACTAAACTAACCTAATTTAACCATTTTTTTGAGTTCAATATTAAATGTAATAATTTTACTTAATTATTATTGGAGGTATAATTAACATTTATTACTTAATTTGATTCGAAAATAATTACTAATTTTATTATCACAGTAAATTAATTAGAAAATTAGAATAAATTTTATCTGTTGCAGAAAAATGCAAAAAAATATTCTCACACTTGTCAGAAATTAGAATCAGTGATAGTGATATTCTTTTACGAAATATTTTATTAATGTATAATTTTGAATAAAAATAAATTTACTTGAGTTCTTAAACAAATATATGAGTTTATAATTATTGTATGAGTTTTAAACTTGAAAAACTTATTAAAGTAAAATGCAATTAGAGAAATTTAGTGGATTATCTTACTAGTAGTGTAACCTACATTATCGGATAAGACTAAAGATAATTTAAAGTTATTATAGTGACATCTCTGTTCTTCTCAAGTGTACTACGCATGATGATTACGACAACGATGACATCTATACCCGCTGCCCCCGTTTTCAGTTCCATAGAGAGTCAAAAAATGAAAAAATGTATTGAAGTTAGCTATCTTTCAGAAATAAAATTCTGGTGTACTTTATCTATGCTCTAGAATATGGAAAGTGAGACACGAATATACAAAAATGTCAAAACAAGCCAAATGTGATTCAAAACAAACGCAAAATGATTTAAAACGAGAACAAGCGGCTTTGGCTAACGCCGATACGAATCGGCCCCATATTTAGTCTAAGATTGGAAGTCCTACTGGATGAAAATTTTAGTAACTAAACAAAATAAAATACAAAAATGTCTTACACTAAAAATGTTCCTCTCGTATTTATATTATGCATAAGATCGTATCGTTTCATCTCAGTATCGGCAGTACCCGTCAGAGAGATCGCTGACGCATTGTTTACAACAATATCAATACCACCAAACTTTTCCACCGCTTGATTAACCGCTTCTTTAACCGATTTTTCATCACGGACATCCACTATACACGGTAACGCTTTTCCACCAGCTTCTTCAACTATTTAACAAACGAAAATATAGCACAAATATTTCATAATAAAATTCACAAAAAATAATTACTTTCTTTAGCCGCCGTATAAATTGTCCCCGGTAATTTTGGATGAGGTTCGGCCGTTTTAGCCGCAACGACAATATTTGCTCCATCCTTAGCGGCCTTTAACGCAATGGCCTTCCCAATTCCTCGACTAGCACCCGTAATAAAAAGTGTACGACCAGCTAATTTTCTATCGAAATTGATAAAAATTAAGTTGCCTACTTGGCAAAAAAATATGAATTGTTTTAAATATGTATATCAATACGTTACCCTGTGTTCATCATTTTTGCAAATCTCTTTTTTGAGGTTGTTTACACCACTTGATATCGATTTAGACTAAAATAATTGATCAAATAAGAAATCGTTTAAATAAACTTGATTAATTGGTTATTTCATTTGTGTTGAGTGACTTTTAGCGGTGATCAAAGATCAATGTTCAAGTTTTTGATATTAACAAAATTAACAGTAGATGTGGTAGATGTATGTATTATACATAGTTCGTGACATGCAATTTTGCTATAACTGTATACAAAATTTATATATGTACCTATATATTTATTTTTTGATAAAAAAAATAAAAAAGATTATTGCATTGGCTTGTAAATATAAAAATAATATAAACACAACTGGAAATAAAAATTATTTCATACATAAATCATAAAATACATAAAATAATCAGTTTATCTAAATTTTATTAAATGTAATTGTCTTATCTTATCTAAATATGCTAAATATACTCAATATCTTATTTTTATTTATATTAAATTAAAAAAAAAATGGTAGTTAAGATGAAGATTTTGCAAAGTATTTATTTATTTTTAATAATAAATTGGTCAAAAATTACTTAAAAATGCTGAGTAGTAATCTACTTTAGTTACCGATATCGATAGTACCTAGTAAAAATATTTATGTTATGTACCTATAAAAGCCGGTCCAGACGCAACGTCTTATCTGAACGAGTTGTCTGAATCGACAAGTCATTCAGATAAAACGTAGCGTGTGGACCGCAAAACGTACGTCTTGCATGACAGAAATGAGATTGTACGATAAGTCGAAAGTTTGAGCTGCGAGGCATCATTTTATGAAAATTGGTTCGACAAGTTGGTGCGTCTGGACAGACTTTCGTTTTATCGAAACGATTTGTAGTACATATTTTTATACATAATATCGTAGTATTCTATTGCTTCGTGTCCGTTAATTTAAAAATTTAAAATTTTACAGAATAAAAATTTATACATTTTTAGTATAGGTAAATTTTGTTTTTTTATTTTATAATTTTCATTTTATTTTATAATGTCTGATCTTCGTCAATTCTTCCGTCAATTTTTGTTTGAATTTATTGACCTTTATAGGAGTTTTCCTTGCTTGTGACAAGTTAAAAGCCCAGAGTACAGTGACCGGAGTAAAAAGTCACAAGCATACGAAGCCCTTATTGAAAAATACAGAACCATTGACGAAACGGATAACAAGGAGACAGTTAAAAATAATTAATTCGTTACGAATCGTTTACAAAAAAGAACGGATTAAAATATTTAAATTTACTAAAAGAGTTTAATAAATGGCTGTAAGTTTCAGTGTCCATCCTTAGGTAATTACGCCAATCAACTGCTTCATTATGAGGCTCACGTAATAGTCTGACATAAGAAAATTCATGTCTTTTTAAGAGCCATTCCCTAGACCATCTTAATCCACCCAAGGAAGTGTTCCTTCCATGACAAACGTCGTGAAACTGAAATTTGAACGATAAGTTGGAGACGTGTGGACACACTAATTTTTGTACGTTTTGTCGAACGACTTGCATGAACGTTTTGTCGTTCAGATAAGACGTTGCGTCTGGACCGGCCTTAATGTACATGGGGGTACACAGAAAAAATTCTTTAGCATAAACAGTGGCGTGAAAATGTCAAATTGAATAATAAATGAGCAAAATACGAAAATAACATAAAAATATGAAAACAATATAATTAGAAGAATCTAAAGTTTTGCAATACGAACATTAAATAGGTATCCGAAATCGTCTTCATATACTTTGTTACAAATTAAATACAGTGGACCTTTGTTTTACACGGTGATTACGTTCTTGGAAAATCCCTGGCAAATTAATTCCTCCTATATGTATAGCAAAATTAAATTTAATAATTATAAAAAAAACTAATAAACACGGGAACAAAAATGTGCCAAAATCATCGTTTACATGAGCTGAACAGAGGTGAAGTAGTTGCTTCAAGTCTGTTCAAATGGAGTATTATCTCCATATCTGTTCAGCTCATGTCCCTGCCACCAGTGTTGCCAATTTTTTTTTTACAGAGACGTTAAAAAACCTCTACAAACCACCAGCTCCTCATCGACAAGCAAAAAAAAAAAAAAAAACACTTCACTTTTTGATGGTAGAAAGTTGACTGTAGGAAGTTAAAAACCACTAGTTTTAGTGGTAAAACCACCAAATTGGCAACACTGCCTGCCACTTATTTTCAAGGACGAATTTTTAATGTTACAGTTCGCTACGTGACGCTAATGGCACTTGCTAAAATACTAAATAGAGTTGGGACATGTGAACATTTTTCATCAAATAGATGTCAAAATTAATTATCATATGCTCGAGTACAAAAGTATCGTTACCAAGTTATGTGTTAACGAAGAATTAAAATTTTTTAATGAAATTAATCTTTTTAGGTTGAATTAAAGTATTTTTTTAAATATTTAATTTATTTCCAATTTTTTTTTAGATGAATCTTTGATGAAAAATAGCGAACTACCAAAACTCATGTCCCGACTCTATTTTAGCACAAGTACCATCATTGATCATGTCCCTGCCACTCTCCATATAGTCCATTATAAAAAAAAGTGGACCGTTTAATTGGTTTACTGACGCCGCTGTAACTAATATACCAGATGGCCCAGATGGTGTTGATGGTCTTGAATAAAATAGAGTCGGGACATGAGTTTTGATAGTTCGATATTTTTCATTAAAGATTCATCTAAAATAAATTGAAAATAAATTAAATATTTAAAAAAATACTTTAATTCAACCTAGACAGATTAATTAAATTTAAAAAATTTAATTCTTCGTTAACACATAACTTGATGACGATACTTTTGTACTCAATCATATGATAATTAATTTTGACATCTATTTGATGAAAAATGCTCACATGTCCCAACTCTATTTAGTATATGCTCCAATACCATTAGCGCTACGTAGCAAACTGTGACATTAATAGGTCCGTCCTTGAAAACAAGTGGCAGGGACATGAGCACCATCAATGCCATCTTGTATATTAGTTACAGCGGTGACAGTAAGCGACAAAGAGCCATGCTACTATTCCCTAGCTTGTACATCGTCTGTCGCCAAAATCATACGTCACAGTGAGCCTGCGCACCCGATTATTTTGATAAATTTCATATCTATGAACACGAAATCTACGTCTGTATGTGTGTCATACGTCACACTCAAGCTGTAGCAAGTGGGGATGCCTGGTGTAATGTATATGTATTCAAGGCGGACGTGTGCACGTATTATTACATTATTGCAAGTGGTTTATCGACAATACTAACGATTGATGTGTGTCTTGGAAGAGCAATTGAACGACTAATGGACTTAAACGATATCTGACACACTCTGGACACACTGCTAGCTACAGTTTTTTACACATACGCTTAAGGCTTGGTGAACGAGGTAAACGATATATTTATAAAAGACACATGGAGAGTGGCAGGAACATGGTTCAGCTTGTTTAGAATCATTCGATAATCTTTATCGGAATTCCTAGCAGAGCATAGGTTTCCATGACGGGATTCTTTTATCTAGCAAATCGATATCAATATTTTTTTTAATGATCTTTTTATTTTAAAACTTATAGTCTGTTCACATTATTCCAGTCCAGTAATCCAGTGAACTAATCCAGTCCAGGTCGTTTACATTATTCCAGTCATTCAATGGTCCATTCCAGTCATTCAATTACATTACAAAAAAACAACGCTTGTTCACTGTTCAACGTTTAATCCAGCACTGTATTGGCCGTATTGGCCGTCTACGCCGTCTACACTATTTTAGTGGCGCTGGAATGGGCTAACTGGAATGAAAAGTAGACCGTCAATCCAGTCACTGGACTGGATGCTTACTGGAGCGGGTACATTTCAGTGCGTTCCAGTGCCGAACTACATTATTCCAGTGACATTCCAGCGATGGTTTCGATCTCTGGACTGGAATACTACTGGAATAATGTGAACGAGCTATTAGGTAATAAAAAAAATTATGCATATTTTCTACAATTTCCTCGTTTGTTAAATATTTCTGAATTTTAAAAATCGGATGAAAGTTCGTTATTGTTAAAACTAATGTGATAATTTGATAAATAAAAGAAAACTAATACAGAAGAAACTGCGTATAATCAAAAATCATGCGCGTAAAATGAAAATGTGGCGTCAGTTATTCGCGTATAATCAAAACCGTGTAAAACAAGGGTCTACTGTACATTTTGTCAACAAAGATTAAAACCATTTTTACTCACCCATCCGCCACTGATTCACCTTATTAGAGGAATGTGATATTACATGATTGTATTACATATTTGCAAAAAAGTATGCCAAAAAGCTATGACTACTGATAAAAACGTAAAAAATATATAAGTGTGGACATACCCTCAGAATGAGGCGTACAAAATGTAGGTGTGAAAGAAAAAAAATGTTAAATATTCATTAGGTCGTAGTTGGCAGGAAAAAGTTATTATGCATTTAATGCAAATAACACAAAATATGGTTTAAATTTGTGTGCTCTTCAAAATTAACTCATACACTTTTGTTTACATTATAATAACTCAAAAATATACAATACGTATATATTTTTAGGTATTTTATTTACATAATACAAAATGTTACAAGTTCAAATTTCGATGTCCACTACTGTCCAATACCATCAATTCAATAACGATGTTGAATCGTATATTTTCGTTTCGATATTAAACGACAGTTTGCCTAATGCCGAAGATATAATTTTAACCCAAAAATGTAGGTTTTATTATTTTAAAAATAATTTTAAACGGTTAATTTAATGTTTTTTATTGTATTTGAGTTGAAATTTTTAAATGCACACTAAAAATACCTTCTACAAATTCAGTTTTAATTTAAAAAATAACTAGTTAAATATCGAACACTTTTTCCAGGTCGTCTGCCACACTTTTGGATATAAAAATAAATTACGATAATTGTACGAATTTAAAATCAACCACCGAACAATCCGCCAACATTAACTCAATATTAGACGGGCAAAAATTAGTACATTCTGTAAATGAATTGAAATGTTTCCCACAAGTTGTAATCAAACAGGAACCGATACATTTAACCGAGGAGGATTTTCGTGAATCATTACGGAACACATGGCTACCGGATATCGATTCGAATGCCGTGAATTTAACCGCCACCGATGTTAAGAAAGAATATACAACATTTTTAGATAGTACATTTCATGATATGGATAAAATTCAATGTAATAATGGAAATCGGACAACCACAAATAGTACGGATAGTTTAAGCTGTACCGCGTGCCATAAACGGTTTTTCGATTCCTCGTCACTGCGGGAACATCAAAAAAGGTATGTATTTTTTGAGGCCTCCAAGTCGAGACTACGATTAATACGGCGCCAAGATTGGGGATACTAGGGTTAGTATGGCGCCAAAATTTGATGACAGTTCCTTGTAGAACTCGACAAAATAAAACGAAAAACAAGAACAAAATTTTTCGATATCTCGCTTCGTTTTTGAGATATTGAACGTTTTTTGACGGGAGTTCCGAAAATCACTTGAAATTTTTACCAGACACTCGATAATATTAGTTACGACTGAATTAGTTAGTTTTGATAATATACTTCGACTTCGATATAAAAACTAAGTGGTGAGGTTAATTAAGGTTAGGTTAGTTTAGTTAGTTTTGACAGTATACTTTGACTTTGATATAAAAACTAGGCTGTGAGGTTAGTTAAGGTTAGGTTAGTTTAATTAGTTTTGATAATATACTTCGACTTTGATATAAAAACTAAGTGGTGAGGTTAGTTAAGGTTAGGTTAGTTTAGTTAGTTTTGATAATATACTTCGACTTTGATATAAAAACTAGTTGGTGAGGTTAGTTAAGGTTAGGTTAGTTTAGTTAGTTTTGACAATATACTTCGACTTTGAAAAAAAAATTAGGTTGTGAGGTTAGTTAAGGTTAGGTTAGTTTAGTTAGTTTTGACAATATACTTCGACTTTGATGTAAAAACTAGGTGGTGAGGTTAGTTAAGGTTAGGTTAGTTTTGACTAAGGTTTCCGATCTCGATTCGATTTTATCGAAAACCGATTTTTGGAGAGCCGATCTTCGATTTTTCGAATCGATTCTTTGGAGACCAAAGCGATACAGAGATCGTGAAAAATTTACGGGATCGGAGATCGATCTTTTCGAATTTAAATTACAATATTTTTAGTAAAAATATGATATTTTTTCAAAATTATTGCAGAATATATTTTAACTATTTATGTTGTCAAATAATGTTACCATTTTTATGATTCATTTATAAAAGATTGAGTCAAATTTTGGATTCATGTGACAGATGTGACACTTTTAGCGCAAACTAGAAACCATTTTATTCATATTAAATTCAGCAGTTCATCTTCAAAGGAAACTGAAAATTTTTTTGAAACTGATTTGTGATGATCTAATATAAGAAACTTCATTAAAACTTTCATATATCTTTTATTTTCTGTAAGGTCAGAAATGGAATCGATTTTCGTCAGATCGATCTTTTGTAAGCCGATTTTCTCCTGCATCGATTTTTGGTTTGACGATTCGAATCGATCCACAAGATCGATTTTTTGGTCAGAGATCGGAAACCCTAGTTTTCACCACAGAATAATTAGAAGCAGCCTACCTATGCAGTTTACATAGCTGCTGATTTAGTCTGTTACTGTCCGTCATGAGGTTCACATCGTAACGAGTATCATTGTTTTTTTAATCAACTTGTGAAATTTAAACAGAAAAAATATAAAATGTGTCGTATTTAAGTGTAAAAATTCTATTAAACCAAAAAATTCTCAAAATAAAGCGATATCTTTCTTAAAATAAATTATTTTTAATTGTTGGTTGTTAGTTACATAATACCGACCATGACAGTATATGCTGGTATATGTTATATATATGCAAGCTGCGCACCATATTACACTGATACATTCGCATGTTTGTGTTGATACATGATGTGTTTTGGTTGTATGTATCATGATCGCTTGGAAGTGGTATCGGTGTCCACGTCATTCGTCGGCGACAACGGGCACAGTACGTAGAGATAGAAATATTACTTCTGGTTATTCTGTGGTTTTAACAATATACTTCGACTTTGATATAAAAACTAGGTGGTGAGGCTAGTTAAGGTTAAGATTAGTTTAGTTAGTTTTGACAATGTACTTCGACTTTGATATAAATACTAGGTTAGGTCATCAAGTCCTGGCGCCGTACTAATCGTAGTATACCGCTTGGAACGGTTTTAATTTTTGGTTTTTTATTTTAAATAGTTGTGTGAATGGTCCCACAAAGAATTTTTTATGTGGTACGTGCAATAAAGTGTTTTCGACAAAGTCTCGACTGACAAATCATACAAGGATTCACACAGGCGTGAAACCGTTTGCCTGTTCCGTCTGCTCGAAGGCGTTTGCCGACAGGTAAAATCAAATTTTTGTTTTCGATTGTTTCAAAATATAAGTAAAATATATTTTTTCTTCAGATCTGCTTATATTAAACATGAGAAAATACATTTTCGTCAAAAAGAGGAAAAAGTCGAATGTGAGTCACTCAAAATTTTCATAGACTTACAGCCAGAGCCGGATTTACATAAGGGCACGTAGGGCACGTGCCCCAGGGTCTCCACAAAATCTCTCAGAAGTGGAGTAGAATACAAAGATTAAGCGCTTTCCCGTTTATTTTCTTTTTTTTTGCCAATGGGGAATTTGACTAATTTTGGGAAATTATTTTAAAACACATATTTATGTATTACGCATGCATAAGTTTTTAATTTTTAAAAATAAGGCCGAAAATTGTTAGAAAAAAATTATTTTGGAACTTGTTCTCAAAATTTGCGCGAAAACGTTGACTAGCTGTCAGTTACGTCACATTCTCTAGATAGCAACAGCTGTCCTGTAACTAAGAAAAAAAAAATGTTTATTTTTCCTGTAACTAGGAAAAGAAATTGGCTAACTTCAAAAATGCATCATTGCTTGCATGAGGCAGAGTCAAAAGTTCAAAAACGCATCAGACACATCACAACAAAAAATCAAAAGTTCATTTTTGCATTTGATGCGTCAAAACAATGCATCAAAAAATTTGGTGATACGTGTCCAAGATGTATGTAATGTGTATAATGTAGAATTATAACTACTTGCCATAGTATGTAGGTATTAACACCAACAGGAATAATTCCGAAAAACAAATTGTTGAAAAAGATTAATATATACCTTTCATTAAAATTGTTATTGTTAATATTATCTATAGTCTATCATGCTACATTATCTGTCTTATCTATGGCCAAATCAGAGGCTAAATGATGCCAATATCCCGTTCAAGAACCTCTAATGTGCATCAAATTTCAAGAGAACATCAGCAGCGCATCATGTAGTATTAGCATACTATAAACAATACATAGTATTACGCATCAGAAAAGTCATGATGCTGCATCGATGGGGTAAAGTTTACATTTTTGAAGTTACCCATTATTGGTTTTTAAAAAAATTAATTAAATTTTGATTAATTTCCATAGTTATGTTTGCTAACCGGAATTTAAGCAGCGACACTAGTGGCGATAGTGTTGAATTATAAGGGAAAGCAACGTCACAGCCCGTTTCTGCTTACGTGGATTTTAGCTAAAAAATTACTTTTTTATTTAATTTTTTTTTTAAATCAAATAATGATAGTTAAGATGAATTAGTATAATTAATTGTTGTCTTTTATTATAAATTTTCATTAAAATTTGTTTTAATTGCTTTTCTTTGATACTGTCAAATACCCCATTGTAATTTTGGGAAAATTAATTTTGGGCCTCCACAAAAGTACTGAGAAGCCTCTACATGTGAAGTACTTATGGGGCGTCACAGAGTAAATCCGGCCCTACTTACAGCGTTGCATGAGACTAAGCTTCAAAAGTTTAATTCAAACTTAAAAAAAAAAAATGAAATAATTTTTTATCAAAATTTTTCCATTCAGGTAATCTCTGCGGCGGTTTATTTTCCGACTCCTGGGGGTTGAAAAAACACCAGTTGACGCATAGCGGAGAAAGACCGTACGAATGTCCAATCTGCCATAAAACTTTTCGCACCAGTTCAACGCTCGTCGTTCATAAGAGAATCCACACGGGTAAGGATTTAAAGTGTTGTTATATACAGGCTGATTAATTTGAGAGTTAACATTCTAAAATATTCTTTTGGGAATTAATTTTTTTTTTAAATCGAAACCTGTATTAAACTTTTTTAAAGAATTATTAGTTAATAATGCTTAAATTTCTATTATTTTGCGTTTTAAAATTCAAATTTTTTTTAAATACGCGCTCATTTCATCAGAGGCTAAATTCAAACGGTGTACAGAAATATACGGATATTTTAATAACATAAAGTTAACCAATGAGTCGAAGGGATTGTAAAGCGGGTAAATTAAGGAAATTTACTTCCCTAACTAAGTAAATGAAAATCGCAAATAATTTTTAATAAATTAACGAATATACGTCAAATCTATTTGATTTAAGCGTTACTTTATTTTATAGTATTCCATTTTATAAAGTAAAAACACAATTTTATTTTAAGTTTAGAATTTTTTATGAAGAGAAACATGTCACAAAAACTTCTAAACTCAAAATAATAATAACTGCAAAGTGAAAATACGTAGAATTATGAAATTAGCAGATATTTTAAAGTCTAATCTTTCAGGCTTATTTGATTTCATTAAACAAAAAAATATTGAAATCATTAATAGAGTCCCTATAATAAATAGAGTCCTGACATGTGTGCTGAACGCTGATTGGTTCCGGCATTTTCTGTCCAATGTTGGGTAAAATAAATTGAAAATAAATTAAATATTTGACAAAAATCATTTATAAATAATAAACAAATATGGAATACCATAAAGTAACGCTCAAATCTATTAAAAATAATTTAGTTTAACCTAGAAAAAATAATTAAATTAAATTTTTTTAATTGTTCATAAATTCATAACTTATTAACAATAATTATGCACTCAAAAATATTTACTCAAATATGTGGTAATTAATTTTCAAGCTTCCCGCTTTGTTTTGGACAGAAAATGGATGACATGTCACGACTCTATTTATTATAGGGACTATGGAGGGTAGATATCAGGAGCACCATCCCTGTATCAAAAAGTGTCCATAGAAAGGCGTAAATAGTTGCGGCGCTTCTGTAGCAAAAGGGTAAATTTAGAGAAATAAACAAGAAAAGAAAAACATCCGCGTTGTTATGTAATTATTGTTTTTTTATTATAATTGTTACATATAATAGTTTTATTATTTAAAACTCAACACAAAAAAATCACGGGACACTTTTTGAACTATTTTTCTATTGTTTTTCGTATAAGATAGTCCTCCTTATATTCTACACTCCATAATAGGGACTCTAATCATTAATAGGTGCGACTTCTATATTTTAAAGTATAAACTAACTTAAATCGTGTTTGTTTCCTGTGCAAGATTGTTAAAAATGTTTTCGATTGAACCTAGCCGTTTAGAAAAATATGTATTCTTTGCAAAATTAATAAATTCAAAAAAATTAAATTTACGAAAAATTTTTTTTCTCTGTTTATGTTCTCTATCGCTGCATTAGATCAGTTGCGACAACAAATTAATATTTTGCATCGTAGCTCAAAAACTGTAAGAACACCCATATCCGTGATTATACCCACGGGAAGCTATTCTTGTCCGAACAGTTTTTTAACTAAATCAAAAACTTAGCTATAATAAAAATGGTAACTCTCAAATTATTGACTTTATAGTATGCAGTTTACCGGCGTTTTATATAAAATTTTTATTTAAAAGCACGTTTTTCATTAAAAAAGTAAAAAGAAATTAATAATTTCCTGTCCAGGTGAAAAACCATACCCATGTACCCTATGCGAAAAGCGCTTCACCGTCAAAACCCACCTCGTGACGCACAATCGCACCCATTCCGGCGAACGACCCTACGAGTGCACCGTATGCGGCCGCGCTTTCAGCGATCGATCCTCCTGGCGAAGACATTCACGTCGTCACGATGCCAATTCGGACACCACAGCAAAAACCAAGACCCAAACCAACGCCAACAATCGCCGTTTATCTGCCATCGAGTCATTGCAAAATTTCGTCACGGAACAGTACATGAAGCCACCGCAACAACAAAAGACTGAAAACAGTAACATGCCACCAGTTCCCGAACGAAATGACCAACCGCAAACCGCAGCCCCAAATCCAAACGCCATCCAGTTTCCTACCCCAAAACCATTTTTTGAAAATTTCCATCGACTTATCCTGGAGCAACAAGCTTTCGATCAACGTTTGATACCCACCAAACCAGACAATAGGTTAAACACCCCCGAGGAAAACAAAGAAAAATCCTTAGTGAGTCCATTTTTCAAAAATTTCCAACAAACACTTATGGAACAACAAAAATTTCCAATACCCGAACCGAGTAAAACCATCCACGAAGATCCAAAACTAACCACCACCACCTCCACCACCGAAGAAGCGAATAAAAACGTCGAAAACATGAAAAAACCGTCGGAGGGCCATGATTTATCAAATAACACCTACAATTCACATTATTATCGTAGCAATTCACCAGCACATCCACCACCGTTGGCTCATCCTCCCGCGGTCGTGACTAAACCATCCGAATCGCAAACATTCAACGAAATCGGCCATTACAATTCAAATATACGATCAAATAAACTTGTCAACGTACCGGCAATACCACCGACCACTGTAGAAGAGCCCCAAAAGACCACCAACACCGACTTGGTGAACACTACGGGCCCCACGAGTATGCCCTCAACCATCATCAAAAATAATCCGCACACCTACAGCTATTCATATTTCCTGGAAGCGGATATGGAGAATAATAAGTACGATTCGAATTTCAATCAGTTCCCGATAAATCAGTTCCATTCGTTGACCAATATGATTTCGATTCCGATGTCGTCGCACAATCCGATGACGCAGAAGAGTCCGTTGAAATTGTTCTCGAAGAACGGGGATACGGGACCGGAACCGCCAACCACAATTACCAATGCGGTGTTCCCGACGGTGTATAATTCGCAACCGTTGCCGATGAATTTTATGGATAACCAAGTGAATAGTGCAGCTGATAAAAATTTATTTTTTAGACGTTCTTAATAAATACAGATCAATAAAAATATAACTGAATATTTTTGTAAATAGTTATTGTAAATATTTTATTAGAACGTAATTTTCGATATTAAACGTTTACAGAAATTTTTATGCTTTTTTTTAAATCATTAAGATTGTTAATCTTTGAGACGACGCTATTGGACCTTTTCATGCAACGGAGCGACTTTATATTGGGTATCGTAAAACTTAGATACGCAAACTAGTGGTCAAAAAAATAACTACATAGTACCAATAGGCAAGGTCTATCTTATGGAGGGTAGATATCAGGAGCACCATCTCTGTATCAAAAAGTGTCCATAGAAAGGCGTAAATAGTGGCGGCGCTACTGTAGCAAAAGGGTAAATTTAGAGAAGTAAACAAGGAAATCACTAAGACCCGATTTACATTAACACTCCGCTCTCACTACGATATCACTCCGCTCCCGGTTCGATATAATATTCTTACACAATAAACAATGAGTGTATTCACATCATCGCTCTGATATCGGTCCGATATC
Source organism: Brachynemurus nebulosus (assembly GCA_035578155.1). Classification (NCBI taxonomy): domain Eukaryota; kingdom Metazoa; phylum Arthropoda; class Insecta; order Neuroptera; family Myrmeleontidae; genus Brachynemurus; species Brachynemurus nebulosus. The sequence goes on along the minus strand of JAPWDM010000019.1, from coordinate 1,744,365 downwards.
AGTCGCAGTTCGCTTCCGTTCCAATGCCACTCCAATATCAATACCACTCAGGTAATATTTTATCGGAGCGATATCAGACTTGTTGTGGCTTGTACCTATAATGTAAACACTTTTTTGATTCCACTCCACTCCGCTTGCATTTATTTGTTATGAAAAGATGTTTGTATCGAACTGAGACCGAACTGGGAGCCTAACCAGAGCGGCATTATAATGTGAATGGAGAACGAATAGATACCAGCATGTTATCAGCACTGTAATGTGAACACAACAAGATTATATCGGAGCGAGAATGGAGTGGGAGCGTATCGAGAGCGGAGCGTTAATGTAAATCGGGCCTAACAGACATTAAAAGTTCATGTAATTATGAATCACTTTCAACGTGTTTCACAGCGAGTTTTTTTGTAGGTTATTAAACAACAGACTTGACTCCGTCGACAACTACAAAGTTCATTTCATACTCTTTTGCTACTCTAGCGCTATTCTGGCGGGTTTGTGAACTGTTACTTAGTACTTAAAACGGGACACTTTGAACTATTTTTCTATTATTTTCCGGCCAAGATAGTCCTCCTGATATCTACCCTTCATAGTCTATTTATTGGTGCCGCGACTAAATAACTGTGGACAAAATAACCGCGACAAAACAACCGTTGACAAAATAACCGAACGACAAAATAACTGTGGGCAAAATAACCGAACGACAATAAACATCGTTAATTATTCTTTTGAGTTAGGGTACATGCGGCTGTGATATGATTAAGATTTTTTTGCTCCCAATATATAAAAAATAGCTAAATTGCAATAGACCTTAGCTTAGATGTTGGTATTTAAACTATTGCATTTAAAAACGAACGTTAATGGGTGAAAACTATAGTATTTAAAACACTAAGCTTGGGAAACATTATTTTGAAAAATCAAATAGTAGATGATATATAAAAACTATAGTAAAATTATGAGTTAGTTAAGGTTAAAGTTTTTTTTTCCAATTTTAGGTAGATGATATAAAAACTAGGTGGTGAGGTTAGTTTAGTTAGTTTTGACAATATACTTCGACTTTGATATAAAAACTAATTAGGTTAAGGTTATAGGTGGTGAGGTTAGTTAAGGTTAGGTTAGTTTAGACAATATGCTTCGAAATAAAAAGACAATTTTTTACTTTACTAATACCACTTTATATGTGGTTCGTAGTGTGCAATTCTGTGGGCTGTATACAACTTCTTAATTAGTCGTGCACCAGCTGTAACGTTGCGAACATCGATTGTTTGTCATTAACAACCACTTGCCAACAATAATCGAGTACGTACATATTATATGTACGTACACAATACGCGCCCCATTTACCAGAGATTGAGTGTGATGTATGACACATACACAAGCGTAGATCCGTGTACATAGATAAGACATTTATGTAGTAACATATGCGTTTAGTGGAGGAGAGAAATTTTACGTCCTCTTTTGGCCACAGTGGTCTCGCTAGTATAGAGATAGAAACTTTATTTCTGTATTCTGTGCCACATACCAATTAATAGCGTTAGAATATACAGGACATATCAAGAATATCATACATGGTCCTTCGAGCAAAGCTTAAATCAACCACTTATGGTTGTTTGTTATCCTTTAGCACTAAGCACTTATTATGTCACAATAAGCACTAAAAAGCAAAAAAAACCGCGTAAATTAAAGAAACTGTGTTAATAAAATCGCACGCCATAGAAAAAGAAAATAGAAACGTATTCATCTTGAACCTATCACTTTAATAATCCTCTTTTGAAGAAAGTATAAAATAGATGTAAATATTAATTTTCAGTTAAGTTACGTAAGAATTTAACTTTTAAATGATTAAGACGAGTTATCTCTTCCTGCAATATGGCAGCTCAAAATGCTGTCATATGTATATATTCACTGGTACAGGTGCCGCCAACTGTGACAATACGGTATAATTCTAAATAATGTTCAATTTTATCAACATAGTTTAGTATAATTTATTTTTTGTAAAATCCTAGGGTTCACTTTTTTAATGTTGGGATCCTTGATTTTTTCTTTTTCTTTTTTTTTGTAGCCTTATCTATTTTACTTATCACTTGGCAGTAAAAAGTCCGGCATTTTGAGACAAAAAAATTTTACCATATTATGGTTTGTTTAAAACAGGGGTTCTCAACCTTTCAGACTCTGAGCCCCCTTTCATACTTTGGTGTGAGGTCACGCCTCCCTTTACGGATTAAGTTAATTTAGACATATATGATAAATTTGATGTTTGAGTAAAATGACTGAACTTAGGCTAGACATACTCTGGTAAGGAATATAAAATTATATTTCTTCAAATACAAATTTTTATTACACAAATCATCGAAAAAATCACGAGTCAGCTAGTTTCTCTTATTTAATTTTTTTAAATTTGTTGACGCCTCCCTTGGAATTCTTCCACGCCCCCCAGGGGGGTGTGCCCCCGGGTATAACCGCTGGTTTAAAAGAGTTAATTGACTTTATAGTCCAAGAGTCGACTATACAAAAATGGAACTCACTGAAGTTCGTCGATGAAATTTTAAGAAACGATAACTTCGATTACATTATTAATCCTAAATTAATTACTGTTAATTTAATATAAATTGGATTCACTAATCGGCAAACGAAGGATACAAAAAAAAACGAAATTTTTTTTTTGGCTGGTACCTCGAAAAGCATTTTTAGCAAAAAAAAGTTATAATTTATCGTTTATAAGTTACAAAACTTTAAAAAAAATTAATTTTTTGCATAAAACGGACTATTACCGGATTATTAGAGTGTAGTTATTGCCCATTTTAGGAAAAATTTGTAAGATTTTAGTATGGACCAATTCCCTAAACTTGTAAAAATGAAAGTTGTAAATGTAAAAATAAAAACCTCAAATACTTTTTTTTTTATAAATATTTTTTATTCAATATTTTGTTTAACAAAACTATTTTTTAGGTGCTGGGGATGATTTAGCTTCCGTCTTCTTTGCAGCTTTTGCTTTCGGTTGACTGGTCTTCGCTACTTTTGCTGGTCCTTTCTCTTTCTCTTTCACTTCACCTGACGCTGCGGCAGGACGTTTTTTCTCCTTCTTGGGTTTTGGTTTATCGCCACCTTTTGCTTTTTTGCCGAACAATGTACCGTTACGTTTTGCCTTCATTCGAAGATTGTAGAAAACTTTTGTACGAATATGATTTCGTCGTGATCGTGCTCGACGTAATTTGAATCTGTCGAAGTCTCCCATAGCAGCACGCTATAAAAAAAAGTAGAATTTTAAATACTGCTGAAGAATTTAAGTGAATGAGGCAGGGATTTTGGTTTAAATCTCAGAAAGTTAAGTAACATCAAAGAAATCAGTCGGCAATTCCTATCAAAAATTAAGGTTCATCACTAGATATAGTAGGGCGGAGTACCTTACAACTAGGTTCCAATTTTATATTAAAATACCCCTGTCGCAGTGCCTACATAACATAGCGAATTTCTAAAGACTGGACACTGGTGGATTTCATATAACAACCTGTACCCATCTAAAATAGTTTAGCTCTCGAACTGTGCAAAAATTTTCAAAATCGGTCGAGTAGTTAATTTTTGGCGCTTTTGGATCCGCAGGAACCTGGCGGATTATATGCATTTAAACGAGTTTAACTTTTTAAAGGTGAAAAATTTTTCAAAATTGGTTGTGTAGTTTTATTTTTGGCGCTTTTGGAACTCCCAGACCTCATATAACATAACTTATATCTATCGAAAATACCTTAGTTCCCTAACAGTGAACAAATTTTCAAAATCGGTGATGACGCGATCTTGAAAAGTTAGTTTTTATTTTGAAAAATGAAACAGACATAAATATTGTTACTGTAATGATAAAAACGATTTATTGTAAAGTAATTCAATAAATTTCTTAATTCTTCTCAAAAGCTAGTTCACTAAGAACAATGTTTTAAAAGCTTGTCTTATGCAATTTTTTACGCTCTTTTCGATGGTATAAAAAGAATTTAAAAAACTTGAAATCTGGTCAAATTTTGCAAAAAACCATTAAAAATGGCCAAAAGCTTGGCTTCGAAAAATCGGATGTATCTGGCAGACGAACTCATTCAAGCTATTGGAACTTTTCGTTCGAGAGTTATCGCGCAGACACATATACAATTATACATATATATATTTTAGTGAAGGTCATTTTCGATTTCTCGAAGCCTTAAAACAAATTTTTACTATAGTCCCACGTTCAGGTCTAGTCATGACACCAGCTGTAATAAGTGAATTTCCAAAATGGAAATTCACTTAACAATAAAACATTTATTGTAAAGAAATTCGACAAATTTCTTAATTTTTCTCAAAAGCTAGTTCACTTAGAACAATGTTTTAAAAGCTTGTCTTATGCAATTTTTTACGCTCTTTTCGATGGTGTACAAAAAATTTGAAAAATTTTTGAAATATGGCCAAATTTTGCAAAAAACTATTGAAAATGGCGAATAATGGCCAAAATTTTGGCTTCCAAAAATCGGATGTATTTGGCTGACGAACTCATCCAAGCTACTGGTACTTCTGACCTTCCCACCAAATTTTGTGAAGATTGGACACTTCGTTCGAGAGTTATCGCGCAGACACATATATACAATTATACATATGTATGTATATAATTTTAGTGAAGAGAGAACATTTTCGGTTTCTCGAAGGCTTAAAACAAATTTTTGTTATAGTCCCGGGATCAGATCTCGCCATGGCATCCGCTATAATAAGTGAATTTCCAAAAAAGGAAATCGTTTAAAAACTGAACTAACCTTTTTCTTGGCTTCTAATTTTTGTGCCCATACACTGTTGCTCCATTTTTCATTTATATTTGCTTCTTTCCATGCTTTTCGCACAACACGTGTACTTCCGGTGTATGGAAATCGTAAACGGAATTTTGTAAGATGTAGTTGACTTAATCTAATTTGTCCACGACTCACTTTTGTTTCTGGTCCATCCACTAATACCTTAAAACCAAAAAAAATATATTAAAAAATCACAAAATTTTTGAGGCATTTAAAGTTTTTCGTAAAAAAATTTCAGATAAGATGTTAACATCAAAAATTTCAGTCGGCAATTCCTATCAAGAATTGGATCATCATGTGTGCTAAATAGAGAAAAAATAAAATTTTCATAAAACTTACCCGGGTCTGATCAATAACGTCTACAATGCTAACTAGCTTTCCTTTGTGGGGACCATCTGCAACTAAGGCCACACGGCCTGTTTCAACGAACCTTTTGAAAGGCTAAAATAGAAAAGAAAACGTTTTCCAATCACATATTTTCCAATTAAAACACTTTTTTATAATTAAATTTAAAAACACCACCAATGTATTCAGTTTTAAACGACATATTTGTAATGTTCATTTAAAAATATTTGTGAATATTTTCAAAACAAAACTAGACATTTCTTTTAAGTAATTAGTTTTACATCTTGTAGTAAATTTAAACTAGTTTAATCATTTAATTTTACTTAAATATTGTAAAATAATTCAAACAAACACGTGCAATTACTTACCATTTTCCGGAAAAGAAATTAACTTGCTGACATCAAAGAGACTAGAGAGCGTTGTAGAAAACACAACGGAAGTTAACGAAAATCCCTAATTTAAATTTTTATTTATTCAATAAAATGAATAAATGACGATAATTTAAGTGATTATTTAGTTAGTATTGATGAAAAAGAAAAATTATTTCAGTATATTTCTTTTTATTATTTATTTTAATTTACTAAAAATACGACACGCATTTTAATAGTTTATATAATAAGTGTTGGTAGTGCCAACTACGTCTATTTAATACTAATTCCCAACGTTTCGAATTTGAACTGGCTTCTATGGACAATTAATTTAATAACAAATTTATATAGAATAATGCTCAATAATATCATGTGCAATCAACTTGTGCAATTTATTGAACGTTCCTCGAGACAGTTCAATAATTTTGTTAAAGAAATTTGTGCAATAAACTGAATATAGGAATTGCACTTAATTAAACTTTTGTTTAATTTTAAATATTAAGTGATAAAAATGTTGCAAAGCAATACATAATTTTTCTTCCAAATTAATAATTCAAACTGGTTCAAATAATAGGCAATGGGGAATTTGACTAATTTTCGGAAATTATTTTAAAACACACATATTTATGTATTATGCAAGTATACGTTTTTAATTTTTAAAAATAATGCCGAAAATTGTTAGAAAAAATTATTTTAGTATTTGTTCTCAAAATTTGCGCGAAAACGTTTACTAGCTGTCAGTTACGTCACATTCTCTAGATAGCAACAGGTGTCCTGTAACTAAGAAAAAAAATGTTTATTTTTCCTGTAACTAGGAAAAGAAATGTTTGATTTTTAAAATAATTAATTAAATTTTGATTAATTTCCATAGTTAGAGTTCATTTCAAATGGGTTGAACCCTGTTACTATTGAATTTACATAAGAAAAAGGGTCAAGCTATTTGAAATGAACTCTATGTTTGTTAACCGGAAATTAAGTAGCGACACTAGTGGTGATAGTGTTGAAATATAAGAGAAAGCAACGTCACAGCCCGTTTCTGCTTACGTGGATTTTAGCTAAAAAATTACTTTTTTAATTAAATTTCTTTAAATCAAATAATGATAGTTAAGATGAATTAGTATAATAAATTGCTGTCTTTTATTATAAATTTTCATTAAAATTTGTTTTAATTGCTTTTCTTTGATACTGTCAAATACCCCATAGCTATCAAATGTGACTACAGAATAGCAAACAAATCAAACTTAAGCGGCCCCTACACGCTCAATAATATTGTGCAATCAACTTGTGCAATTTATTGAACGCTTCTCCAGACAGTTCAATAATTTTGTTAAAGAAATTTGTGCAATAAACTAAATGCAGCAATTGTACTTAATTAAACTGTTGTTTAATTTTAAATATTAAGTGATAAAGATGTTGCAAAGCAATAAATAATTATTCTTGAAAATTAATAATTCATACAGGTTCAAATAATAGTCATCAAATATGACTACAGAATAACAAACAAATCAAACAAATAAAGTAGTATTGCGCAATAATATCTACAAAAACAAATCAAGTAGTATTGCGCAATAATATCCAAAGAGCCTACAGACGTTACCGGTTGTTTCGTAAGACGAAAATAGGGAGTGGACAAGATAATTTTTGCGAGGCCCTCTTTTGAAATTTATATCTTAAAAATTAGGCGACAAAAAAAGAAAACGAAAAACAGTCACTTGCGAGGCCCCTTTAAGTGTGAGGCTGTGGGCGTGGGCCCACATCGCCCACGCCTAGCTACGCCACTAGACATTACAATATTGATTCATTACACAATATATTTCAAAATGTTTTTGATCAGCAATATATTGTACAACCTTTAATATAACCTACAGACGATCCATAATATTGTACAACCTGATTTTGTGCAATATTATATTATTATTGAGCGTGTAGGGGCCGCTTATGTCGTAAACGAGTTGGTTATTAATAGAATTTACTTATATTTTTTGAAAATTTTGAGTCCTTAATTTGATAATAATTTAACACAATAAATAAAAGAAATAAAGAAACCACAGCTCCTTATTTAATTTGAAATACTTTTTATTATTAAATTTTGATTTTATTAACAGAACCAATAGAATTAATCCATGTAAGCGGTCCCTAGACGTTCCATAATCTTAAATCCTCGTACATTTTCCTCGTTCAGTATTTTACCAAAAAATTGTGAGAATTAAAATAAGTGCATCACTTGCAATGAAATTTATTTGCTTTTTTCAGTATGGTATTTTACGTTAAAATTAAATTAAGCTTCAGGCAAATCATAAGTACAATATCAATTTTTGCACAATACTATTGAGCGTCTAGGGGTCATTTTATTGTTAAAATTAGGAATTTGGGATAGAAATATAAACACAATTATTTTAAAAAAAAATCTTTCATTTATTATTATAAAAATTTATTTATTACTATCTACAGTTGTTACAAAATATACGAATCTTTTTTACAAAATTACTTATTTTCTTTCGGACTGGTAATCATTTCTTGGTAATCAGACGGTGTTCTAAATGCATTTTCAAGCAAGATAATTTTTTTACTGTTCTGCAATAAGTGTCTCGAATCTCTCCACGGTAATATTCCTTTTGACGGTAAAAGTTTCACTTCTCCGGGACCATATTCAATTTTTGTAAGTTTAAATGGTATCCAACTTCTAAATATAGCTGTGTATCGTTGTTGGACACTATCAAAATATATTCGTAACGGAATTTGTCCGGAAAAATAAATTATAACTGTATTAAAAATGAAAAAGCTTGCAGTAAATATGACTGTATCTAAACCACCACCAAACGTAAAATGTCCCAGAAAATCGGTTTGCGGGAACGTAAGTTCTTGTAGAATTAAATTTGTGTATCCGATTGATGGAATTATTAGTGCTGTACTAATTATGGCAACTGCATGGGCATTAATAACGTATTTACCCATTGTTGTTCGATAAATGAGCTCCAAATTTTCGGGAACATTATCCTTGTCTTTAATTTTTCGACCTTTAAAGGTTATCTTGCCACCAAAAATACCTGCATATCTCACATAATGGTTTAAATAATTTATATTTTTACAAAAATTAACTTTATTTGAGTAAATTAACACTCTATTTAATAAATTATACATATTTAAAATAAAATTTTTGATTATTTAAATTAACATGTTTATATATTACCAAATAAGGTTTACTAAATTTAAAAATATTTAAAATGCGCGGTTGCGTGAAGATATTGGTTAAGTTGGGTTTGTTCGTTTATGTTTGCGGTACTTAAGCTAGACTTCCACGAGCAAGTACACTTGCATAAAAGGAACAGTTTTTCTAATAATATATTTGCAAGACATGTTGCATGTAAACCATGTAAAAGTACACTTGCATGAAAGTAAGTATGCGCCAAAACACGATATTTTTTAAAAATTGGATTTTTTAATTCAATAATAAAAATATTACAAAAAAATGCCTTGCTTTAGTACTGCTAACTATATAAAAATTAAAAAAAGAAAAATTCTCGGGAAAAAGACAGTTTTGGGTAAAAGAAACTTTATAAATATATTTTCAATATATAGAAGATACTTTATTAACAGAAACATTAAACAGAAGTTAACAGAAACAGCAAGTTTAACAGAAACAGCAAGTTCAAAAAAATAAAGTGGGAGTAAGCTACTTGCACAAGTAAATAGAACAGGCTTCTATTAGATTACTAAATTTCTTACTTGCACTTGCACTAAATACAACTGTCTACATGACAAAAGTAATTAAATTTAGTAATTTGATTAAATTATCAGTGGGTGCGTTTGGCAGAAAAAAGTTCTTGTTAGGACTAAAGCATAAACTATACTATACCATTTTCAGCCAGAACGCGCTTATATTAGGCGCTAATTTGTTCCGCCATGTTTGTTTATATTTATTTTTAAAGAAGTTATTCTGTGAATAGTTGTTCTGTGCAATTTTTTTATTTAATATTATTAACAATTACAAACAATGAATCAACAAATAATGAAGACCTATGTATACAAAAATCGTAGATTTAATATATTAGAGGTTATGTTTCTCAGTGAAAACTATTTTTGTGTCCTAGCGGAAAGTAGCATACACAGCACGACCGCCATTTTACTTATAAAAGTTTGTAAGTTCTATTTTCTGCCAAACGCACCCAGTGTATTTTGGTAATATATTATTAGGTACGTAATTTTTTGGAAAAAAAAATCACCAGTTTACTAAGGATTCTCTATTTTTTTTTAGCAACGTTTGGAGACGCAGTGCTGTCTCCTCATCAGGCTCTAAATAACATATTAGTATTACAACAAGAACAATTTTTTGGAATAAAATTAATAGAATTAAAAATTAAAAATTACTTACAGTTTTTTTATAAAAAAACAAAAACAAAAACAAAAAACTTTTTCTTTAATAAAATACAAATAAATAAAATTAATTGAGAAACATTGATTGTCACATAAATAAAATAATAAAAAATATTTACCGTATGTAACTTGATTAAGTAACCTGCTTTAGCTACTAAACACGTGTAAATACGGCATTATGCAAGTAAATTTGTATAACAGTATTGGCGACGCAAAGATTACGCGGGCGCTCCTGGTTTTTTAAATTAGAAGCTGTATCAAGTAAAAATTTTTGTATACGTTTAATTGGCGATAGGAAAAAGTACTATACAAATTAAGCTCGGATCACTAGATTTTATATCATCCATTAATCGTATACGTATATTTTTACTTGATACTAGTTCTAATTTTACCACCAGAGGCGCGAGTGAGAATCTTTGCGTCGCCAATACATGCAACATGCATGCAAATGATACTTCTACGAGCAAGTAGCCTTAATTTTTACTCAAAAGTATATTTGCATGCAAGTATACTTGCTCGTAGAAGTCTCGCTTTAGTTGATTTCATTTTTTCTAAATTTGATATTTTCTTGTAATCTTTTACACATAATTGTTTTTAGTTTTGAAAACAAATCTTAATTTTAGACGTTTTTCACTTTCGAAAATATAAAATTTTAGAAAAATGTTTTATTTGCTTGTTCAAGAACAAACCTAAATATTTGTAAGCCTTGAAACGCTTGAAACGCTTGTAAACAGCTCCGACACCGGCAAATAGGTGTCATTTTGTTTATTTTAAATTTTGTAAAATTAGTTATTAAAAATGTTGTGGTTTTTAAAACAAGATAATGGTAAGTGAAATGTCTATCTCAAGTTTTTTAACTTATTATTAATGCGATTTTTCGCGATTTAGGTAACGTGTATTATATTACCGGCAATATTGAACATGCTATTGGACGTGGGGAATGCCATTTGACTTTACCCAGTGATCAATCAGTAAGCCGAAGACATGCATCTGTTTGGGTTGAGGTAGAAAATTTGTTCTCAGAATAATTTAGTTCTAAATATTGAAAATGTACAATTTTTTTTTTTTGCGTTTAGAATGGTGTTGTGAAAATCAAAGATCTTGGATCACGATATGGGACGTTCATTAATGAAGGCATCGAACAAAATCGTATTATCAGTAACACGGGGGAAGTTTATACCCTTTCGATGGGTGATAAAATACGTTTTGGGATGCAGTGGAATGTTTGGCAGTAAGTTCCTATTTGAGGGTACTACGGTTAGTGGGAAGCTGAGATTTGTTGACAGTTCCTTGTAGAACTCGACAAAATAAAACGAAAAACAAGAATAAAATTTTTCGATATCTCGCTTCGTTTTCGAGATATTGAACGTTAAACTTGTCTTTAAATTCGGATATATTGTATGTATAGTATGTGTAATATTTTTACAATGAGCGTGTTCCATTTAGAAAACACAAACGACCCTGTGCAACAGTGTGCATAGGGAAAAAGTAATGCCAATCAAGTTTCAGTGATTTTTGTACTTTATTTTTTTATAAAAAAAGTATTTTTTGGTTGGAGTTCCGAAAATAGGAATACTCAGAATCACTTGAAATTTTTACCAGACACTCGACAATATTAGTTACGATTAGTTAGTTTTGACAATATACTTCAACTTTGATATAAAAACTAGGTGGTAAGGGTTGTTAAGGTTAGGTTAGTTTAGTTAGTTTTGACAATATACTTCGATTTTGATATAAAACTAGGTGACACAGTGTCGTTTGTATTTTCTAAATGGGACACGTTCAATATCAAAATATTACACATACTATTGGCGACACAAAAATTCTCACTCGCGCCTCTGGTGGTAAAATTAGAACTAGTATCAAGTAAAAATATACGTATACGTTTAATTGGTTATTTAAAATCTAGTAATCTGCACATAATTTGTATTGGCAGGGTGCGAAGTATATGGTGGGGATAATTAAATCGATTGCAGCGTGAGTAGTGGAGAAAACAGGCAATAATACATGCTCATATGTGTTTATAGTGTAATAAAAAATATTAAATAAAAATATTTACATTGAACCACTTTGATTATAAACGTAATTGCCACTAATATGTCGTTCCTTATTTATCTGTCAACAGTATTAACGTCTACACGTCAATCCATAAATATAGAACTAAAAATATTTGAGGTATTTTAACTCATATGCAATGTTGTTTCATAAGGAGTTATTGATGTTTACCTTATGTATGACTGTACATTCAACTAAATGACATGCCAGCATTTCTTAATTTTCAAATTTCCCTGACGTGCTTCACCATCACCAGCAGCTTTTTCCTCTGCATAGTCCGAGGTTGGAAAGAAATACTGTCTTGATAATTATATCCATGTTAACGTCGAAAATTGTTTAATTACTTTTTTAATACAGCTATTATACTTCATCCAGTATTTTATACCTCAAATTGTTCAAATTTTTTTATAAAAAAAAAATAATTGTAAATAGCAAATATTATATTCAGATTTTACGGTTTTTTTTTTGAAAATATTTTTATTTATTTCCACGGTTACCATTATTTATATTCGTTAATGAGCCTGAAAAAATGTATATTATAGATGTCGTTGTCATCACGCACCCAGCCAATAATATATATTTCTGTTGACAATTGGGTATTTGACTGATGTAGCATTTGATAGTAAAATATAGTGAATAACAGAGCGTATGATTCAGTGATAATGATTAACTAGGTATTTATATTAATTTTAAAAAAATATAATTATTTTATTTTTCTAAATAAAAATTACGAATTTGGAATTAGCGGTTGAAATGATTAAGACGATTTATTTGGGCATGTGAAGTCACAGCACGAAAGATTTAATATTGCAAAAAATATGTTTATAAAAAAGATACTCACATTTTAGTTTTTACATTTTTAAATTTCGCTGAACAAAATTTGGGATTCGAAGTAAAGAAGTTTGTTACCAAAAACGAGTCTATTTTTGGTTTTGTGCTTATCAGCTTTAACAGAATCTTATTCATTTTTATTAAATTAAAAATCAGGCAATGACAGATCAACACAAAATTTAATGTCATGGATACGACAATAATGACTATACGTACTACATAGTTATAAAAAATATAAAAAGCGAACTGGTTCGTGATGTTACGTCACTGACACGTGACTAAGTGTTTTCGCACCAAAATTCAATTAAATAAAAAAAGCTTTTTTATTTCCTTTAAATCGCTTTTTTTTATACAAAAATCAATTAGTTACTGGGATTATATTTAAGTCATTTGGAATATTTTAAAACCATTTTTTGAAATCTGTTAAATACCCAGTTAAGCGTATACAAAAATTTTTACTTGAGACAGTTTTTAATTTAAAAACCAGGAGCGCTCGCGTAATCTTTGCATCGCCAATACATACATTATATTCGAAGTTAGAGACAAGTTTAACGTTCAATATTTCGAAAACGAAGCGAGATATCGAAAAATGTTATTCTTGTTTTTCGTTTTATTTTGTTGAGTTCTACAAGGAACTGTCATCAAATGCAGGCGCCGCGCCGTATGAATCGTAGTCTTGTCATAAATTTATATAAAATAACGTATTTTTTTTCTATTAGATTAACAGGAATATCGATAAGGACTGTTGCGTCAAACGTTACTTCTGAACAGAAAGAATTGATTCTCTCCTATTTGGCCGTTCTCAATGGACAACTCTTGATGGATTTCGATGACACCTGCACTCATGTTACCGTTGACACAATTTATCTAACCGTAAAATTCTTATGCGGACTTGTAAAAGGTCTTCCAATTGTGACCTCCCAATATTGGAAAGATTGTGTGGATTGTGTGAGAGCAAATCGATTACTCCCGGATGTGAAAAATTACATTCCCCCAGTTGGTGAAGATGTTTTAAACAAAGAAAACTTAAATCTTAGTCCCACGGCTCGACGACAATTATTTCGCGGCAAATTTTTCTTGTTCTCCAATGAGCGAACTCGCAGTAAACTTCATAAATTGATTGAACTGGCTGGTGGTCAGTCGGGATTGTGGTCGTCGTGCGAAAAACTCGCTATGATACAACCGAATGTGATTGTGTTGTATCCTAGTCTAGGTGTGGGTGATCCGTCACAGGAGTATCCCGGCTTCAAAGAGATCGCCGCGTTACTCGAAGCCAACGGCAAACGAATGGTGCCCGAGTATGAGATTGCTGTCGCTGTGTGGCACTGTGACTGCTCCACCAACTGTAATCCAAATTTCAAAGTCACACCGAACGTGTTCCGTCAGATGAACATGATCGAACGAAATGATGAGATTTTGGTGGTGGAGACGCAGAATATGTCACAGTACAGTAACTACGGGAATCCGGACGCTTCACAGATGATGGTGAATCAAACGGTAATTTCTCCGACACAGTCAACTGTAGCGGGGTCACAGAATGTTGTAAATCAAGCCGGGAACATTCCTACGGAAAATGTAGATCCTAGTATGTTGAGGAAGCGACTGGTGGATTCGGAAGATATGTTTGGTGTGCCAGCGGATAAACGACCGCGTCTTGAAGAGCCAAATAATCAGTATGTATCTTTTCCCAATAGGCTTGTTTCGGTTTTGGATACGCGTGTATTTGTTTACCTTTTTTTCTGGGTTTTCCCCATTTCTTAATCAGTTCATTTACTGTCTTTATAATTTACATATATATATATATATATATATATATATATATATATATATATATATATATATATATATAGATATATATATATATATATATATATATATATATATATATATATATATATATATATATATATATAATCGAAAAATTGTTCAAATAATAGCTGTAGATATCGACGGGGGCAACCGATTGCTATAGTCAGGAGCTTTGTAGCTCTTATAGTTTTCGAGCTGTGATACAAACTTATAGATTTTTAAATGAGACTATATATTTATTTTTCGATAAAACTGATCTAATGCATTAATTAACAACATAAATGAGCAAAAAATTTTTTTTAACCCAGTTTAATTTTTTAATTTTTCTTTAATTTATCAGTTAGGCGGTAAAAATATGCATATGTAGTTGAGCCTACTTCAACCGATAGTGTTTTTCTTGCTTACATTTCCATCACATCCAAGAAAAGTACTACGTTTGTATCATAGCTCGAAAACCATAAGAGCTATAAGCTCCTGACTGTAGCAATCGGTTGCCCCCGTCGATATCTACAGCTATTATTTGAACAATTTTTCGATTAAATCAACGGTTTGCCCGTAATTAAAATGGCAACTCTCATTGTAATGGCAACAAAAAACATTTTTATTTTTATAGACTAATTGCTAAAATACTGACTACAGCTCAACCAACATAAGGTTGCCGGTCAAGGTTGTACGCGCAGTAGACAAACACAACTTCTATCACACTTTTATGCATATATGTTATATGTTTAATTCTTGTTGTCGCACTCTTTCATTTGTGCGCATCTGACCGGCAACCTTATGTTGGTTGGGCTGTACGTATCACTTTGATACGTATGTGTCAGTTTGATTCATACGTGGAATTTGTAAAAGTAACGCATAATTGACATTCTTAAAGGAATGTTTCTCTAACTTTCAGAATTCCGGCAGCGGCTAACAGCTTCCACGATCCAATGAAGACTAATAATTGTATGGCGCAACCCCCGACGACGACAGAGGTACGATTTATAATTTTCCGAACACTTCCTCCCCTAATTAATACCACATTTTTAAATTTTGTTTAGGTAACATTCAGTAACAATGTAGCCATGAAACGTAAAGCTGATGAAACGGATGGCCCCATGGCGAAACGTTACATGCCCGATCACAGTAAATCCGAGACAAAATATAACGTGACACTGGTAGATCCATCGATCATTGAAAACATTTACGCGCCTTCGGGTTGGTTATCGAAATCATTTTTGAAGATGGAAATTAAAGAGGAAATCGACGGCGAGAATCCACCAGACGAAGATAAGAAATATGTCGGTGAATTGAAACAGATGCAGGTGAAATTAATGCCGTCGATCATGGTGAGAAATCCTTTGTATGTGGCGCCCACAAAAACGGAGGGAGAGGAGAGTACTGTGAATGATACTACTGCAGTCACAGTGAAAAATTGCAAGAAATTCCGAAAGGTAATCAAAAATTTTGGTGTATTGGTAGAATTTTCTATCACCATGAATAGGGTACTTGACTGCAATTGAGAAATGATTCTAAATGCTTTGTTCTTACGTATAAATTAGTTAATTTTTGTTAAATTTTTAAAAATCTTCAAAAAAATCATTGTTCAATTTTAAATGAACAAATTGGCGGGAAAAACGACTTGGCGTAGTGACGTATGCAATGACGTCACGATTTAACTCAAACAGATGTCGCTTTCATTCATGTCAGCACTTGTCAACATGGTTTCAAATTTGTACACAATATTCAGTAGTCATCATGCTCAGTTTTAGTGGTATTTACAACTTTCTACTTTGTTATTTTCTTCATTTATCATCACTGTAAGATTTTCAAGAAGCCCTACAAGTATTAAATACACTTTAAGAAAACAGTTTGACGTAACTTTAAAATTGTAGCAAAAAATAAAAGCATTTTTAACATAATATTTAAAACAAGTTGATAAGGATATTTTACGTATTAAGTGACGATGTATTCCTTCCATCAATCTTTTTTGAGTGCAAAATTAATTGCAAACCAAAAAGTTCAAAATAAATTACAAAGAAAACAACTTCTCTTGGTCAATTAGAATTGTAAAAATTTCACAATGAAAATGCAATTTGTGATAGACAATACGTAACTACAGTAATATGATCTGCTATAAAAAATTACGTCATTTTCAAATATCACTGCGTTTTTAATCATTTAAATGAAGGCTAAAAATTTATAATTTTCAAAATCGAATTTTTAAATAACTAAAGAATATTTTTATTTGTCACTACTAAAATTGAATATATTTAAGGATAATACATAAAATTATTCAACATTTAAAACAAATTTTGAATACAGCCAAGTACCGTATTGGGCTAGTGATAAGCAACTTCGTTTTTCTCGATTTTCTTCGATTAGGGAAGATACGTTATTTATAAAACCAGCATTTATCATACCTCACATTATAATTACCATTAATCAGACTCAGTAGTACTTTATTAAACGATGCGTATAACATTAGTAGTTTATCTAGTCACTAAAAAAGAATCAACCCTCTATCAACAAAATTACGAACTTTATGTGCTTCAAACCTAAAAATATTTTTAATGACGTCACAAACACCGTTGATTTGTACGCCAAGGTCGAATATACACGTCATTTTCTATTGCAATTATAAGAATTTGGCATACGTGGAATATTTTCATATTTTCGCTTGAAAGGGAAGGTGTTAAATACAATTTACTTCATCATACTTATCTTCTACAACCTTATTCGTGAAATTTTACAGATTTTTGGGTAAATTTTCAATTTTTGCTATCAGAAAAATTAAAATTCGGTGCAAAAATTTGATCAAAATTTTAGAACTTTATATTAAGTTAATCTTACAGCTTTAATTTTGCTAAAAATGAAAATAGTAATGTAAAAAAATCTATAAATAGCAATGAGCGTCAAGTCTGTCATGTAATTTACAAATTTTATCAGCAAAAACGATTGAAAGTGCTTGGTGACGTCATAGAGTTAATTTTAGTTTTTGTTGAGTTATTTTTCCTTATGGAAATATAAATGCTTATTTTCAAGAAAACAATAAAATTTGTAGTGCCCCAGTCCAAAATATTTACGCTGACACTGTAACAAACCATTTAATCCGCTATATAGTTCTTCGAGATAATTTGTAGAAGAAAAAGGTGGCCAATCACCCTTAGAGTGGCATCTACAGTAGAACCTCTGTTAACTGGACAGCAGTGTCACGCAAAAATTTGTTCGGCTAACAAAGGTGTCCGTTTAACAGGAGCAGAGTAAATAATAGCATCAAATAATGTAGTATTCATAACTAATTTTTTTTTTTAATTTTTTAATTAAAATCAATTTTATGAACGAATTTAGGTACTTAACATAAAAGTCCCCATTATGGAACGGTATCTAATACTGGAACAGTTTTGACATTAGATATTTATTTCTTTAATTAAGTAAGAAAACTTTAAATGCGAGGTGAATTTAAATTGAAAAACAATCATTCTATTAATAATAATTTTTGTTATCAGACGTTTCTTTCAGAAATAACTTCATTAATATGTAAATGTCAAAACTGTTCCAGTATTAGATACTGTTCCATAATGGGGGCTTTTACGTTAAAACAAAATATTAAAATTTAAAAATGCATCGTCACATTAGAATCATTGTTAACAAGTTAAAACATGAACAATTATACCTAACCCATATAAGTATACATACGCACTAGACGTATTTGCGTCCGGTTAATGGAGGTAATAATGTATTAAATAATATGTCTTCGTCAAAAAATATTGTGTCCGCTTAAGAGAGTGTTGAATGCATTGATTTTAATATAGCATGCCACCATCATAATAATTTGTCCGGCTATAGAAGGGGTCCGGTTAAGAGAGGTGGCCGTAATCAAAGGTTCTACTGTATTTCAAAATTAATAAAGTTCAATTTTTATTTTCAGGCGCCAGTGAAGAAAGCAAATTACATTATCCAATCGTTCACACGTAAAGTTTGCGATGGTAAATTGTCGAGCAATAACAAGATATTTGAGAATGAGTCGAATATGGACAGTTTAGAAAATAATTTAGTTCGTTGCTCTTAAATATTTTCATATACCATCAATATTGCGTTTTAATTTTTATAAAATAAAAAAAATGTGTAATAAAATCTTGAAATTAGGTGCTTACGGGTAATAACGCCGACATAAAATTTATTATTTTGTCGGGCCCTATTTGCTTGCCCCAGATATATTTATAAACTTAACTGGGTGTTATTACCCCCGAGTACATTATAATAAACTTTCTTTTGTATAAACATTTTATTATCAAAAATAAAAAAAAAATAAAATACAACAATTTTTGCATTAATCGCTTCGATACCCATTCATCGACGAAGCTAATTTCAATAAATTAGTACAACTTTTTGTTTGTAGAATGCGCTTGTGTACCGACGATGTCCGTACTCTTTGATGATTATTGGTTCTCAACAGAGGGCGGGATAATCGGGAATCAGATTTACATACATTTGGTTCTGCATATTTAAATATTATGCTTAGTGGTTCATCATTTTTTGACAGTGGACTAATTTCAGTGGTAATTCCATATTTTTGATCGTAAAATTTGTCGAGACAGTTTTCAAGTTGAGACAGGATATTTGTTAAGTCATCTTCAACGGTTTTTTCACAGGAATATTGTACGCTACCCGGTTGAAAACCAGGGGCGCCTATAAAATAAGATTTGAGAAAGTTAAAATCGTAAAACTGTGGTAATCTTTCATAAATTGGCCACTGGGACATATTAACCCATTATGATCCATGTAAAAAATATAATTATCGGTAACTTGCTAAACTACAACGCACTCTGGCAAATGGACCGGGCTGTCCACAGATGTTGATAAGTAGCAGAACTGTTTCAAATGTTACTCGAGATCGTAAAAATTAGTTAAAAAAGTATCCTCAACAGGTAAATTGTTTGAATAAACGACGAGGCGTCCAGACAAGGGATTCCCAAACGATTTTCCTTCATGAATTTTTCCCTACACTGTGTGGAAAACTACTAAAGCCAAAGAATTTTCTGTTCGATTTTAGATATTCAGTTTTTATCGTAGATATTTTGATTCTTTAATGATTGAGACGAGTTATCTCGTTCAGCAATGTTTAACGCTATCTATGGCGGGTTTTTTAAACTAAAATGAGACCAGTGCCTGAGATTGAAGAGAGAGCCTGTAGTTGTCGGTAGAAGGCCCAGGAAAAATAGTAAAAGGAGCTTTTTTTGCTCGTCTTTTTTTTTAGGGGAAATTTTTTTAAATGTGGTTTATTCCTGGCGTTCGCCATTTTTTTTCACCACCCTGTATAAGACAACCGATTAATATAATCCTTCCCGATGGTAAAAAGATTTTACTTTATTTTTTACTAACATTTACCCACGACATCAAGTTAAATACGTATAGAACTTGAGTATCGTATCAAATGACAACTGTCAATAGTGACAGGAAACTGAATATTGGATCAAGAACTGGATTAAGAATTGTTATTTTTTCTTGGGAATTTTCCAACAGGAATTACATGTTTCCCCGGGGTAAAGGTAGTCTATGCCTTTCTCTGTCCCTAAACTATTTGTGTGCAAAATTTGTAGTGAATTGATTAAGCTGTTGAGATGTGAAGCAGGGCAAATAAACTCACTTTTGCATTTTATAATATTAACTAGGATTTGCAAGAAAGATCAGAAGTAGAAATCTGTCTTTAGTACTAATAGTTTTTAACTTTTAACCAAAAATTGTGCTTTCCAATTTGCTTTAAAAATGTGGCAAATGTGTGCATCACTAAAGAAATTAACCCCTTTAGGGCTAATGACGAGCTCAGCTCGTCATACTAATTTTTGAAAAAAATTCAACTGATGAGTGCATTGTTTTATATCGGTCAATGGAGGCTGTATAGTAAAGAGCGGTGATATTGTAAATAAATTAAGTAAAACGTACCAAACTTGCAATTATACTTACAGAGATCTTAAATTTTTTATCTAAAATATATGGCGGTACTAAAGGCGTTAATTGAAAAGTTGTTATTAATCTAACAGAGAGTACTACATTTGATTCAAATTTTATTATTTGCTCATGTAATGATTTCATCCATTGTATAGAAGCCTTTTAAGCTTTATAAATTTTATGTGATATTTGTTTTGTACATTATCAGTATCGTATTGTCTACCAGTTGATTTCTCCTACTAATTTATCTATGTAATTGAATATATCCGATTCTTTATCACTCCTTTAGGAGGGACTTCACGTTATGACTTCAAGGGGTTAAATGACATTTGTATGCACCAAATACAGTTTTGACTAATTTTTAACTCAAATTTGAGCTAATTCCCAAATTTTGTGCCAACCTATAAATGTGCCAAATTTTTTATTTTTTTTTTTTTATTGATTTAGTATTAAAACAAACAAAAATGACGATAAAAGTTTATGCACATATTTAATTTTCATTAAAAAATATTAAAAACTTAATTTTTTATTTATAGAAAAGCGCTTTATGTGACGGCAATTTTTACTATTCCTCAGAAATTATATATTACTTTGTAATAAATATGATAATAAAGTTAAATTGTTTTTTTTTCTTTCTAGTAGGGTAAAAGCCCCCTTTGTGAAACGGTATCTAATACTGGAACAGTTTTGACATTTACATATTTATTTCTTTAATTAAGTAAGGAAACTTTAAATGCGAGGTGAATTTAAATTGAAAAACAATCATTCTATTAATAATAATTTTTGTTATCAGATGTTTCTTTCAGAAATAACTGCTTTAATATGTAAATGTTCATAATTAGATACCGTTCCACAAAGGGGGCTTTTACCCTATTTCCCTTTGCCCAAATTTAAAAAAAGAAAAGAAAGGAAAATGAGTTATTTACTTACTAAACGCAGTGCTAAATATATTAAATTTTAATATATTTTAACGAAAATTAAACGTATCCGAAAATTTTTATCTACTTTTTTACTTTTACTTGCAAATCAATCAAGAAAAAGAGAAAACTTTACGGAATTTCGTTGGCACAAAGTTTGGAAAATTGCCCAAATTTGATATTTTCGACTCGAATATTCATAGTGAATTCAAGAATATTTTACCTTGTGTATCTTGAAGATGTTCCCACGCATCTAGAGCATCACGTAAGGTTTTATATAATTCATTTTGAGTCTTTTTGAGTCCAGTTTGCATGATTTCGTCAATTTGAATCCTTTCATTGTACTCTAAATAACTCCAACGTATAAAAAGTTTTCGAAGTCTTGGTGCTACAGTATCACGTCTTACTTATTATTACTTCAAAAATTATTGTTAATACTTTAAATTTCACTTACCTTCATGAATATAGTAGAAAATAATATCATGAAGCCCTTTTAATAAAAATGAATCCATAAAATTTTCGTTACAAGATTTAATTTTGAAGTGTTATTATGAAAATTTCGGAAAAAAAACAAATAAAAGTTTTTTTTTTAACACTTTCAAAATTATTATTTAATGTCAAAATGTCAAAAATATTCAAATAAAAATTTAATCAAGGAGTCTCATTTTGGAAAATACCTAAATTTAAGTGCAAGGAAATGTAAACGTTTGCACAACTGTCTCAGTGTCTCACTTCACATGCCAAATCTACATGTACGAAAAGTTCTGGCCAGCTATAAAGTGATACATTCGAGATCCTAGCGACATTTGCTTACTTAAAGTTTTGCCTAAATGCGATAACTATACACTTTAATTTTCTGAAAAGTAAAAAAAAGGACTCAGGTTTTTTCAGCAGAGCCGGGTACATTGTACTGGGCCCGGGAAATCACCAACTTCATTGCTTTGTCTTAAAACATAAAAATATTCTTTTAAAGTCAGATTTATGGCCATTTACATTTTATATTATATGTATACGTGTATATATTTCAGAACGGAAGTCTCCCAGTCCAAACTATTGCACATATCAACTCTATTAGGGACCATGTACTCTTTTCACCACAGAAAAGTAATATTATCGCATATGTATCAGTTTGATACGTAAGTATGTATCACTTACAAGTAACACTACCCAACTGACACTCTCCGATTTGAATGAAACTTAGCACACTTATTAAGCATCGAAAAATATTAAATACGCGCTTTTAATTGTTTCGGCTGAATACGCTGTTTAGAGGTAGAAAACACCCCCAACCCCTGACAGTGGAAACAATTATGGCTAATTATTTCTGAAATGATACATTTTCTGAAAAAAGTGCTTAGGACCAAAGCTGTAGAGTTCAAAATGATGCACTTGATGGTGACCTTGAAGTCTACCTTGAGGTCAATTTTCAAGGTCAATTAAATTTGGAAGTACAGTAGAGCACCAGTTTTGTCAACAAAAAGTAGTCTCCATAAGTGGTGCTTGACAAAAGTGATGCTTTTTGACCGGGGGCGATTCACAAATATCGTAAGATTATGTTTTGAATTAAAATTATGTTTTTTTTTTTTTTTTAAATATTAATAAAAGAAAAAAAAGAAGTAAAGAATTAAAAATTATTTATCTCAGAAAATATTTTTTCATTTGTCGTTTTATTAATTTGCTTAGAAATAATTTTGTTTAATTTTACGTATGATAAAAACCGCCACAGAACAGAATACATATAGATAAACATCCTATGTACAATAATTAAAATCAACATTTCCACGCTTTGAGGTCTGTTGTTGTTTGTCATTACTATTAGCGGTATATTTATTTGTTTCTTTTGATAAAATCATGCGTCATGGTCTATTGCTCATGGATTTAATATTTATGTACTTGACATTTTTGATGCAACTTTCCAAAAGTGATGTTGACCAATATGATGCTCTCTAAAAACTTTCCAAAACTGATGTTTCCATTATCGGTGCTATACTGTAATTACCTGTTGTTGGACTTTATTCATATTCGGTATCTATTATCACTAGAGTGAGGACATTAGTCCGTACAAACGGGGTGACCAATTTTTTATAGCGGGTTCCAGCATACACTACGTCGTCAAAATTATCGGGACATTTTAACCCAGAGGAGTGGGGGGGGGGGGTCGTCCACACTTTTGATACAACAGTGTACCACAACATTAACTACAGTACCTCGTCAAAAGCATGCCACCCTCTCCACCCCCTTGAAGTCAATTTTCAAGGTCAATTAAATTTGAAAGTAATTGACCGTTGTCGGACTTTATTCATATCCTGTATCTGTATTCACTAGGACATTGGTCCGCACGTACGTGGTTGGTCCAAACGCATTAGTCCAATTTTTTATAACGGATTCGAGCACATACCCTACGTCGTCAAAAGTATGGGGACACCTTAACCCAATGAGGGGAAGGGGGCCCACGCTTTTGACGCGGTCCTGTACTTAATGTTGTGGTACACTGTCGTGTCAAAAGTGTGGACAACCCACCGCCACCTCCTTGTTAAGGTATACCCATACTTTTGACGACGTAGTGTGTGCTCGAAGCCTCTAAAAAAAAATGGTCATCCCGTTTGTGCGGACCAATGTCACTTACTCTAGTGAATATAGATACAGGATATGAATAAAATCTGACAACAGTTAATTATTTCCAAATTTAATTGACCTTGAAAATTGACTTCAAGGTCACCATCAAGTGCATCTTTTAGATACATACATTGGTAATTATGGGCATACTACGTACTGATATGTATGTTATGTCAGTTGCATAAAAGGCAAGTTTTAAAGGGGTATTCTAGTCTAGAAATTCGAAAAAATCGATTTTTCTTTTTTTTTTCATATTTTTCAAGTTCAGACCTTTAAGAATAAGCCTCCAAAAGGATTTACGTAAATTCGAATTATTTTCGGAGTTATGGTTATTTTTTCCTGTATACTGTGTATCTTTTCAGTGTTAAATTCAAATTTTTAATATAAATTACTCGAAACTACTTTTTTCAATACGGTTGACATGATATCTCAAGTTTTAATGCACCGATTTACTTGAAATTTGGTACAGACCTTCTTAATACTATCAAAATTGATCTGACGTAGGGGTTTTTCTTTTTTTTTACTATTTTTAAAAAATTTTCAAAGTTGAAAAAAGGAGGCGAAAAATGATTTCTTTTTAAATGGACGCCATTTTGTGAAAAAATTTAATTATTCAAATCGGGCACACCCAACTAATTCTACATCCTTGTTTATTAAGAATTAACTAAAATTTTGTGTTTCAGATCACCAGGAGGGTTGGAATCACGTCAACCAGGGGAAACCTTTTTTTTGAGTCCACACTTTGCCGGTCTGTACCGATTTCAATTTTGAATTTTTAAATATCAATTAAAATTCAAATAATTAAATATCAATAAAAAGTGTTAAACAAATGGATACTAAAAATGTTTACTGTTTTCTTTTTTTTTATTACGCCCATAAAATCACCTCAAAATCAAGCCTCTAGAATAGAATACCCCCTTAACGCAGAAAGTAAACTTCCGACTATCCGCGGCTCCAAATTTTTATTTTTTTCTATTTTTTACGATAGTCATAACATAATACATACATAAATTTAACTATTGAAATAATTCACTATTAAATTCTATTTATCTGACAAAAATATAACAATTTCTGTGTTAATTTGCCTTTTATTAGATCTCATTGTAATAATAGCACATTACAAAAACAATTATTATTCATCTATGTTTAAATTACCGCGGATAACCTGGTGTTTACTGTATCCACATTACAGTACTATTGATGAATACACATATTATATTTGTATGTATGGAGATTAGACAAGGAGACGAAACTCAATGTGATCAAAAAAGGGTCCAAATCAAAGATGGCACTCGTGTTCGACGGATACGAAAGCGGTACAGTACTTATTCTCAAATGGAACACTCTCAAATGGAAACACGGGCTTCTATATTATCTTTGTTAGCTTTGGGATCTTTTTCAATGTTCAACTCAGTTATAAAGTGGGTTTTTCGATTGTTTTTAAAATAAACTTAACAATTTTTATTTTGCGTCGCATCATTTATATTGTATATTATATAATTCACTGACGTCACTATGTAAAATCGGAGTCAGTACCATTGGATATCCGCCGTATAAAGTAATTTAAACTATAAGAGTTTATTTCATACATATGTAATTTCTATGTATTTCCTTATTATTAAATATCATCAACCGACATTGGTGATTCTCAAATGGAAACACTCACTTCCCCAGTCCTGACGTGTTTCCATTTGAGAATAAGTACTGTAATGACATTCAGTTTTATCCGTTTTATGTTACTATATTCGCTATATTCACATCAGTATTCGAGCATTATTAATGCCGCGAGTGGTAAAAAAAGAAAGCCTTATATTTACCATTTTCTTGACCAATTTTGTTAATTCCTCTCATATAAGTTAAATCTCCTTCTTATAATACTCCATTTTTGTATGCTTGAGACGCCATCTGACTGAAATATGAAATCAAAAAAGGAAGTGATTCTAACCTATATTTGCGCCATTAGAGCCTGAAAATATTCCTATATTTTAAAATGAACACGAATTCGAGTACCTTATTACAAATTTCTATGATATATTTTTTTTATTTATACACTTTTTTTATCACAAAAGGCAACAAAAATTACACACAGCGCTATCTATTATTTATATCTGAAAGTAAAAAAACAGAAATAAAATCAAAGGTAAAAAAAATAATGTAAAAAAAATGACAATTACATTTAATACCATCTGTACAAATTACAATGCAACTATGTATTTTATTTAAATGTATTTTTAATGTGTAAAATTCATTTCAATTGTGAATTTTACTTTTTGAGATCTCTGGAAGTCTGGAAAACAACATGTACAAAAAAAAAATTTTTATAGTAGTACATTCACAATATTTGAATTTTTATTTTATTTAATCTTTGTTCACTGCATATAGAGTGTATACTATAAAAAAATATAGAAAATTTCTATTATCTGTGTTCAAATTCGACGCCAAAAATTGTACGTTTGAATTTTAACACAGACAAAATTTTATTTTATTACATTAAATTAACAAGAGTTAGCCAACCGGTGACAGACTGATAATCAAAAATTTTGTATTCACGCAACGCTTAAAATTAAAACATTATAAAATGTATAAAATCTTAGGAAAAAATAAGATAATACAATTATATACAAGATCACTACATAAAATTGGTACATTTTTTGTAAATGGTGATACAATAATATTGCAAACGAATCGAAAAATCGGATGAGCATGCGCAATCCATGAGCAAATAAAAGTATCACAAATGAATACTAACGAATGAATCCCACAAGGCGTCGTAGTGAGTCTTTGCTCGCTCATCCACATACACAAAAGAATAATATATACAAAGAAAAAAACACTAAATTAAATTATTGTATCGAATATACAAAAAATTAAGTCTTAATAAGTGTTAAACCTATCATTTAAAATGTTCAGTCATTTAAAAAAAATATCGCTAAATGCGCATGTATTTTGAAATTATATACAAACACTGCTGCGCAGAATCACTCGCCATTTTAACAAAATGCCGTGACAGTTTCAACAATTCATTGATTGTTAGTTTTTTTTTTTCATAGAAATGTACATACATAATATATAAACACAGGAGTAATAAAAAATGGGCGTGGCCTTCTTTTTCTCACAATTCTATTGTACATCATTAACAAATATTTTACTTTGCAAAATACCACTTTTATTTTTGAAACTGTGACAATATTGTTTCGAACTGTTAGTTCATTTTCATCATTAACCATTATGAGCAAAAACGGAAGTCGGCTTGATGTTCTAATTACATTAATCCCTTTAATTAAAGTACACGAAAAAAATTTTTAAATTTAAACTGCCCAATTTTTTTTTATGACAAATTAGGATACTGGGAATTGAAAAATACGTAAAGTAGTGATTAAAAAAATGTCAGTAGTCTAGGTTTCGGGTTATTAGTTTTTAATAATTCACAAAATTTATGCTATAAGAAATTGGCATATTTTTTGGAGTGCCATTCTTATTTTTTTTTTTTTTTTAATGTTGCTTCCAAATAAAAAGGGACAGTTCAAAAAGGCTACTATTTCTTTAGCTGTCAATTTTGGCCATCTGGTGACGAATTAAACCACGATTTTATTCGATTTCCCAATATTTGGTTAGATTAAAAGGTATCAACTGTCATAACATTTTATCATAGATTACGCTTGAAGCATTTTAGATAACTCCGTAGTTCATCTTAATCATTAAAGGCGTTAAAACATTTTTGCCGTAGAATAGTGAATACTCCTGTGTCCATAATAAATATGTATAAGTCCATGGTTTTTTCTGCCGTTATCTATGGTTAAACACATGCGTTAATTTGAAAATAATAGAGAAAATGGTAACTTAAATGTTGATTACAAGAGAAAACCAAAAAGAATAGTGTGATCAGTCTGCCATGGCCATAGATTAAGTTAACTTTGTTTAGATCATAAAGAAAGCCATTATTTTATTTGTTCTATTTACACAATGATAATCATTCTGGATTCAATTTTTTTTTTTAAATCTATTTACAAATTAATAAAACTTTTATTTCTTTTGTAATCCAAGAATTTTTGTTTGTCAAAGAGAAGTTATACTAGTTATAGTAATTATTGGCACTGTATACAAACAAGAATAGCTTAATTTTTAATATTTCCAGAATAGTTCATTGTTATTACAATCGAAATTTTTTACTACATTTGCCATTTTTTTAAAATATTTTAAAAACACAAAATGAAATTTTTTTTAAATTTATTCCACTTTCATTGCACAAAATGTCCGTTTAAGTTTTGCTTATTAGCTGCACTAATAATTACTAAATGTTTTTTTTTTTCGTTGACTTTTTGTTGTTTTTTAAATGTCAGTCGTTCAATTCTCAGTCGAAACTCAACTAAATTAAAAATTTATGCAAATAGTTCCACAGTCTTATAAACTAATTAAATGGATTAATATATCACTTTTCACTAAGTTTTTAAAGGCAGTGGTATTATCTACGTTTTGTTTTTAATATCAAGTTTAATAATACACTAGGTTTAAATTTTTTTGTTTAATTTTACATCACACACTTAAAATATTTTTATTACGTGAAAATGTAATTAATATACAAATATTTAATGTAATTGAATTATCATCATTATACTAGTAGTAATTTTTTGTTTTTTATTTTTTGTATTTTTAAATGAAAAAAAAAAAAATGTCTGCATTGCATAGCTATTACAATTATTACAAAATAAACACAATATCCCTGAATTAAGATACATATTTGGCATGTGGTCACAAAAAAATGGTGTTAGTTTTGATGTGGTTGAATGTATCTGGGAGACATTGTAACTTGAATAATGTATCTGGGAGACAATGTAATATTATACAGTCCTTCATTTTATTTTTAATCATTTTTCCGAATTTAACTGATAAGTTTCCCGAAAAGTAAAATTTGGTTTTCACCTATTTCGGGTAGTTTCATTTTTTATCACCAGGAGTGTAGTTGCACCAGCCAACTTTGTTTTGAAAATGGATAAATGAGTTGAAACATATGCCAGCTATTTATAAATATACAATATACTTGTCAGAAAATTACAGGAATGATTTTTGCCGCGTCTTAAGAGACTGTATCTCAGTCAAAAAGATTAAAGTGTCTACTTTTTTATGTTGAAATTCAATGTTTTTCTGCCGTAAAATATATTTTTAAAGGATGATGGATTGATTTATGTTAATATTTAATCCTGGCAGTAGCGATAATGGAATTTCAAGTCTTAGGACATTGGAAATTTTGGATAAATACAGATTTATACCTATTTAAATTAAACTGACATGTTTCGACTCATTTATTCATTATCGAAATAACTTTTATCTCTTCTCATTCCCTTTTTTAATATATGGTGCACTCTGGTGTTATTAAATTGTATCAATTTGGAGGATCATAGATTTGACTAGACTATTTTTTGAGGAAATGTGAAATTCAAGTTACAGTATCTTTCCGGGTACTAAATTTTTTTTAAAATTTACAAAATTAATACCATTTCATTGTTACTTTTGACTACATTCGGTGGTATATAAGCGTTTTATTTATAATTCTACAATAAAAATTAATTTATACAATTTAATTTAATTTGTGTATCCTCCATTTTGAATAATTTCGACGTAACTGATACACAAACTTAAGTATACTTCATTATTTCTTTTTTTACAAACAAAATATTTAAAAAATTTGAATTCTATTGGTTCGGTTGAAAGAAAAATTCTTTTTTTTTTTTTTGAATTTGTAACTTTTTAACAATCAAACGTTTCAAAATGATGTTACAATTATTATTTATTGGTAATATTCCTTTTAATCGTATATAAATATTTTCTTTGAATTATAAAAACGGTAATTAGTTATTTGAATTTGCTAATTCGAGTCAGTAACTGCGTTTTATTGACAGGCAGCAGCACTTGTCAATTGCTTTAAATGTCAAAATAAAAATTACCGTAAAATGGACTGAACCGGCACGAATTCAAACTTCATATCGTATTTTTTTTGTATTTCTTTTACCAGTACCTATTCTTTAATATATTAAAAATTTATGTCAGCATGGTTACTTTATTTATAGTAACGAAAAATTTTCGAGGATATTTCTGGGTTTTGAAAAAATTATGTAATTTCTACTCTATAGTACATTGAGGTCAAGATAGACGAAGAAAGGGTGAATGGGGACGATTGGTAGGGTTGACCAAAATTGCAATTGAAATATAATTTAGAATTTTTTATATTTAGAAATCTAAGAAAGGAATAATACTTCATAATTCTGTGTAAAAATAAACATAATGCCTAAAGTTAAGTTTATAAAGAACAGAAATGTTATATTTATGTACATATTTATTAAAACTTTCGAGTATCTTGACGACCTTAAAAGTACCTATCCTTCATCCGCCCCTAATCACCCCACATTCATCCATTTATACTTGATATAGCATCCTTATTAATTCATGTACTGTCTCTACTCACCCCTTTACCGTTCGATTAACCCCTACTTAACCCAATTAAAAATATTCGATTAAAAGGAATATTTTAAAATATTAGGCAGTATTTTTAAAACTACCGTACGTTTTTATTGTATAAAACACAATTCTAACTTAGAATTAGGTCACACTGTTTAAGTAATACTTAAATACGTGGTATTTTAATATTAATTATAATACATGTTGCTAAATTTTTAACTTGTTTACGCTGTTTTAAAACATGTTGTGCTTAACTCACTACAAATAACATCACAGTGCTCTATCTTGTTAAAGGGCATAAAACTTTAAACTTAATTTTTGCTTTATTAATTTTTTTTTTTTGAAAAATTTTTTGTTTTACCGTAAATACTGTACATATAGATATATACATGCTTATTTTATAAGGCTACTAAATTTAATTATAAAGTTTTGGAACCTCTGTTTTTATAGACACTTAAAGTTAACATTTACAGGGCACTCATGATCGGTAAGGAATTGTGTGAAATATCTGACATCTGGTGTTATTAAATTCAAACACAAATAAAGCTTCGTCCTGTGACTCCACGTGGGGCGCCACATCGTGCATTCGTACATTACTTTTTCCAAAAGTAATTCATCCATATTCAATAAAAATTTTCGAAATTAAATGTTTATAAAACAACATAAACAGATTAAAAATATCAAATTCGAAAAAAAATGCCATTACACATTTAAAAATTGGCGGTAAGTCGTTTTTATTTTCTTAAATAATTATTAAAATAAATCAGTACTGAGTCAGAAAATATTTAAACAGCTGTCCCGACAGATTTTGTCGATTTTCTTATATATATTCGAACAAACTCAGTAATGTAGACATTATGTTACCTAAGCAAATGTCGACGTCATTCCCAATTATGTGGCGATGGCGGTAATTCACTAGGATGTGCTACTGTTGAGCTGCAATTAAATAATACAAAAAAAAATCAATTTTTGGTCCGTGAAGCAATAATGAAATTGAAAAAATCAAAATTGCATGCTGTTAGAAACACAAAATAAGAATAAAGTATTATTGGCACCAGTGTCTAGCTTCTCTCGAGCGCTAGTGCCATCTAGAAAACTCGATGAAACTAGTTACTGGTGTATTTAATGAAGCATTTTTTTTTTTATAACTATTTTTATACTGCCTTAAGTATTAACAGCGATTCAACCAGTGGGAATCGCGTACTTGTAATGGAACAGAGGCAGTGTAAACTTAGTTACAAAATGGAGAACTGTCAAAAACACGATAATAAAGAGACAAAAAAAACTCGACTTAAGTTTTTGAAGATGAAGCTCCTTAAGCGTTGGCGTACAGCATTTTTTAAAACAATCAACCTTCAAATTATTTTTAAAATTCAAAAAAAGAAAAAGGTTGAAGACTCAAAATATTGTTTTTGTTGATTTTTCTAAATAATACATTTAGGAAAAGTTAAAAATTTTAAATTAAAAGAAGAAGTTAAATAAAAGAGAATAATGAGTAAAGATGGCGTCAACAAACACAAATACAAATCGATTGCAAGTATGCGCGCGCCTTCGCCAGTTTAAACGACAATTTCAACTTAAAAAAATAAAAATAGAACTGGAATAAAATCTAACCTTTACATGAATGAAATAAATGGCGGGAACTAATGAAACATGGCGTACTAATAACTTGTACAACGCCATCTTTACCGAAATATAATATGTCAACTAATAAAATTTGATCATGCGCAAAAAAAAAAAAAAAATAAAAATAAACTAAAACTAACCTATTTTTGAAAAACTATTCGTGTGAAAACGTTTGATTGTTTTGCCAGTTTGATGAAGAATTTGGTATGTGCGTATCACGCGGCATAGAGAAAGATGATGGGTGACATGAGTACTTTTATCGTCGCCTTGAAAGGGGAGCAATTTTTCCCTTTTCTAAATCAAAACGACCAAAACAAAAAGTTGTTGAAAAAATTTCGATTTAAAAATAAATTAACTAAAAAAGATAAATAAAAAACCAAAATTGTCCACCACATCAGATTACAGACTGTTGAGGGTTGATTGTTTAGAGAATTCAAATGACAAAATTAGTATACAATTTAAAAAAAAAAGTTTAGGTCACAATTACTATACTTAAATGATTTGCTTTATGTTAAAAGAGATAATTGATACAAAAATTTAATAGAAAATTTACAAATAAGCCATTTTTATCACAGATTTTTTTCGAAATTGTTCATTTTTGACACTACTGACTACTTGTTAAGATAATATGTATGGTTTTTGTCTATGATCCTCGTTTATGAATTTATCTATGTTTTTTTTTTTTTTGTTTGTTATTAACACTTTACAGTCCGTATATACTTTATTTGTGTAATAGACAAAATAACCGTAGAGACCGATTGCGATTGTGATTACGTAAACTGGTATTGACCAGTAAGAAACATACTCTCTGTGTAATGATTTTTGCAAAACATTTATAAATGGATAACTTTTTTTTTTGTAATTGTATTGAAATGTGCAAATTTTAATTGTAATAAAAGTATTTAAGGTGGATGGAGCGCTAGAGATTAAGTACTACTAAGTTCGAAAAAAGTGTCATTTATTGTCGCAAATTAATATCATTCAAATATGAAATTTCTTTTTTTTAACTTACAATTGCACTGAGAAAGCTCATTTTATAATAAAAAAAATAATTTCATAATAAAAAATTATAATACAATATAAATTTGACTAGTGGATTTCTGAGGGTAATAAAATCTGGCAACATTGCGTAGTTAAATAAATATAGTTAAAAAAGTTGCCGCGCAATGTTGATAATAGAAATTGCTATTTCTACTAGGTACACAGTCGATAAAAATGTTACAGTATTTGTAAGTTATAGTTTGGTGAATATTAATATTTTAATCACTTCAATTATAAATTAAAAAAATAGATTACAATGTGAAAATCATTTACAAAACAATAAGGTTAGTTTGTGTTATTACGAAGTTGTATTAATCTATGCCATCTATGGCATGTGACACCATACTACAACATATTTATGTCAACAGTAGATACAAATCTGTTTTATCAACAATATAATGACTGATTGTAAGTATGTATGATTATGTATGCATGTATGGTTTGCATTTTACGTGCAAGATTGTCCAACTATTTAATTGACGAATTTTCAGTGTGACAAATAAAAATATGCATACATTTTTCGGTTTTTAAAATTGAATTACTAAAATATTGGACGTCAGAATTTATTAATTGTATTTTTGGAATGTTCGTAAAGGTTTAAATTTTTTAAAAATAAGTTTTTTATTAGCAGAAGGTATTAATTCATTTGATTATGTGAGTGTTTCCGGTAAATTTTGAAGTATAACCCTATTACTTTTATGTTAAAAAGTAAAAAATTTTTATCTCACAAACAGTACGTCAGAAGTGGTTTAAATTTTAATATTTTGTGTATTAAATATTGAAGTATAACATATTCAAAGATCATTCTTTTATTTTTCCAAGACTAGCGCTCCAACTACCTTAATTGTTTGTTTTTTATATTTTTTATTAGTTTAATGGTATTGTATTTGCTGTTATTGTTTTTTATTAAAAATGTGTATGTTTACATATGCTGAATTATTTCATGAATTTATATTTATATAGTTTTCTTTTTTTTTTTACTGAAACTGAGTAGATGCACGGACCGTATAGTGTTAAAGTTCACCGCTAGAATTCATCCTATCAATATTTAAGTATAAAATATTGATATCCACAACACATGTTGAGGGTATCAATACCTCCAATTGTTGATAATAATGACTTATTCATATTAATAGAAATTACTGATTTCCATGCATTTTAATAATCACAAAACACCATTAAAAATATTTTTTAATGAAACATTTCTACAAAATGCCAATTAGAAAATACTTTTTTAAAAAAAAAAAATATGGAAAAAATAGAAAATACTGATGAAAATTCGATATGTGGGAAAACTACAAGATGGAGAAAAGGTTAGAGGAAAAAAAACAAAACCAATTTCTAACTACCGTTTTCTAAACTACTGAACAAATAAAAAAATTTCGAAAAATTCCAAAGCGTTTTGTTGTGTCTGGCCAAACCAGACGGTTTTCGAAATTTTTCTATTTTGGTTTTTTGGCCGTGGATTATAACAAGGGCGGTTTACAAAAAGACGGGTTGGTTAAAATAGGTGCCAGGTTTTGAAATCTGACAAACTAAAAAAAAAGATAATTTTTATTTAATCACATTTCGATATTAAATAGAAATTTCTAGCGCGTCAGCATGGAAATCACTTCAATATAAAATTTATTATCAAAAAAATAAATTTCTTTAAAAAAAAATGAATAAAAATTATATTTTAATATATTTTGAACACAATTTCATTGAATTACTGAGTAAATGTACGTTAACAGGGTTGCCAACTGTAGCAAAAAAAATTTTAAAAACAAATCTCAACATTCTCAAAATGAAATTTATTCGAAAAACTATGACAACAAAGTGTACAGTTGACAATATTTTTTATAGCTAAGGCTCAACATTTTTTGTTTGTTTTTTTGAGATAACGTACATGAAATCAGTATGTTCAATATTGATGGTCACCTATGCAATGGAGAATGTTGGCGCCGCGAGTTTGGTGATTTTGGTGGATGGTGGGAGTTGTGGGTTCGGCCATTACTTGAGTGGTGTTGACCCGGCCGTGCGCGCGCCTCTTACCTGGCGAAGCTCTTGAATGCTGCACTTTGCGGATTTATACATAATGGCACACGTGATGTATTTAATTGTTCCGCTATGAATTTGTGCATTTCCTCTGTAACATAAGCAAAAAAAAATAGAAATTTTAGAATTTGGTGATTTTGAATTTTTTTGATAATTTTACTTTAGGGTGTCGTTGACACTTGCTTAGACCCGAGCCGAAACTATAGCCACCTAATCAAGTGATTATCTAACAATTTATTATAGTCTAAAATCCCGCAGCTGATTTCTGCAGGTATCTGTTTTTTTAATGAAACTTAATTTAAATGAATCCTTAATGGCAATGTAATAGATTGCTCCCGGGTTGCCTATCGAAAATTAGCCGTAAGTACCTTTAATTGCCGTCATTAAGCGAATAATCGAAAAGACATTTTTTGACGTTCTAAACTGTTAAATATTTTCAAAGATTTTTAAAATTTACAAATTTTTCTCATAGTACCAAGAAAAGTAAATAATTTTTTCCTAGTTACAAATACAAAAATAAGCCAAGAGCAATTTGATTTGATTTTTTAATTTTTTTTACTTATCTATATCTACAATATGTTTTATTATTTATAAGAAGCTAAAGAGGGAAAATAACAGATTTGTTAATTTTCTCGTTAATTGTGTGCTAAACCCAGCCTACAGACCAAATTTCAACATTCTAAAATTTCGGGAAGTACTCTATAATTTTGATGATCATCAGTGAGTTAGTGATGAATTTAATAAAACTGACATATTAATAATATCGAAAGCAATAGAGCTATAAAATTTAAATTTGGTACATTTCATAAAACTGGCGACTACATTCTATCCTGATAATTTGAGCTCTTAAGTATTATCCAGACCGAAGTTATCAGGGTCCAAAAATAGAACATCAAACAGCAACTTTCGAAAAGTCTGACATATTCGAGACACATAATAATAAAGTTTTTACTCTGAAGGACCCACAAAAAATATAAAATATAAAATATTCGCTAGACCGGTTTCGGCTACTTTTATAGCCCTCTTCGGTAGCATAAAATATAATAAATAAGGTCCTTAAGGGGAAAAACTTTTTCATTATGTATAATCCAGCCCACAGTACAGGCTCAATATAGTGATTTAATTATTATTCGAGATGAAAATTATAATTACCTTTCACTTGTTGAACAGAGGTTAATTTTCGCTCCCACAAATCATCGAACGGCTGTTGTGCGATCGTTTCGAAATCGGATGTATATTGTCTCATACCGCCGGCAGTTGTGTAACAGCATTTACACATACACGAATGATAACGTAATCGGCCCTCGTCGAGGTACGGGTGAGCTAAAGCGTTTACAACGGTAATACGTTTATCCTATAAAAAAAAAAATAAATAAAATTACTGACGGGACCACATTCAGATCCATGAGCTTCTTTCGGATTTTTAACTTACAGGATCAAAAACAAGCATTTGACACAATAAATGTACAGCCTCGTGTGTTGCTTGGCCAGACAACGAATATAGTGCCGCCAATTTTGATGGTTTATGCGCTTTGCGTAACATATGTGTCCGTGCACCTTCGCACGCGTAACGCATATCGTCCGGTGAGGGGGTTCCCAGCAGTTCGGTAATTAATTCCAACTGTTGTACGGGACTCTGCGCTTGGAATAATATTCTACGTCCTAATAATTCACCAAATATACAACCGACGCTCCATACGTCAACGGCCGCCGAATAGTGACGCGCACCCATTAATATCTCGGGGGCACGATAATACTGTGTTACAACCTCTTGAGTCATATGTTTATTTTGATCGGGTTCTTCGACACGAGCCAACCCGAAATCACAGATCTAAAATGATAAAATAATTTTGAGAAGCAATTTTAAATAAAATAATTATGTCCAGTATTATCAAGAATAAGTAAATTAAACAATTTGACTGGTAAATTAACTTGCCAAGTAAAATAATATTATTTTAAAAGTAAATTAGTTATTAGCTGAATTTATCTATTATCTACTAGATTAGCATTTCCCCCAACTTTTTCCAATCACGGCTCGGACTAGTAATCAGAAAAATATTGAATTTCTTATATTATAAGCATTACAGAAATGTTTAAAGATAATTTTTTAATTTTAAATAGAATTCTTGTAACTCGGAATAATTTATGCTAACAGTTGGAATAACATTAAGTCATGTTATATGAAATGTCGTTTTCCGATCAGTTGGTCTACAATGTAATTTAGATAAATATGTATCGACATTTTATAAGCATTAGAGAAATGTTTAAAAGCAATTCTTTAATTTTAAACAGAATTCTTGTATACTGGAATCATTTCTGCCAGTAGCTAGAATAACATTAGGTCGTGTAATATAAAATGTCGTTTTCGGACCACTTTGTTAACCATATGTCTATGGAGATTAGACAAGGAGACGAAACTCAATGTATTCAAAAAAGTGTCCAAATCAAAGATGGCACTCATTATGTAATTCATTGTAATTCACACATCTTTCTGCGTACCAGTGAGATACTTTCACGGATCGACGGTTGAAAAATACTGTACTAAATAGCAGAACTAGTTTATTTATTGATAACAGCTGTAATTTATACATCTAAAATCTAGTGTGGAATTCCGGAAAATTTGACTGCTCTAAATTTGTATTAAATGTTAAATATTCTATGAGTTATGATTAAATATGTTCAATTTTAATGGTGAAACAAAAAAATATTTGATAACATTATTTAGAAATTTTATTTTTAAAATGACGTCACAATGTATAAATAAACATGTCGGTTCTGATAATTGTCATTGGTGAAGCGAAATTATAATTTATTTTCAATATTTCTATTAGATTGACTATACAACAATAATAAACTTTTATTTTCTCATGTTATGAATATAATCAAAATTTTGAGGTTATAGAAACTGACAACTGATGTTTGTTTATTTTCAAATTGTGACGTTATTACAATGAGAAATAAATATAAAATTAAACGGTTATTTCTTGATAATTTTTGCAAAATTTATCAGGTAAATTTATCAAAAATCAGGTTACTGATATTCAAAAATAAAACATTTAGGATAGTTAAATTTAAGTCTTATTTCTATGTTTCAAAAAAGAAATTTTGTACGCACAATTTGTACTATAAAAGGTTAACTTCTGAATAAAATTTACTTCATAGATTTACTTATTCATTTTTTACAATACTGGGCATTAGTTTGAAAAAAACTTACCTTTAAAACACAATTACTGTTAACCAGTAAATTTCCTGGTTTAATATCTCTATGTAAAATTCTAGCCGAATGTAAATATTTCAGTCCTGTA
The DNA here is from genome assembly GCA_035578155.1 of Brachynemurus nebulosus. Classification (NCBI taxonomy): domain Eukaryota; kingdom Metazoa; phylum Arthropoda; class Insecta; order Neuroptera; family Myrmeleontidae; genus Brachynemurus; species Brachynemurus nebulosus. Next base: position 1,705,858 of record JAPWDM010000019.1, on the reverse strand, counting down.
ATCAAAATAAAATTGGTTTTAGAGTTTGATTCGAATACTGAAAGTAGTGGTCGGTAGTGAAAGTTTTACCTCTAAGTATTTGGTAAAGGAACACTTTTATATGATCCGAAGAAAGATGTTGAGGTGAGACTATAATTTTATGTAAATCACTCTGTAATAATTCTGTTATGACATATCTGTACAAAAAAATTTATTAAGGAATAATAATTCGAGAATAAAAAGTGGTTTTTCTATAAACAGATTTAGTATATGTATAAGGTATGAAATCTAGTATAATTTTCACTTGTTTGATAATGGTCGTATGGATTGAAATATGTTACAAAATTAATTAACCCTCGAATCATACGTTGGTCTACGAGTCAAGTTAATCATACATCGGCGTCGTTTCGACGAATGGACTTTTTACGGGGAGTTTTAGAGTTTATTTGCAAAAAACATTTTTTTTACATAACAATACTACAAAAGCGAACAAAATATTTAAAAAAATTGCATTTGGAAAAATTTCTTAATATAAATATTTATTAATTTTTTTAATCTTTTTATCAAAGCGTATTTTCACTATAAAAATTAAAAAATAGATAAATACATCAGTTGTATCATAAAACATGTCTTTCAAATAATTAATTTATAAACTATTATGAGTCAGTGGACATGTGTGACTTTACAGAATGTGAAATTTCTCAGTCATAAATATTCCTATAGATATGTAGTTATTTCCCCATTAGGCACATTTGTAAATTTTCTAAAATTTGTTAGTAATTTTTAGAATAAGATCTCAAAAAATAATAAAAATTAAAATATTTTCCACAAAATAAATTGTTAACCTTTTATTAAGTCACTTGAAACGCATTCTTTAGTTTTCGATTCAATATATTAAAACTTCAGTATTATGTCGTCTCTATAAGTCAAACAGCTGTAATCATCTTTCACATTATCATAATCATTGAATAAATTAATTATAACATCCATATCTTTAATAAATTTTAGAAAAATTAGGAAAACTTTTAAATGTGGAGTACAAAATCTTAAAAAAAAATATAGGTTAATCATACATCGTCGTCCTTTTGACGCACACTATTTTAGTATAAAAAAACGACAATAGCTATAAACAAAATTTATACGTCTTATGTGTTATAATAACAAATAAATTAGATAACAGAAGTTTCACAGCAAGCGGGCACCGACAAGTTGTAGTATTGGAGCAGGTAGAGAAGTCCGTTCGTTGTTTTGACGAGTACGTATGATTCTAGGGTTAAATAAAAATGGTATTTTTGTAGTGTTTTTTAACCATTAATAAGATTTTTGATGAAATTGTAAATGGGTGTTAATGAAACATTGCATGAAAACAAAGGAAGCAACCGAAATATATAAACCATGTATAAGTGTCTTGTACTCCGTTCACCATTGTTCACTGACAAACACATTTTCAGTTTTTATTAACCCTATTAAAAACAAAATATTATTTTTAAAAATCTAGGAGATCAGGGGGACGGTCATTTTTAACAAATTTTGAACTATATCATTAAAACCATTGGACAAAAAATTATTAAAAAAAAATATATTTTTAGAATCATTAAAGGTAGTTCTTTCTATCAAATAATACTTCATACGATACACTGATTAAAACATCTTTTTGGACCAAACTGACCCTCAATTAAAATCCAAAATAATTTTTTTCCTCATCGTTAACTAGCAATATACATGCGCGTCCCAAGTTCCAACACTATACCAAATTTCAAATTCCTACGTTACATAATTTAAAAAAAAAAAAAACCTCTGGAACAGACGGACACGGAAGTGATCCTAAGGGTTCCATTTTTCCTTTTATGGTTCGGAACCCTACTAAAAAGTACGTGTACATTCCCTATCCTCCTTAAGGAGAGGGTAAGGTTAATTTGTACAAAAAAAGGCATGTTTTTGTTATTTTTTTGTGACGACACAGTTAAAATCTCTTTATTAAAACCAATGGTACATTAAAGTATAACATTCGAAGAATATTGTATAAAATTTTCATGAAGAAATATTAAAAAATACAGTAATGGCAGCAATTATTCGAACGTGTCTTGGAAAAAAGTAGAATTGCGGTGCCCCTCATAACTTGGTGCTGGATCATCCGAAATAAAAAAAATTAAAGTTCATTCGTTAGATAATAGTTTTCCTCAGGTAACGCTGGGAGGGTTTTTCGAAATTTCAATTTTTCACTTTTTTGGAACACTTAGAACGGAAAAACACGATTTTTGCGAAAAAAATTGGCTAATTTGTTATTGTGAAATAAAAATTATTAACAAATTTGAAAAAAACTCTTCAGCGTTACCTCGTAAATTATGTACAGAAATAGTGTTCAAAATTTCAAATGGATCGGTGCTGTAGTTTTGAAGTTATGAAGGGCATCGACTTTGAAAACGTGAGCTGTGGGGAAAACGCTTTAAAGTTTTGAACACTTAAAAATTCTTGTATAAAACTGATATAGAATACTTACTGCTAAACTAAATTTTGTACCCTACACTGACAAAATATACAGTCCAGGTATAAACATGTTAGTACTTCCATTGAAATTTCTATAATATAACTGAGAGAGAGATATACTGTGTGAGTTTTTCGAGAGTTGCCATTTTTATTACAGCCAAATCGTTGATTTAATCGAAAAATTTTTCAAATAAGAATTGTAGATATCGACGGAGGCAACCGATTGCTACAGTCAGGAGCTTTATAGCTCTTATGGTTTTCGAGCTATGACACAAACTTATAGATTTTTAAATGAGACTATATATTAATTTTTCGATAAAACTGATCTAATGCATTAATTAACAACATAAATGAGCAAAAAATTTTTTTTTACCCAAGTTTAATTTTTTAATTTTTTACAAATTTATCAGTTAGGCGGTAAAAATATGCATATGTACTTGAGGCTACTTCAACCGATAGTATTTTTCTTGGTTACATTTCCATTACATCCAAGAAAAGAACCTTTCCAGTACCATTTCGGTCATAAAAATTTGGTTGTAACAGAAATGGCAACTCTCAAAAATCTCACCTGGTATATAGAGAGCGAAACATCTGCAGGTAACAACAAAAATGCTTATAACTTCATCAATTTTGCTCCAATCAACTTGAAATTTTGAGACAATATTCTCTTGAGATATTATGCATTCAGTTAAAAAAATTTAAAAAAAAAATTTAAAAAAATTTATTTTAATACCTTACCCTGTCCTTAAAAACATATTTAAATACTGTTTTGAGCATTTAATGGTCACATTTTAAAGCAATAAATTTTCTACACTAATCCCTACTTGAAATATTTCCCTAACTAATATTGTTAACTTTTTAATTAAAAGATCATCCGCCGTACAGCTCATTTAATATATTTTCGTAACAATTAAAATTTTAATTATTCAAATTATACAGTCATGTATCTATGTAAAGTGTTAGTTATTTGAAATAACAATTATTTTATTGTAATAATTTAAATTAAGGCCAAATATACTGAATACATATACTTGACTAATGCGTACTGTTAGACTTACTTCACAGCGGTAACAAAAACACAATCTGTAATGCAATTTGAATTTATTTTTACTTATTGTTTGTTCAATGAAGGTTAACAGAAAATGAATGCAGTCGATATTGGCGGTAGTAAATGCGTCGGTTGCTGAATCATGTCTCAATGATACAGACTGACTGTATTTAATTTACACAGTGAAGGTGGAACAGAAGAGTAAGATTTGTAAACAACTGTTCTTGCAAAAAAAAAACTCTGTTTAAAAAAAAAACAAACTAATCATTAGCAGTAGAATCATTAATTCAGTCTCTAGCACGAAATGATTTAACTCTACAACGATGAAATAGATTTTATAGGCAGGATTAGGGGCTCCCTCGGGTCCCGATGGATTCTGTCGAAACGAGTATGATTTTCTTAAAACGGACGGGAGTGGGAGCGGATGAGAATGCGCAAATATGGTTCATTTCAGTTAAATTTAACCCTGCTTCGTCACTTTGAATTTAAATAATTTACGTTTTCTTGGCTTTATCTCTTTTATTATTGCATTTATGTAAATTTTAAATTTGCAGTTTATTTTTAGAAAAGAATAGAAGATTGATTTGTTTCGAATAGAAGAATTATTTAATTTTTTAACGAAAACTCATGATCAATTGTATCTGAAATGAGGTATATTTCGGGAGTGTTGTTACGTTTCTATTTTTATTTATACAGGGTGTAAAAAAATAACTCTCGTTCTTTTGAGGGGTGACTCATTGCCCCCTGTAGACACTAAAACCACGGGACTTTTTTTCGGAATTAACAGTTTGAGAAAATCGAAAATTAACTGGCTACATGATATTTCAAAATTTTTCTAAGTATGGCCCTGTCTAAATTATGCATATAAATAAATACCTTCTTAATATCAAAGGTAGAAAATAATTTTATTGACAAAAATGTGCTAAAATTCAATAAAATTTTGTAAACGTGTTTCTAAGATGTTTTGTTAAAAACAAAAAATTTATCTTATAAAAATGAGATGGTCAGAGCCGGATTAAAAAAAAATTTTGAAGGGCTTCCTTTCTTACCCATATTTAGTATTAAGTTTTTTCTGTTAAAAAAACAGTTTTGGTTCAAATTTATTGGCAAATATTAATTACATGGGTGAGATCTACCCACTGTTTTCGTAGCGAGATTTATATACTTTACACCCTGTATAGTACAAAAAAGTGGGACCCCAAATAATAAAACGGGTCCCGCTGGGAACGGGGCGAATTTTTAGAAAATGGGCGAGAGTCAAAACTTTATTACGGGAATGGGATTGAACGGGAGTGCTGAGTAAAACTGGGAACCAGCGGGAACGGATTCAGAAAATCATTCCCGTTCCCATCTCTAGACAGGATTAGGGCGTCAACATTATTGAGAAACATTATCCGTTATCAACCGGGGATCGGTGGCCTAACGGTAAAGCGCTTGGTTGGTTATCAATAATCCTCGATTCGAGTCCTAGCCGATCCAGTCTGATAAATTTTCAATCACTATGTGAGATTTTTATTCATTTTTGGAATTTTTATGAAAGCATCAGATTGCTAAACACAATTTTTACAATCTATGTACTCACATAGAAGTGTCAGGTAGGTTAGTAAGTTTGGGTTGATCCCGAAAACCACCCAATCGATTTAAAAAAATTCTTTCACTGGTGGATAGGCGATACCCTAGGTTCTAGTACAGGCTACATTTTAAAGGTTAAAATTGTCCGTCAAGGCTCTGGGGTCCCAAAAAAGTCCAAAATAAGTGGCTGGAATAATCTTGACTAAACACTTTCGGAAAAAACTGCCACTTAGGGTTTTGTGGGACTCAAAGAGCGCTCAAAATAAATGACTGGACAAATATTGACTAAATTTTACTCAAATACTATTAATATCTGGGAAAAATGAATTGTCCCAGAGGACCTTGGAGCTTCACAAAGGCCTCTAGACCAAATTTTGCTCAAACATTATCGAGAACGAGGACTAAATTGTTTCTATAACTATAAATATGGCTACGAAGGGATCTCAAGGTGTGAAAATTTTGATCAGCTATTGAAATATGAATCTGACTGAAGTTGTCTGACAAGCGAGATGAAGCGCTCTGAAAAACTACAAGTCATAAATTAGATTATTTTACGCGAATGAAACCGTGGCGCAGATAGTTACCTCAATAAAAAGAAATAAATGATTTTATTCGTAAAAAATGATTGAAATACTCGAAAAAAACACACTTCTGGATTGTTATTTTTCTTTGTGTGTCCGTTGTTTTGGGTATTTCAAATTGAAATTTTATTAAAATTATTTTAATAATTAATGATTATAAAACAATACGTTGCGTTGGATTAACATAATATTTGAACGTATAAAACGGCGAACATATCCAATTTAAGCGCGCACAAACCAAAAATATATTTAAATTTAAATTTTATAAATGATTCTTTTGCGTGGAATAACAAACAGTTTAGTGAATTTTTATACAAAACGCTGTTAAATTTTTTATAGGTACATATAAAGACTTAGGGAATTTACGAACAGTTTTGTTATTTTGAAACTGAATACGTTTAATACTAATTGTACAAAAATGCGGTTATTTACATAATTATTGAGTAATCTAGTTTTATGAAGTGTATAAAATGGTATTTCGCTGAATAGCTTTTTATAATATGAATCATAATAGTACGTAATTTTATAATATAAAATAAAACTTGGAATTTTTAAACTTTATATCAAAGTGTAGAAACTGATCTGGCTTATGTACATTAACCCTAGAATCAAACGTTGGTCTACGAGTCAAGTTAATCATACATCGGCGTCGTTTCGACGAATGGACTTTTTACGGGGAGTTTTAGAGTTTATTTGCAAAAAACATTTTTTTTACATAACAATACTACAAAAGCGAACAAAATATTTAAAAAAATTGGATTTGGAAAAATTTCTTAATATAAATATTTATTAATTTTTTTAATCTTTTTATCAAAGCATATTTTCACTATAAAAATTAAAAAATAGATAAATACATCAATTGTATCATAAAACATGTCTTTCAAATAATTAATTTATGAACTATATTATGAGTCAGTGGACATGTGTGACTTTACAGAATGTGAAAATTCTCAGTCATAAATATTCCTATAGATATGTAGTTATTTCCCCATTAGGCACATTTGTAAATTTTCTAAAATTTGTTAGTAATTTTTAGAATAAGATCTCAAAAAATAATAAAAATTAAAATATTTTCCATAAAATAAATTGTTAACCTTTTATTAAGTCACTTGAAACGCATTCTTTAGTTTTCGATTCATTATATTAAAACTTCAGTGTTATGTCGTCTCTATAAGTCAAACAGCTGTAATCATCTTTCACATTATCATAATCATTGAATAAATTAATTATAACATCCATATCTTTAATAAATTTTAGAAAAATTAGGAAAACTTTTATATGTGAAGTACAAAATCTTTAAAAAAAAATAAGGGTTAATCATACATCGTCGTCCTTTTGACGCACACTATTTCAGTATAAAAAAAAACGACAATAGCTATAAACAAAATTTATACGTCTTATGTGTTATAATAACAAATAAATTAGATAACAGAAGTTTCACAGCAAGCAGGCACCGACAAGTTGTAGTATTGGAGCAGGTAGAGAAGTTCGTTCGTCGTTTTGACGAGTACGTATGATTCTAGGGTTAATACAAAATATTAACCCATTCGGTACAAGCGTTGTTCCCGAATAATGTCAACTTTACACAATACTCCTATTCCCCCTTAGTCCAGAGGTTTTTAGCGACTAATTTATCAATTAATTTAAAATTACATAAAACAAAAATTTACACAAAAAATCGGGGGTTTATTAAATTGTGAAGAATGTGATAGCAATTATATAGGTCAAACAGGCAGAAATTTTGAAATTCGCAGAGCCGAACACTCCAGATCTTACAAGTCCGCTTTTGCCAGACATTTAGTCGACACAGGACACATACCGGAGAGAAACATTACAGTTTTACACGAAGTAACTAAAGGACTCAGAATAACTATTTTAGTGGCAATAGAAAGGCTATTGACGGATAAGCATGAGTAGAAATGACGTTTTGTAAAACGTTTAAGCGAGATAAGTTTTTTAAGAATACGTGAAAATTATATGTATATCTTTTTATCGATTAAATATTTATGTGACGATAACCCCAGTGGTGTGAAGTCCTCAACACGTGTTAGTTACAGTGTTAAGTCGTGTAATTTATGTAACATTAATTTTTGAAAAAGGATACATTTCTTGGAAGAAGTCTAGGTGAGGTGGCTGTAGAATATCCAACGCAGAAAGCACCTGAAACAATAGAAACACATTTAATACAAAATTTCAAATATTATTAATTATTTTATATGCTTGTATACACTATGGGAAGTTAACAGAGAATGGACAGATGTCTGACAACAAATTGTGAATCGAAAATGAACCTTATTAACATTTTGCATAAGAATTTCTAACTATTAAAATTAGTAACTCGTATTGATATTCGTACCACAATAATGTGCTTAACTGCATCAAAAAAATTAAGGAAACAACAAAAAAAGTTGAAGATTTTTACCTTTCTTTGCATCTCAATAAAAAATGATTCGGCAATGATTAAAAAAGAGAATTTTAAAGAATTCATTGTTGCAAAATTTACTTTGTGAAATTTCATCTTAAGTATTGAAAATATTTAAGAATTTTAAAGCTTAAATAGTTTACATTTTTGATGTTGAAATTTAAATTTTTTTATTTCTGCAGAAAAATCACTTTTTTGAAAGAATAATCGCAAAAGAACTGAAATTTTTTCTTTTTAGTGCAGAACAAACTTTCTTTTGAATAAAATGTGTATTGTACTTTTTGAAAGCGTACTTTTAACTTTTTCTTCTTTTAAAAGTTTTTCTACGATAATTAATTTAGGAGTTACTTGTGTTTAAACAAAAAAGGTAAAATTTCTATTTCAAAAATACAACTGCCCTTTTTTGTGAAATCAATTTTAAAATATCTGTAAAAAATGAACTATTCTTGTTTTTTAGTGTTCCATATCAAAATTAGCAAAACGGAATACTTATGGAACCATTTTGGTGTCCGTCCGTCTGTCACAGGAAACTATTCGACGTGAAAACTTGATTATCTTTTGGGCAAAAATTTTATCCTGCAGAACTACAAATTTTTGAATTTCAACATTAAAAATTAAATCGTTTTTAAAATAATTTTTTTTTAAACAAAAGGTTAAAATTTTCAAAATTTTTGACCTTTCAATAAAAAGGAGCAGACATGGGAAAAAATGGTCCCTAACAGAATCGCCATATAAAATATTCTGTACTATATTCTGTAATATTCTGGCTACGAATGGAGCTGGAGGGCTGTCATAAAACGTAAAAATATTATCAATCTTTTTAAAAATCAGCTTTATGACGTTTTACTGTTAATAGTACAGCTGAACTATTTTTTATGCGATTTTTTTTATGCGGTTTGTAAAAAATGGCCATTAAAATGCATAGTGTGAATCAAAATCACGAGACAGTAAGAAACTGAAACAATTACTATAATAACTTTCTTTGATAAAAATACTCTTTAACGGCTTTTAAGCATTTAATCAATACATTGCATAAGAACATAAGTTATTGCATCATTTAATTTTGTTATAGCTGTATTTTTCAAAATTTTCATAATACTATAAAATTGAAATAAAATGTTTCTACGTGTAAATTAATGCTTTATCTTGTTTATAGAAGCAACTTCTAAGGAAATTTCTAAGTTTTGAGCGTTTTGAGTGATGTTTTTTCGATGAAACTTTTTTTATGCGGTCCCGACCAAACGCACAAAAAAAGTTTTTTGTACAATCTGGATCGAACTATACTTTTTATAGCTATTTATGATATTTTTGAATATATTTTTTTTTTTGTGCGATTATGAATCATTTTGTCTGTTGTCAGTACATACATATCTCTATATTTTTCTAATGCAAAAACTAAACCATGTTGAAACATGTGAATGGGCGATTGGGAGTATCTGATATATACATTATGTTAATATTAAACAGGTATAATGTTTTTATAAGAAGGTGAGATATACAGGGCCAGCTTAACCAATAGGCCAACCTTAGCCTATTGACTAAGCTGGCCCGATAAAAATTTAAAAATTTAGCAGAGGCGGTACATTTTTAAAATAGGGCGGAAAAATTAGTAATTGACGTTTTTTTTCTTTTTGCTCGTCACTTATTTTTTAAGAGAAAATTTGAAAAAAATGTAGGAAAAATTAAGATTTCCTTCTTTTCAAACAAAAAGTTGGGGCGACATTTTTGAAGGTGCCTAGGGGTGGCACTCAGGGTTAATCCGGCCCTGGAGATATACATGTTATTTAAATAATCATCACAAAGGAAATAGAGGATATGTTTACATTATAAATATTTTCAATTCGGCTCAAATAATTTCTATTACAGTTAACCACTTATTTTATTTATTCAACATGAATTTTTTTTAATTATTTTTAAAATTAAAATTATATATTAAATTATGAAAAATGGGTAATTTTTAATTTTACTGAGAGTAGCAAAGACTGTCCCAGGAAACTATAGTTAATATCATTCTGAGTAGGTATAGAAAAACGAATGGAAGCTTTGATAAAAGCACGGGAGGAACCAGGCGGGATTAAAACGCTGTATTTCATTTTCTATTTGTTAAATAATCTTTAACTTAAATTATTCTTAGATGACATAAGATTCTAAAAAATTTGCCATTTTATATGGTTACTTATTTTGCTACCGAAAATAAAGGTATATCGACTTGTGAACATGTAATTTTAAGTGAAAATTAAATAAGATTAATATTTTCTTGAAATTAAATGGTTTGTTTGATTTTTACAGATTTTTTGTATGTTCCGCTAATTATGCCGGTGTGTGTATTTTATATGGCGATTCTGTTAGGGACCACTGTTTTCCCAAGTCTAATAATGAGTTCATATTTTGTTATTTGTTCCCTATCTATTATATACCATCGTTGTATCAGAGGCAAACTTTTTTCCTGCATGGTATTATTTATGTATGTATATGTATTGTAGGTATATTGTGTTTTAATATGAAAGTGTATTTTTAGATAAAAGTTATCTAGTGAAGCAGTTCTAATTTGTAACTCGTTTAATAAAACGTGTTAACGCTATAAATTACTTTCGATAAGTTATAATTATTTTCCATAAATTATTTATTAATTAGATTATGTACATATGTTCGATTATCTCATTGTCAAGTTTATTTGAATCAATAAATACGTCATATAATAAGTTTAATAATAGTTTATAAAACTATGAAAATGCTTGAGAGAGTGTTTACAATATTCTGATCTAGGATTATGCTTCTAAAGACAACTAAAATATTGTACTTACTCTTAAAAGTCTTTATTTGCAATCAAAATTTAGATAAGTTTTAATTGGACTAGAGCAGTGGTTCCCAAAGTGGTTTATATCGATCCCTAGGGGTCCATAACGACCTGGAAGGGGTTCAGGTCGACGGAGGAAAAAACTGGGGGCCTGTCAAATATTGTTCATTTATTTTACATTGCAATTTTTAGTTTCCATAGTTATGTTTAATTACTTCTTTAATTTTTTTTTTAAAATGAATGGTGATCAGGCTAAAAAGTACTGAGTACTGAACCGAACATATTAACATATGTTTCTTGAGATATCATAGGCATTAAATTATGAAGTATGACTTTTTAATCGACTCACATGGCCGATTGCACCAACATTATTAATCGGCCGTTAAGACCTTAATCAATGATTAACTTTAACTGTAGTTAAAATCTCTGATTATCTGTTGCACCAAGGGTAATTTTTGTTAACTGATGATTAAATCCTCCGTTAAGTTAATGGATGGATATTGTCCCGTGCCATCGGGGCCTTTTATTTTTCCTAATATCTCTATTTTCAATTTTAGAGAAAAATGCCAAGAATACTTTTTTTCTCTAAATATTTGAAAATATTGGAATTAGACGAAAAAAAATTTGTTTTTCTTTTTTTTTCGGGGATGATTTCTCCGTAAATTATTAGAGATAGGGGTAAGAGGGTGGTATACTTTTTTTTGTAGAATCGAAAGATCTACAATTTTTATTTGAAAAAATTTTCCATATCTCGCACACTTCGCGAGATAATTGGAAAATAAACTTTTTAGGGATTGTTTCTACCCTTGTCCGGGATCAGAGCACTTTTTTTCATAGGGAGAATTGTTCTTAGTGACTCTAAGAACATTCCCTCCAATTTTCATCCATATACCCCGATTTCCCGATTTCAGCCCTAATTTCACTGGACTATAATAAATATTTGTGTCATCTGCTGTAAATTCAAAAAAACATTTTTTTATTTTTTTGAAAATAAAATATTAAAATAATAAAAATACTAAAAAAATATTCTGTTGAAGAAATGGTGCAGATAATTTGGTGGCAAAAAATTATTTTATAAAAGAAAATTACCAAAAATAGGAATATGTTTATCCAAAGCACTCTTGTGACATAACTTTTCCCATATGGGAATCCATCGTTAAAAATTAACATTTAAATCGGTATGTATACATCCGGCCGAGACACCCAGTATATTATTTTTTATTAAACCTATGTATAACGTTGTTTTTTTTAACTGCTTATTACAACTATAACAACTCAAACATTTGCCACTGATATATATGATATGATGCTCTATATATATATATCTCTATGGTCTCCAATGTATATTACGATTTAATAAGAGCACTGAATTGCCCCGTTCTACTGGTGTAAAAATGACAATATGAATGTAATATTTATGTATGTAAGTATAACAAAATTGTTACTCACGTTTTCGTGTTTAAAAAAACATAACATTTTCAATTCACGAAACACTCGTTTGGAAGACACGAGTGACTGAAACACGTTTGGTAATTTCTTTAATGCAACTCGACGTCCATCTCGCGGATCCGTCACCGCCCTGTAACAAAAGAAAAAAAAAAGATAAGTAAAATTTATAAAATTAAATTATCACAATATTTTAGTGTGTATATTTTATTTTACTCATAGAGCACATAATTACGTACGTATTTAATGTGGAGATAGTGTAAGCTGAGTTTCTAAACAAAGCATTCCTATCCTTTCAAATTTTGTGAGAATCGTAACAATCATCATAATATGAAATATTTTAGGTTTTTTGTTTTTTTTTAAGTAAATTGACATTATTCAATTTACTTAAAAATGAAAAGTTCTTCCAGTTTACAACTGAACCTTTTTTTATGCGGTCTTTTATTGTACGATTTTTTTCAAGTGTTTTTTTTTAAAAAAAAGCCCATAAAAAGTGCATAACTGTGAATAAAAAGCAAGAGAAAGTACGAAATTAAAGAAGTAGAAACATTAGTTTGCGATAACTTCTCAATAAAATTACTTATTGATTGTTTTTAAACATTAAATCAATAAGTCACATAAGAATATAAGTTATCGCATCATTGAGTAATTTGTTTTTTATAGGTGTATTTATTGCAATTTTATAATATTATAAATATTATTAATAAATTTTGGCAAAAAACTAATTTTTTGCAAGAACAAAAACTATGTTCCTGGCATCCGACGTGTCTGGCTGACGAACTCATCCAAGGGTTTGGGACTTCCAATGTTCTCACCAAGTTTCGTAAAAATTGGATACTTCGTTCGAGAGTTATCGCGTGGACACACACACACACACACACACACACACACATATATATATATATATATATATATATATATATATATATATATATATATATATATATATACCTCTTTTCAGGTAAAATTGATCATGAGTTCTCGTTAAAAAATTAAATAATTCTTATATTCGAAACAAATCGATCTTCTATTCTTTTCTAAAAATAAACTGCAAATTTAAAATTTACATAAATGCAATAATAAAAGAGATAAAGCCTAGAAATTCAAAGTTACGAAGCATGGTTAAATTTAACTGAAATAGACCATATATATAAATTTTCGTCAATATTATTTTCGGTTTCTAGGGACCTCAAAACAAATTTCTGCCATAGTCCCGGGCTCAGATCGTGTCATGACAGTGACTGTAATAGCTGAATTTCCATTCTGGAAATTCGCTTAAAAGTTGACTTGGTACAAACCAATACTCAGCTGACGATATGTTGTTCAAAGGTCCCGTATAAATGCAAACAAAGTACATATGTAATTCAAATTTTGTCATTAATTTTTATTTGAATAATTTGATTGATAATCATTTTTTTTATTAATAATCAATTAAAAAAAAAGTTAAAATTGTATTTCTAGGTCACGGTGACAATTCAGATATAAAATTTCAAACATAATTAAATAAGTAAGTACATATGTAGGTATACAATGTATAAATGTATAATATGATAAAAACTATTACTGTAACATAACTATATTAGAGAACTCGTTTTTAATTTAAACTACCCAGAAGTTCAAATTACAACAGCGATTTATTAATAAAAATAAAAATTAGAAGCTGTCCTAATTGTGATTTTGAAGTTAAAACTTCTACAGTGAAGGAGGTAACTCAGCCTGAGAGTGCAGTGGCGTAGCTAGGCGTAGGCGCTGTGAGCCCACGCCCACGGCCTCGCAAGTAGCTGTTTTTCGTCTTTTTAATTTTTTTTTTTTGCTCGTCGCTTAATTTTTAAGACAGAAATTTAAAAAAAAAAAAAATTAACGGGGGCCTTGCAAAAATTATCTTGCCCACTCCCCATTTTCGTCTTGCGATGCCACTGTGAGAGTGTACTGAAATCTGTAATGCAGCAATGCAGGAGGATGTTACTGTCGAGCAAACTCATATTTTATGATTCTTTTCTTCAATAATAATAAAAATAAATACACATTTTTTTATATAGTAAGAGCATTTTTACGATTAAATTAAAATATTTCTACTCAATAAAAATTAAATAAAAATAACTTCACTTTACTTTCATTATTATTACCTATCAATTAATTTCTGTCCTTTTCAGACCACTAAAATTGAACAAATCTACGGAAACCAACCTTTTGACATAAATTATTTTATAGTAATCGATTCTGATTCTAATCTGATGGCATTTAATCTTGAATTCGGTTTGAAAATAGTTTATTTCTAATAAGTTTTCCACATTTTTGTTACTGACTTCGCACGTTTATCACAACCGTTCTATCTACAAAATATACGAACATGATAATTTTTGGTATCGCAAATAATACGGTACTTGACTGTATTTAAAATTTGTGTCAAATGTTAAATAATTCTATGCATTATCATTACATATGTCCAATCTTAATGATGAAACATAAAAAGATTTGATAACTATTTAGAAATTTTATTTTGAAAATCGCCATTTTTCAACAAATATTCCAATTAGTGAAAACGCGCCATTTCTTGAAAATGACGTAACATTTTGTAGCTAGATATGTCGATTTTGATATTTTCATCGATGAGATAAAATTGTGTTCTTTTGAATATTTCTATTAGCTTATATATATAGTAATAATAACCGACCAGAATTCAAATAAATACTTGCCTTTATATACTTTGACTTATTATGAATATAATCAAAGTTTTGAGGTTATAAATATTGACACTGACGTTTAGTTGCTCCAAACTGTGACGTCACTATAGCGAGGTGTTTTTCCCGCCTTTTTCTCATTTAAAATTGTAGGGTTATTTTTTTTTTATGATTTTTTACAGAATCTGTCGAAAATAAAAAAATCACTTAACTGACATGGAAAAACAATGCTTTTAGAGTATTTTCGTAACTTCAGTCAAGAACCCTATTCTGGTTTATAATAATGTTACGGTCGAAGTGCTGTTGAATATCTCAACAATTGTAATTTGATCAGAAAATTCTGAGAAATGATATTTTAACCACGAATTATACATATATTTCAGTAACATTTCTCCTTCGTCAGTTTAATTAAAGAATATTCTATACATGTGTTCCATTCACACTATCGTGTGAAATACCATTTTTGCTTGCATGAACTATACATGACATATTCATTATAATATTTGTATTTTGTTGTGTAAAAAATAATCTTTTCAAGTTTTTTTTTTTCTGTTTCTCCGTTAATGATTAATTAACATATGAAATGAATTTCAATGTTAAATGAAGTATTTGCTCATTAGCCAACCGTGTACCGCGCGTCACTCAAACATGTTTGTAAAATAATATAGAAATGCAAATATCTACATACAGTCGACTCTCGTTAATTCGAAATTCGAGCGACTCTTAAAATATTACGAATTATAGAGAGGTTCGAATTATCACAGGTAATAATTTTAATTTTTTAAGCATTTGCGATGAATGAACTTGAACTTGTCTCAAAATGTAGGGGACGGTCGCCCAAAGCGGGTAAGCTAAGATTAAACGCCCAAAAAAGTGACTTTTGACCTCGATAAGCAGATCTTTTTTATATTATCAGATAGAATAGTTATCGAACTTTAAAATGAAACTTCGCTTAAAAAATACAATATTTTATATTTCATACAATTTTCTTCATTGTACTTTTGTTCCGGCGACCTCGGAAATTATCAAAAACTGTTTTAACACTGAGTTTTTAAAAATGTTATCAATGTTATTTTCTATTATGTATATCGATAGCTGAAAAATTATACAATTTTTTAAAATGATTTTTAAAATATTATGTATAAATATAATTTTATGTAGGTACATGTTTAAAGTATCCACAGCGATACAGTCAATTTACTAATAGAAAAAAAATATAATTAATTTATATTGACGTCACTGATACAATCAATTGAAACTATTGGCAGCATTGACAATACTGCCATGTGATACACCATAACATTTTATTGATTCAATACGTTCGTCAAGTCTTTTTCTGTTTACATAGACAAAATATAGCAAATGTTGTGTGTATCAGTTTACATAACTGCTAAATTAAATACATGACAATGTATAGTAAAATAATAAAAAGAAAGTTATTTGCAAAATACTTAATTTGGGTGAATTTTTTAGGTCAGAATAAGAACTTGTTTACACAGGCGTAGTATTAATCATTAGTAACTGCTACAACCATGCATACAGTTACGTTTAAGGGGAGATTCGCTAAAAAAACCTCAAAAATCGGTCCTCCAAAATATACAATATTATTTGAAACAAAAAAATTCAAAGATTCAAAGAGTTAAAAAATGAGCTGAGTATAAATGACGTTGAAGTCGACACTACGAAATTTTTCCACCTTGATGGTTCCGCGCGTTTTAAAATCCGCAGTTAACTAAAATCCGTAATATTTAGTTTTGGTATGTACATGAGTTATAGTATGCACTGAGATAATGTTCTTTTATTTGTATGCTTTTGTAGACGTTTTAATAAACAGAGAGTAAACCGCTTCTTTTGTTATTATTAACCGTTTCCCGAAAGTTGTGTTTTTCCCGACAAGGAAAATCATATCTCAAGTTCTAGATAGAGACTTAATATTTTTTTAATTTTGTTCATAAACATATTGCGCATAAAGTGGAGTATGCTTTTTCCATTTGAACAATTGTAACTATTTTTAAACATTTTTCTTTAAATAAAAAATTGGGTTTTATAGTTTTTAGAAGTTTGGGATTTCAATTTTATAATTAATTTTTAAAATTACCTGAAACCCATACTCAGCTTTATGGACAGGTCCCTTAGGAATAAAATAATGAAAAAATGTTTAAAAAATATTCATTACTTTTTGAGATATGGCGTTCCTTGTAAACGCTTAAAAACTTGTGAAAAAGGGCCCCCTCTCCCCACAGGGAAGAGTAATGAATGTTTCAATAACAAAATTTTCTATTTGAAACCCTCCCTAATTAGAAAAAAAATTTCAACAAGCAAAATAACCATAAATAAAAAAGTTGCTTTTTTACTTGAACTTCCCCCCTTAAAGAACATAATTATGAAAAGAAAAAATATCGATTTATTTATTTTTTTGGCGAATTTCTCCTTAAACACACTGAAATAGTATTTAAACGTAATTCTATACGTGTTTGTAGCAACTGCTAACGATTAACAGTACTAACAATAAGTATAAACAAGGTATATTCGTTGATACATAATATATCAGATCAGAGTATCAGACTAACAGGAGGTTGGGTTGTTACGAAAATACTTCTGCGCATCCGATGTGTCTGGTTAAAGAACTCAGTCAAGCCAGATCAAAATTGAGTCTCCATACGAAATTTCATAAGCATTAAACGTTTCGTTCGAAAGTTATCGTGGCGACATATATATATATATATATATATATATATATATATATATATATATATATATATATATATATATATATATATATATATATATATATATATATATATAATTTTAGTGAATATCATTTTCGGATTCTAGGGACCTCAAAACATATTTCTTTTATGGTCCCGGATTTACGTCGCGTCATCACACCTGTTGTAATAACTGAATTTCCAGTTTTGGAAATTCGCTAAAAGTAATAAGCAAAAATCAGCCATTAAGGATTCAATTTTTATTATGGTTACCTCGAAAATCATTGTTATTTAAATAGCTGTCTTCATTGTTTTTGCCCTTGCAAATAAAAATACAAACGATATATTGATTTTGAAAAGACAAATTTCTAAATTACACAAAATAATGTGTTCAATATTTCACGGTTCATATAATCGTGTAATCAATAGTTTTTAAGTACAGTGGAACCTCTCTTAACTGGACGGCAGTTTCACGCAAAAATTACCATTTAAACATGAAAACTGCTAATTTTGAGTCCGTTAGCGAATGAAGTGCAGCACTATAAATAATTGACTTTGTGTAAAATTTCGGAGTATTTGAATTAAAAAAAAAAAAAAAATTGCACATGAAATTGCTGTCCGGTTAACACAGGTTCCACGGTATTATTACTTCCGATAAACTTGATTCCATTTAAATCAAAATAGGAATGAGACAAGTGTTTGCATTTATTTATTATGTGTTTTTAAAAAATGTGTTTTTTTATGTTTAATGAATTAGAAAAAATTTGAAATAACCTAGTTACAACTTTGTAACTATTACAATTTCAATGTACAGTGTGCTCCAGAATAAATGGTCCAAGGGCGGCCAAAAGTTTGTCAAACACGTTCACCACGGTTTAAAAAAAATTAACCTACAATTACTTTAAGGTAGTTGCTCGATAAAACGATTTTTTCAAAGAATTTTAACGAAACTTTTCTAGATATTTATTTGATTTAATACCAATAATACGACGAGCCTTTACCGAAAAAAACTGACCACCCCAATTTTGAGAAAAACGATTTCAAAGTTTTGTAATTTTAACACGGACTCTTATGGGGAAACTATTTTTTGTTGAATAAAATGAAAACGAGTCAAAGGAATTTGATAAAAATTTAATATGTTATAAATACAAAGTTACAAACCATATTTAATAAGAAATAAAAATTATTCACCACGCCGTTTTTGAAATATAATTTATAAACATCATTTTACAACGCTTTTTTAACAACATTTTTATATTGCTACAACATAAGCGTGCGGAAATTAAAAAAAAAAACAAGTGGTATACAAATATAATCACTGAATACTATTTATACATTATTTAATTTTTGATAAAAGAAAATTTTTCCGCTGAGATTTACTTTCGTATCTGACTATCTCAGAGCAACTACGTTAAAATAATTATTATTAAAAAAATCTTTCCAACATAAGATTAATTTATGAAATTTTTAGTTTCACGTTCAGTAATGGTTAAGCCTGGCACACCCTGTACAAAGATATGTATTTGAATATAAAGAACATTGTCAATTATGTTTTATTTCGAGTTCAGATAAAATTAATTAATGGTGAAACAAGGTCGCTCTATTCGTTACGACTTATGAAAATTTGTTTTAGGAAATTGGCACTGATAATAGGAAGAAAAGTGTTTAGATGAGTAGCGTTTAAAAAAATTGTTGTTAATTAATATCCACGAAAAAAAAAATTACGTACTTTAAGCATGATTCAGAATTAATAATGGTAAAACTTTAGGAGTTTTAAGGGACTCATTTTTTGGGAAAGACTTAAGATGCTAACAATCACCTTATGGGTTAAGGAGGCCGAGAGGTATTAAAATACTGTTTGTATATGTGAAATAGTATATTGTACAATAAGTGCGGGAAATTGTCGATTACCCACGAAAGCGAAGTTGAGCGCACGAACGTAGTGAGTGCGCTCATTCGCTTGAGTGGGGCAATCGACAATCCCGCACGAGTTGCACATACTATTTTTTATTACGAATTTCACATACTTTTTTCTATTATTATCACTATTTTTGACATTTTTGGTAAAATTGAAAAGAACACCTTCGAAAACCTATAATTTAAGGTTAGTATAGTAAGGAACGCCTTTGAAAATCTACAGTTTTTTGGACAATGAAAAATTTTTGTAAACCTGATGAAATTTTTGTAAATCAAGCTCTGTGGTAGTGATTTAAATTAGAGTGATTGGTTGAATTTAGGTAATTTAGGTGTAAACTTTTCATTTTTGTTATCAGAATGACGAAATTCCTTTTAGAAATAAGTGTATTCAACATCATCAAATGTTAATATTTATAAAGAAATACCCAATAAAGTTTTTGAGGAAAAAAAATTAACAAATTTTTTGACATTACAAACAATGTATGTAAATGAATTTTAATGCGTTTGTCATTGAATAAAAAGTCAGTCGACAAGAATACATAAAATTTATTTTTAAAATTTTCGTATTATTTTTGGTGTTTTTACTATTTTTTGGCATCGATATCCAATAATAAAATTTTTACTCATCAAATACGTAAAACACGTTTTAAAACGTACATAAATATTTTAAATAGTGCAACACAAAGGAAATATATAACGTGTTTGGTGTGTTGTATAGTACACGCCTGCTTACATGGCCCAGCCGGCCCACATAGCCCAGCAAGCAGACTATATAGTCTATTCGCGCGACACGCTCATATGTGTTCACAATGTGTGTAATTACATTTAAAAGATGACATTGAACCTAACTTACTTATTAATTATACGTATACATATGTATATTATTTATAGAACTTTACAAGGTAGTAGAATATGTACCGTTTGTCATGATTCGTTTGCAAAATTATAAGTAACGTGTTAGAAAGAGTGAGCTATAGTGAGGTAACACCTATAGTGTACGACTGTAATTATTAATTGTAGTCGATGAGCGAGACTATGAATTATTTATACGTCTTTCCTTTACCAATTCGATTGTGGAAGATGTCGGAAGGTATACGTTGGACAGACAAGAACAAAATTAAATACTAGAACTGTGTTGTGTTATAGTTAGAGTTGGGAGAACAGTGGTCCCGAACAGAATCGCCATATAAAATATTTTGAATTGGGGGGCTATAAATTTTATTAGAAGGCTGAGGATTTTCCCCTGGATTTGATGACTAGCCTAAGGAAGCTTTAAAGAACAAATCAGTAAAAATTAAAAATTACCCATTTTTCATAATATAATATATAATTTTAATTTTAAAAATAAAAAAATTAATGTTGAATAAATAAGTGGTCGACTGTAATACAAATTAATTTATATTGTAAACAATTCAACGAATTCAAAACATTTATATTGTAAACAATATCTCTATTTCCGTTGTGATTATTTTAATAATATATACATGTCACCTTCTTTATACCTGCTTTAACGTAAACAAAATTGATTGTATTAGTAGATTGTATCACTCTAGTAGGTCGCTCACAAGACTGAACATGGTTTTGTTTTTGCATTAGAAAAATATAAAGATATGTATGTACATATAACAAGCAAAATGATTCATAATATTGGCAATTAAAAAACACAAACAGACACAAAATAACATTAACGATGTGGTATTAATAGTAAAACGTCGTAAAACTGATTTTTAAAAAGATTGATAATATTTTTACGTTTTATGGCAGCCCTCCAGTTCCATTCGTAGCCCCCCAGTACAAAATATTTTATATGGCGACTCTGTTAGGGACCTTTTGTTCCCATCTCTGGTTATAGTATATTATCATTACTTTGGAAACAAACCATATTACAACTAACATACAAAAATATTTTTGTTTCTATTCTTTCAAAAATAAAATATAATACCATACCGTAACACAACACGACATATTTTAAGAATCACACCCCAAATACAAAGAACAAATCGCTAATTTAGAGTACGGGAAATTAGAAAAATCAAGCATTGTTGATCATATTATGAATACAAGTCATGAAATCAGAGAAATTAAATTAACTAAAAAAATATTTATTTATAAATAAGTAATTATCAATGTGTTGTGAACATTACCGATTAGCGATAAAGGCCACATTCTCGAATTCTAGATTTACAGAGTGATGACGATTCTCAACCAGCTGCAAAGTTCAACTAGTTGACCTAGCAAACTAGTTGATCGGAAAGCACATTTCATTGAAAGAGTGTTAAAACTGGTTTTTGCTTGAACGTATTAGCTAATATACCTTGTGTCACAGTATTCAACCAAAGACCAATTAATTATTGCAATTTGCCATCAAATATTAAGATTTATCTTTCTATTCTACGAACAAAATTATCTATTACGTCTTCTCTTTTAGGTACATTCTTTCTCTTTTTTTAGGTCTATAATTTTCCTTTTCTATTTCTATACGGACGTGATCAAACTGGTTTGATAAGAAGTTTTTGTGGGGAAAAGGGATAGAAATATATTATATTCATTGAACATTTATCGTACTATTTTACAAATATATTTTTTAATTAATTCCAATCTTGCTTGTATTATGAGACATACGGTAATGCATATTAATATCTTTAATAAAAGAATTTTTTACGTTTTTTAAGTAATTTATGTTGTTTAAATGTATATTGAAAATATTAATCATTTTTTACGTGTTTTAATCTTCTGCTCATAACTATTATCATTTGTATGAGTTTTAATTTAAATTTATAATTTATGGCTGTTATGTGATATCAGTTCCCACTGATAGGTACGGATTCTTAATAACATTACAAAAAAATTCTTTTTTTTCTTTTGTAAATGCAAATGATAATATGTATGTAATTTGCATTATAATTATAATAAAGATAACAACAAATACAGGGACGTTTGTCTGTCTGTAAACAATTTTTTCAATAACTACTGAACGGATTTTGTTCCGGTTTTCATTAATGGATAGAACTGATTCACGAGATAGTCTGGGTTCACAAAGTACAGTGGTCAAAATTATTCGTACGAAAGTTTATATAATTTTGTTCTACATATAGGACCGTCAAATAGGATGGAATTGATAATCGGGGGTGAGATTGTTTACTAAATCATATTTTTTTAAATTGAATATAGCGTCAGAACTATAGTTTAGAATGTGATTTTCCCGACCGATAATGGAAGAAATAAGATGGCTGAAAATACCCTATACACGTCAAGTTCAGCAGTTCCATATATTTAAAAAAAATATAGTGTATTAAAAGAAGTCGTATTTTTGGGTGAAAGTGAACTTTTAAAACTTTATCTGATAAGTCAAAATCTAAACACAGTTTTTATATTTTAATAAAATACACATAATTGTTGATGCTTTGTAACCATCACGTGCTTGGCTGTACATAATCAGTTCAGTATTTTTTGTCATATTGGACATATTATTGCGTGGGGTGAGATTAATCATATACATGGGGTGAGATTGTTCAATCATTGTATTGAAAGATTAATTGCGTGTAGCCGTATACGATGTATCTGACCATGTTTTATACTCTTTAAAACTGTTAAAATTTATTATAAGCATCAAACAAACTTTTTTACAATAAGAATTTTTTTGAAAATTTAAAAAAAGTGGTGGTCAAACAGTTTTTATACTCTTAATTAGGGCCGTGGAAAAAATGGCGGGCCCTGGGACTAAAACCGTATTTTTTAAAAATTTTCCTCCCCAAAAAATAGGTGACGAACAAAAAAAAGCCCTTAACTTTTTTCTCTGGCCTTCTACGGAAAGTTACGGACTCCCTCCTTAAGTCCGGGCCGCGAGGCTGTAACCCCGGCTACACCACTCTCTCGTCGGGCCTACTCTTAATGAAGAAAGTGCGTTTTCAGGGCTGCGAATTCGTGTGAACAATCTCACCCCAAAACCAGTATGAGATTATTCCAATTATACCAATATGAGATGTTGAAAATTATTATTGAAATTGTTTTTAAAACTCATATTGGAAACTGTCAAATATGCGTGGTTTAATAAAAATGGCTGACGAAAACGTGCATTGACATTAGTTTTATATGTAATAGTTAGTGCGATATGAAGAAATAAATGATAAATAAACTATTTGTACATGAGTTGACAAGTTCGAAACAAAGAAATTTTGTTGAAGGAGAGAGAATTTTGTGTTTGAAAAATAATCAAAATGTGGTAAAAATATGAAAAAATGAGTGAATGAGTTAATGAATATTACAATTTACAGTATACAAACGTCAAATTTGAAACTGAAGAATAAATAAATTTTATGTAAATGTAGATCTATTAAGTTCAAATCATTAATGACATTTCAGCAAATGCACTTTAAGAATAGTCTGATTTTTAAACACCAGATGTCATACTCTCATTCGACAGATCCCAATAGAAAGTAAAAAGTTCAATTCTACCTATTGACTATAGGAAATCGTAATTTTAATGCGTTCTAACACGCACTTGACCAATTTTCTTTTTTTATTTTAAAAAAAAAATAAAACTATACTGTTGTATTATTAACGCAACGATTTTGTACGACGATTCAATTCAACCGATGAATTTTATGTTGATGTTACAAATTTTCTCTTTTTTTTTGAAATGAAAATTCTTTGATGTCAAATGCACATGTAGGTAAAATACAATTTTTTATGTTTTAAGTGTTCAAGTAAAGTAATAGTATATGTAGGTAGCTAATTTTTATGGGCAATTGCGTGTTTTAAAATATACATACATACGTAATTCCACTGGCTGGCTGGCCGGTTAAAAAGAAATCTCTTTTGTTTGAAAACAATAAATGAAAATTATACATTTATACGTCAATGTCCAACCATATAATACACACAGTCTCGTGTTTGTGTGGATATAAACATAAGAACATACATAATGTACATATGTTAGTATATAATAATAATAATACCCCTGTCGCAGCATCCTGCATAACATAGAGAATTTCCGTTTATAAAAATTGTTTTTCTCGGAAACTAGTTGACATAGAAGAATAGTTTAAAGACCTTTTTTATGTAACTTTTTTTCCTCTTATAAATGGTGTAAAAAAATTTTGCAAAAATTTTTAAATAAGTGGAAATTTTGGCAAAAAGCTAATTTTTTGCAAGAACAAAAACCATGTTCCTGGCATCCGACGTGTCTGGCTGAAGAACTCATCCAAGATTTTGGGACTTCCAACACTCACCAAATTTTGTAAAAATAGGACATTTCGTTCGAGAGTTATCGTGTGGACACATATATATATATATATATATATATATATATATATATATATATATATATATATATATATAACTTCAAACCTTAGTAAAAAATTTTCTATTGCTGACCAATTAATCAAACCAGTTGACCTTTATGACCATTTTCTGACCTTTTGAATGATGTAATTGGTCAATCGAAATTTCACATTTGGGGTGCCAATATCACGGAGCCATATATATATATATATATGTATATATATATATATATACAATTGGGGTGCTAAAATTTCTGAATGACCTTGAAATATTTTAACCCTTAATAATTTTCTATTGCTGACCAATTAATAAAACCAACTGACCTTTTAAATCATGTAATTGGTCAATCGAAATTTCACATTTGGGGTGCCAATATCACGGAGCCATATATATATATATATATATATATATATATATATATATATATATATATATATATATATATATATATATATATATATAATTTTAGTGAATATTATTTTCGGTTATGGTCCCGGGTTCAAGTCGCGTCATGACAGTGGCTGTAATAGCTGAATTTCATTCTGGAAATTCGCTAATAAATATGTGTATAATACATATTAAATTGCTGACTGCTACTTTTACACATAAGTAGATAACAATTTTTAATATACGTATTAGATATACTCCATATAATGTACACTTTTGAACAAAAAACTTTTCACTTTTCCAAAAACTTGTCTGAATTATTATTAGACGAACAAAGCCTATATTAAATTCCCAGCACTTCATAGAGTTAACCGAGTTATCTACTACTTTTGATTATAGATATAATACGCAGGCTGAGTATTTTGAGAGTTTCCATTTTTGTTACAGCCAAATTGTTGATTTCACCTAATTGTTTCAATAAGAGTTGTCGATATCGACACAGAAGAAATCGATTACTCTAACCAAGAGCTTTATAGCTTTTACGATTTTCGAGTAAGTTTAAGTCACTAAATGTATGTGTAAGTTTTTCAAAAATTAGTTTTACTTCAAAACTACCGGTAACACTCAAATTTCCGTTGTATTATCTCGTATGTTTGTTATTAGTGGTTTGTTTCTTGGGCCTAACACGATGGAAAGCAACCGAAAAAATCTGTTGATTGAAGAAGTTGCAAATATATATGTGTAGTTTTAGCGCAAAACTGATATTGCAAAAATTTAAAAAATAAACTTGTGTAATTGTATATTACGTGATTCAGGTTGTACACGAGCGAAAAAGTTATACAAGAGCCGCGCAGCGGCGAGTATGTAATCAAATTACGTACTATACTTTATCTACGACTAATATGAAATTCACAATTGAAAACAAATGTAAACATTCAGTTGCTTGGGTAAAATTTTTGTACGGATTCTAATATACAGTATAAAGATTAATAAAAGTGTAGTGTACTGTGTTCCTTTATGCATACGTGCGTGTGAAGTACAATATTCTGTACAGCTGTATGTAAAACAGTGCTTACCTAAATAGTATTTGGTACAATAAATAAGCAATTTCATGGTAGTCGTAGATAAATTTTTTTTCATTGGTTTTCAATTGATACATTAGATCAGTTTCATCGACGAATTAATATAGAATGCCATTTAAAGAACTAAATGTTTGCAACCGTGTTAAAGAACTAAAGAAATTTAAAGAACTAAATGTTTGCATCGGAAAATCGTAAGAGTTATAAAATTCCTGACTATATAGCAATCGAGTTGCCTTCATGGGTACCTACAACCTTTATTGGAACAATTCTTTGATTAAATCAACAATTTGGCTGTAATAAAAATGGAAACTCTCAAAAAACTCACCTGTATAACACACATCCAAGGACATATAATTATAATTTGTGGTACTGTGACAGCTGGTTTGCTAATAAGCTAAATGAAACTACGAGCAGTATCTGTAAGCTGAGATACGCGCTGTACGCATTTTAAAGAACTGTTTGCATTGGTTTTGTAAAAACCTTAACTTTCTTCATAACTTTTTTCTTTTGAATTTTGATCTTTTGAACCAATGTCATCTCTTCTCCGATTGACGCTCTTTATTTGGTTTTCTACATTTCTGAGGATGGTCATTAATTGACCGAAACATGTCAAAACTTGACTTTTATATTTTTCGACTTGTCTAAATTTCTTGACTTTTATATTATCATTAATTTTGGCGGGTTGTCGTACATTAAAAAATTTTTGTTTCTTTTTATATTACGTTCCTGTAAATTCATAATAATTACACAGGCCTGCAAATTTTAAGTCATGTCATCCCCTTTTGGATTTGATGACTGATCTTGGGGTATTTTGGTGCGCTGATTATAAACATGTACTTAATTTTTCGCTATCACCCTCAGTTTTTGTGGAAAAGCCCTATGAGAGAAATCACAAAAATAGACACCATTTTAGGAAAATGAAATTATATTAGAAACAAAAATGTATTAAATTACTTAGAAACGTAATAAATGTATTTATATGACCTAAATACATAAATAACAATAATCAAATATTTTTTATGGTATCGGGTTTTTTTTCGCTGAAGCTTCGATTGTGAGATTTCCTCTTAGAATTTCTGTTTGGATCATCTCGCTTTAGCAACCAACAATAGTCTGTCATCATTCGGGTATTCCACTCTCCTTGATACCTACCTTCCATTTCTTTCAAGTCCTGGTGAAATATTTCCCTTGCTCTTCACTAACAGCTCCCAAGTTATCGGGAAAGTAGTCTAAGTGAGAATCTAGGAAGTGGAGCTTAATGCTCATCGAATATCCCATTTTTCCAAAATTTTCTATTATTTTCTTCACAACATTTTCACAGTTAGCACTTTTATAGTTTCCTACGACATTCCTCACTACCTCTTTAAAAGATTTTCAAGCATCCAATTCATAGTCACTTATTTGTTCATCGAATTTTGTGTCGTTTTATTTTTTTAAATTAGAGTGACACCACTGAAATTACATCAATTGTTAAAGAATATGACCAGGTCACTCGAATATCGCCGAAGGGACCAAGAGAAATTTTTATTAGATAGGAAATATATAAAAATTCGTAATCTATTCTTGACTTGGTCGACCTAGGTAATTTTAATCAAAAATTTAAGACCTAATATCTAAAAATTCTGACGTGTTGGAATTTTTGGAATATTTTTTTCGTAATCAGCGCCCTAAAATCTATCAAAATCAGTTGTCATTTCCCAAAGGGGAAAACTATTGTAGACCTGTGTTATTATATGTCCCAGATTTTTTGAACAACACTATAAATGAAATACAACAAAATATGTATATTATAAAATTTCATTGTAATTCTGACAAATGAGGTTCTTTGTTGTGAAAAGTTTTTCACTACGTATTATTATTTATATTGTTTACCTAAATATACCCAACAAAATATATATTTTACTTTATAAACACACAACACGGTAAGTAGATATCATTTTAATTTTTTACTTTCCATTTTATAAGCATGATAAAAACAATATTAATAGAGGTACATAATATACTGACACTGGCTTACAGCCATAGTATGTACTATAACACAAGCTACATTATTATCCCGATAAAATATTTGAAAGTATTATTATTATAATTTATAAAATATAATAATTTATGTGTTTTTACGAAATCTTGCACGAACAGGACACATAGGTGCCTGATTGCATTGACAAGATATGTACCTGTATGAGGTATTACACGTATAATGTATATGTACGAAGCGAAGCGGAACTTAGGGATTACGTAAGAGGTTGCAAAATCATTAAATAGTCAGGTGTGAGTTTCAATTTTTTTTAACGGGATTTTTAAGGAGTTTTTTATTTATGTATTTATTTTTTGTTGAAAATTAGGCGTGGTTTAGTCTTATGCACGGAAAGTATACAGATAAAGGACATGTTTTGTATGGGGTACATCATATTTTGGAGGGGTAAAATAAATCAGACCAAAGGTGAAAGATTGTTAGTTGTGATAGGGGTAGAGGAACCATACTGTTGTTTATGTTCTTCTCAAAGAATTAAAATAAAAATATTAGGTAAAGTGCAATTTACGTAACACCTAAGACCTGACCTTTGACACTCAAGTCTGATTACTGAAATAGTACGGTGCATTTATTCAAAAAAACGGCCTAACCTCAACATCCAAAGTAACAGTTTCATTCCAACTCCAAATTGTTCTGTACAGTCCAAATATTGTTTAGCAAAAAGTTACACCATTTTGAGCGTCGGGTTTTGGGGGGAGAGGGGTAAAAGTAGGCAAATTAACGTATTTCATCAGTTTTTTTTTTTTTAATATTTCGCAAATTATGGGGTTTAGCTTAAAAAGTGGCATATACAAAAATAATCTACATTAAATTGCGACCAAAAATGGTGCGGTTCATAATCTTGCTAAAGTGAACAGTTCCAGAGTTACGAAGTGTGTAAAAGTAACAATTTTTAGTATTTTTAGTGGCTGAATAAGAAGAAGAATCCGCTCGAGTGGGGGTGGAAGAAGATTGACGAACACCTGAGACCAATTACAACAGCACGTCCTGCAGCTCTCGATGAATTACTTTCCCTCATAGTGTGCGCTTGCAAAAACGAATGCGTCCGTAACTGCGAATGCAGAAAGAGTGGTCTAAACTGCTCAAGCATATGCGGTAATTGCTCAGGCCTAGGATGTGATAACAGGGATATGGACATCATAGACGAAGATTTAGAAGAGAAGGGTGCTATGTTTGAAGAGAACTAATCGCAATTTTCTTTTACGAAACACAATCCTGTATAAAAATAATTAGTTTCCTTAGTGATAATGTATCATATTTTTTCCAAAAAATTTAAAAATTGCTACTTTTACACCCGCCATAACTCTGGAACTCTTCACTACAGCAAGATTATGCACAGAACTATTTTTGTTCGCAATTTAATGTAGATTATTTTTGTATAGGCACTTTTTGCGCTAAGCTGTATAGTTTTCGAAATATTTAAAAAAAAACTGACGAAAACCGTTAATTTGCCTACTTCTACCCTCCTCCCTCCCAAACCCGACGCTCAAAAAGGCGTAACTTTTTACCAAACAATATGTGGACTGTATAGAACAATTTGGAGTTGGAGTGAAACTGTTACTTTG
Source organism: Brachynemurus nebulosus (assembly GCA_035578155.1). Lineage (NCBI taxonomy): Eukaryota > Metazoa > Arthropoda > Insecta > Neuroptera > Myrmeleontidae > Brachynemurus > Brachynemurus nebulosus. The sequence continues at coordinate 1,675,868 of JAPWDM010000019.1, read as the reverse complement.
GATGTTGAGGTTTGGGTCTAATTGCACCGTACTAAAATTGAATTTTGAGATTTCAGGAAATTAAAGTATCAATGCGATTAACACAAGGATTCAATACTGATCCCAAAACATTCTAAAAATTAATCGGAATGCCGAAATTTTGAGGCTTGTTATCCTACTGTATGAATCTTGAGTCTTTTTAATCTATATTTTTTTACAGATACGTATAAACGAAACTCAAATGTGTACAATTTCTTCAATATAAATTCTTTTAAAAAATATGGTGGAAGCACCGTGGAATTTATTTGGAAGAATAAATTACAAAAAATTTTGTAAGGCGTATGTACTTATTTCCGCTTATCAACTATCTACCCATACAGCCCCGAAACTGGAGACTTTTAACACAGACGGGTCAAAAAGATGGAAAATACTGAAATTCTTAAAATACCTAAGTAGAATAAGAGTGTCCAATGTTTTAATTTCTCTGGACCCACTGGAAGAAAACGAGTTGTTTTGGGTCAAATATACATTAGTTGTATTAGTAATAGTGAAGTCGGATGATTAATCGATTACATAATTGGTTTAGTCATTTTTTAGTCTCGACTTTTTTACTCTCGAATGACTAATTTAATTCATTTCCTTTTATATTTAGCAGATCTGAAAAATTAAAAACTAACATTGTAAAGTCAATAATTAAATTCAAAAGAAAACATCACTTTTGAAAAAGTTACATAAATTCATGAATTCTATTTCTCAGCTCGACATCATTAATTTGTAGTCGCAGAAAATTTTGTAAGTTTATGCGTGTTTGCTAAGCCGCAGTTTGGACAATCCTGTATTGGAATTACATTGTCTTGCAATAGACATTTCATGACAAATATTTGAAAAAACAAAAAATAATTTTCCATTTTTCGCAGAAACACAGTCTATTAAAGGAAAACCTACACATATAATACCATTTATTTTTAAAAAAACAAACAAAAAATATTTCACAAATTGATCTATTGTTCTACCTATTACAATTTTGAAAAACATTACAAAAAAAATAAAACGAATAGTAATATAACGTCACAACATGGCATATACCGCCATCTATCTACCTATCTCTTTTTATTCAAAATGAAAAATAACAAGAAAACAAAAAATACCTACAATTGATGAAACTTTTCCACACCATACTGTTTAGAATAGAATGAAACAAATATATCCAACTATCTTTATTTATTTTATATGAATTGTTGATGTTTTCACGTATGATGGGTGGTGTACTGACCGTGGCGGTCTCTGGCGATCTTTTGTGGTACATATATGTATGCATACGTATGATTTTATACATTTTAGAAGTCAATGGCACAAAAATGACGTTTTAGTGAAAAATACAAACGCAAACGAACTTAGCGAGTAGTGTGTGAGTGGACTTGACGAATTCATCGTCCTCATCGATGCGATGCGGTGCGTCGTTCTTGAGTTCGTTCGTTCGTTCGTTATTAAAAAGTGAATGAACATAAAAAGTATACGTATACAACATTATTTACTCCATTACTAATAATATTGGTATTTATACATAGAGATACATTTAATAACAAACGTTTCATATAGGGTGAATGCGGGAGAGATGCCGCACATTTTGAAAACACTTGATACTTCTTAAAGTATGCATTTAATTGATTTGAAATTTGATACACAATAAATGTAAACATTGTCCTTTAAAATTATTTATAAATAATTTTAAATTTTGAGTCATAAAGGATTCATAATTAACATTTTTGTAGAGTCTGCAAAGCGGTGTCTCTCCCACACCTATAGGAGAGATGCCGCATCAAAGAAAGTGAGACGCCGCATAGTTCATATTAAAAATTTTGCACTTTACACACATCTCCATACCCGATGCAGCGTATTTGGAAAATATACCCGTATTCAGAGCTCAATGTATCTGAACTCGGGTATACATTCAATGTTTAATAAGCATAGTTCGATACTTGAAAATATACCCATTAAAAGCGCTGAGCTCGGGTATATTTTCAAACTCAACATTTAATAAGAATAGTGTGAAAAACATACCCACTTTCAATTTATCGGTAACACATGTTTCAATCAAGTAGTTAAGGAAAAACAGCACTGTGACGCCGCAAAAAACTGACAATTTTAGGGAATTTTTTTTGCAAATGTGAGTGAATACCTATATGAGGATCGAATTAAAAAGACTTTAATGAGTATCCATTTGTTCATATAAAATTGTATAGAATAATATTAAATATTTGCAAACTTTATAATGCAAATGCACCTAAAAAAATTGCAAATTATACCAACGATATTGCAATGATGAATCATTTCAAATTAAAAGAAAAAAAAAATTATTAAAGTATATAATTGTAGCTATCGTTATGCATAGGTTTTTTTTTAAAATTTTTTTCATAAAATAGCAACGGATTCAAAAATTTTTCGTTTTATTTTGTTTTGTTTTCGTTGAATTCTGGTCTAAAATTTTCACAGTATATTCTCAATATGTTGTACTTTCGAATTAAACAAAAAAAAGAAAAAAATTTCGATTTTTTTCAATCCAAGTTACCAGACTACTACCTTAAAAAAATTTGCAAAATATTTTTCAGCGGATTCGAATTCAAATAATATTGTCCATATTCATACGCTTTTGTAAAAAACCCTTCTAAATCTGTTTTATTAATCATTATTTAATTTTAAATAAATTTTGCACGTTTAACTCACACACTATCAATTAAGAATTAAGATAAGAAGCTAAAAATTATTTCAAGAAATTGTAACGGTTTTTTTTATTTGCAACAAAGTAAGTCTTGTTTTAAATCATATGTGCATATTTTTTTTTATGAAGATCGAATATAAATTACAATTGAAAGAAGTTTGAAAATATACCTTATTAGTAACTGTATAAGATTACACTAATTTATTGTCGGGTATATATTCAAATTCTCATAGTAGTATTCTTGTACTTGAAAATATACCCGATTTTGGCTCTGAAATGAGGTATATTTTAAAGAGTCATTTTGTTAGTTTCTGTTTTGTAAATTATACCCGATCCTAGATCGGTCAGTGACGTCACAAGCTCTGACTTCGGGTATATTTTCAAAATACGCCCCGATGCATGCCATATGTAACCATTTTTGGCACTTTATACATTTTAACCAGTCAACTTGTTTTAGCGAGTTTCCAGAATGGATACACGCTATTTCAGCCGCTGTCATAACGCGACCTGAGCCCGGGACTATGGCAGAAATTTGTTTTGAGGTCCCTAGAACCCGAAAATAACCTTCACTAAAATTTATATATATATATATATGTATATATATATGTATTTATATATATATATATATATATATATATATATATATATATATATATATATATATATATATATATATATGTGTCCGCACGATAACTCTCGAACGAAATGTCCTAGGATTACGAAATTTGGTGAGAACGTTGGAAGTCCAAAAATCTTGGATGAGTTCTTCGGCCAGACGTGTCTGACTTCAGGAACATGGTTTTTCAATAAGGAGATATTTGATATGGATTATCCATATACTATATTTCGTTACAGAAGTCAAATAACGACTTATAGAGTTAGTATGTACATACCAATATGTATGTAGTAAGATACTATATATGTACATATTCCTCAAAGACCTATGCATGTACCATTGATATATGAATACTATCACTATTCATATATCTATGGCATGTACATAATTACGAATTAAAAAAGCCGCCAAGTGCAAGTTGTACTTGCGCCAATAGTGTTCCGTACAAGCAGTGATTATTATAGATTTAATGTAATATGTAGCATATAAAATACCTCTGTCGCAGTATCCTGCATAACATAACGAATTTCCGTTTACAAAAATTAGTTTTTGTCGGAAATTAGTTGACAGAATAATTTTTGTTCAAAAACCTTTTTTATGTGATTTTTTCAATGGTGTAAAAATATGTTACAAAAATTTTTGAATTTGGGGAAATTTTTGCAAAATTTAATTTTTTTCACGAAAAATGCCCAAAAAACCATGTTCCGAGCATCGCATTTATGGCAAGATTTTTGGAGAATTTCCAGAATGGAATTCAGCTATTACAGCCACTGTGATGACGCGACTTGAGTCCGGGACTATGGCAAAAATTTATTTTGAGGTCCCTAGAAACCGAAAATAATATTCACTAATATATATATATATATATATATATATATATATATATATAATATATATATATATATATATATATATATATATATATATATATATATATATATATATATATATATATATATATATATATATATATTTTCGCACGATAACTTTCGAATGAAATGTCCTATTTTTACGAAATTTGGTGAAAATGTTGGAAATTCGTTAGTCAGACACGTCTGATGTCGTAAGCATGTTTTTTTGAGCATTTTTCGTGAAAAAAATTTTTTTGCTAAAATTTTCCCAATTTCAAAAATTTTTGCAACATTTTTTTACACCATTAGAAAGATGAGAAAAATCAGATAAAAAAAATTTTAAACCATCATTGTGTATAAACTGGTTACCGAGAAAAACTAATTTTTATAATCGGAAACTCGCTATGTTATGCAGGATGCTGCGACAGGGGTATTTTGTTTCTGAGTACTTTTCAAAGCATTCAATACACAGGCAATCATCATTATTTTCATTATCTTCACTAATATGAGGGCTCTTCCTGATCCATTAATGGATCTTTTATATTTACGTGGCATAATTTACAGTTTATGTTTTTAACATGTAATATGATGCGGCATCTATACCAACTTTAAATGCGGCATCTCTCCTTTTTGTTGGGATAGATGCCGCATGTTGCTATAGCAAGCATAATGTGGAATTCAAACCTAAGATTTTACACAGTACTTTTAAAATATACCTAAATTAATAACAAAACTCATTTTCATTAAAACAATGAAATATACATTCTTAAATTCTAATGAATTAAATGCTTGATAAAATATTATGTTAAAAGACTTACTTTCCAATAACAAAAAGTTGGATAATTACTAAACTGATGGACTAATCATAAATGTTACCATATACAGCTTAAATAAGTAACTTATTTTAAATATACATATATAATTCATTAATAGCGCTATCTATCAATCAACGGACGAACTATGCCTACTGCGGCATCTTTCCCGCACTTACCCTAGATATCTCTACATATTCAGTCATATATGTATTGTTTTGTTATGTGGGAAGACAAAAGGTGGCGTCATAAAAGGAAATTACGACGAAAAAAAGTGCGTTTTCAATGATATGAAAATGCAATTTTTAGAAATGTTTTCGTATGTTTGGATGTTAATAATATTGTTTAGGTAGTGTTAATAATACTAGAAAGATAGAACTATTGCTGAATCTTTAAAAGACTGAATTTTTTTCGCGAGTTCAAAGGTTTCTAACTTACCTATAGTGACTTTTGTAACTTCAGAGATATCAAAAAGGAAACTAGAACTTGATTCCATTACGCTCTTTCCCACTGATATATATAGAGATTCAGACGAGAAAAACGACATTATAATCATAAAAGCTTCAAGATTTTCACTTATAGAGATTTTTGGAGGATTTAACCCAGTTCTCGCTTATCAAGATTTGATTGTAATTTGAAAACAATTTAATAGCTATACTGTTTATGAGAGAATTTTCGGAATTTTTCTCAGATATTATAGTACTATTTTCATCGATTATAGTCCTCTAGCTTCTCTACTTTAAGACTGAAAAGTAAGCGTAAGAGACTCAAAAAAAATACATTTACATACTCTCATTTGGGTTCAGAATCAGGACCAGAACAGGTTACCTAATCAGAACTGGAACAGATGGCTTGGTCAAGACTATAATAATTAATCCCTTAACTACCGAATGTATTTTGTTGGTAGACTACTAGTGGTACTAACAGGTACCAGTAACTTTAACATATTTAAGATTTCATTGAAAAATATTTTAGAACTTAAAAGTTGAATTATTTAACATATTAATTATTTCTGGTATTTTCAATAGTAGTGTATGTACTAGCTACACATACTAATGATGTCAGATGATTAATCGATTAGTCGGTTTAGTCGACTAATTTTGTTTACATTTAGTCATATTTTAGTCGACTATTTTACCTTCGATTAAATGACTAAAATGATTAATTTTTTTTAAATGACTAAAACGACTAATTTAACAATTTCTCTGTACTATTTATTGGACTTCAAAAAATGGAAACTAAAAAATTATCTATCTGTATGATTTTTCACTTTTATCTTATTAAAATATTGTGATATTTCATATCTTTCTTTTTCTTAAAAGAAAAATATTAAAAGTCCATAATTAAATTCGAAAGAAAATCTCGTTTTTGAAAGTGTTACATAGGTTACCTTACCATAAATTCGACTGAAAACTTAGTCGATTAGTCGACTACTCTGTGCTCGATATTTTCGACTAATGACTAATTTTATCTGAAAAACAATTTTAGTCGATTAACTGATTAACTGCTTCTCGGCCCGACATCACTAACATATACCGTCAGCTGAGCACTGGTTTGTGCCAAGTCCATTTTTAAAATTTTTTTCTGATAGTGGTTTCGACTTCCTCAACGCCTAAAACTAACAAAGCACCCATCTAGAAGAAATTATTAAAAAACGCCGTGAGCAGCGGGGCCCCATCACGGTAGTCGAATTTTCCCCTTCATCTTCGGTATTGAATGTCTACAAGCGAAATGTGATTGAAAGTCTACAACCGAATTGTCATTTTGTTGGTTTCAAAACTGGTGATGAGTGTTCGGCTGATCGAGGCTTTAAAAAAAGATTTTAAGTATTTAAGGGCTGTATCTCAGTAAATTTCAATTTTGTGCCGAAAACAGGTAGCAGAAAAAAAGCCAACACAATTCGTACGAGGACATTCCTGCCCATATTTATCCGCTAATTGCCTTTATGTTTTAGTTTTAAAAATTAAAAAAGGACCTTAAATAGTAAACTGGAAGGCCTTTATAAAGATATTTTTTCTTTCCAAAAAAATCCAAAATTTCTATTTTATAAATACTAAAAATCCAAAATTCCTAATTTATAAATAAACAGTGACTTTAATAACATTTTTAAATTACTTAATATGTATGTATTTCATTTGTCATAAAAGTAAGTTCACTTTTTTTTTAATTTTTTAAAATTACTATTCGCCTACTTGTATTTAGAATAAACATAATGCTTTTAAAACACATTTAACAATAGCATTCAATTCCGATGTAAAAACGGGAGAAGTGGGGGGAAAAGTGATGCGGACTCCCTACAAGGTACTAGCTGAATACTAACTGAATACACGTACAAAATTTCAGCCCTCTAGGTTTCCTTATGGAGTCTCTAGACATGTTAGAAAACAAGCAAAAAAATTAAGGAAATATTGGCGTAAAAATCGTGGGGGTAAGGGTTAAAAGTTGAAACCTCCAAAAAACAGTGTCTGGCTATTAGCTTAACCTGTACACCAAATTTCAGCCCTCTAGGTTTATTTGGGGAGATTTTGACCCGAACGAAACTGTTAAAAAACAAGAAAAATCATGTTCTTTTGGGTATAAAAATGGTGGGGGTAGGGGTTAAAAGTCGAGACCCCCAAAAGGCACCCCCTTGATACTAACTCAATCCGAATACAAAATTTCAGCCCTCTAGGTTTATTCGGGTGACCTGTGCGAGTGGTACAAACTTCGAAAACGTCGAAAATCCATGAAATTGTAGCTTAAAAATGAGGGGGGTGGGGGTAAAATATTAAAACCTCCAAAAAGCACAACCTAGGTACGAACTTTATCAACACACCAAATTTCAACCCTCTACGTTAATTCTGGGGGGCTGGGGGCCTGTTAGATCCAGCGAAAATCGTTTTTCCCCCCTCTACTCCCACCATATCATCCTAGGAAGCTGAATTTTGGATATGTTGTAGATAATTGACCGAAACATTATTTAAAACCGGTTTGGAAAAGTTTTATTGCTTTTCCGCCCCCCACCACCCCCTTAAAGGTCGGGTCCGAAAAAAAATTTGCCCAAAATTTGACCCCACTTTGATAGTATTGTTGTGCATCGGAATAAGCCCCACTTACCAAATTTCATCTCTTAACTTCCATAGGGGGGCCCTACACATATTAAAAGGTTGCGGGAAAATATATATATATATATATATATATATATATATATATATATATATATATATATATATATATCAGACATCTTTTTTTTTTACATAATCGTGTTCTACGGGTCCGAAAACGGATAGCGCCCCTGGTCTAAGTCTAATTTTTCGGAGAAAATTCGACTAAAAAGTGGACTTCGTACAAACCAATATTCAGCTGACGTTACATCAAATTCAAACTTGTTAATGGCACATTTGCACAACTTGACTTCTAAGTACCACTATATAGTAGGAAACGGGTTTAAAAGTGTTACACTACGAATATGATCCTGATATCCGTATCTGATTCTGGTTTTAACTGAAATCGGGTAAACCGGATCCAAGCTCCATTCCATCCCTATCCATTTTAAATTCGGGTTTTCAAGAGTTCCGAAATACTTTTTTTCGGAACCCCAAAAAGGGGTACGTTTGAAACGTACAATGTTTTATTTATTACTAGCCGTACCCGCGACGTCGTTCGCGCAAAGCATTGTTATAAACTCAATGAGAAGTATATAAGTGTAATAATTATACAGAACTTGCAAAGAATAATAATTTTTGCGTAATATGTGCACATGCACAAAATGGTTTTTCTATTTTCCCATGGGAATGAGGCATTTTCCCGGAGTAAAAAGTATCTTAAATGTTACCCTAGGTAATAAGTTATCACCACACCAAATTTTATTAAAATCCGTCCAATAGTTTTTGCCTAAAGTGTGCACATGCTCAAAATGGTTTTTCCATTTTCCCGTGGAAATGAGAAATTTTCCCGGAGTAAAAAGTATTTTAGATGTTGACCCAAGTAATAAGTTATCATCACACCAAATTTCATTAAAATCCGTCCGATAGTTTTTGCGTGAACAGACAGACAGACAGACAAAAAAAAGTTTTAAAAATTGCTGTTTTGGTATCTACATCGATAACTATTTACAGTACCAGTATAATTTTCAAAAAATATTCCATGTACAGAAATGGTCTCGTTACAATTTTATTATATGTAAATAATAGATTACTTGGCCTCATTTACAATCGCTGGTAAAATATTTGCAAGTTTCCCTGACTTACACAGGTTATATACTGAGACCCGTGATCTCCATAAGTTTCTATGACTTTCCAGAAAGGGCACATTTTGTAATGAAGTGAACTGGACTGTAAATCATAATTTTTGAGGAAGTACTTGAAACATATATGATGGTTTTTTTGGCTAAGAATCAGTGCAGCTGTATAATTATAATTTTATCGAAATAGCGCATGTTTTTAATGATGTTTATTTGTGATATTCGTACATATCACACATCCACATACAATAATGATCGCGGGTTACTAGTCACCACAAGTGCTCTATAGTCTACACACACAAAACACAACAATTCGTCTCTATCCGGTGTGACGAATAACATGCATACACTAGTGTTATATACACGTGAAGATAAACGTTCATTGGTCCCTTCCCTGGAACGAACAACTGTTTTATAGACGAATTAAAAAAAATATATATTCATTGAAAATATACAGATGGTGTATTCGATGTGTTTTGTATAGGACAAAAATTTGGGTAAACAGGTCTAAGCACACTGTTAACTTCCCACTAACAAGGAATGTTACGGAAGTGTACCCCTGCGATTTTGTTCATTTTAAGATATATTGTAGTACTTGACAAAGTAACAAACATATTTTAATTATACGTGCCCAATCCCATCTTTAGGGGGTAAAACACCCCTTCAAAAATTTCCTAAAAAATCATATTTTGGTATTTTTCCCATACTAGACCTTAAGCAATTTTGATGAAAAGTGGTCAAAAGATTTAGACTGAGGTTACATTACTATAGAATTTTTTTCATTGGGGTCACTTAATTTTTAAGGGGTGAAACACCCCTAAGAGTGGGTTTTTAAAAAAATTTTTAGGGAAATCATAGCTCAAATTCTTTAAAATTCTATAAAAAGACTACAAGTTATTAGTTAATAAATAATACGTGTTACCCACTGTAGTGGCACGGCGTAACTGGGGGGCTATGGGGGGCTCTATATGAGAACGAAATTTTTAACAAAAATTAAATATTTTGGATTTTACTCGCTATAAAATTTATAAAATCTCAAAAATAAGGTTAACTGGCAAACTCCTTGACTTGAAATAGATAGTTCTGAAACACTGAAATAGCATCATGAAAAAAAATTTTCGATTGTAGCTTGTAATTAAATGTGATGGGTTATGAAGAATAGTGGAAGAATATACAAGTAAAAATATAATTTAAGTTTTATTTATTATTTTGAGTAGATTTTGAATAGTGGTACAGTGAACGGATGTTAAAGTGCTTCAGTATGCCTGTATTTTACAATGTATTTATCAAATATTATAGAAGTATTAAAAAATGTTATTTAGAATTATGGGTAATAATTTACGCAGTAATGATATTTTTCAAAGAAGTGTCTTAAGCAGAGCGAATTCGTGCACCAACAACATCTTATAATAGATAATTCTTCACAACCTTCAATTTCGCATTTGGGGGACAAATTTTCTTGGAGAGCAAAGGCAACTGGATTCTCAAATTTTTCTGGTTTCTTACTTATGTATCCGCTTTTGTACCATGAATAACGGAATAATTTTTGATATCGAGGAGAAGAAAATTGGTTATGAATCAGTGATTGCAGATTTATTATGTTGTTACGAGAATGAAGATTGATATCGTAATTGAGTAGCATTATACTATCCGAAAACCGCTTGATAAAATTATTCCATATTCGGAATCCGTATACATCTAGTGGTTGTATCTTCCCTGTAGTCCCTTTAGGTATTATCATGACTGTTATTTCTTTGTCTGTAGATGTTAATTCGTTAATGGTAATCGGACAATTTACACTCCACGAATCTACTAAAAGGACACTTTTTTTACCGGTATTTGGCAAAAAAACTTCTTTTATTCACATTTTGAAAAGATCCACAAGCCATAAAATAAAGAATTAAATAATTTATTGATAATTAATCTTGAAAATTTTATAAATTTTATAGTGAGGAAAACCCAAAATATTTAATTTTTATTAAAAATTTCGTTCTCATACAGGGCTCCCCATAGCCCCTCAGTTACTCCGCGCCGCTACAGTGAGTAACACGTATTATTTATTAACTAATAACCTGTAGCCTTTTTACAGAATTTTAAAGAATTTGAGCTATGATTTCCCTAAAAAAATTTTTAAAAACCCACTCTTAGGGGTGTTTCACCCCTTAAAAATGAAGTGACCCCAGTGAAAAAAATTCTGTAGTAATGTAACCTCAGTCTAAATCTTTTGACCACTTTTCATCAAAATTGCTTAAGGGCTAGTATGGGAAAAATACCAAAATATGATTTTTCAGGAAATTTTTGAAGGGATGTTTTACCCCCTAAATATGGGATTGGGCACGTATAATTAAAATATGTTTGTTACTTTGTCAAGTACTACAATATATCTTAAAATGAACAAAATCGCAGGGGTACACTTCCGTAACATTCCTTGTAAGTGTCCTTAAAAACTAGAGACTATTGTACATGGTCCCTGCACCCCGAACGAAGAAATCCGCGATGAAAAACATTTCAGAAAAATTTTCTAATTCCGTTTTAAATTCCGCTCGAATTAAACACAAAATTTTTTCTACAATCTTATAAAAAGTATTTTTTATTTAAAAGATGATATTTGAAAAAATAATAATGGACGTTAATATTTACTTTAATGTTATAATTTTTTAATGTTATAATTTTTCCAGCTTCAGAAATATCTGGAGGTGTACTTGAGAAATCACTGTCACTATTATATATTTCCATCATATATGTATAGATTTTTTTCAATTTTTTATTCTTATTATTTATTAATTGTAGTTATTTATTAGGGTAAAAGCCCCCTTTGTGGAACGGTATCTAATACTGGAACAGTTTTGACATTTACATATTTATTTCTTTAATTAAGTAAGGAAACTTTAAATGCGGGGTGAATTTAAATTGAAAAACAATCATTCTATTAATAATAATTTTAGTTATCAGACGTTTCTTTCAGAAATAACTTCATTAATATGTAAATGTTCATAATTAGATACCGTTCCACAAAGGGGGCTTTTACCCTATTTTTAATTAATATTTTGCAGCTATTTTGAAATTTAATAAAGTTAATACTTCACCATAGAAAATATAAACAACGCCTACCCGATTTCTAATTAAATATACGTTGAGAGAGCGACAAAGTATTACTTTTCCGCTTTAAAACGCAAAGTAGTACTTAGTTGCCCGGCAATGAGAGTCTTCGGCAAATACACATTTTGCGCTTTCTTCACAGAGCGCAAAAGTCTTCTTTCCCCTAAGATTGTAGAAAAAAAATATTAAAGTTGTGCGTGTAAAAAAATACAGTTATTGGACAAAAATTTCATTTATTAATTTCTGGTGTATTTCCACAATCCACAAGTTCTGTAGAAGGTTCTGTTTAACTAAAATATCAGGAAGTTTGTTTTACTAGTCTATAAGCCTTATAATATTCAAAAGAGAGTGTTTTGTCCAATAACCGTCAACGTCCAATAACTATACCGTTTACCCTACCTCTATTCAACAATAAAACACAAACTTACTGTACAACGTAACACTGCTACAGAGAATTCTAATTTTTGTTTCCTCTCTTCAAGAATGATCTCAGTTTCCTGTTCGATTAATTTTTGTGTAAATAAACGTATGTAGGTACTGTTAATTGTAGGTACCAACAAAAAATAAAGATTGTAAATACAGCAAAAATTACCTGGCCCCATACGTTCCGTCTGTCTGTCTGTTCGGTCGGCATTGATTACTAATTGTCTGTGGTTAGTGTTTTTGTTTTTCACGTACTGAAACGATATTGTAGTGAGATTAAAAGAAATTCACCGACAATAAAAGACGCGACATACAATATGTATATCGTTCGTTTTGTAAAGCGCAGCGCGCAGTTCATTGAGCCTATACGCTGTGACTGTGGGTACAGGATGTCCCAATATGATAGACGGGTGAATTATGTGAATGAACTGGGATTTTTGAAAGTAAAGTAATTATCTGCACGAATTTAAAATGATTAAGATTTTCAGATTAATTTCATAATTTAAATCAGAATGAAATGACTTGTTTAGTGTTGGCGCCAGTTGGCACCATAACCATATTGGGTAATAGGGTATTTGACTGAAATTAGAAAAAAAACTGAAAGATTTTATCTTCGGATATAAAAAAATAACAGAAGAAAATTACCGCGAATGGCATAATTACGTTAGTGTTAATCGCTATAACCTCAAAACTTTTATTATTATTATAAATTCATACAAGCCAAAGTATGGAAGCGAGTATTTTTTTGAATTCTGATTGATTTTTGTTAAAACAATAATGGAAATAAACAATTTCACTTCGCCTTTGAAAATTAGTATAATTAACACAATGTTTACAAATTGTGACGTCATTTTGGCGGGTTTTCAATCATTTAAATTAAATGATTGAAAAAATAACAGTTTTCGAAATAAAATTTCTAAATAATTACCAAATATGTGTCACCGTTAAATGAAATGATAATACCTACACAAGACGTCGTTCGCGCGACGTGTAATAAAGTACTGAACCGGTCCTTGTATTTTCCCGTAGGAATGAGGCGTGCACCAAAATATCCAGTTTCAAATATGGCCCATTTCACTTAAATTTCACCATGCTTCATCACTTTGAATTTAAATATAATAATTTCCGTTTTCTTGACTATGTCTTTCATTATTGCATTTACGTAAATTTTAAATTTACAGTTTGTTTTTAGAAAAGAATAGAAGATTGATTTGTTTCGAATATAAGAATTATTTAATTTTTTAACGATAACTTATGATCAATTGTATTTGAACTGAGGTATACAATTGATCATCAGTCATCTTTAAAGAATTAAATAGTACTTTTATTCGAAACAAATCAATCTTCTATTCTTTTCTAAAAACAAACTGTAAATTCAAAATTTACGCAAGTGCAATAATGAAAGATATAAAGCAAAAAAAAACGGGAATTCTTTAAATTTATAAGTGATGAATCATGGTTAAATTTAAGTGGAATAACAGAAACCATGCAAACAAAAAATTCATAAAATTGCCATTAGTAAATTATTAGAATCCAACTGCAGGTAAAATGAATAATGAAAAAATTTTTTAGCGACAGCCTGCATATAAATTATTAAGAACGAACTAAAAGAAAGAAAATTGTTCTACATGTTTCAGTCATTTAAATGACCATCTTCAGGAAAAATCAATAATTCAGTTGTGAAAACAACTGAGAGCAATAATATCAAAAGGACATAACCTCCAAATGTCAAATGGATGTCAAAATGACAGACGAAATTAAAAGAATTAAAAATCAAAGAATCAAAAAATTAACGGACCCCATACGAAATAGGGAAAGTCAAAATCATGATAAAATATTGGTCGCATCTCTTCTTTTAATTTCGTCTGTCATTTTGACATCCATTTGACATTTGGAGGTTATGTCCTTTTGATATTATTGCTCTCAGTTGTTTTCACAACTGAATTATTGATTTTTCTTGAAGATGGTCATTTAAATGACTGAAACATGTAGAACAATTTTCTTTCTTTTAGTTCGTTCTTAATAATTTATATGCAGGCTGTCGCTAAAAAATTTTTTCATTATTTGCCATTAGTAATCAAAACTGAGAACTACTTACACTACCATTACAATTTTTATTAAAAATATTCCATGTACAGACACGGCCTCATTATTATTGTCTTTTATTATATGCGCATAGATTTAACACAGCCTTTAGAAATAGTCATAGCAATCGTACGACAGACAACCTACTTACAAAAAATTTGATAAACTTGCGCCTCCACCATCAAACATATATGTCTGAAACTGCTTTATGCCCTTATGCGGAATTGAGAAAAGTATTACGAGTTGATGGCACTTAAATAAATTTTCAAATTTTTTTTTTACATACAGCTGAACTCTTTTTTATGCGGTCTTTTTTGTGCGACTTTTTTGTGCGGCTTTTTTATGAGATTTTTTTATGCGGTTTTTAAAAAAATGACCATTAAAATGCATAATGTGAATCAAAATCACGAGACAGTAAGAAACTTAAACAATTACTATAATAACTTTCTTTTTTTAAAAATACTTTTTAACGGCTTTTAAGCATTTAATAAATACATTGCATAAGAACATAAATTATTGCATCATTTAATTTTTTTTATAGATGTATTTTTCAAAATTTTCATAACATTATAAAATTGAAATAAAATGTTTCTACGTACAAATTAATGCTTTATCTTGTTTATACATAGAAGCAACTTCTAAGGAAATTTCTAAGTTTTGAGCGTTTTGAGTTATGTTTTTTCGATGAAACTTTTTCATGGTGGCCACAGATTTTTAAAGATCAAATTCCCTGACTTTTCCAGGTTTTCCAGAAGTTTTATTAAAAAATTCCCTGACTGTTTTGTGAAAAATGCCGCCCCTACATTATCCCAAAAACCTAAAAAAAAAATTCTCAATAATTTTTAACATTTTTTCTTAAAAAAAAAGTAAATGACAAATAAAAAAAAAAAATCCAAAAAAAAAATTAGCGCTAATTTTTAAATCTAATGTCAAAACAAGTGAAAAATTGATTGAAATTTTATCCTTAAATAAACAAAATTATAAAAATCAATTTTTTCCAGTCTTCTGGTAAAATTCCCTGACCTTTCCCTTTTCCCTTTTCCATAAAGTTTAGAATTCCCTGACATTTCCAGGTTTTCCAGTAATGTGGCCACCATGTTTTTTTATCCGGTCCCGATCCACCGCATAAAAAAAAGTTTTTTGTACAATCTGGATCGAACTATACTTTTTATAGCTATTTATGATACTTTTGAATATATTTTTTTGGTGCGATTTTTTTTATGCGCCCCTTATCCACCGCACAAAAAAGAGTTCAGCTGTATTATGCTTATATAAAATTTTTCTACCCGGCGTTTCCACCAAAAAAAACTTATTTGCACGTGGCAATGAAATAGTGAATTTTTAAATATTGACAATATTATTGGTAAGAGTGAGAAGCCTCTCGTGGAGTCAAATACATTTTTAATTGATCGCCAAAATTTAGGACTATACAGTGAAGTGAAATCCGCCCTAATGACAAAAAAAATTTTCAATATACTAATTAACTATAAAATGTATTTGATTCAAAATAAAATATATAATAATTAAAAATTGAAATAAAATGAATGCTACTAATTTATAATGACTAGTTATGCTCATATAATATAATAAAATACAATATGCACACATGTTGTTACAAATTCTTTGCAACATTACGAAATTACATACATTGTTTACACGAGCTTAGTACTAATCATTAGTAGTTGCTACAAATATACATTTACTGCACACATGCATTACGTTTAAGTATTGTTTTGAATGCGTTTAATCGTAATTCTATGCGTGTTTGTAGCGACTACTAATGATTAGTATTAAGTTCGTGTAAATAAGGTACAAAAGCGGAAAAAAATGTGTTTTATCGAAATCTTGAAAAACGCCGTTTTTAAACTGTTTGAACAAGCGTTGGCATTAACGAATACTCAAAATTTCGCTGTAAGTTTCGAATATTTTTTGTAACTTTTTTGGATTTGATCAAATAAAAATAACAAAATAAAAACAATGATAGTTAGGACAAAGCGTACGTATTCGATGGTTAGTCACACTAGGACTAGATTCAAAACAACACAAAAAATATGAAATTTCTTGCAGTTTTACCTAAGACTAGAAAGGCTAGCCTACAGAAGAAATAAAACAGAAAAAACAAAACAATTTAACCTTCCAATTAGTACAATTTAATATTAATGTTAGAAAGAGACAGTGTGAGTATGTAGGAAATAAATTCTCAAAAATTAATGAACCGATTTTGAAATTTTTTTACTGAAAGATGGAGACAGATAAGCTATGTTTCATATCATATTTGTACTATTAAAGAAATGAAAGTTTTGTATATAGATATCTCCGTTTAATAGTTATCAATTTGAATACTGCTTTCATTTTGAAACATACGGTATATAGTCCCTGCACAGATATTTAGGTAATTACTAATTAGTTAAAAAATGTAATTTAAACTCAAGCGATAATTACATATTTACAAATAATCAATCAAATAACCTGTACACAACACGTTAAAATATTAAAATACCAAAAAATATCTAAAATGAGGTACAAGTGGTACAACTATTAGTTGTTATAAGTTATGAATGTAGTGTAATTAGCTTTATTTGTACGTACTTGTTTTTTAAATTATCCGGTTTTTGTATGATGTAGTTTTATTAAGTATTTTTGTGTATAATATATTTAAATTAGTGTCATCGGAAAAACCAGCAGCGTAATAACAGAATGAAAATTTTCATGTTAGTGTCATCTAGAATTAGTGCCAAAGATTGTACTTATTTAATTTTGTTTTAAAAAACCCAACTGCGTAAATGATGAGCAATATTAGAAATGAAAATAAAAAATTTAAAGTGCAAAACCTCGTAAGTGTATTTTTTTCCATTTATTTACATTTTACACGAGATGAGAAAAAAAACGCCGTGAGCAGCGGGGCCCCATCACGGTAGTCGAATTTTCCCCTTCATCTTCGGTATTGAATGTTTACAAGCGAAATGTGATTGAAAGTCTACAACCGAATTGTCATTTTGTTGGTTTCAAAACTGGTGATGAGTGTTCGGCTGATCGAGGCTTTAAAAAAAGGTTTTAAGTATTTAAGGGCTGTATCTCAGTAAATTTCAATTTTGTGCCGAAAACAGGTAGCAGAAAAAAAACCAACACAATTCGTACGAGGGCATTCCTGCCCATGTTTATCCGCTAATTGCCTTTATGTTTTAGTTTTAAATATTAAAAAAGGACCTTAAATAGTAAACTGGAAGGCCTTTATAAAGATATTTTTTCTTTCAAAAAAAAAATAAATAAATAAAAAATAAAAAAAATAAAAAATTATTTCTTCGGTATTGAGTGTCTACAAGCGAAATATAATTGAAAGTCCACAAGCGATTTGTAATTTTGGTGGTTTCAAAACTGATAATGAGTGTCCGGTTGATCGGGGCTTTATAAAAAGATTTTAAGTTTTTAAGGGCTGAATCTCAGTAAATTTCAATTTTGTGCCGATAGAAGTTAACAGGGAAAAAGCCAACACAATTCGTACGAGGGCATTTCTATCCATGCTTATCCGCCAATTGCCTTTGTGTTTTACTTTTAAATATTAAAATACCCCTGTCGCAGCATCCTGCATAACATAGCGAATTTCCATTTACAAAAGTACGTTTTTCTCGGAAACTAGTTGATATAGAGTAATTGTAAATAAAAAAAACCTTCTTTATGTGATTTTTCCGCCTCATTCCGCCAAATTTTTTTCACGAAAAATGTCCAAAACCCCGTAAACGTTTTCACGAAATTTCTTAAAAATAAGATGTTTCGTTCTTGAGTTATCGTGCGGACACTTAGTAAACATATATATAAATGTGTCCGCACGATAACTCAAGAACGAAACATCTTATTTTTAAGAAATTTCGTGAAAACGTTTACGGGGTTTTGGACATTTTTCGTGAAAAAAATTTGGCGGAATGAGGCGGAAAAATCACATAAAGAAGGTTTTTTTTATTTACAATTACTCTATATCAACTAGTTTCCGAGAAAAACGTACTTTTGTAAATGGAAATTCGCTATGTTATGCAGGATGCTGCGACAGGGGTATTTTGTTTAGAATATGTATGAACACTTTAGTTGCTGAGAGGCGCAACTAGTCATAATGTAAGTTCTCTATGTTCTCTATATTTTAAAATTTTACAGGTAATATTAATTTGGAAACAAATAAAAAAACATTTAAAACATTTTTTTTTTTTTTATTTTAAAAATATATACTTCCCCCCTTTGCCACAGTAATGTAATTGTACATATTTTTTAGTAAACATCTATATAAGTAAGTATTAGTAAACATCTATATAAATGTGTCCGCACGATAACTCAAGAACGAAACATCTTATTTTTAAGAAATTTCGTGAAAAGGTTTACGGTGTTTTGGACATTTTTCGTGAAAAAAATTTGGCAAAATCAGGCGGAAAAATCACATAGAGAAAGTTGTTTTATTTACAATTACTCTATATCAACTAGTTCCCGAGAAAAACGTACTTTTATAAATCGAAATTCGCTATGTTATGCAGGATGCTGCGACAGGGGTATTTTTTATTTACAATTTCTCTATATCAACTAGTTTCCGAGAAAAACGTACTTTTGTAAATGGAAATTCGCTATGTTATGCAGGATGCTGCGACAGGGGTATTTTTTTTTATTTAAAATTCTCTATATCAACTAGTTTCCGAGAAAAACGTACTTTTGTAAATGGAAATTCGCTATGTTATGCAGGATGCTGCGACAGGGGTATTATTATTTTAATATTTATTTTCAAGAAAATACAAAAATGCCTTTTTGAATTTACAGCAGATGACACAAATATTTATTATGTAAAAGTGAATTGCTTGGAAATTGCGACATATACATTTCTTTATTTTACTGCACTATTGTTGTTAAAGCGATAGTAACAGTAGTAGTTATAATGTTAAATTAGTATTATTAGTTTATTCAAAGCACTGTTGTAACATAACTTTTTCCTTATAGGAATCCAATGTTAAAAATTAACATGTAAATCGTATGTATACATCCAAATGGGCCACTTTGTATATTATGTGTACACATACATATTGTATCGAATATGTGCTTAGATTGTGAATAGCCTCACACTTTTTACGATAGAAGTATCACAGTCTAAACAACATAGCTTTTCTCGGAAACTAGTTGACATAGAAAAATAATTTAAGGACCTTTTTTATGTAATTTTTTCTCCCCTTTTAAATGGTGTAAAAAAATTTCACAAAAATTTTTGAATAAGTGGAAATTTTGGCAAAAAACTAATTTTTTGCAAGAACAAACACCATGTTCCTGGCATCCGACGTGTCTGGCTAACGAACTTGTCCAACGGTTTGGGATTTCCAACATTTTCACCAAATTTCGTAAACCTAGGACGTTTCGTTCGAGAGTTATCGTGCGGACACATATATATATATATATATATATATATATATATATATATATATATATATATATATACATATATATATATATATATATATATATATATATATATATATATATATATATATATATATATATATATATATATATATAAATTTTGGTGAATATTATTTTCGGTTTCTAGGGACCTCAAAACAAATTTCTGCCATGGTCCCGGGTTCAAGTCGCGTCATGACAGTGGCTGTAATAGCGAGCTTCCATTCTGGAAATTCGCTAAAAGGAACTTAAATAGTAAACTGGAAGGCTTTTATGAAGATATTTTTTCTTTCCAAAAAAATCCAAAATTTCTATTTTATAAATAATAAAAATCCAAAATTCCTAAATAATAATTAAATAAATAAATAAACAGTGACTTTAATAACATTTGCAAATTACTTAATATGTATGTATTTCATTTGTTAAAAAATTGTATTCACTTTTTTTTAAATTTTTTAAAATTACTATTCACCTACTTGTATTTACAATAAAAGTAATGCATTTAAAACACATTTAACAATAGCATTCAATTCCGATGTAAAAATGGAAGAAGTGGGGGGAAAAGTAATGTGGACTCACTAAAAGGTACTAGCTGGATACTAACTGAATACACGTACAAAATTTCAGCCCTCTAGGTTTCCTTATGGAGTCTATAGACGTGTTAGAAAACAAGCAAAAAAATTAAGGAAATATTGGCGTAAAAATCGTGGGGGTAAGGGTTAAAAGTTGAAACCTCCAAAAAACAGTGTCTGGCTATTAGCTTAACCTGTACACCAAATTTCAGCCCTCTAGGTTTATTTGGGGAGATTTTGACCCGAACGAAACTGTTAAAAAACAAGAAAAATCATGTTCTTTTGGGTATAAAAATGGTGGGGGTAGGGGTTAAAAGTCGAGACCCCCAAAAGGCACCCCCTTGATACTAACTCAATCCGAATACAAAATTTCAGCCCTCTAGGTTTATTCGGGTGACCTGTGCGAGTGGTACAAACTTCGAAAACGTCGAAAATGCATGAAATTGTAGCTTAAAAATGAGGGGGGTGGGGGTAAAATATTAAAACCTCCAAAAAGCACAACCTAGGTACGAGCTTTATCAACACACCAAATTTCAACCCTCTACGTTAATTCTGGGGGGCTGGGGGCCTGTTAGATCCAGCGAAAATCGTTTTTCCCCCCTCTACTCCCACCATATCATCCTAGGAAGCTGAATTTTGGATATGTTGTAGATAATTGACCGAAACATTATTTAAAACCGATTTGGAAAAGTTTTATTGCTTTTCCGCCCCCCACCACCCCCTTAAAGGTCGGGTCCGAAAAAAAATTTGCCCAAAATTTGACCCCACTTTGATAGTATTGTTGTGCATCGGAATAAGCCCCACTTACCAAATTTCATCTCTTAACTTCCATAGGGGGGCCCTACACATATTAAAAGGTTGCGGGAAAATATATATATATATATATATATATATATATATATTTTCCCGCAACCTTTTAATATGTGTATATATATATATATATATATATATATATGTGTATATATATATATATATATATATATATATATATATATATGTGTATATATATATATATATATATATATATATATATATATATATATATATATATATATATATATATATATATATATATCAGACATCTTTTCTTTTTACATAATCGTGTTCTACGGGTCCGAAAACGGATAGCGCCCCTGGTCTCGCCTCTCGCAGCTCTTATCGTATAGACTGTATAAGTCTAATTTTTCGGAGAAAATTCGACTAAAAACGTCTTAACTGTTAATGGTGTACTGATATTATTTTTACACATTTGACGTCTCTAGAAGTTGTAAATATGGACTATTGCTTACGAGGTTTTGTGGACTGATGCCCTATTAATTATTATTAATTCATCATTTTGAAGAATTAAAAAAAAATGGACTTATGAGGTTTTGAAGTTTAACCATCGATATATTATTTTAATGATGCTATCACAGTAACTATTTAATTTTTTTATCCCTCAATTAATTTTGGGGGGCAAAGTTTTTATTTTTGTGATGAAAATGACAAAATTTTTACAAAAAACGTAACTCTTATTAAGAGGAGGTTTACTCGAGATTCCTAAAAAAATATGTATTTTTCTAGAATTTTTTTCTCAAGAACGGAAGTAAATATCAATTTCAAATTTTGTGCAATGATTTTATTATATGATGTGTGGAGTACAATGATTTTATTATACAGCACAAATCCAATTTTACGTAGTAGTCGGTGCAAATTTAAGGGAAGGTATGTAAAATCGGAAGATCAGTAGCATCGGTAAACTTTTGTTTCGGGGGTTGGTAAATATTATTTATTTGAATTTATTTAAAACAAAATTATCTTTAGAGACAATTTACACCTAAAATTCGGTTGTGTAGACAAAGGAAATCGAATGTTATACTAATGAATATGAGTGACGACTTGTAGAAAACTGTCGAAAAATCAACTTCACTATCGCATTTTTCAGCGTAGAAGACGCCAAATAGCGGAAGCTGACAAAAATTCTAGAATATTCTACTCGTGAACTAGTAAATATACCAAAAAACAAACTTCACTATTGAATTGGGCACTAAAAATTAGATTAAGCAGCGCATTTTGACAAAAATTCTAGAATGTTCTATTCGTCAACTAATAAAGATATCGAAAAATCGACTGCACCATTTAACTGGTCATCGAATAAAAGACAGAACAGCACATTTTGATAAATGTTCTAGAATATTCTATTCGTCAAATTGCAAAAATTGTTTGTCCAAATCGGACATTTGGTTTACATTAGTTCAGTTTCGGTTGGACAATTAAATGGTGCAGTAGATTTTCTAATATCTTTGTTAGTTGACAAATAGAATATTCTAGAACATTTCTCAAAATGTGTTATTTGGTCTCTTTTTTGGTAGCCAATTCAATGGCGACGTCTGTTTTTTAATATCTTTGCTAGTTGACGAATAGAATATTCCAGAACATCTGTCAAAATGTGTAATTTGACCTCTTTTTCAACGGACAATTAAATGGTACAATTGATTTTTCAATATCTTTGCTAGTTGACAAATAGAACATTCTAGAATTTTTTTCAAACTACAACTACTGTTTGATCTCATTTTTAATGACCAATTCAACGGTGAAGTCTGTTTTTTGATATCTCTGCTAGTTGACGATTAGAATAGTCTAGAATTTTACGTTACTCATTTCGCATTTGCATTTTGCATATTACGTATACAGAATATGTGCATATATATCAGCAGTGAAATTTTAAAATTTTTAAAGACTACGAGACCCTCAGACAATATTACCTACGGCCCTGACTCTGGCTTGGTACATAAATTTTCACCAACACAAACAAACAACAACATATCTGTGAGAGGAGAACCCCACTAAATCGCTGACGTCACTACGTAAAATCGGAGTACATACCATTGGATGGCCACTGTATCTTGAAATATCTCGAGATATTTTAATAATCAAATGATCGATTAATTTTCATTCGATTATGCCCATCACTAGTCAGTGGTTTACTCTACTACACATGTAAGTATACCATGTATGTAGTTAGCTGGATAGATGGATAATACACATAATATGATATCATGTGTAGTGGTAAAGTTGTTGAGAAAAACATTATTTTTGAAGCAAAAATTGTTGTTTCAAGTTGAACAAACGAAGTTGAATGCACTGGAACACTAAACGCAAAACGCGAAGAGCTATGGATGGTGGCGTGTATTTTTAAAATAGATGGACGATGAACGAACGAACTATGTGCGGCGGATTCATGGTCGTTGGCGTAGTGCGATGTGCCGGCACAACTCAATAATATGTTATTTTACAGCATGAAACTTGTTTAAAATCATCTAAACAATATCTTTTTCCATTAATTTGTGAACATAGAGAACAAGTAAGTATATTTTACACGGGCAAAATCAAAATACCGTAAACGCGGATTACTTGAGCCCAGATTTGCAAATCATCTGATAATTTCAGAAATTGAACATAACTGTTATATTTATTTGGGATAGGAAATTCAGTATATTAATCTATATATAGCTACGGTTAGTATAAGGTAAGGTAGGCTACCACAATTATTTTTACAGTCAAAAGTTAGCAACGTAATAAAACATCAATTTCACTTGCCTCACAACACTTGCCTCACCTCTAGTGTCAATTTTCAGAACTACCTAAACTTAAATGCCGTAAACCCACTGCTGTTACCTATTAGCTAAACATCTAACTTACTTCTACTACTGACTAATATAAGCACAAAACAGAAAATAATACTTTTTCCGTTTTGGGCTCAAGTTACACCACAGGGCTCAAGTAATTCGCGTTTACGGTAGATGGTCTTTTGAGGTTTTTAAAAAATTGATGCGCCAGAATTATGAGGCCACAAAAGGAATTTTGAAAAAATTAACAGTAATAGTTCTTCTAGTTTTTTGAAAATTAATAGTATATTACGTGATTGAGGTTGTAAGTTGCATATTATACACGAGCAAAAAGGGAGGAGTCGCGCAGCGGCCAGTGTGTAATATGCCTTACCACTGAGTTACGTACTATACATTATCTACGACTAACATGAAATTCACAATAAATGATAAAAATTTGATACAAATACAATACATTAAAATTATGTAGAATTTGAAAATTAAAAACAAATGTAATGTGATTCTAATATAATATACAATATTAGAATTAGTAAAAGTGTAGTAACCTGTGGTATACTACGTATACATGCGTGTAAAGAGCCATTTTTTATACAGCTGTATGAAAATACATAGCTTACCTAGATAGTATCTGGTACAATAAACAAGCAATTTTTCATGGTCAGTCGTAGATAAAAGTATTTTTATGTGGCACTATCTATTGACAATGATAAGATTCCCTAGCGACAAGTCGCGGAACTAGCGCATGACAGAAAACTTTCTAATTTTTGTACAATGACGAAATTCCGCAAAACTTTCATAAAACGATGAAATGACTTTTTATCACCCATTTATCATCACAACCCTCTGTCATATTTGTCATATGTACGTTAGCTCTGCAAACGCATAATAGGGAAACATAACTGTTACCAATCGTTGCAACGATTATTAAAGATCATTTTGTTGAAATACTTACAAATGGAGAAATTCTGGTAATCAGTGAAAAAAATTGAGCTTACCTGAAACAAAGAAAAAAAAATTGTTTAATTTTAGTTCCCCATTACAAAAGAACTGAAACTAGTTTTTATTTGTAACTATGATATTTTTAGCCGATATAAAACTCAGTAAGCTATAAATTGTAACATTAAGTAGGCACATAAAACATAAGTTACCTCTAGTTTGACGTATCTACAACCCAGTAAGTACATTAAATGGTGAATTGTTAAATCTAGTTAAAATTTGTAAAAAAACCAGGATCTGGGGGCGTGGCTTACCATTGCTATGTACTGATAATCCTTAGTTAAAAAATTTATTTTAAGTGCAAAATTAAAGTGTATAGTTGATATACATATTTTCGACTAATATGCAATAATAATGACGTAACTATGAAATGAAAATCTTGTGACGTTATAAAGGTTAATTTGAAGCAACCAGAGTCGACTGGTATGTAATAAAAGTAACAAATGTACACAACTTAACCATGAATGTTTCACCCACTGTAGAATCGCTAAGAAAAAAAAATATTTTTGCTGATTTTCGAAAGCTGACATCCTAGGGCACAAGCACATTGCCCGGAGTACTACCCAGACTACCCACATAATTATTTACGTTCTACTATTAATAACAATAACAAAGAGATTCCCATATTAAGTTAAAAAAAAATTCAAATTCACTTTTATTTAATTTATGCACCCTTTAGAATTTCAAACGTACATGTCTATGATACCAACCAGTAGTATAGTGTAAGTACAATAACCGTGGTATCGGTTAATAATAATTAAATACCCTCGCGTTCAACACACACATACAGAGAGGTTCACATGTACTTCCAATATATTTGCAAAATACGTATGTATAGCATCCTTACGCAAAAAACAAATTTTTAAAAGTTTTTCGAAATTCTTTTTTACCGTCGCCGTCGTAGAGGGCGGAAAAAATTTATTTTATGTAAACTAGTTTTCGACAAAAATTAAATAAAAAAAAGTTTTAGTTTGTTTACATTTTGTCTATACAGATTTATAAAGGGCATAAGAAAAAAAAGCCTAAAATTACAAAGGGCAGACAAATCTCATAGTATTACTTAAGTTTTACTAGTAAATAAGTACCGACAAAGTTTTACTTCAAACATTTCTGATTGCCAAAACGGGAAATTCGCAAGGGAACGGTAAAGAAAAATGCAGGATGTTGCAACAGGGATACTTTCAGTTACTACTCAATAATAAAACAGTGCATAGCAGAAATACACTGTGGCTATTGGAATATGGTAATTCTTCAATTATTACTTTCCTATTATTTATTTTCCTATAAGAATCTGAAGAATATGCTCTCTTTGCTTGCATTAACTATACATAATATGAACATATAATATATCTCTATATGATGGTGCACATATTTTAATGATTTGTTAATAATAATAAAATTGTGCTATGGCTCTATAGGTATATAGATAGGTACGAGCAGCCGGGATATGTAGTTATTTTAATGATATTGGAACGTGACATTTTCAACATTATGTAGAAATTAATTATTATTAAATATGAGCTTAAATTATACTGCATACTACATGTATAACTATAATATGTTCCATTTATTATGTCATTATGTAATTATTATAAAAAAAAAAACAAATGCAGCTCCAGCGACGCGATAGTTAACGTTGGAAACACTTTTGAACTTCACCTTTTACATAACTTCAAATGTTATTTTTGTATGAATTAGTTATAATTTTCACAAAACTATCTCAAACGGATTATGTTACAATTTGGTCACATATAGCTTCCACAATTAAAATGTTACAGTAAGAAGACGTGTTTTATGAGGAAATATTTAGCCAAACTATAAAAAAGTGTCTAACATTCACATTTTATTGGTTCCTCGCGTTCTGAAATCCCCAGTGAACCAAAATTAAAAAATCAAGGAATTTTCTGAAAATATACATATACAGTTATGGCACTAACTAGGAGGTAAGAAAAAAATACCCCTGTCGCAGCATCCTGCATAACATAGCGAGTTTCCGATTATAAAAATTAGTTTTTCTCGGTAACCAGTTTATACACAATGATGGTTTAAAATTTTTTTTATCTGATTTTTCTCATCTTTCTAATGGTGTAAAAAAATGTTGCAAAAATTTTTGAAATTGGGAAAATTTTAGCAAAAAAATTTTTTTCACGAAAAATGCTCAAAAAAACATGCTTACGACATCAGACGTGTCTGACTAACGAATTTCCAACATTTTCACCAAATTTCGTAAAAATAGGACATTTCATTCGAAAGTTATCGTGCGAAAATATATATATATATATATATATATATATATATATATATATTATATATATATATATATATATATGTATATATATACATATATATATATATATATATATATATATATATATTATATATATATATATATATATATATATATATATATATATATATTAGTGAATATTATTTTCGGTTTCTAGGGACCTCAAAATAAATTTTTGCCATAGTCCCGGACTCAAGTCGCGTCATCACAGTGGCTGTAATAGCTGAATTCCATTCTGGAAATTCTCCAAAAATCTTGCCATAAATGCGATGCTCGGAACATGGTTTTTTGGGCATTTTTCGTGAAAAAAATTAAATTTTGCAAAAATTTCCCCAAATTCAAAAATTTTTGTAACATATTTTTACACCATTGAAAAAATCACATAAAAAAGGTTTTTGAACAAAAATTATTCTGTCAACTAATTTCCGACAAAAACTAATTTTTGTAAACGGAAATTCGTTATGTTATGCAGGATACTGCGACAGAGGTATTTTATATGCTACATATTACATTAAATCTATAATAATCACTGCTTGTACGGAACACTATTGGCGCAAGTACAACTTGCACTTGGCGGCTTTTTTAATTCGTAATTATGTACATGCCATAGATATATGAATAGTGATAGTATTCATATATCAATGGTACATGCATAGGTCTTTGAGGAATATGTACATATATAGTATCTTACTACATACATATTGGTATGTACATACTAACTCTATAAGTCGTTATTTGACTTCTGTAACGAAATATAGTATATGGATAATCCATATCAAATATCTCCTTATTGAAAAACCATGTTCCTGAAGTCAGACACGTCTGGCCGAAGAACTCATCCAAGATTTTTGGACTTCCAACGTTCTCACCAAATTTCGTAATCCTAGGACATTTCGTTCGAGAGTTATCGTGCGGACACATATATATATATATATATATATATATATATATATATATAAATACATATATATATACATATATATATATATATAAATTTTAGTGAAGGTTATTTTCGGGTTCTAGGGACCTCAAAACAAATTTCTGCCATAGTCCCGGGCTCAGGTCGCGTTATGACAGCGGCTGAAATAGCGTGTATCCATTCTGGAAACTCGCTAAAAACTAAGGAGAAATTGTATTTTGAAAATAAATTTTCAAAAACCACCGTTTTTTCTCGACTATAAACAGCCGCCATTTTGAAAATATATTACGGAACTAAAAGATCCTAGTTCCTGCCAAAATGACGGTATCGAGGAATAATATGCACTTTGATTTATGTCGATATCTCAAATACTTTTTGAGATACATGAGGAACCATGTCAAAAGAACCATGTAAACGTACTTTCAAGAAAAAAGCATTTAAATTTTTTTTTTTTAAATTGAATAAGTAAAGTGCGTGCACTAAATTGCCCATAACTTTTTGATTTTTCGTTTTTTTTTTTTTTTTTTTAAATAAAATTTTAGGAGAATATGTACTTCTAACATCTTAAAGCACATAATACGGTACTTGACTGTATTTAAAATTTGTGTCAAATATTAAATAATTCTATGCATTATCATTACATATGTCCAGTTTTAATGATGAAACATAAAAAAATTTGATAACTATTTAGAAATTTTATTTTGAAAATCACCATTTTTCAACAAATATTCAAATTAGCGAAAACGCGCCATTTCTTGAAAATGACGTAACATTTTGTAGCTAGATATGTCGATTTTGATAATTTTCATCGGTGAGGTGAAATTATGTTTCCTTTTGAATATTTCTATTAGCTTATGTATATAATAATAATAATCGACCAGAATTCAAATAAATATTTGCTTTTACTTTGACATTTTATGAATATAATCAAAGTTTTGAGGTTATAAATATTGACATTGACGTTTAGTTGCTTCAAACTGTGACGTCACTATAGTGAGGTGTTTTTCCCGCCTTTTTCTCATTTAAAATTGTAGGGTTATTTTTTTTTGATGATTTTTTACAAAATCTGTCGAAAATAAAAAAACCACGTAGCTGATATAGAAAAACAATGCTTTTAGAATATTTTTGCAACTTCAATCAAGTACCCTATTATGAGAAAAATAAATCGACTTCCATTTTTTTTTAGCGAAACTCCCCTTAATAAGAAAAACAATTACTTTCTATCACAGAGGAGGGGGCAACATAAAAGGCAACTGTAACCTACAGGAAGGGCTGACAGGGTCAAAAAGTTTATGGACGCTTCCTTAGATCTCTTATCAGCAAAACATTCAAAAAGATATTAAAGTTCGCTAAATAATCGAATATTCAATCAAAACATTTTTTTTCATGAAATCAAGTATAGCACCTTGAATTTTTTATTGGTTAACGCCCATCTTTAATATATTCAATTTATTTACGTACAGTGGAACACTAGACAGTGAACACTGCGATGGTGTGGTGACCTTTAGTGTTTAGTTACACAAGAAACACGAACATTATCACTTCATGTAATTAGATCTTAAACCGCAAAAATTTCATCTTCAATACCTGATATTTTCATAAAAAAAAAATCGTCCAAGAGCGAGTCGGGCTCGCACAATTAGGGTCCCGCACAATGAACAGTCAATAGACCAAATTAAATTTTATTTTTTTTTATTTATGTATATTTAAATCTTATCCAAATTTGATTGTAATAACTGAAAAATGCATAAATTGTTCCATACTGTACTAAAACATTAGTAAATACTAAATGCCTTGTTTGTTATTTAAAATATTATATCCGTAGTTTTTCGGAAACCCATCACTCAATATCTACCAACCCTATTAACACTTTCAGTCCTACGCTTTTGGCATCCGAAAATAATCAAAACAACCGCAGAGGCCGATCGGGATCAATGGTTAATTGATTAGATTATGCATTATGTGTGCGATGTTACCACACCAATGTGTACTCACACAAACACCAACACACACACAAACACTACTATCTTCGTTTCTATAAAAAATTTTAAAATAAACAAATCATAAAAATGTACATATTGGTTTATATGTATAAAGTTTCTTTAAAAATATTGCCGGCTTCCGGGAAAGTTTACTGTAAAAGTGCTCGGGCTTCAAAGTGTTAAAATCAAAATTTTAGCTTTAGAAACTTAGAAGATCAGAGGCGGGGGGTCATTTTTAGCCAACTCTGAGCTATATCATTAAGGCCACTGGTCCAGAAATTGTATAAAAAAGGAATATTTTTGGCGTCCTTAGAAGAAGCTCTTTAACAGAATCATACGTACTCGTCAAATTGACGAACGAACTTCTCTACCTGCTTCAGTAGTACAACTTGTCGTTGCTTGTCTGTTCTGAAACTTCTGGTATCTGATTTATTTGTTATGACAACATAAAAGACGTATTAATTTTGTTTAAAGTTGCTGTCGTTTTGTTTATATTAAACTAGTGTGCGTCAAAAGGACGACGATGATTAACGTATGTTTTTTTTTAAAGATTTTATACTATACATATAAAAGTTTTCCTAATTTTTCTAAAATTTATTAAAGATATGGATGTTATAATTAATTTATTCAATGATAATGATAATGTGAAAGAACAATCTATTTTGTGAAAAATATTTTAATTTTATTATTTTTTGAGATCTTATTCGAAAAAATACTAATAAATTTTAGAAAATTTACAAATGTGCCTAATGAGAAAATAACTACATATCTACGGGAATATTTGTGACCGAGAAATTTCACATTATGTAAAGTCACACAAGTCCACCGACTCATAATAGTTCAGAAATTAATTATTTGAAAGACATGCCTTATGATACAATTGATGTATTTATGTATTTTTTAATTTTTATAATGAAAATATGCTTTGATAAAAAGATTAAAAAAAATTAATAAATATTTATATTAAAAAATTTTTCCAAATGCAATTTTTTTAAATATTTTGTTCGCTTTTGTAATACTGTTATGTAAAAAAAATGTTTGCAAATAAACTCTAAAACTCTCCGTAAAAACTTCATCCGTCAAATTGACGCCGATGTATGATTAACGTTACTCGTAGATCAACGTATGATTCTAGGGTTAAAATAATACCTCACACGATATATTAACTAAAACTTCTATTTCTGGGGCTAAACTGATACCCCATTTTAATCCCAAATAAATTTTTTTCTAATATTGTTGTCTCGTGATATATATACGCATTATCAAAAGCTGACGTGATTTTTAAGAAAAACCTGTATGACAGACGTTTTTCCTGTTACGGTACGGAACCCTAGAAATTACATTTTCTTTTTTTCTGTAAACGTGTACAAGTAGTAATGAGAAAAAACCAATCGATTAAATTATAAATTAAGTAAAACCAGTAGTAAAATTTAGTAATTATTTATTGCCCTAACTGATTTGATTTGTGGTTTCTTGTGTAAGAGAATATTTATGTAAATTTTTCGAAAAAGTTCTCAGCAGTCATTTCAATAGACTACCAGTTTTATAGTGAAATAAAACTACTGACGATTATTGAAAATAATGAAGATTCTATAATAATTTATATGGGTTTTATAGCTTCATATAAATGCAATAGAAATTTATGGGGTATAAAAAACGATGTTATACTTCGATAGAAGTTTGTTAGGATCAAGTCACTGGAGTCATTGTGGTACGAAGTCGAGTTCATTAATTCTCTGAAAATAATGATTTCATGCGTGAGATGAAATAAACATTCTACTTGTCCCTGTTACGGACAATAGTGCGAGCCCTCGTGCTGGTCGGAACGGCCCCTTGTATTACTTAACCCTGGTCCCACCAACACGATTTTACGTACAAACTGCCCTGATGATTATAAAATTTTACCACCTGAACTATATCCAAAACCCCGTTTGTAGTTTCATAATTGATTTGGTAAACAGTAAGGGCGCCCGTACTGGTTGGACCAAGCCTTACAGAAAGAATATGCTACATGCTTTCATTCAGAACCTTTTTTTGGTTTAAAATTCAAAGAACGGTGTTGAATCCACAAAGAAAACAAGAAATGTATTATATTTGAGGTACGTACATTTCAGATTTTATATATTTACGGGCATCCTACATCTTGGGTTTGAAATAACTTGATTGCGTTTAAAATTTGCACCAAATGTTAACTATGAATTATCATTTAAATGTAATTATTTCATTATTATTTAGAAATTTTATTTTAAAAATCGTTAATTCTCAACAACAAAGTCACACGTCAGAAATGACGTCACAATTTGTAAACAAATACGACGATTTTGTACAAATTTTATCAGTAAAGTTTTAGTTTCAATATTCCTACTAACATGAACATACAGTAATCATATAATCAACCAGAATTCAAATAAATATTCATTTTTATTTTGACATTTGTTTGTCTTCAAATTGTGACGTCATTACAATGAGCTGTTTTTCACAACAATTTTTTAATTTAAAATTGAGTAGTTAAATTTTTGACGATTTTTACAAAATTTATTAAAAATTAAAATTTCAAGTCAAACACCATATTAAAAATTAGTTTCTTTATTTTAGTGTAGGTATGCTCAAACCCAAGATGCGCATTTTTTAACCCGTTATTACATACATTATAATATACATTATAATATTATAATATACATTATAATAATTTTCAAAAGGATCTCTACCAAAACACGTACACCTCAACCTCATAGGTACACAAAAAGAATAATTCTTTCTACCTGGTGTAAAACTTGATATGACGTTTTGTGATACCTTCTGGGTACCTTTAGAACGCAGGCATTGACCTGGGAAAGGTCGAGTGACTGATGCCGGTTATTCTACCCAACTAATTATTTTCTAATATCAACGGATAACAATGAAATTATAAGAAAGGAAAAAATTATGTATGTAAAGGACTGAATTTTGATTTTTTCTTTTAGATCCTACATTGTTTTGTTTAGTCAAAATGTCTATAATTAAGTAATCTGAATTTTATATGATATGGTTTAATATTTACGAACTAAAAAATGAAAAATGATCGTTTAAATATTAAAAACATATTAATAAATATTCCAAGTAATTAATTACATAGATCAGAAAAAAATATGAGACCACCCTTCAAGATAAAAATTTTATTCATTTTTGGTATCATGTATATTGGTTGAAAATGTTAATGGGAAAGTTTGAGGGGTTTTTAAAGTGTACGAAATTTGAAATTTAAGGGGAGGTTTACTCGAGAGTCCTTAAAAATTATGTATTTTTCTAGAATTCTTTTCTCAAGAACGGAAGTAAATATCATTTTCAAATTTTGTACACGTATTTATTAAGTATTAAACTATACAAAAAAAATTTTTCAAGGAAAAATATAAAAAATTGTCCATTTTATAGATACTGCAGTGTGATGATCCGAAAATCCAATGCCTTGTTGGCGGACATCCTAGCGCCAGTAATAAACCACCGAAATCCAAAAACAAAAAAGATTTATAAGATATATGAAGAGTATCGGCACCTCTACCTATAATATCAATAAATTGCTGAAAGAAAAAAAAATGGCGGATGTTTGAACTTTTGATTACGATTTTTATCTTATTTTTCGCTCTTTAAAGTAAACTTAAAAATAAAAAAAATATTGAAAGTGTATCGAACTTAGGTAGAGGTGCCGAAGAATTGAATTATCTTTAAAATAAAAAATTTAAAAAAAGGATCCATCGAATAGTTTTTGAGTTATCGTGTCCACCAGTTCCAAAAATGTAGTTCCGAGATATTATAAAATATATATAAAGAAACGTATTTTTAAAACTTTATATTTAATACTCATTATTGCGTGAACTACGTTTTTGAATTTTTTTTTTTATAGAAAGCTGGATTCGGTTAATATGCAAGATTCTTGTTTTTAAATTATTTTCAGTAAAATTACTTTGGGAACATATTCTACACATAATTAGCTACCAATTTCTGCAAAAAAAATCGATTTTTTTAATGACTCTCAAGTAAACCTCCCCTTAAGCTTCAGTAGGTTTCGATCGATACGAAATTTTTGACATTTTACCTAAAATAGTTAACAATGGTGGAAACGCAGGAAATGACCACTTAAATCCTAGAATAAGTGTGAATAACGCTTTACGGTTCGCGCGCACAGCATCTGTGAATAGCCAGAACAATCGTAGAGGCCGATGCGTAAAAAAACAAGTATTTAATTGTCTGTGTTTTTTTTTATATGTTTTTATCATTATCAGTGTATTTGTCTGTTATTATTTTTATTAAAAATGTGTATGCTTATACAGATGTTGAATCATTTTGTGAATTAATTTATATGAAGCATTTTTTTTAATTCTTGAAAAATATTACTGGCCCCTAGGAAAGTGCGCGAAGCGTATTGTGCTAATACAGAAACGTCTTATCAAAGAGGACACTATTTATCTCGATATCTATAATAAGAACTGTCATTTCCAAACAATGAACATGGACCATATACATATAATGGATCTCAAAGTCAATGTATTCAAAAAAGTGTCTAAAAATACTGGACATTCGTGTGCTTTAGATTGCCTTAGATACCAAAGCGATACAGTACTTATTCTCAAATGGAACACTCTCAAATGGAAACGCGAGCTTCTATATTATCTTTGTTAGTTTTTGAATAGAATTTTTTGGAATTTTTTTCAATGTTCAACTCAGTTATAAAGTGGGTTTTTCGATCGTTTTTAAAATAAACTTAACAATTTTTATTTTGCATCGCATCATTGTATATTATATAATTCGCTGACGTCACTATGTAAAATCGGAGTCAGTACCATTGGATATCCGCCGTATAAAGTAATTTAAACTATAGAGTTTATTTCATACATATGTAATTTCTATGTATTTCCTTATTATTAAATATCATCAACCGACATTGTTGATTCTCAAATGGAAACACTCACTTCCCCAGTCCCGACGTGTTTCCATTTGAGAATAAGTACTGTATTTACATTCTGTTTTATTCGTTTAATGTTACTATATTCGCTATATTGACATCAGTATTTTGAAAATATTAATGTCACGAGTGGTGTTTCAAGAAAGCCTAATATATGCCATTTTCGTGGCTAATTTTGGCAATTCTTATTAAGTTAGCCGTCCCTTATTTATGGTCCATGTAATGAAATTTGGCGTCATTGAAAGGGTTTACTGGTTTTACCGAATTCTTTGAATTAAAAAAATTAATCCTATTAAAATAATTTTTTTTAAGTGTAACGTAAAAGCCCCCATTATGGAACGGTATCTAATACTGGAACAGTTTTGACATTTACATATTTATTTCTTTAATTAAGTAAGGAAACATTAAATGCGAGGTGAATTTAAATTGAAAAGCAATCATTCTATTAATAATAATTTTTGTTATCAGACGTTTCTTTCAGAAATAACTTCATTAATATGTAAATGTCAAAACTGTTCCAGTATTAGATACCGTTCCATAATGGGGGCTTTTACGTTATAATAAAATTCTTTTTTTCCGAAAATATTTTTCCTATTATTAAACGAATAATTCTCATTAAATAGCCAAAACCAGAATCAACAGTTGAGTCGGTTGAACATACTCATTGCATATAAAACATACGTTAAGTTCATACACAGGTATGTATATAAATTAAATTGTCATCAAAACAAGATAACATGTACAGTTTAACAAGGATAACTTTGCCTGATGTATGACAGAGAAATAAAAATATGATTTGTTATTCGCAAGCATTTATGATCGAGAATCTGGTTGGCAGTATTAATCATTACGTCATTACATCATTACATCGTGACGTCAAATATGTCGTTATAGGAAATTAAAAAGACTTGTGTAAGAATTGATGATTAAACAGAATGCAGACAAAGTGAGCGCGAAATTACGAAATTAAAGCTGTCAGTTAAAATTGAAGAGACATCAGTTTCTTATAAGATGTCATCGGACGATGATACTTTAGTAGTATAAAATGCAGCTTAGGACCGATTTACATTAACGCTCTGCTCTCACTCCGATATCACTCCGCTCCAGGTGCGATAAAATATTCTTACACAATAAACAATGAGTGTATTTACATCATCGCTCAGATATCGGTCCGATATCAGTCACGGTTGGCTCTCGCTCCAATGTCACTCCAATATCAATACCACTCAGGTAATATTTTATCGGAGCGATAGCAGACTTGTTATGGCTCGTACCTATAGTATAAACAATTTTTTGGTTACACTCTACTCCGCTTGCATTCAGTTTTTATTAAAAGATATTTGTGATATTGAGACCGAACTGGGAGTGTACCCCGAGCAGCATTATAATGTGAATAGAGAACGAATAGATACCAGCATGATATCAGCACTGTAATGTGAACACAACAAGATTATATCGAATCGGGAGCGTAGTGATATCGGAGTGAGAGCAGGGCCCTATTTCATAAAAGTACAATTTACAATTTACAGGTATTTTTTTTACAAGTATGTAAATATTTAAGTTACAGGTGTTGTATAAAAAATTATTACAAATGTGTAATTACCGATGAATTCTACAATTTTACAGATATATTTTTGACAATTTTACAGGTAATTTAGTTGATCCTTTACAAAGTACAGTTTAAAATCTTACATAACTTGTAAAATTGTTATTACAATTTTACGTACCTTTTAAGTTCTGTAATTTTTGAACAAATTTCAATTTTTGACTATCTTGTGAGCATTTGTTAAGTTACTTAAAGACTACAGCAAATAATATTTCTGTATTTTCTAAACATTTTAAAAATATTTCTATTTTACACTCTAATTTTTCTTTCATATATATTTATCGTTCATTTTTTCCATATTCATATAGTATGGGCATCTATTCTAATTTTTAGCAAAATTGAGTATAGATACCGCATTTCACAGGAATATGGAAATTTGTTTTGCAGCGATTGTTGTACCGATATGGTTTATTATGTATGTCGGTTAGATATACCATTCTAAACAGAATTAACAATATTATGGCAACCTTAGCAAATCAACTAGAACTTAGCTACAATTTAAAATTGCCCATATTTCATTTATAATCATTGTGGTGAGTTTTATATAACTGAACACTTTATAGCCAAAGCTTAAGCTGGGCACAACAAAGCAAATAAGATATATGGTCAAATTAATAATAATAATCTTTTGCGTGGGTACAGAAAAGATAGAAAACTTGCCTCTTAGGGAAGGGTTTGGTCCATCTCTTCGGTAACCAAACGGTTCAGAGAAATTGAGAACACCGTATACATCTATAAGCTTAAAAAATGTCGGCCTCAACTATCTTCGTTCAATCAAAGACCGGACTCCGAACTTCTGCGGATAAAATTCATCTTGTTAACACCGATGTAATCGTCTTCAACATAATTATGAAATTTAAAATATATATAGCCGCCAAAAAAAGCTATAAATTTTATTGAAATGTTTCTATGGATATCATTTACAATTGTGAAAAAGGTAAGAAATTGTTAAGAATTATTTATGCAACACTTATAATTGTTAGTAGTGCATTACAAGCACCTGTAAATGTAAAATTGTAAAACTGTAACTTGTACTTTTATGAAATAGGGCCCAGAGCGTTAATGTAAATCGGGCCTTACTGTAACCTTCGGACCACACTTTTTTATGTAGGCTTCATCTGTCTCATCTGTGGTAGATGGTTCCAATGCGTTTACCACCACTCTTATCTACCATTAGAGATGGTAAAAAGGTGCTCACGTAAAAAATACGATATTCTTATTAGTTGATTTTTAAATATCACAGAGAAACACGCACGGAAATAGGGCAGGTTCTATCTTTGAAATCTACAAATGTTCTCGCAACAGAGCCAACGAGCATCACTACAGCGAGCATATAGTAGGTATGCGTTGGTTAGCATAATGTGTTTCTTCAGATCGCAATACCACTGATGAGAATTTACCTAGACACGCTGAGTTTAAACTGATCAGTTCCATCAGTTCAGTTAAAAAAATATGTGGTGAAATATTTTATTAGTTTTAACTGATAGTAAAAAAACTGTCAGTTTTTTGCCTACATACGATCAGTTTTCTTTGTCAGTTTGAACTGTTCAGTGAAAACTGTCAGTTAAAACTGATCGTGTGTAGCGGCCATTACTTGAAAAACTGTCGTGTTTATGCTAGTTGACAATTCTTTTCGTTAAATTGCTAGGCAGCAATAAGTGTAGTAGGTATCTCGTATAATTATAAGTGACAATTAATTTAATTAAAATACATTTTAATTGGCTCTGCCCACTTTCTATTTTGTTTAAACATCAATAATTCTTAGGCCGCTATTACATTGTCATAGATATATGTCAAAGATCTTTGATCAAATCTATGATCAAATATTATCTTTAACTATGGTTACAGAAATTTATATTATAAAAGTTGACTTATTACACTATAATATTTCTTTGATTAAATAAAACTTTGACATATATCTATGACAGTGTAATAGCGGCCTTACACAATTTTTTTTTTAAAATCCCAATAACGGCACATATGACGTCACTTGCTCTTCACCTATTAATTGTAGCACAATATTTATTTCTCAAGTTTCGTAAGTCAAATAATTAACAATATCTCTGCTGGTCACTGCGCATCTCTTTTCACAAATGGTACAATTATTCATGTTTAAAGATGTACATATATATTTGTTATATTTAATTATAATTCACACTATGAGATTTACATTTAACACTGACATGTAATAATATAATGTAATGTACACTTGAATTTAAATTGTTGATTTATAAATATATATGTAATTTTGTTTGTTAGTTGAGACTTGAGCTTATAAGTAACTCACTCTTCAACACTGATCTGAACGAACTGAAAATAACTTCTTGGAAATATCATCATCTCATCTTCACATACATATTATGTTCTTTAAAACACAATTGATTATTATATTTTTATGTTGAATTATTTAATTTTTTTTTTTAATAACATTATTCCATTTTCGTCGTATTTGTGTTGTAATTATATCACATGAAAAATATTTCTTGAAAATCAAGAAATATGCTCATATTTTATAAATTAACTTTTATATGTTTAAGTAACTCTATAATTATAAAAATTATAACTTGTTTTTCTTGGAAGATTTATCCGGATACCGGGTTTAAAATCAGTAAATACATATGTAACTGCAAACGTCAAGTGATCACATCAACAATTCCACATTAAAGGGTATCAATTGTCAAAATAATGTACCAGTTCAACGTTTCGTCATTACAGATTATGGCAGTCAAGGTGTCAATAGAAGAATGTATGGTTTAAAAAATTGGGAAACACTGCGTAGCTAAAAGTAAATCAAATTCATAACATAAATAGTTTCAACTTCAGTATCTTCAGCGAGTTATTTTTAATTAAAATATATATCACTAAATTTAAGTTGGATAGACTATTCATTTTAATCTGAACTTGAAGTAATGTTGAAATGAGTATATAAGGAACCGATCTAACACAAATTAGACCTTGAATTGACCTAGCAATTATTTATCTTAGATTCTTGGCTTTGAAAGGTCATGGGAGATAGTTTTAAACCAATCAAGGGAAATATGATTATCATAAATTTATTGTAAAAAAATATATTTTCTGAAATGTTAAAAACATTTATTTATTATTAATATCATAATTGTCGGCCATATTGATTTCTAATTTTAACTGAATAAAGATATTGGATTCATTACCACCTTAGGGGGAAATTCAAGTCATTATCAACTCTTTCTTTCTCTAGGGCAGTGGGTCCCTAAACTTTTTTGTCTCGCAAACCACTTGCCATGGTTTTCGATTTTGTATAAGCCCCTTGTACAAATTCAACAACTTCCGGA
This sequence comes from Brachynemurus nebulosus, assembly GCA_035578155.1. Taxonomy (NCBI): domain Eukaryota; kingdom Metazoa; phylum Arthropoda; class Insecta; order Neuroptera; family Myrmeleontidae; genus Brachynemurus; species Brachynemurus nebulosus. The sequence continues at coordinate 1,635,421 of JAPWDM010000019.1, read as the reverse complement.
AATACAACTTCCTTTTTTGCCCAGGAAAAATGTAAATGGCGAAGAAAAAAAAGTCACAAACTTTTTTCCTTCGCCGACGTGGACCTCTTGCAGGTCGCAGACCTTTGGAAATCACTGTACTAGGGTTACCAACTCTATTGCAGTTGTGATTTAAGACACAATATCTTCCGGTGAAGTGATCCTTCCTGTGAAAATTCTAGACAATTCTTGGGAAACGTTTTTCAACACACTTGGACAAAATCGTATTACTATCCAGGGCTGCGGAGAGAAATGCCGGGTCCCGGGGATAATACAAATTTTTCAAAAATTTTTCCCCCCAAAATACATATAGATAATGAGCAAAAAAATAAAAACCGGGTCATTTTTCCCCAAAAACATAACTAACAAAGAAAAACAAAAGAAAACATTTTTCCCGGGTCAACTTGCCAACACTTTTGGGTCCCTTCTGCAAGCTCGGGCCTTGGGGCCAGGGCCGGATTCAAGGGGGCAGCGGGGGCACACCTCCCCCGCGCTGCAAGATTTTAGACGCCAAAAACGCAAGTTGAGGAGCACCAAAACGGTGAATTGGATGTTTTTGGCGGCGAAAACAAATTTATTTTTTTTTTTTGCAGGAAAAAATTTAAAAAATATCGGTGCGGCAAAATGTTTAATTTGGAGTTTTTCTCGGGGAGGGCCAACAGCAAAATCCCCCCCTCCTCGTAGTAACTGTAGGTCCGGCCCTGCTTGGGGCTACAACTCCCCTCCCTCTCGTTGGACCTGTTACTATCAGTCAATACAGTCATGTTACTGCACCTTGAGTACTTTGATTTTTACATCACACTTACTGTATTCTAGGTACACTAATGTCATTTTAATAAATTTAATTGGTTTTTTTTTTTTACTCATTTGTTGTTATTATTCGAAAAAACCTGAAAGTACAAGGACTTCAACTTATACAATACACAGGTAAAATAAGTACGACAAATACTTATGTATGTATATTTAATAAACACTGTGTGTTTATTTCCTTTGAAAACTTCCACGTTTGCGTATCAAGATCATGCATCGCGTTCAACAGTATTTAGTTACATTACAATTTACATAGTCACATGTAGGGTAGAGCGGTGCTAGTTAAGCATAGGTGTAAGTTGAGCAATCGAAATATCTCAGAAACTATACATCGCATGCCAATACATTAAATGGCCGATAGAAGCGGGCAAGAGAGGAGAACTCATTATGCGACTGCCAATTGCAACCCGTCGATCGAGTGAGGTATGTGCATGCTTTATTTATTTTGGCTATAAAAAGTAAAAAACTTTTGTTTGTGAATATTTCTTCTATACGAGGCAATTATTATCTATGTTAAATCACGTAAGTGTTAAACTTTTATAAATTTAGTATATTTTTGATATCTAGAAAGGATTTGGTTCTAATTCAAATAGTTTTTTCATAACCTCACTTTTGTTTCAAACTGTCTGAGTGGGGTAAGTTGAGCAATAAAACTTTCGTTTGCATTAATTGTAACAGTGACAATGATGATGAAGTTCTTAATATCTACTTAATGTTTTTTTTTTCAATTTAAATCCTTTTTGATAAATTACTTAAATGTTAAAGTCTGATATTAAGTAGAAAGACTGAGTATATTCCAAATATTAAGTTTAAGATTGTAATTTAAAATTATAATATTAAAATATTAAGTTAAAGTTAATTTCTTGTTAATTTTATTTTCTGAATCTAATATCCAAAGAAAATTACTTTTTGTTTCACTATTATGTCACTAAAGCAGTATTATAAATAAAAGACTGACTGTCAAATAATCATTTAATTTTATGTCTGATAAACATCTAAGGCATGGTTTGACTAAATTTTCTAATTGCTCAATTTACCCCATACCCTTGCTCAACTTACCTCACCTATAGGGTACGTTGAGCATGTCGGACTTCCTTCACTGAAACAGCTGTATCTCTTAAATGTGAATTGTTAGAAAAATGTTACTATGAGAACTTTAGAAAAGGAAGAAATTACCTACACATCAGTATGCATAACAATAAATTTGGACCTGTGGTTGAGGAGTTATGACCGATTAAGTGAAAAATTGCTCAACAAGCCCCGCCCTACCCTATATTGTATAAAGTTAGTTCTGAATGTATAGCTACAGAATGTGAAATCACACAGCTGAATATTCATTTCTTAACAAATTCATATACTTGATAGGTTTGTATGGTGGAAAAAGAGGTAAGGTAACTTTGAAGAAAATAATTATCATGTGTATCACAAATATGTAATGTATTATCTGCAGCCCCGCATCTACGATTTTTTAGAACGGGAGGAAGAAACCTGAAAGTGTCCCCCCTCTCCAACGTTTGACATAAATTGTCGGAAGAACTCATAAGTATATAAGTCCTTTACAAAACTCCTATTTTTCCCGTTGCGGCAATGGTAAAAATTAAAGTTTTGTAAAGGATCAATAAAAAAGTTGAAATTTTATTTTAATAAATCTATTCCGAAAGCACTACAAGTTGTGCAAATTTCAAATTTTTATCACCAGCCCCATCAGAGAGATACAGGGGTGCAAAGTTCCAAAAAAGTCAATTTTCGAAAGTTTGTAAAAACTGAAGGATACAAATTTCACAATTGAAATTTTTTTGGGTAGTTGTACCCATATACAGCTATACTCATAAAAATACCAAACTGTATAAAACACTCCGTCTATTTCAAAAAGTGAATTTTGCTAAATTTTGATATCCAACTTTAGGTAATGTTTTCTTATGGAAGGGACGGAAAATAGGTCAAATATGGACATAACTTAAACCTTAAAGGGACATTTATTACCTTTAAAATGGTTTTTATTTCAAAGGGACCTCAAAACAAATTTCTGCCATAGTCCCGGGTTCAGGTCGCGTTATGACAGTGGCTGTAATAGCTGAATTCCATTCTGGAAACTACAGAATTATTTCACAAAAAATGTGATTTGGCTTCAATCTAGGCAAAGTTGTCAGATTTGGTGGTACCTACCTATAATTTCCAAACGAGTTTGGAAGATATTGCAATAAAATTTGATATTTTCCTTTATTAGTCTTGTATAGTGACTACTACCCTACTAAATTTTATTTAATTCTGAGATGGCTAAAGTTTGATATCCTGTATTTAACATAACGCAACTATTGACATCTCTCGGTTGTTGACCTCACAAAAAAATGTAGGAATATAGAAAAATCATCAGGATAACACGTTCAAACTGTGTCCTTTCCCAATCCCGGATTCCATCATCAATAAAATTGGCTTTTGTGTACATATTTATATACGCAGGTCATTTTTATATGTCCATCAAACTGAGAGAAAAAAGTATAATAATAATAGTAGTATTATTATTATTATGTTGGTATTATGATTGTGGATAATAGTGTTTTCTATGTGCGTGGTGTGTCACGGATGCGTGGACACCATCATCGTAGCCAAACAAGCACGGCAAGCACCAGCTCAGAGAGTCAAGGAGATGAGTTGTCAGTCCAGTCAGTTCACATGCTGCAGCACTATGTACCCAACAACAATCCATGTGCAGGTTCATGGTCGACAACAAGCAAGAATGGCTGGCTGGTTGGCTCAGCGGCTCCGCGCTTGGCTCGTCTTCTTTAATTTCCAGTTCATAACGAACAATTCACCACATCCTACCTGCTTGCCTGCCCAATGGATGGACGCGGTTGTCGGTTTGGTGGTAAAGAATAATTTTTGTTCACTGTATGTAGTTTAAAATATCTAAATATCTCGGTGTAAACATAGAATATTCACTATTGTGGTAAAATATACACACAAGTATTGTAACGAACAAAATTAAGTTACGAAATTAGACATTAAAATAATATGTAGGGTAAACGGTATAGTTATTGGACAAGACACCCTCTTTTGGAGATTATAAGGCTTATAGTAAAGCAAACTTCCTGATTTTTTAGTTAAACACTTAAACAGAACTCTTTAGTAGGGCTGGCTAACTTCAAAAATGCATCACTGCTTGTATGAGGCAGAGTCAAAAGTTCAAAAACGCATCAGACGCATCACAACGAAAAATCAAAAGTTCATTTTTGCATTTGATGCGTCAAAACAATGCATCAAGAAATTTGGTGATGCGTGTCCAAGATGCTTGTTATGTGTATAATGTAGAATTATAACTACTTGCCATATTATGTAGGTATTAACACCAACAGGAATAATTCCGAAAAAGAAACTGTTGAAAAAGATTCATGTATTTACCTTTCATTAAAATTGTTTAAACTATTTGAATACATCTTGCACTCAAAATAGGTATGTAATATTTTTTATTCAAATAATTTCAATATTTTCAATTTCAAGTAAGTTCAAGTTGAAATTCAAAGATAATATACCTATACAAGGACTGTATTACTATATTATCTATAGTCCATCATGCTACATTGGCTACATTGTGTGTCTATTATGCTACATGCATCATGATGCCAATATCCCATTCAAAAATATCTAATGTGCATCAAATTTCAAGAGAGCATCAGCAGCGCATCATGTAGTATTAGACGCATCAGAAAAGTCATGATGCTGCATCGATGCGATAAAGTTTACATTTTTTTGAAGTTACCCGATGTTATGGATAAAAAATTTCGGATACGGATACGGATATTTAAAAACATTTTTTTCGGTTTCGGTTTCAGTTACGGATATGTAATAATATCGGATAATGTTTCGGATACGGTTACGGTTACGGATAATTGCTTTGAGTGAAAATATTTTTTTAGTAAAAAGGGGGAAATTTTACTCCAAAAAGTGACGGTCAAAGACGAATTAACGAAAATCGATCAAAAGGAATATATGCAACAAAAGCTTGCTTCGATTTAAATTCAGTTTTCCAACGGTAGTTGTTTGTTATTATCCGAAACAAATCCGAAACTTTTATTTTCGGATACGGTTTCGGATATTTAATTATTTCGGATATCCGGTAGTTTCGGTTACGGTTACGAATATCCATAACATCCCTACCCTCTAGTATCTATTTTCAGAAAATGTATTCTGAGTTAACCATAATTTACAGAAACCTGTAGCTACGCCATTCTTAGCGTGGTCTTAGGTAGTTCGTTAAAAAAGTTGACTGCGTCTAGTGAATGACAAGGCTAGAATCATTTAATAATATCCTACACTAAATTGTGAATCATCGCAAAGGGTTGATCAAGGATACAGGACTTGTGGATTGTGGAAATACGTCAGAAATTAATAAATGCAATTTTTGTCCAATAACTGTATTTTTCTACACGCACAACTTTAATATTCTTTTTCAGAGACTTACCAATATGTAATATGAAAGTTTTATATGGTACATTAAAACAGACAAGTCTTACTTTATTTATAAATAATTTCGTTAAAAATAAAATTAAAACACGTACTTTTTCTGTACTTTGTTTTGAAAATTTTTCTTAACTGTCCAATAACTATACCGTTTACCCTATACTGAATTTTCTATATTTTATTGTGGTAATGTCACAAATATTCATCATCTGGCACTGGCAGGCCCGATGAGAGAGTGGGGTTGCAGCCCCAGAGTACGGGGTTGAAGAGAGGTCCTTAATTATTGATAAGCGGCCTGGGGAAAAGTAGAAAGACTTTTTTTTTTGCTCGTCACCAATATTTTTAGAGAATTTTTTAAAAAATATACTTAATTCTCGGAGCCCGTCATTTTTCTCGACAGTCCTGGGCACGAATCTAGTCAACAGACATGAAAAAAATTTTGCTCTGCTGAAGGTAAAGACCAAATAACCCTCCACTTGTATCCAAAGGTTATGTAACTATAAGGATGTGGGTGGTGTCTGTTATAGAGCAAGATACCTGAAAAGTGGACGTGAAACTCCATTAGGTATAACGATAAAAAAAAAAAGTACAATGAAATAAGCCTGATCGAAATAAGCTTCCTGCAAAGAGAAGAATTAATAATTGTCAATTTTTTTCAACTTGTTCAGTCGACATCGGCTGTATTTCTGTTCCTTCATAAAACTAATCATTTTTTTAGGGCGCGTATTACTAACTACTACTAATTGTAAGTTCCTATGAAATAATAATATTCTTAATATTGTTACTGTTAAATGCAATTGTATTTTTAGGCTATTCTATTTCTAAGAGTTGCTACTAAACTAGAGAGAATAATAGGTAGGGGAAGGTCGCCCAAAGCGGGTAAGCTAACATTAAACGCCCAAAAAAGTCACTTTTGACCTCGATAAGCAGATCTTTTTTATATAATCAGATAGAATAGTTATCGAACTTTAAAATGAAAGTTCGCTTAAGAAATGTTTATACGATATTTATTTTTAATAAAGAAAATACAAAACCTCTGCAAAAACCCGCTTTGCCCGTATAGGTATCCTAAAGCGGGTAACCCCCTTTGGGCAAAGCGGGTAAGTACATTATGTATTTAAATACTGTTATTATTTTCTAATATAAACTTTCTTAATCATATAGAACTTAACAATAATATCAGTTAAGTAAAATAAATTGAAAAAAGACAAAAATAATAAATTTATAACAATTAACTGTAACTTTCTTTACAACCTCCATATTGGAATATATTACTTCAGGTGATTCCACATCAAAATCACCACAAACTAGGCAGAAATATTTTTTTTAAGCTTTTTCCCTCATTCCGTCGTAAAAAGAAGATTATTTATTTTTTTTCCTGTTCCAACAGTTTTTTCCATTAAGATGCTTCTATTTTATCTACCCGCTTTGCCCATACCCGCTTTGCCCAAAAAGACTTAATTTTGTTAACTTAGAATAGTTTCAAAATGAAAGCCGATACATGTCTACCTTTTTCTACATTAAAAGTCAAATGATGATAACATAATACGGTAATACCAAAAAGATTACAAATAAAAAGGTTTGTGACTAGTCACAGAATATTTATCGTCAAAATTTTTAACAAAACCAACAAAAAAATTTGATGAAGCTTAACTAGGACATTAAACGACACAAGCGTTCAAGTGCAACTGATTAATATTGGTTGATATTCGGTTAATCTCGGTATACACACGACCTGACAAAAACATTCGATACAACAATATACAAGCGCTTACCCGCTTTAAGAGGGGTACCCGCTTTGGGCGACCTTCCCCTACATTTCATTCAAATTTAGTTATTTGCACAACCACTTGTATAAAAATATTTTTTTATTACTCATGCGGGAGAAGTACTAACTTGGCGCACACATTTCTGTACGCAAAATAGCTGTTTGCTCACTGTACTCTTCCCGCATACTTTTTTGCGTGTGAAAAGTAACTTTCCAAACGCAAATTGACAATAAAACACGCAAAATTTAGTCAAAACACGCAAAGCCGCCTCTTAATTTTTCATTTAATAAATATTTCATAATTATTTCTATAGAAACCACCAACAAAGTAATTTAAACGATAATTAATTCAGAAAAAAAGACGAACACTTAAAAATATTACTTTAAAAAGTAATAAAAATGTCAAAAATAGTAATAATGATAGAAAAAAGTATGTGAGATTCGTAATAAAAAATAGTATGTGCAACTCGTGCGGGATTGTCGATTGCCCCACTCAAGCGAATGAGCGCACTTATTACGTTCGTGCGCTCAACTTCGCTTTCGTGGGCAATCGACAATTTCCCGCACTTATTGCACAATATACTATTACAAAACTGTCAAAACCATATTGCCAAAATGAAACTATTCGCTATATTGGTTTCTCTTTCTAACTGAATAAAAATATCCGATTTTTAACTATTTTAGAAGGAGCCTCAAGACATTCTTATCTTCCTCTTTTCTAAATTTTATGTTTTATTTTAGTTAAAATAGGAAGTACTTTAATATAAAAATCAGTTTAGTAGTAAAATAAAATACGCCTCTATGGTACCAATGATTAGTAGTTGCTACAAACAGACAGGAAGTTACCATTAAGTACTGTTCCAATGTTTTCAATTTCAAATATCATCGAGTGCTTGTGAAACATTACTACGTATGACGATCTTTTGTTCGCATTTAAACATATGCAGTATTCATATGTTTATTTATCGTTCAGCTAAACTGAAACTTCAAGCACTCGATTTCTTTGGTTTGTATGACCAAAATCTAAATGTAAATTAAAAATCATAAAGTAATTGAAAAAATTATCAAACTAGTTTGATGTAATTAAAGAAATTATCAAACTATCCAGTTTGATAATTTTTTCAATCACTGTGATTTTTAATTTACTGTTCCAATGTGTTTAAACGTAATTCTAAGCATGTCTGTAGCAACTACTAATGATTAGTATTAAGCCCATGTAAACAAAGCCTTAGTCTTTAACTCTTTTACTTAATTTTGATCTCAAGTATACGATTACAACAACAATATTATTACTCAAACCAAGTTTAAATATTTGCCCCGTTTTCGATTGTCAGTTTTACCATTATTGTGTACGGAATTTAAAAATTCATTAACCTAAATACGAGAGCTACGTTCGATTTTTTATTTGATCTAATTAATAAAAGGTTTCTACACTATTACCTACACTAAACAATTGTATTTGTATTGAGTACAGTGACCCTACCCTAGCGATGTTAGTTTATAACTAACTATGGGTAATAATAAAACCACTAAAACGTTAATTATGGTGAATAGAAACACAAGTCAATCAACTTTGGATCATATTGTTGTATGCCGTTCTTTTTTTTTTTTAAACAAAAAAAACCTTAAACAGACATTTAAATTTTATAGAACTGTTGTCGGGTACTTGTCCTAATTTCAAATTTTATTATGTTTACTGAATTTCATAGATTAGATCAATTTAAAAAAAAAGTTTGGGATTCCCCTTCAAATTGGTCCCCTCCAAAAAGTGATTCATTAGTCTTTCGCTATGGTCTTTCGTCTTTCTTAATTTTGGTCTTATTTACAGATATTTGCAAGAAAAAAACTGTTTTTATTCACCTTAATATTTTCAAATAGTGTAGCGATGAAAATTTTTAAGAAACATTCAGAAATTCTAGTGAACTCTTAATTTATCAGCCATATGCGAGATATTCCAAAAATTTTAATAGCAATATCAGGTAAATTTCGAAAATTTTTTACATTTTAACAGGAGTCTTACCTTTTCTTGATCTTGGTCACGAGAGGTCTTGGTAATGGTCTTACAAAAAATTCAAGATCAAGACCGACTTAACTTTCAATGACCTTCTAGGGCCGTATTAAAGCACAGGCTACACAGGGTCCGTACCACAAAAAACTATACTTAAAAATTTTAATTAAATTTTGATAATAAGAAAAAGTCTGTGTTTTAATACTGCGGTACGACTAATCTTTCAATCATAAAAGACAATCCTGCGGTTATTTCTTTTAATTTGGCTGAACTCTTCAGTGGACAGTCCTTACAAGAGTTGAGTGAAGTACGCGGTAACTGAGCGATAAAAATTGTTACGGTAAGGACTTAACAGTTAAGCTAAACAAATGTTATTGAACTTTAGTTTCGAAAAAAAAAATTCTGACGGATCCGTGGGGTGCAAACAAAAAAGAAGTTATCAATCAATTCATTTTTTTTTTTTTAAATTATAAGTTTATCTCTCTCTGAGACTCAGGCTCAAGTGGAACTAATACGATTTGCAGTTCCTAAGGGTCTACAGATCGTAAATATGACTTTGTCTAAATCAATTCACAGACCTATTTGAGACTGATTTTTCCCTAGAGTAATAGAGGCACAGCAACTATCTCTATCATGAAATCTGCAGTGTGCACTTTTGTGTACCTTAGGCAACTTAGTAGTCACTTTCTCACTGGCACTCGATGAGTGCAGGTCAATTAAAACACAATGGATTTGATTGTTATTGGCATTGTTACGTCCCCACACGGAGCGTAGTGGTATCATACATATGTATGCGAAGTACGGTCACGTGACAGCCACTACTACCAATGATTACTAACACAAATACACAATATCGCATCAATACAAAGTAAACACCGTGCACGTATATAACATATTTTCTATCTCTTACTGGTTACACTGGTTCCAGTAGTATAGAGATAGATATTTTGTCTCTATTACTCTATGGATTTTTCTAGCAAACTCCATAAACGAATTTTTTCACTACATATTACAAATATTTTCTAAATCGAATCACTAACGTTTTTTACTCATTTCAAACTGTGAAAAAAAACAAGCATTAATATATGTTTGAGAATTTCAATAATATCTAAACTATTCTAAACAATGTCTTTGTATAATGAAGGCCGCTGAAACAACATAAATGCTTGCTACGTACGTTACTGCAATAAATACGTTTGTAATGAACAAACCGTTTACATTTTATTATTATTATTATCACTGTTATTGTTTTAAGTGATCGCAGTGCTGGCATTTCAAGTGCATTTTCTTCATTGGATTGATGATTGCAGAAATTGCTGCAAATATTCAATTTATTGTTCATTTATCACTCGATATTACACGTCTTGGACAATTATTAATCACATAATTTCAATGATCATATGTTGATGAGTAAAGAGAAGTTTAAGCTGCGTATTAGCGAATTTCCATTCTGGAAATTCAGCTATTACAGCCGGTGTCATGACGCGACTTGAGCCCGGGACTATGGCAGAAATTTGTTTTGAGGTCCCTAGAACCCAAAAATAACATTCACTAAAATTTATATATATATATATATATATATATATATATATATATATATATATACGTATATATGTATGTATTTATGTATTAGCACGATAACTCTCGAACGAAATGTCCTAGGTTTACGAAATTTGGTGACAACGTTGGAAGTCCAAAAATCTTGGATGAGTTCTTCAGCCAGACACGTCGGATGCCAGGAACATGGTTTTTGTTCTTGCAAAAAATTAGTTTTTTGCCAAAATTTGCTATAATTTAAAAGATTTTGCCACATTTTTTTACACCATTGCAAAGACGGCAAAAAATCACATAAAAAAGGTTTTTGAACTATTTTTCTAGGTTAGCTAGTTTTTGAGAAAATAAGAAAAAAAGTCAGTAAATTTGAGAAAATAAAAGTCAGTAAATTTGAGAAAATAAGAAAAAAAGTCAAAGTTTTGAACAGTTCTGGACCCACCATTCGATTTTTTTGAGCGACCTCAAGGAGGAGGTCACTTACCACTTCAAAAATGAAATACACTAGATATGATAATTTTCAGGTCATTGACACTTCAAAATATTACAAACGCACTATATATATATATATATATATATATATATATATATATATATATATATATATATATATATATATATATATATATATATGTTCGCACGATAACTCAAGTACGAAATATCCTATTATTAAGAAATTTCTTGAAAACGTTGGAAGTCCAAAAATGTTGAATAGGTATATTATATATATATATATATATATATATATATATATATATATATATATATATATATATCCTTACTAATATTATAAATGCGAAAGTGAGTTTGTTTGACTGGCTTTCACGCCTCAACAGCTTAACCAATCAACTTGAAACTTTGTACAGACGTTGCTTGCGGGCCAGAGACGGTTATAGGCTACTTTTTATCTCGGGAAAATATTTCATTCCCGTGGGAAAATGCATAAAAATAACAACAGCTGACTATTAAAAAACGGATAAATGATTTCAAACTTTGTATATTGCTAACAGAAGGGATGAGAAGGGACACAAACTACTTTATACCCCGGGAAGTTTCTCGTGGGAAATTTCATTCCTGTGGAAAAATATCTAGGTCACTTAGTAAACATATATATAAATGTGTCCGCACGATAACTCAAGAACGAAACATCTTATATTTAAGAAATTTCGTGAAAACGTTTACGGGGTTTTGGACATTTTTCGTGAAAAAAATTTGGCGGAATGAGGCGGAAAAATCACATAAAGAAGGTTTTTTCTATTTACAATTACTCTATATCAACTAGTTTCCGAGAAAAACGTACTTTTGTAAATGAAAATTCGCTGTTGTGCAGGATGCTGCGACAGGGGTATTAGAGTCTTTTATTTTCATTTATTTCCGTTATAATTAAAATAATTTAACTGTGTGTCATTCGTTTCCCGGCTTACCGTCACTAATCCGCAACGTGTGTCGTTGTAATCGTGAGAATTTGAAATGAATAAATAAAAATTATAATATTATTTAATCAGGTAGTAATAATTTTCTGTTTTCTTTTTTTTTGCCCCGTTTTTTAATATCTCGGTACATCTTAACCAATTAACGCTGGGGAGATATACATTTCTTATCAGGGTTTTCGTCCATAACTGCAACGGGTTAGTTAATACCCCTGTCACAGTATCCTGCATAACATAGAGAATTTCCAGTCACAAAAATTACTCTTTCTGGAAAACTCGCTTACCTATGATAATGGTTCAAATCCAATCCTATGTACGTATCCTATGTGATTTTTTGAGTTCTTTGCCATAGTGTAAAAAAAATTCGACAAATTTTTAAATTTGGCAAATTTTTGAAAAAAAAAAAACACATTTTTTTGAGGTTCTTGGTCTAACGGAAGAACTCATCCAAGATAATTTGGGCTTCCAACGTTTTCATCAAATTTCGTAAAAATATGATAGTGTAAAAAAAATTCGAATAACTTTTAAATTTGGCAAATTTTTGAAAAAAAAATCCACATTTTTTTGAGGTTCTTGGTCTAACGGAAGAACTCATCCAACATAATTTGGGCTTCCAACGTTTTCATCAAATTTCGTAAAAATATGATAGTGTAAAAAAAATTCGAAAAACTTTTAAATTTGGCAAATTTTTGAAAAAAAAAACACATTTTTTGAGGTTCTTGATCTAACGGAAGAACTCATCCAACATAATTTGGGCTTCCAACGTTTTCATCCAATTTCATCTTGGGCTTGCAAAAAGTGCAAGTCCAGGGACAAAAGTGTTAGATCAAAAGACTGATTTGATTCATTACCACTAATCGGCACCCAAGAGGGGGACACTTTAATATTCTTACCAGTATTCAAGCATTATTTTTCTGTGTTGGCATTTTCCCACGATTATGATACATCAGCCAAGGATTTTGATAGACGATTGTTCATCAAAATTTAAAAATAAACTGTGGACAGTGCCTGGAGAAGTACAGCTGACAGGCCCGTCGAGACGTGGGGTAGCCGGAGTTGTAGCTCTGGGGTCTGGGCTGGAAGAATGGGTCTGTAACAGTCGGAGGGGTCCGGAAAAAAGTAAAACATTTTTTTTTCTCTTCGCCACTTTTTATTTTAGGGAGAAATTTTTAAGAAATGTGCTTCATTCCCGAGGCCTCTCTATGGCCCTTACGGCTGACCTAATCAGGCCTTAAGATTTAAAATGGGTGTAGTTTAATAAGTTTTCATGGCATTGTTAAGACTTTTCGATTAAAGTTACAGACTTAAAAATAAGATTTTGTTTAATTATGAAAGTTGTGCCTTTGGTAGCATATTTTTAAAACTCATGAGAAATATTCAAAAGGAGCACATTAATCAGCAATGAATTTTAGTCGCGCGACGAATTAGATAATATCACATTTTTCTATTATTTTATACTCCCAAATGTCTAGAAATTCTTAGTTATGGTCCATTTCACTAAAATTTAACCATGCTTCATTACTTTGAATTTAAATAATTTCCGTTTTTTTGGCCTTATCTGTTTCATTATTGCATTTACGTAAATTTTAAATTTGCAGTTTGTTTTTAGAAAAGAATAGACGATTAATTTGTTTCGAATATAAGAATTATTTAATTTTTTAACGATAACTCATGATCAATTGTATTTGAAATGAGGTATACATCAACTAAACACTAGACTTTGTCCTAGAAAAACAAATTCAAATTACTTCTAATATATGTTGAACACTTGGTATTTCAAAAAATTTTTGTTAAACTGTACTTTTATGTCCATAAAACTGATCTGAAACATTAATACAACGTTAATAAAAAGATCTCTGGTTGTACGACAAATTAATATTTAGCTATTTTGTTATCCTTATCGTTACTGTGGTATCGTATACCAATGTTAATATTATAAATGTTCAGCGTTGCAGATTTCAAACAGAAAATAACCCACCCTAACTTGTTTTTAAATAACACCCTTCAAAAATTTTGTACCTGCCACGAACAGATACACTATAAATTCAATACGAACTGAGCATACAAAGTGGAGCTACAGCGTGGTACGCTAAAGGACCGAACAGACTAGTCCGACACACCGTAACAGCAATAAAGTAATTATATTGTATACTTGATGTAAGAGCTAAAATGTGATAAATTGATCAAAGCATGTATTAAATTAAGTGTTGTTGAAATCCAATACCTACTTGATTTTAATTGTATTCAGAAATTATTACCTACTTGAAGTTTGGGTGCAATAAAATTATATGACTGTGACGGTCGGCCGTACCAGTCTGTCCTCACATTTAACATCTTTACTTGTCCTTGTAAATATCTGAAGGGAAATATAATAAATTTAAGTGAAAAAAAAAGTTTTTAAATCAAGCTTTTATTTAAAATTAAAAAATCTAAAATAACTTTTGAGTGAAGTTTAAAGCCACAGAGTACAGAGGTACAGCAACTATCTCTATCATGAAATCTGCAGTGTGCACTTCTGTACACGTTAGGCTACTTAGTAGTCACTCTCTCAGTAGCAGTCGATGAGTGTAGGTTAATCACAAAACAATTAATTTGATTGTTGTTGGTATTGCTACATCCCCACACGGAGCCATATACATGCGTTGTGGCATCATACATATGTATGCGAAGCACGGCCACCACCATCTCCAAATATTTACACAAAGACAGTTTCCCGACAAAAACAAAGTAAACCCAGTGCACGTATATAAGATATTTTCTATCTCTTACTGGTTACACTGGTTCCAATAGTATAGAGATAGATATGTTGTCTCTACTTCTCTATGTTTAAGGCAATGTGTAACATAATTTATAAAAACTTGAGACGTTATTATTAATTATTTCCGTTTCAGATGTAAGTAGTTACTTTAAGTATACTTATCAGTAGTTACTAAACTTAGCTAAACGCCTCAAGGTTTTATAAATTAAGTTGCACATTGCTTCAAACTACACTCAAAAGTTATTTTATACTTATTAAAGTAATTTTTTTACCTATATTTTAATCGATTTTTTCACCCCCCTAATGCTAATCAAACATAACTATGGACACTAAAAATTGCAATGTACAATCAATGGACAATAGTTGACAGTTCGAAATGTCAAAAAAGTTGCATAAAACTAAAAATCAACAATAAATTGAAGACTGGACTTCAAAAATAGGCTGTGCCAAAAAAAAATACCCTTGTCGCAGCATCCTGCATAACATAGCGAATTTCCGTTTATAAAAGTTAGTTTTTCTTGGAAACTCTTTCCAATGATGTAAAAAAAATTGGTAAAAACTTTTAATCTGTAGCAAATTTTGGCAAAAAACTAATTTTTTTCACGAAAAATGCCATGTTTCCGGTATCGAACGTGTCTGGCTAACGAACTTGTCCAACGGTGTGGGACTTCCAACATTTTCACCAAATTTCGTAAGCCTAGGACATTTCGTTCGAGAGTTATCGTGCGGACATATATATATATATATATATATATATATATATATATATATATATATATATATATATATATATATATATATATTATTAATTTAGTGAATATTATTTTCGGTTTCTAAGGACCCCAAAACAAATTTCTGCCATAGTCCCGGGTTCAAGTCGCGTCATGACAGTGGCTGTAATAGCTGAATTCCATTCTGGAAATTCGCTAAAAATGAAATTTTAGCATGTTGTCTAGACTGTTGGCATTTACATTCCTTTTTTGGGTCTAACTCAATTTTTTTTTTGGCACTTAGCCTGTATTTGAAGTGCAGCCTTCAATTTTAGTTTTGGGCAGAATTTAGGATAAAGCTAGTTATACAATACTTTAGTTATACAATACAATAAATTAGCAAGTCTTGTACAAATTTTAATTGCAAGATTTGACCTAAACAAACTAACATTGCAAGTTAAAAAATTATTATTTTAAAGTTTTAATACCACTGTATTTCATTGTGTACCTAACTAACTGTAATTTACACGTTGGCACAAAACCGCAGCGCAGGACAATTAATAATTTCCTTGGTTACGATAACGACATCTGTTTAGCGACCAAGTAATAACCAAGTCAATTTTTTTTACTTTACTTTTACTTATTTATTAAGATAATAGGATAACCTGTTTCTAAAAGCATCATTTTATGGTGCAATCATTTTATAGTGGCTTGAAAATTACATGTCTCTTCCTATCCTGTCAAAAAATATCCTGTAACAACTCTCCGAGGATATCCTAATAAATATTACAGCATTCGTATATAAATAAAACTGATGTACAATTTCTCATGGTTTCCTGTATGTATTTCGATTTAAAAAGGAGCCACCTGCCGCAAATTGTTTCAGTCAATACTATTCAAAATTTTACATCATTTCTAACACGTTCAGTCCCTTAATCGACTACATTTAACCAATTCATTATAAATCGAATTATGTATCGCATTATCAAATTCCAAAAAACAATATATTGCAAAGAAACTTGTGAAAAATCACTACATTTTTATTTCATCAATCCGCTACATTACTCATAATGTGATAAGAAATTTTTTCATAAAGTCATTTTGAAATACGTTGCATTTCAGTATCTATTATGCAATAGTATATTGTGCAATAAGTGCGGGACATTGTCGATTGCCCACGAAAGCGAAGTTGAGTGGGCAATCGACAATTCCGCACGAGTTGCACATACTATTTTTTATTACGAATTTGACATACTTTTTTCTATTATTATCACTATTTTAGACATTTTTATTACTTTTTAAAATAATATTTTTAAGTGTTTGTCTTTTTCTTCTGAATTAATTATTGTTTAAATTACTTTGTTGGTGGTTTCTATAGAAATAATTATGAAATATTTATTAAATGAAAAATCAAGAGGCGGCTTTGCGTGTTTTATTGTCAATTTGCGTGTGGAAAGTTACATTCCGCACGCAAAAAAGTATGTGGAAAGAGTACAGTGGACAAACAGCTACTTTGCGTACAGAAATGTGTGCGCCAAGTTAGTACTTCTCCCGCATGAGTAATAAAAAATATATCTTACAATGCAAATTTCACGTTGCAAAATGGTTAAGATAAGATAAAAATTATTTACATTTTTTATGTTATTGTACATTTTCTGTGATGATTTTATTGATTTAAAGTATTTACCGTACATTAAGTTTATGTTTGCATGATGCAATTTCGAAATTTTGTACAACTTATTATCTACGTGCATATGGAGAAACATAGAAAGGTGTCGACATTAATATAGTATGAAGGGTACAGGATAAAAACTTGATACTTGCATTTTTTGGGATTTTATGCTTTTTCATTCAATTGCAAAATATATTACACTGCCTATTCGTTTATTAATACAGGTGCGAGAAAGGAAAAAATAAGTTTCGTAGTCTTTTTAAGAAAGAAAGAAACATATTTTTTATTTTTTTAAAGTAATATCATTTAAACACATCATTTAATATACAGCGTGATTCATGTAATAAGCATGTAATGCAGTATGTCTTAATTACGAAATAAGAAATACAAAAAATATATTTTGTATTTTTTTTGTATTTTTTTAAATCTGGTTAGTGATTACTAAATATTTTACATTAAAATGTACTGCAAAAATACATATTATTTGTATTATACTTACATATACACACAGAAATCGCAATTCAATTTCAAATTTTTAGTTAAAAGAAGAAAGAAATATAATTTCATTTCTATTTATTCTAGTGGCGGATTTACCGATAAGTGCCGCTCTAGGCTCAGTGAAAAATGCCGCCCCTGAAAATCTAAAAAAAAAACTTGCCGCCCTGTTTGCCAAATTTGCCGCCCCTAAAATCGGCCGCCCTTCTTAAAAAACGTGTGGCGAGCAAAAAAAAAAACTTCAAATTCAACATTTTGCCGCCCTTCTTAAAAAACATAAGTGACGAACAAAAAAAAAAAGCCTACTCAGCCTGCTAGTTAATCCGTCACTGATTTATTCAAAGTGTATTAGCATACGAATAGTTCCTGTAATAATTTAGAAATTGTATAAATATGAAATCCATGAAAAAAATATGAATTATTATAGAAGTTTTAATTTTATGAAATGACGATTGTGTATCAATCAAGTTCTTTTCCTATACTCTTCACGTTTTAAATTATACATAAAATTCATAGCTATTTTTTTAAAATGATTAATTGAACAGATTATCATTTTTATTTGAATATAATTGTAGCCAGAGTTTTAATATAAAAAATTTTAAAAATTACCATTCTTATTTTGCTTTTTAATTCATCAATTAATTAGTAACGCGAAATGACTAATCAATAGTGCATATATTATTACTCTGTAAACTGTTCGTTATAGAAAGTAAAATTTCTGTTCATACAAACAAAACTTTACTCATAGTCAGAAAACGATAATATGATGGATTTTATTTATATAGGCGACATCAGTCACGTATGCAATATACCAGTGGTTCTCAACCGATGGATCGTGATTGACGGGTCGCGAATTTCCTGTTCTTAATTATTACACATTGAAAATAATGGTATAGCGTAACAGAAAAGTCACATCCGGAAAATACGTTACATTTCCTATATGAATTTAACTATTTTTACCGGAAAAATGTAAATGTCACGTTCAAATTACTCGAATTTCACTAATAGATTCAATTTTTTTAGCCATTAAATTAAAATACCCCTATCGCAGCATCCTGCATAACATAGCGCATTTCCGTTTATAAAAATTAGTTTTTCTCGGAAACTAGTTGACATAGAATAATAGTTTAAAGACCTTTTTTATGTAATTTTTTCTCTTCTTTTAAATGGTGTTAAAAAATTTCTTAATAATTTTTGAATAAGTGGAAATTTTGGCAAAAAACTAATTTTTTTCAAGAACAAAAATCATGTTCCTGATATCCGACGTGTCTGGCTGACGAACTCATCCAAGGGTTTGGGACTTCCAATGTTTTCACCAAATTTCGTAAAAATTGGATACTTCGTTCGAGAGTTGTCGCGCGGACACACACACACACACACACACACACATATATATATATATATATATATATATATATATATAAATTTTAGTGAATATTATTTTCGGTTTCTAGGGAGCTCAAAACAAATTTCTGCCATAGTCCCGGGCTCAGGTCGCGTCATGACAGTGGCTGTAATAGCTGAATTTCATTCTGGAAATTCGCTAAAAGGAAAAAAATTGGACTTGGTGACGTCATTATACCAAATTTTTTAAAAACTCCAAAAACCATAATTTTGATAACAGAAATATTTAATAATTTGAGAACAGAAATTATTAAACTACATTTACTGAAAGATACGGCTATTTTGATCTAAAAAATTGTTTATAGTGGCAATTTTGCTAATTAACTGTAAAAATTCATCCAGCGATTGAAAACTTACGAAAATGGATTGGCTGTGAATTGAACCCAGGATCTTTTGATAACTAGTCAAACGCCTTCCCAACTAGATCACCGATCCTCGTTGTAACGTCGCAAACGTGGGAAAAGATCTCACTACGGTGTTATTTTGCGATGCACAGAGGATGGTAAACTTTCCAGCGTGGGTTCGGTTTTTCTTCTCCAAGACGAATAGTTTTTTCACAAATAAAACACTTTTAATTGGTTTTTTAGTTGATTAGTTTATTGAATAAATGTAGAAAACTTGTATAAAAATAATTTTCTTATATAATTTTATAAATTATAAATTTTTTAAGTATAAAAAATAATGCGCAGTTGTTCCACTGGCGAGGATTCTGATGTTGTTCGTTTTAATATTACCTTACAACTAACTTGAAACAAGTTATATCCTTATTCTTAAAACAAGCGTTCCTTAATTTCATTTCCAAGAATCGAAAGAAAGTTCTATTGGTTTCTATATAGAGATAGAAATATTTGTATACATTAACTAGAAAGAAATAATAAGTGTTGTTTTGAAGTATTCCTTTATGTCACCACCTGGTACGACAGAAATATTCAAGTGATGCTTAACCCTGATTGGTTGTTGCATCTCTGGTGTCCAAACGTGACCACAGCACCAACAGTTCTTTCTGTTAAAAACTTGACAAAAGTCATAGTCTGTTCGTTTAGGCAATCTACACTACAGATATGTATTATTATCTGCAGCGCTAATCATTATTTGAGTTTTTATGATAAAATTTTGTGTTATATAATAAAATTTATTTTTACTAGAAAGTTTTGATGAAAATTTGTTAATTTTTCACCTGCGCCTGTACCATGGTGGTTACATATCCCCCCCTCAAAAATTTCTATGGGAGAGTGAAACTCGAAATAGAAATTTTTGATCAAAACTCAAAAATTTCGAAATTTCTTGGAAAAATTTTTTTTTTTTTTTTTTTTTTTTTTTTTTTTTTTTTTTTATAAAATTAAGTAAAATTGAAAAATTTTTAATAAAGTTTTTTCATTGAGTAACAAAAATATATAAGATAAATGTAGGGAGCAATGACCTTTAATAATATTATTATAGAAATGATAAAAATTTGATTTTAATTAGAAAATTTTAATGAAGTCATTTTGCTACCTTCATTTTCACAAAGATTTAACATTCTTTAAACAAAATAATAAATATAAATTCTTAATTAAAGTTCATAAAAGTTTGTTTTATTTTAATATGCACTTTGGTTTTAATCACTATCACAAGTATTTTAAATAAATATTTTTTAATTTTAAGGTATTATGTTAGTATTAGTTTGGTTGAGCGAATATTCTTACTAATACAAATAAAATATAATAATACATTAGTTTTTTAATTTTCTTTGAATCACATCTAAGTATCAAAATTAAATATAGGTGATTATAAAGTCATCATTCGTATATTTGTCATCTGTTTAACTAAAGAAATGTAAAAATTTTAATGAAAATTTAATAATATTTTGTAGATTTATTTTTTTTTTTTTTATTCTTTAAAAGGTTTAAGATGTATCGCATTATACACACCTTTTATTATATTTGAATCTGGGTAATAAAGAATGTATGCATTTATATTTTTTATTCCACCTACTAAAAAGGGTCCACAATAGAGTAAATTAAATTTTTTAACAATTTTGTTCCTAGCTGAGGAACGTGTATGAGTTTTAAGCAAAACCTTATCACCTATATGATAAGTTTTTGTGTAATGTAAATTATGACGTAATTTTCTTTTATTACCTTTTTCAATAGTATTATTCAATGCTAACTGCCGAATTTGTTGCAAATTAGATTGATCATTTTGAGGAAAAGAAATAAGGCGTGTTATAGGGTTAGGAGGTTTATTTCCAAAAAGTAATTCATAAGGTATAAATTGAGTAGTATCATGAGGTGTGAAATTTAAACAATTTTCGATAAAAGTTAAATAATCTGTCCACGAACTATGTTTTTTATGACAATATGTTCTAAATAATCTATTTAATTCACGGTTTACACGTTCTTCCGGATTTGCTCGCGGATTGTAAACGCTAATTGTATAAACGTTAATTCCAGCATTTTTAAGAGTATCTTGCCAAATTGGAGATACAAATTGACTTGCATTATCGCTATAAATATTTTGCATTTTACCTATATTGGGTATAAAATGCTTAACAACTCTGTCAACACATTGTTGAGCAGTTGCACCCTTTAATGGATATAGTTTTACAAATTTTGAATAGTTATCCTTAATTATAAAAATCATGTTAAATCCAAATTTTCCTTTAGGTAAAGGACCATATAGATCCACAAAACAGTCCTTAAGAGGATATTCTGATATAATATTTTGTAAAGGACCTTGTGTAAAATAATTTGGAACCTTACATTTTTGGCATATATTACAACTTCGTAAATTTGACTCAACACGACGATAAATATTTTTAATGAAAAAATATTGTTTTAAATATTCAGTGATTTTACGAGACGAAAAATGACCTAAATATTTATGGAAAAATTGTATTATTTCATTTATTTTATTTTCAGGTAGATAAATTTGATAATTGTAAGGGAAGTTGGTATTTCTATGAAAAAGTATACCATTATGTACCATAAACCGGTTTTGATATTCTTGAATATTGTTAATTATGTTTTTACAAAAAGGGTCAACATGTTGGTACCTGCGAATGTTATTAGCAAATTTTTCAAGAAATTTATTTTGAAAATCAAGTTTTAAAATATTACATTTAACTGAAATGTTTGTAGAAAAATTATTATTTATAGATAAAGAATTTATCATTAAGTTCGTTTGATTTGATATATTATTTAAGGTATATGGATTTCGAGAGAAAAAATCTGCTATAAAATTTTGTTTTCCAGGAATATATTCAATAGTGAAATTGAATTCACTTAAAGCTAAGAACCAACGTAAAATTCTATTATTTGTTATTTTTGCTTCATGTAAAAATGATAATGATTTGTGATCACTACGAACTATTACTTTGTGACCTAAAATGTAATGTCGAAGTTTGTTGAAAGTAAAAACTAGACTTAATAATTCTCTTTCGGAAATAGTATAGTTCAATTCAGAAGTTGTTAAAGCGCGTGAAACAAACGAGATTGGATTATACGTATTATCATCATTGATTTGATATAGACAACCACTTAAAGCTTTGTCAGAAGCATCTACATCTAAATAGAAAATTTTGTTAAAATCTGGAAATTTAAGCATAACTGACTTTGCAAATAATGATTTTAAAGTATTAAACGTTTTTTGTTCTTCACTTCCCCAATTCCAAATTGAGTTTGCTTTTAATAAATGCGAAAATTTAGAAGTTAATTCACTAAAATTAGGAAAAAATCTACGATAAAAATTCATAATACCTAAAATTGATTGTAAAGATTTAATATTAGTGGGAGGTTGCAATTTTAAAATAGCTTGAACCTTATCCTCACATAAACTAATACCATTTTCAGAAATTTTATGACCCAAAAATTTAATTTCTGTTTTGAAAAAGTTACATTTAGAAAAATTGATGGTTACACCAGCATTAAAAAGTTTATTTAATACTATCTCAACATGTTTAAGGTGAGATTCAAAATCGTCAGAGCCAATGACTATGTCATCGACAAAGACATGACAAAAATCGTTTATGTCACTTCCCAAAATTTGATCAATACATTTTTGAAATATACCAACGGACAAATTTATCCCGAAGGCTAAACGGGTAAACTGATAACATTTGCCGTTAAATAAAAATCCTGTGTATTTTTTACTATCTGGGTGTAATTGGATTTGCCAATAACCCGAAATTAAGTCAATAGAAGTGAAAAATTGTTTTTTCTGAAATTTTCCTAGGATATATTCAATAGAAACTGGCGTTTCTCGGTCCGGTATTACTATTTGATTGATATTCCTACTATCTAAAACAATTCGGATTTGCCCATTTGGCTTAATTACTGTATGCAAAGGACTTATATAAGAAGTATATGACCTTTCTATAATTTTCCATGATAAAAGTTTATCTATTTCCTTTTGAACTGCGGGCAAACGCGAATAAGGTATAGGATAGCATTTTGACGAAAATTCTTTATGTTCTCGAATTTTGAATTTACAATAAAAGTTTTTTACTAACCCTGGTTTGGTAGAAAAAATGTTTTTAAATTTATTAAGCATCGATAAGATTTTATTTTGTTCGATTTTAGATAAATGAGTTAAATTAGAAATTGAATTTATAACGTCGTCAAAGGGTGTAATATATTCATTGTCGTCAAAGGGTTTAAATGAAAGATTATTAATTTTATAAAATTCTTCCGTATTAAGATTTTGTTCTTTGTAAACAATACTTTTAATGTTTGAAATTAACATATTACTGGATTTAATATCATTAGATGAGATTTGTGAAATGAATTTAATTTCATGTATTTTACTATCAATTTTAAGTAACAACGACTTATTGAAAATATTTATACTAGCGTAATATTTTTGTAAATATTCCATACCGAGAATCGCTTCGACAGCTAAATCTGGTACGATAAGAAAATTTAAGGGTATTATAATATTATTGTAACTAAATTCAATAAAAGTTTGTTTATCAATAGTTTTAGATTTTTTGTTTGTCGCAGTAACTACCTGACATTTTATTGTAGGTATTACGGGCAATGGTTTATTTGTATTTTTAATATGAATTTGATTTAATTTATCAAATGTTTTATCATTTAGAACCGTAATAACGCTTCCAGTGTCTATTAAAATATTGATAAAAGTGTCAAAAAAGTTTACTTTAATAATTGGCAAAATATCGTTAGAGATTTTTGTATTTGAAAAACGATTTTGATTATTCTCTTCCGTTAGATCACCAAAATGATCGTTTGAAAAAAATACTACAAAGGAATGTACCCCCAATATTGTAACAATTCTCAGAATTGAAATTGTTAACATTACTATCTAATAAATTAATTTTATTATTAACAAAAAGATTGTCATTCTTAACATTTTTACTAATATTCTTTTCATTAATTTGAAAATTGTCATCTATTAAGGTTGATTTCCTTATAGATGTTCTATTTAGTTTTCCCAATCATAAGAAAATTCAGGGAATTTTGGATTTATTGGACCAATCGCACTGGTAGTACCAGTGGCGTGATCCCCGTTATTCGTGCTAACACTATGTGTAGACGAACACGGTTCCTCATTTGAAAAAGTTACTTTAGATTTTTTAAATTTATCAGTTTTCCAACTTTTATTTCTATCTAAATATTGATTATTACTAGTTACATTACCCCAACCATTATTTTCTGAAGTTGTAGGATTATTTTTAGAAATAGGACTATTTGGACGGTTATAATTTGAAGCATTTGGATTAATAGGAACGTTACGATAAGGAGTTTTACTGTAATGATTATCGAATTCCTTTAATTCATCATAAAGTTGTTTAATAGTTAAACAATTTTTTAAAATTCTACGCGTTTCAAAATCAAAATGTTCTATAAAAATTTCAATAAATGTTTTTTCAGGTATTTTGTCACTTAGATGTTTGATTCTTTTATACCAATAAAATAAGTGTTGTACATATTTTTGTTTAATAACAACAGATTTACCCTGATTAGAATAAAATTCTATCAGTATTTGATTTTGAATTTTACTATTCCAATATGTATCTAAAATCCAATTTTTTAATTGTTCAAATGTTAAAATAGAATCTTCAAATAATATTAAAGTATTTTTAATAGTATCAGTTAATTTAGATTTTGTATATAAAATTTTATCATTTTCAGAAAAATTTGTTTCTTTAAAATAATATTCTAATGAATTTATAAAATCAAGAGGATGCAAATAATTTATATTTCCATTAAATTCAGGAATATTAAAAAGATTATGAGTATTATTATTGAAAAAACTAATATTAGATAGATTATTATTTGGCAAAACAGTATTATTAATATCATTAATGTTAATAGATTCAAAAGTATTGATTTTCTTTTCTAAAATATCAATAGATTTTAATATAATATCATATTTCTCAAAAATATTTGTAATTTCAGTTTCGTTTTTTGTTAAATGTTCCTTAATACTGGAAATTTGTTGGTTAATAACTTTTGTTTGTTCATTATAAGCATCAAATTTTTGATTATTAATGATTTCGATATCATTAATTTGTTTAATAGTTTCAGAGTTTGTATTTTTACATTGCAAAGAACAATTGTTAATTTTTTCTTCTAAAGAAATTTTAATATTTGTTATTTCAGTTTTTAATTCATTTTTTAATTCGCTCAAACCGTTATGAACTTCTGTTTTAAGTTCGTGTTTGAAATTATTTAATTCGTTAGTAAATTTTAAGAAAAATGCATTAAACATACCGGTTATTTCACCTTGAAAGTTTTGTTGAGACGACGTTGCACCAGAAGGCCGCACGCTGATCATCTCCTCCATAGATTCACGAAGTTGATCTTCTGTTTTCGTAGAAGATGCTTCCGCTTCAAATATTGTTTCACTGAGGGCGTTTTCTTCGTTGTCCATTGTAATGTTGTAGTAAATGATTGTTGTTTCGAATGAAATTCCTTGAAGAAGTTGTCCACCAAAATTCGTATACTTCTTTTCTTCTCTTTTCACGTAGATTATTCGTCGGAAAATTTATTTTCCACTGACAGGGATGCCAATAATTATGTAACGTCGCAAACGTGGGAAAAGATCTCACTACGGTGTTATTTTGCGATGCACAGAGGATGGTAAACTTTCCAGCGTGGGTTCGGTTTTTCTTCTCCAAGACGAATAGTTTTTTCACAAATAAAACACTTTTAATTGGTTTTTTAGTTGATTAGTTTATTGAATAAATGTAGAAAACTTGTATAAAAATAATTTTCTTATATAATTTTATAAATTATAAATTTTTTAAGTATAAAAAATAATGCGCAGTTGTTCCACTGGCGAGGATTCTGATGTTGTTCGTTTTAATATTACCTTACAACTAACTTGAAACAAGTTATATCCTTATTCTTAAAACAAGCGTTCCTTAATTTCATTTCCAAGAATCGAAAGAAAGTTCTATTGGTTTCTATATAGAGATAGAAATATTTGTATACATTAACTAGAAAGAAATAATAAGTGTTGTTTTGAAGTATTCCTTTATGTCACCACCTGGTACGACAGAAATATTCAAGTGATGCTTAACCCTGATTGGTTGTTGCATCTCTGGTGTCCAAACGTGACCACAGCACCAACAGTTCTTTCTGTTAAAAACTTGACAAAAGTCATAGTCTGTTCGTTTAGGCAATCTACACTACAGATATGTATTATTATCTGCAGCGCTAATCATTATTTGAGTTTTTATGATAAAATTTTGTGTTATATAATAAAATTTATTTTTACTAGAAAGTTTTGATGAAAATTTGTTAATTTTTCACCTGCGCCTGTACCATGGTGGTTACATCGTCAAGCACCGATTTATAGCGATAATTCTGCTAATTAACTGTGTATTTTACATTAAAATTGTTTATTTGGTTGATACGCTTAACCTAAAAAGTTTTAAACATTTTTAAGTGTGTACAGCAACTTTATATCTCCCTCATATGCAGTGCCGTCTGTAACTATCCGTTTCAAGAGGAAATATATTTATTTTATTGATTATAATAAAAGTAACACGATTTTTATATTATAATAAAAATATATTGATTTTTTTTTATTTTATAAGCATATCAATTAAATAATTCTAATATTATTAATTCAAATGTATTTGTTTGAATCTTACTACGAAGTCTCATTTTAATAATACAATTATTATGATTACTAATATGAAATCACATAGTTAAAATATTTATAATTAATATAAAATCCTTAATTACATCCGCTTTTCCCTACATAATACATTTAAATAATTTACTGAAGTTATTGAAGACTTCTGTTCTGTTTACATCATGTGACACCGCAGTGTGTATTAAGCGATTCCGTTTCCGGAACTTGAAAAAAGTACATATGAATAGTGTACTGAAGCAAATATTTCAGAGACTTCGAAATAGAATGGAGAATTCATTTATTCTTTCTAAAATGAATCAAATTTTACCAAAATATTGTTAAAAATTTATTTAGATAATGTACAGGGATTTTTGGAGGTCATCAAAGAACAAAAAAAAAAAATGATGCAACTGGTGTTATTTTCGTTAAGAGCACATCTTCAGGCGCAATCTGTATTTAAAAAAAAAAAAGAAAAAAAAAACTAGCAATAAAGTGCAAAAATCGAAAATGTATGCCAAAATTATTAAAAATCTACCAAAATTTCCAAAAGAAATTATTAGAACAATTCATCTTATGACGTCATCAACTGCATTCGACAGCTTTTCCGCTACAAAGTCTTTAATCAAAGAAGTATTAGATTAATTGTTCATTAGTTTTCGAAAATTCGAAGCGGTTTATTCTGTTCAAAATGAGACACATTGTAGTATCTACTATTAAAACCGATCAAGAGCGAGTCGAGCTCGCGCAATCAGGGTTTCGTACGAGAATTTTGTCAACAAACAGTCAGTCAGTAAACTAAACATTACGTAGATTCTATATATATTTTTTATTACTCATGCGGGTGAAGTACTAACTTGGCGCACACATTTCTGTATGCAAAATAGCTGTTTGCCCACTGTACTCTTCCCACATACTTTTAAAAAAACAAACAAACAATAAAACACGCAATATTTAATCAAAACACGCAAAGCCGCCTCTTGATTTTTCATTTAATAAATATTTCATAATTATTTCTATAGAAACCACCAACAAAGTAATTTAAACATTAATTAATTCAGAAAAAAAAGACAAACACTTAAAAATATTATTTTAAAAAGTAATAAAAATGTCAAAAATAGTGATAATAATAGAAAAAAGCATGTGAAATTCGTAATAAAAAATATGTAGTATGTGCAACTCGTACGGGATTGTCGATTGCCCATTCAAGTGAATGAGCGCACTCACTACGTTCGTGCGCTCAACTTCGTTTTCGTGGGCAATCGACAATTTCCCGCACTTATTGCACAATATACTATTTTTTTGAAGTATGACAAAAATATGGTCTTATAATTTTCAAGAAAACAATTTTTTTTCAAACTATTAGACTGATGAAAATTCTAGTAGTTTTCCTGTAACCTACGACTTAATACTTACTAACCCTGATAATGTCCAATTTCAAACTAAATCTTGTGGAAATATGTTTGGAAATTCACAAAAATAGTTCTTTCCAGCGGCATACTATTTTTTATTACGAATTTCACATACTTTTTTCTATTATTATCACTATTTTTGACATTTTTATTACTTTTTAAAATATATTAGATGAAAAATTAAGAGGCGGCTTTGCGTGTTTTATTGTCAATTTGCATGTGGAAAGTTACTTTCCACACGCAAAAAAGTATGCGGGAAGAGTACAGTGGGCAAACAGCTATTTTGCGTACAGAAATGTGTGCGCCAAGTTACTACTTCTCCCGCATGAGTAATAAAAAATTATTTAATATTATTATTTTACCACACAGAAAGAGGACTAAAGAGTGAGTGTAAACTTTAACGAAAATGTCAACCTTATACGACACGTTTACTTTGAAACAACATTTTATACTCGAAAATGGCTATAAGGATTAAAAAAAAAAAATACTACATTTATGTGTCGAAAACTAATATTTGTAATAATAAAATTTCATCTTGAAAAATAGCACTTTTATCGACGCGACAAAAAACTCATAATATAGAAACTTTGGTGGTACGTTTGAATTACCATCATCCCTCTCTGTTTATTACCAGCACTAAAACTCTTACTTGGGTATTGATTTAACTTAACACACACCGAACGAACAACCAAGGAGCACACATAGTAAGCGGAGTAAGCAGCCATCATACCGTATAGTGTGCTCAACACATCGTCTCGTTAAACAAGATACAATGATTTCTATCTCTGTGTGTGCTCTGTGTGCAGGAGCTCAAGTTAGTTTTTAGAGCTTGCCTAGCTCTTCTTTTACTGTAAAGTACTTGTTTTATGTGAGTATTATAGTTAGGTACCAGCCAGTCAGCCAAGTCAGCAATGCATCGAGTGGTACTGGTAAAATGTAGAATTTAGGACACACGGAGATAGTGAGTGAAGTAACGCCAGAAATAGAGAGGGTAGTACATAATCGGTGTAACGTTCCAATTTTATACACATAGGGTGGCGGTGAGGCGTATTTTGAAAATATACCCGAAGTCAGAGCTTGTGACATCACTGACCGATCTAGGATCGGGTATAATTTACAAAACAGAAACTAACAAAATGACTCTTTAAAATATACCTCATTTCAGAGCCAAAATCGGGTATATTTTCAAGTACAAGAATACTACTATGAGAATTTGAATATATACCCGACAATAAATTAGTGTAATCTTATACAGTTACTAGTAAGGTATATTTTCACACTTATTTCAACTGTAATTTATACTCGATCTTCATAAAAAAAAAACATATGCACATATGATTTGAAACAAGACTTATTTTGTTGCAAATAGAAAAAACCGTTATAATTTTTTGAAATAATTTTTAGCTGCTTCTTATCTTAATTCTTAATTGTTAGCGTGTGAGTTAAACGTGCAAAATTTGTTTAAAATTGAATAATGATTAATAAAACTGATTTAGAAGGGTTTTTTACAAAAGCGTACGAATATAGACAATATTATTTAAATTCGAATCCGCTGAAAAATATTTGGTGCAATTAAGGTATAGTAAGTAGTCTGGTAACTTGAAAAAATCGAAAATGTTTTTTTTTTTTTTTAATTCAAAAGTACTTCAAAAGATTCAAAAAAATGTAAAAAAAAACCTATGCATAACTAATTTTTTTTCTTCTTTTGATTTGAAATGATTCATCATTGCAATATCGTTGGTATAATTTGCAATTTTTTTAGGTGCATTTGCATTATTAAGTTTGCAAATATTTAATATTATTCTATAAAATTTTATATGAAGTTATATATGATACTCTTTAAAGTCTTGTTAATTCGACCCTCATATAGGTATTCACTCACATTTGCAAAAAAAATTCGCTAAAATTGTCAATTATTTGCGGCGTCACAGTGCTGTTTTTCCTTAACTACTTAACTGAACCATTTGTTTACCAATAAATTGAAAGTGGGTATGTTTTTCATACTATTCTTATTAAATATTGAGTTTGAAAATATACCCGAGCTCAGCGCTTTTAATGGGTATATTTTCAAGTATCGAACTATGCTTTTAAACATTGAATGTATACCCGAGTTCAGATACATTGAGCTCTGAGTACGGGTATATTTTCCAAATACGCGGCGGTAAGAGAGGGCGTAGGGGGCGGTCGGTTGGTATTGGGGTTACAACCGGTTAGGATGTAACTTTCACTTCGGCTAACATTTTTCCCTTATCTTATTCCTGTCGTTAATCCTAATGCTGGATTTAGGTATGGGCCACATAGGCCCGGGACCAGGGTGAAAAATTTTGGAACAAACTAATACCTATTTGTCGGATTACCCAATAGGCCTAGGGGCGGCATTTCAAATCGGTTCCCACAAAGTGTAATTGGATGCATTAATCGAAAATGAGATTGAAGTATTTGTGACCTTTTCCCTCTAAAAAAATTAAAATATTCAGAGAACAAGCAGGTTTTGGAATGAAGAGAGATCCGGTTTCCATTAGGGTGCGTATTTTATCCATACTTTTATCATAACTTAAAAATTGCTACGAACCTAAAGGAGAGTACTGCATTTCATTCATTATATAAAAATTCTGAAAACTATAAATTCCGAATGGTACTTATTATATTTGCGTTTTTATTGTGATAAATTGTAAATAGTATATTTACCAAGGCAGGGGCGAATCTAGCTCTCAAATTAGGAGGAAGTTACAATTTTTTAAGTTTTAAATGCTTTTCTGACGTTGCATAGCATACTAACAGGTCAATTTTTATGCAGTTATTTTTAAGCACTCTTCTACGGTTAATACATACCATATAACGTAAAAGCCCCTATACCGGAACACTATTTTTAAGTGTGTAATTAAACTGGCTTATAAAAACTGACAAATAAATTAAACACCTATTTTTTTTCTTAACAAGCATGAAAGAAAGTATTTTTAATCCAGTGAATATGTTTTTAAAAAAAATACAACCCAAAATTTTTTATTTATTAATGTTTTTCTTTTACAAAAGGATCAAAATACTGTATTCAACAAAATTGTCTAATATATACATATATGTATTTCTTTAATTAAGTAAGGAAACATTAAATGCGAGGTGAATTATATTGAAAAATAATCATTCTATTAATAATTTTTGTTATCAGAGGTTTCTTTCAGAAATAACTTCATTAATATATAAATGTCAAAACTGTTCGGACATCTGATCGCGTTCCGGTATAGGGGTTTTTACGTTACTCAATAAATTATTTATTACTCAAAAAGCGCATCTTCGATTTTGATAAAATTTGGTGTGCTGTATGTACAGAAGGTAGGCAATATTTTGTATTTTTTTTGAAAGGTGTAAGTATACTAGAACCATATTAAAAAATAAAATATATTGTTTATGCAATTACTTTGAACTTTCAAAATTTAGGGAAAAATGTCAAAAAAAATATATAATATAGTCCCAAGTATTACCTAAATTTTGGCGTCGGTTTTATTTTCCTAGGTGTTATAGTTTTTGAGAAAGTTTTAAGTTTGACAAATTACAGCACTCACACACATTTTGGTTAATATCTCAAGAATAAATCAAGGTTAAGGGTCAATGACCCTATATTTGGTAATCACTTGGGGTACCAATGTTACTACATATATTATTACAGACATCGGCTATGGGGGCCACTTCCCTATGTTTATTTTGCTATACCCTTTGTTCATTATTATCTAACATCGCTATTTATTCAAAATTAAAGATCCTTCTAAATTTTATAACAACACCAGAAACATTATCGATATAAAAATTTGTTAGTAAAAGTGATGATATACTATCTGTGAATACGAACAAATACTCTTCTATTCACTCGAAAGTATGACACTGATGAATTAAAGTTGACAACAGCTAAAATCTTTCACTTATTTTGCTCTAAATATTATGCATAAGTAAGTGGTTATGTACATACATACTAAGGCCGTAACGAATGTTACGATGCGAAAAATATGTAAGTTGCGGATGCGAATGCGAAAAATTATTCCACCATTTTTTTTTTTTAAATGAAACTAACTTTGCAACACTGCAAATGCAAAAACATATATTTGTTACAACCTTTCTATGACAGAGAATCTTTTGGAATGAGCAGTAGGCCATTCATCTTATATGTTAACCAGTTAGTTAGTAAAAGGTGCTGGTATAGAAACTGTTCCGTGGCGTGTTCCCGTTCTCATTCTGAACTGTGTGAACTATTTTTAAAATGAAAATTACTTGACACTCATTTCATCCATCTCTTAACAGTTTATTATGAGGCAAATAAAAAATATGCAGACATTTCATTATATTAAAAATAGCTCACATTGAAAAAGACCACACGAATCATGGATGTTGGTTGTTAGAAAATTGTATTTTTAGAGTTACGACAGATAGTTTTTCTTTCTTTTCATTTTTTTAAATAGAAATATGAGGAAAAATAAATATGTATGTATACTTTTAATTTTTGTTACGCCTGTAAAAATAATATAAATAATATAGTTTTTCTCAAACAAATTTATAAAAGAAGCGTTTTCATCATAATATTTTTTAGAGTGTAATACTGTGTTTTATTGTACACAATATCAGGCCCGGCGCGACCATATAGGCGACCGTCTAGGGCGCCAGTAATCCAAGGGCGTCAAAAATCCGCGGGCGTAAAAATTATAAATTTTGCAAGCACTCTAGATACGTATTTTTGTAACTAAATTCACTTTCCAAACGATTTTTGTGTTAAAAAGGTTGATCGGAAACATTGTATCTAGAAAAGTATATTAATAAAGGGGTCAGTCAACCTTTTTCTTTTCAAATTTAATGCTCAAAATGGTGTCGATCTTTATCTGCAATTACATGGTTGGGCCAAGTGTTCGGAAAACGACATTTCATATTACACGATCTATTGTTATTCCAATTAATAAAAGAAATTATTTCAGGCTACAAGAAATCTATTCAAAGTTTAAGAATTGCTTTTAAACATTTCTCAACAACTACATAGAAAATAGGCTAGATATATAAAATAGGCTATATTAAAAGAAATATGTATGTATTTGTGAATCAACTTGAGAACGAATGAATGCGTTATTTGGCTATTTTCTTAGCTTAGCGCTGACTGAATCGTTACTCTAAGAAAGTATTTATTATCTTAGCGAGGACAAAAATTCCGCATTATTTGTTTTTATGGTTTTGTTTTGTTGGTAAAAAACATTATGATAGCATTTGATCTTTCTTGAATTAATTTTCATCAAAACTAGACATTTCTACAGGAAATACTACCGTCAGTTGGGACGAATGTAGACGATTTTTTCAGTTTTTTGGCAATAAATTGTTTAGAGTATATCTAAAAAATTCTAAAAAAAATAATTTAAATGCTTTAATATCACGAGCATATAGAGCAGTAATAAAAATATCAAAATTGGTACTGCAACATATTTTTTTTTTTTTTTGGTTTTATAGTGTCTAGATTCGCCCCTATGTGTGGGGCGAATCGAGACAGTGCTTTATTTGCAATACAAATCCCATTCAGTCATGCGTATGGGTAAAATCGACATAAAAAGATAAAAATAGCTGAATTTCCAATCTGAAAATATGTTAAACTAAATAACTGCATCAGCGAATGGCTTTTGATGGGTGGAATAAAACATTTTGGATTTAAATGAATTTTATTTCGATTTGCCTTTGAGTCTATCATGCAAGGTCGATTTGGGAACATGAAAATATTCAGCAGCTTGTCTGAGCGATTTTCTTTTATTTCTAATATCGGAAATCAGGGGCGCAGTAACTACATATCTACAGGGGGTCCAACAAAAACTTAAATTATCAAATTTTTTGATAACGCAGTTCTCCGATAACAATGGAAAATGTTGTAATAAAATGTCGTCTCCGAAGATTTGTTTTTCAAATAAAAAATATTCGTAAACCGCTAAAAATTTTACTTTTTAATATAAATAAAATAAATTGAAGGAAAATTTCTAGGTAATTTTAGGGGGTCCGGACCCCTTGGACCTCCTCGGTTGTTGCGCCTCTGTCGAAAAGAGCCCATTTTATGTTATCTAGACTACAGTTTATGTAGTTTATACCCACTTTCCTTTTATACTGACGCAACATGGTGTATGAATTCGCCTCACCTATAGACAATTTTTTGTTAATCAATTTATAAAAAAAAAAAAAATTAAGCACAATACAGCTTTCATTTTTGGTACATATATTGTCAAAAAAACGCCAAACATTTTGTTGCCAGTCCCTACTTTATATATGTAACTGTTTTTTTTTTTGTACAGCAGTTTCTTTACAAGATTTCAAAACGCGCGTTATTTTTAAAAATTATAAACAATGCGCCTGTAAAATAACAAACTATAAAGATGTCACGTTCACCGCTTTTCTTTGATTACTAACTCATAACTGACAAAATTCAGTAGCATAAATTGATCTATGACCTTGTACGGTCATAACAATGACGAAGAAATATCGAGAGGCAGCTCTGTCTAGATTCGCCCCTACTGTCCAGATTCGCCCCTACTGTCCAGATTCGCCCCTACTGATGGTACTGTTTTTTTTTTTTTTTTAATTTTGTTTAAACTTGAACGTCCATATTTGGTACATCCGGTAAAGTAAATGTAAATAAAAAATTTATACACAAGTAGTGTGCATCATCGCGTTTGAAGTTTTTTAATATAGAAAAACGGTTATCAGATTTAACTTTAATTAAATGCTTATACTATGTATTATGTAGGTATCTACGCTTCTATCAGTCAGTGTGTTTTTAATAATCTTGTTAAAATAAATCCTGCCTGTTTGAAGTTAAAAATAAAACGAGACAAACAATCAAAAAGTAACGTTAATCTTTCGGGATAAAAAAAGAAATCGCAAGGAAACTGTTATAGATATAAATTAAAAAATTATATAACGTGAGTAATGCTATTACACGAGTGTTTTCTCAGGGAGTAATACTGGTAAGTTCAGGGTAAAGATTCTGAGTTTGAATAAGCGTACTTACAATAGTCTTTCAGAAGTATTGGTATAAAAAACTGATCTCGGTGCCCTTTACATGGTGACTCTTTTGCAGTAGTGCTATAATTGACAATGAGTCCTGTGCCATCTTTTTTTAGGAGTAAGAGTCACTCACTCACCTCCATACTCTTGAGTAAGTGTGACTGATGAAAGTACAATTCAAGGTTAATGAGAGAAGTTGTTTATGATTGATTATTCTGGGGACTCTTGAAGATTATGTCACACTTAAATCATAGTTTTTCACAACTTTTATTGGTCTATCGTTCCCTTTTCCCTTACTTTGGATCAAAAAAGTTATCAATCTTTTCAATGTCCATTAAAAATTACACGATAGATCGGGTATATGTACAATCGGGGTTGAATTTACACAAGGGTCTTATAAACTCGGAACCAGAGTGACAAAATTTAAGGGCACCGGCACTGATAAATACCGAAAATTGAGACTGGTCAGGAGTCATATGCCACTGAATCAAGCGAAATTTCACAAAAAAGCAAGCTGAGTGAGTGTGGTCAAATTTTGTGGAATCCATGGGTGTAAGAACCGTATATACGGTCCCGGCTTACAGTTTTGAAATTAGTTTATTAGTATAGTTGTCGAAATCATACAAAGATGTTCGTAATACTATCTTAAAAGTGGTAAACTGCACGGAGAGAAAAATCATATAATTTTTGTAGATAAAAATTCAGAAAAATTACCATGCTCTCTTATAATGCGTGCGCGATCAACGACCAAAGTAAAAAATATTTTACGATCATGTAAATATTATTAAATTGAAACGTAAAAAGTATTAGTCATGGCTTCATAAAAATTGTTGTGCTAGCATGGTAAAATTTAATGTGCTAACACAACTTCAATCACACTCTTATGCATATATATTATAGTTTAATTCTTGTTGTCGTACTCTTTCATTTGCGCATCTGACCCGCAACCTTATGTTGCTTGGGCTGTACGCACTGAGGAAGAATCGATCTTTTCCGACCTTTGATTCTTTATGATGCATACAAAACAATTAAAAAAAAAATATTTTTCTGTCGGGAATGGAACTTTTTACTGTGCTGTTTTACAAATTTTACGGAGCTAATATTACGGAAAGAACATTCTATGCTTTAAATTTTCTATGATTAATTATAATTTTTATATTTTAACCATACAAAATTGAATATGTTCCTTTACACGTCGCCTTTTACACGTCGATTGTAGTGCTGAGCACAGTAATTTTTCTATGAATTTTCTCTCCGTGTGGAGCGAACGTACGACTTGAATGAACATCACTGATTTCAAAGTAAACAGAACACCGTACGTTAATTACCAAAAAAAGGATAAAACATCACCCAACATTAATTAAAAGATAGCAAGCACACTATACTATACCTATATGTACAACTTCTTTTTAATAAATTGCGCTTTTCTTTGCTATACATATTCCCTCTTCAGAAAAAAAGCGAAGAAAACTTAACAATTATTTTTCATCATTTGATTCTTCGTTTTATACGCTCTTACTAAATATTTTATTTAGTATTTTAAAGAAACAAAGACAGTAGATATCTACATATACGTATGTGTACATACATAAATAATCGTTGTAAAGAATGGAAGAATGGTGTAGAAGTAAAAAATACCCCTGTCGCAGCATCGTGCATAACATAGCGAATTTCCGTTTATTAAAAAAAAAGTTTTTCTCGGAAATTAGTTGACATAGAAAAATAGTTTAAAGACCTTTTTTATGTAATTTTTTCTCCTCTTTTAAATGGTGTAAAAAAATTTCGCAAAAATTTTTGAATAAGGAGAAATTTTGACAAAAAACTAATTTTTTTCACGAAAATTGCCGGAAAAACCATGTTCGGGGCATCGGACGTGTCTGGTTACTACCATTACCATACACCCACATATACATGTACTTACATGTATCATAATTATGTGATCGTATACATATATATGTATACGGGTATACGATATAATATATACAATACAATATATTGAATAAGTGGAAATTTTGGCAAAAAACTAATTTTTTGCAAGAACAAAAACCATGTTCCTGGCATCCGACGTGTCTGGCTGACGAACTCATCCAAGGGTTTGGGACTTCCAATGTGTTTTCACTCAATTTCGTAAAAATTGGATACTTCGTTCGAGAGTCATCGCAAGGACACACACACACACACACATATATATATATATATATATATATATATATATATATATATATATATATATATATATATATATATCTAAATTTTAGTGAATATTATTTTCGATTTCTAGGGACCTCAGCAGAACAAATTTCTGCCATAGTCCCGGGCTCAAGTCGCGTCATGACAGTTGCTGTAATAGCTGAATTCCATTCTGGAAATTCGCTAAAAGAAGAAGAAAAAGAAGAATATTATTACGGGAAAAATATGAAATAAATGTAATTAAACTATATTGTTGTCGTATTCTAACACGAGCGTACATATTCATTTTTGTCTTTGTTGATAAACGCTGTCCTTGTTCATCCTTAATGAATTATTTACATATTATTTAACATTAAAATTTTAAGAACATTTATTATACTATACAGTAGGAAAGAATTATTATTATGTGATCTTTTTATTAATATAATTATGTAATATTTCGTTGATCTTATGATTGATGTGCTATTTCATTGCAAATGATTAAAGTAATAAATTTATTGAGGTAGGTACTGTTAATATTTTTGGTGATTTGAATTTCAAATTTCGAACCAAAAGTTTTGATGAAAAATAGTGTCTGATTATAAAATATCCCTGTCGCAGTGTCCTGAATAACATAACTTTCCGACCACAAAAATTACTTTATTTCGAATTTTTGCAAATATCACATTTTTTTTAATGTTACTGGCATCGGACGTGTCTGGCTGCAGAACTCATCCAAGATTTTTGGACTTTCAACGTTTTCACTATAAATTTCGTAAACAAATTTCTATCACAGTCTCGGACCCGAGTCTCACTATGATAGTGGCTGTAATAGCTGAATTTTCATTCGAAAATTCGCTAACATTACCGAGAAGTTATTATCTCAAGATAAATTACATTTTTTGGAAAAATGAAAACCAAAGATTGGCCGTTTTTCGCCCAAGATAACCGTCAAAATAAAAAGTTTAAAACAGTCTACCAAATAATAAGTCAAGAAAATGTAAGCCTCCCCTTTTTATGTCACCGAAGGATGACATATTAATCTCGTTGTGTGATTATAGTGGGGGGAAAATTAATAATAATAATGTATAATATAATAATTATAGAGTTGTACATGCATATATTGAATAAACGCAAGAGGGCTGTATTCTAACTGTACTTAAAAAAACGAGCCAAAAAATCATAAATTAACGCTTTCACTGAGGTGACATTACTTAATGTGTGTCAAAAAC
Source organism: Brachynemurus nebulosus (assembly GCA_035578155.1). Classification (NCBI taxonomy): domain Eukaryota; kingdom Metazoa; phylum Arthropoda; class Insecta; order Neuroptera; family Myrmeleontidae; genus Brachynemurus; species Brachynemurus nebulosus. The sequence continues at coordinate 1,596,433 of JAPWDM010000019.1, read as the reverse complement.
ACGCACTTGACGAATTTTTATGGATTTTATGGATGGTCCTTTATATAAACGACTCCTCAACTTTTTGACTTTTTACCATTTCTGACACATTTTGAAGTTTTGGTGACACTATTTAATGAGGGGCTACATGAACCAAGATATTACTTTTTTTCAACTAGTACAGGTAACACATTTATCAACAAACGTTTATTTAATTTAAGTGAAAATGTCTGTGAGAGTCAACGACAGAAACTTCTTATGTTGTTCAGATTTGTTCCAGCTTGCGTCTACACTTGAATTCATCAAGGTATAAACATTTAAGAAAAACTGATATCAGAGGAATGGCTGAATTTTACCTACCCTTTTTATATCTAAATTGTTCAAAATCTATCAATTAATTCAACTATGACGATTTTTGGAATGTTTAACTAAGAAAAACGACATTTTGTACTTGTTGACGTCATTAAGTATATGTTAAAATAGTGTAAGTTGTAAATATCGTAATTTTAAATGAGGGAAAAATGAAAATTAAAACTAAAAGATTTTTGCTACTATTTTTAATAAAATAAAACATTTGTTGATGAAATTTTGATATTTTGACGATAAAAAATAATTCTTTTGGATCGACAACTTGGTTAAATTATTTCTTACTAATAAATATACCTTCATCGATGATATTTTCTATTCTGATTTTATTGAAAAAACAGAATAATGTACTATTATAAAGGATTAAATTTACAACACTTAATACGCATATGCATATATAATCAAGTTAAATTGTAATTATTATTGTTAAAATTAATTCAAAAGTACTTTATTATCTTTATAATGACGTGCAAGCCAAGTTTATTGAACTAACTACAAATGATACACGTACAGATCATACGTACATATACTACAATATTATGCATGTTGTAGCCAAGTTAGTAGAGGGCGGTTCACTTTTTGTAACACAATGGTACGGTGATCCTCGAACATAAGAGATGTCCGATTTAACCATATAATGCAATACAAGATTTAAGTCCGGGACATAATTATGTAGGTATATAATTATGCGCGAAAACTATCGAATGCAACAACATTCAATGCTTATGAAATTTGGTGTGCACATAGAAAACGCCAAATCGTTGGACGAATCCGTTAACCAAACACATCGAATACCCAAAAGCGGGTTTTTCGGGTACCTTTCGTCAACAAAATTTGATTTTTGTCAGAATTTTTACGCCATTGAAAAGAGTGGAAAAAACTGTAAAAGAAAGGTTTTTAAACTATTTTTCTACGTAAAGCAGTTTTCAAGAAAATTGTGATTTTTATAAGGAAAATTTTATGCACTACTAATGCTATTTTTGTCAATATAATAAAGCATTTCTATTCACATCGGTTTTTCGGGCACCATTTGTCAAAAAATTCGATTTTTATTAGAATTTTTACATCATTGAAGAGAGTGGGAAAAACTGTAAAAGAAAGGTTCTTAAACTATTTTTCTATGTAAAGCAGTTTTCAAGAAAAATGTGATTTTTTGTAAGAAAAATTTTATACATTGCTAATGTTATCTTTATCAATATAATAAAGCAGTTCTATTTCTGTCTCAATTTTAAAATAAAACAATATTTTTCATTATAAAAAATAAACGAATTTTATTCAATGTGTGTATTATAATGACAATATCTCGGTAACGTATTCTTATATCGGTGAAACTTAATTTTTCTACTCCTGCTGAAGAACACACTCATTATATATCCGTTAATTCTTGAGAGAGTTAGGCATTATTCAAAGGTGTGGAGAAATTATCATTACTCAATACCTTTCGACCAATGAAATCACCGTATTAACCATTATTCAATGGGTTTGCGATTGTTTTGTGAATAATATAATTATTGAATTTTTAATTTCATATATGTTGCGTAACAACGTGTAAGTAAACAAAACAATTTATATTTTATTTTGATCATTTCCATAGATACATATACAAACATTTAATAAAATTACGGGTAGATTAAAAATTTTATTCATTTAATTTCAAATTTATATTCAATTTTATTTAAATCAAAAGGGGAAAGAGTCGTAGAAACAGTATAGTATTCTACTCGCCTGGAATGGCTATCACTCACTCAGATGAATTACAACACTCGCCTCGTAAACTCGGCTCCTGTCGCAAATTCATCTTCGTGAGTAATAGCTATCATTACCAGCTCATTGAATAATGTACTATTATCCCATACCTAACTTAAAACATAATTTTCACGACTGTAAAATCACAGTAGGTACATGTCCTGAATTTAGCGATTATCCAGTTTAGATAGACATTTAAAAGAGATATGCTAAATTAAAGAGGCTTCTAAAATCTGCAGTACAGATCTTTGGTTAAGGGGTTATACCTAGTTGCCAGCCCCAAAAAAACGCGTGTTTTTAAAAATTTTTTCTGAAGGAACCTTTTATTCAATAAATCTATGGAAAACATATATAGGTAATATATTTCTTATATTTTGAAATCACATAGTCTTTTTTTTAAAATACAGTATTTTACTGCTCCTGTAGCTGATCTCCTGGAGGTCCTTCAAAAAAAAGTGTCCGGCGGTGAGCAACATATCTCTGGTTTGGATTATCCGAAATGAAAAATTCAAAGAAAATTCTTTTTTGGAGACATGAATCCAGGTATTAATCGAAGGAATAGTCAAAATTTTGATTTTTGACAAAATGGCGGCTTCTCCCAAAAAAAGTTCCGATTTTCAAGAAAAATTTACAATTTCAAGTGGTCTAAAAAATCGAAATAATTGTTAGAAATTTTATTCCTTCGATTAATACCTGGGGAATATGTTGACAAAGATTGTGTCAAAATTTGAACCCGATCGATCAAGTCGTTTTGAAGAAATCGTTCTCACCGACTTTGAAAAGATCATTTTGAGAAAAACGCATTTAAAGTTCCTTTCGCCTACTTTCAACCATACGGAGACGGTCTACGAATACACATATATCTTCACGAATATTTGTCGTATCGATTTGAAATTTTCAGAGAATACACTCATATATAAGTATAATCGGAAAATGTAAAAAAAAATCGGTTTTTTGAAAATTCTAACTAGGTATAACCCCTTAAACATTCTATTTCAATATTCCAACGTTTCACTATAGCATTTTGACTCTATCCTATCTACTATTTCTTCATAATCTTTACCATTCTAAGATCACTCCGTAACATCGAACTGAGCATAAAATTGAGGGTGAACAGCACAGAACTGGCGGCCACCAAGCACACGAAGCACACAATATAGTATAGATTTCGTCAGACAGAGTTAGAGCACCGTTCAATACAGCTGCTGCACGCTACTGTACACGCTACTATGTTTTTGCATGTTGCTCATTCGTTCGCAGTTCACTCGTAGAGCTTCTCGTCAGCCAGCAAACCGAGCCAGAGTAGTATACAGGCGCTAACTAGCCCAAAGTATCTACCCCAGTATAGTACAATAATATAGCTTATATCACATTTGTAAAATTAGCGACCGAGCCAGCAGTATTAAGGTAGTAGTCTGGTAACTTGCACTGTTTTTCATGCCTATTTTTAGGGGCATTTTTCTTTTGAGAAAGAACAAATGAAAAGCTTTGAATTTTTAATGTTTTTATTCACATCTTAAAGCAACAAAATAGCTATTTATGCAACAAGTCCATAATGAAGATCTTTATGAACGAGCCATGTTTATGGCTGAGCGAGCTTGCGAGCGATGCCAATAAAAAAAGGCGAGTTCATAAAGTCAAATTATGTACAAGTTGCATACAAAGCTTTATGTACGACTGTTAAAATTCCTAGTTATCGATAAAAATCGAATTTATAAACTTGGCGTCTACACTTTAAATAAAAAAATTATTCTATAATATAGTTGGCATAGAAAAATTTATTATATGTTAAAGCATGCTTTGGTTGTGATTATCTGTCATCTGATGTTAATATAATACTGCGACATTTTTAGAAGATTTCTCAATAAAAGTTACTAATATTTAAAGACGAGAGGAAGAAATTGCCTGGAATAAATATTAATAGTAGTTCAGATTGTGTAATTAATATTAATTATATAAATATTTGTAAATATGGTATATACAAAATAATACTTAGTGTGTTTTTTGTTTATTGTAAAATTGAAAATAAAATTTATCAAGTAGACTATAATTCTTTATGGCACCTGTGCTGTTTGCTTTTCATTATGCAACTAGTGCCAAAAAGTACTACTTTTCATATGTCTTAGCAATGCAATAAAATAGGCTTTTATGATTCAGTCGTACATAAATTATTTATTTATTTATTTTTTTTTTTTTTTTGAATTAATTAAATTTTTTTTATTATTATTATTATCACTTTGAAGTTGGCGTTTCAAAAAGACACACCTTGATGACCCGCGTGATTTTGACTCTTAGCGACATCTGAAATCAAAAATTCTTAATTAGACCTAGTCTATAGATATGTCATTCTGGTCGGGACTAGAATTATGAAATTTTATCGAAGTCCGCCATTTGATCTAGTTCCGACCAAAATGACATATCTATTCACAGATTAGGACTAATTAAGAATTTTTGATTTCAGATGTCCTCTAATTAAGACTTTTTGATTTCAGATATAATAATAATAATAATAAAACAAAATTTAATTTATTAAAAAAAATTTTTTTGTTGCCTTAAGATGTGAATAAAAACATGTTAAAAATTCAAAACTTTTTATTTGTCCTCCCCCCCCCAAAAAAAAAAAAACAGCCCTTAAAAATAGGTATGAAAAACAGCGCAAGTTACCAGACTACTTACTACCTTAATATAACGTTCAGTGCACTCTTCCAGTAGTCGGGTACAATACTTTATTACACAGTAACCAGAAAGAACCAGGAGGGTATCGAACTGGTAACATTTCAAATTGCAAGTATGCACACTTACTCCGGTAACTCGGTACCTAGATACATATCAAGTACGACTGCGACTGGCAATACCGTGCCACTTTATCGTTTCTCCAATGATGACAAAAAGTTATTTTTCAGCGCTATACATATATGAGTACAATGTAATGCTTATTATATTTTTCAAAGTAATGCTTGGCGCTTCACCAACGGCCACTTTTCTTAGTTATACATTGTATATGTATAAATGATAATTTATTTCAAAGTTTTTATGTTAAGTCAATTTTCTTTATGACTTTTTTTCATTTCATTTGTTAATTGGATTTTGAATTCGTGTACGTTGTTCGTTATTTATTCCAAGAGTATTCTTCTTCAGTGCTTTCATCACAGTCACTGGTTATTTAACTAATTGATCTAGAAGGAAAATTATAATAACTTCTAGCAGAGGCGTAATTACAAATTTTTCATCTTGGAGCGACTTTAACCAAGCGTCCCCTTAGGTGTTTACTTTTTCCCGAAAATTTAGGGTAGCGAGCAAAAAAAAAGTCGCCAGCCTGCTTTGTTGTACATTTTCTTCTGTTGCGCCCTATTTCTTTCCTCTATTACGCCCCTTTTTACCATGCGCCCTGGAGTGGCTGCTCCACCCGCTTTATTGCAGTTACGCCTCTGACTTTTAGTTTAATTTATTATTATAAATATGAGAGTAAGTTTGTGAATTTGTTTGTTCGTTTGTCTTGCTTTCATGCCTCAAAAGTTAAACTAATCGATTTGAAACTTTGTAGGTATACACAGTAAAAAAATTGTGTTCTGCGTAAAAAAAAAACTAGTGGTTAAAATTTTTGTGTTAAATAAGTAACACAACTTTGCGTTAATGTAACATTTCGTGTTTGTGTTAAATGAAAATATTACCACAAATTTCGATTTAACAGAATAAAAATGTTAACCTGTTTTGAACAATAAAGAAGTAACACAATCTTTGTGTAAAGCAAAAGAATGTTATAAGTACGTAAGTTACATTAGAATATACCTATATCTACCAAAATATATATATAATAAAAAAGATGAGAGCAGTTCTTATTATTAAACAAAACCGAAAATTATAAGTTTTTTCAGTTATTGACGAATATAGTTTTATTAAGCGTTTAAAAATGAATCGAGTATTACTATTCGATTCGGTGCGAATTATTCGACATTTCGAATATTTCGCACACCCCTAAAAATTTCTTTAAAAATATTATCAGCTTCCGGGGAAATTTACTGTCAAAGTGGTCGGGTCTCATAGTGTTAAGTACAGTACCGCATCAAAAGTGTGGACACCCCCTGAATCAAGGTGTCCCCATACTTTTGACGACGTAGTGTGTGCTAGAAGAGAACCCACTATAAAAAATTGATCACCCCGTCGCCCCGTTTGTACGGATCAATGTCCTCACTTTAATGATAAGGGATTTGTTTTGTAAGCATTTATGGATAATAGCCAAAAAAATCTAATGAAGAAGATTATCCAATTCAAAGATAACAATGAATCAAAATTTACTTTGCGATTTTGGGGGTAGATAGATAGGTGTATTTTTAAGAAAATTTGTTGGAAACATATTTTAAATAATAAATAAATACACACAAATTTGAACATTTTTCTATTGAAAACATTTCTCCGATGCAATTACGTTGATAATACACAAAGCACATTTGAGTTAAAACTGATTTCACAGAAAAAAATCAATAAATAACCGTTAAAAAAAAAATTGTTAAATATTCACAAAAGATTGGACGTAGTAGTGGTAACAGTAAACGGAACATAACCTATATACATATGTAATATGAAAATAAAAATATTCAAATGATTAATAATTAAAACTGGTCCATATAATACTATGTTAACACATTAAATTGAGGTTAAAATTTTCATAACAAACTATTACTGTAAATTTTTCAATTATTACAGTGGCAGGAACTTTCGTTTTTTTTTTCTGTCACACATATTATGTTATAATTAACGTATACGTGACTACTGAACACGTACAGTTCAATAATTAAATAACTACAAAAGCAAAGTGTAATAATAGATTCCATGTTCTCCGGAAAGTGGTTACTTACTTTCATTACAAAAATACTGAAAGATTTTAATTTTACTGATTAAGGTGATTCGATTGGGATATGTAAATAGGTAAAGTTGTGAATTTAATATTATTAATATTTAAATAATACATTTTCCCTAATATTTGTTTTCCCTAACTTTATTCAAAAAATCTTTCTAATTAAAAATTCAGTTTTTTTTTTTTTTTACAAAACCGGAAATGCAATTGAATATGCAATTTCGAAAAGGGCACATCTCGCATATTTCGAAAAATACGTTTTTTCAAATAAATCAATTCTAAATGCCTCCCTCTACCTATTATATGCGAAAAGGGAACATTATGAGTTTGTTTTTGATCCTAAAAAACCTGGTAAAGTAATTGCAAAAAATTATATAAATTGTGTTTCTGAAGAAATTTTCGTTCTTTCTAGAATAAAAGGCACTTGCAGTAACTTACCAAGCGAAGAATATCGAGCTTATAATGGCAAAGTACCTATTAATAAATTAAAAATTGCAGATATTGCAAAAATGAAAGAATATATACCAACAGAATTCATAGAATTTTATGACGAAATACTGCAATATGGTCAACTATAAACGAAACAGAGGCTCCAGAAGAAGATTTTTGAAAAAAGTCTATTTATTATCTTTAATTTAAGTATTATGTTTAATTTCAGATACCTAAAATAAAAATTTCGCCAAATATATGGGTTTTTCTTTAAATTATGTGAATTCAATATCATAAATTTCGAAAAGGGCACATCTCACAAATTTAAAATATCTAAAATATACAATATTATAAGGTTAAGATCAAAATATTTCTGTGACTTCGATTACAAATTGGCCCCAGAATCTAACTCAAAATTATTTTTTTAAATTCACTATACTTCTTTAAAAAATATTAGTTTTTTTTTATTTCCTGAAAAGTTTAAATATTCAGACATGTGCCCTTTTCGAAATTGCGTATTCAATTGATTCATTAATACTAAGACTATCAATGGAATGGCAACGTGAAATTCTAAAGAAATTCAAATTTTTAAAGTTTTTATTTAATTCTTCCAACATTTTTTTTTAACAAATACAGTTCGATATCGATTTTGGAAGCATCAGAAGTTTTAGAAGTTTTATGAGAACATCAGATTGGTCAGTAATACACTTTTGAAAACTTTGCATTAGAAATATTGTGTGCGCAGTATAGTGAATTTTAAACAAATAAAATTCAATCTGCGAAGCACTCCTGATAAAAATCGTCATTGTTGTCAAGTACCGTTTTCGGAAACGCATTTTTTTTGACAAAACTGGTGCTATACTGTACTTAATATCTACTTTATAGACATACCCTTAGCATTGCTAGAATATTATCTAAATAACTTGTCACTTTAACTGACCAACTTCCAAAGAAAATGTTTTTTCCCACAAATTTTTACTACAATCCTTTGGCTAGCATTGGTGAAATATTACAAAATACCCAAAATATTCAAGTACGCTATACACATCTAACTGTAGCTTCGAGAATCGATCGAAGCTATCGAATTAGAGAACGATCCCGCATACATACATCCTCGCGTAATTCCGAAAATCGACTCCTGACTTACACTTTTTCATAAACTTCAATCACTCAAATTTGATATTCGTTTTTGACAGCTGATTTGAAAAAGTAGGAATTTCGAAATAAATCTGCAAATGCACCAATTTAATCTTCTCAGAACCGTAAGCGAGTGATATAGATCAGAACTGACTCTAGTCCCATCGTTAAAAATCAGTTTAAACCTAAACAATTTCAGTTGTTAGAGCAAAATTCCATTTTTGTAAAGAGTTACAAAAAGAGGTTAAATACTCTATGCGACTATGCATAATAACAACAATCGGTTAACACATGTGACATTATTGACCTTAAAACGCTAAAATTGACGTTCCATTTGTATATGTATCGTATGGTGAACTAAAAAATATTATTTTAAAATGGATTACATCTGTTCCGTAATTAAAACAAAAAATAATTAACATGCAGGCAGTGGTAGCAAAATCATAATAGAACTAAGTTTTTTTTCTTTGCCAGTATTTCATGGTATGTATGATTCTATATTCGTTTAACAATGAAATTATTCAAAAATTATAAAAAATTAGATTCATAAAGTGTATTTCTTTTTCAATTTCCTACATTTTACTACTACACCGGTCAATTTAAACATGCAAGGGTACAAAAATTAGGGGAGAGCTGAAAATTGGTATGAATGTTCGGAACACCATTATAAATAAGTGTTGAAAAGTCCTCATCGATCCTGCACGCGGAAAAAATTTTATTCAAGGTTAAAGGTGTCAAAGGTCAAATGGGTTTTTCGCGTTTTTCAGCAAAACGTTAAGTTTTATCATAAAATTAGATCAGACAAAAATTGTAGATCATATAATTATCTATCAAAAATGTCTGAATACTTTTTTCCTAAGAGGCACCGTTTCTGAGATATGACTATTACAAAAGTTGTAATCTTCATAATATGCACACGTTTCCACGCCACCTGTGAGGTAGTGTACTTAGTGGGTGTTTTTAAAGGGTTTTCCCCTATTCCACGGTCTATCGTGATCCTATTTAATTGAACACTATTGAATAATAAAAATATTAGTACTGGGAATGAGAAAAGCGGTATAGATTTAAAAAGAGTGAGGGAAATTATTCGTCAGATTCATAATCGTTTAATATTTCAGCTTCCTCTTCTTGTTCTTCTCCTTGGGTTCTTGTTCTTCTTGTTGGGTGCAAGTAAATTGCCTCAATAGCGATGCATCACATGTCTCCTCGTTGGTATCATACGAATCCTCTTCTGTTAATGATTCAATATTAGAGCACGACTGGCCTTGACAAATAGTACATGCAAGAGAATAAAACAATCCAACTTTTTGGCAGCCACATTTTGCACTACATCTCTTTTTACAATTACAAAAAATTGTGTTGAGGAGTTTTTCCGGCGCAGGTGGGAGATTTTTTATAATAATTATATAATCTACAATTTTTGTCTGACCTGATTTTATGATAAAACTTACCGTTTTGCTGAAAAACGCGAAAAACCTATTTTTGACACCTTTAACCTTGAATAAAATTTTTTCCACGTACAGGATCGATGAGGACTTTTCAACACTTATTTATAATGGTGTTCCGAACATTCGTACCAATTTTCGGCTCTCCCCTAATTTTTGTATCTTTACTACTATTTTTAGGGCTAAATTGATCGAATTATACAGGAAATGCAATAAAAAAAAAGTTTGGTACTCACATACTATTCTGAATATTCATACATTAGTTAGAGCATTTATTGTAACGAAACTGTATTTTGTACAATTTTGATTTTGAGGAAGCTTCTCAGTAAACTTACCTGAAACAAAATAAAAAATTTCTATTAAAATTGATAAAAAACAAAACGGAAGGTTTATTATAATATAAACAGGGGTGTATTAAAATATACAGGATACACTTTCGACTCGTTGTAAGCAATATCAAAATTGAAACAGAATCATATGTCTTACTCTTTTTACGTATATGCGAATTTTTTTTTATCTAAAAAGAGTAAGATATATGATTCTATTTCAAGTTGCTTACAATGAGTCAAAAGTGTACTTATGGTTCCGTCATGGACTAATTGACACTTGACTAATTTTTTAATTAACAATGTTGTATCTTATTAAAACAATTTAAATTTCTAAAATTGAAATATAAAAACGGTAATGTAAAAAATTCGTCAAGTGCATATTGAACCTAGTCAGTGGTTAAAATTTTTCACAATATTCGAAATAAAATATAGGATATTTGAGTTTTTTTGAAATGACTACAGAACCTTCTAGCATTGCGCGCCCCATCACACACTTGATGATTTTTTGAAGATTAATTTAGAAGACCTTTAGTATAATAACTAATTTCCGCTTTCAAGATTATTTATAAAACATACTTTATAAAAAATATCGCAATACCCAAAATTAAATTAGAAGATTTATTGAGAGTAATTTCTACGAAGACCTATGTATAAAATATTTTTCAGGAAGTATCGATTAATTAGAATGGAACTAATTGAAATTAATTCAAATTAATTAACACTTTCTATATCATAATTAATCAATCAACTTTTGTTTTTAATTATAGGTATATCATTAATGTACTATGCCTATTAAATGAACGTACAGTAGAAATCTAAAAATTTTAACTTTAGACAAATAAAAATATTTATAATAAAAAATGTTAAGATTTTCTTTTTTGAGGCCGGATGTCTGTAGCTAAACTATCGATTTCGGTTCACTATTATTGTACTTATTTACTGACTATCTGGATCCGCGACGTCGTTCGCGCGACGCATTATTATAAACTCAATTAGAAGTATATATAAGTGTAATAATTATACAAAACTTACAATAATTTTTGCATAATGCATGCACATGCTCAAAATGGTTTTTCTATTCTCCCGTGAGAATGAGACATTTTCCCGGAGTAAAGAGGATCTTCGATGTTGACCCAGGCAATAACTTATGACCATACCAAATTTCATCAAAATTTTGCATAATGCGTGAATAGACAGACAGACAAAAATTTTTAAAAATCGCCGATTTGATATCTACATTGATAACTATTTACAGTATCAGTACAATTTTCAAAAAATATTCCATGTACAGAAATGGTTTCGTTACAGTTTTATTACATGTAGGTATAGATTTTTTTAAAGTTTACTACTTAAATTTTTTTAAATTTCTGAATTTACAGTTGAAAAGTTAGACACATTTGAAGTTCAATATTTCAAAAAAAAAAAGACTAAAAATAAAATAAAGAGAATGAAAAGTGGTAAAGAGAACTGCAATTTCATTTTTAAAAAACTCTTTAACAAAACCTCCCACAATGGGGTTCGTGGAAAAAATCTTTATACCCTCTTTTCATTATCGGAAAATAGTACAATTTTTTTTTTATTAATTCGTCTAAAGATTAATTTTGGGTTACCAGTATCTGTTTCAAAACTTTACAGGTTCCTATCTTGCTACGGACCTTTAAAAATTGGTTTTGGAATAATCCAAGTCTTTACAGCGTTTATTGTCAATGCGGACTATCATTAAGGGGACGGTTTCTATGTATTTGTGTTTATATAGACGAAACTATTTTTTAAACAAACACTATCTTATGTAAACAAATCTTGCAAATTTAACATATACATGCGATTATTTTGGAAGTTAACATAAGTATATGATAATAACAATAATAAAAATTATTAATACACATATGAATGTATAATTTCCAAGCTTACAATTAGATGTAAATATTATGTAGCTAGAAAATATTCTTTAGAAAGTTATTTTAATAAAAATACTTTAACTTTTATATAAAATTAGAAAGGTTTACTTTGTGAAAATCCATATTAAAAAACATGGGATCGTTGCTTTGTCAGTTTTCACAACAAAAATCGTATAAACACGAGTCGACTTTCGGCCATTACGCCATCCTCAGGTGAAAAACACAACTGTTGTGTTTTTCACCTGAGGATGGCGTAATGGCCGAAAGTCGACTCGTGTTTATACGATTTTTGTTGTGAAAAGTAACAAAGCAACGATCCCATGTTTTTTTTTATATAAAAATAAATTGTGTAAAGAAACACCCCATATATGAATTGCCTAAGGGGACGACGTTTGTGTATTGTCGTCCGGTTAAAGAGAAGTCAGTGTACATCAATTTTGGGAAAATTTTTCAAATTTTTATTCCAAATAAATTATCAAAGCGGAAAAAAATTGGTAAAATTATTATATTTAAAATATTTTAACAACACCTAAATTCTAAACATTTTTTTCTGCCTAATAATTTAAAATCCAACTTTAAAAAAAAAAAAATTCCGGGAGAAAAAACAAATATTTCAAATTGCGTTTTGTTACTATAAAATAAAAATATTCATAAATTCTGGTTTGAATTACCCACAAACACACATGTTTTAATGCCAGCATTATATACAGTCATATATAATACATGCATATGTAAAATGCATTTTGTTGACAATTTGCGCTCTAATTTTACATACATACATATATTCATATTTATTTTTTTTTGTACGGACTGCTTACTAAATACTGGCATTGCACTCGTGCAATATATAGAACAAGTTGCATTTTAAAACAATAATTGTCATTTTATATGTCAAGTAAACAATAAATAATAAACAATAATATTATGGCTATTTAATAAATAAAATTATGGTCTGTTCCATTATTTAACAAAAAAAAAAAATTAAATTATTTACAACAATAAAATAATACACATGCAATAAAAATTATAACGTCAAGTAATATAATGTATACATTATACAGAATGTAGTGAAAATCTTGTAATGTAAGTTAGAATGATTAGAGACTAGACTGACACAAGTAGAACATGAGTCAGTCTCACAAGGGGAGTGCACAGCCTTGGGGTCGGCGATTTAGCTGAAAATTTTTCTGGTGATAAAATAATAGCGCGCACTATTTAGAAAAAACTCTAAAAAAAATTTTTAAAAAATTTTAATCGGACTGGTATTGTTAATAAACCTGTAGAAGATACCTCTGTATGACGTGTTCAGTAGACTAGTGGCAGCGAGTTGGCTCCGTAACATAATGATCCTCCGTTCGGAGCCAGCTGTAGTCAAAGAAACTTTTTATCAGCTTTTTTTTTATTATTATTAACAAAAACAAAAATTATTATTTAAAATATGTATTTGTACCAAAACATCGATGTTTATGTAACAAAATAAACAACCATTATAATCTATTATTTTATTTATTAAAAATTAACATTGCCAGTATTTATTTGGTACACTTTGCAAAAAAATCACTTTGTTAGAAGTTTTCTTTAATCTGTTGCTTTGTTGATACAAATGCTGCCCAGAAAAAATCTCTCTGAAGCTGTTGAAGTTGCTGTGCAACACAAATATTTAATGGCAATTTTTTTCAAGTTTAGATAAGTGGATCCTAGAACTTGCCATAAAAGTAATGGATCTTGTTTTAATCAGTCAGGACTTTTTAAATACTGGATAGCTTATAGTAAAATCGATATTTCGATATTATTCTCGTAACATCGATGTGTCGATGTTACCGAGGACATAACATCGATGTTTTTACATCGATGTTTTCCCGCTAAACATCGATGTTCTTCTACCATCGATGAATATCGATCATCCCTAGTCAGTTTTCTACCGGTTAAAATTTTTTTAGAAAATATACCGATAACTTGGCTAAACAACTGCGATTCTATTGGGAAATCAAACAAGGGCGTGCTTTAATAATTAGCCATCTAGTGATAAGTGCAAGAACTAGTGAAAGTACGTTCAAGTTGACAGTTTAACATAGTTGCTCTAAGATAGTCAGGTACAAAAGTATATCTCAGCAAAAAAAATTTCTTTTATCAAAAATTAAATACATAATGTATTAATATTCTTCAGTGATTATATTTGTATACCACTTGTTTTTTTTTTTGAATTTCCGCGAAGCATATGTTGTAGCAATTTAAAAGAATTGTTGAAAAAGCGTTGTAAAAACGTTGTAAAATGATGTTTTTAAATTATATTTAAAAAACGGCGTGGTTAATAATTTTTATTTCTTATTAAATATGGTTTGTAACTTTGTATTAATCCTTTGACACGTTTTCATTTTATCCAAAAAAAAAAAAAAAAGTTTTCCCGTAAGAGCCCGTGTTAAAATTACAAAACTTTGAAATCGTTTTTCTCAAAATTGGGCTGGTCAATTTTTTTTTTGTTTGGTAAGGGCTCGTATTTATTGGTATTGGATTAAATAAATATCTAGAGAAGTTTCGTTAAAATCCTTTGAAAAAATCGTTTTATCGACCAACTACCTTAAAAATGGCAGGAATCTAGAACTATTCGTAGGTATTTGGAAACAATAAATTATTCTAAACAAGAATGATATTCAAAATGATTGTGAATTCTTAAAACCTAATAAACAACATTTGCTTATTGCTAATAATACTAATAATTATCTTTTGGATCACTAGAGTTTGCGTATATTTAAGTTTTACGATTTTCAATAAGAATCTGTTATTTGTTAAAAATTAATAGAAACGTATTTTTGCAAATAACTCGAAAAATATTGAGTTTTTAATGGAAAAGGTTGCTATGAAAGGCAACAACTCGAAACCAATTATCACCTAGTATATAGAATTGTGAATTTGGAAAATATTTAAAATATTTCAGAAACGGTTCGGTTTACAAAGAAAAGTAACTGAATCTTTTTTGTAGTAAAATTTACGAGCAACAAATTTCTCAATAACCATTTTTACTAAAAAGTTGATATTATTTGAGATATGTACAAAAACTGTTTTTCTGGAAATTTTTCATAAACAACAGATCCTTATGGGACCGGAGTTACTTCAGACATATATACCGAGTGTCTTTATACAAAATTTCAACCCGTAGAAAATTCTGAATAATGGGCGTGGCTGAGTTTTGGTTTATAATGAATAATTACGGATATAGAACCAAATATTAGAAAGAAACTAATAGCTCTAATAGTGATCGAATTTTCAAAATCAGCAGTCCAGAAATTTTTGGATTTATCCCTTACAAACACAAACTACATTACTTTTCTTATTAGTCGCCAAATTACTTCAAATGGTTGAGTTTTTTCTTTCTGATTGAAAGAATAAAATAGAATTTGTGGCTTTTTTTTAAAGTTGATTCATTTTAAAGTTGTAGTTTTTTATTTTTGAACGTTCTGTATTAAACAACGGTAACAAATTAGAACAACAGAAAAGTACATGAAATTTCACTATTGTTATTTTTACCCTAAAGCCAATTCGGCTTTTAAGATAATAGACCGTTTTTATGTGGTATTGTTGTATAATTATTATACCAATTTGTTTTATTATTTTATTTCCAAGGATAAAATAAAATTTTTTATAAGTACAATTTAAAACTTCTTTTGATTTTTGTTTGTATTTTTTAACACACAATCGTAAAAAGTATTCCCTAACGATCCGTTCAATCTGATATTCCGAAAAAGTATTTCTATCTGAAAATAATTACAACTAAAAGCACCTCCAAGCTAATTCTTTATACTTACTGAAAATTTTCGTATCAGTTAATTCTTATTCACACAAAATGCTTATTTATATTTTTACCGTCAACTCATTACCGAAAAAAAAATCCAAATATTATTCCTTGACGAAATGCTAATTGGTCATTATTTTATGAAAGAATTTTTTGAAGTCTTTTCCTTTTTGTTTGCAAATTCCGTAATTATAGTGGCGCGGATAAAAATACAATACAAAACAGTTTAATGAAATGTTAAAAAAAAAAAAAAAAACTACAACTTGGGCTTATATTGCCTCGTTAAACGAGCATGTACTGATGTACATACCGTAAAACCGTCTAGACTCGGACACTTTGCACCAATCTTCAAAGTAAATAATTTCTACATTAACCTGCAACAATAAATATTTATTCTTGACGAGAGAGAGAAAAACATCCTCTAAACAGCTGTACCAATAAAAACTAAGAATTTCAACATTTACTATTTCATTTTACAGGATCACTATCCTACAGTTTTTCCAAGAAATAAAATGTGTCTAACTTAGACATGTAATTTTCGTTATAACTGTCATATTGTTTTAATTTTGATATATTTGATCAGAATTTTATCGCGCATCATTTAATGATGTTTGAAGTTACATTCGATGTATATATAAAAAAAATACATGCTATATATGTA
This sequence comes from Brachynemurus nebulosus, assembly GCA_035578155.1. NCBI lineage: Eukaryota > Metazoa > Arthropoda > Insecta > Neuroptera > Myrmeleontidae > Brachynemurus > Brachynemurus nebulosus. Next base: position 1,579,798 of record JAPWDM010000019.1, on the reverse strand, counting down.
TACCCGTTTAGACCCGGACACATCAGTTTATTACACTATGGCCGCGATTAACACCAGCTGTAACTTCCACTATCCATACGTTAATATTCCCCCCAGAATTACGCGATTTATGTCTCCTTCTGGTGTCATATCGTATGTTTACTTCATAGAAAGGCATACTATGCATTGTCCCCTCTCCATTCCCACAAAATATTTTGAAGTCTTTGACAGGTTCAGACATAATCACACGATATAAAACTGTCCTAAACCCGACAGGAGAGGTTAGTTTGCATGTTATTACATTATTTAAGTAAGTGTCCGGGTCAAGACCGATTTAGGGTGTAGACCCGGACACTTACTAATTATTTTTTATTTTTTTTTATTTTTACTTATAATGAAACAAATGGGTCAGGGATATAACAACTAATATACACTCTTTCTAATGATAATACTTTTATTGGTGATATCTATGAATGAAACCAATATAAATGTAAAATTAACCAAAAAATGTAAAAAAAGTGTCCGGGTCTAGGCGGCTTTACGGTATTACATTTTAAATTGTAATTTGTAATAGTATCTGGCAGCTGGACGAAGATAAACGGAATGAGGCAGCCACAGAAGTGACAGATGATCCGGGTGGGCAGGGCCATACACCGCATACACGGCAGCTGTTTTCGCTGTTTTACTTTCAAATCAATTTTTATATTTATCCACTATCAACTACGTACTTACATGATGTGGGTACTGCTGCAATATGAGGTTAAATTTTAATATAATAAAGAAGTATATTTTAAAAACAAAAAGTTTTAAATAGGTAAACGACAAACCCGCAAAAAATAAAAAATATATCAAAACATAGACGAATCAAAAATGAAAAGTGAAAGTTTGACTAGTTTCGAATGCTTCGGCAAACATCATCAGAAAGCGAACACCAAACAAAAGAGTCAATCCAGGAAAAATTGACAAACATCAAAAGTTATGTTATTAACCCTCTAGAATCATACGTTAGCCTACGAGAAACGTTAATCATACATCGTCGTCAATTTGGCGAATGGACATTTTACGGAAAATTTTAGAGTTTATTTGCAAAAAACATTTTTTTTATATAACAATACTACAAAAGCAAACAAAATCTTTAAAAAAATTACATTTTAAAAAAATTTTTAAATATAAATATTTATTAATTTTTTGAATCGTTTTATCAAAGCATATTTTCATTATAAAAATTAAAAAATACATAAATACATCAATTGTATCATAAGACATGCCTTTCAAATAATTAATTTATGAACTATTATGAGTCGGTGAACATGTGTGACTTTACAGAAGGTGGAATTTCTCGGTGACAAATATCCCCGTAGATCTTATGTACTGTATTGATTAAACGCTTAAAATGTATAGGTTTCTTACTTTCGTTTGGTTTTGATTCACATTATGCACTTTAATGGCCATTTTCTTTAAAAACTACATAAAAAAAAGTCGCACAAAAAAGGCCGTATGAAAAAAGGTTCAGCTGTATTTTGAAAAATATCCATAAACGAATGGTGTTACGTAGTGCACACTATTTTTTTGTACATTTTAAGGTGAGCGCGTTTACATACATATATTTAAACACAAGAAAACTTGCAATTAATTCTTAATTGATTGCAGTTTGCAAGAATTTGAATTAATTTAGTATTGTAGTTCCCCGAATATGAATATAGTCGCGTGGGTGGAACCTTGGAAAATCATCACATGATGCAAATAATATTGTATTTTTATATTAAAAGGCAAGGTCAATGCACTAAGTCATCTGGCACCTTCATTTAATTTTCATTTGAAACATCTTCTTTGAAAAATTTTCATTTCATAATGATTTCCTGTAAGGTCACACTTTTGACTTCCGCGATTTTGTCATTTTTATTATAATTATATGACTTCATTACGGACCAGGGCTACTAGATTGAGTGGCTTTTCACAAATTGGGCAGCTCAGAAGTAATGTTTGCGATTTTATCAAAGGCTCTATTCATCTTAATTTTATACAAACTGGATCTGGGTTTAATTTAAAACTCTCGTTTACGTCGTCGTTTTTGGAAAAAACAGAAAAAGGGTCTAAAGCATGCAGCTTTTGGACGGTAAAGTTTTGAGTTCGTGATTTCAGCGGGCGGTTTCAGCAGTCTCTTCTAGTGGCAGATTCTACTATAAATATCCTGGCAAGTTACCTACATATCTTCACTGTGTTTTGAAAATTAGCAGCAGAATTGTAAATCGGAAAATACCCTGACCATTTTACGGCAATAGTTACTAACAATTATTATTTCCCTTTAAATTGCTAGAGAAGGGAAGGCTCAGTTTTGACCAACAAGAAAAACACTTCTGTCTCAATAGTTATAGAAAAGGTTTCGTTATGAAAACCACTTCAAACCACGCACCTTGCATATACATATATAGTATATACTGTCATGGCCGACCTATGTGACTAACAACAAACAACTAAAAATAAATTTATTTATTTTAAGAAAGATGTCCCTTTACTTTGAGAATTTTTTTCTTCAATAGAATTTTTACACTTAAATACGACACACTTCATATTTTTTTCTGTTTAAATTTCACAAGTTGATTAAAGAAACAATGACACTAAGAACGATGTGACCCTTATGACGTAACAAACTAAATCAGAAGCGGTGTAAATTGCACAATAACTGCACCTTACAAACGACAGATTTTTATATGTAGACTAGTATATCTGTATGTATAGCTGGGGTCTTTTTATTTGGCAGTAACTCGCGCATGATACAGATAGATATATTTGAAAATACATTACAAGTAAGAGACAATAATATCTGAAGAATATTTAGGTTTAAATCATATCAAAAAGAGACACCTTTTTAACAAATATATATTGTTCTTTTTCGTTCCCTCTTTTATTACCTACTATTAGATGTTGGTGTTAAATTCGTTTTCTGCGCACTGCCAAGTAAAAAGACCCTAATTATAGATACCTCTCATTAACAGAGACTTTAGTAATAGTTACCACCATACAGTTTAGACACCGTGAATACCAATTCTATTCAATTATAATCACCCTATATCTATTTTTTTTTTTTTTTTGACAATATCGGTGCCGTGCCGGTGACTAAAACTTCCTGTTTTTATTATTTATTGTATGGCCACGGTTTGTTAGTCATCACAATTTTACCATATATGAGACTAAACACGTTAATTGTACATACGGGCTGTCTCGTTTGGATGTATACATACGATTTACATGTTAGTTGATAACATTGGATTCCCATAACGAAAAAGTAACGTCACAAGAGCGCTTTGAACAAACTAATAATACCAATTTAATATTGTAACTACTGTTACTATCGCTGTAACAACAATAATACAGTAAAATAAAGAAATGAATGTTGCAATTTTCAAGCAATTCATATTTTCACATAAATATTTGTGTCATTTTTTTGTAGAGTGACTATAATAAATAGAGGGGTGACATGTGTGCCGAACGCTGATTGGTTCCGGAAGCTTTCGTAAAATACATTGGAAATAACTTAAATGTTGACACAAACCATTTAGTTTAACTAAAAAAGAATAATTAAATTAAAAAATTTTAATTGTTCATTAATTCATAACTTATATTAACAATAATTATGTACTCAAAAATATTAACTCAAACATGTGATAATTAATTTTGAAGCTTCCCGCTCTGCTTTGCATAGGAAATGGATGACATGTCACGACTCTATTTATTATAGCGACTCTAATTTTTTGTAAATTCAAACGGCATTTTTGAATTTTTTTTGGAAATAAATATCAAAATAATAAAAATACGGAAAGAATACTTGTTGAAGAAATAGTGCAGATAATTTGGTGGAAAAAAATTATTTAATAAAATAAGATCTTCAAAAATATAAATACGTTTATCCAAAGCACTCTTGTGACATAACTTTATTTTTATGGGAATCCAATGCTTCAAAAATATAAATACGTTTATCCAAAGCACTCTTGTGACATAACTTTATTCTTATGGGAATCCAATGTTATCAATTGACATGTAAATCGTATGTATACATCCGACCGAGACACCCAGTATATTAAATGTATGTACTTCGGGTTAATTGACTTTTATGTGACTGGACTTAAGTCACTTACACCATACTTAAGTCGTGTTAAATGGCGCTGAATGGTATTAACTCTTGTATGTATATGAATTAATTTTATAATTGTACTTATCTGACCCAACTCGACCTAGCCCCCCCACCTTTCAGAATTGAAAAAACAAATGGCGCATAATTAGGAGCTATTTATGAGCGTTCGTATTCCGTGAATTAAAAATTTTGAGCTCGACACACTGAGCAGGAATTTAATATTTTTAGTGGGGGGGCTGAGTCGAACTCGACTCAGCCCCCCCACCGCTTAAAAATAAAAATTTCAGATCAATTTTTGCGGTAGAATTAAGAGCTATTTATGAGCTTTTGAACAAGTATAATTTTGATTTTTGAGCTCACCCTAGTCTCCAAACTACCGTAGTCTCCAAACTACCTTTAATTGATGAAATTTGAGGAAGAAGCAGGTACTTGAAAAATCAAAAATAGATTATGTTTTAAAAATAAAAGGGAGATTATGTCTAAAAATAAAGCTCTAAATTCGCGCATTCTAATTATTCAGTCACAACCCCTTATAAAAACCACCCCGCATCGCTTCGAGCGGGAGATGCGGGGTGGTTCTTATAATTAAAGAGAAAAAAAATAAACTATATTTATTAAAAGCAACTAAATATTATTTACGATTTATCAGCTCATAAAATACGTGAATTTCGATTATTGAGTTGCAACCCCTTTACAAAAAAAATGATTTTGCACATAAGAGAGAACTACACTTTGAACCAGGACTTTACAATTAATATTTGTTTAAATTCTTTATTCTATAATGTCTGTCACCTATAATTTATTATTTTACATGTGAAGGGCTTTGAGTTTGTAGGATTAAAATAATATATTTTTAGTATATTTTAATGAAAACTCATGCTAAAACTCACCCCTCTCGCCCTGGTCGCTCTCATTTTTTAGGATTAAGACAAATAATAGCACAAAATTATAAGCAATTTAGGATTTTTCATATTCCACAAATTAAAAATTTTGAGCACAACACGCAAGAACTTAATATTTTTAACAAGCAAGAATTTAATATTTTCAATGGTGGCTACTTTTCGATTCTTGAAATTATCTTTTTTGGAAAATTGTTGGTATACCTTGTTTTTTAGCAGCACATCTAAATAACACCTAAAATACATATATTTTTCATCTAGTTGTTTTCTAGGATTTCAAAAACGTGTTTTTTGAGGATGGCTAGTTTTATGAAGGTGTAATTTTCTCCATTTTAATTTTAGTTCCCGTTTATACCGAGGGAATCAAGGGCAGGGTATAAAGATTTGCAAATCAATAAAAAAAAATACGTGTATTTCAAAGGAAGTTTTTATTTTTTGTCATTTAACTATAATTTAATTTCTGTTTCTCTAATATACTTTTTTCATAAATTTCATCACTTAAGAGTTGTTTCAAGATTAACGGGTTAAGCCTAAAACCTGAAACTGTACTGATTCAAGACCTCATAGAAAGTTCTCAATTATATCACAAAAGCGGATTTGATATTTTTATGTTTAAATTGTGGAAGGTCGGGTCTGAGTCGAGATCGACTCAGCCCCACCACGGAAAATATTAAATTCATTCTCAACGTGTCAAACTCAAAATTTTTAATTCGGGAATTATGAAAACTCTTAAATAGCTTATAATTTTGTGCCATTGGTCTTCTTAAATCTAAAAGGTGGTAGCGGCCACGGCGAGGGGTGATTTTTAATATCATTTTTCATTCCAATAAAGTAAAATTAATGCTCTATACCATTTAGGTAATATACATTATAGAATAAAAAATTTAAATAAAAAAAAAATTAATTGTAAAGTCCTGGTTCAAAGTATAGTTCTCTCTTATGTGCAAAATCATTTTTTTGTAAAGGGGTTGCAACCTGCAACTCAATAACCGAAATTCACATATTTTATGAGCTGATAAATCGTAAATAATAATATAATATTTAATTGCCTTTAATAAATATATGTAGTTTACTTTTTCACTTTAATTATAATAGCTTTCTTTTATGTCAAGGAGATGTGGGGTGGTTTTTATAAGGGGTTGCGACTGAATAATTAAAATTCGCGAATTTAGAGCTTTATTTTTAGACATAATCTTTAATCTCCCTTTTATTTTTAAAACATAATCTATTTTGATTTTTCAAGTACCTGCTTCTTCCTCAAGTTTCATAAATTAAGGGTAGTTTGGAAACTACGGGGATGAGCTCAAAAATCAAAATTATACTTATTCAAAAGCTCATAAATAGCTCTTAATTCTACCGCAAAAATTGATCTGAAATTTTTATTTTTAAGCGGTGGGGGGGCTGAGTCGAACTCGACTCAGCCCCCCCACTCAAAATATTAAATTCCTGCTCAGTGTGTCGAGCTGAAAATTTTTAATTCACGGAATACGAAAGCTCATAAATAGCTCCTAATTATGCGCCATTTGTTTTTTCAATTCTGAAAGGTGGGGGGGCTAGGTCGAGTGGGGTACTTATCTGACTAATTGCAATAATATGTATCTGGATACTATTTACATTAAAGTATACATTTTTTGTGCTTTTAAGGCAGTAATCTAGTTAAGAATTTTTTTAAATTCGATTTTTTTCTATTTTGATTTTTTCTGAAAGTATAGGTCTTTAAAAATGTATCCCCAAAAGGAAATTTAAAAATTTTGAAAATTTATAAAGTTATGGCCGCCATTTTAATACGGTAGGTTCCGGTATCAGGTATTATACTTCAAAACTTTAAATGCATTTTTCTTGAAACTACATTTTTCGGACTGGTCGATTTTGACAATCGATTTGGAATTTAGTATGTACCTTCAATACATGTTGCTTTAAAGTAGGGACTACAGATATTGCAAAATTTTAATTTTTACAATTTTTTAAAAATTAAACGTGGAAAGAAATATCAAAAAGTAAATTTTTTAAAACAGCCACCAGTTGTAGATTTTTAAATTGTTTTTTCATTGTAGTCCCTGCCAGAAACACAACCATTCTAAATCAGAATTTTTCTTGTTGCACAACCTTTCTAAATCCCAAAATTATGTCAACCAGTTTTTTCTATAAATGTAATTAAATCTCTTTAAGAATTTTCAGTTTTTTCTATGAAATTTTTTTTATACGATCTTAAAATATCAATAAATAGACGGCAAAAAATGGACACTAAAAATATTAATAGTTTTTTTTTATTAATTCCTAAAAAACGCCGAAATTTTGACGCTCTAGACTAGAAGACACCCTTAATATTAATTTATTCGCTCAATTTTAATTGAAACGATTTTTAGCATTTAGAAAATCTATTTATCTACACGGAGAGAAAATTCCTATAAAAATTACTGTGCTCAGCACTACAATCGACGTGTAAAAGGCGAACATATTCAATTCTGTAAGGTAAAAATATAAAGATTATAATTAATCATAAAAAATGTAAAGGATGGAATGTTCTTTTCGTAATATTATCTCCGTAAAATTTGTAAAACAGCACAGTAAAAAGTTCCATTACTGACAAAAAAATAATTTTTAATTGTTTTTATTAAAAAAATTACCATGCTAACATGCTAATAATAGAAAGAAAAAAAACAGAAAGAAGGTTGGTTGTGTTGGGAACGCTGTAATGAAATGTACCTCAATCAGAGAGTTACATGCGAACCATAGGTGTGAACTGTGTAAGAAACTATGTCAGACAGTTCGCACCAAGCACCTTTATTTATCAGACTGTGTTACAAGCAGCTAGCACAGCTAGTAGTCAGTTGCTTTTACACTCTCTGAGGATGATGTCATCGTTTAATTCATCTTTTTGTTATTTACCTATCTTTAGTATATGTATTAGAATATATTGTTGGCAATCATTTTTGTATACATGTTTTTACAGGTACAGTGCAACCAACATAAGGTCGCGAGTCAGATGCGCAAATGAAAGAGTCCGACAACAAGAATTAAACTATAATATACATGCATAAGAGTGTGATAAAAGTTGTGTTAGTACCACATTAAATTTTACCATGCTAGCACATATTTTTTATTTTGGTCGTCGACCGCGCACGGATTATAGGCGAGCATGGTAATTTTTCTGAAATTTTCTTTACAAAAATTATAGGATTTTTCTCTCCGTGTACTAGGTCATCCGCAGAGTTGTGCCATGTGATGTAAAAAACCAGTTTTTTACATTTTTATGTAAAAAATTGTAAAATATGTAAAAAACCGTAAAAAATTGTAAAAAATGTAAAATACTTAAATCATTTGTCATATCACTGACAAACAATTATTTTGACGGTTATTACTTGTTTATAAGTTCACATGAATTAACGTGTAAACAAAATGTTGACACAAAAATGATTTTCTGCTGGTGGAAGGCCATCCACAACTGACTACAAAAAGCTTTAAATTTCCAAATTAACAAACTGAGTTTTGACAGATCAAAATAACTACTATATATTTATCTCATTTTTAATTATAATAACAATAAAATCACTGATGATAGTGATGATGAAGATGATTGATACCTTTAATAAAATTTAACTGAATAAATAAAAATCTTTTTAATATTGAATTCTTAAATAAACTATTCTATCAAAACTAACCTTTCTTTTTCCTGTTTGTCCCCATTTATATTTTTAACTTTGAAATTACTTAATTATTAAGTTTTATTTTGCAAATATAGCAAATACTTCAATGGCAAATATGGAATACCATCAGTAACGCTAACATATCTATTAAATTTAAAAAATTTAGTTTTTTACATTTTTTACAGTTTTTTTATCAAAACAAGTATGTGTAAATTACAAAGTTTTTTACATATAAAAAACTGTGTAATTTACCCGAAGTAAATTACACGCACAATTCTGGTCATCCGACGCCTTCATATAATTTTCATATGAAACATCTTTGAAAAATTTTCAGTTCTTAATGATTTCTTTTGTAAGGTCACTTCTGACTTCTGAGGTTTAGTCATTTTTTTTTTTTTTATTAATAATCATATGACTTCATTACGGACCAGGGCTATCAGATTGAGTGGCTCAATAAATATGCTAGAAAAGATCTTTTAAAAATTTGAAATTTAAAAAAAAAAAATTTCCAGTTTGTAACGAAACGATGTAGTAACAAAATAAAATAATTCACAAGGCAACCAGGCAACCTAAATAGTTGGCAGACATATTATTTATGTAGGCATGCAGTAGGTACCACATAGCACCACAAACAGTATTAAATTTATAAAGTTGAATACATAATCGATACTTGTAACATTTTTGGTTTTCAAATCCAGTTTGTCTAAAAACAAGAATTGCTTGTTGAGAAACCAAAAATAACAATAAACCAATCATACTGGTTTCATTCTTTCGTCCATTCTGTATGTTCCAAAAAAATGTAAAATGTTAGGCATCGCAGTAAAGTAAAAAAAAAAAAAAAAAAAAAAAAAAAAACGGCTGCCACTCTCATTAAGGGGGCACAACTAGTTGTAAAATTTTATCACCTATTAAAAAATTGACTGAATTACAAATTAATACAAAAAATAATAGATAAACCTAAAAAATCGAGGATTTGTAAATTAAACTGTCATGAATACGACAGTTTCTATATTGGTCAAACTGGTAGAAACTTTAAAACTCGTAGAGCTTAGATCCTACAAGAATGAGAAATTTGACTCCACTTTTGTCAGACATTTGATCAACAGATAACTATACAAGACACATAAAAGGATAAGGTTAAAGTTTTACATGAAGCAAATAAAAGATCAGATTAACTATTTTAGAAACAATAAACATAACTAGGTAAGAGTTACACTGAACAATTTTTACAAATTTTTTGTTTCTCTGCCACATGCATTCAACTCGTCCGAACTTGTTTTTTTTGTTTTTGACTCCTGCCACGATTTCTGATAATGATCATATTGATCGAAACATGTTATAAGAGTTTCCAATATAAAAACAGTGTTTTTTGCCAAGTAAAGTATTTTATTTATTAATAGTAAAGATGGAAATACCATACAAGTGACGTTCAAATCTATTAAATTTAAAAAATAAATTGTTCGAGAAATTTTTCGAGAAGTCCTAAAATCTGAAGGTGAGTATACGGTATTCCTCCCCTTAACATTTACTTCAAAATGTTGAAATACTTAAAAGTATTATTTACAACAATTAATGGATACGAGTTTCGATTGCAATGTTTAGTTTAATTCGGAATATCACTATTTATCAAAGTTCATTAACTAAACTAAATTTATAAATTATATGGTAGATTTCACAAAAGGATTTTAATATAATCGATAAATCGTAAAATCGTATATGGTGTATATCGTTTGTTGTACGATGATAATTTGTCAAATACATATTATACCATTGATTCGAATTATTAGTTTGAATTAGATTAACTGATAGATACATTTACGTTTGAAATAATAACGCACACCTTAGAAGATAACTGCGTCGTTGCGTTATTGTGAAATTATTAGATACTGATGAGTAGAGTTAAAAGTTATACCTGAAGAACTTTATCAGACAGGAGTTCCCTGTCCGATCCTTTTCTACTCCCGAATATTAAACAATAGTAATTAAGATGGAGATGAATTTGGTTCAGATATCTTCGAATTTCACTCGGGGATATGATTTAGAAGCAATTTATAAGTCAATTCCTCCAACTTCTGTTGAGCCATAACGCGATTTTTCTACGGCAGCATATATATGCGTAATAATTTAAGAATCAGGTTCTACATAATATAATAATTTACAATGTTTAACTACTTCGTTTACATGCTGGTAGATTGCTTTAATATTTTCAATTATTATTGTTAGAATGCTTCTTCTTGCAGGTTGCATCTTGACCGGTAAGATCAGAAAGGTTTATCGTAGTAGGTACTAGTGGTGGAGAACTATCGATAGCACTATCGATAACTATCGATAGTTTTTTTTCAGTCATTTCGTTTACTTATAAATACTATAAAGATAATAATAGTATATTGTGCAATAAATGCGGGAAATTGTCGATTGCCCACGAAAGCGAAGTTGAGCGCACGAACGTAGTGAGTACGCTCATTCGCTTGAGTGGGCAATCGATAATCTCGCACGAGTTACACATACTATTTTTTATTACGAATTTCACATACTTTTTTCTATTATTATTACTATTTTTGACATTTTTATTACTTTTTAAAATAATATTTTTAAGTGTTCATCTTCTTTTTCTGAATTAATTGTTTAAATTACTTTGTTGGTGGTTTCTATAGAAATAATTATGAAATATTTATTAAATGAAAAATCAAGAGGCGGCTTTGCGTGTTTTGATTAAATTTTGCGTGTTTTATTGTCAATTTTCGTGTGGAAAGTTACTTTCCGCAAGCAAAAATGTATATGGGAAGAGTACAGTGGGCAAACAGCTATTTTGCGTACAGAAATGTGTGCGCCAAGTTAGTACTTCTCCCGCATGAGTAATAACAAAATTATTATGTCATCATAAAGATAATAAACGCCAGAGATATAAAAACAACCATTTTAAGGGAATTTCCGGCGACCTTTCCTTTTTTGCTCGCCGGCTATCCAAATGCCGCCTAAAAAACTTCGATTTCTATCGATAGTCGGGACTATCGGTAACTATCGACAGTTCTCCATCACTAGTAGATGCAATTATAGAGATCTGCATATTGAGGTTCTCCTGCACGGGGCGCCTCGATCCTGCCTATAGCAAAATATTTAAAATTTTGAAGTCATTTTCGGAAACATGCGTTTTATAACTTTAATACTTTTAGCACTTTTGTCCACTGGAGTAGTCGTGCTCAAGTACCTACTTTAAGACTTTTTTGATTCCATTAGCATTTATCCGCGGCTTCGCCCACGTCGTATTTGAAATTATGACATCAAGTTAATTCGTATAAAATATACTTTGTATCACTTCAAGCTGTTATTTTTTTCTTGTAAATTTTCCCACTGAAATAAAATGTTTCGCCAGAGCAAGAACAGCCTATAACATTCTCTGTTCCCCAAGCTATGTCTGTGTAAAATTGAAAGTCAATTGATTAAGCGATTGAGGTGTGAAGGAAAGACAAGCAAACAAACAAACTCACTTTCACATTTATAATAATTAATTAAGATTACCTTTTGGTTACAACTAAATTAAAAGTTTGTGAATACAGTTACAAATGTTAGAGCATTTTATAGAAACACCCTAGATTTATACGTTTGGTTACTGCGCAATTAACTTTTATCTAATCAAAATCGTTTGATAACCGTATAGTAAGTGAACGTCCAGATAACTTACAATGTGTATTTAAATATTACAATAATTGTACATGACATGACGTCTCCAATTCAAATTGTAACACGTACAAGTTGAAATTAACTACATATATACATACGTATGTACAATACGACATTGTTACCGGACATGCGCACAGTAATACAGTAGAACCTCGGTTAACCGGATAGCAGTATCACGCAAAAACTTGTCCGGCCAACAGAAATGTCCGTTTAACAGGGACAGAGTAAATAATAGCATTAAGGGGATGGTAACGTATTAAATTTTTTTTTCTCATTACTTTTAGCGAATTTTCAGAATGAAAATTCAGCTATTACAGCAGCTCTTATGGTAAGACCTAAGCCCGGGACTATGGCAGAAATTTGTTTTGGAGCCTCTAGAACTCGAAAATCTACTTCACTAAAATTTATATATATATAGATATATATATATGTATTTATGTGTGTACGCGATAGCTGTCGAACGAAGCATTTAATTGTTACGAAATTTGGTAAAATCGTTAAATGTTCAAAAAGCTTGGATAAGTTCGTTAGCCAGACACATCCGATGCCACAGACCGGATATTTTGGGCTTTAAAGTCTTTCTTTTGTGTTTTTGATCAGAATTTAAAACTTTTTCAAAAATTTTATTACATTATCAAAAATATCGTAAGAAGTTATATCAGAGAGCTTTTTATACTTTTCTTCTATATAACGTCGTTCTTAAGAAAAATCAAAAATAATCCCGTTTTAAAAGTCTCTTTTTATTTGTTATTTCACTCTACCTCGTTTGATTTTTCTATTTAATATATATTGTGTTTATAAATGTGTCTAAGGGTGTTTCGTCACTAGTTATTTCTATTACCTAAATATATGTCAGATTTCTTTAATTAAATATTATGAATAATGTCTTAATAAATTTATAAAGTTATATTATAAATGTTAATCAATTAAACTGTACTATTTATTTGATTAAATAAACTTTTGACATATTTTTTTTTGTGGTGTTGAATGGCCCTTAGCTATTTGTAAACGAAGTACAAATTTTGATAATGTTAGTTTTTTGTTTTGTTTTTTTATAACAATCTGTCAAATGGAATCATTTTTAAATATATGCATATAATATGCATGCATGTATATAACCTAATTATAAATATTTTTGTTTTAACGTTTTAACACATTATATTTATTATTTTGAAAATTTTCTTATTTAATTTTAAATAAGATGAACTAAATTAGAAAAAACTGATTGATGGTAAGGAAATTTTATAAAAAAAAGTATATATTTGACAAGATTTTGATGACATATAATTGGTATACTTTGGAATTAAAAACAAAGTGAATGGGTACAATATAGTGTTTTTAACAGAAAATAAAGTTTTGGAGTAACTAAACAGTGCCGGAACAACTAAATTAGCCATGTAGCAGGAGCCAGCAGTTACGAGCCTCGCGCTTGTGTCCAAAAAAACAATACAAATTCATACAACATGAGTGATTTAACAAAAAAAAAAAAAAAATAGAAAAGAAAACGAGTGTTGGCTCAACTTACATTTGAATGCTAAATCAAATCTACATAAGTGACATTTTTGACAGAATTGACTTTTTGCTAAAATAGTAAAGTATGAAAATATATGCAAACGGATTGTTTGGTGTAAAAAGCTGCACAAAAAAAGGACTTGTAAAAACACCAATAAAATTATGTATCATTTAATTAAAAATAAATTTTAATCTTTCTTAAAATATTTTACATTGTTACACATATAATTTAATTTCCATTAATAATTGTTAATGAATTTTAACCTCTTTACACACGACAGTTAGCTATTCAAACATTTTTACATTTGTGATTAAGTGTTAATTCGTTGTTGAAAACATTCATCACAAAAGATTGGAAATTTCTTCTTTTGTCAAGTAGATTGTTTGTCTACAATTTAATTGAAATACTCATAAAACAATCTAAAAAATAAAAAAATACATTAATTAATTATTAAATTTTTTGAAATATTTAACATTTTACCTGAATGGGGTTATAAGTTCCAAAATATGTTACAACCTTTCAAAATGTTGAACAATAATCCTATTTCAAATTTTAAATTTGTAATTCAATATCGACTAGATAAAATGTTTACAAATGAAAATGATTTCTACACACTAACTAAAAAAGTAATAGCCCATTTTCTGAACTAAGGAATAGACATTAAAGTGTCCATTAGAGATTAAATATTAATTGTGTAGACAACCCAACAGAGGGCAACAAGTTACAAACAACAAAGCAAATTCCTCAAAGCGGCAAATTTAAATAACAAATAAATAATTATAATGTTTTGTTTAGTCTATTTAAGAAAATAATTAGTCAGTTAAATAAGTGTTAATTTATAATTTATTGAAGTAATAATTTTGATTACTAAAATCTAAATCCTTTTAACAATGATTTATTATTAAATAATCAATATATAGATATATAATACAATTAGAAATAATGTTATAAAATTTTGTGAAAAGCACACAGCCAAGGTTACTTAACGGATTTCGACTAGTGAAGTGTCTATGAATAGAGCATCATATCAGGGGTGGCACAAGAGAGCCTGAATTTTCAAATTTGGTTTTATTATTAGTTGTTATCGTTAGTTACGGAGCCACAAATTTTAATTTTTTTCCAAAGCAATTACACACGTAAAGTAAAATAAATTGGTTATTCATTTCTCTTATAGAAATGGATAAACGGATCTCAGGTAACAGTACTATTATTATTTAAATTAAAATAAGATGATTTTGTTAGTATAAGTGAGGGCAAAATTATCACCCAGGACCTTGGGACCCCAAAAAACTTCTTCATACTAAACAGCTGGGCGGATCTCAAGAAGATGTTGCGAAAATTAGATATGCTACTGAAATATGAATATTACTTGCTTTTATAGTATTAATTATTTAAGTAACTGTTTTTGTACAGAATTTCAGAATAGCGAATTAAAAAGTGAAGTAAGGTTAAGATTGTTCTATAGAACCTTCTAATAGGGATCACATTAAATAGCTGAATGGTGCGGACAATTAAATCGATCTCCAAGTTACCCTTCAAACACTATTGGAATTCCAGAAAAAGATGAAAGTAGCATTAAAATTGTTATTCTCCAAGAAGGGTCTAAAACTGAAGAATATCTAAAACTATTATTACGGATATCAGAGCAAAGGTCTCAAACTAAAGCTACAAAATACAAAAATGTATTCCATTGCACGAAATTATATAAATCAAAATTAAAACAAAAATAAAACAAAACAGACACCTGAGTGAAGCCGCAGGACGGAAAGCAGAAAAAAATTATAAATTTTTCTGTTACTTAAGTAAAAATTCATTTAACTATTAAATTATTATTTTAAGCGACTTTCCATTTTGGAACTTAATTTATGACGGAGAATGTCATGGAAAGATCCGAGTTCGGGACTATACGGCAGAAATTTGTTTAAAAACATATATATATATATGTATATACAGGGTGTAAAACAAATAACTCTCGTCCTTTTTTGTGGAGGGCGACACCTAGCAAACTGTAGACACTAAAACCGCAGGAATTTTTTCGAAATTAACAGTCGCGTCACCCCTCAAACGGATAAGAGTCAGTTCCTTTACATCCTGTATATAATATATGCACACATACATATATACATATATATATATATATATATATATATATATATATATATATATATATATATGTAGGTGTGTATATATATTATATACAGGTGTAAAGGAAATAATTCTTATTTCCTATATAGAGGGGTGACGCGACTGTTAATTCCGGAAAAATTCCTGCGGTTTTAGTGTCTACAGGGTGCAAAGAGTCACCCACAAAAGGACGAGAGTTATTTGTTTATATATATATATATATATATATATATATATATATATATATATATATATATATATATATATATTTGTGTGTGTGTCTGCGCGATAACTCTCGAATGAAGCATTCAATCTTTACGAAATTTTGTTAGAAGCTCAAAAGTCTCAAAAGCTGGGACGAGTTCGTTAGCTGATATGTCCGATTTTTAGAAGCCATTTTTCACCATTTTTAGTGATTTTTTGGTTAAACTTATTTAAATGCATATGTGCTATACTATATGTGATCCGCCAGGGTCCTGGGGACTCAAAAGTAAAAAATTAACTACTCAACCGATTTCGAAAATCTTATCACTGTTATAGAGTTAAACTATTTTAGATGGATACAAGTTGTTATATGAGATCCGTCAGTGTCCTATCTTTGAAAATTCGCTATGTTATGCAGGTGCTGCGACAGGGGTATTTAATTGTTTCATATGATTGTGCAACATCTTAAGATTGTTGTGTCAAAATTTGAAACAAATCGGAGTGAAACTAACTAAGATATAGAACTTTGAGCGTTTGTTGCTCCGATACGTTTTCGTATCCCTGCCCAGCAGGTACGTGGCTTTGTGCTCTCGGAATCCCTGAATTATTTTATTCATCGATGGGTCTTTGTAAGTATACTAATGTATACTATAACCAATGACGTAGATATGAAAAAATTTGTCATATTTAATTTTGGATTTTCAGGTGCACAAAACTTTAAAGCGATATTCCGACACTTGTCATTTTTGAAACCGGTGAACAGTTTAAATCAAAATCTACTCGACCGATTGTTTTGAAATTTTGTATACAGCTTCCTTACATAAATGACCAGGTATCCCTGGGAGCTTTTTTTTTATTTTTCATAATTATTAATTTTACAATAACAAATACGTCAATTTTTTAGACGAAAATCGGTGTTTTCAATTCTAAGTGTCGCCAAAAATTAAAAAATCGAAAAAAAGAAAATTCTTCCCAGGGATACCTTAGGAAAGAGGTTGTCGAATGATATCATTCATTTTTTTTTTATTTCGGATGATCCACTCATGAGTTATATTGTTCACCGACAAACAACTTTTTTTAGCGGCGCCTCCGAAGATTTGCTGCCGTTGGCTTAATTATTTATATTTTGTTTTAAAAAAATAACTATAATGTTACGATCGATTAATTAAATTTGTATTACGGGTAGCGTCTGAAAAAATTCTTAAAAGTGGGTCTTTTTTATGCCGAATTAATGTTACCATCCCCTTAAATAATGTAGTATTCATCACTAAGTTTTTAATTCAAAACTTTTATTTTTTTAATTCAAATCAATATTCCTTTACAAATGCATCGTCAATCATTGTTAACAAGTTAAAACATAAACTAGACGTACTCATGTACGGTTAATGGAGGTAATAATGTACTAAATGTCTTCGTCAAAAAATACTGTTTTCGAGTCCGGTTAACAGAGGGTCCGCTTAAGAGAGTGCTGAATGCATTGGTTTTAGTACAGCATGCCACCGTCATAAAAAATTTGTCCGACTATAGGAGGGGTCCGGTTAAGAGAGGTGTTTGTAATCAGAGGTTCTACTGTATACAATATCTAATGTTAAATAGTGATAGTAAGTTCAATGATAATAAATCAGTACTTACCAACTTATTCCAAACAGTAGTGAACTTTCTTAGCTTAACTTGGTTAAACTCTTATTAAATTAGTGTTATCCAACGATGACTAATCAAAGTGGTGGAAACAGTAAATATATGGTAAATATCAATTAATTTGTGACGATTTCATAATAACTGTAAAAATTTTTTTTTGGAGGTGGA
The DNA here is from genome assembly GCA_035578155.1 of Brachynemurus nebulosus. Lineage (NCBI taxonomy): Eukaryota > Metazoa > Arthropoda > Insecta > Neuroptera > Myrmeleontidae > Brachynemurus > Brachynemurus nebulosus. The sequence goes on along the minus strand of JAPWDM010000019.1, from coordinate 1,561,813 downwards.
TGATTCATGGAGAGTTGGTCATCAAACACTGACGAACAAAAATATTCAGTGGTCGGTCAATCAAGTTGATTATTTTCCAGAAAGGACTTTGAAATTTTTATGCGCCTACTAAGTCTTGTTTTAGGAGATAAAAAAAATGCGTCGTGCATTTTATTGTCTCCACAAAACCAGGGCTGGGAAAAATAGTTCATAGAAACCATTTAAAATAGAAAATGGAAAATAGCTATTTAAAATACATTATAAAATACAAAATGTTTTTAAAAGCTTTTATTTAACTTTCTATGTTAGTATGTTGGTTTAGATCAAATCTTGGAATCGAAATATAGACAGGTTCTAATTGAGCTAGAGGTTTTAAATTTTGCATACGTGTATAACCTTGATGACAATGCAATATTGTATAATTAGTTTTGTCCTAAATCGCCCCAAACTAAAATTGTTGATTTTTAGTACAGTACAACTTTTTGACATTTCGAATTGTCAAATATTGTCCCTTGATTTTACATTGCAATTTTTTTTTCCGTAGTTACGTTTGATTAGGGTAAATTAACCGATTAATTTATAGCTAAAAAAATTACTTCTTCATTTTTTTTTTTAATTAATTGTAATCTGACTAAGCAGTAGAAAATAAATTTAGTGTACAAAAATGTTTTTTAAGAAAAAGCTTTTATTTAAAAATGGGTTAAAAAAAATAAAATAACTTGAGTGAAGTTTGAAGCAATATGCAACATAATTTATAAAAGTTTGAGGCGTCTAATTACATTTGGTAACTACTGAAAAGTAAAATAGTTACACTTATATCCAAAACAGAAATAATAATTAATGATAACGCCTCAAGCTTTTATAAATTATGTTGCATATTGCTTCAAACTTTACTCAAGTTATTTTATTTTTTTAGACCATTTTTAAATAAAAGCTTTTTCTTAAAAAGAAATTTTTACTTTTCTTTTTTACTTTTTTTATTCTATAAATCTTTTATCGTTTTTTTATATTAATAAAAAAAAGTTAAGAAAATGTCAGACGTATTGAAATTATAAAAGGGCAGTCTTTTGAGAAAATTTTCTAAAGTTTGCATGATAACGAAATTTGACTCTTGAAATATTGTTATTCAAAAATATTGAAAAATTTAATTCAGCCTTGACATATAATCAAACCTTGACTACGCTACAACTGCGACTTCTGACTTATGAAAATCATCTACTCGAAATACCAAAACATTTCTTATCGACGTATCTTAAAGATAATAGCACACAACTTGAGTCAGAAAAATTTGACTTGAGAGAACTGCAGCTCTAGTAACAATTTTAACTCAAGTGACATTGAAATTCGTATTATAAAAAATTTGAGTCAATTAAATCGACTTACATTTAACACAATTTGTTAGACTGCATTTAATTCGAGTTCTATGATTAATATGAGTCAATAAATTTCAGTGTACATGCATTTTCATTTTAAATGCAAAATGGATTCAAATTTCCATTTAATACACAAAATGGAAAATGGTTTGATCGAACTTATCTAGAATAGAAAATGCAAAATGCCATTTTGTATTTTAAATACGTATTTAAAATGAAATTATTTTAAATAGTTCCCAGCCCTGCACAAAACCATACTCAAAACGGACAGGGAGAAGTCAACAACAACAGCATAAAAATACAATTATTCTTCACTTATACTAACTAGTGCCGGGAAAGTGTAGAATATAATAATAAAGAAAAATATTAGATTCGTGACAAAATTTGATAAAGACGCATTTTGACTGCACACAAATAATAGATATAGGCAGAGATATATGTACAATGTACGCAGCATACCTACATTTAATAATTTGATACGAGTGTGATGTGTAGAACATACAGTTTAATTCAAAAAATTATGATCACATCCTACCAAGTTAAGACTTTGAATATGTACAATTAAAATTTTGTAGATTTCTTCATAGTTTTAGAATCACTATTGGGTCATACACAATCAATGAAATAAGGAATAAGAAATAAGAAATAACGAATAAGAAGTATGCCATCTAGTGACGTTGAATGGAACTTTAACGTAACTGCCCATAGGTATATGTATTTAGGTATTTTTGTACATCAAAATTCATGAAAAAATAACGTTCGTGATGACTTTTTTTGTCACTAAAGTGAAAAAAATCACGAATTTTGACGTACAAAAGTACCTACATATTTATATCTATGAGCAGTTACGTTAAAGTTCCACTCAACGTCACTAGATGGCATACTTCTTATTCCTTATTTCTTATTCCTTATTTCATTGATTGTGTAGACACCCTATCTGTCTAATTCACACCACACTTGATTAGTCCAAAAAAAGAATCACCGCATAAAAACTTTTTAAATTTTTAGTGGATAGTCTTCCACAGTTTAATCATCCTAAATCTTTTTTTTCCGAAAAGAGTAAAATCATACAGATTTTACAAAAAAGTCTTAAAATACAAAAAGAAAAAAAATACTTATTTGAATGAAACTCATGATGGTTGCTGAAAATTAAGTTTCTCTAACATCTAAGGCCGTAGTCCGATAAGAGGGCAGAAATCTACCCCCACGCGTATCATTTCCTATTTATTTTTGTTAGATTACTATGAGTGAAATTAGTGATTTAGCCAAGTTTCAACTCTAAATTATAAACAGTTTAAATACAAAAAATACTTTTCAAAATAAATGTAAAATGACTTCAAAATTAACCCCCAGTACTATCTAATAGGATTAAAATTAAACGGTTGGATTTTGACAATATTTTATGAAAATTAAATATGCTATGGAAATATAAATATGGTTAATTTAGGGTTATTAGGCGAGAATTATCCTCAGAAATTTAGAATACCAAATTTGAATGAACCTGGGGGGTCAGCATTGTCCGTCAAGGCCATCAAATAAGCCCCAAATTAATTGTGATATTAAAATTGTCCCCTGCTGTCTTGGTGCCCCAAGCAAGGCCTAAAATGGAAATACTCCTAAAACTACCTATTGATACGGGTATCTAGGTACATAAAGGTGCGGAATTCAGCCATGCTATTGAAATATGAAGATTGCTACTTTAGAGTCGTTTGACGAGCGGAGCCAGGTATTATTTCCGAATATCTAATTTAAAATTGATCTAATCATTTGACCAATAATTAAGAAAATTTTACGTGGGTGAAACCACGGGCCACAGCTAGTATATTATATATTAAAGTAACGGAACAGCCTACTTTTTTATTATATTAAGGCGTGGGAAATAATTTCCCACTGTATTTCCGCACAGTCTGGGCAATTGTTAATTTTTACATATAGTTAGCCGTGCACAAAATTTTACTTTTAATAGTAGGAGTAGAAAAAAAAATTTTTTCAGTAGATAACTGTTTTTAGTATTTTTTTTTTTTTTTTTTTTAGAAAAGAGAGAAATAAGTCGATCAAAACAAATGCATGCAACAAAAATTTTCTTCAATTTGAAACTGTTTTCCCAAAAATTTTTATTTCAGTACGATTCTTACTTTAGAGTCAAAAAAAAACTTCAACGAAAATTATTTTCTACCTAACGAAGCCCTTTTATTGTCTGATCTTAAATATCATTACTACTAAACAAATAAATCGTTCCTACTTGTTGATGCCGCCTTACAATAAATCACAGCTGTTTAAAAAAAATAACTTCCTGTATCCTGTAATCGATTCTTTCCATAAATTTTTTGGTACAAGCTGTAAAATTACATAAATCTAATAGCTTTTATATTGATATAAAAATCATGATGATGAACTCTGAATCAAAATTTTATTTACAATTTAATCTTTAATCTCAACACCAACCAGAGTTCCGATAGATTTAATGTCTGTCAAACGGAATGTTGACAAGCGGAACAGGAAATTACGGTGTTGTCTACTTATCTCACTATAACATTCATGTAATTCTTTAGATAATTTTTTTTAAAAATATTTTTGTCTTTTTTACTTTCAATATCATTCTTCCAGTCTTAAATTGTTCTATGTAGGAAATTTTTGGATTGATAATGAGACAAATTTGCTTCTGATTGAAACTTTTAAATCAACAGTAGAGATACCTTTCGTGCTGTTTCAGATTTTTCTACCTGGCCAACCAAAAATCTCAATAAAACTGAGCGACCTTCAAAAAATAAACAATACACGACGACGAAATGTAAAAGATTTGTGAGGGCATTGATTTTCGATGGAACACCTGTCTGTCCCGTCCCCTGACCTGGTCGTAATCAAAACTCAGTGCATTAAAGAACAGCAAAAAAAAACAGATAACACAAAAGACTGCCAAGAGAAGAATAGAGACATCCGTTCTGCTACAACAATTATTACAAATGTTGAGAAGAAATCTTTAGTTGAATTTTATTTGAGTTTCAGTTCAGTGAAATAAGTGAATGATAGCTTAGTTATGAATTTTTAAATGGGTAGCAAATAATAGACTGAATGTACTGGCTGGTCCAGAAACAGTCAACGACTGTAAAGTAAACTGAAAGCGATATCCTAGTCTGTGGCGACTTTAAGTTGTACATATATGAAATGTTTTCCAATCACTTGGTCTACCATGTAATTCAGGTAAATATCGACATTTTCTAGAGCAGAGGTTCCCAATAATTTTTTTCTACGGACCCCTTTATCCAGTCACTATTTTGACAGGGACCCCTAAATCTAAAGAAATTAAAAAAAAAATTGTAGTCTTGCAAATAGTTAATGACACTTGTACAATAGTTATTTATGTCATAAGTTGCAAAATGAAGGTGTTTTTTTTTATGAGTCGTAAGTCTGTCAAACGAGGTCGTAGATATCTCCATAAAGCTAGCCGTCCCCCAAAAAAAATTGCAAAATTCCAAAAAAACAGTAGATAAAAAATAGGTGTATTTTAGGTGTAAATTAGGTGTACCAATAAAAAATTAGGTGTTCTTACCGTTTTCGAGAAAACATGAAAAATAAAAGGGACGGCTAGGTTTACTAAAACCTAGTCGTCCCTTACGTAAAAAAAAGTATTTTGGGTAATTTAAAGTATGGAGATTTAGGTGTAAATTAGGTGTTCTTCGACCATGCTGACAAAAATTTTGTAAAATGGAAATTTTAAGAAAAATAATATAAAATATTTTAAACCATGGGAGCGCTGTGAATAATGTTAAAAAAAAACGTTATGGACAGCGGTTCCACTGTTTGTTGAATGTTATATATTTTGTTATGTAGGGTAAAAGCCCCCTTTGTGGAACGGTATCTAATTATGAACATTTACGTATTAATGAAGTTATTTCTGAAAGAAACGTCTGATAACAAAAATTATTATTAATAGAATGATTGTTTTTCAATTTAGATTCACCTCGCATTTAAAGTTTCTTTACTTAATTAAAGGAATAAATATGTAAATGTCAAAACTGTTCCAGTATTAGATACCGTTCCACAAAGGGGGCTTTTACCCTAACTGAATAAAAAAATGTCAAAAAATTTTCTTTACGTTCCCAGCACCCCCACCAGCACTATAATAATGATGTTATGAATACGATAACTTGTTATAAATTTAAATTACGAGTTGGATAATTGCGACGAATAAAATAAAAAACACTCATTTTGCACGTGTTACATACAATATTTTTTGCAATTCTAAATTAAAATGCAAAAAAAACTAACGAAAAATGGAAAAATAATCTCAAATTATACCCGTTAAAGGTCTGACCTTAAAGAATATAGAAGAAGATCGACCGTTTCAAATTTCTAAACTAGAATATTGCCTTGACTGAATATTTATGATATCATTCTTACAGTGAACTAAAATTCAAGTTTTTACGGACCACTCAATACATATTTTAATATTAATGAACTTTATAATATTATTACAGGTAGGTAATACAGAAAATATAAAAATACTGAATAACAATACAAACGGTATACAATACAATTTCAACTTCACATAGGATACAACAACACCTGCGTATTTTATAAATATATATAAACCCAAATAGGTTAGTAAAAAGGTAAGAAAATTTAACAACAATGAACAACCACGTTAAATTTGTAGATAGATATACCTGAATATCTTTGTACTCAAATATTTTCACAGTTTAGTTCATGTTTAATGCAACGAAAGAAAAAAAAACTTAAATAAATTCAAAAATTGTTAGTACAATTGAGGAGTCCTTGAACACACGAAATCTTGTATCCAAAATGCCCACTGATGTGACAAAAGAAAATAATATTTCTGACTTAGAATAAGTTGTTATACATCGGGAAAACGACTTTTCTTTTCTGTTGAAGAAAAAAAAAACAAACAGAATCTTATAAATAAATATTCTTACAATTTATCACGGGAATCGAAAACTTACGACGTATACAGACGGATCATAAATATAAAAACATGTATCCGACAAGAACATTCATACTGAAATGTATTTATTAATAATTTATACCCCACTAGGAGGTAAGTCATTCTAAATCTATGTTTTCATCATTTTATTATTTTACACACCCCGTGACAAAATTAGTGAGCACAAAATTAGTAAAACGCTAGGAAAATCTCAGCTAAATAAACTTTGACATATAGTATTAGGCCTGATTTACATTAACGCTCCGCTCTGGGTACGCTCCCGCTTCACTCTCGCTCCGATATAATCTTGTTGTGTTCACATTACAGTGCTGATAACATGTTGGTACCTACCTACTCGTTCCCCATTCACACTATAGTATCGCTCTCGCTCCGATAAAATTATTTTTTCCATATTTTAAACATTATTGTATTAGGAGAACATCATAATACAATATATCTATTAGTTAATTAGTAATATGTATCATAATCATAATGCAAGACGTCGCGTCATTTTGTTGTATCATGTTTCCCTAATACAATAATTTTCAAATAATTAAGGCAAGAATTTTATCCATAATTTTAACGAAGTTCTTTTTTCAAAAATTGTGAATAACTGAAGTTGGACAACAAGTTGAATGAATAGTTTAATAGTGTATGGCAAACAGTTCAACTTGTAGTACAACCAGGTAGTACAACAAGTTGAACCGTGTATGGGCCGCATTAAAATAACAATAAATTGACAGTAAAAAAATTGACACCAAAAATATTAATAGTTTATTATTATTATTATTATTATTATTATTATTATTATTATAATTATTAATTCTTAAAAAAGCCGAAATTTTTGCTCTCTAAACTAAAAGACTCCTCAAAACATTTCCCGGCGCTCACACGCAGTTTAAACATCATACAACAAATTTTTGAAAGTGTATATTGGGAAATTTAATTTTGTCGCTGCGTGTACATAGTTATGAACGCTATAATACATTATGTATTGACATATAATACATATACTGTAGAAATAGAAAAAAAGAAATGGGTCAAATCTGTATCTTTAAGTACAGATGAATTCCAGTGAGAGGACAAAGTTCATCTGTTAGAACTTAAAAAAAAAATTATATTTTACTTTCTCACAAGAAATAAAATTACGTTTTATATTATAAATAATATTCTGAATAAAATGTTTTGACTTTTAACACTATTCATATCAATCGTACTTCAAGAACAAAATTAATAGTACACTGCTATCTGATTAAGAGAAAGAAAAATGCGTATGCATTGGTTACACGGATATAAAAAAAACATAAATTTTTTTTTAACGTAAACAACTCATTCTGTATATAGACACACAGTCAAAAAATTTGTGTTAAAATTAACACATTTCACATGTCCAGAACGGTCCACTCAATTTTTTGTGTTATTTTAACACAAAGCATATGTGTCAAATCTATACACAAGATTTGTGTCAATGATTTAACACACAAGAGGACATATATTTTGTGTTAATTTTACACAATTACTTAGTTATAATTTTACCAGTAAATATGTTAATATAACCTTTATTTAGTGTATCTTTTTAACACAATGATATGTAAAACTAACTGATTTAGAATGTAGAAGTTTACGCAATAAATGTGTTGGTATAGGTATTTTGTTATTTATTTATTATGTAAATGAAAGGAAATAGTAAAAAATAATTTTTCAGTACTTAAACTTTTTTATTTAATATTTCTACAATTTTTGTAAAGATTTCGACGATGATATTGGTGAATTTCACTTGGTATTTGATGAAAAGAATGTTGAAGCAATACCCAAAAATTGTGAAGATCGTTGTCAAACTTAACGTGGAAGACAAAATGGAACGTACCACTTAAACGTCGAATATTCGATAATCTTTTAATTAATTGAAATAAATTCTGCAAACAAAAAAAAATTTAGTCTATAAAAATTCAATCTATAATATTTTTAATTAACTTACCTAATAATGAATATTTAATATCTGTATGATTTTTGTCGGTTTCACTGTTGTGACTGATGGAAATTAGCTGACTGCTACACTAGCAATGCGATATCTGACTCCAATTTGATGAAATGTTAGGAACAAAAAATTGTGAAGATCGTTGTCAAACTTAACGTGGAAGACAAAATGGAACGTACCACTTAAACGTCGAATATTCGATAATCTTTTAATTAATTGAAATAAATTCTGCAAACAAAGAAAAAAATTTAGTCTATAAAAATTCAATCTATAATATTTTTAATTAACTTACCTAATAATGAATATTTAATATCTGTATGATTTTTGTCGGTTTCACTGTTGTGACTGATGGAAATTAGCTGACTGCTACACTGGCAATGCGATATCTGTGACTCCAATTTGATGAAATATTAGGAAAAAAAACAATGAACGCATTTATTATTTAATAGGTAACAAAAATAACTTGTTTATTTGATGCTTCGAATTAGAATATTTATAATGTATGTGTTCACCACCTCAGTATTGTCATAACTACTCAACCATACGAAACAAGCGCGCAAAACCAGTTTTTTTTTTGTGTTGAAACTACACAAATAAGATGTTATTTTTGATTTGACACAAATGTGATGTTATTATTTGCTGTTTAAAACAGATTAACATTTTTATTCTGTTAAATCAAATTTTTTGTTAATATTTTAATTTAACACAAACACGAAATGTTATATTAACACAGGGTTTTGTTACTTATTTAACACAAAGATTTTAACCACTGGTTTTTTTGTACACAAACACAAATGTTTTTTACCGTGCAGGGTGTAATTTTAATAACTCTTATACCTCTTGGTGAATTTAAATAAAATATTAGGATGTTTAGACCGGAATTTGTTGGAAACAAATAGCTTAAAACATAGCTACGTTGTTTCTAACAAATTCCGTTCTAAATCAACGTAAAATTTTAGCGAAATTCACCAAAAGCTATAAGAGTTATTAAAATTCCACCCCGTATACACATATAATGATGTGTTTACTTAAAAAATTCCTAATGTTTTTTTAATATCTGTTTGACCAATACATACGCATTTTTCTTTCTCTCAATCAGAGCACTAGTGTATTTCGTAACGGGCATCAGCTGTACATTCCTTGTGTTCTCGATAATGGATTTCTACTATACATAATATGTGTCTACATAGATGACAAAGCAACGATGACAATGAACAGTAGTCAACAAAGATCATATTATACATATTTAAATTGTTAACAAGATTGTTTTGAATGGATATGTAGATACCTGTAATAAACAAATCAATTTTCTTTGATTTGTTTTGATATAAAAAACTGAAAATTAAAATTGGAAATATGTCCGTCTGATTGTTTCTTGTTGTCAAGATGCCATCACACTGACTGACAGACAAGTCGATTGATTTTAATTTACGATGAGCTATTAAAAATCAATTTACCATCAGTGCGAGTTATTAGCTTATACCTAAATTTACTTATTTTCGAAAAATAGAGATGAACAGGTACAGGAAATATCAAAAAGATACACTTATGCTTACTTAAAATTTGGGATCATAGCGAATTTTCGTTAAAGAGACAAACTAAATGAAAACTTATTTCGATAAAAAAAAATTTAAAGAAAAAAATTTTATTTGACGATATTTTATGTCTTGTTTTTTGAGTCCCAATGAAGATTCGTAAATGTTGGCAATCCTAATCATAAACGTTGCCAGCAATTTTTCCGCTTAATTCACGTCAACTTACAAATAATCAGAAAATTTCATACAAAAAAAAATCTTAGGTATATACAAAGGCCAATATCTTAAAGAATATCTGTACAAAATTTCAAGTTAATACCTTAATAACTTTCTAAGTTATGTTCGACGGCAAGGAAAAAAACCTGTTTTCAGAAAAACGCTATTAAAAAGTTTTCGTTCTTGAAAAGTAGAGTTAAAAACAGTTTATCGTTATCTAAGGTAATCTTTCTGTTGGGATTAAAACATTAGAAATATATTCCTTACGGTTCAAATAAACTCTTAAAGCAAAACAAAAAATGAAAAATTTGAAAGTTCTGGAGGACCCTCCTACCTTAAGGAAGAATTTCATCACTTAAGGATGTTTGGGAGGTACAATCGGAGATAAAAGTACATGAAATTAGAAATTCGTGAATAATTGCGTTGTATAACAAACTATGAGGTAAATAAATAGTTATCTTTGTTAAATAATAGATATCACTACAACTGATTGTACAATACATCAAAGATCAAACTATAGCTCTCAGCTGACTACAAGTCAGGGGCCGTCCATTAATCACGTGATGTTTTTTTTTGCATTTTTTAACCCCCCCTCCCCCTTGGTGATACATGGTGAGGTTTAAGGCTACCCCCCCTCCCCCCGTATATCACGTGTATTTTTTCGTACCTGCAAAGAATCTAATTTTTTTTAATATTTAAAAAATACTGGTATAAGTATCATCTAATTTTATTATAGAAAATTAAACACTACTATAATAACGTTCAGAAGTAGACAGAAAGGTTGCAATTTTTTTTTTTTTTTTTTTTTTTTTTTTTTTTTGATTGACAAAAATAATAGAAATGCGAAAAACTTTTTTGTACTAATACATGAACATTACTTAATGTACAGTATTTTCGGACCACGGATTAGCAAGACTTTCTTCAACACCAATAACTGGATAAGCATCTTGCAAATCAGTTGTTGGCACAGTGCTTTGTTGAAGATCAACATCGGTTTCATCAAGCCACTCGGCGTCATCATTTTCGCGCACTACGCAGAGAATCTCTCTCGATCTACCGTTCGATCGTCGCGTGAGGATGCGGGAAGGACGAACATTGTGCATCTCTGGACTATTATATTGATAGCGAATCAAAATCACACTACAAGCCGTTTTCGATTTTGTACGCGTTTGACGAAAAAATAAATACATGTAACGCCGCTTTTCGGTTGAGTATCGCGCACTTGCCGAAAAAATAAATACACGTGATATATTACTTTACCCCCCCCCCCCTCCCCCTTGTGATATTTCGTGATATTTTATGGGACCCCTCCCCCCCCCCTTTCAAGCCTCACGTGATTAATGGACAGCCCCAGAGCTGAGTACATTCTGACGATTTTTCGGAGAATTTCAAAATGCTACGAGACGATTGAAAATTTAGTAGAATGTTCCTCATTAAGTACTAAGGCCCCTGTGAAAATTTCAAACCGATTCACTAAGCCGTTAAAAATTTATTTAAAAAAAAAAAAAAAAAAAAAAAAAAAAAAAAAAAAAAAAAAAAAAAACTAATTTTACACGTACTCTTATGGAAATTCGAAAACAGAACAGATTTAATAACTTTTTAACGGCTTAGTGAATCGGTTTGAAATTTTCACAAAGGCCTTAGTATTTAATGAGGAACATTCGACTAAATTTTCAATCGTCTCGTAGCATTTTGAAATTCCTCCGAAAAATCGTCAGAATGTACTCACCTCTTGTAGTCAACTGATGTGAGAGCTATAGTTTGATGTATTGTACAATCAGTTGTAGTGATAGCTATTATTTAACAAAGATAACTATTTATTTACCTCATAGTTTGTTATACAACGCAATTATTCACGAATTTCTAATTTCATGTACTTTTATCTCCGATTGTACCTCTCAAACATCCTTAACATTTGATGAAACATTTTTACCAATATTTATAAAACATGACTACATGAATTTGTGTCTTCAAGTAGATCTAATTGTAAGTGATGATAAAAAATTCTTCAATTAACATTATTAAGTTAAAAAATAAAAGTGTAACAAGGTAACAACATTGTATCGTATATATCGTAACGAAAACAATGACAGAAATATACAAAACAACCAATAAATAAAAAGAAACACAGATACAACAAACCAACTGATATTTCTTAAGAGAAAAAAAAGGAAAAATGGAAAAGAGAAAACCGTTTGAAATTCTAATGACACATAATATTGAAGTTCGCTATCTATTGTATGTACTTACGTCGCTGTAGCAATCCGTAGCGCGGTGTGGTGTAACGATTTAGATGTTGATTGATTTTTACTGATTATCATCAACGAATGAACGCTCGCTTGCGAACGAACGCGATCATGATTTAAGATAATAAAGAATATAAAATAACAAAAGATTGATAAATACTGCGGCACGGATAAGATTTGAGAATGGTGGGACTGAACTTGTCTTACGATGAGACATAACACAAATACAATTTTCTTATGAGTGAGTGAGAAATGTAAGTGATAAAAATATTTCAGTGTTTGATTTTATCTTTTTTCTGGCACAGTACTCGCAGCTTAGAGAAGATATTACTGAGGAATAATTCATCAATCCGTAAATTATACTGCAGGGTGGCCATTTTTCTCCAAAATCAAATTACCGAAACCTTTGAAAGTATCGTTTCCATATTTTAACTTTTTCTCCTAAAAATGTTTTGTTTTATTTTAGGCAAAACAGGAAGTGACTGGAACCCATCAGTACTGAGGCTATCAATGGTATTAAAAAATCCTAAAGAAATCCAAATTTCTATGTATATTTTCTTATTGAGCCATTTTCATGTGTTCAATTTTCAATACTTTTTAGCGAATTTCCAGAATGGAATTCAGCTATTACAGCCACTGTCGCGACCTGAGCCCGAGACTATGGCAGAAATTTGTTTTGAGGTCCCTAGAAACCGAAAATAATATTCACTAAAATTTATCTATCTATCTATCTATCTATCTATATATATATATATATATATATATATATATATATATATATATATATATATATATATATATATATATATATATATATATATGTGTGTGTGTGTGTGTGTGTGTCCGCGCGATAACTCTCGAAGTATCCAATTTTTACGAAATTTGGTGAAAACATTGAAAATCCCAAACTTGTTCGTCAGCCAGACACGTCGGATGCCAGGAACATGGTTTTTGTTCTTGTAAAAAATTAGTTTTTTGCCAAAATTTCCACTTATTCAAAAATTTTTGCGAAATTTTTTTACACCATTTAAAAGAGAAGAAAAAATTACATAAAAAAAAGGTCTTTCAACTTTTTTTCTATGTCAACTAGTTTCCGAGAAAAACTAATTTTTATAAACGGAAATTCGCTATGTTATGCAGGATGCTGCGACAGGGGTATTTTAATAGTAAAAGAATTACAGAAAAATTAAAAATTAAATTTTTTAAGTTAAAGTTCTGAATTTGTTTTATCAATATTGAATGTTTTTCAATAAAAAATTCTTATTTTACTTCACTTCCGGTATAACCGGAACGTTGTATTACGTTTTTTTTGTTGTACAGACGAACAGGGAAAATAATGAATGTGAAATACGACGAAAACTTGCATCAGTGTTCTAGCACGGAACTTTTATCACTTTAATAGTCGAAAATATTATGAAAGAAAAAAATTCCCTGATTTCAATGAAAAATCTCTGATATTTCCCTGACTATTTAAGTTCTCTGGCTCTTTTTGGTTTTCCAGAAAGTGGCCATCATGTATGCATCAGAATTCCTTCCTTCCAGAATATAAACCCAAAATACTAAGGTAAACTACTTAACAGACATAAAATTGTCAAGAAATTCATTTATGGGAGAAATACTGAACTATATTCGTTCCTTTTTTGAAGTTTTAATTTCTGGAATTAACAGTATTTTGTACATTTACATCTACGTAAAGGACTTTTAATTTTGATTTGAAAGTTACACTTCTAAATGTATATTTCCATTACCTAATTTGATTTAAATATCACTCTAATAAAAAATGTACACAAATGGAGTTCATTAATTATTAACTTAAGGTACCACCACAGTGTGATTGGCCGAAAAATAGGCAATTTTCGCGATTAATTTTTCGGATGGATAGGATGGGGGAATGGAAGGAATTTTTTTTTACGATTAATACCACTATTTAACAATACAAAAATATTTTTTTATTCATTTTTAGTTATTTTTTATAATTATAATTTTTTGAAAAAAGTGTCTTTAAAAAGGGCGGAAGTCGGTGCTCACGATTGCGGCCACAGTTTCCATTTGGGGAAAAAAAATAGATTATCAAATCTGTAGGTAAGCCGCTATGTATCCATGGGAGCTTTTTTTTTTGAAATCTTCCTAAAATCTTCCTGAAAAATAAATCACGAAAATTGACTATTTTTCGGCCAATCACACTGTGATTGTAACTTAAAAGACACACAATTTTGGGTTATTCTTCCTGACCGTATGATTTAGATATCCTGTACTACAGTTTTACTTCTTACATTTCGAAATTTTAAATTTTATGGTCATCACATTATATTACTTTTAACATGACAACAACATCAAAATAAATTCTACCGTTGAACGAAATCCTCTCTGTTGATTGCCACCGTGTAAAAAAAAAAAATTGAGAAAATTCAAACATTAACTACCAATGTCCCATCACCATTTTCAATCAACAATTACACTCCATTTACTTTTCTCGACAAAATAACAAGAAATGAAACAAAACATATAAAGTTAGTATTGAAGGTAGCGTTTATACACATATGAATCGCATGTGATAATGTATGGTGTTATGCACGATTTAGTTAGTGGGAGGACACATAAAAGAAACCTTCTCCGTTTGCCGTTTTCTTCCTCATTGCTGGGGTTCGTAGGTGGGTGAGGAGCGGGGGCGGCGGTGGCAGGCGGTGGTTGCCTTGTTACAACAGCTTCATGTATTTTATAATTATTATTACTGTCATTAACAATTCATTTATACACATTCATTGCACACATTGCACATGGTAAGAAGTACTTAAGTACATTTCAATTATGAAGATTAACAATCAATGTTATCTGTACACCTATATGTATATGTGAAAATGTCATCTACAATTAAAACATGCTTAACTGATAAAAGGTTCCATTTTTCCATTTAAGGTACGGAATTCTAAAAGAAGATTCACATAAACTTGAAGTCATAAAACTCAATAATGATTTTTCGGTATTTACACATAATAATAGAAGTTTCCCCATAAAAGGAAAAACTTTTATTATTATATATAATCTAGCCCACAGCTCAGTTCAATATATAGTAATGTATTTACATATAATTACGAAATATGGAAACGAAATTTAGACATTTCTGTTTCAATCCGGGTACGCCAATACGTGTTTCGATAATGTCAAGGTAGGGAGTGAGAGACCCACATTTATAATAACGCCACAATTTTATATTTATGCATATAATTATTTTTGTCTATCTAGCCATAACTATGGATGAAAATCATCAACAAAAATCAATCCAATTGACTGATTTTGATTGATTGATCAATGATGACAAATGGGTCTTCATGTATACATGTAAAATAATAATAAAATATTATCAATATTATCATATTATACCTATATATGTTGTATACGATATTTATTTATTATAATATAAAGTTTATTTCCACAATATTAGAATTGGGCGTTCAAGTCAAGTACAGTAAATAATTATAGATAAAATACTTTATCTACGATTACCATAAAATTGCTTATTCACTGTACAAAATATTGTCTAGACAAGCTATGTTTCACATACAGCTGTACGAAGTTTAGTACTTAACGTACGACTGTGTGTAAAGAAACACAGCTCACTACATTTTTATTAACCTTGGGACATTTGTGAATTAAAAAAATGAAAATATTACACCTGATGACGTCAACAAGTACCTACACTAAATTTTTCGAAATTCTTAAGCATCGGAATTGTATCGTACCAACTAGAGAGTTCATTTCAAGTAATTTGACCACTCTTCTTATGTAAATTCAATGGTAACAGTGGCAACACATAAGTTATCTACTGAGCTACTGTACATGAATCATTCGTTCCCCAGTTTCCGTAACAGTTCTCGAATTCCCGTAACATGACAAAAAAAACATCATGATTTTTTTTAAAAAAAATTATAATACTTTCCTAATAAAATTAAAAAAAAATTATATAAGAGATGCGTAGTTTCGAACCTACAACCTTCAAGAGATGATAGAACTTTTACCAATAAGAAAATCCAGTATTTTTTGACACATCTTAAAAA
Organism: Brachynemurus nebulosus; assembly: GCA_035578155.1. Classification (NCBI taxonomy): domain Eukaryota; kingdom Metazoa; phylum Arthropoda; class Insecta; order Neuroptera; family Myrmeleontidae; genus Brachynemurus; species Brachynemurus nebulosus. The sequence goes on along the minus strand of JAPWDM010000019.1, from coordinate 1,545,489 downwards.
CACCTTAATTTTTTCTTCTTGGCCTAATTCTTCACCTCTGGTCTCGTCATCTTCAGGTAAAAATTGATTTATCAAAAAACTGATATTACTAGGTTCAAGTAATAATTTTTTAAAGTTATTAGAGCTTATAGCTTTTCGTTGTCGATAAAATGATTCATTATAAAAATTTATAAAAACTACTATTATATCCATTGGACATATAAATTCCAATTGAATATTTGGGAAAATTCATAGGTCAGAAATATAGAAGAATCTTAAATTTGAGTACAAGCTATTCTCTCCAACGTGAATGTTCACGTCAAAAAATTTAAAATCTAAGAATCAAAAAATCCAAACATTTACTTTTTTTTTTATTGACCAGACTCTCTGTGGCAATTTTTCCACTAGGCTCAAATATGTGACCTTTATGACTATTAGTATTGGTTAATGACTAACCTTCTAATCATAGTGTTGTCCTGAACACGTGTTTGAAAGAATAATATGCGTTACAAACTCAGACGCGCTTAGAGGGCGAGGGACTTGAATTAGGCACGTATTTGAAAGAAGAGCCTAGCGTTACAAAACCGTGCAGGTTTCGAGGCAACACTAGTGATGAGCAAATACAAGACCAAGACCAAGACTTAGCAGTCTTGGTCTTGTTCTTGCATTAAGAATCTTGATCTTGGTCTTGGTATTGCTAAAAAATCTTGCAATTTCTTGCATTTTTTTATTAGCGAATTTTTTCCTTCTCAAATCAGAATTTTCTCTCTTGACGGTGTTAATTATACTTTCAAACTATTTAAATAGTTTAGCAAAAGTCTTGCTTTTTTCTTGCTTTTGTCTTGGTCTTGTTCACTTGAGTTTTGGTATTGGTCTTGCAGTCATACTTATAGTCTTGGTCTTGGTCTTGCTCTTGGTATACATAGTCTTGGTTCTGGCCTTGCATTTTTTCACAAGACTGCAAGACTAAGACTAATTTTGCTCATCACTGGACAACACTCAGTGCCTCCTATTGAACACGCAAACGGAAATACGATACCCGGACCGGGGAGCCATTAAGTGCTTTTAAGCTTTGATGATTCAAAACGTGAGACAACACAGCCGTGTTCTTTCAAAACTGAATACCAGAAACTGTGTCATCGCGTTTACCAAGATTGTATACCACCACCTAGATATACTGTATTTTCCGTTTAAAGAAGAGCTTCAACGCCGAATATAATTCTCTTTCATTGTACATAATATGTGAACGTACGTATACCTATGTATGTATTTAAAAGGTGTATTTAAACAGCACACAAAACAGATATAGTTGGCTGATAGCAACAAGAATCCATGTTAGTGGGTCAAACAAACTGAGCAGAAGTGAATGAGCGAGTATGTAAGTCCCATCAACATCACCGCCGACCATTATCATTATTGCTGACAATAACAGCACAACAACAACAATGACGGCTGAGCGGCAGCAGGAGGTGGCAGGTGGCGGCAAGAGGTGGTTGGTTGATTGTAAGGTGGTAACCACCAACGAACGATATCAATGGATGATAGTAGAACAATACGAGTGCTTTTTTTTTGACGGTGACTGCAGCAGTTGTTTTGGTATATTATTTTATAATAATAGCATGTCATATTATTGGTACCTATATGGTTTTAGCGAATTTTCAGAATGGAATTCAGCTATTACAGCCACTGTGATGACGCGACTTGAACCCGGGACCATGGCAGAAATTTGTTTTGAGGTCCCTAGGAACCGAAAATAATATTCACGAAAATTTATATATATATATATATATATATATATATATATATATATATATATATATATATATATATATATATATATATATATATATATATATATATATATCCGCACGATAACCCTCGAACGAAATGTCCTATTTTTACAAAATTTGGTGAGTGTTGGAAGTCCCAAAATCTCGGATGAGTTCTTCAGCCAGGCACGTCGGATACCAGGAACATGGTTTTTGTTCTTGCAAAAAATTAGTTTTTTGCCAAAATTTCCACTTATTTAAAAAATTTTGCGATATTTTTTTACACCATTTAAAAGAGGAGAAAAAATTACATAAAAATTAAAGTAAAAAAATGTTTTTTAAGAAAAAGCTTTTATTTAAAAATAGGCTAAAAAAAAAATAAAATAACTTTTGAGTGAAGTTTGAAGCAATATGAAAAATAATTTATAAAAGCTTGAGGCATTATCATTATTTATTTCTGTTTTGGATATAAATGTAGCTATTTTACGTTTCAGTAGTTAGCAAACTTAATTAAACACCTCAAGCTTTTATAAATTATGTTGCATTATGCTTCAAACTTCATTCAAAAGTTACTTTATTTTTTTAGCTTATTTTTAAATTAAAGCTTTTTCTTAAAAAACATTCTTTTTACTTTAATTTATTTACTACTTTTTAGTCTGATTACAATTAATTTAAAAAAAAAAATTAAAGAAGTAATTTTTTTACCTGTATTTTAATCGGTTAATTTACCCTAATCAAACATAACTATGGAAACAAAAAATTGCAAAGAAAAATCAATGGACAATATTCGACAATTCGAAATGTCAAAAAGTTGCACAGGACTAAAAATCAACAATTTTCGTTGGGGGCGATTTAAGACAAAACTAATTATACAGTATCGCATTGTCATCAAGGTTATATACACGTATGCAAAATTTGAAACCTCTATAGCTCCATTAGAACCTGTCTAAATTTTGATTCCAAGATTTGATCTAAACCAACATACTAACATAGCAAGTTAAATAAAAGCTTTTAAAAAAGGTCTTTAAACTATTGTTCTATGTCAACTAGTTTCTGAGAAAAACTAATTTTTATACACGGAAATTTGCTATGTTATGCAGGATGCTGCGACAGGGTTATTTTGGTTTTAGCGAAATTCACTGTAGCGAAAATTGTCGGTTTGGTGTTTCATATTCGAGGAAATTTTAGTACGAGAAAATCGAAAAGGGAGAATGATGAGAAATTTTCGATAACAGAATAGTATTTTCTAAGAACACTGATAATTTTATTTCGAAAATTCTCTGTAATTTCAATTCCGTCATAATTATGTTCCTTCGAAGTGAAAATGAATACTGACGAAACAGAGAAATTACGGTTTTAATTCTCCTGAATTTTATTTTTGAATCGCTGCAGTGAAAAACAGGGCCGCACCTAACCGAAGTGGTGCCCGGGGCAGCGTTGAAAAATGGCGTCCCTGTAGAAAAATAAGTATTTTCTTTAAACTCTTTTCCTCCCAAACTCTAAGTGACGAGAAAAAAAAAACGAAGTGCCTCATTTTCGGGCCCGAAGTACGTGCCACGGCTGCCCTCCCTAGATCCGTCCATGGTGAAAAAAAAGGTTTCTGCCAAAAACATTTAAGGATGTTTGGGAGGTACAGTCGGATATAAAAGTACATGAAATTAGAAATTCGTGAATAATTGCGTTGTATAACAAACTATGAGGTAAATAAATAGTTCTCTTTGTTATATAATAGCTATTACTACAACTGATTGTACAATACATCAAACTATAGCTCTCAGCTGACTACAAGAGCTGAGTACATTCTGAGGATTTTTCGGAGAATTTCAAAATGCTACGAGACCATTGAAAATTTAGTAGAATGTTCCTCATTAAATACTAAGGCCCCTGTGAAAATTTCAAACCGATTCACTAAGCCCTTAAAAAGTTAAATTATTAATTACTGTATTACCAAAATTATGCTACATACAAAATATTACTTGTCGCACAATTAATGAATTTAAATAAATTTTTTCTACTCCTGTTGAAGAACACACTCATTATATATCCGTTAATTGTTGAGAAAGTTAGGCATTATTCAAAGGTGTGGAGGAATTTTCATTACTCAATACCTTTTTGACCAATGAAATCAGCGTATTAACCATTATTCAATGGGCTGACTTTTGTTTTGTGTATAATATACGTATCAATTTTTAATTTCAAATATGTTGCATAGTAACATCCAAGTAAACAAAGTAGCTTATATTTTGTTTTCATCGTTTGTACATATATAAAAAATTAATGAAATTAGATTCTTTTGATTTAAAAATATTCAATTTTATTTAAATAAAAAAAAAAAAGTAGAAAAAATATCCTATTCTACTCGCTTGCAATGGCTATTACTCACTCAGATGCATTACGACACTCGCCTCGCACCAGCTTGTTGAATAATATAATACTATTAAAATATTTTTTCGATAATAACTTCGGTAATCGGTACTATTGAACTGTTTCATAAATATCTTAAACGGACCTCTACTGTTATCCTGAAAAAATACGAGAATTTTCTTTTAGAATTTACATTAGAATCTTATTTGAGCAAGCTTCAAGAAATTTTAATACTCTTATTAAGAATATTAGGTGGTATAGCAGGAAAAAGGTTAAACCAAGAAAAAAATACGTTCATAATATATTTGAAACAAAAAAAAAAAAAGTTTTCACATCCACTTTTTCCCCTTCAACAAACTTTTCACGCTTAATTATAATATTATGTTGATAAGAAAAAACTATTCCCACGTGCAATTTTCGTTATTTAATTATACGCTCAATAATAATTTCCCATTAAATGCCAAGTAATTATAAAATACCGTCAAATGGGACTATTTGAAATAGGTGGGGCTATTTGAAACAAAACAAAAGAAAAGATTTAAGCTCTTATATCTGTTTGAATTCTGAACGTATTCATAACGTTAATGTGTTTTTAATAGGGGATGTTCTTTAAGAGTTTAAATCTTTCTTTTTTTTGTTTCAAATAGCCCCACCGATTTCAAATAGTTCCGTTTGACGGTACATATTTTTATTATTTAATACACAGGTATATATAGTATAGGTATACATACATACATAAAAACTTTTATGGCAAATATAGTTCTATATACACCAATACCTCACTTTGCGTCGTTTCGGTTTGCGTTTTTTCGAAGTTGCGTCGCTGCTGAATTAGTACTAATTTTCACTGTGCGTCGTTAGATTTTCAAAGTTGCGTTGTTTTGGGTTCGAGTCTTTAATTTTTTTTTCGAAATTTTCTTTTTTTTCTAAAAGATGGCACGACTTTGTTGTAATATAGTGGATATGTATCTATTGATGTTGTAATAAAGACTGATAATAGATGGCAACTACTTCGAACATGGAAATGTTAAATTAAGTTAAATAGACGAAATCCATACTGCCGGATTATATGGTGGTTATCACATGCTAAATGTATTGTACGTAGTTTTAAATTTTGAAACAAACTGATATACAAATATGGAACTATTATGCTTGTGATGTATGTTGAATCAGTTTCTGTATCGCGTGTACGATGTGCATTGAAATTTTTTGAATTTGTTTTTTTTTTTTGTATGTATGTAATAAAATTTTATATTATTTTTGTTTTTTAAATGTTTACTTTGTTCACTTTTCTTTTTAAAATTTAATATTTTCGTAACCCTGAAACCTATCTTCGATCTTTAATGGTTTGCTATAGAAAATTATAATTCACTTTGCGTCGTGTTTCTTTGGAACGTAACCACGACGCAAATTGAGGTATTGGTGTACTTTAGTATTTGGTAGTTAACAGAAACAGTACTCATAGACAGAGGAGCAGTAGACAGTATCAACGGAATAGTAAAATTATTAATTTAAAATATTACCTACATTATTATAAATATATTTTTTAATGTGTTGAAAGTTTGATGGATTTAATTATTTTAATAAATGAATACATGTGGTAATCTTGAGACAGTACATATAGTAGGTACTAGTTGTACCCGCGACGTCGTTCGCACAACGCACTGTTATCAAATCAAGAAGTATATAAATGTAATAATTATACAGAACTTGTATAGAAGTACCAGTACAATTTTCAAAAAATATTCCATGTACAGAAATGGTCTCGTTTCAGTTTTATTATGTGTATAGAAAATAGGACGTTGCCTAACGAAATTTGTATATACAGACAATCCTCGTACTTATTATGGTATGTTAGGTTCCCGAATTAAGGATCGAACAGACCGGGACGGCGACTTAACCGACTGGTATTAAATCAATTGCAAAAATTTGGTTTAAAAAACAATATGAACCGTTATTTTTAAAAGTGGAATAAGTTCATTTATGGGAAAAAATGAGTTAATGGTAGTTTTAGTGAAACATAGTTTAGACCTCACTAAAACTAGTATTAGCTCAAGATATAGTTTATACCTCACTAAAATAACCGTTAGTTAACTCATTTTTGTTCAAAAGTAGACTTATACTTAAATAACGCTGATATACGTAGCAACAATTTTGTAACTAATTCCAACACCTCTTTCAAAATTTAATATCGTTATTATCAGATTATTTTATTCAAAAATATGTCAAATCTGATGACGTAAGATTGAGGAATATAGTACAAGTACTCTTCTCTAGTGATAAGCATTTTGCAAGACCAAGACTTGGCAGTCTTGGTCCTGTTCTTGCATTAAGAGTCTTGGTATTGGTCTTGCTAGAGCAGTTTGAGTCTTGGTCTTGGTCTTGCAAAATGCTGACTTGGTCTTAGTCTTGCAAAATGCTGTCTTGGTCTTGTTATTGCTAAAAAATCTTGCACTTTCTTGCATTTTTTTATTAGCGAATTTTTTTTTCTAAAATCAGAATTTTTACTATCCTTACGTATTAATTATACTTTCAAACTATTTAAATAGTTTAGCAAGTCTTGCTTTTTTCTTGCTTTTGTCTTGGTCTTGCTCACTTGAGTCTTGGTATTGGTCTTGCAGCCATACTTATAGTCTTGGTCTTGCTCTTGGTATACATAGTCTTGGTCTTGGTCTTGCAAAAAATGCAAAACCAAGACTAATTTCGCTCATCACTACTCTTCTCAGTTGACTTCAAGCGTGTGAGGCATCAATCATTCGTTATAAGGAATATAAACAAACATAGCTCATTCTCTGTCTAGGAACCACAGTGTTGCGGTGTACGGCACAATACGTAATATATTGTAGAGCAAACCGCATCACTGTGGTACCTAGTCAAAGAGCGGGCTACGTTTGTTTATGTTCCTTAAAACAAATGATTAATGTAGTATCTGTTAATCATTCACAATGAATCTCGAAAAAATTTTCTGTTTCCGAGATCGTAACTACTATAGAACTTTATTCACATGTCTGACCGCGAATACTTCCTTTGGATTCATTCAACCAGACCGACTCACGTGTTCGTGACACTAGCCATTAACCGCTGAGTGTACAAAAAGTATCCATATTTTAATTCATTTATTTTAATATTTAAAAAAAAATCGACTAGGTAATTGGAAATGTGTATGTTATTCACTTTGTAAAAAAAACAAACTTACCAGACAATAAAATTAGAATATATTCGCTTACAGCCAAGTGATATACGTAACAAAGTACTGAGGAAGAATACTGGGGCCGGCGTACATTTATGGAATAAAAAATCGCTAGTAAATGTGTGTCTATTGGTGGATATTTACGGCCGTAGCTATAATTCATTTAAATGTATAGTAAGTCTCGTTTTGACTACTAGGGCCGTGGTTGTACTCGGTAGGTAGGTACATTACGGATTGAAGTACTTATATGTAGTTATTATTTTGTTGAAAAGAGTACTAGGGGAAAATATTCAACCAATAAAAATATACAAAGGAAATTCATCTATTATTGTAACGTACATATAATACATATAATATGTGTCGTAGTTGTGTGCATCTATTACACTACGTGACAAAATGTTTCATTTTTATTGTATTACAAAAAAACAATTTTCTGTCATTCTCTAATTTGATCAGAATTGATCAAAGAACGATTTCCAAAATCTTCAAATACTCAAAAATAACAAATCTTTTTAATGTAAGACTTGAAATTTTATAGCCACGAATCTCTACTGAATGTCCTTGATGATGTCACAGTGAATTTATAGTGATCTTACAAGGAAAGGTTTTGAACTGTCAATTCGCAATTTTGTTAAAACTTGGTATATGTGTAGTACAAGCGAAAATAACAGACCCGTATTTTTTTTATCTGCCACCGTCGCCATTTAAGGGGTGAAATCACCCTTCAAAATTAGGGTAAAATTTTAATTTTGCTTGACAACTTGGAATATTCTTATTATCTGACAAAAAAGAAGTATTTTATAAAGTTAATTTTTTCTATAACTATATGCTATAATATTCTTGCATAATTTAACAAAATCAAATTTTAATATATACTAGTATAAAATTAAAGTTTTAGTCAGACATCAACAAGTATAATTTGATATATTTTAGCCAGTTATTAATTACAAGACAATTCACTTGCTGAAAACCATATAGAAATATTTTTATTTTGCTGATTGTCAGTTAAATTACGATTGGCACCTCAAATTAGCTGTCCAGTTTTGAGATTTTAAACTTTAAATTACAGCTTTGAGCAAAAACAGGTAAACTAGTATTTTTCATGTAGTTTTCATATATTCTATTCAAATTTTAATATACTGAAACATATTCACCCTATTTCAAAATTTACCCTTAATTTTACCTGAACAGCCCCTCCAGTAGGTCCGACCCTAGATTTATATACATCAAAAGCTCTTTAAAAATAAAGTGTTTTGTCAATTAAAAGTTTTTTTCTATCAGTTGTCGTTTCCAAGTTATCAAGCAAAATTAAATGTTACCCTAATTTTGAGGGGTCATTTCATCCCTTAAATGGCGACGGTGGCAGATAAAAAAAAATACGGATCTGTTATTTTCGCTTGTACTACACATATACCAAGTTTCATAAAAATTGCGAATTGACAGTTTAAAACCTTTCCTTGTTAGAGTAAATTTTGTAGGTCCACCAACAAAACTGGTAATCATTCGTGGAAGATGTCACTTTTCTTGTATTTCTACATCTCTTGAATATTATCAAAAATGAAAAAGTGGTCCCAAAAATTTACAGTAAATAGATTTCAGAGTCTTTGTAACTTTAAACACGAATTTTTTCTTCTAAAAATCGCAAAGTATATTCTGTGACGTCACAAAGGTGAATTTTAGTATTTTTTCAAACTGTGAGTTACTCGAATGGCATTGTACGAATCAAAAACTAAGATTTTTGTCATCAAAATAACGAAATTTTGTATGGAAATAAAACTATAGATTAGAAATTAATTTTCGAGTAGTCGAATCTCGTTAATTTTATTAAAACAGAGAAAAATAATTCTTTGGCTCAAATAAATTATTTCTTTCAATAGTATCAAAAAAAATATTTCTGATTTGAAAAAAAAAATTTAAAAAAAAATCTTTTTGGCTCGAAAAGGAACATTTTTTTGAGAATAATGAAAGAAATTATTTCTTTGAGTCAAAAACTTTTTTTTTGTAGAACAAAAGAATATCTATATTTAGATCAAAATTTTAAAATTTCGTAATGCTGACTGACATCGTGAAAATGGATTTTGAATTTTTGTTGATATAAGCTGATCGTTATTTCTAGTAACTTGGAAAATCGATTTTCGATTTTCACCAACAAAATAATAAAATACAACCAGGAAAAGCAATTTTCTCTCAAATAATTAATTGAAATACAACCCAGAAAAGTAATTTTCTCTCAAATAATTAATACATTTTGATGATAAATCTCAGCAGACTTTTGTTGGTAAGTGTACACAAATGCACTACTCTCTTTATTTATACACAGTTCTAAATATCATATTGTGTAAAAAACATTTTTTTTCGCTTGCATTACAAAATAACCAACAGACAAACACACAGCAGACGGACGGACAGACTGATACGATCATGTCAATAATATTCTAAGGGTACATATTATTATAAATTTTCAAACAATTAAATTCATTAAACATAAAGCACGATTGAAATAGCGGATTGAAGTTATTACTTACTTGTGTTGTTACCCGGAATAAAAAAGAAAATTTATACATACTTTTTTTTGTGAAAGAGTTACAATTTTATGTATAATTGAAAAACACTGATAACAAAGAATTAAAAGAAAATAGAGATTATAAGAGTTTAGTAACAGAATTGATTACCTTGTTGTTATTTTAAAAAGCAATGATGATTAAGCCAAAGTGAAATTTTCTGTGTCGTAATTTTATTGAAAAAAAGTGAGGCTAACAAAAAACCAATATTGCCTTTCGAGTACGAAAGTGAAATACCTAGGAAATATTCTTTTTGGATACTCAAACTTTATTTCGATGTTATTTTTGGCTACGTCAAAAATAATGTTTGATTTTTTTTTTTTGGTCATTTTTGAAATCTTAAATTTAGGAGTAAACAGTGTCGTTTCGCGCTTCGGAGTATCCGAGGCTTAACCCTGGAAGAAAAATGAACTGATCTTAGCAGCATAAATATCATAACTTTAAGCTTATAATTATATAACACAGTAATGTATTATTGTCAAATTGTTGTTATTTCTAGGAAGTAATATAACAGACAATTCAAATCATTTCATTTGGCTGGTCGCCTTGATAGGCATAGCTCCGCTCCTACACTAATTAACAAAGGAATAATAATTCAATCTATATTTAAACCCTCATAACTTTGTTCTGGGCAATACTTGAGAGTGGCAATGCATTTCCCAATGGGTGAATTTGCGGAAATGGTCATTTCCATAGCCAACACTGGCCAACACAGTCGCCAGACCTAACGCCATTAGATTTTTACATTTTTTTACGTAAACAAAAAAAAAACATTTGGAAAGATTTTTATAGTAAAAATAGTAAATAAAAAGAAAAAGTAATTTAAAAGACACAATTACTTTACTTAAAAAATACGATTACTTTACGATTCTTGTCCGATAAATACTTGAGGTTCAGAACCTTGAATTGAGGCTACGCCTCACAGGTCGTATTCGCTACTGTGTGTGTGTACACTCACTTTCAGGTTGGTGTTACTATTCGAGAATTCGTTTCACTGCTAATTTTTTACATGCTATGCACTTTCGTAAGCTTAAAAGTCAAACTATTCAGTTTTTATTTTTATTTGAGGTTACGAGACGTTTTTTCACAAATAAATATAATTTAAATATCATAATAACATAAGTATTTAAAACGATACTACCCTGATCGAAATGGATCTAATAATAACAGTCACAACCAATCTATAATGAATCCCGTTTTGAACGACAACAAATCTAAACCATGTAACTGATACTTTATTTATATTTGTTTAAACACAAAAAAAAAAATTTTTACATTCTGTCACTGTGTTTTAAGACGTATCGATAACAGACTTAACTGTACATGCAAATGAATGTATTTATACAATGCATACACAATGATATGCAATATTTTAAATAATTGTACAAGTAAATAAAAAATAATATGACTGACTGTATCGTTGTTAGGTTTCTTATGCAAAACATGCTTCAATTGACAGCCTATGATTATCTGTTAATGTGTGAGTATACTCGCTATTGTCTAGGAGATAGTAACGTCGAAAAACACGTGATTTCGGCATACGGCCGATTTGGTAGGCGGAAGACGTCGCGTTTACTTATGCGTCGTAGCAACTAGTGATACCGGATTATTAATCGATTAATCGGTTTAGTCAACTAATTTTGTTTAAATCTGGTCATTTTTCAGTCGACTGTTTTACCCTCAACTAAATGACTAAAATGATTAATTTAATTGTTTTCTGTATTATTTATCAAATTGGAAAAATTATTCATTCTTACGATTTTTTACTTTTATGACTATACTTGACTATATTTTTTACTTTTAAGACAATAATTAAATTTAAGAGAAAACACTGTTTTTGCAAGGGTTACATAGAATTCATAAATTCGATTAAAAATTTAGTCGATTAACCGACTATTTTAGGCTCGATATTCTCAACTAACGACTAATTTTGTCTAAAAAACAACTTCAGTGGATTAATCGACTAACTGTTCCTCGACTCGGCATCACTAGCTAGCGACTACACAGATAAGAAGTAATAAAATTAGATCATCATATGTTAGTTAGCTGACTAGCCAGACCGACCATATATTAAAATCATGTGATGAAAACGTTGCTAGAGCTCTCAGACTACTGATCATTGTTTAAAAGCTTACAAAGAAAAAAGTCTTTATTCTTTATATTTGGAATCTTTTAAGTTTTTAATAATAATTTAAAAAGAAATTCTTCTAAATAAATTTTGATTCGAGATGTCTGGTTAATTGCATAGTTGTCAATGTGATTAAGAAATATAACAATTAGAGAAACAGTTAACTATGAGGCCTTGAATTCTGTAACGGTTTTAAATGAATTAATCAAATTAAATAATAATAAAAAATATTGTAATTTATATCTGTTTAGGGAATATTGTCCCAAGGAAAACCTGTGGAAAAGTATTTGCAAATGTATTTTACAAAATTTCATTATCAATATCCTTTATTGTTTTCAGGATGTTTACTGTCTTATTTCCGCTACAACTTCATTACTACACCCATTTTGCCATACTAAGGATTTACATGCACTTGCATTGATAAAGAATAGCAGAAATTTATTATATTTTTTTGTTTTTGTTTTTTTGGAACATTAAAATTTACTTTGTTAAAAAGACGTATTGAAAAGTAAAAGTTAAAAGAGTAAGCTGACGTTCCAAAAAATTTTCTATTTAGGTGGCTTGCAGTGAGCACCATAACATTTTAACGGCTTATTTAAAATCAAAAATTTTTAAAAAATTTGATAATACACGCCCGTGAACGAAAGATTTAGATTTTTTTTTTTTTAAATTGTAACACTTTTACCAAAAAGTTAATTTTTTCTTACAATAAAAATCTGCTTTTTCAATGCAAGAATAAGTTACATTTTTTTTAAAGGTTTCACAAATTCACAATGCTTTTTTGACAGTGTAAATTTTAAAAAAATGTACCTAAGAAAACCAATCACTCTCTTCCAGTTTAATCACTCGAGAAATTTTTGTAAACTTGATGACGTCACTAAATTAAAAAAATTCCGTTTTCTCAAAACAAACCACACGAAGAGAAAAATCATATAATTTTTGTAGATAAAATTTCAGAAAAATTACCATGCTCTCTTATAACGCGTGCGCGATCAACGACCAAAATAAAAAATATGTGCTAGCATGGTAAAATATAATGTGCTAACACAACTGGTATCACACTCTTATGCATATATGTTATAGTTTAATTCTTGTTGTCGTACTCTTTCATTTGCGCATCTGACCCGCAACCTTATGTTGCTTGGGCGGTACCAGTAAAAACTTCGAACCTGTAAGAACTTTATGATGCATACAAAAATGATTGCCAACAATATATTCTAATAATAAAGATAGTGAACTAACAAAATGATGAAATAAACGGTGACATCCCCGTCCTCTAACAAAGTGTAATGAATACTGCTTGCTGCTTGTAACACAATCAAATGGATCAAGGTGCTTGGTCTGACCCGTCCGACCAAGTTGGTCGTCCAAACCTATGGTTGGCTATGAGTGAGGTACATTTCAACAGCGTTCACAACAAACACAACCTTCTTTCTATTTTTTTCTTTCTACTATTAGCAGATAGCATTTCAAATATTATAATACAGCATGGTAATTTTTGTAAGAAAAACAATTAAAAAATATTTTTTGTCGGCGATGGAACTTTTTACTGTGCTGTTTTACAAATTTTACGGAACTAATATTACGGAAACAATATTCTATCCTTTAAATTCTCTATGATTAATTATAATTTTTATATTTTTACCGTACAAAATTGAATATGTTCGCCTTTTACACGTCGATTGTAGTGCTGAGCACAGTAATTTTTATATGAATTTTCTCTCCGTGCATACTGGAACGATTTGAATTAGGGTGATTGATTGAATTTGAGTAAATGTGATTGATCCAACAGAAGACTTTTCCTAGTGGTCCTACGTGATGCAAATGAAACGAACGACTTCCAAAAACCTACGTTTCGTTTCCAGTTTCAGTTCATTATTCCATAATTTTATTTTACGGTTTTTAAATCATTGAGAATTTGCGTAAACTTAATGATAAAATTTGAATTAAAGGGGGATTTCATGACTCCCATGACCATCCCCCTATATCCGCTCTTGTGTTTAAAACTTTAAAACAATCAAATACGGTAGTTTTTGAGAAATCATGTTTCACAGTTGTTTTTTAAAAAATGTATTTCGAAGGAAGACGCATTTAAAGTTTTGATTTAAATTTTTTATGAGAAAATAGTGATGTTTTCTAACTTACACAGAATCATCAATTCCAGGGCAATCCAATCTTTATCATATAATTTACTTTAAATAATATTTCCATTATTAAAAAATAATAATAATAATACAATAAAAAACCTTTTCGAAAAAAAATAAGTACGTATAACACCTTAAATTATATAGGGTACATAATTATCCTCTTGTATAGAATTTACTGATACTTTTGAAATCCAAATTCAATGCAGAAAATTGCGCAGTCCGAGTACCAACTGATGTTTTTCACCAAGAAAATCTTAGTAATAATTGGAATAATAAAATAACAAAACAAGTCATGACGTGCTTTCTAAAATTTTTCTATTGTAATAAAAATAGTGTTATCCTTAAGAGAGACAAACGTGCCTCTTTCTTATATAATCGATGACGCATTTAAACGGGGAGGATTGATTCAAGTACATCTCTGTAAACTTGATATTGACGTAAAACAAGTAATACAACCTTGCAAAAATTCAAATAATAATAATGACTCCATTTCTAAAAATATATACAATACTTTCAAGAAGAAAAATCATTCACAAAAAAAAAAAAAAATATTTTCTTAACTGAAATCAATAACAAAAAAAAAATTGGGAAATGAAAAGCGTATATTTTTTCTTTTGCAAGGGTTCGTTTCTTAAATTGAGACATAATGCTGAAACTCCAAACAGAAAAAATTATTCTTCTCTTGGCCCAAAATTTAACTGTTATTGACGGAATATGCAAACGATTGCCAGGGACCAATAAAATTTGAAATTAACGAAAAAATCAGTCTTAATTTGTTTATAAAAGTATATGTTAACCAATTTTAAAAATCTTGTGTACCGCTCTAGACAACCTATGTATCTAAAAAGCTGTAAAACTGCTGTCAGTTATCTTGCCCACCGTTTTGAAAAATGTAGTTTCGAGAAAAACCTATGTAAAATTTTAGAACGTGCTTATCGTTTCGTGTTTCTAAACCTATCATTTTTGAATTATTTTATGGATATATGTATATCAAAAGTAACGAAAAAAGTACTCATTAAGCTGAGTGTCTCAAAATGTCCCATGCAGCGGAGCAGTATTTTAAACGTTTTCAATCGCTTCAAGTGGTTTTAGCAATCGGATTCGAAATGATTTTTAAAATATATTCGCAGTCATAATTTCTTTTGAATGTCATTCTAGATCATTTAAGCCAGTGGTTCCCAAACTTCTTTGTCTCATCGATCCCTTGTCATGATTTTCAATTTCAGATAGACCCCGTCACAAATTCACAAAGGCTATTGGCGGATAAGTATGGGTAGAAATGCCCCCGCAGGAACTTTGTTGGTTTTTTTTCTGCTAACTGCTTTCGATATAAGATTAAAATTTACTGAGTTTCAACCCTTAAAAACTCACCCTTTGGGGGTAAAAAATTATTTTTTGAAAATCAAAAAAAAATTATAACTTTTTAGTGGCTTGATGGATTTGGCTGGAATTTTTATACGTTTTAGATACCTCTATAGTGTATCTCAGAAAAAATTATCAGCTTCCAAAAAAAATTATAACCCCCCCCCCAAAAAAAAAAATTGTTTAATTTTTCAATATTTTTTTTCATCAACTTGTAGCTATGGTACAATCACCAAAATTTTTTTGCAGGCTTCCTACTATGACCGATACAACATATAATTTTTTCAGATTTTTCCTCCGGGTGCGTCATAGTTAAAAAAAATAAAATGTCCAAATAGATTTTTTTTTCGAGGTTATGTTCGTTGTACAATCACCAAAATATTTATACAAGCTCCTCATTATGATTGATAGAACATATAATCTTTCCAGAATTTTTTTCCGGGTGCATCATAGTTAAAAAAATTAAATGTCCGAGAATATTTTTTTAGAGATAGGTATAGGCTTCCGGGTACTCAATCGATTGGAAATCGTTTGCAAATTTTGAATATGTTCATAAAAACATTTGTGATTGCTTAGTTTTCGAAAAAAAAGAAAATGGTCGATTCAAATCATCAAATTCCTCAATCAGCCAAACACTTATCATGAGTTTTTGAAACTACCAAAATGATGTTTATTGCAAATCGACCGCCAATTTTTTTTTCGCTACCGTGGACCCCTTGCAGGTCGTTTTCGACCCCTGGAGTCTGATACAGGCCATTTTTGGAACCACTGATTTAAGCTAATACAGAACAAAGGAAAACGTTATTTTTCCAAAATGTAATGCCTTATTTAACCGGAACGACGGTTTTTGATCAAAATTTTTAAACAATTTCGAAGAACAAAAATTTAGAACAGTCATTGTATTCAAACATTATTTAACAATTTTTTTTTGTTAAAATTAGAATCAAACTTTGCGTTTAGTGTGTTTTTTTTGTGGAACACAAGATTTTTATCAACATAATCACAGTATACACATTTTCCAAATTAATTATATTATCAATATCACACAAAACTACTTCCGACATAAATTTACCCAGAATGTTTGTATTTTGTAATGAAATAAATTATATGTTTATTGATAATAAAATAAAATTTATTGAACAGTAACTAATATTAATTATAATTAATTAATTAATTAAATAGTTAAATTACAAATGACATTTCAAAGCTAGTTATTATTAGTATTTTTTTATTATTATTTGAATATATGGTTAGGAGCAAATTATTGATTTTTATTTTTTTATTAAATAAAAATTATCAAAAAGTGGGGTGTTTAATGAAAAGAATTATAAGGGGACCGGTTATTCAACCCAGTCAGTCAAACGTATTCAACCAAACATTTATTTCGTAATTATAGTTCCATCGTTGTGAATTTTTCAAATTATGTTCATTGCGGGACTAGTGCATTAGTTTAGTTAAAAAAAAAAAACTTTTGCCGCCCTCTTCCAAAAATTTACCGCTTCTAGACCATAGCCTAGGTAGGCCTAGCGGTTAATTCGGCCCTGTCTGTGCGACATAGGTATTGTTAAGACTTTTTCTGTTATTTTAAATCAGTGTTTTTCAACCTTTTTCATGGCGCGACCCTCCTAATATGGAAAAATATTTCGCGACGCCTCTAGTATAAAAAAATATTTTGCGACCGCTACCCTATGCTATTTCTAACTTTTATTCTATGCAACGGACATTAAACAGGCATATTTTTATATCGACATCGAAACTGACGACTTATAGTAGCTTCGGAACGCGCGCGTGATTTGTGAACGAAACATAGCGCAACGTGATAAACGATGCGTGGATCATCAGCGAGTAAAGGATGACATCTTTGAATTCTTTGAATTGTGAATTCGTTTTGATTTGTGTTTAAATTTATTGAATTGACTTGTTGTTTGTTTAGTAGTTGCTCATTGTCTTTTATTGTCTAATA
This sequence comes from Brachynemurus nebulosus, assembly GCA_035578155.1. NCBI lineage: Eukaryota > Metazoa > Arthropoda > Insecta > Neuroptera > Myrmeleontidae > Brachynemurus > Brachynemurus nebulosus. Next base: position 1,528,026 of record JAPWDM010000019.1, on the reverse strand, counting down.
TCCAAAATTCTGTGCTCATTGTAATTATTGAAAATTGAAGAGTTTCTGGAAAGACACGCACAACTGTCAACTTCAAGTTCCAATGAGAGTAATGAAACAAAAGCAAAGAAAAAGCGTCTGTATGACGACAATTATTTAAGACTCGGATTTACTGTTATTGAAAATAAGCCGCAGTTATTTGTTTTGAAATTTAATCAAACGAAAGTATGAAACCATCACATTAATGTAAACTTTAATTAACCTTTTTTTTTATTAAATATTATATACTGAACAAAGTGATTTTATTGTTAAAGTAATTGCGACCCCTTTAAAAAGACCCACAGGTTGAGAAACACTGTTTTAAATCATTAGGAGAAATCAAGGCATCACAACTGGTCGTCCACAAAAGTCTTTCAGACAGTAAATTTTAGCAAAATTGTTTCTGTCGCAAAGAAAATGACGTAAGAAATGTGCCGTAACCTCAAAATTGCCAGATGTTAACAGATGTACTGTTTTTTGGCGAATTTTATTTGCACGTAAAAAAGTTCAATTTTTTTTGTACCTACAAGATATTTTATTTTTCATTTCAATTCAAAGGTTTGGTAGCCTAATTAGTAAGGCGCTTGGCTAGCAACCAAAAAATCCGGGTTTGAGTCCCAGTCGATCCAGTTTGACAATTTTTCAAACACTACGTGAATTTTAATTAATTGTAAGATATTTTATGGTTATCTGCTAATAAGTTACCACAACTAGAAAGTTTTTCTGAAAATTGGGGCGGTAAATTTTTTTTGGTATATTCTCGTATTATTGGTATTGAATTAAATAAATGTCTAGAGACGTTTCGTTAAAATCCTTTGAAAAATCTTTCACGGACCAACTACCTTAAAAGCCAACGTGGAAGAATTGTAAAAGCGCTACGCCTCTGAATAGAGCCAAAAAAATACATTTATGACGCTGTGAGACCTTTTTTCGACCCGGTCAGGTTTTTTTTTTTAACGTAGGGGAGAAAGTTCTCATGACCTCAAAAATAACATCAACGCATGCGCATGTATTTTTATTTACCTTTTTTACTGTGTTAATTTAACACAAAAGTTTTATAGGCGTACGCATGCATATTCACTTGATTTAAATCTATAGAAATACATCAGAACATTAATAATAATCCCATATATAATAACAATTTTGATTTTATGAGGGCAAAGAACTACTCCTGACTACTGTGACTATGGCGAACGAATACGCTGCCGCGCGATAAATGTACATTTCATTAGGAGATTGTTGGGTATAGGAGATGGGCTAGTGTGTTCGATGAATGTAGACAGGTAGCCATATACACTCAACTCTATTTTTACACGGCCTTTCTTTACCTTATTTACCAATAAGAACAAATACACTGCTGATCCGATTGAGAGAAAGAAAAATGTGTATGTATTGGTCACACAGATACCTATAAGAAAAATATTAGGAATTTTTTGAGTAAACAAATCATTATATATGTATACAGGGTGGAATTTTGATAACTCTTATACCCTTTAATTAAATTTCGATAAAATTTTACGATGATTTAGAACAGAATTTGTTGGAAACAACATAGCCTAAAACATAGCTATGTTGTTTCCAACAAATTTCGTTCTAAATCATCGTAAAATTTTATCGAAATATAAAATTTTACGATAATTTAGAACAGAATTTGTTGGAAACAACATAGCTTAGAACATAGCTATGTTGTTCCCAACAAATTCCGTTCGAAATCATCGTAAAATTTTATCGAAATTCACAAAAAGTTTAAGAGTTATTAAAATTCCACCCTGTATACATATATAGTGATTTGTTTACACAAAAAAATCCGAATGTTTTTTTTTATATCTGTTTGACCAATACATACACATTTATCTTTCTCTCAATCGGATCAGCAGTGTACACTTTTTTACACAAAATTTTTGTTCTAGCAAAATATTAAAAAAAAAAATTGTAATTCTAATTTTGACAGTGTCTTACAGAAACTTATGTATATAGCAACAAAATACAGTTGGGAAAATACGGTAACTTCCGGTATTGATAAGTAAACAAGTCATGAAGTAGAAACTGTTCGCAGCTACATTATTTCGTTTATGGTAGTAACAAAAAAAAAATGTCTTTTTCACACCTTAGCTTCTAAACTACTATTCGTACCGAAAATTAACTCCGAATAAATTAAACGGAATTCTTCATTTGAATCAAATCCGACAGTTATGTTAGACATACTGTGTGAGTTTTTCGAGAGTTGCCATTTTTATTACAGCCAAACCGTTGATTTAATCGAAAAATTGTTCTAATAAGAGTTGTAGATATTGACGGAGGCAACCGATTGCTATAGTCAGGAGCTTTATAGCTCTTATGGTTTCCGAGCTATGATACAAACTTACAGATTTTTAAATGAGACTATATATTAATTTTTCGATAAAACTGATCTAATGCATTAATTAACAACATAAATGAGCAAAAAAAATTTTTTTACCCAAGTTTAATTTTTTAATTTTTCTTGAATTTATCAGTTAGGTGGTAAAAATATGCATATGTACTTGAAGCTACTTCAATCGATAGTGTTTTTCTTGGTTACATTTTCATTACATCCAAGAAAAGAACCTTTTCTATCATAAAAATTTGGTTGTAATAGAAATGGCAACTCTCAAAAAACTCACATGGTATATGACATATCTTCTACTGATGATAGCATTTTTGGTTCAGTCGCGTAAGCTTGTTATGTATGAAGTAGCAATGAACGGTTGAAAAATTGATTTTTATTCCTAATTGTCAATTTCAATTTTAGTAAATTTTATACTTATGGACTGAATTTTCACTTTACACTAATTTTATTTTAGATAATATTTAACATTAGAAAGGTTTACTTTGTGAAAATCCATATTAACAATACGAAATCGTTGCTTTGACACTTTTCACAATAAAATTAAATATCCCTGTCGCAGCACCTGCATAACATAGTGAATTTCCAAAGATTTGACACTGGCGGATCTCATATAACAACCTGTATCCATCTAAAATAGTTTAGCTCTTTAACAGTGAAAAAATTTTCAAAATTGATTAAGTAGTTAATTTTTGGTGCTTTTCGGTCGCCAGGACTCATATCGGTCGCGGATTTCATATAGTATAACATATATGCATTTAGAGGAGTTTAACATTTTAAAGGTGAAAAAATTTTCAGAATTGGTGATGGCGAGCTCTTGAAATTTGAAAAATTTTATTTTGAAAAATAAAATGGATAAATATTGTTATTGTAATGATAAAAACGGTTAATTTATTAGTAACGAAATTCAGCAAATTTCTTAATTTTTCTCAAAAGCTAGTTCACTTAACAATGTTTTAAAGGCTTATCTTATGTAATTTTTTACACTTTTTCCGATGATGTAAAAAAAAATTTAAATTAAAAAATTTTTTGAAATCTGGCCAGTTTTTACTGAAAATCACTAAAAATCCAAAATTCGGACGTATCTGGCTGACGAACTCATCCAAACTTTTAGGACTTTTGATCTACACACCAAATGTATGTTGCATGTATTTTTGACACGATTTTTTTTGCACGATTTTCTAAAAAAAAAACGTATCTACCGTGTAAAAAAAGAGTTGGGTGTATGTACGTATAGCCGAGTTAGCCGATCCAGAATCCAAACTCTAAAGCTTCACAACTAACTGTTGGGCAGATGTTTTCGTTTCGATGAAGAATGTGCTGTGTTTGAGGGTTTGCTTGTGAAGTTTGCAACAGGATGGTGGTGCGATGTAGTCATAAAGAGGGTTCTCTACACCCGTCTACATATATACGCTCGCAGCACCGTTCCCTTTCCCGTACTCACCATCGTCGTGGAGACACTCTCACGTAGGTACATAGGTACTACTCTGTCTAATCTTACTTAGATATTATGTTGAATGTTCCCGGAGGGTATCAACCCTCTATGAGTACCCTCTCTTCTGTCGTTGATGTTACTACTACTGTACTATGTAGTTAGTCTTGACGGTTCGGTTCTACGCGATGCATGGTTGGGTTATGTTATAGATTTCAAAGAGAAATTCACTGAAACGGTATACATATACCCGACTACATAACATTACCAAAAATATATTATGGATGTTGCGAGTTCTTGCTTTCACTGTTCTGTACGCACGCACTGAATATACATATCTACATAGTGAGTAATTTTCAAATTGTTTACAATGAAATATTCCTACCCCACCCCTAGTTCTATTCCGTACGCTTTGTGTTGTTCCAAGTAACCACCCCATTCGAGTTTGATCATTTAAATGCGTTTAGTTTTTTTTAATTTTTCTTTTTTAACGAATTTCCAGAATGGAATTCAGCTATTACAGCCACTGTCATGACGCGACCTGAGCCCGGGACTATGGCAGAAATTTGAACTAGAAACCGAAAATAATATTCACTAAAATTTATATATATATATATATATATATATATATATATATATATATATATATATATATATATATATATATATATATATATATATATATAATGTCCGCGGGATAACTCTAGAACGAAGTATCCAATTTTTACGAAACCTGGTGAGAACATTGGAAGTCTCCCAAACCCTTGGATCAGTTCGTCAGCCAGACACGTCGGATGCCAGGAACATGGTTTTTGTTCTTGCAAAAAATATCTCACCTTGTATATTAAAATCTGTACAAATATTTTACTTAGCAACTGAATGTTTATTACATTTGTCTTTAGTAAATTTCAAGTTCTCGACTGTAATCGCTCACTGATCCTAACTCTCAACTCTCAGCCGGTTTCAAATAAAAACAAGACTGGAAAATTTTACAACTGTGTCGTCAGCTAGGTCGTGAAGTTCACGTTAATGGGTCTTCAAGTCGATAAGACATTTCTATGATTTAACCCCAAAATATTAAGGAAAATTTTACTTACAAAATAAAAGTTTCGAAAAATTCTCAGCAAACTTACCTGAAACAATAAAAAAAAATTAATTTTATAAATTTTAAATATACTCTCAAGTTTTGGTTGCAGACTCAAACTGAGAATAATGTAGATTTAAATGTAATTTTAGTAAAATCTCGAATACAATTTTTCAATTTTAAAATTTCAAGCTCCCACTTTAGTTGTCCCAATTATCTCCAAGGCCCATTTGAATACAGTAAGTAACAAAATTAATCGATTTACCCGAACATTACCCGATTTACCCGAAAAAGCCCATATAAAAAATAATTAAATTGATAAAACACTAGATGGCAATATGTGTTCACACATTATTACTCAAATCTGTTATTTATTACCGTAACACCAGGGTGCGATGGATCGGGGCGGGAATATTATTCCATTTAAAATATTATTTAATAAATAACGTAATATTAATGTCAGTAAGAGTCACAGTTTCAATATATATTATACAATTCATGTGTTTATTTTACATGTATTGTACATATTATATCAAAAATTACCGTAAAATCTTAAATCTATTTGAAAATTATTAGTATGTTATTGCAATATTGTACTACTAAATGAGCTGGTAGTGAGCTAGTAAATTGTATTATACACTACCGTTTAAAAGTTTCGAAACACACATATTTTTGCAGATTAAAAAATTTTTTTTTACCAGACATTTTAATAAATTAGCTTGTTACTAAAATAAATTAGTTCGTACCACAATAATAACTAACAACACTATAAAAGTTTTTACATCTTTTGTCGGTAGTCTCGCGTATTGTTTTTGATAAATGCACGTGTTTTATTACAGCCTCGCTAATGATACAGCAGACAACTGTTCTCTTATGGGTCATACACAATCAATGAAATAAGGAATAAGAAATAAGAACTAAGGAATAAGAAGTATGCCATCTAGTGACGTTGAATGGAACTTTAACATAACTGTCCATAGGTATATGTATTTAGGTACTTTTGTACATCAAAATTCATGAAAAAATAACTTTCGTGATGACTTTTTTTGTCACTGAAGTGAAAAAAATCACGAATTTTGACGTACAAATATACCTACATATTCATATCTATGAGCAGTTACGTTAAAGTTCCACTCAACGTCACTAGATGGCATACTTCTTATTCCTTATTTCATATTTCTTATTTCATTGATTGTGTAGACATCCTTAGAGTAACTGTGTAGCTGGTGAAAAATTGTTCTCGATCTAGTGTAGCACAATTCTGGAATTCTTAAAAGATGAATGGAAAAATTGGAAAAATAATATTTTGATAAACTTCTAAACGGCGCGGCGGCCCAGAATTTGTGAACAAGTCATCAAGAAAAATTCGTCGGGTGTGTGTTTTTGACACGCACTAAGTAATGTCACTTCAGTGAAAGTGTTAATTTATGATTTTTTGGCTCGTTTTTTAAGTACAGTGAGAATACAGCCCTCTTGCGTTTATTCAATATGCATCTACAACTCTACAGCCCTCTTGCGTTTATTCAATATGCATCTACAACTCTACAGCCCTCTTGCGTTTATTCAATATGCATCTACAACTCTACAGCCCTCTTGCGTTTATTCAATATGCATGTACAACTCTATAATAATGTTTCCCCCACTATGATCACACAACGATATTAATATGTCATCCTTCGATGACAGAAAAAACGGGGTTACTCTGAGGAAGTTGGAATCTAATATTTAAGCCATAATTTTATTTTTTGTAGCAATATTAGTATAATTAAGTATGATTAACATGTCCAAATAAAATTCAAATTTTAAACCAAAATAAATGTGATTATTATCTATCCAGTGATAATTTTACGAATTTTCATAGTGTTTCCAAACTTTTTAACGATAGTGTATGTATGTACTCGTACATACAACTATTATATGTATACCACATAATATGCATACAATCATAATTAATTATAAATAATTATGTAATTAAGTGGAAAAGTATATTAGCAGTTGCATAAATTGTATTTATTGAGGTATGCAATGATCCTGAATTGTATATTACACAATATCCATATGGAATACTTCGAATGGAATGGGTGCGTCAAAATTTGTAATAGGGGATCCTCGTATTTAGGGTAGATTAGGTTCCAAAATTATGGTCCGAAAGTCCGAGCTACGTAAGGCGAATCACCTTTTCCCATTAAAATTAAAAATCACAAAGTGATTGAAAAAATTATTCGGATCGGCCGGGAATCGAACCCCGGATCTCCCGGTAACTAGCCAGGCGTTTTCACCACTACACCAACGACCCTGTGCTTCGACAGCAGATTTTTAATTAACATGTGGTTTTTGGTCATACTATACCAAAGAAATCGAGTGTTTAAAGTTTCAGTTTAGCTGAACGATAAGTACTCGATAATATTTGAAATTGAAAAAGCCTTTTCCCATGTATTTTTACACAAAGTGAAAGACGGTCGTAATCTATTATGATGAAACATCTGACTGGTACACTATTCTGACAACTAATACATTTTATATGGAATTATTGACGCGATACAGCGTTGTGTTGCAGTTAGTAAGATTTCATTTGACGCCGTACGGTTATCAACGTGTATGGCGAACTTTAGTTCGTATTTATACATACACCAATATTCATATGTTCACTTAATGTCTAGCTTTGGCTGATACTTGAACACTCAAATTACTTTAGCATGTATATGACCAATTCATTATGTTAATTAAAATTCACATAGTGTTTGAAAAATTGTCAGACTTGATCGGCTGGGACTCGAACCCGGACCTCTTGGTTGTTAACCAAGCGTCTTACCAATTAGGCTACCGAACCGCTTGTCGGACTGGAGTGGCACTCGAACAAGCGGTTCGAGTGCTACTAATTAATAAGGCGCTTGGTTAGCAACCAAGAGATCCGGGTTCGAGTTCCAGCCGATCCAGTCTGACAATTATTCAAACACTATGTGAATTTTAATTAACTTTTGCTTTTATTTAATATTAAAATTAGCCTTTAATTTGTCAATAATATGATTATCTAAATTTTATTTTCTATATGAGTTAGAAAAGTTTTAATATTAGTTTTAAATAAAATTCGTCAAGTGCGTGTTTGACACACACTAAGTAATGTCCCTCACTCAGTGGTCATAACTAAAACTTCTTAAAATATAACAGTCCGGACACATACGTACACATATTACCTATACTTAATACCACAGGTAATACATATACGTAATACATACACACACCTAACACACAAATACATACAAATTAATGTAGCAAAACAGATGATAGATTAATATACCATAATTTGTTAATTTAATATATTTAGTGCCATCTAGCACAACAATTAGTAACTTGACGTGATGCTATACTATATATTAAATATACAAAGTCACTACTTGCTACTGGATGGCGTCTTAATCGTTTCCTTACCAAACCATAGAGTTCACAGATACATAAAATATATACAATACACAAGCAATACAGCCCTCTTGCGTTTATTCAATATATGAATGTAAAACTCTATAATTATTTACCACCTCTCTCAAATTTTCGATCACTCAAGGATTTTAATATGTCCCGAACTAACACAAAGTTAGTTCGGGACATAAAAAACAACACTATCTCTTAAATCTTTAAGTCACATTAAAATGCGGCTAAGATTGATCGGGAGGTTAATATTTATATTCTCTGTAAATTTCAACTCAATAACTTTAATAGTTTTTGAGTTAAATCGGTTAGTACAAACAGACAGACAGATAGACAAAATTTTTTTAAAAGTTATATTTGATATATAACTATGTCGAATTTGCTAACTGAAACACATACTAATACTTAAAAATTCGAAAATCACAGACAGACACTTCTATTTTATTTATAGGTATTGATTGATTACATATACGAGTTTGTTGTAATTATAATGTTATTGAATTGATATAATAATTTAATAAATAAAATATAGGTAAGAAACGGCACTTATAGCCTTGTCACATTTAAATAATAAAAACATTGTACAACATCGTATGTATAGTAGATAGTAGACACATTGATCTGCCTACTACATCGGTAAAACAGGAGAAAGTCTTGTACTGTTTAGTTTTTTTTTTTCCTGAAATGTTCTACTTTGGACACAAAGTGTTAATTAATTTAAAAGGGCATAGCCACACACACACATAATGGTGTTGATTACATTTAAAGGTTAAATAAATTTTCATATAGACCCCGCTGTAAAATATGTATATGTGTTAAGTATAATATAATGTGACGATGACCTTCGACCCACATTTGGTTTTCATATTTTTTATTATATATGTATTTTCTTTTTTAACCCTTACGCAACTACGTTCACGTTACAGGAAGGGAAGTGTGTGTTTTGGGTTGGTGTCAGGGTTAAAATAAAAGTTTGATTTTTAGTTTTACCGGGTTTTAATGAATGCGTACAACTATTCTGTTTTTAATTAATCTAATTTCAATAAAATTTTAAGGTAGTTAGTCGTCTTCCGATCGAATAAAAAATGTAATTGTTGCAGGCCAAAAATCATCAAATTTTTGCGCAAAATTTGAAACTTTTTTTTAAAAACTCCGCCATTTTATTAAATTTCAACTTTTTTTTCGGTTGAGGTTCACGGCACGGGCAATACCTGCTAGTTTAATGGGCTTTTTGGTTTTTTTGATTTCAGGCACTGTGAAGCAGTGGGGGAACTTTTTTTTTGGAACCTTGGAAGCTCTCGAATAACTCACTGAATTTTAAATGTTTTTCCAAAAATTTTATCTTGAATTTAGTATATATTAGGGATGTTATGGATATGAAATTTCGGATACGGATACGGATACGGATATTTAAAAACATTTTTTTCGGTTTCGGTTACGGATATGTAATAATATCGGATAATGTTTCGAGTACGGTTACGGTTACGGATAATAGCTTTTAGTGAACATTTATTTTTTTTTTAAAAAAAAGGGGAAAATTTTCAAGAAAAGGGGAAATCTATCAAGAGAAATACATGCAGCAAAAATTTGCTTTGATTTAACCTCTGCTTTCCAGTGGCAGTTGTCTGTTATTATCCGAAACAAATCCGAAACTTTTATTTTCGGATACGGTTTCGGTTTCGGATATGTAATTATTTCGGATATCCGGTAGTTTCGGTTACGGTTACGGATATCCATAACATCTCTAGTATATATCAACGAATATATCCTTAAAATATTAAAACATTCCATACAGTAGTTTTCTTTAAAAAAATTTCCAAAAATCACCTTTTTTTCAGGCGGTCACACTAGTGATTCCCCTTAACACATATTATTGAAAACCAAGTTTTCAAGATATTTACAAAAAACCGTTTCTGGAAATTTTAAACAAATGGCAGATTCTTGTGGGTCTTTAATTGTTTAAGCAGGTTGCTGGTATATATTTCAGACATATACAAAATTTCACTCGATAGAAAACTCTGAATGAAATGCATGCGCTAACTTTTATTTGTATTGAAATGTTCCTACTACTAATGAATAGGTGCAGCAATTTTAACTTGATATTTTATGTTCCCTATACATTTGCTATTATATTAATTTTTTTTACAGTAAAACAAAAACAAATAAAACATATTTTCATTAATATTATTTAATATTATAAATAATATATTCAAAATCACCAAGTACGTGTTGGAATTACATTAAGTCAGGGTTCGGTAGTAACTAAAGTTTTTTACAAAGACTCACAAAATCGCTTTAATAGTAATAATTAACTAATCCTCTTTACTAGCTTATGGGCAATTCCATATGTGACTGACTCTACATTTGACACAATTTACGTTTTATTTTGCCTTATATTACGAATATCACTATGTTTACAGTTTCAATTTTAGCATGGTTTTATAGTTGATACCCCAATTATCCCTCTGTAATAAAAAGTGTGCACAAATATGATTGTTGTGAAATATGATTTATTTAATAAAATGTAAATGTGACTGACACTACATGCAAAAGGAAGTCGCTTTCGAGAGTGTTTTTAAACTTCGAAAATCTTCCTCTGTACAGACGTTATAAGTTTAAATTGTATATTTAACCGAAGTATATGAAACAAATTATTGGAAAATGATAAAATGAAAGACTTTACTTTTTTAGAAAAGTAGTTATTCGAAAAATAATTCGTGACTGACACTACAGATCAAAACGTGACTGACACTACCATCACTTTGAATTGCAAAAAAGTAGTATTTTTAAATGAAATCCTAGAAACTGACACTATGGGACATAAAATAGGAACTTTAAAATAATTTTAAAGGTACAAAAATGTACTTATTTTTATTATTTATTACCTAAAATACAAAATTTCGTAAGATTTTTCAAAATCTGTAAATTTATAATAAATTCTACTCCCGTTAAGGATTCAATTAGGATTACAATAATTCTAAATACTTGCCGTGAAAATTTAATTAAAACACCACTATAAAATACACTATTAGCTTATACTTACGACAAAACATTGAAAATTACACTATTTCTAAAAAACTAAAAACAAACTTTTATTGAAATTTTGGGAACTTAAAGTACTATAGTGTTGCCATCATATTAACGTATTTTTACTACCAATAACAATTATTTATTTTTTTCAATTATGGAGCCTTTTCCATGGTATTGCCCTTATGATAAAACGATTCACAACTACTATACTACAACTTAACTGAAGTTAATTTTAATTTAGTTCAGTGACCTTTGCAAGTAATTAGTATTCTATATTATTTCCAATTTTTTGGACTGATACTTGAAAAGTTACAACAGGGCGGCAAATTAAACGCCAGTTTAAAGTTTAATACATGGAAACAAATTTTTACTATAAAAAAGCAAAAGTTTGTAAGGGTGTGCCACTTGACTCGGAACCCTAAAAAGAAAAAACAGTTACAAACGAAACACGTACTTGTGTACATGTGTGCACGCATGTGACTAATAAATTATTATTACTGGTTACGTAAAATGTGCATACGTTTGAATAGGGCCATTGGAAATAATAATTTGATTGACTAGAGTACTACTACAACAGTCTATAGTTCTAACTATACATAACGTAAAAGCCCCTATACCGGAACACTGGCTTATAAAAATTGACAAATAAATTAAACACCCTTTTTTTTTCTTAAGAAGCATGAAAGAAAGTTTTCTTAATCCAATGAATATGTTTTTAAAAAAATACATCCCAAAAATTTTTATTAATTAATGTTTTTCTTTTACAAAATGTCGACATCTATATCCAAACAAAGAAATATTAATGACACTAGGAGTTGGGAACCGATACACAAACAGACGTGTAATACGAGTAATATGACACATAGAGTGATATCTAGGCGTCAATGTAGAAAACATACAATGGTTTAAGTATCAGACGTAAATAAACGATAAAAATACTGTATTCAACAAAAACTGTTTAATATATATATATCGTCGCCGTTACTTCGATATGTCGCATGTCAAAAATATATCATTTTCTGTTAACAATGCTATAGAAACCAAAATCATCTTTTCTATATAAATTCCCATGTCTAGGACTACAGTGAAACAGAGAATGCGCATTTGAAAATATTTCGTATATCGCCATTTTTATTTGGCAATGTGTCATATGTCGTACGGTGCTTTAAAAATACAGGTACTTTAATAAACAATAAACAACACTAAATAACATATCACCAAAAATCCTTGATAATTCAATAAACAAAGCAATCAAGAAGAATTGCAGTGTAAAGAATAAAACAGCTTTTTTTAATTTCTGACAAATGCCTTTTTTTGACATACGAAGTTTTGAAGTAACGGCGGTGATATGTATTTCTTTAATTAAGTAAGGAAACATTAAATGCGAGGTGAATTTAAATTGAAAAATAATCATTCTCTTAATAATAATTTTTGTTATCAGAGGTTTCTTTCAGAAATAACTTCATTAATATATAAATGTCGAAACTGTTCCAGTATTGGATCGCGTTCCGGTATAGGGGCTTTTATCCTATAATATAAAAAATATTCATATTATTTTGTTATTATTATATCAAAATAAAATGTTACGTTATTATCATCATTATTATATTTTATATGTACAGATTTAAAATTATTAATATTGGAACAAAATGAAAAATCAAATATGATTTTATTGAGTACTCAAATGAATGGATTAATTTTAATATTAAACAAAATACAAAATAATGAAAAATAATTTTAAAACTGTGTACATACTATTACATACAGGATTACAGGGAGGTCGTAGAAAAAGCATGAGAGTAATACAACATCGACATAATTTATGAAAATGTTATCGTAGGACCAACCCGTCCCGTTCTTATCTTTTAAAACCTATCAAGGAGGGATTGGGTGCAGTAACTGATAAGGAATTGATGAAAAAACCACAATGAAAAAGACCATTCCGTCAAAAGGTTACACAGAATTAAAATTAATTTTGCGACTGTAGGGGTAGAGACGTATATATTTAAGGAAAGTTGTTGTAAATTGAAATTTTTGTAAATTATATTTTATTAAATTTTTTGAACTTTCCAAGGACCATGAGGGTGGGGGGGGGCAAGTTCATATTTTAAGCCACCCCCACAATCAGTGTGAGACGATTTTGAAAAAAATCAAGTGCCAATCGAAAGTATGCTACGACTCTTACCTGGCTGTAAAATTTCAAAAATTTGTCAGTTTTGATGAAGAAGATCAGCTGAACTCTTTTTTATGCGGTCCTTTTTTGTGCGATTTTTGTATGCGGTTTGTAAAAAATGGCCATTAAAATGCAAAATGTGAATAAAAGTCACGAGACAGTAAGAAACTTAAACAATTACTATAATAACTTTCTTTGATAAAAATACTTTTTAACGGCTTTCAAGCATTTAATCAATACATTGCATAAGAACAAGTTATTGCATCATTTAATTTTGTTAAAGATGTATTTTTCAAAATTTTCATAATATTATAAAATTGAAATAAAATGTTTCTACGTGTAAACTAATGCTTTACCTTGTTTATAGAAACAACTTCTAAGGGAATTTCTAAGTTTTGAGCGTTTTGAGTGATGTTTTTTCGATGAAACTTTTTTTATGCGGTCCCGACCAACCGCATAAAAAAAGTTTTTTCTACAATCTGGATCGAACTATACTATTTATAGCTATTTATGATATTTTTGAATATATTTTTTTGTGCGAATTTTTTTATGCGCCCTCTATCCACCGCACAAAAAAGAGTGCAGCTGTGTAAGGATCTTCAAAAAAAAAAAAAAGAAAAAAACAAATCAAAATTTCCTAACCTTGAGTAAGTTTTTAACTCTGAATAACCCCTTAAACTGTCTCAAATCGACATAGGCTACATTATTTTTAAATTTAAAAAACATTAAGAATTCTGCAAACGTGGGAAATTGTGATATTTGAAGGCTGGACTTCAAAAACAGGGTAAGTGCAAAAAAAAAAATGTGTTAGACCTGAAAAAGGAAGCTAAAAGCCATTGCCAACAAGCTAGACAGTAGGCTAAAATTTCATTTTTTTGGTACTAACTACTAAGCTTGTTTTTGAAGTCCAATCTTCATTTGTAAATAAAATTATGGAAAAACGAGCTATTTTTGGCTCTCCTTTTTCGGTTTACGAAAGAGCTGTGTGTAAATCAATGAGACCTCTAGACAAGCGATAGTTAATACACGTTTTTTTCAAAATGGAAATTATGTAATTTAAATTATTAATTATTACTAAGAATTCAAAACTCCTTAAAAAATTCAAAACTCGCAAAAAAAAAAAAAATTCGTTATATATATAACGTAGGGATATAATCAAATTTTTTGATTTCCAGTAAAATAAATTTTCCGGGAAATGTTTCCTATACACTCATTTTTCACAATGTTACGTTCCTCGAAATTTTCATACTTTATTTCCTTTCATACAATTCAACGAAGTAATATATTACTACCGTCAAATGGGATGGAATTGATAAAAAAAAACATATTTTGGTCTTTATTTTACAGAAATAAAAACAATCAAAACAAAATGGGTTTATATATACAGAGTATGGTAATACGGACCTTGACACAAAATATTGTGACCTTACGTGCCAAAACATAGTCTAGAGGAAGCAAATAAGCCATGAACAATCTCATACTGGTTTTAGTGTGAGATTGTTCACACGAATTCGCAGCCCTGAAAACGCACTTTCTTCATTAAGAGTAGGCCCGACGAGAGGGTGGTGTAGCCGGGGTTACAGCCTCGTGGCCCGGGCTTAAGGAGGGAGTCCGTAGCTTTCCGTAGAAGGCCAGAAAAAAAAGTTAAGGACTTTTTTTGTTCATCGCCTATTTTTGGGGGAGGAAAATTTTAAAAAAAATACGGTTTTGGTCCCAGGGCCCGCTATTTTTTCCACGGCCCTAATTAAGAGTATAAAAACTATTTGACCACCACTTTTTTTAAATTTTCAAAAAAATTCTTATTGTAAAAAAGTTTGTTTGATGCTTATAATAAATTTTAACAGTTTTGTCCAATATGACAAAAAATACTGAACTGATTATGTACAGCCAAGCACGTGATGGTTACAAAGCATCAACAATTATGTGTATTTTATTAAAATATAAAAACTGTGTTTAGATTTTGATTTATCAGATAAAGTTTTAGAAGTTCACTTTCACCCAAAAATACGACTTCTTTTAATACAGTATATTTTTTTTTTTAAATATATGGAACTGCTGAACTTGACGTGTATAGGGTATTTTCAGCCATCTTATTTCTTCCATTATCGGTCGGGAAAATCGCATTCTAAACTATAGTTCTGACGCTATATTCAATTTAAAAAAATATGATTTAGTGAACAATCTCACCCCCGATTATCAATTCCATCCCATTTGACGGTACTGAAAATCATACGTATAGTCTCCTTATATCGTATAGTTCACGATAATAATTAAAGTGTACCATATACGGTTTAAAGTTTCTAACTCTTGGTGAGGTGGCTCGATCTAGAGTCACTTTTAATTAAAATTAACGCTTATTTATTTATTTATGATGAAAATTATTTTCATTTAATGTTTTTCCATGTGAAAATTTGATATATTTTAAATTACATTACAAACTTATTACTAGCATGATACTGTGTAACTGACAGTTTATGTACATACATACATTTTTCCGTAATCTTCTGAGTACATACATGTAAAGGTGCAGGCATACTCAGCGATTTTTTATTGCGCAACAAATACTTTAATCGACAAACATAATAGAATAAATATTTACTAGTCGTGCGATTTTAAAATCGACCAGTGTACACACAGTTTTAATATCTAATATGTATGTATGTACCGATTAACAATAAAATAGCGGGAGACAGCCAACAAACGATCACGAGGCGTCCCGACGGCCGGCCTGGTCTATAGCGCTTGCGGCACTGACGTCATGGGGTGCGACGTGGATCGATCTTGCGCCATCTTCAATTTATATATCTGTACTACAACTACACGTTATATGTATGTATAGTATGTACCTACGAGTAATATAATAACGGTTTATTGTGCATCGAGTCGGTCGGGTTGGTACTTGGTTTAAATGTACATACTATTAACGAATTTCCAGAATGGGATTCAGCTATTACAGCCACTGTCATGACGCGACTTGAGTCCGGGACCATGGCAGAAATTTGTTTTGAGGTCCCTAGAAGCCGAAAATAATATTCACTAATATATATATATATATATATATATATATATATGTGTGTGTGTGTGTGTGTGTGTTTGTGTGTGTGTCCGCACGATAACTCTCAAACGAAATGTCTTACTTTTACAAAATTTGGTGAAAATGCTGGAAATCCCAAACTTTTAGATGAGTTTTTCAGCTAGACACGTCGAATGCCAGGAACATGGTTTTTGTTCTTGCAAAAAATTAGTTATTTACCAACGTTTCCACTTATTTAAAAATTTTTACGAAATTTTTTTACACCATTTAAAAGAGGACAAAAAATTACATAAAAAAGGTCTTTAAACTATTCTTCTTATGTCAACTAGTTTCCGAAAAAAACTAATTTTTATAAACGAAAATTCGCTATGTTATGCAGGATGCTGCGACAGGGGTATTTTCCCATCTGCTCTACGTTAGATAGGTTCATAACCTATCTTATTCTCTGCATTCAATTCCATTTAAAGTATTTATCGAGACTGTATTCAAACGAGTGCAATTTTTTTTTAAAATGTATAAATTATTAAATCAATTTAGAGTAAGTCGTTGTTCTTTGGGATAAAATTGCAGAATTTACATAGAAATTAGTACAAAGAAAATAAAGTGTTCATTTTAATAGTTACTTGTGATTAGGATTTCTGTAGAGGGCAGCAGCTAGAAGAGAAAGATTCATAAATTTTTCCAAAATTAATTCTCCAAAAAAATGAATTTTCCAAATGAATCTTTTACAATACTTTTCTAAGAACATTTCATGTACTTGTAAAAACAAATACCTATCTGTCCAATATATAAATCAGAAAGTATTCAAATTGACCTAATGGAACGTGTCGTCCCAAAAAAGGCTCAAAATAAAGGATTAGGCGAATCCTGAATCTTAGATTAAAACTGTCTATCAATATTCTATAGAGTGCTGGAAAGGGTCCAAAATAAACGATTAAATTGATATTTATTAAATTTTGCATAAAAATGTTACTGAAATTTGGAAAAAAATGAACGTGACGTTATTTTTCAGTATCTTGGGAACCTAGAAACTAAGCACATCTTGATCAAATTTTTCTCAAATATTTCAGATGGGGAAAAATGAGCGTAAGGCCAAAATTTCCTGAAGAACAATTTTAACCCAAAGACCCGAAAAAATAAGACATAAATGTGGTTAAACCAAATGCTCTAATAATTTTGAGATCCCGAAAAATAATGAACTTGGATTTAAAATTGTTCTCCAGGATACTAAGGCTTTAAAATTGAAGTGCTGCAATGTGGAGGAATTAGATATAGCATTGAAATATGAATATGGCTATTTTAAAGTCAGAATTTCAGAATATCTGATTTAACAATTTGATCACAAAATTAGATAATTTTGTGAGTGAAACGACGAGACACAACCTAATATATAGGAATACTTACATCAAAAGATAAGGTAATCCTTGTTTCGTACATTTTCAGCAAATCGATACCAAAAACACATACATCGTGAGTAACGTACTCGTGTAAACTAAGCCTTGCCATTAATAATCACATATTAATACAGTTTGCACACATTTGTTTGGGCACCTTGTTAGATTTTTAATACTCAATCTATTAGAAACGTTGGTACACTACCCCACCCCACCCCCTCGAATGGATAGATATGAGAAGTAGCTTATTGGTTGATTTTATGTGTATTTGACCTGATGCATTCTTTATTCAAAAGATTATAGAATATCAACGGCGAGATTTATTGACAATAACGATGTTAAATAGTAGAAAAAATAGGGACCACCACCATAGATAGCCTTATGATTCCTATTCCCTGTCTATTCTATGTCCCAGACAGATTGTGCCCTCCACTAATACTGAACGTAATTGTCATTTAGTCCTTCCCCTGGTTCAGTATTATTAATCGATACTATCAGTAACAAAGTATCCAAGGGCACAGACAGTTTTCCAATAATTTGGCAAATAGATATGGAACAAAATTAAGTCAGTCACAGACCTTGATTTAATAATCACAGATTTGCGATTAAATTTAAAACTGTAGTGTAATTTTTCGTAATACTATTTTTATAGTATCAAGGTTCGTATACCACTCTTTGGGAAACACTGTGCTAATCAATAGCGTAAAATTAAAAATTAATTATTTATAATGCAAGAGTAAAACAAAAAAATTGAAAAATTACAAAATAATTTTATCAGTATAATAAATTTAATAAAATTCAAACTACAAAAATACTAATATTTTAATAGATAAATAGAAACAGTTAGTCACAAAAATATACATCCATTTATTTTAAGCGAATTTCCGAATTGGAAATTCAGGTATTACAGCCACTCTCATGACGCGACTTTAATCCGGGACTATGAAAGAAATTTGTTTTAAGGCGCCTAAAAACGGAAAATGATATTCACTAAAATTTATATATTTATGTACCTATGTAATAGTGGTGGAGAACTATCGATAGCACTATCGATAACTATCGATAGTTTTGACTATCGAAAACTATCGATATTTTTTTTTTTTTTACTACCGATAGTTTTCGATTACTTTACTTATACGTCATTTCGTTTACTTATAAATACTAAAGATAATAAAAATTTCGTAGAAATTATAGCCAGAGATATAAAAACAACCATTTTAAGGGAATTTCCGGGCAAAAAGGAATAATTCCGCCCCGGCGTAAAACCGGCGACCTTTTTTCTTTTTTTTTTTTTTTGCTCGCCGGCTATCTAAATGCCGCCCAATTTGGGTATCAAAAACTATCGATAGTTTCACGACTATCGTAACTATCGATAGTCGGGACTATCGATAGTTCTCCATCACTACTATGTAAATATATGTCTGCACGATAACTCTTGAACGAAACATTCTATTTTTACGAAATTTGGTGAAAACGTTGGAAGTCCAAAAATCTTTAATGAGTTCTTCAGCCAAACACGTCCGATACCCGGAACATGATTTTTTGGGCATTTTTCGTGAAAAAATAAGTTTTTGCGATATTTTTCTACACTATTGCAAAGAGGAAAGATAAAAAATCACATAAAAAAAGGTATTTAAATCATTATTCTATGTAAACTAGTTTCTGAAAGAAACTAATTTTTGTAAACAGAAATCAATTTTGTTATGCAGGATGCTGCGATAGAGACATTTATATTATAAAAATTAAATGATGCAGTAACTTACATTCTTATGCAATGTAATACTGATTAAATGCTTAAAAGCAGTCAATAAGTAACTTTATCGTAAATTAATGTTCAAATATCTTACTTTCTTTACTTTCCTTTTTTATGTTGCAATTTAATGTACTTCTTTAAAAAAAAAATTCAATGGTGTACATATATTTTCGTAACTAACTGTAAAAAAATGTATGAAAATTCTGTTTTTAAAATTTTTGAATTAAAATACATATTAACAAAAATTATTGTTTTAATTTTACCATACAACATTAATTTATGCAAATTAATCAGCTTTTTTTTTAAAAAAAAAAATACTAAAACATTATTTGAAACGTGCACTGAATAAATCATACATTTAGATTACAATATGATCAAGGTTAGGCGTGAATTAATATTAAACATACATTAAATAGAGAAAAATTGTTTGACTTAAAAAAAAAATGACTTAAAACATTTAGTAAATGATCGATTCTTCGATTGATAATATTTTATCAGTCTTACTTGAACAGTCATCAGTTATTTCTACAATTTGAAAATACAATATTTGATAAGAATGAAAAGTTTTAGAATTGTTAGAGCAATATATAAAATTATGCTAATTATGTGACCTTAATCGCATAATTAGACTGAACTATAAAACTGATTATCTATGAAAATTGCTCATTTATTTAAGGTACCATCACAATGTGATGGGCCGAAAAATAGTCAATTTTCGCGATTTTTTTTCGGATGGATAGGATGGGGGAATGGGGATGAATTTTTTTTAACGATTAATACCACTATTTAACAATACAAAAATATTTTTTTTTATTCATTTTTATTTATTTTTTATAATTATTATAATTTTTTGAAAAAAGTGTCTTTAAAAAAGGGCGGAAATTGGTGCACACGATTGCGGCCGCAGTTTTCATTTGGGAAAAAAAATTTGGGAGCTCTATTTTTTGAAATTTGAAAAAATGGCGGCGGTTTGAATAAAAAGTACAAAATTTTTTATAGTTTTTCGTATGGAAAAATAGGACGATTTAAAAAAAAATACTCCCATAGGAACATAGTGACTTACCTACAGATTGATAATCTATTTCATTTTTTTTCCCCAAATGAAAACTGCGGCCGCAATCGTGGGAACCAATATCCGCCTTTTTAAAAACACTTTATTACAAAAATTATATTAAATATAAAAAATAAATAGGGTAAAAGCCCCCTTTGTGGAACGGTATCTAATTATGAACATTTACATATTAATGAAGTTATTTCTGAAAGAAACGTCTGATAACAAAAATTATTATTAATAGAATGATTGTTTTTCAATTTAAATTCACCTTGCATTTAAAGTTTCCTTCCTTAATTAAAGAAATAAATATGTAAATGTCAAAACTGTTCCAGTATTAGATACCGTTCCACAAAGGGGGCTTTTACCCTAAAAATGAATAAAAAAACATAGTTAAATAGTGGTATTAATCGTAAAAAAAAATTCATCTCTATTACCCCATCCTATCCATCCGAAAAAAGTCGCGAAAATTGACTATTTTTCGGCCAATCACACTGTGATGGTACCTTAATATACACGAGAGATTTGTATTTTTTCGAATAAATTAGTATTTATATGTAATGAAAATTTGTTGCTCAACAATTTAACGAGAGACAAAGGTAATAAAACTGCGCTGTCGTATTTTTGCTAGTTGACAGTTCTTCGAATTAAATTGTGTTTAGGCAACAAATGCTATAGACGGATGAGAAGCATAGGTAGAATGCCCTCGCACGAATTGTGTTGGTTTTTATTGCTAACTGCTATCGATATAATATTGAAATTTACTAAGTTTCAGCCCTTAAAAAATTACTCTTTAGGGGGTGAGAATTTATTTTTTGAAAATCCGAAAAAAACTTTTGAATGGCTTGACGGATTTGGCTAAAATTAGTGTATTTCGGGAAAAATTATCAGCTTCAAAAAAAAAAAAATTACAACTTCTCTTTCTAAACAACTAAAGGTTATAATATTTGATGTACATACATAATACAATGGGTCTATTGAATAAAAAAAAGTAAAACCTTATTAAGTGATTACTTATGCACAGAAGTGAATAGTTTCAAGTACAAAATATTACTTCATTTTAGTTGAATAAAAGATACCTTTTACTTAAAAGTAAATTCTTGGAAAAAATTTAAACATTTAAGTATTTACTTATGAGTATTAACTTATACTTGTAAGTAAACACTTGATTTTGGAGAATTATATCAAACGCCAAATTACTTATTGATATAAATCATTACTTGTATTTATTCAACTAAAAAGAAGTATATTAACTGGAATTATATTAGTAAATACTTCCACACTAAGTAAATACTAGAAATTATTTGAGTTTACTTATTTCCTGTAAGTAAGCTTTTTTTTAAGTAATTACTTATGTTTTTATTTAAGTAAGAACTTAAAAAATAGGAAGTAAAAGTGAATACTTATTTTTATTCAATAGACCCAACGTATACAGGCAGTTTTTTGAGGTCTTACCGCACATTTTTGAATGAAGATTTTGTACATAAAATCCTAGGTATCTACTTGATGAACAAGGAAAGAAATATAGATACATATGGGAAATACGTCTCTCTCACCCGTCTGTATTGATTGTGTGAATTGTACCTATTAAAAAAAAAAATATTCTAATCGACATTTTTATCCATTTAATCTTAGCATTGCCCGTAATCATTGGACTATGATGATTTTAACATAAGAAATAATATGTTTATAGATAGAAAAATTTATTTATAGAATAAAAAAATAACAAAAACTCATTGATTTTAGATTATGTCTGTTGTGTGATGTGACACAATACGAACGAAACCTCACAATGATGATTTATTTATGTCAAATAGCAAACAAAAGTAGCAAAGGTACTATTATAACACTCACATCAAAAATATACCTATAGTACAGTAAGTAAAGAATAAATGAAAAAATTTCACAATATTATCTATCTAAGGCACGTAGAAAACAAATCAGAATGTCCACTTTTTCTCACGACCCAATTTTCCTTTTGTTTTCCCGTATTTTACGAATTGCCAACTTTGATATATCTCCACGTTTCAAGGTCACTAGAATCCGAATCCATCGTTTTTAGCGTGATGTCTGTGTGTGCGTTCGTTAGTTCGTTCGTTCGTTCGTGAATTTTTTTTCGTCTCGCATATCTCGAAAACAAATGATGATATCCGGACTAATTTCATTAGATGCGTAATCCGGATGATATCCGGAATGGTAAAAATGATGATATCCGGACTAATTTCATTAGATGCGTAATCAAAAAATGAAGATCGGATAAAGTTTTCAGCAAATTCGGATTAGCGGTTTGTTTTTTGTAGTAAAAAAAACGGAATTAACTTTATTAAGATAACATAGATTATATAGATTTTTTACCATAACATTATTATATAATGGCTTAGGAACCTTCCTTGATGTTAAAAACGCCAGTATTTTATTATAAAATTTAAAAAAAAAAAAAAAAAACGAAATAAGAAACTTTCTTTGAAATATATTTTGTCTCGCATATCTTGAGAACAAATAATGTTATCATTTGTTTGATAAGGATGGGACCCCCACCCTTAGGTACAGAAGGCGAAGCCCCCGGTATGGTGCAAGGGGCAAAGCCTCTATCGCGGGCCCAGGGGAGAAGTCTCCTGAAAAGAAAAAATAATTATTTATGTACAGTAGTCTCTAGTCTTTAAGGACACCCAATGGGAAGTTGACAGTGTGGGTAGACCTGTCCCCCAAATTTTTTTCAACAGAACTCGGAAGTGTAATCGACTTACTAGTAGCAAAGTTACTAATGGCATTCAAAAGACATTCAATGGCATTCAGTCTATTCAGAAGGGCATAGGCTAAAACTTTTTTTAGTTTTCAATAATTTTTTTTTTTAGATTTTTTTTGTTAGCTGTGAAAATATGAAGAAGACAAGACATTTTTTTCGACAAAAGATTATTTTTTTCATTTCTGGTTAGTACTGAGGTAATCAATAGCACCCAAAATAGGTCTTAATTTTTCGATTTTTTTATTCAGCTTATGATGTTTTGCCTACCGTAGAAACAAAAAGGAATATAATGAAAACTTCACTACGCTTAACATGAAATTTTCGCCAGAAAATAATTTAAATACTATGGATTAAATCATTAAAAAGTTCCCTGATTTCAATGAAAATTTCATGATATTTCCCTGATTTTTCTCTGGCTACTTAAATTCCGTGAGCTTTCCTGGTTTTCCGGAAAGTGGCCATTCTGAAAAGAATTAATAACCAAGAGAATCACCCTTTACTAAATTCAAAATTAATTCCAAAAATTAATACCATAATTGTACCATATGGCATAACTACGTTTTGCTCAACAACAGAAAAAAGTTAACGTAATACGAATTTTTTGAAACTGTGGATTTATTGATGCAATATTTTTCTGGATCGATAAAGTCAATTGTGGTATTATAAAATCAAATAAGCATTAAAACCAATTGTAAGAATTATTGAATCACCTTAGTCTAACAGTGGTAGTGAAAGTGTTAGTTACATATTAAAAATTCCATTTTATTAATTTACTGTTCTTGAAAACAAAACGCTGATTAATTATTAATTAACTACATTAACTGATTCACAGAAGTCTAACCCAAGTTGTATGTACGATGTGCTTTGTACAACTTTCTCAATAACCCGTTGCACTTACATACGTAGATGAATCATATTCACTTTATGCCGCCACCCATAAAATAATAGAGTAACGTCAGAAACAATATATGAATCAACTTTTCTATTATTGCTTTATTATTTCTGATTATTGTTAATATTAAATATGTTACATATATATGTATCTAAATGACATGCAAAAAAGATATCTAAAACAATAACTAGATAGAAAAAAGTGGGGCAATTGCAAGTATGATAGCTAAATTTATAAATTCAATTGCATACGGCCCATTTACTTCTTAAAAATTACGAATGAACATACATGTCTGCCATAAAACACATATGAGTCTATATTATTTTAAGTATTGAAAAAAAAAATATAAGTAGATTTTCATAAACATGAGATTTGAAATTAAGTACCATGTCTCATTATTACATTTACCCCGTCAAAAGGGGTAAATGTAATAATCATAACTAATTTTTTAACAGTGTTTATAGACTGGATTCTGGGACAATAGCAATAAAAGAGAAAAAAAATAATAATTTTTAGTCTTTATTTCAATGAGATCGGACAATGGGGTATTTGACAATTTTTTAAAAACCATCTTAGTGTGTTTATTACTTCTTACTAAACTCATAATACACATTTTTAAATTATTTTGTACTATATTTTTAATAAAAATCACCCATCAAATTTCAGTTTTTAAAAAGATCGCCAAAACGATGCTTTCTGTGACGTCAAATCGTATGACGTCATTGGCTCTAAAACACTGAGTAGTAGTATGAAGTGGTGAGCCCAGAGTGTGCCCAACATGGCTTAAGACATGTAGTCAGTCGGTGTCCGTCGCCAAACACACAGTGCATTGTAATACATTGTTAGACATTGTTACTTGAATTGGACAGGTTGGTCTGTCCCATAATAGGTGTTTTGTAGTAGTGTGTGTGAATACGCACACTACTACAAAACACCAAACCAACATGATTGCAAACAGTGTGTACTACGTACACAACAGTGGGGAGATTTTACGTCACCCACTGGCGACAAGTGGAACAGTTTGATAGACATTCTAGTTTGGTTCCTTGATTCACACATAACTTATTTGTTGAAGATAGACAAAATCAATACATCTCTATTTTGATAGTTAACTCAAGATATTATCCAAATCGGTCTCGTATGTACCGGGCCAGAACCGAGCCGATTTTCTAATGTTCACTATCTTCGTGTATATTTAAAATAAATTTTTATTATCCATTTTTAAAATAAAAGTAATTTAAGAGTTCATTTTATATTCATTAAAACAACTGCTCTATGTTACGGTTCAGTAACGCTTTCAAACTATGTATACCTATAATATTTACATACCCATACAGAATGAATACAAGTCAGTAATGGTATATATGTATACTTGTATAGAATAAGTAAGTACCCATTAATAATTGTCTTTAATTGATTTTTCATTTTTTATACACATTCATTTCACCCGTAATTAAAATCAATAATTTCTAATTAAAATAATATGTAAGTAAGAAAAAAATTTAAATACCCCTGTCGCAGCATCCTGCATAACATAGCGAATTTCCGTTTATAAAAATTAGTTTTTCTGGGAAACTAGTTGACATAAAATAATAGTTTAAAGACCTTTTTTATGTAATTTTTTATCCTCTTTTAAATGGTGTAAAAAAATTTCGCAAAAATTTTTGAATAAGTGGAAATTTTGGCAAAAAACTAATTTTTTGCAAGAACAAAAACCATGTTCCTGGCATCCGACGTGTCTGGCTGACGAACTCATCCAAGGGTTTGGGACTTCCAATGTTCTCACCAAGTTTCGTAAAAATTGGATACTTCGTTCGGGAGTTATCGCGCGAATACATATATATATATATATATATATATATATATATATATATATATATATATATATATATATATATATATATATATATATATATATATATATATATATATAAATTTTAGTGTATATTACTTTCGGTTTCTAAGGACCACAAAACAAATTTCTGCCATAGTCCCGGGCTCAGGTCGCGTCATGACAGTGGCTTGTAATAGCTGAATTCCATTCTGGAAATTCGCTAATATCGAACTTATACCGGATGTTTCAAGCAAATAAGAACATATAAATTTTAACATAGGGAAAATTTGTTTTGATCAAAGGGTGCTTTATTTTATTATTATTAAATATTTAGCAAAACATTAAATAATATCGCGTCAAAATAATGTTTAAAAGTAATAAAAAGACAGTAGCAGTAAATTTATTGAGATAACCATAAATAAATCTTAATCTAATGTTAAAATATTCATCAACAAATAATACTGCTTAGTAGAAAATTGGACACCTGTTGTTTTATTTTCAAATTTATTTCTTTGCAATTAAAAAAAATTTAATAACTATGGATACCTATATAAAAATGATACTCATAAAAAACAAGCATACTCTGATCCCAACAATTTTTTCCCATGTTAAATTTTGTATGTTCTTACTTCGTTGAAACAGACTGTATATGAAGTGGGTACATTCTCTTCTTATCTTTCTAATATCAGGGTAACCGAGTCTCCTCCAGTGGAAAATTTATTTATACTGAATTTGTTTAAAGGAACAGATGTACCGGTCAGAGACGTAACCACAAATTTTGCGCCTTGGAACGACACTAACCAAGCGCCCCCCTCAGGGAGTCTACTTTTCTCGAAAATTTAAAGTGGCGAACAATGAAAAAAAAAAATGTCACAGCCTTCCTTTGCTGCGCCCTATTTCTTTCCCCTGTTGCGCTCTTCTTTACCATGCTCCACCTGCTTTATTGCAGTTACTTGATAGTTACCGACTGATTATTTCCGTTACTTTGCATTTTTTAAAATAATTTTTTTTTAAATCTAAGCATGAGACCCCTCCTAATCGCATTATTAAATCAGAAAATATGTAGTAGGTATATTCTAAAATTTCAACAAAATCGTCAGAGCCATTTTCGAGAAATATATATATATATATATATATATATATATATATATATATATATATATATATATATATATCGCTCGATTAATAGTACTAGTACGGTGCAGTTATTAAAAAAACAGCCTAACCTCAACATCCAAAGTAACAGTTTCATTCCAACTCCAAATTGTTCTATATGGCCCACATATTGTTTGGCAAAAAGTTACACCATTTTGAGCGTCGGGTTTTGGGGGAGGGGGGTAGAATTAGGCAAATTAACGGTTTTTTTAAAATTTCGGAAACTATGGGGTTTAGCGTAAAAAGTGTCATGTACAAAAATAATCTACATTATATTGCGAACAAAAATGGTCCTTTGCATAATCTTGCTAAAGTGAACAGTTCCAGTGTTCCGGAGGGTGTAAAAGTAGCAATTTTTAGTATTTTTAACCACCGCTGCACCTATCACCAGGTATAGCAGTGGCTGAATATGAAGAAGAATTCGCTCGAGTGGGGGGTGAAAGAAGATTGACGAACACCTGAGACCAATTACCTACAACAGCACATCCTGCAGCTCCAGAGGAATTACTTTCCCTCATAGTGTGTTCTTGCAAAAACGAATGCGTCGGTAACTGCGAATGCAGAAAGAGTGGTCTAAACTGCTCAAGCATATGCGGTAATTGCTCAGACCTAGGATGTGATAACAGGGATACGACCATCATAGACGAAGATTTAGAAGAGGAAGGCGCTATGTTTGAAGAGGACTAATCGCAATTTCCTTTTACAAAACACAATCCTGTATAAAAAAAATTAGTTTCCTTAGTGATAATGTGTCATATTTTTTCCAAAAAATTTAAAAATACTAACAATTGCTACTTTTACACCTTCCATAACTCTGGAACTCTTCACTTCAACAAGATTATGCATAGGACTATTTTTGTTCGCAATTTAATGTGGATTATTTTTGTAGAGGCACTTTTTGCGTTAAACTGCATAGTTTTCGAAATATTTAAAAAAAAACTGACGAAAATCGTTAATTTGCCTACTTCTACCCTCCTCTCCCCAAAACCCGACGCTCAAAATGGTGTAACTTTTTACCAAACAATAAGTGGACTGTATAGAACAATTTGGAGTTGGAGTGAAACTGTTACTTTGGATGTTGAGGTTTGGGTCTAATTGCACCGTACTATACACAGAAACCTGGTTTTCTACGGTCTTTTTTTGTGCATAATGGAAACAAAAAGAAATTAAAGTAAGAAATTTGAACAATAAAGGTTAGTTGCTGACTGTTTTAACGTATTTTATCATCACATTACAATATAAGTACATAAATTACTGCATTATTAAGTTTTTTTTTACATATGTGTGTACTGCAATTTTTTCAATGTTATAAAAATGAAGTAATATATTTAAAAATGTTCCCATGTACAAATTAGATAATTCTTTATAATCTTGTTTAGAAAACCAATTGTTAAGGGAATCATGAGGTTTTCAGGATTATGCAATCTCGATCCACTGCATATAAAAAGTCGTCAAAAGTACAATCTGTCCACTAACTATTTATATACTTTTTGTAACTATTTTTATGAAATCTTTGAATAATATATTTCTTGTGCATTTTTTATGCGGTCCTCATTCTCCGTATTAAAAGAAGTTACACTGTATAAGATAATGAGATAAAAACGAAAACAAATGCTCTCTCTTTCATGCACAGAAATGACCAGCTATTTGAACTGATAGGACAAAGTTTGACCACCATTGTCTGCTAAGAGGGTCTCTTTTTAGTTCCTGATGAATAGCTTTCAAATTTTATTCCCGCAACCACTTCCCTTAACATTACATTTTGTAAACGTCTAAACGATACTTTTTTTTGAATACTGCAATCAAACCTAGACAACTGGTATTGAAAAATTTATCAGAATTATAACTTCATATTATAAATATGCAAAATAAATTTAGATATTTCTACATTTTATCATGATTTTCAATTTAAGACTGGACTGATTTGACTTGAGACATAAACTGACAGAATGACAGAAGTAATGAATGCATTCATTACGCATATAAAATACAATTGCGTATAGTGTTTTAACCTAACACTTGTCTTTTTTATTGTGTGTTTACATTTATTTATGTTATTTTATAATACAACGTGTACTATCTGTCATTCCCATTATCATTAAAGACAATAATGTAACAATTGCAAACGTATCTTAACGAAGTATAAGAAAACTGATCTCAACTTCTCAACATTCTCACAGTATTTTTCTGACAAGATTATTATATTTCAACCGTTTGATTCGTGTATGTGGTTTTCCTAGATTTAATTTTTAATAAAATCGGTCAAAAGCATGTTGAACACGCTCACGAAAAGGGTTCCGTAGCGAGATGGTTAGCTAGATCTCTTTAAGTTACCAATCGAAGTTGACCAAAACAATTTTCACTAATTTTCAGTAATTTTTGAGAGACTGTTACTTAGAGACACTCCAATATTTCACAAACGAAATTTAAAAATGAAAAATGAGAACGGTTACCTTAAATTCTTTTCGGAAAGTCTTTCTAACAGTACTGCATACAATTGGGTAACAATTGTCACCCCCCATTTTTCAAATTCCCAAAAATTTTTAAACTTGTTTACCTCAGTTTTGATTTTGGGCGATTCTCGCGTGACGCACGGGACATTTTTGCAACAAAAACATTTTTTTTTTAAAAATGCAATTCATAATAAACAAAACAGAATGTTTATAATACGCAGAAAATGAATTAAAATTTTTTGAGAATATTCTAATTTTTATCTGCAATCCAGTACTCAAGATATAAGGCATAAACTCACGTGACGCACGGGACATCGTACGAAACGAAGTTTATGTCTTGTATTTGAAGTATATTGCATTTCAGATATAAATTAAAATATGCTCAAAAAATTTTAATCCAGTCGCCCCGTGTTATAAACTTTTTGTTTTGTTTGTTATTAATTGCATTTTTTTTAAAATGTTTCTGTTGCATAAATATCCCGTGCGTCATGCGAGAATCGCCCTTTTACGTTATTAAGGGGGGAGGGTCCTCCAGAACTTTCAAGTTTTTCATTTTTTGTTTTGCTTTAAAAATTCATTTGAACCTTAAGGAATATATTTCTAATGTTTTAATCCCAACAAAAAGATTATCTTAGATAACAATAAACTGCTTTTAACTCTACTTTTCAAGAAAGAAAACTTAATAGCGTTTTTCTCCAAACAGGTTTTTTTCCGCGGCATGGAACATAACTTAAAAAGTTATTAAGGTATTAACTTGAAATTTTGTACAGATATTCTTTAAGATATTGACCATTGCATATACCTAAAATTTTGTATAAATTATTACTGTAAATATTGTTTATAACAATTTGTTTATAAAAAAAAGTGACATTTTTTCTTTTTGATTTTAAATTGTGAAAAAAAAATTCTCATCAGAAATAGGTATATGCAAAGCGTAATGACCTATTTTAATAAAATTTTTTTGTCCGATTGAATTCAGTTGATTACAAAGGCTGGGCATTCCACGGCGCAAATTTAAAAAGAGTCAAGTTGGAACAGCTGTAGCGCCGCCATTTTTTTTTTTTTTTTTTTTTTGCATCAAAATTTATGAGTGAATACACCATAACATGTACTATACTATGTAACTTCATTTGATACAATAAATGAATCCAGTTTCTTAAAAAAAAAATGATTAAAAAACCTGTTGTCTGGAGGACCCTCCCCCTTAATATTTGTCTCCATATCAATTATTAGAAAATTCTATTTGAAAATTAACAACTGATTATTCAAAACAATTTTGTCAAAGTTTCAAAAATAAAAGTGATATTTTGCGAAGAAAAATATTTGTTTATTATTTACAAAAATAATACCACGAAGTAACGCTCAAATCTATTAATATCCCCAAAAAAATAATTATTATCAATATTTCAATCATATTTTCTGACCAAACTCCTATTATAACTAAAAAGTTCAGTCGACTTTCTTCTGCAATCTATTCGATCAAAAAATAGTATATTGTACAATAAGTGGGAAAAGAGGCTTATTTCTCACGAATATAATTTTGTTGCGCAAGCCCGCAGGGCGAGTGCAACAATTCGTATGAGTGAGAAATAAGCTTTTCCCACGTGTTTTACACTATACTTTTTCTACGAGCACATTTTTTTCGTAAAATTTAACATAAATAATTAAAATAAAATTTACATAAGTAGTAAAAATTTTTAAAATTTATACTGTCAATGCTAAGATGTCAAAATTTTCGCCAAAGCATACTTTGAAACTATGGAAACAATAATAAATAATCAACATACATATATGTATATTTTTAGTATTATTTCTATATATTATATATTAAACTAACGGAACAGCCTACTTTTTTATTATATTAAGGCGTGGGAAATAATTTCCCACTGTATTTCCGTACAGTGTGGGCAATTGTTAATTTTTACATATAGTTAGCCGTGCACAAAATGTTACTTTTAATAGTAAGAGTACAAAAAAACAATATACTATACAACATATTCTAGTCATTCTTTCATATCGTATGATTGTTGGCATTCTTTAAATTTTTAATACAAGTACGTCAATAAATATTAATTTTTCATCTCACAATAACAGCCGTTACAACATTAAAATAACTTTGAGTACTTGAAAAAAGACTATAAACACTATTAAATTCAAACAAAAATTTCATTACTTCTTACCCAAACCATTTGTGCACATTAACATTACATACATATTGTGTCTCTTTGTTCAATAGCAACATATAAATCATCTTTCAGCGACGCAAATCAACAAGAATTCAGTTCGTTAACTTACCTGAAACAAAAAGAAACAAAACATTAATTAAACAAATAAAACTCAATTATAACTTCATTAACTACATTAAGTATACAACAAATCATGTACAACAACGCTCAAAAAAATTGTACCAACTAAACTGATTAATAACATCATCACACTAAAAGTATACCCAATTTCAAATACAGTTGAGTATGAGTCATCTTTAAAAAATTAAATAATTCTTTTATTTGAAACAAATCAATCTTCTATTGTTTTCTAAGAACAAACTGCAAATTTAAAATTTACCCAAGTGCGATAATGAAAGAGATAAAGCCAAGAAAACGGAAATTCTTTAAATTATTAAATGATGAATCATGATTAAATTTAAATGAAATGGATTATATATATCTCGAACATAAAAATTCTCGGTTCGAGATTCTGTTTTTTTAATAAACATTAAATTAGAAAAAAAATATTTACCCTACGAATGTCATCACGCACATTAAAATCATCAGCGCTGTAAAAGGATAATACGGTACTTGACTGTATTTAAAATTTGTGTCAAATGTTAAATAATTGTATGCATTATCATTACATATGTCCAATTTTAATGATGAAACATAAAAAGATTTGATAACTATTTACAAATTTTACTTTGAAAATCGCCATTTTTCAACAAATATTCAAATTAGTGAAAACGCGCCATTTCTTAAAAATGACGTAACATTTTGTAGCTAGATATGTCGATTTTGATAATTTTCATCGATGAGATAAAATTGTGTTTTCATTTGAATATTTCTATTAGCTTATATATATAGTAATAATAATCGACGAGAATTCAAATAAATACTTGCTTTCACTTTGACTTTTTATGAATAAGTATAATCAAAGTTTTGAGGTTATAAATATTGACATTGACGTTTAGTTGCTTCAAACTGTGACGTCACTATAGCGAGGTGTTTTTCCCCCCGCCTTTTTCTCATTTAAAATTGTGGGGTTACTTTTTTGATGGATTTTTTACAGAAGCTGTCGAAAATAAAAAAATCACTTAACTGACATGGAAAAACAATGCTTTTAGAATATTTTCGTAACTTCAGTCAAGAACCCTATTTTATATTCAATGTAGATTTTTGCGACACATATTTTCATGCAAAAAATATTTCTTTAAAAAAATGTGTGCTTTGACTTTCATTTCGAATGATATTCGGTTCCAGTTGCAACTATGAATCCAACTTTGACTTCGATATTTTCAAAGCACAGGTTTATTGGAGTTTACGAATCGATCGGACCCCATAAAATTGCCAAAAAAAATCACATTAATAACGCTAAAATTTAAAAATATTTATGACAAAAATCGAGTATTTATACAGTTGGTACTCTTTTTATGAACGGTTTTGTACTTTTTTATTTATATTTGATTAACCACTATATAAATTAAAATAACAATTATATTTCTAATGTAATATATTCTCCTCATTTATACGTTTAACTTTATGTAATTTATTGACTGACGTAAAATATTTCTATATAATAATTCATATTTTACTAAAAAAAATATAAAACGTAAAAGCCCCCATTATGGAACGGTATCTAATGCTGGAACAGTTTTGACATTTACATATTTATTTCTTTAATTAAGTAAGGTAACATTAAATGCGAGGTGAATTTAAATTGAAAAACAATCATTCTATTAATAATAATTTTTGTTATCAAACGTTTCTTTCAGAAATAACTTCATAAATATGTATGTAAATGTCAAAACTGTTCCAGTATTAGGTACCGTTCCATAATGGGGGCTTTTACGTTAGTTATATAAAATAAACTTTTTTTTTAAAAAAACAATCATGTATTGAATTACACTTATAAGTTACAATTAGTATTACAATAAAGCTAAAAAAAATAACAGCAAATCAGCAAAATTATTTCAACAATTTTAATTACTAAAATAAGAAATGTAACTGAATTTTAGAATTTTGATGATTTTATACCATCCACGTCAAATAAAATAGACAGCGTATCAGATATTCGAGTTACAAATCTGAATTTGAAAATACTAAATTTTAACTGATAGCCCGCGACGTAGTAAACCAAATTTAGTTTAAAATTGAAAATAAGCAACCTAAAGTAGGTACCGTCAGTAGGAGGGGCGAATCTGGACAGTAGGGGCGAATCTAGACAGAGCTGCCTCTCGATATTTCTTCGTCAGTGTTACGACCGTACAAGGTCATAGATCAATCTACATTACTAAAGTTTGTTTGTTATGACATGAGTTAGTCATCAAAGAAAAGCGGTGAACGTGGCATCTTTGTATTTTATTATTTTACAGGCGCATTGTTTATAATTTTTAAAAAAAACGCGCTCTTTGAAATCTTATAAAGAAACTGCCGTACAAAGAGAACAGTTATATATATAAAGTAGGGACTGGCAACAAAATGTTTAGCGTTTTTTTGACAATATATGTACCAAAAATGAAAGCTGTATTGTGTTTAATTTTTTTTTTCTATAAATTGATTAACAAAAAATTGTCTATAGCCTATAGGTAAGGCGAATTCATACACCATGGTGAGTCAATATAAAAAGAAAGTGGGTATAAACTATATAAACTGTAGTCTAGATAACATAAAATCGGCTCTTTTCGACAGAGGCGCAACAACCGGGGAGGTCCAAGGGGTCCGGATCCCCTAAAATTACCTAGAAATTTTCCTTCAATTTATTTTATTTATATTAAAAAGTAAAATTTTTAGTGGTTTACTAATATTTTTTATTTGAAAATCAAATTTTCGGAGACGACATTTTATTACAACATTTTCCATTGTTATCAGAGAACTGCGTTATCAAAAAATTTGATTATTTAAATTTTTGTTGCAACCCCTGTAGATATGTGGTTGATGCGCCCCTGCTTTCCGATATTAAAAATAAAAGAAAATCGCTCAGACAAGCTGCTGAATATTTTCATGTTCCCAAATCGACCTTGCATGATAGACTCAAAGGCAAATCGAAATAAAATTCATTTAAATCCAAAATGTTTTATTCCACTCATCAAAAGTCATTCGCTGATGTAGATACATATTTATCTTAACGAATTTCCAAATTGGAAATTCAGCTATTTTTATCTTTTTATGTCCGATTTTACCCATATGCATGACTGAATGTGATTTATATTGCAAATAAAGCACTGTGTCCAGATTCACTCCACACATAGGGGCGAATCTGGACACTATACAACCAATAAAAAAAATGTTGCAGTACCAATTTTGATATTTTTATTACTGTCCTATATACTCGGGATATTATAGCATTTAAATTTAGATAAAATCTAAACAATTCATTGCCAAAAAAAACTGAACAAATCGTCCAGATTCGTCCCGACTGACGGTACTTATTTTCATGTATTTTTACGTAAATCCCATTAGTACAAATAAATATAAGTTCAAAGGGTTAATATTATGTACAGAAACGCGATGTATTACCTTGATCAGCCCATATCCGTGTATATAAAATTAATATTCATCGACTTATTTACCGTTTTTCCACAGTAAATTAAATTTAAAAAAAAAATAAATAAAAATAAAATAAATTTTATCTTTATATTTTACCATTCTAAAACAATTCAATACAGACTATTATCAGATTTCAAGAACATATTAAAATTTAATGTGTTTCAAGAACATATTAAAATTTAAAGAGAGAATCGTAATAACCATACTGTCTACCTTCATCAGTTTTATAAAGCTTCAATAATTCTTTGTTGCATATATTTTGGTATGCTCTATAAATCTAGAAATTATCTGTACAATTTGTTTTTATTCTAATATCAACTGAAAACCGGAAAAACCACACATTTTCCGTGTGAATTTTACATTTGAAAAATTTTAAACAAAGAAATAAAAGAAAAATCGGGTCACCACAAATAGGCTGGTACTATATTTTTTTTATATTCTTTCGTAATTCAAAATACCAAACCCAAAGATCAGAATTTATCATTTATTCTTTCTGGATATTCAATTGTTCATTGAGGCCGTAGAAATAGTGATGAGCAAATGCAAGACCAAGACCAAGACTTGGCAGTCTTGGTGTTGGTCTTGTTCTTGCATTAATAGTCTTGGTATTGGTCTTGTTAGAGCAGTTTGAGTCTTGGTCTTGGTCTTGCAAAATGCAGTCTTGGTCTTGGTCTTGTTATTGCTAAAAAATCTTACACTTTCTTGCATTTTTTTATTAACGAATTTTTTTCTTCTAAAATCAGAATTTTTACTATCTTTACGTATTAATTATACTTTCAAACTTTAAATAGTTTAGCAAGAGTCTTGCTTTTTTCTTGCTTTTGTCTTGGTCTTGCTCACTTGAGTCTTGGTATTGGTCTTGCAGCCATACTTATAATCTTGGTCTTGGTCTTGCTCTTGGTATACATAGTCTTGGTCTTGGTCTTGCAAAAAAATGCAAGACCAAGACTAATTTTGCTCATCACTACGTAGAAACCACAGTGTCTGAAAGGAGGCGTATGATAAGCTAAGAAAATTAACCCCTAATATGACAAAAAATTTAACAATTTTTTTTTTATATTTCTTATTATTTTAGTAAAATATAGGACCCTATAACTTAAAGCTATAACAACTTAAAAGTAAAAGTGACTATACGTTTTTTTCTCAAGAAAAATCGACAAACTGGTCAAAATGACTTTTTCTTGGAAAATTATCCCTTTTTTACTATACGTATCGAGTTTTTTTAGACATGAGCACTCTTTTTTAGCATTTTAAGTTTTGTATTTTTACATTTGCCTGACGTCTAAAGAACAACATATAAAAGGATTATAGTGCTAAAAAAATGCGCTCATGTCTAAAAAAATTCGATGTAGTAAAAAAGAGTACATTTTTCCAAAAAACGCCATTTTGACCACATAGTGTGTTGATTTTTTTTTTCTTTCTTTTTTTTTGAGAGGAAAACGTAGTCACTTTTATTTTAAATTGTTGTAGCGTTAAGTTAGTGTCCTGTATTTTACTAAAATAATGAGAAATATAAAGAAAAAATATATACTACTACAAACAATTAAGGGAGCAAAAAAAAATTATTTATTTTTTAGTGATTTTTGAAGAGCTGTATTTACGTGGAAAATGGTCGTATCGAGATGTTAAAAAAAGCATTTTGAAGCTGCAAGATTCTAGTTTTCAGATCTTTCGTCCAAAAATTTTTAGGAGTGACAGTTATCGAGCAATTATAAGGAATAATACAAAAAAAGTTTTTGCAAATTTTTTGATTTTTTTTTTCTTTGGTCTACGGGCTTGAAAAATTTTTTTTACAGTAAAACCATGGTATTGACAGGATAGCCTGTTTATTCAGCTTCAAATTCCTTTTTAAAATTTTTCTCTACGTTGATTTGTTCCGGCGATATCCAACTTTGAATGAAAAAATATCCTTTTTGTTTTAACCATCGATATCTCAGTAACCAGTGATCGGACAGAAAATTGAAGGGCAGTTTTGGAATATGGAATAAATTGCCTACAAGGCTATGCCGCGTACTTTACGAAAAAAAAAATTGTGTCATCCTTAATTTTAATCTGAAAAATGTGAAAAAAAACGGACTTTTTTCCTTGTTGCAAAAAATCGTCCGCATCCCTGCGAATATTGATGGGGAGTCTAATGTTTGTA
Source organism: Brachynemurus nebulosus (assembly GCA_035578155.1). NCBI lineage: Eukaryota > Metazoa > Arthropoda > Insecta > Neuroptera > Myrmeleontidae > Brachynemurus > Brachynemurus nebulosus. The sequence continues at coordinate 1,490,284 of JAPWDM010000019.1, read as the reverse complement.
CGAATTTTTATACCTCAATGTACCCCCAATAACCTACATCGACAGATCGATCTATCGAATGGTTTTCCTAAATCGTTTGTTCAAAATATCAGAATTAAAAAAAAATTTTTTTGTCATATTTTTGGAAAATTCCCCTCCTTTTTTGGAAAATTGAAAAATTGTTTAATTAAATTGATTTAACTTTCTAGTAACTAATGGTTATAAACTTTGCGAATGAACTAAAAATGTCTTTTCTAATACACCGAATTCCTAAAGTAATTTCTCTATAGCATCTAAATTTATTCTAATTAAGTTCTCTAAGAAAAACATTTTACAGTGAAACCTCTCGTAACCGGACTGCATTTTCACGCGAAAATTGCCGCTGAAATATGAAAATGGCTAACTTTGAGCCCTTTAGCAAACGAAGTGGAGCACTACAAAATAACTGACTCTGTGTAAGTTTCGCAATATTTGATGTAAAAGAAATTTTCGCATGAAAATGCTATCCGGTTAAGAGAGGTTCTACTATATTTAATTGTTGTAAACACTACTTATGTGTTGTTTCTTTATTGACTTGTTATATACAAATCATTCCATTTAAACATTTTCTTCAACACTATAATTCAACCATATCGCAATAAATGACTTTTTGTTTAAAATCAGATACATACTGAAAAGTTTACTTTCTATTTTTAGATTAAATGCACATGTACTGCTCTTTTATTTATGTTTTAAAAGTAAAATGATATGTAATTATTTGAAAGCAAAAAAAAATGATGAATTATTTTTCACGAAGGTTAATGCATTTTCCTTTGTTTTCAAAATCATGAAAACACAAAGAGAACTTAACAAAGAACCCCATTTGTTATTAATTAATCATTCATAAATAAAATAAAAGAGATATATTAAGATTTGCTTTATTCATTTCGTTTTTCATTGCCAAACAGCATAATTTTTTTAGTTTTTCTTTGATGTGCTAATAAATATTTTTTACCATTGTTACCAAAAAATTTTTCCTAATTAACACCTTGACGGACATTGACGTCATAAGACGTCAAGTAAAATCTTACTAACACCACGTCACACACTGAGCAGTAAATCGAACATATTAACATATGTTTCCTAGAGATACCACAGGCATTAAATTTTGAAGCATGACTCCATTTTAGTAAGCCCAACTTGTAACCACGGAGACTTGTTTATAAATATTAGATAAACCATTTAATTAATGGTTTGACCGCCATTAAAGTAATCCCATTAGTCAATTTTTTTGCTTCAATTTCTTAATGTATTTGTAATACACAGCATTCTCTCTAGTCGATTCTCTCCTCAATGACGTCACAGGACATCAATAATTCTATACGTACCAGTTGGGCGCTTTGTTATGATGGGTTATGACCCCATGGCAAGGTCTCAATGTGGTGGCCACACTTTTTTGAACCAAAGTGTACTTTTTATAAATTTGTGCAAAAAATTGTTAAATAAAATAAAATTGTTGCACTGATAATTTAATAAACGTATCTGGAATAATTAGCAAACAAAAAAACCTAGAATAAAGAAAAATGTATTTTTATCAGAAATTTTAATGACGCCATATTTATTTTTTACAAAGAAATATCATTTCATTGACGTAACTATGAATACAGTTAGTAATTTGGTTTTCTTCTAAAACATATTCTAATACAATTTTTATTATTTTCCCTTCAAAAGGGAAAGTTTGATGTATCAGAGGTACAATAAGTCTTAAAAAATTTTGTGGCTTATTTTAAATTTTTTTAGCACTGTTAAGTGAATTGAAATAACAAATTAAACTACGTGGTAACAAATTTTTTGATAATTAATTTATTCTTTAATTACCGTAAAAGTTCTAATTAAAGTGTCGATCTAGCCAGACACGTCCGATGCCCGGAACGTGGTTTTTTGGGCATTTTTCGTGAAAACTTTTTGCCAAAATTTCCTCAAGTTTAAAAGTTTTTGCAACATTTTTTTACACCATTAGAAAAAGGAGAAAAAAATCACATAAAAAATGTTTTTAAACTATTATTCTAGGTAAACTGGTTTCCGACAAAAATTAATTTTTGTAAACAGAAACTCACTATGTTATGCAGAATGCTGCGACCGGGATATTATATAATATATTTGAAGAATTTGTAGAATGTCTTTTTCAATACGCAAAGCATCCTTAGATGAAAAGGAATACATGTATTTCGTATTCCTTTCACGGTATGTAAAATTTATAGTTAATTTTTAGCGAGTTTCCAGAATGGATACACGCTATTACAGCCGCTGTCATAACGCGACCTGAGCCCGGGACTATGGCAGAAATTTGTTTTGAGGTCCCTAGAACCCGAAAATAACCTTCACTAAAATTTATATATATATATATATATATATATATATATATATATATATATATATATATATATATATATGTATATATATATATATATATGTATATATATATATGTATTTATATATATATATATATATATATATATATATATATATATATATATATATATATATATATATATATATATATATGTGTGTGTCCGCACGATAACTCTCGAACGAAATGTCCTAGGATTACGAAATTTGGTGAGAACGTTGGAAGTCCAAAATACTTGGATGAGTTCTTCAGCCAGACGTGTCTGACGTCTGGAACATGGTTTTTCAATAAGGAGATATTTGATATGGATTATCCATATACTATATTTCGTTACTGAAGTCAAATAACGACTTATAGAGTTAATATGTACATACATATATGTATGTAGTAAGATACTATATACATATTCCTCAAAGACCTATGCATGTACCATTGATATATGAATACTATTCATACATATATCTATGGCATGTACATAACTACGAAATAAAAAAGTCGCCAAGTGCAAGTTGTACTTGCGCCAATAGTGTTCCGTACAAGCAGTGATTATTATAGATTTAATGTAATATGTAGCATATAAAATACCTCTGTCGCAGCATCCTGCATAACATAACGAAATTCCGTTTACAAAAATTAGTTTTTGTCGGAAATTAGTTGACAGAATAATTATTGTTCAAAAACAGTTTATATGTGATTTTTTCAATGGTGTAAAAAAATGTTACAAAAATTTTTGAATTTGGGGAAATTTTTGCAAAATTTAATTTTTTTCACGAAAAATGCCCAAAAAACCATGTTCCGAGCATCACATTTATGGCAAGATTTTTGGAGAATTTCCAGAATGGAATTCAGCTATTACAGGCACTGTCATTACGCGACTTGAGTCCGGGACTATGGCAAAAATTTTATAAAAATAGGACATTTCATTCAAGAGTTATCGTGCGAAAACACACACACACACACACATATATATATATATATATATATATATATATATATATATATATATATATATATATATATATATATATATATATATATGTGTATATGTATGTATATATATATATATATATATATATATGTGTGTGTGTGTGTGTGTTTTCGCACGATAACTCTCGAATGAAATGTCCTATTTTTACGAAATTTGGTGAAAATGTTGGAAATTCGTTAGTCAGACACGTTTGATGCCGTAAGCATGTTTTTTTGAGCATTTTTCGTGAAAAAAATTTCTTTTTGCTAAAATTTTCCCAATTTCAAAAATTTTTGCAACATTTTTTTACACCATTAGAAAGAGGAGAAAAATCAGATAAAAAAGATTTTAAACCATCATTGTGTATAAACTGGTTACCGAGAAAAACTAATTTTTATAATCGGAAACTCGCTATGTTATGCAGGATGCTGCGACAGGGGTATTTATTTAATCTAAAATATTTTTTGAAAGTATTTTGGGGAATTTCAAAAGGTTTTTAAGAATTTTCTATTTTATCCGATGATTCTGTCTACAAAAAAGAAATGAATACATACTAATAATTTACATGAAAATACTCGTAACAATAGAAATTTAACATCTTTTTCTTTCTTCATTTTCGACAAATATAAAAGTAGGTATTCGGGCGCTTGAGAGTGCAATGTCGATTGCCTAAATTTAGGGACAAGTAAAACTGATTACATATTATATTGAACTGGATGAACTGGTCAACTGGTGTACTATCGGATTGTTAATTGCTTTCAATAGCCTGATTAATACCGGTTGCTGCGCCGGTTAGTAGCAGTTAACAACCTGTTTAAACTAGTTAACAACCTGACATTACTCGTAAAGGAATGACAGAAAAAAAATGTAAAACTTTTAAACTTTGTCTTCGCTGAAGGTATAACTAGAAAAATTAAATTGAAATTTTTAATTCCTATGATTTCCGAGATAATAGGTAACTGGCAAGGATTTCTTAAATTTTCACCTAAAACGAAATTTGCCAGAAAATCCATTCATAAACTCGTAATTCCATAAAAATGATGAAAAATAATTGTTTGCATTCAAATTTCTAGCTAGTATCTATTCAATATGAGACTTCAATTGTATATTACATATTCGTGAGAGCGTGTCATTGCGTCTACATAATTAATAATAACCATAATTTTTTGAATTACTGTGTACATACATGTATTTATTGTGTGTATGTTTCCGCCTGATGAATTATGTGCTTGTAAAAAAAAGTAAACATACAGAAGAATAGTAAATGTATCATATTCTTTTCTTTTTTGTTTAGTAAATAATTAGATGACATATCGAGTTCATAATTCGTATTGTCGAGTCATTTAGTGCGTTTTGACATACACAATCGTGAATTCTTTCAAGTCAAGAAGTACGCAAATGCAATTCTTGTAAAACTTTCATTAAACAAAATTTCAACAATTTAGCTTTTATGGTGAAATTTTCATTTTTAGTATCAAAATGGCAAATTTCTTTTAATAAATTTAATTTCTTCCACAACACTTGGTTTTCCGGTAGAAATACCAGTTCTAATTTTGGTAGAAATCAATAAAGCGATATCAAAAGAATATAATTAACTGCAAAATTTATACCTAGGCTATACTTAATTCACGATATCTGCAGATTGAAATAATTTTAATACATATAATGACGTCATTAAGGTGAAAATTTCAAATTTTCGTATATTAGAGTAGTTGGGTATACAGTAAAAAAAAAAAAGTTACGAAATTTGGAAATTTGAAAGTACCTATATACAATTTTACTTTTTAATATCCTGGCATGCTTTATCTAATGTAACGCAACCAAAAGTTACCAGATTTTGAATTAATAATTCATTTATTCCAAGAATTAACTATATTTTTTTACCTGTTTATCTATTTAGTATGCAAAATTGTAAATTTTGCAACATCATTTTTCATTAGAACATAACAAAAATTTCCCACTTTTCATAAGAGTACATACGAATTTACAAATTTTGTGATTTCAAATAATTTCTATTATTTTTATCAAAGTTGTTTGTGGAATTTAAGTAATTCAAAGGTGACATTTTCATTTTAACAAACAAACGATCTAATTTTAAATAAAAATTCAAAATATTAATTTTTAAGATTTCATTGTTAAGATTACGAAATCCTTATGGAATTCATCATTTCTGAACTTGCGCATTAGGTGATCTACCCGCACTTGACCACTTTACAATAGTCAGTGTAGGATCTTACACAATACGGTACTTGACTGTATTCAAAATTTGTTTTAAATGTTGAATAATTTTATGTATTATCCTTAAATATATTCAATTTTAGTAGTGACAAATAAAAACATTCTTTAGTTATTTAAAAATTCGACTTTGAAAATTATGAATTTTTAGCCTTCATTTAAATGATTAAAAACGCAGCGATATTTGAAAATGACGTCATTTTTTATAGCAGATCTTATTACTGTAGTTACGTATTGTCTATGATAAATTGCATTTTCATTGTGACATTTTTACAATTCTAATTGACCAAGAGAAGTTGTTTTTCTTTGTAATTTATTTTGAACTTTTTGGTTTGCAATTAATTTTGCACTCAAAAAAGATTGATGGAAGAAATACATCGTCACTTAATACGTAAAATATCCTTATCAACTTGTTTTAAATATTATGTTAAAAATGCTTTTATTTTTTGCTACAATTTTAAAGTTACGTCAAACTATTTTCTTAAAGTGCATTTACTTGTAGGGCTTCATGAAAATCTTACAGTGATGATAAATGAAGAAGATAACGAAGTAGAAAGTTGTAAATACCACTAAAACTGAGCATGATGACTGCTGAATATTGTGTACAAATTTGAAACCGTGTTGACAAGTGTTGACATGAATGAAAGCGACATCTGTTTGAGTTAAATCGTGACGTCATTGCATACGTCACTACGCCAAGTCGTTTTTCCCGCCAGTTTGTTCATTTAAAATTGAACAATGGTTTTTTTGAAGATTTTTAAAAATTTAACAAAAATGAACTAATTTATACATAAGAACAAAGCATTTAGAATCATTTCTCAATTGCAGTCAAGTACCCTATTGCAGAGACAGTGTCGTTCTTTAAAAAGTATTCTTGAAATGTTTTAACTCATATAGAAAGTGAAAAGTTTAGATCAGGGGTGGCCAACCCGTGGCCCGCTTTGAACTTATTTTGGCTTGCGAGATTCACCACACTTATACAAAATATATTTATTTTATAATGACCAAGGTAGCGAAAACCAATGTATATGTATCTAATAGGTATACCACATAATTTTATATGCGGACCGTGGAGTTATGATGCGCTTCCAAAGTGGCCAGCAAGATCATTTGGGTTGGCTAACCCTTGTTTAGATAATCATTTTAATTATAATAAAATGGTTTAATATCCACTTTTAGGATAACCTGTCTATAACAGTCGTCAGTCGCATCACTATTTGCATATTTTTATTTATTCCACAACTTTCACATCGTCTTATTAAAGAAACTATGCTGATATTCATCCGGAATTGTGAAGGGAAACTGTAAAAAACCTTGACGAGCATAGCCGACCGCGGGAATTGAACTCACCACCTACCAGTCCGCAAGTATCGAATGCCTAAGCACGTTCGACTACTCGGATATATTACAAAGATAATATTATTAATAAATTAAAGGCTAATTTTGATTTTATCCCCAAAAATTGTGAAAAACTCTACAAAATCTTGACCTAATACATATCTAACACGCACTTGCCGAATTTTTCCGCAAGGCTACTAGTTTAATTTTCGCAAAAATCTAATCTAAGGGAGCGTTTATACATTCGATTTTGATTGGATGAAAATCGAAATACAAGTCGTTTAATGATACTTGCGGGTTTATACACATACGATTTCTTCTTTCGATTTTAAAAAAAGAAAATGGCGCTTACATAGAATATCAGCATATAAGTATTCACATAACCTCTCTGATTTTATATGTATAAATCATTATACCTAAATCATAATTATAAAATATACATAATTATATGACATACTAGCCGTACCCGTGACGTTGTGCACGCGAAACGTTGAGTAGTTTCTTTTTCTAAATTGTAGTTTCTTACAACACAAAATGCATTAAGAGCCAAGACACACGAACCACGCCACGACCACTTTTTTGTGGTTGTCGTGTGGTTGTACTGTCGTTCGTGTGTCTTAGACGGCGACTTGCGAGCCACTTTTTAGTGGCCGAATGACGTACAGCACGTACAGTCACTGCTAGGAGGCATCAAAGCCACTTAATACTGTTTGTTATATACAGTGTCTGCGTTAAGTATTCATACAATAATTGATTTATCAATACTGAAATTTAAGAAACTTAAAATTTTGCAGCGTGAAGTAGGTACGCTAGGATAAAAATAAACAAAATTAATCAGAGAGGTGATTCTTCTTTTAAATAATATTTCTTTTAAAATACATATCGGTATTTTGGTATTACATATTTTTGCAGATTCAATTTTTAAAATTATTTGATGAAACAATTCAAAAATTTTCAGCTCTTTATTTCTTTGAATTTTTTTTTTTTTCTATTATTATAAAACTAAAAAGGTTTAAATAATTATATAGCTTATTTATCTAATAATAGTCAATAATCCACGTTCAAACAGCATGAGAGCTTCTAGTACATGCTTTTATTCTTAACCGAAGGGTTTCTCCATGCCATAAAAATGTTTCAATTCTGTTGACCAATTTGCCTTTATAATAATTATTTTGTATTACATAAATAATTCTGCAAAAATAAATCAATAAACAATATATATACAGGATACGTTTATAACAGCGGTACCTTTATTGTAAATAAAATGTGTCATAAAAAGGTTTATATTCAATTTTTTTCTTTCTTTTCTTTATTTTCAAAGTTATCATAAAATTTGAAGCAAAGATGTTCCCATGCCTTTACTTTTTCCATCCGGTTACTATATCCCGAATATGTGTAATCCCAGATTGCGGGTAAATTCCGGATTTCCTCAATAAATAATTCCGTATCAAATGAATCTTCGTTAACCATTGCCATTTTCTCAAGAAAATAAAAACAAAGAAACAAAAACAAAAAACAAAAAATTAAAAAAGACCAAAAAAAAAAAGAAAAAAACAAAACAAGAAAAAAACAAAACAAAAACAAAATAATAACAAAAAAACAAAACAATCAAAAAAGACCAAAAGAAATAAAAATACACACAATTAAGAAAACTAAACAAAACAAAAATTACAAAACACCTGCTTGAGTCGTATTATTCAATGATTTCTTGTAATGTTCGAGAGACACTGTAGTACTAGTAGTACGTATCTGTCGCTTATAAGTGGTCCATTGGTCGCAAGTTTTAGCGACTAAAAACGACAATACGACGACACATTGCGACAGTGTCCGATTACGACGACAGGCTGTGGCTCGTGTGTCTTGAAATTTGTGTTTCCATAAGAAAAGTACATACATACATACCCGGCCACAGAATAGCCACTATTTTGTCGCAGTCGCGTGGTCGTGGCGTGGTTCGTGTGTCCTGGCTCTAAATTGTCTTCAAATTGACAATTGTGTATTTATTGTATTTTTCGGTACACAATTAGCAACATTTTTTTTTTATTACAATTCAGAAAAATTTCGAAACTACAAAATTTATTTACAATTTTTGTTACTATAGTTATGAAATTTTTTATGAAATATGCAAATTGGCGTAATGTGTGTAGATGCTCAAAATAGTTTTTCCATTTTCTCGTGAGAATGAGACATTTTTCCGGAATAAAAAGTATCTTAGATGTTGACCCAGGTAATAAGTTATCATCACACCAAATTTCATTAAAATCCGTCCAGTAGTTTTTACGTGATACATGAACAGACAGATAGACAGACAGAAAGACAGACAAAAATGTTAAACAACGCTGTTTTGATATCTACATCGATAACTATTTACAATACCAGTACAATTTTCAAGAAATATTCCAAGTACAGAAACGGTCTCGTTACAGTTTTATTATATGTATACCTAGATTCTAAAATGTCAACCATAAAATTGCATTTTTCTTTATTTTTTAATCGTATTAAAAACTGAACAAATTGGAATGTCAAAATGTCAATGAAAAAATAAATTGCACGCACACTTATCTTTAAAATAATAATAATATGCACATGATCTTTCTTAACATTTTCACTTGGCGCCATTTTGATTTTCAAAAAATCGAACTAAAATAGGATTACAATCAATTTATATAAAAATCATTTTGAAATCAAAGGCAATACGATCACAATTCGATCACCGGTTTGCATATCCAATTGTTATACGATTTTCGTTCGATTCGATTAACATTCGATTAAAATCGTATGTCTGAACGTAGGGAAACAGTGGTTCTAAAACATTTACAATATTACACCCACTGTCGATTTGTGTTGAACAAGTGTTTTAATTTACACTTATTCGATTATTGCATCCAAAAAGGTCGGCCGGTAAACTACACAAAATACAGTATCATGCATATTGTGTATTCAGGTATAATATAGAAAACAAGCCAGGTATCAAAAAGTCTTTCCGTCCGCCTGTTGGCTGGCTGGCTGGCGATGGTTTGTGCACACCCATCCGTACACAATTCACGCGATATTTAAAGATTTAAAATGTAAATTTTCATGTCGTTGAACTAATAATATGAGCCGCACTATACGAGGTTACACGGCTGACTATTTCATTTATTGTTATTTGTATTTATGTTTGTTACCTCTTTTTTCACTGTTTCACTCACTTTTCTTTCTTTAAAAAAAAAAGTCATTTTCCACAAGATTGCAAATGCAACCGCAATTAAGAATGAAGTGGTGAGAGTTATGAAAAGTGATTGTGGGGAGTTGAAAGCGGGTATTAGTAACTAATATTACAATTACGAAAATTTTTTATTTAAAAAATTACATTTTGTGTAAACTGAAACACAACATACTGTGTTTCAATTGATTTTTTTAATGTTTGCAATGCACCAATACCGTTGGCAAGATCTTAGAATAAATAAATTTAAAAAAATCATTTTCATTTTCAAATTTTTATGTTTATTTGAAAGTCTGTTGTTGAGAAAAATGCATTATAGTAATATGTATGGCAGAAAAACATACAGTTGAACTCTTTTTTTATGTGGTTTGCAAAAAATGGCCATTAAAATGCATAATGTGAATCAAAATCAAGAGACAGTAAGAAACTTAAACAATTACTATAATAACTTTCTTTGATAAAAATACTTTTTAACGACTTTTAAGCATTTCATCAATACATTGCATAGGAACATAAATTATTGCATCATTTAATTTTTTTTACACATGTATTTTTCAAAATTTTCATAATATTATAAAAAGGAAATAAAATGTTCCTACGTGTAAACTAAGGCTTTATTTTGTTTACAGAAGCAACTTCTAAGGAAATTTCTAAGTTTTGAGCGCTTGAGTGACGTTTTTTCGATGAAACTTTTTTTATGCGGTCCCGACCAACCGCACAAACAAAGTTTTTTGTCCAATCTGGATCGAACTATACTTTTTATAGCTATTTATGATATTTTTGAATATATTTTTTTTGTGCGATTTTTATTATGCAGTCCCCTTCACCGCACAAAAAAGGATCATCTGTACACTCATAAACAATTGAAATCTACATGCAGTGCGTGTTGGATACACGAAAAGCTACAGAATTCACGAAAACATAAGGATTTTATAGCTATACTACGAAATCTTAAAAAATATACATATATACTGCTGTTTCTTTTACCGATTTTTTGTTATATTCCAAAGAAAAATGATGCTAAAAATCTAAAAATTTATATAGTAAACATGTAAATCTGTTTAAACACGTATAAGATGCTTAAAAACGATTACGAGAAACGCTTTGAAAAAAAATTCGTGGAATAAATGAATCATTAGCCTCAAATCTGACAACACCTGGCAAAGTCGCATTAAATGAAGTACGACAGAAGGCTTAAAAATACAACCAAGTCATACATAGCTTAGAAAATCGCAGCTCAGCACAAAAAAAATCTCTATACATAATTTTAATGTATTGGTATTTGTAGAGTTGTACCAAATTTTTGTCACGTTTATTGTGAATTTCATGTTAGTCGTAGATAAAATATAGTACGTAACTCGATTGTAAGGCATATTACATCACTCGCGCAATTACGCACACGCCGCTACGCGGCTCTAACTAACTCAACAGCTAGACTTAAAAATTGAAATGAGACATCAATTTTTCGTATACTATTTTTGAATAACTTTTATGAATAATTCATGTTTGTGTTTAAATTTAAAATTCAATACAACAGATATAGTATGACGTCTACAACCATTTACGACCTATAGTTACGACTTAAGCATATGTATTGTTATTGTTATTCGAAATATGATAATCATTTTATACCAATAAGAGATTATTATAATATCAGGTAGAAAAAAAAATTTTTTTTAGCCAAAACGCACGATTTACTACCAAGAAATCGATTTCATGTTACCATTATTATTATTATTATTAAATCGTACACATAATGCGATTAGACGATTACAAAGAAACAATAAATTTATTGAAATTACCTGAATATATTTTAACCTATGTGTACAGTATCGTACAAAAGTTTTCTAACGAAGATTAGTATTATTTATTTTAATCAATAGTATTACAATTACTTTACCCACAACTGTACCGTTAAGTGTTTTTAATCTTTATGAGTTTACCAAAAAAATTTAACATTTAATTAGATATATTCAAGTTTTATTTCTCGTTTTGTTCATCAAATTGTCGAGAAAAAAAATAAATTTTTGGAATTTCAACATTTTAGAAATGTAAATAGTAAGTAAAGTGGGCGAGACTAGTCAGTATATAATTGAACTAAACAAACTGAAAATGACCTTTAGAAGGAAATTTTTGTATGTGTTGATAACAGTACAATACAGATATTAAAGAGATTTGCGGGTACTAATATAGTATGCGATCTACGGGTTTTACAGTTTTCGGAAAATATTGCTAAAAATTTAAAGAATTTTGTGGCTTTATGCTAATTGTTTAATTATTTATCGGAAATAAGTTGGTGCCGGAAGTTGAAAAATATTTTTGTTTATATGACTAAGTTGATCCTAAACTGCTCCTTTGAGATTAGTAATTGCTTCACTAAAACCGTAATTATTTAATTAGTTATTTAAAAAAGGAAAAAAAATTTTCCTAGTATTTCAGTCATCAAAATCTTGCAAAATAATGCTTTTTTATACAATTTGGTTATGTCAATAAATTGCTCCAAATTTGCTCTATTTAATTTAAAAGCTAAATACTATTTTTTTTTTTTTGACTAATTATTAAAATATGTTATTGTTAACAATCCGTATATCCGAATCATTCGTAAAAATATACAAATAAATGTCTGATTTCCTATCGGCCGGTTTTACATTCACATTTAAAACCGACTTTAACACTAAAGCCAACTTTAAAACTGATTTTATTTTTGGTACTGTTTTACAATCAAATTTAAAGCCCCGTTAGTGTAAAAGTCGACTTTAAACTAAAGTAAGAATTGTCTCGACTTTTACTGCTTAAAGTTGGCTGTAACATATTTGTTATTGCTGATTATTATCATTGAATTTTGTTTATAAGCATAATTTTTCTATAAAATATTCGTACCTTAAATAAATAAAATAAAAATTTTATTTGCTTATTTTCAATAATATTTTTGATTATTTTTACGTCTTGGATTAATATCAAACATTCCTTTTGGGCTAAACTGGCTGAACGATTTCTGGGTTACCCGCGATTTCTTTTATGATTCATTGTATTTATGATAAATTTCTTTTAAAAAGAAATAATTCAGTTTTCTATTCCAATCTCACTGGCAGTAGCGAAATGAATGAAATACGTTTTTTTTTTTTTTTTAAATTCAAACACGTTGAAATTTTTGCTTCTATAGTCATTTTTTTAAAATGTAAGATTGGCTACGATCATTCATAGTTCGTTTTATCCATGCAACACTTAAAGGTCCTTTAACAAAAGTAAGCAAACCTGATCATTGTAAAACAATGCTAAAAGTAAAGTCGACTTTAAATTAAAAGTAGTTTTAGTTAAAGAACCTTTAAAATTATGAATGTAAAACCGGCCGTAAATGTTTTAATAGAACATATATAACCTAATTATAAATATGTAGGTAATTATTATTCAAAAAAATTAATATTTAATTTTCAAATTAAATAGAGAAAATTGGAAGCAATTTATTGATGTGGGAAAGTTATATAAAAAAGTATTATTTGACAAGAGTTTGATAATTAACATAACGTAAAAGCCCCTATACTGAAACGCGTTCAATACTCGAACAGTTTTAATATCTATCGGGTTTTTTTTTTTCAGAAATAACTTTATTAATATATAAAACATCAAACTGTTCGAGCGGATAATACATAAATCAAAACGTTAAAATAGAAACAATGTTTCTGTGAATACAAACTTAGTATTGTAGTGTGTAAAAAACCTTAGAATGAGTTCCTAGATAATCGAAATAAGTTGGCCAACCATGTACTATACTAGCACCGAAAAAATTTTGTAAATTAACAGAAATACAATCGAAATATTAATAAAAAGATTTGCGTCCTTTAAGTGAACAATAGTACAATTTTCAAATAAACAGTAATATATACTTTCTCTTTAATTAAATTTTATTCAATTCTTTTATTTGTTAGATTAATTATTATTAAAATAATTTAAAACAGTAGTGTTCAAACTGTGAGTCACGAATTCGTAACAGAAAAAAAATATTGTGTAAAAAAAACCAACCAGGAAGCTTTTCTCAAATGAAGTTTTTTATCAACGGTGTTTTGACTGATCCGATTAAAAGAGCAACATTTCGAAGAAAAAAAAAGTTGTCAAAATTACTATATAAAATAATACCTACTTTATGTACTCTGAAAATATTTCATACGAGGTATTAACACGAATGTATGTGACAGAATAAGGAAAAATTTTGTGAAAAGCCACTTATAACGGATTTCAACAAGTAAGGTATCTATCAGTAGAGGGTGAAATTCCGAAAGTGGCCGAACCTGGCCCGAATTTTCAAATTCGATTTCGTTCCTAAGTTATAGGTCCTAAAATTTAGTATTTTTTTTTCTTTTTTGAGAAATTAAACGTTAAATAAAACTGTTAATTCATTCCAGTAGAAACGAATTATACTTAGGGTTGGGCGGGGTAAAAAAAGACACTGCTCGAGCGAAGTAAAAAAAAGACATACTTATATTAAACTCAACAGTGTTAAATTCAAAAAATAAAAAATATTAGTATTTTAAGCTGTCTGGGCCAAAAAATTATTTTTTGGAACGGGCTTTATAATATAAAAAAATTTTCTCCCAAACTTCTGCTATTCATGAGAGAAAAACTTTCATTCCGCGACAATAAACTTTTTCAGTAAGTAAAAAATCTGATAAGATAGTGCTGTATTTTTTTTCTTGTTATTCTACATGCTTTAGTAATGTAAAGTACAAAGTTTTATTTAAATGGTCCGACTGCTTGTAATTTTTTTTATATGTTAAAAAAAAAGAAAAAAGTGGGGTAAAAAAAAGACAAAACAAGGGGTTAACATTTAGAAAAATTAAAGATTATTGAAGAGGATTTTCATTTTAAAAAGAGATAATGGCAGGTTTATGTATATTTTATGGATTAAAAAAATACTGATTCTTCAATAAAACAATTTTTTTGTTAGTGAGCAGACGGTTTTCATGGATATCAATTTCAGCTCATTCGAAAATTTGTATTTTTGACTCATGAAAATTTATTTATGTTTTTATAATGTAACTATGCTTTACTGCACACATTTAGTATTTTTAACTCATTCATAGATTATTTTGATTTATTTTTTTACTTTGTGTAAAGTGGTGTAAAAAAAAGACAGCAAATTAGCATATTTGGTTTTTTAATGAGCTACAATAAATTTTTTATTAGTTGTACGTTTGTGAAATAAAAACTGTTTTAATATTTAAAGTCCAAAGAAATTTCCTGTGAGTCAAGCTTTTGCATCAGTTAACTTTTTCTGACTTTTCTTACTGCTTAATCTTAGCTAATGTTTTTGGTAAAATACGTAAAATTTAAATATATCTATAAAAAATTTTGTTGTGAAATAAAAAGGGTTGTACTGCTAATTACCCAAGCTGTCTATTTGTTGCCCTTCCAATCATGTACTTGCAGTATCCTATTAGTTAAAGGTCTGTCTTTTATTTGGCCCTGCCACTTGGCGGATAAAAAAAAAGACAAGGTTTTTATTTTTTTATAGATTTATGCCATTCGCTTGAGTGAAGAAACAGGCAAAATCTTAAAATACAAACAATTTAACATCATACAGTATTTTTTTTGTCTAAAAATTCAAATATTTTCTACATGAAATATGAAAAGATTTGATTTTGTCTTTTTTTACCCCATCCAACCCTATCTACTATTATTATTCAAATGGAAGAAAAGCTACCTCGGTGTATCTATAAAAAGTACTCGGGTATATATACTCTATTAAGCCTTTCTTTGGAAAATACTAGAATCAAAATGGGAGTGAGAAGTCCAATTGGAACCAGTTCTGATATTCGAAGTCGTACTCAGATCATTCTATAAGCTTCCTTTTAAAATATTGAAGCACGATGTAAAACTCGTGACGAAATACATATTAATTGATAAAATATTTAATATTGATACCATTCTCTTTTGGTTTTGATAAGCGAATAAACATGTAGAATTTATTAAAAACAAACATTGTATAAAAGAGAAATATGATGATAAAAAAAAAACAGAACAATGAAGGAAGATGATATTGAACATGTACATACATGTGTTGTGTTTTACCACATAAAAGAAGCATAAATGAAGTATACATATATTGTATACATCATATAGACAACAGAAAGAAGAGTTTTGTGTTCTCAACACAATACTAAATTGTTATAAATAAGGTACCGATGTTTTTAAATACATATATACTTATACATACATGATATTCATCACCAGAGATGGGAATAAAAGGTCCCTAACAGAGTCGCCATATAAAATATTTTGTACTGGGGGGCTACGAATAGAACTAGAGGGCTGTCATTAAACGTAAAAATATTATCAATCTTTTTAAAAATCAGTTTTACGACGTTTTACTATTAATACCACATCGTTAACGTTATTTTGTGTCTTTTTGTGTTTTTTAATTGCCAATATTATGAATCATTTTGCTTGTTATATGTACATACATATCTTTATATTTTTCTAATGCAAAAAGAAAACCATGTTCAATCTTGTGAGCGACCTACTAGAGTGATACAATCTACTAATACAATAAATTTTGTTTACATTAAAGCAGGTATAAAGAAGGTGACATGTACATATTATTAAAATAATCACAAAGGAAATAGAGACATTGTTTACAATATAAATGTTTTGAATTCGTTTAAATTAATTTCTATTACAGTCGACCACTTATTTATTCAACATTAATTTTTTTAAATTATTTTTAAAATTAAAATTATATATTAAATTATGAAAAATGGGTATTTTTTAATTTTTACTGATTTGTTCTTTAAAGCTTCCTTAGGCTAGTCATCAAATCCAGGGGAAAAACCTCAGCCTTCTAATAAAATTTATAGCCCCCCAATTCAAAATATTTTATATGGCGATTCTGTTCGGGACCAATGTTCTCCCAAGTCTATTCATCACTTATTCTCTACACTGACTATGTTTGTGTTCCGTAAAACAAAATATGTAATAATATGGAGAAATAAGTGACGGGTTAATCGAGAAAACTCTTACGGCCAGTTTTACATTCACATTTAAAGCCGACTTTAACACTAAAGCCAACTTTAAAACTGATTTTATTTTTGGTAGTGTTTTACAATCAGATTTAAAGTGTTTACAATTTTAGTGTTTTACAATCAGTTAATGTAAAAGTCGACTTTAAACTAAAGTAAGAATTATCTCGACTTTTACTGCTTAAAGTCGGCTTTAACACATTTGTTATTATTGATTGTTATCATTGAATTTTGTTTATCGGCATAATCTTTCCATAAAATATCCGTACCTTAAATAACTAACCTTTTGCGGTTATAAGACATGTACAGCATGACAAGGTGGTTTGTCCATTAACTCTATCATATTTAAAGGTGTTTTGTCTGTTGGATCATAAGACATGTACCACATGACACACTGAATGTTGAAATGTAATGACTGCTCATACTTCACATTACATGAATATTTTATTTAATAACTGCAAACACATTCATTTATTAGAAAAATTGTAAATAAAATAATACAAAATCACGTTGAATTATCTTTTTAAAATTAAAAACTAATAAAAATAGCATTGAGGACGTATTTAGCGCATTTAGTATTCAACTTTGAGGAAACAAGGTTAGAACGTCAAAAGAATCCGTCAAAAAAAGAACATCGGTCGTTGTCATGTGCTACATGTCTTACCAGCCTATTTACAACTCACTTTTTTTTTTGCTTGAGTTAAAATAAAAATTGAATTTGTTTGCTTATTTTCATAATATTTTGGATTATTTTTACGTCTTGAATTAGTATCAAACATTCTGTTTGGGCTAAAATGGCTGAGCGATTTCTTTTATGATTCATTGTATTTATGATATTTATAATCTTTTTTTTTTTAAAGAAATAATGTTGTTTTCTATTTCAATCTCACTGACAGTAGTGAAATGAATAAAATGCATTTTTTTTGAAATTCAAACACGTTGACATTTTCGTTTCTATAGTTATTTCTTATAAATGTAAGTTTGGCTACGATCATTTTATCCATGCAACACTTAAAAATCCTTTAACAAAAGTAAGCAGACCTGATCATTGTAAAACAGTGCTAAAAATAAAGTCGACTTTAAATTAAAAGTAGTTTTAGTTAAAGAACGTTTAAAATTATGAATGTAAAATTATGAATTATATAGGTATGTAGTAATTTCTGAGAAAACATGTTCACTACTGCAAGTCATCCCCAAAAAAATATATTAAAACTTCAGTTCTAAAGAAAAAAATTTTAATTCCTCGACGCAAGTGCACCTAACCCCTTAAGTCTTGGTAAGAAAACAAACTCTTAAATAACTTTTAGCGGTTAAAAAAATTAAATTATTATGTTCAGCCCCCTAACTTAAGGACGTTCGTGCGTCAGACTTAATAGTAGATAAAAATTTTAATTTTAGAGAATTGACAAGTTGAACTACATAGTTATCTTCCCTCAAAAATTTTAAGGCCTTCATTGATCATTTCTTAAAATAATTGAGACGATTAAAAATCAAATTTTTAACACAGAGCCATTAGGAAAAAACATTCTAAACAGCAGTTTTTCGTGTTAAAAATTATAATACGTATATTATAAGAGTAGATATCAAAATAAAAAATGTTTAAAAATAGTCTCTGAAATATGCAATTTATATAATTTCACAAAAAACATCGTATTGACGGACGTTAAAATGAAATATTAATTATTGAAATTAAAAAAAAATTTTCTGGTACATTTTGATGTGTATGCGTACATAATATGCATACAAGGTCAAATAAACTGGTAATTTTCAATCAACAACTATGTATGCATTGATATCACAGATCCGTACATAGGTGGTACATATAGCAATCACCTATAATACACGACACATCATATGAGGATATGACACATGAACAAGTACAAGCTCTGTATGCATAACATATAGGGTATATTATGTTCTGTAGTAATTTGTGGTAGCTACATCACCCTATTCTATAGTGTTTTATGGACGCGCACGAACGTCTTTAACAACTTAGATTGAATTTCTCAACTACTTTACGATTTTTGCATCACCGAAAACTAAATAAAACAAATTGGCAGTAACAACAAAATTATCGATCATTATTTCCCATCGTTAAAAAAAAAAAAAGCACCGATAGCGAACTGCGACTATGTATACAACTCGTTGCGCAGATGTTAGAAACGTAACAAACAGCTGGACGACTGCCGCCGTTTGCTTACCAATACAACCACCTCGTCACGCTCCTCTCAGGCTCCTCATTCGCGTATAATGTAGCTTTCGTTTTAGCTGCTGCTGCTATAGGGGTTGTTTGTCGTTTTTTTGTAACTTGTTTTATGATTACTTTACTGCATGTCTCACAGCCATACACGCGTTTCAAGTTACACCCATCTCACGATGGAGTCCGTAAGTCCGTCGTATATAACAAGCGAACAAGCACGGTTTTATTAAATTTTATCCGTCCCAACAATACTGTGAATTGTCCATTTTTCCAACACATCAATAAATTGTATATTGGCTATTATTATGAGCGGTTCTAACAATAGTTTACTCGTCTTCAATACTGCTTTTTGTTATCAGCTTAAAATAATGGCTGTTACATCATAGATTAAGAACTTGCAATATTTTAGCGAATTTCCAGAATGGAATTCAGCTATTACAGCCACTGCCATGACGCGACTTAAGCCTGGGACTATGGCTGAAATTTGTTTTGAGGTCCCTAGAAACCGAAAATAATATTCACTAAAATTTACATATATATATATATATATATATATATATATATATATATATATATATATATATATATATATATATATATATATATATATATAGGTGTTTCATTAAGAATTATTCATATAGTAACTGGAGAAACCTTAGCACGAAATATGAAGATTTAAGCAAAAACACTTAAATAAACTATTCCTACTAACCGAGATATTGGATGTTTTATTTTAAATATTCTAAATGATTTTAGCCCATATTTTTGACACCTTTCAATATTTTTTGTTCATACTTGGTAAAGAGTTTGCACATATTAGGTTACTTTAAACAGTGGTAAAAGATAGTTTTCCTCTTATTACTAGAGGCGTGCGGTAGGGATGGATACTTTCTTTTATCCCCCTACAATTTACGCCACTGTCGTAATAATTGTTTCTGCATGTTTTTTTGATTCCTCGTCACTTTCTACGTAAATATCATCCTCTTGTCTCAATACGATAGAGTGAGTAGTTTTCGAGTTATTTGCATTTAAAGGTAATGTTTAAAATATCCATTTTTGTTTTTTTGCTTATTTAACATGAGTGTCTTTAATAATTTAACCACCTTGATGATAAAATTTGTTAATTCTAATCGTAAATTCACATGAGTCAATAACTATTTCGCTAAAAAAATAAAATTTAATAGTTTCAAATGATTTTTTCATATCAATATTTATCAAAAAGTATGAACAAAAAATATTGGAAGGTGTCAAAAATATGGGCTAAAATCATTTAGAATATTTAAAATAAAACACCCTATATCTCTCACCCTATATACGTGCTAAGGTTTCTCCAGTTACTATATGGATAATTCTTAATGAAACACCTGTATATATAAAATAACACAAAAAATTGAGTGGACCGTTCTGGACATGTGAAATGTGTTAATTTTAACACAAATTTTTTCACTGTGGAAATACGAAGTTTTTACAGGAACCAAAAAATGAAAATAATTATTAACAAATCTTCCCCTTAAAAAAATCTTAGAACCATATCACCATTTTTAAGAAAATTCTGGACACATTTATCAAGGGTGCCGTTGACTTAAACCCTTCTCCAATTTTGTTTGGGTTTCTTTGGTTACTGAAAATAATGTATTCTCTGAAGTACGCAAATAATGGTTCAAAAATCTACCTTAAGTGATTTTTCCCGCTCTCTATAACGGTATCCGAAATGCCTGCCCTCAACAACCTATCAAAAGGTTTGATATCTTTAACAATTTCATCAAATTTGGTAAAAATCGGATCTTTAAAAGGGACGTAGTCGATGGTTTCTGATGACAAAACATTTAATATTATTTTTATCATACACATTAGGTACTCGTCATTCACTCAGCATTTTAATTATCAGAGAAAATTTTGCAAATGAATTTACGTCTTAACTTTCATTATCACTTCACATACGACGCCTTTCTCTGCAGCTATCAATGCTACAGCGTTCTTTTAACCTTGGCATTTCATTTCCCTACGACATAAAATAAATGAGCGAGCAGAAAGAAACCTCGCCAGTCAGCCAACATAACAACAATATTTCTCCTGGAGGGAAAGCAAAAAAACACAAATTAATGAAACGAGAGAGAATATAGAAAATGGCGGAAAACGTTTTGGTGGCGCACATGGATCATTAGAGAATCACAACAACTGATTTTTCCTTCATCATTTAATATTATATATTTTTTCTCTTTACATAAATGGACAAACATAACAATTTTTTCCTTTCATATTCAAAGCATAAAAGGAAATATATATGTATCCTTGATACCAAGGATAAAGATATTATTTTACAAAATAGTTATCGGGTGTGTGATATATCATGTACGGTACATACCGTACATACACAGCAAGACGTGTATGTCTGCGTTAGATATCTATGTTTGATTTTGTCATGGCAACACTAATGAATAATGATTGTATTGAAACGAATAAATGTTAACACTTTGCATGCCAGTGGCTAATACCAAACACATTTTGGTATTACCCAGTCTAGTGATGTCAAGTTGAGGAATAGTTAGTCGATTAAAATCGTTTTTCTGACAAAATTAGTCATTAGTAGTGATGTCGAGCCGAGGAGTACTTAGTCGATTAATCGACTAAATTTTTTTTTTCAGATAAAATTAGTCATTAGTCGAAAATATCGAGCACAAAGTAGTTGACTAATCAACTAAATTTTTAGTCGAATTCATAAGTAAGGTAACCTATGTAACTCTTTCAGAAACGAGGTTTTCTTTTGAATTTAATTACGGACTTTTAGTATTTTTCTTTTAAGAAAAAGAGAGATATCAGATATCGCAATACGTTAATCACATAAAAGTGAATTTTTTATTTTAGTTTTAATTTTTTTAAATTCAATAAATAATACAGAAAAATTGTTAAATTAGTCGTTTTTAGCCATTTAAAAAAAATTAACCATTTAATCGAGGATAGAATAGTTGAAATTTCATTCACACTGTAGTATGCCATTAATTAAGTATTCTTACAAACCAAAAAATGTATTTACAAAACATTTTCAATTTCCACATTATGCTGACTACATTAGACGAATGACTAAATGTAAACAAAATTAGTCGACCAAACCGATTAATCGATTAATTATCCAATATCACTAGTGTCGAGTAGTGATGTCGGGCCGAGAAGCAGTTAATCGATTAATCGACTAAAATTGTTTTTCAGATAAAATTAGTCATTAGTCGAAAATATCGAGCACAGAGTAGTCGATTAATCGACCAAATTTTTAGTCGAATTCATGGTAAGGTATCCTATGTAACTCTTTCAATAACGAGGTTTTTTTTTCAAATTTAATTATGGACTTTTAATACTTTTCTTTTAAGCAAATATTAATCACATAAAAGTGAAAAATCATATAGATAGATAATTTTTTAGTTTCCATTTTTTGAAGTCCAATAAATAATGCAGAAAAATTGTTAAATTAGTCGTTTTTAAAAATTTAATCATTTTAATCATTTAATCGAAGGTAAAATAGTCGGCTAAAATATGACTAAATGTAAACAAAGTTAGTCGACTAAACCGACTAATCGATTAATCATCCGACATCACTAGTGTCGAGCCGAGGAACAGTTAGCCGATTAATCGGCTAAAATAATTTTTCAGATAAAATTAGTCGCTATTCCAAAAATATCGAGCATACAATAGTCGACTAATCGACTAAATTTTTAGTCGAATTTATGAATATTAAAAGATTTTTAATATATTTTTTAAGGAAATGAAAGATATGGGATGTCACGATGTGTTAATCATATAAAAGTGAAAAATCATACAAACAGATAGGTAATTTTTTAGTTTTCATTTTTTGAAGGTCAATAAATAATAGAGAAAAATTAATAAATTAATCGTTTTTAGTCATTTTTAAAAAATTAATCATTTTAGTCATTTAGTCAGAGGTAAAATAGTCGACTAAAAAATGACTAAATGTAAACAAAATTAGTCGACTAAACCGATTAATCGATTAATCATTCGATATCATTATTGTCCACAATTGCTAACAATAATAATTCTAGTAATGTAATTTCAATTTTGAGATTTCGGGATTTTTAAATATCAATCCGGATCTCGGAATCAGGATTGTCATTGTATCTGAATAGCAAACTACTAATTTTACTGACTTTTAATCACGAAATTAGCAGAACAATGAAACGTTTCTATTTTGTAAATTTCTATTTTTTTACTCATGTGTACTATGTAACTTACAACTTCAATTACGTAATATATTATTAAAATTGTAGTACGACAGAATCAGCCAACATTGAAAAAATTTTTTTTGATAAAAAATAGCCCTAAAGCGAAAAAGGACAATCAATTAATATTCAATTAATAGGCACAGTTCAGTGAAAAAATGAGTACACCAATTTATATAGCCTCGTAGTGAACAATTAAAAAGTTAATAAACATGTATTTAGTTTGTAATTAAAAAGGACCATAGAACATACATATGTTACATAGAAGTATGCAAAGCTTTGATCTGAAAAAAATTCAATTGTGAGCTTTTAAAAAAAATTTAAACCTATATTCTTTTATACTCTGTACAAAGTGATTCAATAAAAACAGCACATATAGGTCAAACATAACTAAAAATTGTTATTTCAATTGTTTTAATTTTAAAATTTATTTTGATTTATTTCGGTTTCCATAGATTCATTGATTTTAGTAGTCTGACAAGGATAGAAATTAACTGATACGTAATAACTAATAATAATGAAAATAAAATGGTTATTAACTTCCCATAGGAAGTTATTGTAATGGGTCCGATTTTACGAATCGCTAATTTTGACATATCTCCGCGTTTCAAGGTCACTAGAATCCGAATCCATCGTTTTTACCGTGATGTCTGTGTGTGCGTTCGTTAGTTCATTCGTGAATTTTTTTTCGTCTCGCATATCTCGAGAACAACTGATGATAGATATCAACTCCGAACTAATTTCATTAGATGCGTAATCAAAAAATAAAGATCGGATAAAGTTTTCAGCAAATTCGGATTAGCGGTTTGTTTTTTGTGGTAAAAAAAAAGGAATTAACTTTATTAAGATAACATAGATTATATGGATTTTTTACCACAACATTATTATATAATAGCCTAAAAACCTTCCTTGATGTTAAAAACGCCACTATTTTACTATAATTAAACTAAAATTTTTAGTGGGAAAAAAATAAATAATTTAATCATAAGTATGCTTTTAGTATGTAAAATGTTTATTAATTTTCACAGTATCTACACACGTTTTTTAACGACAGTGTACAAATAAACTAATGTACATATTAAAAAACATAAAATGATTTTACATAAAATATATTGCACATCCTGTTCTGTAGGGGTTATGTCCGATAACTTCCACTATACCGATTTGTTAATGGCATCAAATTTCACTACTACGTGTTTTATTATTCGTTCGAGTACCAGCCACACCGGAGTTCTCACTATACATCCACTAGTAGCTGTTATGTAGCTAAAGTATATTTTTTTAAGTTTAGAATGACGTCATTATCATCTCTTTTCCAATTTATGATGCTAGCTGTCCTTTAAAAAAATTATACGATACTGATCCTTCAAATAGTACATCGATTAAGTTGATTTTCATTTTTTCGTTTTCTCACTTATTTCAATTGACAAATTATACATATAAGATTTCACTTACGGATTTGTGTATACTGAATGAAAGTTAGAAAGAGATAACATACCATTAAATTAGGTATCATTAAATAATTTTTACCAACAATTTTTTATTTGATCCACTCATTTCAATTCATATTTTTTAGATACCTTACTGTGTGGTACTTTACTAGCTAGGTATCATAAAAATATGAATTGAAATGGGTGGATCAAATAAAAAATTGTTGGTAAAAATTATTTAATAATACATAATTTAATGGTATGTTATCTCTTTCTAACTTTCATTCAGTATACACAAATCCGTAAGTGAAATCTTATATGTATAATTTGTCAATTGAAATAAGTGAGAAAACGAAAAAATGAAAATCAACTTAATTGATGTACTATTAATAAATTGGAAAGAGATCACAATGACGTCATTTCTAAACTAAAAAAATATACTATAGGTGCAACTATGTACATATGGGCAGAAAAATTATTAATAAAAATCCACATATATCCGTATATATTGACATTTGGTTTAATAGAGAAAGATTTACTCTCTCACATATATTACGTATGCGAGCAAGCTACGTCAGTGTAAATAATGAATTGTTTCCCAAGAATATTGTTTTTTTCTGGCTGCTTGAGAAATTTAAAACCAAACGGGAATTTAAATAGAAAACCACTGCTGCTTGTGTTTTATCTAAATTTTTAACACAGGTTCATTATCAAAAAAAAAAAAAAAATACATACAGTGAACGTTATTTGTGGCGGAGTAATTAATATCCATAATAATTTATCACTAAAAAATATTTTAATTACAAATCAAACTGATTTAATGTGATTATTTTTAGGGAATTTCCGAATCGAAAATTCAGCTATTATGCAATTGTTTATGCAATATTAGAAGGTAGACAATTAAAATAATTACGAAATCAATATTTCTGATCGACAAAGCTGATTTCCCGAGTTTCTAAAAATAATTAAACAAATCAACCGAAATTTCTTAAAGACACGAAATAATATAATTGGCCTAGAAAGATAAACGAAACTACATAATGCAATTTAACAAGAATAAAAAAAAATTATTCAAATTAAACAAAAAAACATTATCATACATTTAAGAACATTACGTATTTGCTGGAGTAAAGTTGGTGACTAAACAAAATTCAGCGTGTAATAACAATAAATGAAGCAAGCCAATGCAACGGCTGCAGTGGACTGACTGAAAATTGTTTATAATGTGTGATTTACTTTATTTTTTATTTTTTACATCATTTTATTTTAGCCATCACGCTCTAAAATTTTAGTTCAATAGCCTCCGTCATGGCCACATATTTCGATGTTAAGTTTATACAATTAAATGTATACTATATTAAGATTTACATATTATACATATTATAAGATACCTATGCACTTTTTTCAGTATTTATTAATATGGTGGTATCATTAAATTGTTAACTTGTTTGTTAACTAGCAAGGCTGTGTGGGTAAAATGAATATTTTTTTCAACAATGGAAGTTATAAAAAAGGAGATCCATAAAACTTGAACGTTGTATTACTAGGAACAACAACATCCTGACAGGAATTGGAGAAAGCAATTTTTTTTTTTTTTTTTAAATAAATCCTTGGAAAAATATTAATTTTTCACCTGTATTACCTAGCAATTTAACGAGAAAAACTGTCAACCCAAAAATGTGACAGCGTAGCAGAAGTGTTTTTGCTAGTTGACAGTTGTTCTACGGAAAAATCGAACTAAATGGTAAACAAGTGAAAATAAAAACAGGTGAACATTTTGTGACAAGTTGAACAGAAATATCTGATGTCTCCGATTGCTTTACTTTTTATTCACTCTTCTGTTTTTATTTCATCACAATGGCAACCATACCATATTCTGTTTTCACAAGAAACACTAAAATCATCTTTCAAATCACAAATTGGTATTTAATCATGTTATTATACTTTGGTGATGTTTACATAAATGTCATCGAAAAATACATCAACTTTATGTATAAATGTACAAACAAATCTATAAGACATTACTATGTATAGGTATGTTATGTATGGTTGCTTTATATTTCCCCTACCATCACTCACCCGACGAAATCTGGATTATTTACTTCTTACCGCTTTGGTGTGAACAATCATTATTTACTGATGGGTGTTATAGTTCATTCTCACCGAAGTGGTAATTAACAAGTAGCAAGTAAGACTTTATCTACTGATCACGCTACTGTATTCTTCTGTCTTGGGGAGCGTGTATAAACTACGTAGTCTAATTGGGCGGAGAGAGGGGTTATGCAAAAAGCTACGTAGTTTTATTTGGAGCTACGTAGTTTTATTTGGAACAATTAAACAAACATGAATTTAAATGTGAAAATTCATGAATAATCTTGAAATACTTATGAGGTGCTTAATATTTTGGAAATTTTGAATTTGACAAAACTTCCTCAAAGGAATTATGCAACCATATGGTCACACAGTCTTTACATTAAAATTCTTACTGTCAGGAGACGTGTTTTTTTTTTTTTTTTTTTTTTGAGGGAATATTTTCCTAAACTATAAAAAAAGTACCTCAATTTTCATACTTTATAATAAAAAGGCTTTTATTTTAATTGAATGTTTTTTGGACTTAATGAGAAAAAAACTACGTTCCCCTGTGGGGGGAGGGGGTGTCAAGGCAAAAGTCACCTGTAGTCTACATGGACGGAGGAGGGGTTCAAAATTGTCCAGAATGGAACTGCGTAGCTTATGGACGCTCCCTTAGTTACTGATACACCTTGTTTACACGGGTTTGGCACTAATCATTAGTACTCACTACTCGCATCGGCCTGTTTAAACGAACTGACAAATAAAATCCTTCGGACAAATTTCAGCACATACGTCATGTCATGATTAGCGAATTTACAGAATGGAATTCAGCTATTACAGCTACTGTCATAACGCGACCTGAGTCCGGGACTATGGCAGAAATTTGTTTTGAGGTCTCTAGAAACCGAACATAATATATATATATATATATATATATATATATATATATATATATATATATATATGTGTGTGTGTGTATGTGTGTATGTGTCCGCACGATAACTCTCGAACGAAAGGTTCTGTTTTTACGAAATTTCGTGAAAATATTGGAAGTACCAAACCGTTGGACGAGTTCGTTAACCAGGCACGTCCGATGTCCGGAATATGTTTTTTTTGGCAATTTTCGTGGAAAAAATTTAGTTTTTTGCCAAAATTTAACTTTATTCAAAAATTTTTGCGATATTTTTTTACACTATTGAAACGAGGAGAAAAAATCACACAAAAAAGGTCTTTAACCCTAGAATCATACATTGGTCTACGAGTCAAGTTAATCATACATCGGCGTCGTTTCGACGAATGGACTTTTTACGGGGAGTTTTAGAGTTTATTTGCAAAAAACATTTTTTTTACATAACAATACTACAAAAGCGAACTAAATATTTAAAAAAATTGGATTTGGAAAAATTTCTTAATGTAAATATTTATTAATTTTTTTAATCTTTTTATCAAAGCATATTTTCATTATAAAAATTAAAAAATATATAAATATCATACATCAATTGTAATAATTAATTTATGAACTTTTATGAATCACTGGACATGTGTGACTTTACAGAATGTGAAATTTCTCAGTCATAAATATTCCTATAGATATGTAGTTATTCCCCCATTAGGCACATTTGTAAATTTTCTAAAATTTGTTAGTAATTTTTCGAATAAGATCTCAAAAAATAAAATAATAAAAATTAAAATATTTTCCACAAAATTAATTGTTAATCTTTTATTTGGTCATTCGAAACGCATTCTTTAGTTTTCGATTCAATATATTCAAACTTCAGTATTATGTCGTCTCTATAAGTCAAACAGCTGTAATCATCTTTCACATTATCATAATCATTGAATAAATTAATTATAACATCCATATCTTTAATTAATTTTAGAAAAATTAGGAAAACTTTTATATGTAGAGTACAAAATCTTTAAAAAAAAATATGGGTTAATCATACATCGTCGTCCTTTTGACGCACACTATTTCAGTATAAAAAAAACGACAATAGCTATAAACAAAATTTATATGTCTTATGTGTTATAATAACAAATAAATTAGATAACAGAAGTTTCACAGCGAGCAGGTACCGACAAGTCACAGTATTGGAGCAGGTAGAGAAGTTCGTTCGTCGTTTTGACGAGTACGTATGATTCTAGGGTTAAACTATTTTTCTATGTCAACTAGTTTCCGAGAAAAACTAATTTTTTTAAACGGAAATTCGCTATGTTATGCACAATGCTGCGACAGGGGTATTTGCGTAATACATTCTTAGTTCTTGAAATTTGAGTGGCGTACGTTTTAAAATTATTACTATTTACATTTAAGGGAGGAGTTCAAATAAAAAAGCAACTTTTTTATTTATGATTATTTTGCTTGTTGAAATTTTTTCCAAATTAGGGAGGGTTTCAAATAGAAAATTTTGTTTTTGAAACATTCATCACTTTTCCCTGTGGGGGGAGGGGGCCCTTTTCCATAAGCTTTTAAGCGTTTACAAGGAGCGCCATATCTCAAAAACTAATGAATATTTTTTAAATATTTGTTCATTATTATATTCCTAAAGGACCTGTCCATAAAGCTGAGTATGGGTTTCAGGTAATTTTAAAAATTAACTATAAAATTGTAATCCCAAACTTCTAAAAATTACAAAACTCAATTTTTTATTAAAAAAAAAAAAATGTTTAAAAATAGTTACAATTGTTCAAATGGAAAAAGCATACTCCACTTTATGCACAATATGTTTATGAACATTATAAAAAAAAATTAAGTCTCTATCTTTTCTAGAACTAGAGATATGATTTCCCTTGTCGGAAGAAACACAACTTTCGGGAAACGGTAAAAAAACAAAAATAATAACAAAAGAAGCGGTTTACTCTCTGTTTATTAAAACGTCTACAAAGGCATACAAATAAAAGAACATTATCTCAGTGCATACTGTAATGTAAAATTTGAACTAACTACTGTAACAATATATTAATTTAATTTCATCTGCAAATAAGTGACTGATATGTAGATGTGGTTGCAGGAGTTGCGTGTATATTGTAATTAGTTTTTGAAATTATTTTTCAAGTACACAAGGAATCGCGCAGTTGTTAGTCGTGGAAGCGTGACTCTTAATTTTGGAAAATTAATTTTTGAGTGCCCTATCCTATGCCCCTTGAGATCTGTTGAATCTTTTTTTGTCTTTCGTAAAACGCTATCCTATCTCTAACCTCGGTGGTATTTTATTGATACCATGTATTGATTTTTTTGTGTGTATACGTATGCAGTGGCTCTATCTGTACTCTGTACTATCGAAGTATAGTGAAGTTAGCCGAATAGGGAATTAATCGATATTGCAAATGGCGTATTTGAATAAAGGACTGAATAAGGAAAGAAGGATGTTGATGTATGAAGAAAAATTCTCCCTGTTAATATTAATTATAATTATGAGAAAACTTAAGATTTCGGTGAGAATATGGCTTTTCGGGGGAGTATTTGATCCAGGCGTTTAAGGTAATCCTATCTTTTTTGATTGTATTGATTCGTACGTGTGTGTTAAAAAAAAATCTGAAAAATTGGTTGTTACAGGTATAAATAATCAAAGATTGTGTGAATTTCAAACTACTCATATATTAACTCTAACAATTAAAGTAAAACAAATTAGCAAATACTGTATAAAAAAATATTACATACAAATGACAATAGATTATAAATTCGTAACCTTTACAAATGTTATCTATAATTTTTCCGAAAAATTGGTACGTTAGTTCGTATACGTTCAATTGGTGAACGGTAAATTGAACATAACGCCTGAGTTGCAAATATCAGATTATCTGTTGCTGAAATATTGAATTAAGAAAATCAGTAAGAAAAAAAATTAAGACTGCGAACGAATTATTGATCCCTTTAAAATAAATACGACTGAATGGGAGGTTTTGATTATTTACGGAAGGATATTTTTCCTAAGCAGCGAGTTGTAAAAGGACCACGTGGAGTTTTAACCTATGTGAGTGCGATTGATGATGTTAGTTACGAAATAATAACATAAAGGTGAGCCAATTTCCGTTTAAACTTAAGAATAAACTACTATTAAGACATTTTAATGTTTTTCAGATTGCAATTCAACTAAAATTCAGCACATACCTGGTTTATGTGTGTGAAATTAAGCTGAGTATATAGTTACAATATTCAATAACAATGAAAATTAAAGAGTGATTCAATTGTTACAACACTTAAAATGAAAAGAAAATTAAAATTGTAGAAGTGAGAATTAAGAACGTCTTCGGTCGAAGTCGAATCGGAAAAGAGACCAAATTTTTAGCGTGCAGTGCTAAGGAAAAATTTTTTAATGTCCCTACTAAATTGTAAACATCAATCGCGCATTACTGGATGTGTGACGACATTGCAATCAGCTGAAAATTGTCATATACTTTAACCGTCTGCGTTTTGGGAAAAATATCCTTTTACAATTTTTTTTTTTTTTAACAAAATTTTGAAGTTATGGATCAAGTTTCGTTTCTCCCTTTTTTGGGGTGAGTTAGTTTATTTTATTTATTATTTTTTTTTTTTTTTTTTTTTTTGACGTTATTTTAATGGAAGTAAGGTTACTTCGTAACAATACTATAACTCATGTACACACCAAAACTAAATATTACTGATCAAATCGCGAGGGGGGGGGGGCGAGCGTTATCTGCAAAGGACCAGCAATTTGGCTGTGCAGCGCCTCACAAATAAATATTTTTCTATTTGAAAAAAAAAAAAAAAAATTGGCCATGTTTTATATATCACCGTGTTTGTAAAGAACCACAGAACAAAATAAAAACAAAAAACGAGATTCGAAAAAAATTAGTTTATTAGCCGTTTCTGGCGTGAACTCCCCCCTTAACAAATGTATGCAGTTATGCACTATAAGCGTTATATGTATACCACGTACACATCGCTACAATAGATAGGTTAACAGCTAAAACTATACGCCTAGCCTAACGAAGTAGCTTAGAACAGCGTATACGGCATATACACATGTTTTGTTTATTATTTCGATACAATGCGATGATGCACTTGTTGATAACCCACCAACGCCCCGGCCAACAGAGCGCACCAGTCCGCGTCTACATATATTTATTACGTGCTTACCTACATAATTTACAACGAATATGTACATATATGTATAGTTAGTTCGTCTTGCTTGCAGTTGGTTTGTTTTGTTCAGAGATCAGAGGAGTTAAACGTAATCCGATGTGACACAAAGGAAATCATAAAATTACAAACAATGAATTTAAAAAAAAACACTGCCTTGCCTCTGCCACAGTCCTCTCCGTTCATTTACCTCCTTGTTATTTGGTCACTGAACCAAACATAACCATTTAAATAAATTGAATCGTGTGAATTAAACTTTACGTTTTGTTTTTATTAATTTAAGTGGTGTAAATTAAGAATATATGTATACAGATAATCAGTCTAGAAAGGTTTAAAGTTATAAAAAAGATACAGATACAGGTTGCAAAATTTAATAATAAAAAACAAAACGTCAGCGTCAGGTGCAAATTGTATTGCGCAAACTAGTGTTCCATACACAAGAATACTCGTTTAACATAGCATTAACATAATCTATACACACAGCTGAACTCTTTTTTGTGCGGTGGATAGGGACCGCATAAAAAAAATCACACAAAGCTATAAAAAGTATAGTTCGATCCAAATTGTACAAAAAACTTTTTTATGCGGTTGGTTGGGACCGCATAAAAAAAGTTTCATCGAAAAAACATCACTCAAAACGCTCAAAACTTAGAAATCTCCTTAGAAGTTGCTCTTATAAACAAGATAAAGCATTAATTTCCACGTAGAAACATTTTATTTCAATTTTATAATATTATGAAAATTTTGAAAAATACATCTTTAATAAAATTAAATGATGCAATAACTTGTTCTTATGCAATGTATTGATTAAATGCTTAAAAGCCGTTAAAAAGTATTTTTATCACAGAAAGTTATTATAGTAATTGTGTAAGTTTCTTACTGTCTCGTGATTTTGATTCACATTATGCATTTTAATGGCCATTTTTTACGAACCGTATAAAAAAATCGCACAAAAAAAGACCGCATAAAAGAGTTCAGCTGTATAATAAAACTGTAACGACACCATTTCTGTACATGGAATATTTTTTGAAATTTATACTGGTACTGCAAATAGTTATCGATGCAGATATCAAAAGAGTGATTTTTAAAATTTTCGTCTGTCTGTCTGTCTGTTCACGCATCACACAAAAACTACTGGACGGATTTTAATGAAATTTGGTATGATGATAACTTATTACCTGGGTCAACATCTAAGATACTGGGAAAATAGAAAGATCATTTTGAACATGTGCATGCATTACACCAAAAATTATTGTTCTATGCAAATTCTGTATAATTATTATACAGAGTTACAGAGTTATATACTTATATACATCTCATTGATTTTATAACAATGTGTCGTGCGAACGACGTCGCGGGTATAGCTACTTTATAATAACTGTTGACTAATAACATCTTGATCAAAGCAAAATGTGTCATCAAGCTTTCTTTTTATGTACGAAATTCTATCTGCACCTCATTCTTATAATGTTCATGAATTTTTTCAGATATTTCGGAGCGATCTTTCTAGCAATAAGCGTCGGGGACAATAGTTTTTAATTTAGATCTTCCCTCCTCCCCCTAAAAAAAGAACCATACAATAATACATATTACTGAATTCGTGCTTTAAAAAGCCTCCCTATAAAATCCTACTCGATACTCTTGAGGAAAAATTTTTTTCACTTTTCAGATTACCTCCTGAAATTAATCCCCAAAATGGAAATTCAACTTTACATCTATAACTGGGCACCCCACACTCTTTCTATCTCTGTGCTAAATTTCAAATTTTCACGTCGAATAGTTTCAGAAAAAATCGCCTGTGACAGATGGATGAACACCGAAGTGATTACGTAAGTGGTCCATCGTACAAATTTTGGTATGGAGCACTAATAATATACATTGAATTTATAGTTACTGTATATTTTTGAACATGTCCTGTTATCAGTGAATAATTGATAATACATTATTTCACCTTGATCTATACAATACTTAACATCTGCGTCACACTGATATGTACTTATTTAAGGGGGATTACCTATACCTTCTAGTTTAAGCCGTAAAAACCGTAAATAAATTAACACAACGACGAAACTGGAAATGAGTTACAGGATTTCGAAGTCGTTGTCTTCATTTATACGATCACTAGAAAAAAGACTTCTGCCGAATCAATTATATTTCTAAAAATAATTTAGTCATTTTGATATAACAAACATGAAAATGTTCACATCCAAATTTAGTGATTTCAATCGTTTACTATATAATTCGATTAATTTTCATGAAATTTTATTTGAGAGAAAAGAAATTTTTTAACTGAGTGACGTCATTAAGTTCACTTAAATGATTTAACCCCTTATCGCATACAAAGCCATATATGGAGTCTAAGTTTTACTATTTTTTTTCAACATTTTAAAATATCTTTTTTTTGAAACTAATGTTAAATCCTAACTTTATACTCTTTCGAGTAACGGAACGTAATTTTTGTTGTTTTTGGTAAGTGCGGGTTGTCAAATTATTTGAAGTTATGTTCAGAGTGTCCGACCGTTACAGTGCAATTAATTGGTGCTAATTTTATTTGTGAAAACTAAAAACAATAAAACGGTAAGTACTAAAATTAAAAATTTTCAAAACACATTCTTTATATATTCAAGAACATGGAATAGTTGTGATTCGTGTACGTTTTCTTGTTTTCTTCGATTTTTGGGGCTTATTTTGAAGTTGCCATATTTGGCTTCGTATGCGAGTAATTTCTATACAATAAGACTTAATTTTTTTTCTTAATTTGACTACTAAAATAAAAGAAGTGAAAGACATTTTCAGTAAAAATTTTTTTCTTCACCTCTTTCATAATTCATGCAATAAGGGGTTAATGTCTTAAAAACAGTAAATAAAATGACAGAATGGTGAAACTGGAAACAAATTATAGGTTTTTGAAGTCGTCCTTTTCAATTTTCTCAAAATTGAGCATACAAGACCACTGGAAAAAAAAAAACTTTTGATGTATCAGTCATATTTCTATGTGAAATTTCATCATTTTAATAACAAAAATGAAAAATTCACACCAAATTCACATTCAAATTACTTCAATTCAACCACTTACCTTAATTCAACTCACTACCATAAAGCTTAATTTGAGAAAAAAAATTTTCTGAAAATTTTGGAATAATGAAATAAAATGGTAGAATACTGAAATTCGAAGTGAACTATAAATTCTCAAAATCGTCTCAGGTACAGAGGCCGGAGTGTACGGGCCCAGAATCACGCTTTCACTGCCTCTAGGTTCTTACACAACAGTCTTTCAGGCTGAGGTCTTCACTATTTTGGCCTGTGCACAACATACATGGGAGCTGTCTGGAATGCAAGGACACATCAATATTTGTTCAGACAGCTAGGCAACTCTAAAGGCATTGAGAAATGCCAAAACAACATCTAAGCTGGTATGGAAGTGTCAGAGGATGTTGGAGAATCTCGCACCTGGGTACCAAGTGACTCTCTATTGGGTTCCAGGACATCGGGGTATTGAAGGGAATGAAACAGCTGATAAACTGGCCAGAGCAGGCTGCAGGCGCCAACACCTCGTTTGTGGGGCCTGAAACTGTGCTAGGGATCTCTACCAAGAGAATAAGATGCTGTGTCGGCAAATGAGTGCAGCATCGACACGACCCTCTTTGGGAAACTTACTTGTAGCTTGAGAGAAGATGGCTCCGTAAGGTGTTTGGTCTCCTGACGGGCCACAATACGCTCAGAAGGCATTCATAAGGTACTGGGGTTATGCACAGATGCAACCTGCAGGAAATGTGGTAGGGAGGAGGTGTCCTCCTACCATATCCTTTGCAGCTGTGACGCTTTGTCGCAGTTAAGGCATCGACATCTGGGGTTCAGTCGCTTAACCACAGAACTTATCAGTGGGACGAATGTGAAGTGCTAGCTTTAGCTCTTACCTCTTAGTTTTAAGGGGGCACAAGGGTCCAACAAAGTGGCCTACATGCGGTGGACCCCCATGGGGCTCACACCCTGCTCATTCATTCATTCATTCTCAAAATCGTCCCCTTTATTTCTGCTAAAATTAGGCATGTGAGACCACCAAAAAGAAACTTCTGCTGAATCAGTTATATTTCCTCATACTGATAGCAAAAATGAAAACTTCACAAACAAATTAGTCTTAAGAAAAGTGTTGAAAAGTTGACCAAAACACGTATTAATTTTCTTTTTTCTGACTCACCTAAGTTTGGTTTTTGAGTAAATAATACAATTAAATTTTACAATCACCACGGGTAATGATTCGAACGCTCGTACTTGTCAAAACGATCAAATATAATCATTAAATTCCTGGTAAATGCTCGCAAATAGAGAATTCCATATCATTAGAAACCATCAAAACCGTCATTACTATTTGAAAAATTTGAGCCGTTTATTTTGAAAGTGGGGCAAGTCCATTTTTGAAAAAAATGAAAATAATGGTAGTTGAAGGGGTAAAATCGTCCTTCAAAAATTGGGGTGAAAATGTAATTTTTCAAATATCTCGAAAACGGTAAGAAATAGAGCAAAAGCTTAAATTAGCCATATTACTCTTTTTTAAAAAGCTATATATTGATATGTAATTTGCTTAAATTACACCAACAGGGGTAGTTTAGGGTTAAAATTTGGGGGTTAATTTTGCGAAGAGGGGTAAAAGATAAAATATAATAAAGTTATATTTACAGATTTCACACGTACGTCAAAAAATCTAATCGACCTGTTTTTACTCAATTTCCTAATATTAAATCCAGAGGTAGTTAACTACGGGAGTGACTGTGTCGACATAATCGTACTATTTGAGTAATTAAAAACTTCTACAAGGAAAATGGCTTAAAACAATTAGAATAAATTTTCAAAATTCATTTTAAGCAACACTGCAAAGGGGATGAGTCGCCCTTTTAAAGTACATACTTATTTTCCGCTCATTTCTACTACTAAGGCACTGGCAGGGGGTAATAATGTCATAGTACGTGCTTCTGAAGTTGAACTGTCGTGTGAAAAGTTTTTATTATGTTCATTTTTAAATGATAAAACTGAAATATTATCCATTTAAATTAACGATTACAATAATTCATTAATTTTGAAAGTGCGGCAAGTCCATTTAGTTATAATAAAACCACTATTTTTTTTAGCCAGCACTATAAACACTATTGGATTATAAACTTACATTATCTAATAACAGAAAATACAAAAAATATGTTTATTAACACTTACCAATATTTTTAAACTAGAGATGTCGATTCTCCAAAAAAAGATCGATTTTTGGATCGATTTAAATCGAAATTAAAAAAATCGGCTAAAAAAAAATCGATTCTGCGAATCTATTTAAAAAATCGAAATTTTGAAAAGTTTAATAAAATTAGCTGATAATTTTTGTTAAGGGACTTAATTGATAGTACATGGGAAATATCGTGTAAAAACGCTTTACATTATATTTGTCAGGGCGATAAGTTAACTTTTCAATTATAATTACAGCAAATAACACCACAATTGAATATGTTGGACGAATACTACGGAATGAACCCAAGTTTACTATTCAAAAATTTCAAACAAACTGACAAAAAAATGTTTTCTGAATAAGTTGCTTTTGTAGGAAAGGGATCGTTAGCCCCATAGGTGGTCTTCCTTTCCTTTGTATTAATAGTCTTCTACTGGACAAAATAGTGCGTATATATACGTATTTATATGGAGCCACATGGGGGATTCGTTGATAATAACAAGTAAAAAGTGACAATTTATTAACAATAACGTTTTTGGTGTTTCATTTTAACACATGTTTCTTAGTAAAATTACAACTAAAATGAAATTATTTTGAAAAAAATCGGTTATCGATCTCTTACTTTTAATAATCGACTCATCGAACTTACTTTTAACAATCGATTCGAAAAAATCGAAAAAAGAATCGATTTTTTTAAGCTTCGATTAATCGATTTAAAATCGACATCTCTATTTTAAACCCTTAAATATCTCGCAATAACAAAATATGAACTTGCCCCTTTTTCAAAATAAACGGCTCATTTACAGAAAAACTTCAAGCTAACTAAAATCTATTAACATTGTTTGACGTACTCGACATATTGTAAGTATTGTGTGTTATTATTTTTGATGGGATCGTTTATTTTGTTAGTGACTGTATGACAATAAATAAAATAGTTAATTCTCAATAACTGTCCATCCAAAGTAGTAGTATTGCTGTTGTACAGTGATTTTATTCGCTTAACGTCAATCTTTGCTGCCAATAGAGAATATACCTTCCGTACAACTATACTAAATGAACCATAAATAACGATATATTTTAATGCAGTGGAACTAAATTAATGTCGTTTATTGTGAGTAACTTTGAACAATAGTTAAATTATTGAAATCGGATTTTTAAATGAGATTTACATCAAAAATATTTTATACAATATTGTACAAACGATGAATCGAGGAATGAATTTGAAAAATGTAAATTGTATACAGAATTTTAGTTAAATATTATAGATATCGAATTTATTTGTGAGAACCATACTGTTATCAGTGCGGAACCTTGAACAAACTTATTTCTAGTTTAATTGAGAAAAAAAAGTATGAGTGGTAGATATTGGAAAAAAATATCAAATATCAAATGAAATCGACTGGTTTATATTACTCACTTATTATTACATCAAAGATTTGTATTAATTCGAATCAATTTTTGCCACCATAGCAGAACTACAGGCGACGGAGTCCTGTAGAAAAATCGGCGCCCCAAAGTATGAAAAATTTATCTACAGCTGCAGAAAGATTAGCTATGAGAAAACCAACTAGAATGTAGTCTGTAGAAAATTTCTTGTTTTGAATTTGATCGTAAAAGGGAAGGCAAAAACTTTATTTGTAGTATAGTAAAAATAACTAGAACATGGAAACGTCCTTCTTTAAATCGAAGACAAGTGACCTAAGAACTAGCGAGCGCTAGCGGCTTCTTGCAGGCTGCGCCGTATTGGATACAGGCGAATTAATATCGAGAAACAAGCGGTTTATAACTATAATAGGGCAAATTAAAAACAACTGTCTCTTTATATAATGTTATTTAGTATAACTATAAGGTAGAATAATCTCCACTTTTTTGGTAATGATCATATGGATCAAAACATGTTTCACAATTAATTAAATAAAAGTTGTATTTCTGCAAATACAGTATTTTATTTGTTGCTAACAAACGTGTGTTTTTCCATAAGAGTTCAAGTTTAAGTAAAAGTGTCAATGCCTTTAGAGTCCAAAATTTCAATTTTACGAAATTCATTAGACAAACTGGAAAACATTTTGTACCCACATTACTCACAAGTAAAGGGTTCGAGGCCGGACCTATCGATTTTGATGAAACTTAGATATGTTGTAGAACACTAAAAAATAAGCAACACGTATTTTTATTAGGTTTCCATTCATTTTGAAAATACGTTATTTTCGGTATCGATAATTTTCGATAACGAAAACTAAGTATAACATCCATTAAAAAACAAACCTTATAAAAACCTTACATACGACAGTCCAACTTCAGAACCACTTATTGTGACATTATTACCCACTGTCAGTGTGTTAATGTTAAAAATGAGTGTATGTTAACTAGTATGTTATTTAAGATGATGATTCACCCCCTCTCCAATGTTGCTCAAACTGAATTTTGAAATCAAAAATTTCATTTCTACGTTATTCTAAATGTCTTAAACTATTTTCCATGAAGAAGAACTTCTTGAACTACCCAAGTAGTACGACTATTCGGCACAGTCACCCCCTAGTTAACTACCCCTAGACATAATATTAGGACATTGAGCAAAAACAGGTCAATTAGATTTTTTGACGTATATTTCAAATCTGTAAACAAAATTTTTGTATTGTTTAATTTTCACCCCCTTTTTGCAAAATTAGCCTCTAAATTTTAACCTCCAACCACCCCTGTTAATGTAATTTGAACAAATTTAATATCAGTAGATAGCTCTTTAAAAAAGAGCAATACTGCCAATTTAAACTTTTGCTCTATCTCTGACCGTTTTCGAGATATTTAAAAAATTAAATTTTTACCCCAATTTTTGGAGCGCGATTTCACCCCTGCAAACCGTTTTTCCGCCGATAAAAAAATACATGTCGCTTATTTTTTAGTGTTCTACAACATATCTAAGTTTCATCAAAATCGATAGGTCCGGCCTCGGGTTCTTTACTTGTCAGTATCACTCTAGTACAAGATTTTTCGTTTTTTGTGTCAAATTTTTTACTTTTATAATGTTAGCTCACGTAATTACTTCATGAAACATTGTTTGAGTACCACTGGTATGTATATGCACTTGTTTGTACTAGACATTCCGACATAACTTTTAAACGTGTATATGTATGTATAATTAATGAAGGTCAAAGCTTATACAAACATTAAACTAACTGAATGGCCTTGCGCGCGAGGAAATTTGATATGATGAAAATATGATATTTTCAAATTACTTTTATAATATGTAATAAAGTTCTAACTAGTCCCTTTTATATTACCATTAATAAAGTATACACTAATAAAATATAACATTGGTTGCTATGAAGATCTGTTAATACGTGTATTTTTAAGGTTGGTAAAACTGCCGTGAAAATGAAACTACATATATGAGGTCGCCCATACACTATCAGTAATACGCTTGGGATGTACTGACAAGATATAATGAATCATTACTTTCATATCATTTCTAGGAATAGTTATTATAGTATTACCAATACATGATCAACAATACTGACACTACTTCATTCAAAATATTGACAATATAACTGATTGTGTACAGACCGTCTTAATTATAAAATTTTCAACAAAAAAAAAAGTTTTACTTTAATAAATAACATAAACATTTAAAATTTATGTCATACAATATGTGAAAAATTTCAAAAATTACAAGCAGAGCGAACTATTAGGCTTAATTCACATTATCGTGCCAATCACAGTCCGTTCTCAGTCCAGTCTCGCTCCGGTAAAATCCTATCCTATCGAGAGTGAACGGTACGGTTCGCTCTCGATCCAATGTCATTTTACCATGTTCATAGATATTGTCATTCACTATAGATTATATACTTATTTATTAATTTTTAATTAATAAATAATTACCTTTTTTTCAAAATTCCAATACTTTTCAGTTGTCATATTGCAAAATTATAATGAAAATTCAGGATTTAAATTAGATAGATCTGTCAAATAATATAAGTGACACTGACTAACTGAAGCCAGTGAAATCATAGAGAAATATAACGTACTTGTCCATAGAGAAATTGCGTTATTATTTCTCTATGGACAAGTCCGCTCTCAGTCAAATATTCTTTGGAATGGATCGGTGTTGGACCGTGACTGGATTGGAACTGGACTGGTGTTGATAGTGTGAATACACTTATTATTTCTCATTTAAGAATATCTTATCGGAGCGAGACTGGACTGAGAACGGACTGTGATTGGCACGATAATGTGAATCAAGCCTTAAAGGACCAATCAGACTGGTCCGGCAGGCCATAGCATAAATTAACTGTTAATTTTTGAATGAGTTCAGGCGCGACGAGAGACTGGGGTAATCAGGATTGCAACCCCGAAGCCCAGACTTGAAGAGGAGGCCCGTAGCAATCGGTGAGAGGCCCGGGTAAAAGTAAAAATAGCTTTGTTTGCTCGTCACTTTTTGAGGGAAAAAATTTTTTTAAAAATGTGTTTTTGCTCCAGGGCCCGCCATTTTTTTCCACGACCCTGAATGAGTTATTCATCCATTTCCAAACACA
Organism: Brachynemurus nebulosus; assembly: GCA_035578155.1. Classification (NCBI taxonomy): domain Eukaryota; kingdom Metazoa; phylum Arthropoda; class Insecta; order Neuroptera; family Myrmeleontidae; genus Brachynemurus; species Brachynemurus nebulosus. The sequence goes on along the minus strand of JAPWDM010000019.1, from coordinate 1,448,381 downwards.
CTCAAGTATACTAAATTCGAGCAAATGTTGGTTTTGGGCAAAAAAAAATTATACATGTTTTGGTCAATCTGTCACGTCTTCCTCTAGGAATAACAGATACAAAAGGAAAACGTGACAAACTGACCCAAACATATATTAAATTTTTTGTCAAAAACCAATATCTACTTGACTTTAATTGTTCAAAAATTATTATCTATTTAAGTGTTTAGGTATGGGCCAAGTAGTACATTAAAATTTTATTATGACATCCACTAAGATTGTAAAATGATCCGTTTTGACTCGAATTAAAACAATTTTTATATTTAAAACGCTACTCCAAACGGTGTCATGTTCGTACAGCGCGTGTTTGAAGGGCGCGTGTACATAGAGCGAACTTAATTATGGAGCAATAAAAATAAACTGATCAGATGTACAAATATACATTAATAATACGGTGCCGTCCCAAAAATGATATTGTCATTCTGTGATTTTCAGTTTGTTAACAAAATTTAAATTTTGAATGAAGATTCTACCTAGTTTGTTATTTTACTCACTTTACTAGTTATTCAGTTAGTAAAATAACAAACTAGAAACTTCATTCAAAATTAAAATTTTGTTAACAAATTGAAAATCACAGAATGACAGTATCATTTTTAAGACGGCACTGTATAGTACCTGATTCCATACAATACCATATAGTATCTGGTCAGTTTATTGTATAGTTTTATGACTCTTATTCGCTCAAAAAACACCGTATTTACTTGCGCTCTACGAACACGCGCTCTCTGAACACGTAATCTTCTAAACTACCGGTGTTCGGAACGGTGTCATACGGTTATACTTTTTCGGACTTTCAAATTGGCAAAAACTAAAAATCTGTCCTCAATTCCATATTTAAATCTTCTTTTCGAAACACAACCGGTGCACTGGACATTACGCAAGAAATTTAATCTGCTTTTAAAAATACATACAATTAATATGCGACAAGCTGAACCAAACTGGCTGCAGTGGTGTTCAGTACCAATCTATATGTCATTTTTTAATTAAAGCAAATTTTTTTTAATATAATGGATACGTTATTAATACTATTCGGAGCAAATTAGCACCAGCATCAGTGTAATCAGTACTGGCAGGCACCACACCCCGCAAACCCGGCACACCGTCAGATAGCATACATGCTTGCCACGTGTTCAAAACACCTGTACTGTACGATAAGTGAATAATGTTGAAGGTGAGTTGTATACACATGTCCAACAGACACAGATAAAATTTTATTTTCGATCGTGTACCGTAAAATGGGAAAAGTTTACTATAATTTTCGATTCAAATTGGAATAAAATGGAAGATACAATTATTAATTTAGGCGTGTCATTGATAACGTTACTAGTTGTTAAAGGGTTGTAACTTTACTTAAAGTACAGTAACTATTATTTAAGGAAAGATTTGCTAACAAAAAAAAGGAAAAAAAAAGATTTTTTTTCTTCATAATTATATTCTTTAAGGTGTTAGAAATATTCTTCTAAAATTTTATTTAAAAAAAAATTAAAGATCAAAAAGGTATAGGTATTTTAGTGCGTGCACTTTACTATAATTCAATCTAAAAAAAAATGCTTTTTTCGGAAGTATGTTTTTCGACATGGTTCCTCGTGTATCTTAAAAAGTATTTGAGGTATCGACAAAATTCAAAGTGCATATTATTTCTCGATAGTGTCATTTTGGCAGGAACTAGGAGCTTTTGGTTCCGTAATATATTTTCAAAATGGCGGCTGTTTATAGTCGAGAAAAAGCGGTGATTTTGGAAAAAATATTTCCAAAATGGAGCTTCTCGCTGGTTTTTTATTTTTTCCTTCCTAGTTAGTGCCAAAACTCTATATGTCTATTTTTAGAAAATAGACATATCGCGCGTTTTCTGTCCCAACCTTGTATATCAAAAATTACATGTTTTATAGGACACAAAACACAATGTATATTATATATATATATATATATATATATATATATATATATATATATATATATATATATATATATATATTCCAATTTTTGTTGAAAACAGTATTTTGATCCTTTATTTACGTCTGATACTTAAACCATTCTGTTTCCTACACTGACGTCTAGATGTCACTCTATGTATCATATTACTCATATTACACGTCTGTTTGTATATCGGTTCCCAACTCCTAGTATCATTAATATTTCTTTGTTTGGATATAGGTGTCGACATTTTGTAAAAGAAAAACATTAATAAATTAAAATTTTTGAGTTGTATTTTTTTTAAAACATATTCATTGGATTAAGAAAACTTTCTTTCATGCTTATATTATAATATATGTCAATTTTTATAAGCCAGTTTACACACTTAAAAATAGCGTTCCGGTATAGGGACTTTTACGTTATATATAAAAAAAAATAAAATAAAATAAAATCTCCCCTTAAACGAATTACTCGAAAATACGTCAATGTGAAAATTATTCCCAAGTATTTTTGAAATTATGAAATTTTTCGAATGATAAAATTACTTCAGTTTTATAGTTTCTAAAATACAATTTGCACACTTGTTGAAAACAAAAAAAAAATAAAACAAATTAACGATTTAAAGAAACCGTGGCTGTAAACATCAAAAAAAAATTTCGAGCTAATAATTACTAATATATTACTAATAAACTGTGAAATTAGAATGTTTTGAACATAAAGTATGGTATTATAAAGTTGTCTTCAATAGGTAAAGCTGTTGCCTTTTACGGTACTGAAATTGTTTATTATGTATCTGTCTGAAAAATTATTCATTTTAGAAATTTTAATCTTACATGTTATTTACTTCCATGAAAATGTTAGACCATGGTCGTCGAAAAAATAGTCTATAACAAGTTTTGATTGTCAGATGACTTGTTTTGGAAAAAATCATATCAGGCAATATAAATTGCAATAAGTGTCAACGCAATATAAATTTTATGAACCAGATACTTTCGTGGACCGGTGGTTAGGAAACACTGCTCTCTACACGTACCATCACAAATTTTTCGGTCTGTACCACAGCCCAAAAATATATCCATGTTAAAAAACTTGTTGAATTGGCGGAAAGGTTGTAACAGCTGGACGGCATAATTCTGCTAAATATACACACATAATTATATAAACATAAAACTACCGTTTTTTTTTAATCACTTAATACCCTCATTACACTTCATACACGAGACGCCAATGTACGATACAGGTTTCTTTCGTTCAAAACAACAACTAAGAGCACATAACATGGTGTCCCATTTGGATGTATACATACGATTTACATGTTAACTTTTAACATTGGATTCCCATAAGGAAAAAGTTATGTCACAAGAGTGCTTTGAGCAAACTAATAATACTAATTTAATATTATAACTACTGTTACTATAGCTTTAACAATAATAATGTAGTAAAATAAATGAATATCGCAATTTTCAAGCAATTCACATTTTTTCATAATAAATATTTGTGTCATCTGCTGTAAATTTAAAAAGGAATTTTTTTATTTTCTTGAAAATAAAATATTAAAATAATAAAAATACCAAAAAAAAAGTATTCTGTCGAAGAAATAGTGCACAAAATTTGATGGAAAAAAATTATTTTATAAAAGAAAATTACCAAAAATAGGAATATGTTTATTCAAAGCACTCTTGTGACATAACTTTTTCTTTATGGGAATCCAATGTTAAAAATTAACATGTAAATCGTATGTATAGGCTGGGTGCGTGATGGCAACGACATCTATAATATACATTTTTCCGGGCTCATTAACCAATTTAAATAATGGTAACCGTGGAAAGAAATAAATTTAAAATATTTTTAAACAAACCGTAAAATCTGAATACAAATATTTGCTATTTACAATTAATTTTTTTATAAATAAATTTGAGCAATCTGATTTGTTCAATTTGAACAATAAAATACTGGATGAAGTATAACAGTTTTATTAAAAAAGTAATTAAACAATTTTCGACGCTAATATGAATATACCTAATTATCAAGACAGTATTTCCTTCCAACCTCGGACTATGCAGAGGAAAAAGTTGCTGGTGCCGGTGAAGCACGTCAGGGAAATTAGAGAATTAAGAAATGCTGGCATGTCATTTAGTTGAATATAGAGTCATAAGACAAACATCAATAACTTTAACTTCTTATGAAACATTATTGCATGTGACTATGTGAGTTAAAATACATCAAACATTTTTAATTCTGTATTTATGGATTGACGTGTAGAGGTTAATACTGTTGACAGATAAATAAGGAATAACATATTAGTTGCAACTGCGTTTATAATTAAAGTGAGTCAATGTAAATATTTTTATTTAATATTTTTTATTATACTATAAACACATATGAGCCCGTATTAATGCTTGTTTTCTCCACTACTCACGCTGCAATCGATTTAATTGTCCCCACCATATACTTCGCACTCTGCCTATACATCCGGCCGGGACACCCAGTATACATAATGTGTACATAAAACTACCGTGTTTTTTTTTTTTTTTTAATCACTTAATACCCTCATTACCCTCCATACAAGAGACGCCAATGTACGATACAGGTTTTTTTTTCGTTCAAAACAACAACACAAGAGCAGCACATACATATGTTTTTATTAAACACACATAAATTATAGTAAATCATTTCATTATTTTTAATTCACCTGCCCTAGCTGTTGCCTGGATCAAGCGGCAGGCCATTCGCTCGATCCAAGTATGTAAACCATTATGCTTGTCCTTTCATTGACAAAAACATCTGCCACAATTCAAAAAACAAAAAAACGAAAAATAAAAAACTGTCGATGTTTTTTAACATCACCGGATCAAACTGAATCAAATGAACCCTGTTTTTGTTCATACAGAAATCATTGTATTATGCTTTTGGTTATGACAAGCGAGTTGGACGTACCTACAGCTTACTTGCCCCTGCATACGTTGTTGAGGTTCGGAAACTTGTTTAACAAGACTACATTTAGAACTTGTTTACGTCCAAAAAATGGTTATATCAAATTTTAAACACAAAATCAATTTAAATTAGGAACACCAGGCAAGAATTTATTTTCGAATTTCAATTAAAATAATCCACTAATGATTTACTTTAAATATTTTTGGTATAAAGCTGATGCAGTATAAAAAAACATTTTCCTCTTTAGGAAGATTTTATTAAACAGGTACAGATTAACAGTAAATTAGAAGCTTCTTTAATGCAATAAAATAAAGGCTGTACCTTCAGTCACACTAAACCACAAAAGGTCTCAACCCAGAGTACAGAGGTACAGCAACTATCTCTATCATGGAATCTGCTGTGTGCACTTCTGTGCACGTTAGGCTACTTAGTAGTCACTCTCTCAGTAGCAGTCGATGAGTGTAGGTCAATCACAAGTCAATTGATTTGATTGTTGTTGGCATTGTAGAACCTCCACATGGAGTCACATACATGCGTTGTGGTATCATACATATGTATGTGACAGCACAGCCACCACCACCAACGATTACTAACACAAAGACAGAATACCGCACAAATACAAAGTACACCCAGTGCACGTATATAACATATTTTCTATCTCTTACTGGTTACACTGGTTTCAGTAGTATAGAGATAGATATGTTGTCTCTGGTTCTCTGTGGTTCTGAACCTTTTTTTGGTCTACTATCCTCAATTCTGAATCCTTTTCAGAAAAAAGGATTCAGAATTCCATACAAAAATGTTTGTAGCTTAAAAAAAAAATCGGCAAGTACGTGCTAGAACACGCTTTAAGTCAGAATTTTACAGTTCAGTAGCTAGAGTTTTTTCACAATTCTGGAAATTAGCCTTTAATTAGTTGATAATACGATTCTAAACCTTTTACTATCTACATTATGTGAGTTCAAAAAATTTCAACAGTAGTTTTTAAAAAAAGATACCCCTTAAACTGCATAAGATCCGACACCGACTATTACAAAGTGGTCAAGACTACTTAATTCGATGACAAAAATCACGAATTCATAAGGGTTCCGTTATTACAGTGTTTTTCAACCTTTTTCATGGCGCGACCCCCCTAGTATGGAAAAATATTTCGCGACCCCCTAGTATAGAAAAATATTTCGCGACCCCTACCCTCTGCTGTTTCTATATAACTTTTATTTTATTTTATGTTATAAATACCAAATTCGTTTATTATTATTGATTATTTTCAGTTAGGTGTTAATTAAATATAAACGTAACAAAAGATTTTAAATAGGCATATTTTTATATCGACATCGAAGTTGACGACTTATAGTAAATTCTGAACGCGCACTTGACTTGTGCGAGTGAGACATAGCGCAACGTGATGAGCGTTGCGTGGAGCATCAGGCGAGTAAAGGATGGCATTTTTGAATTCTTTGAATTGTGAATTCGCTTTGAATTGTGTTTGAAATTTATTGAATTGACTTGTTGTTTGTTTTGTAGTTGCTCACTGTCTTTTATTGTTCAATATCTAAAATTCTGTGCTCATTGTAATTATTGAAAATGGATGAGTTTCTGAAAGACATGCATCTATATGACGACAATTATTGAAAACTCGGATTTATTTGTTTTGAAATTTTATCAAACGAAATTATGAAACCATGAAATTAACGTAACCTTTAATTAACCTTTTCTTTATTAGATATCATATATTGAATTAGAGTGATTTTATTGTTAAAGTAACTGCGACCCCCTTAAAAAGGCTTCCAGGCAACCCACAGGTTGAAAAACACTGCGTTATTAGAACTACGAAATCCTAAAAAAAAACTATTTTTCGCAAATTAGAGGCAGAACGATATTATTTCGTATATTTTAAGCATATTTTTTCGCATCTTTATAACCAATTCACCGAAAAAATTTTGAAAATAAAAGGTTTGGAATCCACAAAAATCGCTTTTTTCAACGATGTTCCACGCTATATGTAGAATAAATCAGACTCTTTTTTAAGGGGTCAATGATCTAGCATCATACCGAATTCCAAATGTTTATGTTATGCAGTTTTCGAGAAAAATGTCTGCGCGAGACAAACAGACGGATACAAGAATGATCTTATAATGGTTCAGTTTTTTTTTTTCGTTTTTACAGTACGAAACCCTATAGAAGACATACCGACTCATATTCTTGAAATCAATAATGTAACCCAAGTTACATCCAACTTTCTTGGATCATAGCCCATTTTTTCAAGCAGTAGTATATACACTAATAAATAAGTACTCTCTGTACTGTAAAACCACAGAATATTACAGAACGAACGCTAGTATCTCTATACTACTGAAACCAGTGTAACGACAAAGGATAGAAAATATCCCACCAATATGTTATATATGTGCACGCGGAGTTGTGTGTGTTAGTGCGATGGATGGTTATGTGTATTGGTGTCTTGCATACGCATATACATAACATGCATGTGGCACGCATCATGCACGTATACCACGTATACCGTGTCAACACGACGGCAACAATATGACAACAATTGAAACACACCCATTGGTAGCTACTAAGTGAATGACAACATAGTTCTGCAAAATGCACATAAATGATTGCAGAAAAGAGATAGTTGTATTCCTTCCAGTGTTCTATGTGTAAAACGAATACTGGGGGGTGGGGAGGGTTGATTCACGCATGCCCTCATCAAAAATGTGCTTGCTAGTGTTCAGTATTAATCAAACTTTTCAGTATATTCTTGCGAGTAATGCCCCGAGCGAGGGGAATATCTTTTCAACGCCCACCTTTAGACTCCATCAATGATCCACTAGATTTGACACGAACAAGGCTCGACAAACTTCCAAAAAAGGACCGGCAACCTAAAACGTTAACTTTTAACCGCTTATACATAATTATAAAATAAAAAGATGTGCAATATATGGTGCCCTACTGTACTTAAACATTTATAAATGAAGTAATCAATACTTACAACGACAAAACAAACATATTACATATATACGATCTCTTTCCTGTTTTTATAAAATGAAACGAAAAACATTTAATAATTTCAATAGTCTACATCACATTACTTTCAAATGTAAATAATAGACATTTTAAATAAATAAAAAATAAAAATGTGTTTTCGCCCGGGATCGAACCGGGGACCTTCCGCGTGTTAGGCGGATGTGATAACCACTACACCACGAAAACGTTGAAGACGATTGGCAATAATTTGCTATACAAGACAGTATGTTATGATTGTTATAAACTTATGTATAAACTAATTTTAAATTAATAAATAATTTCACATATTTGTATATTTGCGTACTGATAACTTTATTATACCAACTTCAGCAAATTTATACATATATTTAAATATTTTTGTTGGAATTTACAATAATAATAATTATTTATTAGCAATATTTAATTAAATAACTTTTAATCATAAATTATTATTTTCAGAGGTCAGAAATTTTGGCTTTAACTTTTGAAAATATGAATACAAATCAATATTTTAGAAAATAATATTACACAAATTACAAAAAAAAAAAAAGTTACAAAAAATACAATCGTTACGTGTATGTTTAGTCAATTCTATACAAGACCTATAAGTATGTTGGTGTTCTTTAAAACTAGAGCCATTTGTGCCTCTTTCAACGCATTTTTTAATACTCCTCTAACATACTGGGAAAAAAATTTTACTGCCGAAGCTAAAATTTCATTACCGGGGCCCACAGCCATAAAACTATTTTTCTACCGCGTTAAAAACATTTTTTCCCCAACTAACCAACATTTTATCAAAATTATTTAAAAAAAAAAATACTGACATTTTTTAGCAAACAGACAGGTTGCCTACTAATATTTTTAAGTTCTTCAACGGTAATTAAAACAACTGGATTGCCTATGCATAAAAAGTACAATTTTAGTGCCGCTCAAGTGTCAGTAAAAGTATTGTGTATATGCAGAGTCGACGAGAGAAATGACGGATCTCCGGGCACAACAAAAAATTTTCAAACATTTTTTTCTATCCGAAAAAACCACTTTCTTACTTTATCCGGTCCTCTAACCGAAAAACTCAAATAACTCTCAAAAAACTCACTCGATATAGATATATTTATGTACATTCAAACTTTGCAAATTTAATTATACATTAAGGTAGTTACCGCGACATTCAACTTTTCGACAGAATAGTTTTAAATTTTAACAGTATAAAGAAGAATACTATATCTGATTGTCCTTGTAATTTGGGAAAGATTGATCGCTTCTGAGTCAAGATAATTAGGGTTAAAGTTTGTATCTACTCCATGTATTAGATCTCAAAATTCTGACTACGTATTTTGTATTTAACAATATAATGACTCGACAGAATTCAATAAAAAAACTAGGGAAAAAAAGATTAATAAGTTCTGAATGTAAAGAAAAAATTGAATTATTTGTTGATCGTTTTGAATTGAAGATATCAACAGAGAAATTATAGTATTTTAATAAATACACCAATTTCAAGCAACTGAACCGAGGCAGTCTGGTAACTCTGTATATTAAATAACTGATTTATTCGTTTTTATTCTTTAAACAATATTAAAAATTCATGAATAGCGAAAACGGTGATAGATACATTAAAAAGTGTTAAGACCTTTTTTGTAGAGAATCGAATTCTCTACAAAAAAGTCCGCGAGGGCACCTGTCTATCTTGTATAGGTGAAAAAATAAAGCAATCCAAACGCATATCCATACCACTTAATATGTTTGTTGGGCAAATAACATTGATGTCAAAGCATTTATTATAAAAAAAAACTTTGATAGTATAAGTGTGTATACACAAACTATGTTTGAATGTATGATTACACGTTCGTATGAAAGATAGTATGCATCAACATCTACCCATTAATACATACAATAATGACATAAAGTAAGTTTGCTTTGCAATTTTTTCTACTAGCATATCACACGGTAACTACCTTAAGTAGGGTACTTGTTATTAGTAACTTACATTTTAATAACGTGTGTTATGTCGCGGTCAATTGCAATACCGTCCCGGTTACAAATATAGCCACGTATGAACATACGTCGAATCGTTGAACTATTTTTTTTTTCGCCTTAATGGACAGTGGGCACACACACACTTTAGTGGTACGCGAAATAATTCGCGTAACACTAATAAAGTATCTATGTGTGCGATAGTTTTTTAACCGATAGTGGACGGGACATGCTCGACAGACACTCGGTCATTTAATGTTATAAGGTTATTAGAGAAATAGAAAACATAGCCAACAATATAGCCAATTCTGCATAGTATTGGTGAATGTGTGTAACTGGCATAATATATGTATAATATGTGACGAACTACACGGCTACAGTTTATTTACGATACGGAAGTAATTACAACAAACATAATTCATAGATTTATCAGTAAAAGAGGTGCTCAAAGTTTTGTATTAACGCGGCGGACTAAATTATACAGCTGAACCTTTTTTTATGCGGTCCTTTTTGTGCGATTTTTCTTGTTGTGCTTTTTTTATGCAATTTTTTTTATGCGGTTTTTAAAAAAATGGCCATTAAAATGCATAATATAAATCAAAATCAAGAGACAGTAAGAAACTTAAGCATTTACTATAATAACTTTCTTTGATAAAAATACTTTTTAACGGCTATTAAGCATTTAATCAATACATTGCATAAGAACATAAGTTATTGCATCATTTAATTTTTTTACAGATGTATTTTTCAAAATTTTCATAATATTATAAAATTGAAATAAAATGTCTTTCTTTTCTGTTATTTTACAGCATTAATTTTTGTTTACACCATAGAGTAATAGAGACAACATATCTATGCCTACACTACTGGAACCAGTGTAACATGTAAGAGATAGACAATATGTTGTATCCACACACTGGGTTTACATTGTATTAGTGCGATTTTGTGTGTTTGTGTGAGTAACGCAGATAGTAGGGGGCGGTCACGTGGGTCAGACACCATACGCATGTACTAGGGGATGTAACCGATGTAACAATACCAACAACAATCAAGTCCATTATCGTGTGGTTGATCTTCAATCATCGACTGCTACTGATAAACTGACAACTAAGAAGTCTAATGAGCACAGAAGTACACACTCGTGATTTCAGAAAAGAGATAGTTACGGGATCTCTGTCCTCTGTGGTTTACACCATTGGAAAGAGGAAAAAAAATCACATAAAAAAGGTCTTTCAACTATTATTCTATGTCAACTAGTTTCAAAGAAAAACTAATTTTTATACATGGAAATTCGCTGTTATGCTGGATACTGCGACAGTGGTATCTACAGCGACCATTTATAAAAATTAGTTTTTCTTGGAAACTAGTTGACATAGAATAATAGTTTAAAGACCTTTTTTATGTGATTTTTTCTCCTCTTTCCAATGATGTAAAAAAAAATTTTGAACTCTGGGAAATTTTTCCAAAAAGTTGGTTTTTTGAGCTTCCAGACGTCGGACGTGTCTGAAAAATATTAGCGGGTAAAAATTAAAAAATTTTTACCCGCTAATTTTTACCCCTTTTAGCGGGTAAACATTAATTTTTTTCCAGAATATTTTAGTTAACATCTTTAGGGTAAATTTTTAAAAAAATTACTACGGTTACTGCTATGCTTTTGGTCAATAATCACTTTTAAAGATTTTTTGTTTATCGATTAAAAAATGTTTCAAAATTTAAGTCTAACAAAGCATTACATAGAAACATGAAGTGATAATTGATGAAAAAATTATTGCTTTATGTTAAATATTACAGAAGTTATGGATTTAATAACGTCACTAAAAGTGATAGCTACGGAAACACCATTTTAACCCTATTTTGCTAAATTTCAAAAATTCATAACTTGAAAACTATTAGAGATAATTTTCTTCAAATTTTGTACAGATGATTGGGATGGTTAAATAAACAAATAAAAAAATTTTCAACTAAATCTGAAGTCATGGGTGACATTTTATTATTTTATTGGATGATTTGAAATGAAATGACCCACATAGGTTTTCAATACTGCTTTTTTTCGTTTTTTCACAAAATCGAAATTGTAAAAACAGGAGAAAAATTACATGCGAAAGGAATTTAGAAAAAGTAACTAGCATAGTAAAATAGGTTGAATGCCACTAAGATTTTTACGAAAACTATTTTTTTTTTGGACCAATAAAGCTAAACTTATTTTAGTGTAGCAAAAAAAGTACAAACTTTTGAAAAAAAGTTCTAAAAATTTAAAGCGGGTAAATTTTTTTAAGTTTAACGATCCGGAAAAACTTCAAACACGTAATGCTTCAAACACGCCTTCACATTTTTAAAAATTTACAATGATTCAAATACCTATCTTATGTGATTGTATGTGTGGACGCATCATAATTATAGTTCACCCACATTCTACTCAGTATACAGATGTCTCGCAAAACAGTAACTAGATATCGCGCATGCGCAAATCCATTAAATATTTTTTTTCTTTATACACACACTGTAACTAGTATTATTACAATCGCTATGACCGCTTTGAAGGATTTATTTCATTTTTTTTTTGCCGTATTGGACGGACACAATGGAGAAAAGAATGAATTTCTAGGTGTGGGGTAGGTTAACGGTCGGTGGTCTTAACGGTAGCGCACTACTCGTTCGTTGGCAGACTCATTTTTATTCTACACTCTTAATAAAAACTCAATATAAATTTCGTATATGTGTACACACGCTTATTATAGGGTGGGGTAGTAGTATTTGGGGTGCATAAACTTACGGATAAAAATTGTGTCTACACATATATGTAATATAGGGTGGGAGAATTTAGACGTATGTGCTGAAAGAGGTTTATTTGTTGATTGTAATAATATGTATATTGGTACATTATGTCCTGTCCCCTCCCGTTTAATAGACGTTTGTATACAGGATGAATTGTAAATACTATAATTAATTAAGTGTATTAAATTCGAATTGATTTAGAGTAATACGTTCTTAATGTGTGATTACCGGGTGATTTCTCAGTACAGTTAATCTCTATAACGTCAAAACTTTGATTATATTCATAACAACTTACTTCAACTTAATAGAAACATTGAAAATTAAAACATAATTTCGTTTCACAGATGAAAAATCATCAGAATCAACATGTTTGTTTACAAATTGTGACGTCATTTTGAAATAAAGTTGCGTTTTCTTACATTTAAATTGTTGATGAGAATTATTTTTGCGTTTCACTGTTAAAAACAGACATATTTAGTGATTATTTAACATTTAATAAGTTTAAATTTCGGAGGCAACCAATTTTCAATACGGTACTTGACTCTATTTAAAATTTGTGTCAAATGTTAAATAATTCTATGCATTATCATTACATATGTTTAATTTTAATGATGAAACATAACAAAATTTAATAAATGTTTAGAAATTTTATTTTGAAAATCGCCATTTTTCAATAATTTTTCAAATAAGTGAAAACGCGCCATTTCTTGAAAATGACGTAACATTTTGTAGCTAGATATGTCGATTTTGATAATTTTCATCGGTGAGGTGAAATTGTGTTTTCTTTTGAATATTTCTATTAGCTTACACACATATATTAATAATAATCGACCAGAATTCAAATAAATACTTGCTTTTACTTTTACATTTTATGAATATAATTAAAGTTTTGAGGTTATAAATATTGACACTGACGTTTAATTGCTTCAAAATGTGACGTCACTATAGTAAGGTGTTTTTCCCGCTTTTTTCTCATTTAAAATTGTACGGTTATTTTATTTTTGATGATTTTTTACAAAATCTGTCGAAAATAAAAAAAATTACTTAACTGATATGAAAAAACAATGCTTTTAGAATATTTTTGTAACTTCAGTCAAGTACCCTATTTTAAAAAATGGGATCTATTAACTACACTGTCAAGATTGCGATAGCTTCTACATTGGTCAAACTGACAGAAATTTTTGAATTCGACGAGCAAAATACTTTCGGTCTTACAGAAACGAGAAAACCGACTTCGCTTTTACGGGACACCTAATAAAACACAGAATTATATTATACTGACATTTATAATATTTCTAAACTGTTTGTTCTTTATCACGTGTATCACGTGTGCTCCATCATCTCACCCATATTTTCTTTGCATCTGTTTGATAATGATCATAATATGGGCCTAATCACATTACATATATTATTAGCAATAGATAAAACACTTTGCAAAAACATCAACTTTACTAATATATGTATAATTTTCGCGAATTTTCCCGAATTATTTTTATGAAACGAGATCTTAACTACAATAAATATTTCAAAAAGTAGGTATGGAATTTTTTATAATTCTAATTAACAATATATTAGCATTTCATATTCTGAATTCAATTAAAACCAATATTTTTCCTGGAAAATTCACTTTTTTTAAATGTCAGAAATTCGACTGGTCCCAAGTTGACACTAAACCTATATAACAATCTAATATCTACTATTTTTGTTGTTTGAACTATCACGCAATTCTAGTACAAGTATCAATTAGTAAAAAAAAAAATTCATATATTTTTTTTTATTATTTTGAGTTAGGTATTTACTTTTTGTTTCATAAAAAATAAATATTTATTCAAATTGCTCAGTACAGTTCACTTTTTAATCACCTGTCCACCCCCCCCCCACTCTTTTCGTTCGGATTGCGATTTTAATTAAATTTGACGGGGATATATGTAGTTGTATTGGTATCGATGGACTAATTATTTTAACGAATTCTGTGAACACAATTTTTTTTAGAAAAAATATTTTTTTAATTTTTTTCGTAATGAAAATTATAAAAATGTGATTTGGTTGTAAAAATTTATTTGATGTAGGAAACGACTACAAAACTTAGTACCAGAAAACCGTTTTTTAAAAAAAAACTACATAAAAGAATGAATGCTGTATTTTTTTTAAATAAATTATATAATGGATTAATTGTAGCGGTTAGTTAATTGTGGCCAGTAACACAACCAGTTTTTCTGTTTTCTTTGAAATTTACCAAAAAAAAAAAAAAAAATGTACCGACAAAGAATGATGCCCCGGGGTCAAATATAATTTTTTTGAGCATAATAAGTTTTATGAAAAGTATTTAGCGTAAAATTGATTTTTGTCAAAAAAAAAAAAATTATTACATTAAAACAATTAGAGTATAGTAACTAAAAATTTAAAGCCGCGGTCCAACCAGTACGGGCATTCGCACCATTGCCCACTAAATGTTACTCAATATTAGGAAGAAAATGTGATAAATTAACCAACACATATCCTACTAATTTTTGGATACGAACTCAATAGCTGCTGAACTATTATTATTCAGAAATTATGGCCCTCTTAAGTCTGAATTTGGGTTAGGTAATTCAATTACATTTTAACCATTTTAAAATTATCTACTTTTAATTTAAATTTTGCATTCAATTTTATTTAAATTAAAATGGGGAAAATGGTAGAAAAAGTATAGTATTCCACTGGCGTGCAGTAGGTATTACTCATCAATAGGACTATTACGCGTCAAAAGTGTGGGTACCCCCTGGGTCAAGGTGTCAAAATATTTTTGGCAACGTAGTGTCTGCTAGAACTCACTATGAATAAAAAATTTGTCACCCCCTTTGTGAGGACCAGTGTCCTCACTCTACTCATCAAGATGAAATTGCGACACGAGCTTACGAAAAGAATGCCGCAATTTCATTTTCGTGAGTAATAACCATCATTACCCGCTCACTAAATAATATACTATTACTTCGTCTCAAATACTTAAACAATATTGTTTCCGAGATTACTAAAGTAGCGGAAGCATTGTGATGATTTTTTCCCTCCAAAATAAAATTTTTTACGAACATTTTACGTTTTCGAGCTTCCTGAACAATTTTGGTTTGGTGTCTGTCCATCCGTCCGTCTGCCTTTCCGTATGTGTGTCGCCAGTTTGCACCAAGTGGCATAACATCTGAACTGTTCGACTGTTTTTAATGAAATTTTCAGAAATTATGCAGTTTGGTTCCTAGATGGTCCCCGATGAATTTAATCGAAATCGGAGGTAGCTACATCTCTATCATGTCATTCCATTAATATACTAAATTGCACCAAGTGGCATAACTTCTGAACTATTCAATTTTTTTGTATAAAATTATCGGAAAATAAGCGGTCTGGTTCCTAGATGGTCCCCTACAAATTTCACTGCATTCGGAGTAATAGGATCCACGGCGCTACCATGAAATCCCATTAAATGTCAATATATTATTTACTGCTAGTCCCACTTTGCTCAAATTTTTAAAGTATTTTGAGGGTTAGTTTCTAAAATATTTTTGCTATTATTTTTTTAATTTTAAGGCGAAAGTATAATTTCACAGTATATATATTTGGTAGAATACTGTTTTAAGTAGTGTCCGACCGAAGCTTCGGCTTCGGCTTCGGCCACCTTCGGCCACTTAACGCGCCTTCGGCCACACATTCGGCTTCGGCCAAAAAGAAGCCGAAGGTCTGGCCGAAGCCGAAGGTGGCATCTTTTTACATAATGTAATTTTATTTATTCTTATTTTACCCTAAATTACGTTTATAATTCTGTATTTTGAAAGTTTTTGTTTATTGTTACCTGAACCTATATACCTAATAATTTAAAATATCCTTTTAAAGGAATTACAGTTCCATAAAAATTTTTGGAATTTCCATCTAAGCGGCTTTTTTGTTGAGAAAAAGAATGACGGTAACTTTATTCAATAAAGCAATAAAGTTTATTGCTTTATTGCAATTTTTAAAGTTTATTGTTACGTAAACCTACGTAACAATTTAAAATATCCTTCCAACATAATTATAAAATTTTTTGGAATTCCCAACAAAACGTTTGTTTCTTTCATTTTAGTAAAAATGATTCCTGCTGTGCCAAACTAGGGCCTCAATATTATGTAATAAATTCAATATAAATATTTTGTTTTCAAAATAAAATTCTTATTTCTTACTGTCTTCTTATTGACGTGAGAGCAAAATCGAAAACTAGGATAATTTTTTACTTTTGTTTTTAAAGTTACATATTTAATTCGTTAAAAAGTGTCTTAGTACATAATAAAATAATTTTCAATTCTGTGAGAAGTGTTGTGATAAAGTGCAATAATATTTACAACAGCTGTTTATAGCACAAAAATCAGAGGTAAGTTTTCCAAGGCATTTTTCTCGTTTTTTGAAAAATACCATATACAAATAACTCGGAAGTTATGAGATGATTTGGTTGTCCTCTTTTTTTAAAAAAATAAAAAATATATCTTAAAAATTTGTGCATTTTGTCAAGTTGGTTAGTTTTATTTTCGTGAATCGTAATCGTAAATAATGTCGTTCACTCATTTATGATATGTATTGGTTTCATTGTTTCAGATATTATAACTTATAAAATGTCATCATCATTGAGACACAATCCCATTTGGGAATATTTTACTAAAAATGACTCCAAAGCAATTTGCAAACTATGCCATAAATCGTTGTCTCTCGGCAGTTCTGTACCAAAAAAACAGACGATAACAAATATAAAAAACCATTTGGAAAAACTTCATCAACATGAATGGGGAATTTATTATGAAACAGAAGAGAAGCGTCACAGTTTGAACAAAGTTAGAAAAACCGAGAACATGAGTTCGCCACATGATGCCAAAAAAGAAATTAAACAATCTACTTTACTGGAGATTATCGAAAAGAAAACAGCACCACAGTGGCCCGCTGATCACCCTATTTCGTTACGAATCGATAAATCGATTATGGATCTTATCATTGTTGACATGCTGCCTTACAATATCGTTGAAGGCGAAGCTTTTCAAAGGCTTAATTTTACTGATCCTGAGGCTCCGTCGAGGTACAGAGTTAAATCTGAAAAATTTTTCAGAACGTCTTTAATGCCAGCTACCTACGAAAAAGTAAAGAAAAAAGTGATTGGACTTATTGAAAAGGCTGAATGGATCAGTTTTACGACAGATATTTGGAGTAATCCAACGAAAACATGTTCGTTATTGAGTTTTACGGCACATTTCATTGACGGTTCTAAAAGACAAAAAGTTATATTAGCAGCTAGTGTCATGAATGCAGATCACACAGGGGAATATATTGCAAAAAAACTAAATGAAATTATTGCAGAATATAATATAAATGGGAAAATTCATATGGCTATTCGCGATAATGCTGCCAATATGCACGCGGCTATGCGTTGTGGAAATTTTGTTTCTATTGGATGTGTCGCTCACACCTTGCAGTTAGTGATTCATGATGCAATTTTCAAAAACGACACAATTGTATCAATTATAAAAAAATGTCGCAAAATTGTTGGACATTTTAAAAAGAGCGAACAAGCCACTCGTTACCTCAATAAATTTCAAGAAACATGTGACTTGCCCAAGCATGGTTTAATACAAGACGTCGAAACACGGTGGAATAGCACCTATTTAATGATGGAGAGACTTCTTGAGCAAAAAATTGCAATTAATTTGTATATGGCAGAGCGGGGTGGAATAGAAGTGCCAACAGCCGAAGAATATAATCAAATGAGCAATTTAGTAACTGTCCTCCGGTGCTTTTATCAAGCAACAATTGACATTTCGTCAGATTCTTCAACAGTGTCATTAGTCATACCTTTGATTGCCATGTTAAATTCAAAACTTATTATAAAGGATCAGGACACTGAAAATACAAGCCGGCTGAAGAGTCGTTTATGTGAATCTCTGAATAAAAGATTTGCGTACGTAAGAAATAATTTACATTTGTCCGTTTCAACTTTAATTGACCCTCGATTTAAAACGAAATATCTAACTGACGATGAAATCATAAACACAAGAACTGAAATTTTGGCATTTTTACGAGAAAGTTTTCCAAAATCCCTTGATAAAATAACCGACGAACCTGTGGCCTCACCGTCAAATGTAAATTCGCAAAATAAATCTTTAAAAGATGATTTGTGGGACAGCCACGACAAAATATCAATGGCCACCGAATTTGCAAATTCCGAAAAATTTTCGCCTTTTGAAGACGAGTTAGAACAATATTTAAAAGAACCTCTATTTCTGAGGAACACTGATATTTTCCAGTATTGGTCGTCGAGTCCTTATGTTTACTTAAAAAAGGTAGCAATCAAATATTTGTCAGCTCCCCCTACTAGCATAGCTAGTGAACAATTATTCAGTGCCGCTGGACAAATTTACACCGATCGTAGGGCAAATTTGCGTGGAGAAAATGCCGATCAGCTTTTATTTTTAGCTTATAATATTAAATTGTTTAATTTTGATTATTAAATATTGTGTTAGTGTTAATAAATAAATAAAAATAAAAATGAGTTTATATAAAAAAAAAAAAATGACTATTTAATTATTCTATTTATTATATTTTCAGGAAGTATTTTTAATTTAATTGCACCTTCGGCTTCGGCCGAAGGTTTCGACGATAGCCGAACATCGGCTTCGGCTTTGGCTTCGGCTGCCAAACTGACCTTCGGTCGGACACTAGTTTTAAGGTATTTTACGAGTGCGAGGAAACTGTGTGCCACAACCCCATTGACAGCGTGTTTTATTTAATTTAATAAAATTTTTAAATACAAATATGAAAATGTTTTAAAAAAAAAATATTCAAAACCATTCAAAAAATAAATACTGCAGCTAAAATAATGTTAGCACAGAAGAGTCAAATTTGGGCAAGTCTTGAATTAAATTGTACTAGAAGCATTTTAATTTAACCAAGACATACATACATAAAACAGATACAACAGAAAATAAAAAATTTTCAATTTTATTCACAAAATCAAGTTTAATTCAAACATTGGCCTGAATAATCAATATATGTATATGGCATAAATAAATGTACGTAAGAAGTTAAGAATCTAAGAACGAAGTTTGTCTTATCAAATGACAAAACAAATAGCAACTCTACATATGTATCTAGATGTAAAATTATCATAAATATACGTAAATGTCTATGTAAACAGGCTATAATTTATAACTATCAATATTGTTAGTCCTCAATGTCCATAATATTACGGCTATTGTACGCCAATTCCATCATATGTATATTGTTTTCATACTTAAAATGATAATTTATGTAATTGTAATAAAATTATGAATCTCCTGTATATATTGTTATCGGCTGAAACACATTTACAGTAAAACCTCTATCTAATGTTTTGTTTACATGTGTTTAATACTGATCATTCGTTGGGGGTCGAAACTATGCGCCTACCTGCATCAGTGATTACTTGTCAATTTATCAGGCCGCGTTATTATTATAAATGAATGAAAAGTATACATATTGAAACAATTAAAATTTTTATGATTTTTTTTTTTTAAATTTCAAATTGAAGTGACGTTTGACAGGAATATTACAAATATATTCTTTTTTTTAATTTTGTAAAAACTGACAAATGGACATCGTAAAAAGTACTCACTTCGAAAAAATCGAACAGTATTATTTTATTCGCTGTTAAAGAAAATGTTTAAGTTTTTGAAAAGAATTTTATTATTCATGTTTCTAAGAATGTTTTGATTTAAATTATTTTAGTTTAAGTGCTGGTTTCCAACATTTTATTAGGGACTTCCTGTATGTTGTGATTTAATTAAAAAAATAACATTTTAATACGTTTTTGTACCTTTAAAATTATTTTAAACTTCCTATTTTATGTCCTGTAATGTCAATTTCTACGATTTTATTTAAAAATACTACTATTTTGCAATGCAAAGTGACGATAGTGTCAGTCACGTTTTGGCCTGTAGTGTCAGTCACGTTTTGTTTTTCGAATAACTAATTTCCTAAGAAAGTAAAGCTTTTTATTTTAACCTTTTCCAATAATTTGTTTCATATACTTCGGTTAAAGATATAATTTAAAATTATAACGCCTGTACAGAGGAAGATTTTCGAAGTTTAAAAACGCTCTCGAATGCGACTTCCTTTTGCATGTAGTGTTAGTCACATTTACATTTTATTAAATAAATCATATTTTACTACAGAGGGATAATTGGAGGATCAACTATAAAACCATGCTAAAATTGAAACTGTAAACATAGTGGTATTCGTAATATAAGGCAAAATAAAACGCAAATTGTGTCAAATGTAGAGTCAGTCACATATGGAATTGCCCAAGAAATTAAAATTATTCACCACGCCGTTTTTGAAATATAGTTTATAAACATCATTTTACAACGTTTTTACAACGCTTTTTCAACAATACTTTCATATTGCTGCAACATAAGCGCGCGGAAATTCAAAAAAGAGTAGTATACAAATATAATCACTGAAAATTATTAACCGGTACATTACTTAATTTTTGATAAAATAAATTTTTTTGAGGTATTCTTTTGTACCTGACTATCTCGGAGCAACTACGTTAATTACTAGTGTTGTAATAAATACCACAAGAATAAATCTATTCTGTGTAAATAGTTCAAGAAAGATGGTCAAAACTGAATGACCTTAATGAAAGGTTGGTTTTATGTCAGGTAATCCAAAATAAAGTTGAATCTTACTGACATCAAAAAACATTTTTGTAATTTGATAAGGTGTTAATTGTATGTTAACAGGTGGTACAACTATATATATATGGTCCATTTCACTTAAATTTAACCATACTTCATCACTTTGAATTTAAATAATTTCCGTTTTCTTAGCTTTATCTCTTTCATTGTTGCATTTACGTAAATTTTAAATTTGCAGTTTGTTTTTAGAAAAGAAAAGAAGATTGATTTGTTTCAAATATAAGAATTATTTAACTTTTTAACGATAAGTCATGATCAATTGTATTTGAAATGGGGTATATAAACAATTTTGTTTTGGTACACGATTACGGAACCCTAAACATTAATTCTTATGCGGCTCATACACGGTTCAACTTGTACTACAAGTTGAACTGTTTGCCACACACTATTAAACTATTCATTCAACTTGTTGTCCAACTTCAGTTATTCACAATTTTTGAAAAAGAGAACTTCGTTAAAATTATAGATAAAATTCTTGCCTTAGCAGTAATTGCAGAAATTAGTAAAGAAAGCTTGAGTAAACGAAAAAAAAAGAAAATGGAGCAAAAAGTGGTTGGGAAAAAAATTTTCTAATGAAAAACTATTAAAAAAATTAGTGAATGTGAACTGATTATAAAAATTATACCTATGCGAATGAACGAAGAAATTTTTAATGATATTTTAGTCAAAATAACACCTTTAAGAAGCAAAGAAGATACGTTTAGGCGTGATGCAATTTCTGCAAAAACACGCTTGAGAATTACATTAAGGTTTCTTGCAACGGGAAATTCTTTTGAAGATTTAAAATTTTCAAGTGCGGTATCACCGCAAGCTATTGGAAATAACAAACAAAATCAAATATTTAAACTTTCCAATTGTTACCGCTGTAAATATTTTCTTGATTTACACCCTTTACACCATATATGTACTGGTTTTGTTGTTCAACTACCCCACACACAGTACAAGATGTTCATAGACCATTTGCTCCGCCCACGTAAAATCAAAATATTTTGATTTTACTTCAACCGTTTATGCAACCATCAAAATAGTTGACCAACTGCCCCACACACGATTCAACATGTTGTAAACTCAACCAAGTTGTACAAGTTGAACCGTATATGGGCCGCATTAGAGTAAATAAATTATTAACCTAAAATCTGATAACATTTGATAACGTGACATTAAAAATGAGTAGTATCGAAAGATTGAAAAATAAAATGATTCAACATAAAAAAATTTCCAATAACCACGAAAATATTTGCAAACTCTACACAAAAAGCAGACAATAATGTCAATAATACAAAACCTAATTTCTTTAACGGAACATAAACATATATTTACTTATTAAATAAAGCCTCCAGCCTATGTTTGTTTATTCTCAACATCTTATCTAAAAATTACTACTTGTAACAATTGGCGGTCTTCTTACAGAAGTTTTACTGTAGTCGTTCAAACAATGTTTCACAAAAATAATAAAAAAGTGGAGAATGTCAACGGAAATTAATAAAAGTGTACAGTACAGCAATTAAAAATGCTAATTGATCAGAGTAGAAAGAATATAAAAAATGTTAATTATTTATTTAAACGGTCATTACTAAAGCGAGGAATTGTAGTGTAGTATAAATCATTATGTCAAAAAATTGAATCCTTTTCCAGGAGCGTAAAAACAAGTATGAGGGGTTAAAAAATGAAAATAAACTGTAATTTAAAAACTATAGTCATTTACAAATTTTAATTGTTATTATGTAAATGCAAAGGAAAATGATACTTTCAGTGAAGTGTAGCACACCTTTTAACATTTATTAATTTTCAACAAAACAGTAGTCAATACTGGCTAGATGCCTAGATGTTAGTTGCAACTAATAATTAAAAACCAATAACCAAAATACTTTTTTGCAACTAATGACTGAAAAATTCAACTACTAGTATTAACTAATAAGTAATTTAGTTTTTAGTTGTAGTTGTTAGTTACAGGACCGGATTAACCCTGAATGTCGCCCTAGGCACCATGAAAAATGCCGCCCCCACTTTTTGCTTGAAAAGAAGAAAATCTTAATTTTTCCTACTTTTTCCAACTTTCTCTTAAAACTATCGCAAAAAAGGCAGGAAAATATTATTTTATCCTCTGATTGTTTACTGAACATAAAAACGTAATAAACAAACATGAGTGACGATATAAAAAATCACAACCATAAGTTTTAAAAAATTGAATGCTATTTGCAATCTATTTTCGATCGAAAGATTTTGATAACGAAAATTTATAGTAGATGTTATATATTTGAAAGAATATTTCCTTTCCTTACATCATCCATTTTGGAAATATCGTTATTTTCGATATCGATAATTTTCGATAACGAAAAGTAGGTTTTAATAGTCGCAATATGTTCGGAACACCCACAACTTGCTTCGCTTAAGCCTTCAAAAATTTCGTTATTTTTGAGCTACGACGCACCGTTTAGGAGATATTTACGATTAAAGTTTTCGATTGCGAAAGTTAACGAGAAGTAGTTTTTTTAAAAATTGTTCTGTTACTGACCAGATCTATGGGACTAACAGAGCCTAAATTAACTAGTTATAAACAATTTGTGACAAGTTACGCGGTATCGATAATTTTCGATAACGAAAAGTAGGTTTTGATAGTCGCAATACGTTCGGAATACCCATAACTTGCTTCGCTTAAGCCTTCAAAAATTTCGTTATTTTTGGGCTACGACGCACCGTTTAGGAGATATTTACGATTAAAGTTTTCGATAGCGAAAGTTAACGAAAAGTAGTTTTTTATAAATATTGTTCGGTTACTAACCAGGTCAATGGGACTAATAGAGCCTAAATTAACTAGTTATAACCAATTTATGACAAGTTACGCGGTATCGATAATTTTCGATAACGAAAAGTAGGTTTTGACAGTCGCAATACGTTCGGAATACCCACAACTTGCTTCGCTTAAGCCTTCAAAAATTTCGTTATTTTTGGGCTACGACGCACCGTTTAGGAGATATTTATGATTAAAGTTTTCGATAGCGAAAGTTAACGAAAAGTAATTTTTTTATAAAATTGTTCGGTTACTGACCAGAGCAATGGGACTAACAGAGTCTAAATTAACTCTAGTTGTAACCAATTTATGACAAGTTACGCGGTATCGATAATTTTCGATAACGAAAAGTAGGTTTTGACAGTCGCAATACGTTCGGAATACCCATAACTTGCTTCGCTTAAGCCTTCAAAAATTTCGTTATTTTTGGGCTACGACGCACCGTTTAGGAGATATTTACGATTAAAGTTTTCGATAGCGAAAGTTAACGAAAAGTAGTTTTTTATAAATATTGTTCGGTTACTGACCAGAGCAATGGGACTAACAGAGTCTAAATTAACTAGTTATAACCAATTTATGACAAGTTACACGGTATCGATAATTTTCGATAACGAAAAGTAGGTTTTGACAGTCGCAATACATTCGGAATACCCACAACTTGCTTCGCTTAAGCCTTCAAAAATTTCGTTATTTTTGAGCTGTGACGCACCGTTTAGGAGATATTTACGATTAAAGTTTACGATTGCGAAAAATAACGATTTGTCATTTTTTTTAAAATATACTATCGTTGACCAAATCAATAGGACACTAATGGAGCCTAAATTCATCAATTATGACCAGTTTATAATAAATAATTCTTTATCTTTGCTAGTTCTCGAACAGAACATTCTAAAACTTTTGTTAAATATCTTTATTTAGCTTCTATTTCAATAATTCTTCTAATAGTGATATTGGTTTTTCGACATCTTTATTAACTTTCGAATAGAAACTTTTGTCAAATATTTCACCTGTATTTAACTTGTTTTTCGATGACTAAACAAATGGTGAAGTAATTTTTTCGATATCCTTGCTGATATCCAGATAGAACATTCTCGAACTTTCGTTAAATTTTGCTACATGGATCCTTTTTAACTAACTAATCCGATGGTGAAATCAAGTTTTGGATATCTTATCTGATTTTCACATAGAATATTCTAGAGCTTTTACTGAATTTCATTTTTTGGTCACTTTTTTGATGAACAATCTAATGGTGATGCCAAATTTTCAATAATTTTTCTTTTTTCCAAAAAAATATTCTAGAATTTTTGACGAATTCTGCTATTTGGACACTTTTTTGATGCCCAAACCAATGGTGAAGTCGGTTTTTGGATATATTTTCTATTTTCAGAATAGAATATTCTCGAACCTGTGCCAAATTCCGTTAATTGATCGCTTTTCGATGAAAAATTTGGTGGTGAAATCAGATATTCGATATTTTTTCTAATTTCCAAAAAGAATATTCTAGAACTTATTCTAAATATCGGTACTTGGTTACTTTTTCGTTGGTCAATCCATTGATTAAGGATTTTTTATGTCTTTTCTGATTATTGAAAGAATATTCTAGAACTTTTGCCAGATTTCGCTATTCAAGCATCTATTCGATGACTAACCCAGTGGTGAAATCGAATTGTGTAATAGTTTTAATTTATCTGTATCTTTGTACAAGGAATATCTCCTCATAAAAATTTACAAGACACGCTCCTCTCATATATGTTTTTTCAACAATTCAATTTTTGACAGGATGATTTATAGTTTTAGTGTATGGAAAAAAATTTTTTCTTCAGTTAGATGTTTACATAACTCACATGCAGTTGATCAAATTAAACTGTGTTTGTTCGTCGCGTGAGCGATGTTACAAACTTAAATTGAGCGACTATGTTATTTATATGAAATTTAATTGTTTTCAAAACAAAATATATTTGTAGAGTACCTCTTTAGTTCGTGCCACAAAAACTATAGAGCGCATTTACAAAAAAATTATAAATCTACCTATGAAACATAGATAAATTATGTGCCGCTTCTAACGAATGGTGAAACGTTTTTCCGGCAATTTTTGACAGGATAATTTATTACCTGCACTATGAATCCTCGCATTAGTCATTACTCATTATTGATGTCATATACTAGTTGGTGTATTTTTGAAAAGGACTGTAGTAAGCATTTTACTTAAATAAAATGAGGCAGGCGTTTGTGATATATTAAAATATTTGAACAATGAAAATATTTAAAATGTAACGAAAAATCAGAAACGAGTTTAGAATGTATAAAACATGTGAAGACAAAAGACTGGTTACTGGTTTTGTAGTCTACATGTAGATACTTGGGCAGGTAGGGCAGGTATTACACACACTATATTATCCACAATCATCAGAAGAAATAGAATTTCAGGTTTTGTAAGGAGAACGATACCGAACAACTATTTCAAAAAGTGAGTTGCCTAGTTTCAAAATCTACTAATTCCACTTTACAAAAATCGATATTGGGAAATCGCAAAAACCCATAACTCAGTTCAAAATTAATTTTTCGATTAAAAAGTCATAAGTAATTATATTATTTAACAAGGTAAAAAAGATGATTAGAGTACTATTATCAACAAACAGAATTATCGTTTTACCCCTTTTTTAATCAAAATTATTTGAATTTAGTAGGTTTTGATAATAAAATTTATATAAAGCGCGTTTTTAAAACAGAAATTATTAGGGAAATGTATTAAAAAAAAACGCCGTGAGCAGCGGGGCCCCATCACGGTAGTCGAATTTTCCCCTTCATCTTCGGTATTGAATGTCTACAAGCGAAATGTGATTGAAAGTCTACAACCGAATTGTCATTTTGTTGGTTTCAAAACTGGTGATGAGTGTTCGGCTGATCGAGGCTTTAAAAAAAGGTTTTAAGTATTTAAGGGCTTAATCTCAGTAAATTTCAATTTTGTGCCGAAAACAGGTAGCAGAAAAAAAAGCCAACACAATTCGTACGAGGACATTCCTGCCCATGTTTATCCGCTAATTGCCTTTATGTTTTAGTTTTAAATATTAAAAAAGGACCTTAAATAGTAAACTGGAAGGCCTTTATAAAGATATTTTTTTCTTTCCAAAAAAATCCAAAAATTTCTATTTTATAAATACTAAAAATCCAAAATTCCTAATTTATAAATAAACAGTGACTTTAATAACATTTTTAAATTACTTAATATGTATGTATTTCATTTGTCATAAAAGTAAGTTCACTTTTTTTTTAAATTTTTTAAATTTACTATTCGCCTACTTGTATTTAGAATAAACATAATGCTTTTAAAAACACATTTAACAATAGCATGCAATTCCGATGTAAAAATGGGAGAAGTGGGGGGAAAAGTGATGTGGACTCCCTACAAGGTACTAGCTGGATACTAACTGAATACACGTACAAAATTTCAGCCCTCTAGGTTTCCTTATGGAGTCTCTAGACGTGTTAGAAAACAAGCAAAAAAATTAAGGAAATATTGGCGTAAAAATCGTGGGGGTAAGGGTTAAAAGTTGAAACCTCCAAAAAACAGTGTCTGGCTATTAGCTTAACCTGTACACCAAATTTCAGCCCTCTAGGTTTATTCGGGTGACCTGTGCGAGTGGTACAAACTTCGAAAACGTCGAAAATGCATGAAATTGTAGCTTAAAAATGAGGGGGGTGGGGGTAAAATATTAAAACCTCCAAAAAGCACAACCTAGGTACGAACTTTATCAACACACCAAATTTCAACCCTCTACGTTAATTCTGGGGGGCTGGGGGCCTGTTAGATCCAGCGAAAATCGTTTTTCCCCCCTCTACTCCCACCATATCATCCTAGGAAGCTGAATTTTGGATATGTTGTAGATAATTGACCGAAACATTATTTAAAACCGGTTTGGAAAAGTTTTATTGCTTTTCCGCCCCCCACCACCCCCTTAAAGGTCGGGTCCGAAAAAAAATTTGCCCAAAATTTGACCCCACTTTGATAGTATTGTTGTGCATCGGAATAAGCCCCACTTACCAAATTTCATCTCTTAACTTCCATAGGGGGGCCCTACACATATTAAAAGGTTGCGGGAAAAAAAAAAAAAAATATATATATATATATATATATATATATATATATATATATATATATATATATATATATATATATCAGACATCTTTTTTTTTACATAATCGTGTTCTACGGGTCCGAAAACGGATAGCGCCCCTGGTCTCGCCTCTCGCAGCTCTTATCGTATAGACTGTATAAGTCTAATTTTTCGGAGAAAATTCGACTAAAAAGAACTTGATTCAGCAATATTGGATGTATCAGGGTCAGACGATACAATTTGTTTTGTAATATTCGAAAATATTTTCATTTTGTCACTTAAAACCTAAGTGCTTACTTAGTAATTCATTTACATCTACGATTTCATTATTTAAAATTTTAGATAAATACTAAGTAAAATACAAATTTTATTTGAAAACATAATTTTATACTTCGTACGTCACGCATATCACTGAAAAAATTAAAAGTTGAAACGGTTAAAATCTAAAATATAGGTTATATTAAGCTTAATTTAGCAACATTTGAAAAGTTTTTAATGTAATTAGCAGGATTTGAAAATTATGTTATATTTCAGTTGCAAATTTCTTTAGCAAACAATTAAAATTATAACAAAAAATGTTTGGGGGCATATACCTTATTGCATTTAAAAGTTAATGGCGCTAAAAATCAAAATTTTGAAAACTGGATTTTGGATTTAATAGATTTTGAAACTAGGCAACTCAAGTAACAAACGCAAATAAAACTTACCAAACAACTCCAAATGCACCGTATCCAATGGGTCTATCCGGCTGTACTGGATCCGGCTGTGAATGTGCCTGCGGTGCTGGGGCCGGCGGAATCGCGGCTGCCGGGGCCCCATGTTGCGATGCAGCGCCGGTCGATGCAGCATGATGATGATACGCATAGGGCTGTTGAGACGCGAGTATTGCCTGCTGTGTCGCTGCACCACCGCCTCCGGCACTGCCACCGGGCGCTGCCCCCGAACTCGACATTGAGACGGACATTGACACCCGCGAGTGCCTACTGGGGCCCACAACAGCCATGAACACACTTCGCCCCGAATTGGACGAAAATTTTAACCAGTCCACCGGGCGACTTGTTAATCAGCAGTACAAAAACGCATTTGCACAAACGTAAAAATAAAAAAAGAAAATGTTAAATTTTCCACTGAACACTTACAACACGATTCAGTATTTGATTTTCACAGAGACTTTTTTTTTGAAAGTTACTTGCGGAAACGGCGATGTGTTAGTTATTTACTTTTTTTGAATGATTTTAGCACCAAATATTTAATTTTTTTTTATTTTTTCAAGAGAACACAATTATTAAAATAACTTTGAAGAAACAAAGAACAATATTTTTGATTTACAAGACAAGTACTTGTTGCAAACATAAAACACAATAAAAATTAGTTTATTTTACAATGGAAGTACACTTTAAAAAAATTTTAATTGTCACAATTATAACCAAAAATTACACTTTTTTTAAAACTAAACATTTAATAATAAACTGATTAAAATCCATGTGTATACGTTTTAAATAAAATAATTGTATAATTTCTATTTAAGAATAAGAAAACAAAATAATAGAAGTCTTCCCGTCAATGTTCATAGACAAAGAACGTTCTCCGGGAGACGACCTCACAAGACTGGCAATGGTTGGTCAACCAACCAAGGCTACAACAACATAAGCTTTTGCTTTTGTGATGTTCGCAGCTGTAGAGCTGTTACACGACTATGTTGAAATCCGCATTATTCTTTTATGAGTCGATTGTGTTACTGACAGTGCCATCTGTCGATGCAACGAAATTAACAAATGACACAAAGAAAGTCAACGACATTATCCTATATATATATGTATGCATGAATATGTATAGATTTATAAATTTTTTCTCATTTCCATTAAATTTTAATAATTTTTTTTATTCTTTGGACTGACAGACCAATGTACAAATTTCTTATAAAATATGCAATTACATTTAATTAAAATATGGACCAAAACTAATAAATCAATAAAAAGACTGAAATCCGACAATAATAAAAAAAAAAATTGAATATCTTAGTGCGGAATAGTTGACTTCCAAGTTGCCTGTGACGTCACATCTCCGCATAATTGAGCGCCAAGTCTATTATATATTTTTTGCTTTCGAGACCACTAAAGTAGCGGAAGCATTGTGATCACTTTTGAAAAATAAAAAATTTTTTCCCTTTAAAATAAAATTTCTACGCACATTTTACGATTTAGAGCTTCCTGAACAATTTTGGTTTGATGTCTGTCCGTTCGTCCGTCTGTGTCGCCAGTTTGCGCCAAGTGGCATAACTTCTGAACTATTTGATTGTTTTTAATGAATTTTTCAGAAATTATACAGTTTGGTTCCTAGATGGTCCCCTATGAATTTAATCCAAATCGGAGTAACGGTAGCTACGTCGCTACCATGTTATTCCACTAATATACTCAATTGCACCAAGTGACATAACTTCTGAACTATTCAATTCTTTTTTATGAAATTGTCAGAAATTATGCGGTCTAGTTCCTAGATGGTCCCCTACAAATTTCATTGCATTTGAAGTAATAGTATCCACGGCGCTACCATGAAATCCCATTAAATGTCAATATCTTATTTACTGCTAGTCTCACTTCGCTCAGTTTTTTATGAATCGTTTTGTTTATTTATTTTTATTAATTTATATACCTATATTAAATTATACAACCAAGGTGCTTTTACGAGTACGAAGAAGCTGTATGCCAAACCCCATTGGCAATGTATTTATAAGAGAGGCAAAAGAGATGACGACACACAATTCCAGGAGACGAAGAAAAAAACAATTTGTGTAAAGCGTAATTTTAAGATTTTTTGTTTAATTTTGCTTTGATTTTTACTTTAATTTTGATGAAAGGATTGACAAGGAACAAGTAGGAGTTCAAATAAAAGTCCAACGATTTTAAAATTCTATTTATTTTTTACTTTTTTATTTATTTTTTTTTTTACAACACTGTTCAAATTATACATACATTTAAAAACTAAACATATGCATCTTTATTTCATATTAGACACTTATACGACATGTACAATTTTGACGTTAGATAAAAAAGATATTTGTTTTCTGTTTGATATGATCCTCTAAATTTCAAGATTACCTACTTTTTATAATACTTAAATGCACTCCTCCCAAATTTTACCACTGAATTGAAAAACAAAAATAAAAAAGGATATGTGAAAAATTACTTAATTCGTATTTTGAAAGTAGCGAAAATTGAAACTGTACCTAAATTAATTGCTTATATAAAATTATTGCATTTGTTTTACAAAATCGTAAAGCTCCAAATAAATCTATTGTGTACTATGACGTTACGATATTGAAAATGGCGGTTAAACTGTCAAACTGACATCCATTAAATTAAATCACAAAAAAATAAAAGTTATTGGCAAAATTAACCTAACTAATAATTATTTACAATTATACATTTGTTGTAGACAGTTGTGAAATTCTAAATTTAAAATAAGTGAAAGCAATAACGAGCTTAAAGAGCACCAGGACAAATATAGTGTAATAAAATGAAGCAAAAAATAACCGTTACATATCTATAATCTGATAAATAAATAAAATCTATAGTTTCAAAGAAAAATATCGACTAAAAATACGCAGTATTTTCTCACTGAGATCTATTTTTCAAATATAAATAAAAAAATAGGCAAATTTATCTACGAATTGTCGGTGAGAGAACAGTTCCAGAACGGCTCCATGATGCTGGTACACCCTCTAAAAAGATGAACATTGAAAAAATTTTGTCTAATAGGTCACAAAGTGGGTCACTTAGTTCCACTAATTGGTTAGCAATAGAAATTTTTAAAATAAATTTTGAAAAATTTGTAAAAATTTCAAGGACACTCAAAAATTTTGGCACACCATCTAAAGAAAAAAACAAAAATAATAAGAGGAATCGATAGGATTTAAAATCCTGATAATTGATCAGTTAAAATAAAAAATTGGTCAGGTCCCCAGAATTTTAAAAAAATAAAAAATTGGTCAGGTCCCCAGAATTTTAAAAAAATTAAAAATGGCTTTTCAGCCACTCTTTTGAAACGTACCCCTTGCAGTCAAAATGGTGCATTCTAGTTCGCTCCCGCGGCCAGATTTTAATCTTATCCTGAAAAAGGGTCGTAGGTTAGTTCGCTCCCGACGTGTTACCTACTGACAAGTAAAATTAATTACCTAAAAATATTCAAACTCATACATATACAGCCATTCTTTGGTTACGGACGTGACATTTTCATGCCGTTTACACGCCTTCTTATAAGAAAAAAAAATAGAAGTTATTTTTTTCTTATAAATTTTCTATACTAAGCAGATAGACAAATGTGTAAACAATATTTGTATTGAATATAAAATACTTAACATTGTTAGTTTTAATGTTAGATGTGTTACGGACGTGACAAGAAAGTGCCTGTTTTGTCACGTCCGTAACACAAACTTTATTAGCTCTAGCATTAAAACTAATAATGTTATGTATTTTATATTCAGTACAAATATTGTGTACACATTTGTCTATCTGCTTAGTATTGAAAATTTATAAGAAAAAATAACTTATATTTTTTTTTATGAGAAGGCGTGAAAAGTGTGAGAAAATGTCACGTCCGTAACGAAAAGAATGACTGTTTTTCATACTGTGACACATGAGCGAAATCTCTACTGGTAAATCTAGCTGTCAGTAAATCTAGTCGATACGTTGAATTTTTCAATAGGGTAAAGTCACCAGTATTCGACCAGCCGATTAGCCTATATTAGCGTCTATTATCATTTTTGTTTTTTTCTTTAGATGGTGTGCCAAAATTTTTAAGTGACCTTAAGATTTTTACAAATTTTTCAAAATTTATTTAAAAATTTTCTATTGCTGACCAATTAGTGGAACTAAGTGACCAATTAGACAAAATTTTTACAAAGTTCAACTTTTGGTGTGCCAGCTTCATGGAGCCTTCCAGAACCGAACAAATACATAATAACATTCATTCAAATAGTGATGAACAGTTCCGGAACGAATTCGTTCATTTCGGAACGAAAATGAACGAAATCAAAGGAACGAGTCTATAAAAGAATTACTGCCCATCACTAATGCAAAAACATACATTTTTTTCTCTAAAATATTTTTTTTTTCGTTTTATAATAATTTTTTTTTTTTATATATAAAAATAAATATTTTTGTATTTTTGTTTTTTTAATTTTTCTCTATATGTACAAAATAACAAACTACGACAGTTCAAATCCAGGATTACAAGTGACCGCATAACGTAATTTCTCCCGAAGTGTACTTTTTTTCTGATAATTTGGTAATTTTAATAGATTAAAACATGTTGACGATGTCGGTAGCCGATTTAACGGATCCTTTTTACGAATTGTAAAGAAACCGCGAATAACACTACCTAAAAAGAAAAATTCCAATTTCCTCCATGGTATCCCCTGAAAGTATAATGAAGTACATCAATACTCACCTATAGTGTCACCAGTATCCTCATCGTCACCCACTTCGACACATCGAATCGAAAATGGTGGTTCCAAATGCGCGAATCCTAATAGTGGTGGTTTTGAACAACTCGTGACAAACTGTAATCAACAAAAACCGTTTAAAATTCGCCCCCAAGTATGTTTTTGATACTCAAAATTTACCTTTAAAAATAACGTACGTTCCTCCTCGGTGAAATCGCGATCAAGAATATCCCAAAGCCAACTGACAACCCTGTGTGAATCGTGGAAACCGCCATAGTATTGCGTGTGTTTACGTAAATCGCGTAGATCTAACGGGACATTATCGCCAGAGATTAATCGTTGTAGCTAAAAAGACAATTCATAATTAAAATCCATATTTAAACTGTTCGATTACGAGCTAGCTTTCGAGTAATTAACTCATCATCAAGTCAAACACAATTGTGTTTTATTTAAAATCCATATTTAAACTGTTCGATTACGAGTTAGCTTTCGAGTAATTAACTCATCATCAAGTAAAACACAACTGTGTTCTATTTAATATTCAGGGCCGTGCAGAGAAATGGCGGGCCTCGGGCAACAAAGCACATTTCTTAAATTTCTCTCCCAAAAAATTAGTGACGAGCAAAATAAGCTCGTTTTACTATTTTCCGGGCCCCTACCCCTTTTAGGGGCCCCCTCTTCCAGCCCGGGCTCCGGGCTGCAACGCCGGCTACCCCACCCTTACGTCGGGTCTGTTAATATTTCGCTATAACGTAAAACACTTGTTTTTCACCTGATGATGAGTTAATTACTCGAAAACTAGCTCGTAACTGAACAATTTAATTTAGTGAAAAGTGAAAAAATAAATTATTCACATATTTTGTAATGTTATATGATTTTTCGGAAAATTTCAACGGATCTAATGAACTTACTTCAGGAGTTGAGAACAGTAAGAGCCATTCTGGATTAATAATCGATCGAAATCCACGAATGAACGCAGCCGTTTGATCTTTGATTTGCGTGTGCATTCGAAAATGGGCCATCAGATGTATATAATTAATTCTAGAAAAAGTAAAACGATAAAATGAAAGTACGTAAGTCATATACAGAATGATTTTGCAGGGAGAATCAAAGGGATCGATTTTAGAGCCTCTATTTATAACAGCGTTGAGCGTAATTAATTATTTTTGTAATTTTAATAAGGTTATAAGAAAAAAAAGAAAATCAGAGATGCCAACATAAAAAAAATGAAACCTTAGGAATTTGCAAAATAGAAAATATATTAAACTATGTTGGTAAAATTGAACATTACTTACAATTATATCGTATTTCGAAAAATCTGTTACAGAGGGCGGTACTTGTACCAGTGAATATATACATATCAACGCATTCTGAACCGCCATATTGCAGGACGAGTTAATTCCATAGAGATAGTAGAAGTAGAGTAGGCAACTCCATGCAGCACTGGAAAAGTGGTAGTTATGGACAGAGAAAAAGATGGAAAATATCTGTACTGTTTCTATTTTTGTTTCATGACGCATGCGCATTAGTAGATTTTATATCGTACATAATTTCAATCAACTGCATCAATTACGTACATAGTTCAAAATAAAAAGAGATAGAAACTGTACAGTTATTTTTATTTCTTTCTGTTGGATCAGCGCATTTCTGATGGCTTGTCTGCTCTATTGTATTATCTCTATGGTTGTTAATTCGTCTTAATCATTAGAAGAGTTAATTAACAGTTAAATTAAGAAAATGTGACTAAAGCAATTTTTGATGAAAATTTATAACAAAAAACAACAATTTATTACGCTAATTCATCCTAATTTTAATACTATTTAATTTTTAAATAAATCAATTAAAAACTAATTTTTTTTAGTTATTAACCACGTGATCAGAAAAGAACTGTGACATCACTTTCTTTTATATTTCAATCGGTTATGCTACTCTAATCAAACAAAACTGGTTGACAGAACACCTTTTTCTATTTAGAGAATCTGATATAATTGACAGCTAATGAATGTTTTCGCGCAAATTTTGAGAACAAATATTAAATTATTTTTTTCTAACGATTTTTGGCATTATTTAAAAAAAATACAAAATATATACAAATGTATTTTGAAACAGTTTTCCAAATTTTGTCAAATACCCCATTCTACTTCCCAAATATTTTTCCGAGTCCCTCCAAAATCAACCTGTAAAAATTTTCATAAAAAAACGTCATACTTATTTTCATTAGTGACAGGAACCGCTTTTCCTCCAGGAATCAATTCGTGCGTAACAATCCTCCCCATCACGTCTTCATCGACGCTAAACATTAAATCTAAATCGGCCACATCGCCCTGATGATGCTTTATAAACGTTAAACTTCGATATAAATCGCGATCCAGTGACGGCAGTTCATCCATTGCACTGTATAGAGCTTTCTGTGTGTGCCCCAACACTTGACTCAAGAAAAATGAGGCGAATGGCACTTCGACAACAATACCCTCGTACACGGCTTTACCCAACATACGACCGATGAATTCGAACAGTTGAAGATGATTTTCTTGAAGGTACGAAGTTGGTGACGGGTAGAGACGCTCCTCGTTGGTGACACGGAATAGATTTAGCGATGGATCAAACACTCGTTTGATTGTTTCCTCCAGGAACTCTTTGAAAACGCCGTCTTGATCGATACCAGCTTCGTCGAGGCCTTGTTCGTTGATGAAACGTACCCGAATCACGCCTTTCAACGCCTGTGGTGGTAAAGCTGCCAGTTGACGATAACCATCTTCCACAATTCGATTTCTAAAAAAAAATAGTACATTGTGCAATAAGTGCGGCAAATTTTCGATTGCCCATGAAAGCGAAG
This sequence comes from Brachynemurus nebulosus, assembly GCA_035578155.1. Classification (NCBI taxonomy): domain Eukaryota; kingdom Metazoa; phylum Arthropoda; class Insecta; order Neuroptera; family Myrmeleontidae; genus Brachynemurus; species Brachynemurus nebulosus. The sequence goes on along the minus strand of JAPWDM010000019.1, from coordinate 1,411,834 downwards.
TTGAGCGCACGAATGTAGTGAGTGCGCTCATTCGCTTGAGTGGGCAATCGACAATCCCGCACGAGTTTCACATACTATTTTTTATTACGAATTTCACATACTTTTTTCTATCATTATTACTATTTTTGACATTTTTATTACTTTTTAAAATAATATTTTTAAGTGTTCGTCTTTTTTTTCTGAATTAATTATTGTTTAAATTACTTTGTTGGTGGTTTCTATAGAAATAATTACGAAATATTTATTAAATGAAAAATCAAGAGGCGGCTTTGCGTGTTTTGATTAAATTTTGGGTGTTTTATTGTCAATTTGCGTGTGGAAAGTTACTTTCCGTACGCAAAAAAGTATGTGGGAAGAGTACAGTGGGCAAACAGCTATTTTGCGTACAGAAATGTGTGCGCCAAGTTAGTACTTCTCCCGCATGAGTAATAAAAAATATAGAATTTTAAAGTTCAAAAATTATTACAAACTTGTAATATGTACTATTTGTCTGTAAGACGTAGAGTCCTGACGTTGTCATTGCCTATATCATGATCTGTCTTTTTTTAACATAATATCCTCTTCTATAAAAGTAACAAATAATATTGTATTTGTAATATACAATTTGTTAATTAAAATATTGAAATTTATATGTACTTTAATAAAATATTATTAATTAATAGCATTCATTTGCAAATTAAATGCTTTTTATATTTAAATATTAATGATTCCAATAGATATGGTCCATTTCAGTTTTAACCATGATTCATCACTTATGAATCTATATGATTTCCGTTTTCTTGGCTTTATCTCTTTCATTGTTGCAAATGCATAAATTTTAAATTTGCAGTTTGTTTTTAGAAAAGAATAGAAGATTGATTTGTTTCGAATATAAGAATTATTTAATTTTTTAACGATGACTCATGCTCAATTGTATTTGAAACGGGGTATAGCAATAAATTTAATGACAAATGACAGATACATTAATTTTCAACGACATGGGTAATTAAAATCGATATAAATTTATAGTATAAGAAACAACATATTTTTCCTTGAATTTTAAAATTGTTCATACTTTTTTTTTTTTAAATTCACATGATTTTTCTTACTACAGTTGAACCTTTTTTTATGTGGTGGATAGGGATCGCACAAAAAAAGTATACTCAAAAACATCATAAATAGCTATAAAAAGTTTAGTTCGGTTCAGATTGTAAAAAAAACAACTTTTTTATGCGGTGGATCGGGATCGCATAAAAAAAGTTTCATCGAAAATACATAACTCAAAACGTTCAAAACCTAAAGACATCCTTAGAAGTTGCTTTTCCAAACAAGATAAAGCAACCATTTTATTTTAACTATAGAGAAAATTTTTTTGTCTCAAAATGCCGGACCTTTTACTGCCAGTGATAAGTACAATAGATAAGCTTAGAAAAAAGGAAAAGAAAAAAATCAAAGATCCCAACATCAAAAAAGTGAACCCTAGCAATTTACAAAATATAAATTATACTAAACTATGCTGATAAAATTGAACATTACTTAGAATTATACTGTATTTCGAAAAATCTGTCACAGATGGCGACACCTGTATCAGTGAATATATACATATCACAGCATTTTGAGCCGCCATATTGCAGGACGAGTTAACTCGTCTTAATCATTTAAAACGTTAAAAACAATTAAAAATTAATTTTTTCAAAAAAAGTTATTATAGTTAATGTTCAAGTTTCTTACTGTCTCTTGATTTTGATTCGCATTATGCATTTTAATGAGCATTTTTTTAAAAACCGCATAAAAAAAGTGACACAAAAAAGACCGCATAAAAAAAGGTTTAGCTGCATAAAGTACGTTTTTAATATTTTCTGTTATTAACAAAAAATAAATTCTGTTGATAAAATATTTATTAATCGAGAGTATTTATAATGTATTAGCTTCATACCTGTGAACTGTAATCAGCGTCGATTGGGGCGAAGCACACGCGGACTCCGTTAATCCTAAAACTGTCTTTTCATTCATAACATTCTTCCTAAACAGTCGGACGCGTTCATCGTGTGGAATAACGTGCGGCATCTTCGCGAGTAACATTAACGGCGCCTTTTTCCCACGTTCCAAATCGGACATGAAGGAGGCCACTTTGATCTCTTTGATCAACCAATGACCTGGAGGTGTATATGATCGGCGACAATCACGTCTATACAAAACCATCAACAGCGTATGCGACGATTGGAACAGAGGATTGGATTGGATATTTTTTAAATCTGAAAAAAATTCGAATATTAGCGAGGTACAGTAAAACTTGTTTATACAGAAGAAGCAAATAAGGACTTGCAATGGGTTCTAACAAAATATTTAGCAAAAAGTCGAACACTTACCGAAAACATTCCCGGTAATAATTCGATATAAAAACTGATTTAAAAAACTCGATAATTTCACAAAATCGGACAGTTTAAATGGCTTCTGTTGTTCATACATTTCGATATCATCAAGAATTCTAAAATACAAACGTTCAATTTTAAAAATTTCTCCAAAAAATATACTCTGAGAGCTGAATGTAAAAAAATACGGTACTTGACTGTATTTAAAATTTGTGTCAAATGTTAAATAATTCTATGCATTATTATTACATATGTCCAATTTTAATGATGAAACATAACAAAATTTGATAACTGTTTAAATTTATTTTGAAAATCGCCATTTTTCAATAAATTTTCAAATAAGTGAAAACGCGCCATTTCTTGAAAATGACGTAACATTTTGTAGGTAGATATGTCGATTTTGATAATTTTCATCGGTGAGGTGAAATTGTGTTTTCCTTTGAATATTTCTATTAGCTTACACACATATATTAATAATAATCGACCAGAATTCAAATAAATACTTGCTTTTACTTTGACATTTTATGAATATAATCAAAGTTTTGAGGTTATAAATATTGACATTGACGTTTAATTGCTTCAAAATGTGACATCACTATAGTCAGGTGTTTTTCCCACCTTTTTCTCATTTAAAATTGTAGGGTTATTTATTTATTTATTTATTTATTTTTTTTTTTTTTTTTGATGATTTTTTACAAAATCTGTCAAAAATAAAAAAATTACTTAACTGATATGGAAAAACAATGCTTTTAGAATATTTTTGTAACTTCAGTCAAGTATCCTATTCATTTTCTTGTTGATTACGGGCACCGATTTTAGATATTTTTTTTTGAAAATGTTACGAAGCCAAAAAACCAAAAAAATATTAATTAATAAATAAGAATGTGGCACTAACTTTACTTACTATATAGGATAAAAAAGTATTATTGTCACAGCTAAATTAGAAGATTCCATTTGAGTATTATATTTATACTTTTATTTTACGCAAAAATTTCAATTTTAGATTAACACTACAGTTTGCGTTTACAGCATCTGTAAATAGCCAGAGCAACCACAGAAGCTGATCACGATCATGTGTGCGATCTTACCGCAGGTAGGTATCGACCGACCAATACGGTAAACACACTCTCTGTGTGTTGGTTTTTATAAACATTTATAGAAGAATAACATAACACTTAAAATATAATTTTATATTATCATTTTTTTTTATTTTTATTTTTTCGTAATTATATTGAAATGCGTACATGTAACAAGAGTATTTAGTTATTTGTATACTGTTATTCTTTTTATTAAAAATGTGTATGTTTATGTATCTTGAATCATTTCATATTTTTTTTTTTTAATTCTTTAAAAATATTGCCGGCCCCTGGAGAAGTTTACTATGAAAGTGCGGGGACAGTAAAGTGTTAATACCAGAAGAACTGATCTAAGTTTAATACAGCGAAGCCCTATGCCAAATCTAGTAAGTAAAAATTTATAAGAACAGAAAAGTCACGCAGTTAAAGTGAAAATTTCTATGTATATAACTTCATTACTGCTTTCGTTACATTACCAATCATTACAGATTGCGTTACATTTTCAAGTAGAATCACCTTCACTGTAGAAGTTTACACTTCAAAAATTTTTGTAAACGAGAAAATATCTTGGTCTCATAAATTCTTGTTTGTCTAGATTTGACTATATCAGTAAAAAATCATTTCTCATTCCCTCTGATCCTTTGCTCTCCAGAGAGAAGAGGCTTCGTCTATAAATCATTAACGAAGACTTTTTTTATATTCAGCTCCCAGACTATAATAAAAAAAATAATTAAAAATATTTACGTCACACAATGCGTAGTACAATCACAAAACAGTTGCAACATTTGAAATTCTGGCGCCGACAATTTGGCATTCGCCACCAAAAGATCAAAAAACGCTTTTAAACCACAATTCGGACCGAGCGTCGTCAAAAATAACCATAAATCATACAAAACTCGCTCTTGATAACATATTCCTAAAAAAAAAAATTATCACGAAATTTAGTCTTTCCGAATTTGGATCAACGGAAGTTTGCGCTACAAACCGGTCAGAATATCCAAATGTAGTTGGGTCAAGGTATCCAAAGCCGTTTGATACAACGAACACACCAATGCCACTTTTGTACATTCGTTGCCGCCAACACGATACTGAATTTTTGGGGTGTTTGTATTTTTGGCACGGGATTCAAAAGCGCGTCGGATCAAATTACTGGGACCACTCAATGGATGATTATCGTTGGATTGCGCGACGTTTTGTTGTTCGACCCCTTGAACTAGATTACTAAGAAGATTACCTAAAACGTTTTAAAAAGTATGTTAATTTAATAAAATCGTGTTATAAATGATATAGTGTAAATACACATGAAAGAACTTCGACGTAATTGGAAACGCTTGTGGAAATTTAGAATAATTTTGAAAATAAGTTATAGATACAATCTTTATCAGCGTTTTTCATATGAATCTGATTTCGATTAAATTTGTTATTTATATTTCCCTCTCTTCTAATACGATATTCCATATTTCAAACATTCTTATTACTGATTTAATGACGCACAGTGGGGCCAAAGTAGGTAAAAGATGGCAAAAATTATTTAGTCTTTTTATTGACTACAGAATAGTTATACAACAATATATTTTACTTTTACTTGATATTTATTAATAAAATACTGGGTGTCCCACTATACAGGGTGTCCCATAAGGGTTAGTCAAATGATATATCAAAAACCATTCGTCGCATGAATTTGAAATTTGCAGGTTTTGTTTTCATACATCTCGATTTCATTTCCGGTTACTGGTTTCTAGCCACGTGGTATCAGCTTATAAATTTTAAATGGAATATGGAATTTTTGACAACGAATTTCGATGATACGCTTAATTTTAGCTTTAACGTAACTGGAATATTCGATACCTACATAAATCTAATAAATTCGAGTGTTTTATTTAATTATTTGATATTTTTATGCCCCACTGAGAGCCTATATGAACTTTCGAAGCTTCTTATTGATGATTTTTGCTCAAACAAAATGAAAATAAAATCAGCAAATTTTGAAAAAAGGTGCAATTTGGATGCAATCATAATACCAAAATAGACTAATTGCTTTATCAAATACCACAAATAATTATATCCGTTGGATTCGATTTGATACGTAACTAAAATTCTTTGAGAAATTATTTTTTACAGAATTTTTCTGGATAATTCAACCATGTTTCATTAAAGCTTGATAGTATCAATACGAGTACTGATCTTAACAAATAAGATACATAAAAAAATAATATACCATGGGGAACATCGCCCATTATAACCGATTTTAATTTTTTTTTATAACTTAAATAACGGTCCCGCAAATCACTACTTTACATATGTACAATGATATTGTTTAAAAAGCAATCAATTTATAGAAATAACAAATAATAGTCAATATATTTGCACCCCCCGCGCTATTTTACATAAGTTAATTATAGAGGTCGTTGCTAGAATATTTTAGCTATTGATTTAAGGGGTCATATAAATTGTAGCCTATAATTTAATTTTTTGTATTTTTGCCGCCTTTAATGGTATTTGGCCCCACTGTGCGACGTAAGGATGTTCACTTGCGCCTCTGCTAGTAAAATTAGAAACTATATCAAGTAAAAATGTACGTAAAGTAAAAATATAAGCTTTCTCGCCGTGAAATTTTTTTTAAACTGTTCTATTTATAAAGCAAATTTAAACTGAGTTGTAACACTTTTAAATAAAAATCTAAATATTGTTTGTTTTTTATTTTCATATTATTAATACGGTATTTGATAAATTTTGGATAACTTTTTAAAATACGCATATTTTATTTATTTATTTTTCCCGGCCGATCCGGATAATTTTTTCAATCACTTTGTGATTTTTAATTTACATATGTGGTTTTTGGTCATGTTAACCAAGGAAGTGGAGTGCTTAAAGTTTCAGTTTAGCTGAACGATAAGTGAACATATGAATACTACGTGTGTTGAAATGCAGACAAAAGTCTGTCATACGTAGTAGTGTTTCACAAGCACTCGATAATATTTGAAATTGAAAAAATAGTCACTTTTTCTTTATTTGTCTATTTATGTAAATAAAGACAGTAAACGTATCAGAAAAAGATAAATCAAATTTTAGAGCACAAAACGTCGAAGTTCTTTTTTGTTTATCCACACTAATTATCTATCACCAAGTACCTAATAATGTTTGTACCATATGTGAATGCCATAAAAGACGCAACTGATGTTTCATGTGTGGAATTGAAGCTTGCAGCCCCTCATCGGGTGGTTGGGCGAACCATCCCAATACCGGATGCCAGTGGGTTAAACTTGATTGTTTACTGGACACGTATCGTCCACAACTTTCTAAAATTCTCGTGCATACATGCTAAAAAAAACAATGTTAAAATTCGAGTCTTATAGCCTCCCTGGTACTGCCTGGTCTAGAATTTATCCTTAAAAAATTCTAGACAAGATGGTACCGTTACAATTTTCTTTGTAGGAAACTTACGATAAAACTTGGTATAAATTTCTCGTCCAATTTCTCTTCACGTTCAATATAGGCTTGATGAATCAAATTGGCTAAGAGACATAACGCATAATTTCCCTCTAATGTGTTGAAAACGATTCGCATATTTTGATCACTCGATAGAAGATCAATACTTTTCACTAGTATATCATTTTTACTTAGCATTGTAACGCACTTAAACAAAAAAAAATGTATATTATTAGTTAATTGCGCCATTTTTCAAAGTGATAGTTTCAAGTTTCTTTGTGTTGACTGCGTTATGAGGTTGATATGCAGCGTCACCTACCGAAAACCATTACAATATTTTATGATAATACATAAAGAAATGTCTCGAATGAATAGGCAAGCTATTATCGATAAATTTTTTATATATTTTAAAACTTAAAACACATTACTTTTATATCTGTGGAAACATATCCAATACATTATATCGATAAAATTCTGTTTAAATTTCGATATCGAAAATTTTACACAGTGAATATATCGTAAACATTACGTATCTATAAGCAAATAAAATAAAAAAAATTTGTAAAAGAAAAAATCAAAAGAAGTAACGCCTATTATGATTCATCCACCTTTACACGATTTAAGATTCATTCATATTTACAGACACTGAACGTCACAGACACGTATCCTAGCAGACACGACATTTTCAAAAGTATTCATATACACAGACAATTAGCAGACAGACACAGACAGTAGATACTATAGGTATAGCACGTATATGTAATATGTATCAGTGAATTACAAAAATTAAATTGTAGCAGATCTGACAACGTTATGTGACTTTTATACTGAAGATTTTTCCGAAATTGCGTTATTATTGGAAGAGGAAAAATTTCCTGTCAGTGTGATCGCCAAATTTCTTATCAGTGTGATTGTGGAGAAATGTACATAACCCAATAAATTAGATTAAATGTTTGTTATTCAGATCTTATATAATGGGGTATTTGACAGTATCAAAAAAAAGCAATTAAAACAAATTTTAATGAAAATTTTGAATAAAAGACAGCAAATAATTATACTAATTCATCTTAACTATCATTATTTTATTTAAAAAAAATTAAATAAAAAAGTAATTTTTTAGCTAAAATCCACGTAAGCAGAAACGGGCTGTGACGTTGCTTTCTCTTAATATTTCAACACTATCGCCACTAGTGTCGCTGCTTAAATTTCGGTTAGCAAACATAACTATGGAAATTAATCAAAATTTAATTAATTTTTTTAAAAACCAACAATTTATTTTCCTAGTTACAGGAAAAATAAACATTTTTTTTCTTAGTTACAGGACACCTATTGCTGCCTAGAGAATGTGACGTAACTGACAGCTAGTCAACGTTTTCGCGCAAATTTTGAGAACAAGTTCCAAAATAATTTTTTCTAACAATTTTCGGCCTTATTTTTAAAAATTAAAAACTTATACATGCATAATACATAAATATGTGTGTTTTAAAATAATTTCCCAAAATTAGTCAAATTCCCCATTAACAGAAAATGTTTATTTTCTAACCAATTCGATTAATTTTTCGTTGTTTGTACTTCATAAAACGAATACAATGAAAATTTATAAATAAATTCTAAGCATTTTATTTGTACGTTTCGAAACATACATTCATATTAACCGCGCAAAGTCAACAGACACGTTCCAGCACAGACAAAATATTCTCCTCGAGAATACTGTGCGGACACTGTCTGTCACTGTACTGTCGTGTTGAGACTAAAAAAATATCATGGCCCCCCTTTGATTTGTCTCTTTTTATTACTCTTCTCTTTCTAAAATAAATTAGCAGATTTATATCTCTATAGTTGACTTGAAAAGATGTTGACTTTTTAACAAAATACTATTATATTATTTAATTTATTGATAATTATTTTATACATACTTACAAATAAGTCAATTTAAATAAAATTGTCGTATAATTTTTTGATAAAACTAAGCAAATATTAATTTAAAATACTATAAGCAATTCAAAATATTGTAGAATAGCACCGAATAGTATTAAATACATAGATATATAATCTACTAAAGTTAAATATGCAGAACACCCTCCTTACTCCGTACCACAGTTTTCAAGCTTTTTTTAGTCTCAATACGACAGTACGTGTCTGTGCGCTTACGTTACGCTTATAATATGAATACATCCATAAGAAAAGCATTAAACAATATTTGTCGTGTCTGGCACAGATACGTGTCTGTTACCTTTAGTGTCTGTAGATATGAATGGACCTTTAACCGCCTAGACCAGGGATTCCCAAAATGTGGTCCGTGAACTCCAAAAATAAATTCGTACAAATAATATACCTATCTTATTTATTACATAACAATGGTGTTCAATCTTTTATACTATGCGAATTACTTTTCTACTATAATTGTTTCGGCAATTAAAATAACCAAATTCGGTTAGGAAAGGTGATTTAATTTCCATGTGTGAAATTTGTCAAAAATGAAAAATGAAGTTCATGTATTTAGCATAAAAATTACGATTTTTTGGAGGTTTTAAAAAATTTAGTATATACGTGATGACGTCATCAAGTTCAGTTTATTTCTTTTTAAATTTATTGGTACAAAAATGAGATAAATTATATTTGTTTATGAAATTTGAGTGCGCAGTTTTCATTTTTCCTGTGAAAATAGTCAAGTTCGTGCAAAAAATGTGTTATATACAGTTTGCTCACCGAAACGACGAAGTTTAAGTAAACAAACGTACTTTTCCCTAAGCATTCTTATTTTAAAATGTTTATTTTTTTTGTCCGCCAAATATTTTCATATTCACAATTGACCCGCTCGGTGAAGGAGCCATATCTCGCCCAGCAGACAACATTCTGCCCTTTCTAGTAGGTGACGCAATAGTGGCATTAAACCAATATTGTGAATATGAGTTTTTATCTTTTTAAATATGAACCAACTTGATCGGTAAAGTTGTTCAAAAATTACCCCGAGCACTAACAGACGCACTAATAGTTATACGTACATAAAGATAATTAAATTGGACTTACCTCCGGTGCAATTATATTTAAATGATAGATTAACGCTGGCACGGACAGGATATGTATCAAGAACATAGTCATTAATTTTTCGGAAAAATTCGCCGAGATCAATGGTCGCAACGACAACGTGATAATTGCCGATAGGGACACATGTTTCAACGCTACCTTAGCACGACCCAAACCTCGTAGAAGAAGTGACTGAAAGTAATTTAAAAAAAAAATATACATATATAGTGCCGTCATCTGGAACAATTTTTAGCAATACACTATTGCTTCGATTCGAGGAAAGGTAAATGCGTATGTATTGGTCACACGGACATTAAAAAAAATAACAACATGTTGTAAACAAGTCTTATCCAAATAAGTCAGTGTATACATATACAGGATGGAATTTTATTAACTCTCACACCTTTCGGTAAATTTTGATAAAATTTTATCCAATGATTTAGAACGGGATTACGGTACTTGACTGTATTTAAAATTTGTGTCAAATGTTATATAATTCTATGCATTATCATTTCATAATATGTTCAATTTTAATAATGAAACATAAAACAATTTTTAATTTCAAATTTTATCGAGTGCCTGTGAAACATTATTAATGTATGGCGGACTTTTGTCCGTATTTATACATAAACCAATATTCATATGTTCACTTAATGTCCAGCTTTAGCTGATACTTGAACATTCGATTTACTTTGGTATGTATGACCAATTCATTATGTTAATTAAAATTCACATAGTGTTTGAAAAATTAACAAAACTGGATCGGCTGGGAATCGAACCCGGATCTCGTGGTTGCTAGCCAAGCGCCATACCAATTAGGCCACCGACCGTTCGTTCGAGTGCCACTCCAATTCTGATAATCAGTCAAACACATCCTCTCTTTAATGCGAGACGCAGTTACATTTTTAATTTCAAATGTTATCGAGTGACTTTATTTCTGTATCTCGAGTGCACTAAAGAGAGGATGTGTTTGACTGATTATCAGAATTGGAGTGGCACTCGAACGAACAGTCGGTGGCCTAATTGGTATGGCGCTTGGCTAGCAACCAAGAGATCCGGGTTCAATTCCCAGCCGATCCAGTTTTGTTAATTTTTCAAACACTATGTGAATTTTAATAAAACAATTTGATAACTAGTTAGAAATTTTATTTTGAAAATCACCATTTTTCAACAAATATTCAAATTAGTGAAAACGCGCCATTTCTTAATATGACGTAACATTTTGTAGCTAGGTATGCCGATTTTAATAATTTTCATCGGTGAGGTGAAATTGTGTTTTCTTTTGAATATTTCTATTAGGTTATATACATATTATTATATAGTAATAATAATCGGGCAGAATTCTAATAAATACTTGTCTCTACTGTGACATTTTATGAATATAATCAAAGTTTTGAGTCACTATAGTAAGGTGTTTTTCCCGCCTTTTTCTCATTTAAAATTGTAGTTATTTTTTTGACGATTTTTTACAGAATCTGTCGAAAATAAAAAAAATCACTTAACTTATATGGAAAAACAATGTTTTTAGAATATTTTTGTAACTTCAGTCAAGTACCCTTTTGTTGCAAACAACATTGTTTTTTTATAAAATAATATTTATAAATTTTAGAGCACTATTTAATTAACCATTAATTAATTAGTGTTCTGCTTAAATATTATACAATCTTTCCCATAAATAACAGATGACGCGAGATGTATTAATTTTGTGTTCTAAAACATATTATGTATACCGTAAAACCGGCAAGACCCGGACAATTTTTTGCTATTTTTAAGTTAATTTTTGGTTTATCATGTTTCCTTCATAGATATCACTAATAAAAGTATTACCATTAGAAACAGTATATATTATTTATTATATCCCTGACCCATTTGTTTCATTATAAGTATAAAAATAAAAAAAATAAAAAATAATTAGTAAGTGTCCGGGTCTACACCCCAAATCCGTCTTGACCCGGATACTTACTTAAATAATGTAATAACATGCAAACTAACCTCTCCCGTCGGGGTTAGGACAGTGGTTTATATCGTCTAATGTCTTTGAACCTGTCAAAGCTGGCTACATAAAAAAGCTTGTTATCGCTACGTGGCTGATTTTTTTTGTAAAAGGATCATTTTTTGTAGCCAAGTTCAAATAATCTTGTCTGCCAGCGCAATCTCGTGGCTTAACGCAGGAACGGCCGCTTAAATAGTTAAATTTCGATATTAAAAATTTTATAAAATGTATGGGTTATAACTATGGAAACAGTTTTTATTTTCAAATTACTATTATTATTATTTTCAATTTATTCTTAGAAAACGCGGAAAATTGTTGGCAGAGAGTTTTTTAGTGACGAAAGTGCCGGCAGACAGCGAGAAAGTGGCGTAAGATTATGAAATGAAAAATTCATCACATACTTGCATGTCGATTGATTGAATGTTATATTGAATTTTTTTTTGATGAATATCATAAAAAAAGATCCTCGAGCAGACAATATTGTAACATTATCAGGTACTTTTCAGATGCAATAATAGTATATAATTATAAATATTACTTGGCAAGGACCGTAAGTGTTATTTTTGTGGCCTCGGATGCAATTCGAGAAACCGAGGCTAAAAGCCGAGAATTCGTAAGCATCCATGGCCCCCAAAATACCCTACGAACCGAGTATCAGTAAGTTACTTTTTCAACCGAAAAAATTGATGAATAATGTTGAAAAAAATTAATAAAAAATAATAAATTGAAAATAATAATAATAATTTGAAAATAAAAACTGTTTCCATAGTTATAACCCATGCATCTTATAAAATTTTTAATATCGAAATTTAACTATCTAAGCGGCCGCTCCTGCGTTAAGCCACGGGATTGCGCTGGCAGATAAGATTATTTGAACTTGCCTATAAAAAAGGATGTAGCGATAACAAGCTTTTTTATGTAGCCAGCTCTTAGACTAATACGATATGACACCAGGAGGCATAAACAGCGTAATTCTAGCGGGAATATAGCGGGAATTCTAGTGGGAGTTACAGCTGGTTCAAATCACAGCCATAGTGTAATATATATATATATATATATATATATATATATATATATATATATATATATATATATATATATATATATATATATATATAACTTCAAACGTCATTAAATGATGTGCGATAAAATTCTGAACACATACATATCAAAACTAAAACAATATGAAAATTATGACGAAAATTGTATGCCAAAAAAACACATTTTATTTCTTTGAAAATATCTGCATGATAATAATCCTGTAAAATGGAATAGTAAAAGTTGAAATCCGTAGTTATTATTGGTATAGCTGTTTAGAGGATGTTCCTCTCTCTCTAATGACGTAAGGAACAGATGTTTATTGTTGCAGGTTAGTGTAGAGATTATTTATTTTGCAGATTGGTGCAAGGTGTCCGGGTCTAGACCTCCTGTTCGGGTCAAGCCGGTTTTACGGTATTGTATAATATTATTTTATAAGAAAAAACCTATGTTGTTTCCAACATATTCCATTCTAAATCATCGTATGGTCCATTTCAGTTAAATTTAACCATACTTCATCACTTATGAATTTATCTTGGCTTTATCTCTTTCATTATTGCACTTACGTAAATTTTAAAATTGCAGTTTGTTTTTAGAAAAGAATAGAAGATTGATTTGTTTTGAATATAAGAATTATTTAATTTTTTTACTTTGACTCATGATCAATTGTATTTGAAACAGGATATACAATTATATCAAAATTCACCAAAAGCTATAAGAATTAATAAAATTCCATCCTGTACATACATATATCATGGTTTGTTTACACTTTACATCCTTCACAGCTTCACCAATCAACTTGAAACTTTGCACAGACGTTGCTTGCGGCCCAGAGACGGTTATAGGCTACTTTTTATCTCGGGAAAATATTTCATTCCCGAGGGAAAATGCATTAAATTACAACAGCTGATTATTAAAAAACGGATAAATTATTTCAAACTTTGTATATTGCTAATAGAACGGATGAGAAAGGGCACAAACTACTTTATACCCCGGGAAATTTCCCGTAGGAAATTTCATTCCTTTGGAAAAATATTTTTTAAATGAAACAAAAATGATGATAGACAAATATGACGATATACACGATACAGCGATAAACATAGGTTATTTTTTATCCTGATAAAATGACTCATTCTCGAGGGAAAATTTATTTAAAACGAAACAATGAAATAACAACTGACTATCAAAAAAAAGCATGATTGATTTCAAACTTTGCATATTGTTTACAGAGACGATAAGAAAGGACGCAGACTATTTTCTATCCCGGGAAAATATCTAACTCCCGTGGAAAGTCATATTCCCGTGGGAAAACATATATTTAAAACAGTATAAAAGGAATCATTGATTTCATTTGAACTTGGCATGTTGTTAAAGGAATGTTATAGTCTGTTTTTTACCCGGGGAAAATATTGTATTTTTGTGGGAAAATTCCAAAGAAAAAAGTAACAGTACCTACTCGACGCGCAATAGCGACGTGATGAAAGTACACTTTATATGTTTTAACTAGATGCCATAATTGCAAATTCCACGCGGGCGAGGCCGCGGGTAAACGCTAGTTACAAATATTTTGTAATTTTTTTTTATATCCGTGTAACTTCCCTCAGTCAAAACAACAGTGTAACTTACTTTTAACGTGATGTAGAACCCTTTATGAAATAAATCGCCTAAGATATTTGCACAGAGTTGATTCATGCCCGGTTTCAAAACTTCCAAACTTTTTGTATTCAAAATCACCCAAGTGTTTGTGGCGGTGAATGCGACCAATGTATGAAGCAACACCACAATATGTTTTAAATTTGACGGCAATTCGGGTTTCAACTCTTCCAAATAGATGCAACATTTCCATAGGATATCTTTGATGTGAGCAATCCATTGTACCGCGTATTCCTTGTTTAAGGCCACACCGACGTAACTAAATTTTGGTGATTCGGAATTTAATGAGGCAATCAAATAGCGGCACAGATTGACGAAATTTTCCAGGTCACGTTCTTTACGCCAAACGATCAAAAATTTACTGGTTATGTGGTAGATATCGACGGCCGGTTTTAGGACGATATTTTCATCGGCGGTTATTTGGGTTTCAAATTCAGTGCTAAAATTTGAAAAAAAAAAAGAACTGTCTTAAGCATTTATCGAGCAAGACTACGTACGATTCGTACGGCGCCAAGATTTGATGACAGTTCGTTGTAGAACTCGACAAAATAAAACGAAAAACAAGAATAAAATTTTTCCAGATCTCGCTTCGTTTTCGAGATATTGAACGTTAGACTTGTCTTTAAATTCGGATAATATATTGTATGTATAGTATGTGTAATATTTTGAGAACGAGCGTGTTCCATTTAGAAAACACAAACGACACTGCCTGACCTAGTTTTTATATCAAAGTCGAAGTATATTGTCAAAACTAACTAAACTAACCTAATCTTAACTAACCTCGCCACCTAGTTTTGTCAAAACTAACTAGCTGTAACTAATATCGTTGAGTGTCTGGTAAAAATAACAAGTGATTCTGAGCATTTCTATTTTCGGAACTCCAGCCAAAAAAAATTAGTTTTTTTGTGAAAAAAGAAAGTACAAAAATCACTGAAATTTTGTTGGCATTCAAGATACATCAATCGGATATTATTTGCTAGACAGGTAGGCCAGTTACATGTAATTGTCCTATACCCATTCTTCTTACCACAGTTTACTACGGGCAAGCCATCTCCGTAGTTACAAGAGTAAACAAATCTTTAATTACTATAGTAAATACCACAATTAAACAAAAATTCTGCAATTTTCATATATTTTACCAGTGACGTTCAACTAGGTAAAAAGTATAATTTAAAAATGGAAAGCATATTTTGCATTTAAAGTAAGTAAATATTCGCCAATCCACCTTCATCAAGACGAAGTTAATTATTTTCGATTTCCGAAAGCATACGTTTGTAAACATTTTTCTTTTGTACGTACGTATATCATATAAACCCATTAAGTTTACAATTTTTTAACAATTAGATTCTACGCCACTGAGTTATATATGCATTTAAAAATTGAGACCAAAAAACTAGCGAAACTGGCTAACCTGTATAGTATAATATACTAATCAATCAAATGATCTTGGTTGGCATTACTTTTTCCCTATGTACTGTGTCACACAGTGTCGCTTATGTTTTCTAAATGGAACACGTTCATTTTTAAAATATTACACATACTATGTATACAATATGAGGTTAGTAGAATCAAAACTCACAATGTCCAAAAACTGAAATTTTCAGTACAGCCCAAAAACCTCTAGATCTATATTCCAATACAATTTTTTTGACTTTTGTATTATTTTTAGGATAAAACATACTACTGAAATCGATTAAAATAGTAATAACCACAGTTTTTAAAGAATAAATATGAAAAAAAAAAAAACAAATTTTATTTTGGATATTGTGAGTTTTGTCACTAAGCATTGGATATTGTTAGTTTTGACTCCAAAGCCTGTGGATATTGTTTAGTTTTGAAACCAAATCACGTGATCACGTGACCTAAAATGAGCTCTCTTATTGGCTTAATCTCTTTGACGTTAAAACTAACAATATTCTGTTGGGTAATGTGACTTTTGACTCTTACCCACAACTTACAACATCTTTTTCCATTAGATAAAGTAAGATTTGACACAAACCGATTTTAAATTTAGATTCCCCACCAAAAATACTACAGGAAATCACTACTAACTCATTTTTCTGAAAATTGGATATTTTGAGTTTTGATTCTAGTAGCCTCATAATATCCGAATTTAAAGTCAAATTTAACGTTCAATATCTCGAAAACGAAGCGAGATATCGAAAAATTGTATTCTTGTTTTATTTTGCCGAGTTCTACAAGAAAATGTTATCAATCTTGGCGTCGTACCAATCGTAGTATCCCCAAGATATTAACACGTTTCAAAATACAGAAGTCAAAATTTCAGGAAAAATTAACTTCGAACTATTTTCGGAGCCGGAAATTTATATGTTAAAAATACTCTCTAGGATATTCTAAATCAACTAAAGTGAAGGAAACGGTTTGTATTCTTCGACACAAAAGTGTAGAAAAATTACTTACAGTATAATCCTTTGAAATTTCTTTCTGGCCAACCATCCTTTAATATGTGCCTGTATACAGGTGGCTGCCGCTTCCTTACGTTTTTCTAATGCTCGTTCCTCTCTTGCTGCTTTTGTTTGCTCCAAGAACGAGCATTTACTACTTTCCGTTTGCGTGTTAAACATTTGATATTGCGATTATAATTTTCTATTTACACTAAAATCTAATAGCAGACTTGTTTTATTGAAAAAGATTTCATTTATAACCTTTTGGACCAGTCTTTTCGTTTTATTTCAATTGTAGTATTTTCGATTAGTATAATATGTGAGTAGTTTATTTTATTGTATACATTTTCTTTAGATTTTTCCGTAATTTTACACTTTTTTAGTTTTTTTTTTTCTTTTCCTTAATTAATAGATTACGTAAAATTTTTATTAATTACATTTTATGATTTTTTTTTGACGTTTCTGTTTGTTTTGACAAAACGTTCAAAATCGTACGCGTTTGAAATTCTACTTTATCGGCCACGCACCATACTTTTACGGAAACATAGATGTCAGTTGCATACATTCATTCAAATTGTTTAAATTCTGATGGTCAGGACCGGCTTTAAATATTTATTAATTAATACACTACTACACAAAAGCTAACCCTACGTTTAGACATACGATTTTAATCGAATGTTAATCGAATCGAACGAAAATCGTATAACAATTGGATGTGTAAGCCGGTGATCGAATTGTGATCGTATTGCCTTCGATTTTAACTCTTTAAATGATTAAGACGAGTTAACTCGTCCTGCAATTTGGCGGCTCAAAATGCTGTCATATGTACATATCCACTGGTACAGGTGCCGCCATCTATGACAATACGGCATAATTCTAAATAATGTTCAATTTTATCAACATAGTTTAGTAGAATTTATTTTTTACAAATTCCTAGGGTTCACTTTTTTAATGTTGGGATCTTTAATTTTTTTCTTTTTCTTTTTTTGTAGCCTTATCTATTGTACTTATCACTTGGCAGTAATAAGGCCGGCATTTTGAGGCAAAAAAATTTTACCATATGGTTTGTTTAAAAGGGTTAAACCGATTTTTAAACAAATATATTGTAATCCTATTTTAGTTCGATTTTTTGAAAATCAAAATGGCGCCAACTGAAAATATTGAGAATTACTTTTTCTACTCCTACTATTAAAAGTAACATTTTGCCCACGGCTAACTATATGTAAAATTTAACAATTGCCCACACTGTGTGGAAATAGCCGTGGGAAATTATTTCGCACGGCTTAATATAATAAAAAAGTTGGCTATGTCTGATTTAATATATAAATGTCATAATTATTATGTAATTCTAAAAATATACATATACATACATATATGTTGATTATTTATTATTGTTTCCATAGTTTCAAAGTATGCTTTGGCAAAAGTTTGAACATCTTATCACTGATAAATTAAAAAAAATTTTTACTACTTATTTAAATTTTAATTATTTATGTTAAATTTTACGAAAAAAAATGTGTTCGTAGAAAAAGTATACTGTAAAATACATGGGAAAAGCTTATTTTTCACTTATTGTACAATATACTATTTTCTTTGACATTTCAATTTTTAATAAGATGAAAAAATAAAGAAAAATGCAACTGGTATGGTTGACATTTTATAATATTTTATATATTGGGTATTATGTATATTTTATAATTGTCATTTAGGTATAATGATTTATACATATTATAAAATTAGAGAGCTTCTGTGAATACTTATAAACTGATATTTTATGTAAGCGTCATTTTCTTTTTTTAAAATCGAGAGAAAAAATTGTATGTGTGTAAACCCGCTAGTATCATTAAAAGATTTTTATTTCGATTTTCATCCAATCAAAATCGGATGTAGAAACGCTCCCTTAAACCAATTAAAATCGATCTTTTTAGGGGGGGATAATAGAAGGTTGATTTTTAATGAAAGAAAAGTTTTCAAATTAGAAAATAATACTTTTTTATTCTTTTTCAACATTATATACATTTTTATACTTGGATATTTTAAAATTTACAGTACAAAAATAAATAACAATTCAATTTTTCATTTAAATATATCAATATCTAACAAATTAAAGATTTCTAAATCTATTTAGTACCTTTATTTTTTCAGAATTATGGCACATTTTTGCTTTTATCAACTACTTAAAATGTTTTGGATCAGTAGCGCAACCAAATATTATGGCGGACAAAACAAAATTTTCCACTTAAAACTAATAATCATTTATTCATATAAATTTAAAAAAATACGTCTGAATTTTAAAAAAAAAATTGTCCCCATAAAAATTAAATTTGGTAAATTTATTTCTATTAAAATTATAAAAAATCGTAATATTTATGTTTTTGCACTACTGATTGTCATTTTCCCCGATTCTAATTGAAAAATTAAAAGGAGATTCTCGTTTATGTCAACTAAACATTTTTTTTTCATATTTTAAGGAAATTCTTACAATGGATGATAACGGTAAGACAAATTACGTAAGATGTAAGAAATAACGCCATCTACACTGACTCTGATTGATGAAACTTCGTTTTTTAATTTAAATCACAATAGTGAAATATAGTGATTTTTGAATATCACTAATTCACTAGATGGCGTTACTCATTACGTCTTACGCCATCTATTGTGAGAACAACCTTACATGTTAGGTAGTTGATTTTATTATAAATTATAAAAAACCTCTCAAAAAAATAAATAAAAATTTAGGAAATATCTAAGATCGTTCTAACAAAGAAGTCTTTTTTGACTTTTCGATCCTTTTTACAAGATAAATCTTGTGGCACACAGGTCTCATCTACGCAGTAATTACTAGTATTGCACAAATAATTGAATGAATACGAATTTGAATCAAAATAACTATTAAATTGAGGTATATGTGGGTAAATTGGGGTAGGTGTGACTACATGATACGGGGGATACGAAGGATAGTAGCCTATATCATAATTTGTACCATAAAATTGATTAACTAATTTCGAAGAATTATAATATGGATCTATTTTCTCCGGCGGTAAACTAATTTGACTATTTTTCGATGCTGAACTATCAGTGCTTTCGAAATTTTCTACGACTAATTCTGGCGTTGAATTTCCGCCATTGATTGAAACACTACTGTCATCTAGTGATGAACATACGGATGCAGTACTCGACGTTGATCTTGAACTGTTCTCGAACGGTTCGGTAGCGATACGTTTGAGTTTTTGAATGTTCTCGAATGAGTCACTTTCAATTGATTCGCTAGTGTTAATGGATTCATTGTCGATTTTAATTTGTGCTTTTCGTTTCGTTTTGGCTAGGCCACTTTCTCGGAATCCTTTTGCAAATGGGTTGTTGTCAATTTTCAGTTTTGTGACTTTTTCATTCTGTAAATAAAATAAAATAAATTAAATACTAATTTTTCGAAAGATATTTTAATAAAAAATTTAACCTATGGAAAAAGTTTTCCATAAACAAACCATATGGAAAAATTTTTTTGTCTCAAAATGCCGAACTTTTTACTGCCAGTTATAAGTACAATAGATAAGGTTACAAAAAAAGAAAAAGAAAAAAATATCAAAGATCCCAACATTAAAAAAGTGAACCCTAGGAACACAGAACAAATAGAACGAATATAACTGTCTCTTTTCTGCAATCACTTATGTGGAAGTATGTGCATCTTAGGCTGCTTAGTGTCAGTTGCTCAGTACCCGTCGCTCAGTGTAAGTCAGTCAAACAACAATAAATTTGATTGTTGAACCGGCACAAGTAGCGTTGTGGTATCACACACATCACATACATGTATGTGAACCAAAGGTCACGTGACGGCTATCACCACTCACACAAACAGAGTTTACCGCACAAATACAAAGTAAACACCGTGCACGTATACAACATATTTTCTATCTCAAGTGGTTACACAGGTTCCAGTAGTATAGAAATATGTATTTTCTCTCTAGTTGCTCTATGCCTAGGAATTTACAAAATATAAATTATACTAAACTATGTTGATAAAACTGACATTATTTTTTAGAATTATACCGTATTTTGGGAAATCTGTCACAAATGGCGGCACCTGTACCAGTGAATATATGTATACATATGACAGCATTTTGAGCCGCCATATTGCAGGACGAGTTAACTCGCCTTAATCATTTACAGAGTTAAAGATTATGAATGTTGAAGAATGTTGGAGTATTTCTCATTTTTTATTTTATTACACAAACCAAAACAATTCATAGTTTTAATAAAATAAGATCAAAGATACTCAAAAATAATAATTTAAAAATGATGCTCTGTCTTCGCTCCGTTGTTAACGCCCATTTGTACATGTAATTTGACTTATTTATGAATGAAATATGATACGTTTGAAGTCATGGACCAAGCGCCGGCGCCTAATGTGCGAAAACAGTCGGCCTACTGTTGTCTGTCAACAGACTTAACCGAAATAATGCCCAAATGTCCGACAGATGGTGATTTATTCAATTAACAAAAATCAAGGAAAAAGAGAATAATTTCGTACTACTATAGTTCACGGTCTACCAGTTTTGTGTTCAAAACTTTTACAGATAAGCATTTTGTTACTAATTAACTGTTATTAAGGTACCATTACAGTGTAAGCGACCGAAAAATAGTCAATTTTCGCGATTTTTTTCCGACGGATAGGATAGGGGAATGGGGATGAATTTTTTTTACGATTAATACCACTATTTAACAATAAAAAATATTTTTTTTATTCATTTTTATTTATTTTTTATAATTATTATAATTTTTTGAAAAAGGTGTCTTTAAAAAAGGGCAAAAGTCGGTACACACGATTGCGGCCGTAGTTTTTTTCCGAAAAAAAAAAAATTAAATAGATTATCAATCTGTAGGTAAGCTGCTATGTACCTATGGGATCTTTTTTTTGCCTTGAAATTTAAAAAAATGGCGGCAATTTGAATAAAAAGTACAAAATTTTTTATAGTTTTTCGTGTGGAAAAATAAGATTTAAAAAGAAAAGCTTATAATTGGTTCTACATGTCTAATCTTGGTAAAAATAAAAAGAATGACTTCGAAGACCCAGAATGAGTGTTTCAGTTACGGTAACTTGGATGTAAACTCTGCATTTTTGATATCAAAATTACGAAATTTTTTTTGGAAATATACTCGTAACTCACTAGACAGAAGTCATTTTTCTAGTGGTCCTGCATGCTTAATTTCGGTAATAATGGAAAGAACGAGTTCGAAAACTAATAATTCACTTTCAGTTTTAAGATTTTGTCTTCTTGTTTACGGTTTTTAAGGCAATGAAAAATTTAAGTAAACGTGGTAACGTCACGAAATCAAAAAATTTCTTTTATCTCAAATTAAACTTTATGAAGGTGATTTGAATTAGAGTGATTGGTTGAATTAGGGTAATCTGGTTGTGAACTATTTATTTTCGCTATTAAAATGACGAAATTCCTTTTAAAAATATGATTTACTCGACAAGAGTCATTTTGTTAATGATCCTACAAGCCTAATTTTGGTAAAAATTCTATCAAATACTCATAAACTAATACAAGTGATTAGGGAGGCCGAGACAAATTGGTACTCCGCTTACTATGGTAGCACCAATAACTGTTCTAACATTTTAAATTGTAAGTAGAAAAACAATGATATTTTTTTATTAAAAATAAGAATGTTGAAATATGAAAGAACAAAAGTAAATTAAAAGAAAGTAAATTTAAAAATTAAAAAAAATGAAGATTCACTTATTTTATTAGGTAAGATTGTCTCTATAGGTATAACCAAAGAGCCAAAGAGGATATAACCATAGCGAACAAGAAACGTCTGTCTGGCACCAAACCTCTTTATATAGTGAGGTAGCTAAAAAGTTAATTGCCGTACCACGTAAAACAAATGTCATAGTACATGGTATTTTGGGTCCTCTGTCTGTCTCTAAATACGCTCTGATGATAAATGCACCAGCAATTTTAAAAATGTTAATTATTTTCTTACACAAAAAGGACCTTACATCAAAAAAAAAAAAAAAATAAATAATTACGGTTATTTCTCTACATACCTGATAAGCAGTAACCGCCATGAATTCCGTTTCCGGAAATATAAATGACTTGGTTGGATGATATGCGAAATTTTGGATATTTGATGTGCGAACAATATGAATTTTTGGTTGATATCGATGCATCGACGTTAAAACAATCTATCAAAAAAAAAAAAAAAAAATATTCAATTAGTTTTTTTTATAGTTGCATCGAAAATTTTTAGATTAACATACGTGGCCTAATTTTTCCATCGAATTATTCGTAAGTTTGATTTTATTGAAGACTACCGGTTGATCCATCCATTGTGCGCCAAGTGCCGGGGAGTCGGGATGTACGTAGAGACGGCATGTATTTTGTGGTTCAGCGGCACCGGCTGGCGTCCATTGTTTTCCGGTATACTTGTGTCGAGTTTCTGATGCCAGGTTCATTTCAACGACTACGCAGTAGTGGACGTCCGGTTCCAGGCCGGTGATTTGAAGACGTAACGATGGGAACATGCGTCTGAAACAATTTCAAAATTTTAAATATTTTTTAAAAAATGAGTTTTAATGAGCTTTTTGGGGCAGATTTCTCATTTTTGCTGTGAATATGTTGAAATTCATGTCGAAAATATTATTTATACTGTAGAACTCTATTTTTGACTAATTTAGAATTTTATTTTTGTCAAAAATAGAAAGGGCAACAGCAAAAATCAAAGATTCCGTAACTTCTGGTCCGCGAACAAAATAATGCCGGAAAAATAATCGAGAATAAAATAAACGTTACTACTAAAAAAATTCTGTTCTCGGAACTAAAAGAAAACCTAATCATATCATATCTTCATACTCAATTATCATACTTCATTCTTTTTACCCTTAAAATTTTAATCATATCAGATTTGCATGTATCCTTCTAAAGTTCTAACCTCAACGTGTACCATTCCTTTTTTCTGTCACTTCCTTTTTGTATTTTATCTAATTAATTTTTTGTGTATTAGGAATCAAAAAAATTCTCATATTTATAATATTTTTTTTTCGTCCCAAAATGTTAGATGAGTTCTTCAACTAGACACGTCTGATGCTCCAAACATGTTTTTTTTGGGCATTTCTTGTGAAAACATAAGTTTTTTTCCCAAATTTGAACATTTTTGCGACATTTTTTTACACTATTAGAAAGAGGATAAAAAAATTTCATAAAAAAGTTTTTGAACTATTATTCTAGGTAAATTCGTTTCCGAAAAAATTAATTTTGGAAAACGAAAATTCGCTATTAGCAGAATGCTGCGACAAGGGTGGTTATAATTTTATAACTGGTTATTCTGTCATTCAGTTATTTTGTCCGCGAGTTGGTTTGACACTTAAATGAAAAATTTTGCAGCCTAAGAATGTAACTTTAGTATCAAAATGTTAAAATTTAACTCAGTTAAATAACAACTAGGTACCACCACCATTTAAATTTTCAAAAAATCATAATTTTATTTATGTAAATAATTAAATAATTTATATGGATTTTGTTACGGCCACGGCGGTGTATCCCTTGGCTTCGATATGACATCAAAGACACCAAATGTTGTCTGTCTTAAATTTCAGACAAACCATGACACCATTTGTTATAAACAATTCCATAGAATTTTGTTTATCTTATTACAATTTAATGGTGTTATTGTTAGCGTAGGTCAGGAAGTACGTATAAATGACGCGCTTCCAAATCTGCTTTATATTTTTAACATATTCACCCACATTTTTTGATGATTGTAAACAGTAGTTGAAGATGTTGGAGATTTGGTAAGTTAAAAGTGTGTATAAAACATCAGCCGAACACGAAAGTCAGTGCAGTTTACAAGGAATTTAAGTTTATTTCCTGAATATAGTGATATAATAAAGAAACTTTATAAAATAAAAAATCAATTTTGAAACTGACTGCCAATGTTAAGCCACTGATGCCTCTGGATTGGTAGGTTATTAATTCAATTCCTGCAGCTACACGGAGAGAAAATTCCTATGAAAATTACTGTGCTCATACTACAATCGACGTGTAACAGGCGAACATATCCAATTTTTGTACGGTAAAATTGGATATGTTCGCCTGTTACACGTCGATTGTAGTATGAGCACAGTAATTTTTATAGGAATTTTCTCTCTCCGTGTAGTTGTCTTTGTGAGGGTTTTTCTAGATACAGTTTTCCTTCAGAATATCGGCATAATTCGTCTAATACGAAGACGATTGCAGCCTGTACATATCTTTCAAATTCTAGTCCTCCAACCATTTCCCTTGTTCTGTGTCCACCCACATCACAAATATAATGTAATTATAATTTTTTTTTGAATAAAGTATCAAAAGAAATAGACTTATTTTAAAGGACTGTAGTGTCTCTAATATCACAAATTGAAAATAAGCACCCAAATCAGAGTTCTTAAACAAAGTAATTCAAAATTTTATCATGAGTACATAAACATGCAATTTGGGATCTTTAGCAAATTTTGACGTTTTTTTTTCTTAGTTTTCAAAATTCAATATATAAACATCTTAATACAGGTGATAATTTTTTCTCAAGTACAAATTTCCCTGACTTTTCCCGGTTTTTCAGGCTGGTTTTAAGTTTTTGGCGTTATATGATGGAACTATTAAAGAATTTTAAAAAATGATTTATTATTAAAAAGATTTTCCAACACAGAATTCAAATTCTTTTGAGTTGAATTTTCGACAAGGCTAAACCCGGTAAAAGTATAATCAAATCACCATCACCAAGGCCACTGTCAATAATACGCAAAATCTTAAAGAATCCAAATTTTAAAATTTGTTTATTTAATCATTTTAGCAGGGCGGAAGCTAGAATTTTTTAATAATTTTCAATAATTTTTTAAAATAAGCAGTACTATATAAAGTAGTTAATAAAAACAGTTAATACCGAAGCTATCAATGGCGCCCAAAATTCTAGAAAAATCCAAATTTCTTATTTTTTTTGTATCCAGAATACTAAACATTCTCCTACTGATGTGGAAAACAATGAAAGTTTCACTATCCTAGCATTTTTCAGACTTTTTCGTGAATAACTTAAATTTCCTGTCTATTCCCAGTTTTCCCGATTTTCCAGAAAGTGGCCACACTGCCATAGAGATATGACTATTTTCAAAAAAAAACTAAACGATCTTTAAGAAAACAGTTCTACTCTAGTAAGAAATCGTCTCCATTAGTCGCAATGATTTTTGTGATTAACGTCTCTCCAGTGAAAAATATTAATTTCAGTGATAAAAAACAAATTTTTTGAATTTATAAGAAGCAACGATTTAATTAGGATACATCATCAAAACAACCAATTAATTTTTTTAAAATAAACAACTGACACCAATTCACGGACAATTATCCATCGTAATGTAGGATTTGAGAGGAAAAAATGGCATAGCATAAAATAAATGGTATAAATATTTTACTAATTTATGTTAACAGTTGCGTGTGAATTGCTATTAAGAAATAACCGCTGATAAGAATCGAACATTGTTGCATTAAATAGACCATTCTGACGACTTTAATTATAATTGTTATCAACAGCAAGAGACAGTGAAAGAGGAAGGACATGGCAAACAGGGATGACTCCAGCACTCAAATTAAAAGAGGGGGTCTCTTTTTTTAATTGATAAAAAACTGAATGTTGAATTTTTTTGACAAGAAGCCTATAAGAAGAATCTACATTTGCAGTAGAGGTAAAACAATAAAATACCCCTGTCGCAGCATCCTGCATAACATAGCGAATTTCCGTTTATAAAAATTAGTTTTCTCGGAAATTAGTTGACATAGAATAATAGTTTAAAGACCTTTTTTATGTAATTGTTTCCTCTCTTTTAAATGGTGTAAAAAAATTTCGAAAAAATTTTTATTTTTGAATAAGTGAAAATTTTGGCAAAAAACTAATTTTTTTCAAGAACAAAAACCATGTATCTATTATCCAAGGGTTTGGGACTTCCAATGTTTTCACCAAATTTCATAAAAATTGGATACTTTGTTCGAGAGTTATCGCGCGGAAACACACACACACACACATATATATATATATATATATATATATATATATATATATATATATATATATATATATATATATATATATATATATATATATAATTTTAGTGAATATTATTTTCGGTTTCTAGGGACCTCAAAACAAATTTCTGCCATAGTCCCGGGCCCAAGTCGCGTCATGACAGTGGCTGTAATAGCTGAATCTGAATTCCATTCTGGAAATTCGCTAAAAACTGAGAAACCACGATAAAGTTTGAATTTACCTCCGTTCAGGGAGAAGGGTCGTCGTAACGATGGGAATTTTCTCCTTATCGGACCCCCTCTCTCCACCAGAAGAAATAGAGTACACAAAAAAAATATATCTTAAACTATTTTATTCACCAATCTTTTCTGTATAGACGGTATTTGCTTTAAAAAACTAATGTCAGTATTGATTCTAGCAAATTAGACACTTATTCAACTGATTACCCCCTTAAATCTTCCATAGGTTTACCATTAATTTTTAAGGTTTAACGATTCAAACATCTATAAAATTTAATTTTCAATAGCAAACTGTGAAAAAAGTCAATAAAATCAGCGTGATGCATCCACAAAATTATTTTACTAAAATTTTTGAAATGATATTAACTTTTAAAATAGATATTTTTATGGGCACATACATATTTGTATTTGTTCTTGTGAATATAAGTCTGGCGCCAATGGATTAGCAAACGTAACGTAAACAAATTAGAGACAAAACAGAAAGAATTAAGGCTTTCTTCTTATTATCATTTGGCATTTTTCACAGGTATATACACAATATATAAACCTTTTTACAGGTACATATATGAATCCATAATTAATAATTAAAAATTATCTATAATGATTCAAACATTATCAAAAACTAATTAGATATAAATTAAAATTTAACAAAAATTATGAATAATCATTATAGGTAATTATGTAAATATCTGGGTTTCGCCAATACTTCATTATTAGGTTATTCTTTATTAGGAAACATCGAATTTTTTCAGTCTTTATTTGATTGTTACTTATTTATGACTCATAAAATTTTGAGTGACCAAACGTAATTGCTTCTGAGTCGACCAAAAGGTAGTAGGGATGATCGATATTAGAAAAACATCGATGTTGGCATCGATGTTAACATCGATTCAAGAGTATCGATATATGATATAATATATCGAAAGAAAGACATCGATGTTCGAAAACATCGATGTTTATGTAGCAAAATAAACAACCATTATAATCTATTATTTTATTTATTAGAAATTAACATTGCCAGTATTTATTTGGTACACTTTGCAAAAAAAGTCACTTTCTTAGAAATTTCCCTTCTTTTAATCTGTTCCTTTGTTGATACAAATACTGCCCAGCTTTTGAAAAAAGTCTCTCTGAAGCTGTTGAAGTTGGATAAGTGGATCCTGTTGGAAGCTGTTGGATAAGTGGATCCTAGAACTTGCCATAAAAGTAATGGATCTTGTTTTAAATCAGCTACAGGACTTTTTAACTACTGGATAGCATAGAGTAATATGGATGTTTCGATATTATTCTCGTAACATCGATGTGTCGATGTTATCGAGGACATAACATCGATATTTTTCTAGCATCGATGAATATTGATCATCCCTAAGAGGTAGTGAAAGCATCGTTTAAGTAAGAGATCTTTTTCCTTCAAAATCCAAACTTCCACTTGGAATTAATTTTTAGAGTTTCCGGAGTCTGTGTGTCCAAAAACTTTTCAACGTATCTCATGGAGAAAACTCATCCAGATCCCTTTCTGCGCAAAAAGAATCCCAACATATTTTTAAACGAAAGCGAAAGGGTTCATTTTCAACAACTAAACTACATTAAAACAAACGTACAATCAATCATACAGCTTTAAAAAAAAACAATTAACAAAAAAAAGGAATTCTAAAAATCACACATTTGTAAAGAAAAAAAGTCAAATAAAAAGATTGTAATCAGTATGAAATACAAGTATTTAAAAGACAATAATAACTGTCGCCAATATAGTAAGTAAATGAGAGACACAAGTTTGCGACAGTTTGTTTTGAAGAGACAAACAGGAGAAAACTTAAGTGGTTGTTCTGGTTGTTACAATAACACTTGACTTGTAATTTTTTCAACATCCATTAAACATAATAAAATACAGTGTTACAGTAGTGGCCAAAAGCACGTTAACATTGTTTATCAATAGGTACTACTAATACAAACTTTTAATTATGTTTTAGGTACATATGAATTGTTTGATTTGAAAATCGGTTTTCTGTCGAACTGAGACTATATTTTCATATTCCTTAAATTTTTGGACGTACAAAATTTGAATTTTCTTGAACTGAATATTACAGATCGCGACTTCTCTATGCCAACCTCGTATCTGAAAACTCCCAATTTTTGGACACACAAAAATGTATTTAAATTATATATATATATATATATATATATATATATATATATATATATATATATATATATATATATATATATATAGCGTTCATAAAGTTCCGTTTGCAAAATCTCAGTTAATATTGACTTTATCGAAAAATAACCCGGACAAAAGTTTCATGGGAAGAAATGAGGAATCAGTATCATATTTTTTTCCTTTTTATGACCTTCACATGACTTTGGAATATGAAGTATGAATATGGTTTTGGACGTAGAATTTCCCGCTCTTTCCGAATACGAGGTGAAAAATAGGGGTTTACATTTAAAGTTACAAAGTTGACCTCCAAATTTTGGTCAAGATCATGTTCAAGGTCAAATTCGAGGTCATTTTCTAGTTCCTCATTTCTTCCCATGAAACTTTTGTCCGGGTAATTCAATATTAACTGAGATTTTCAGTTGTTCCGGAACTATATGAACGTTCTGTATACTTTATCTATCTTTAAATGGGATGGCTTTTCAAGTACGGCAATAATCATTAGTATTGTTCACAGCATGTTATCGACCTGTCTATGTAATTGTTAAACGAAACCGTCACTCGTAAAACAGGTAACATATTTCAGCACAATTGTAGAGAACACAGGGTGGCATTTGTTGCAAGCAATAAAATAATTTAACTTTTAAAAGTTTATGATCACTAATAACACCCTCTCGAAAAGTCATCCCATTTAAATATGGATAAAGTATATATATATATACATATATATATATATATATATATATATATATATATATATATATATATATATATATATATATATAAATACAGTATTTAATATGTTTTTTGTGTGTCCTAAAACTTGTAGTTTTTGATATACGAGGTTGGGACAGAGAAGTCGCGAAATACGTAGATAAAACTAAAACATGTACAGCTAGTGACATGCTCGACTTCGTTTATGATTTATAACTATGCTATATTTTTGTAAAATACGATACATAATATATTGATTACTGAAATATTAGTAGACCATTCAATAATGTGAATCATTCATATATAATCACCCATCACTGTTTTTTGTAGCTTTCTTTGGAGAGCTTTCACTAATCAGACTGTTTGTTAACAATTACAAAACGCTTTAATGTTTTCGACTTTCGGTTTGGACGCAAGAAACAAAACGCAAACAGTCGTCAGAGAATCAAATTTGCTCTCAAATTATCTGTAACAAGTTGAAGTTTTGTTGAAATCGATATGAGTTTCTGTTTAGTCTGTTTGGTGGAACTTCGACTTAACAACCCCCTCCGACTTTTATGATTTTTCTGTAAAGGTCAATATTGTACATATAATTTAGTTTCGCCGGAAATAATCCTAAGCTATAATAGTTATTTGTGTATTAAGGGCCCAAAATGGTGGTTTGTCGCTCGATTGAGAATGTTGACGCGCGACGCCGCCAGGCGGAGCGCATTAATCTCATGAGAGCGGCAAGTCATTTTGTGCTCGAATTACACACAAAATTTTTTCTACAATCTTATAAATTTTTTTATTTAAAAGATACTTGAAAAAATAATAATGGACGTTAATATTTACTTTAATATTATAATATTTGCAGCTTCAGAAATATCTGGAGGTGTACTTGAGAAATCACTGTCACTATTACATATTTCCATCATATATGTACATATTTTTTTTTTAAATCCTTTATTCTAATTATTTATTAATTATAGTTATTTATTATTTTTAATTGATATTTTGCAGTTATTTTGAAATGTAATAAAATTAATATTTCACTTGATTACGATAAACATAATAATTTTAGAATCTGTTTATTTATTTGTTACCATAGAAAATATAAACAACGCCTACCCGATTTGTAATTAAATATACGTTGAGCGAGCGACAAAGTATTACTTTTCCGCTTTAAAGCGCAAAGTAGAAATTTGTTGCTCGGCAACGAGAGTCTTCGGCAAATAGATACTTTGCGCTCACTTCACAGAGTGCAACAGCGTTCTTTCCACTAAGATTGTAGAAAAAATAAATTATAACACTATATCTACACTTGACTGTTTTAATATTTAATCCATCTACCGTACATTTAAAATAATATCAAACCACAGTCGGTCTTTAACAAAAAAGCGAGACATTAACACAGAGATACCGGTAGTGTTCATTGGACCATACATACGCCATGGTGGTGGTCTATCTCATCACCTCCTTAATGCACCGTCCGTCAGTGCATTACAAACACACGACATGGTGAAAAAAAAAATGGGCAACCACATGTCAAACGTGGTGTTACACCTACCAATCTATCGATTTTATTATCAAATTTTTCGAATTAGCACTTTATATTCAAGAAAGGTTTCTTTTGTTTAAAGAAAGATAAATCAGAATGTGTATTCGAGTCGGTTCTTCCTTCCTACGTGCAGACAGTGCAGGGTAGGCAATGATACTTCAGGGCGCCAAGGTTATATGGAATTGTCAAATGTCCAAACTGATATTACACGAAGAAAATACCCCTGTCGCAGTATCGTACATAACATAGCGAATTTTCGTTTATAAAAATTAATTTTTATCGAAAACCCGCTTATATAGAGAAATGGTTCAAACACGTATCTTATGTGACTTTTTCCGCTCTTTGCCACGGTGTAAACAAAATTCGAAAATTTTTTAAATTTTGCTAAATTTTTGCAAAAAACTTATTTTTTTTTTTTTTGGAGGTTTCGGACATCGAAAGTGTCTGCACGGAGAGAATTCCTATAAAAATTACTGTGTTCATACTACAATCGACGTGTAACAGGCGAACATATCCAATTTTTGTACGGTAAAATTATAAAAATTACAATAATATAACTATAATTTTTATAATTTTACCGTACAAAAATTGGATATGTTCGCTTGTTACACGTCGATTGTAGTATGAGCACAGTAATTTTTATAGGAATTTTCTCTCCGTGATGGTTGAACAACTCAACCAAAACTTGAGAGTTCCAACGTTTTCATGAAATTTTATAAAGAATACGCGGAATTATTTCTAGAGCTATTTACGAAAAACAAAAATTTTACGAAATTTTTAAAAAATATTTTCTAGTGCCGAGGACCTCTAATCTCACTATTAACTGCGGACTTTTTTGCTTTACTAAATTTTATTGCTAATATTTTCGAAAATCACCAACACAACTTAGCCGAATTAATTTTAATTGTGTGTTTCCTGGATCAAATTTTTTTTATTTTAAAGCTCAATATTCAGTAAAAATAGTAAAAGGAACCTTGACTTCATTTTATGAATCCATTTTAATGATACTCCACATGATGAAGTAATTTTGAAAAAAATTTTCATCCCCACTTTTCAATGCGGGAAAGTACCTCTTTTTTACTAAGGATTAATTGAAACCTTTTTCTGTAACATGTATCGCATATACTTACAAAATTTCGTGTTCATTGAGCCAAAGTTGTAGATATTCTGAAAATGTAACGACGGACAGATAGGATGAAATTATAAGGGTTTCGAAACTTTTCTTCGGGACCCTAAAAATGGCCACAGAATAGCAAATTCTGAACTCTATCTATCTATGGGGTTCCTCTATAGTCTATACCAGTGTTTTTCAACCTTTTGCATGACGCGACCCCCTAGTATGGAGTCTGGAAAAATATTTCGCGACCCCCCCTAGCATAGAAAAGTGTTTCGCGACCCCTGCTATTTCTAACTTTTATTTTATTTTATGTTATAAATATCGAATCCGTTCATCATTATTGATTATTTTCAGTTAGGGGTCAATTAAATACGTAACAAAGGACTTTAAACAGGCATATTTTTATATCAGCATCAAAGGATCGTGGAACATCAGGCGAGCAAAGGATGACACTTTTGAATTCTTTGAATTGTGAATTCGCTTTGAATTGTGTTTATTGAATTGACTTGTTGTTTGTTTAGTAGTTGCTCACTGTCTTTTATTGTCTAATATCTAAAATTCTGTACTCATTCTAATTATTGAAAATGGATGAATTTCTGGAAAGACATGCACAACCGTCAACTTCAAGTTCCAATGAGAGTAATGAAACAAAAGCAAAGAAAAAGCGTCTATATGACGACAATTATTTAAAACTCGGATTTACTGTTATTGAAAATAACCCGCAGTTATTTGTTTTGAAATTTTATCAAGCGAAAGTATGAAACCATCACATTAATGTAACCTTTAATTAACCTTTTATTTATTGAATATTATAATATACTAGCCGTGTACCCAGCCGATGGGATTTACCATCAGCAACATCTCAGGATGTCAGTCAGTGTTAAATATTTATTGAAATATTATTTATTTTAATAGCCAAACATATATTTTTATATAATATTTCTGACTTCAAAACAGACGAATTGCTATACAAATTTTCATCCCCTATTTAACCCACTTAGGGAATGAATTTTCAAAAATCCTTTCTTAGTGCTCACCTACATTACATAAGGAACTCCTGCGCAAAATTTCATCCTTCTAAATCCAAAGGTTTAGGCTGTGCGTTGTCTGTCAGTCAGTCAGTCAGTGTTAGAAATTTATTAAGTAGATTGAACTAGAGTGGTTTTATTGTTAAAGTAATTGCGACCCCCCTTAAAAAGGGAGGTCGCGACTCACAGATTGAAAAACACTGGTCTATACCAATAATAATCAGTATTTTTAAAGTTATCAGACTGTCTAGGCAAAAATTAATTATTTCTTTACTTCTCTTCTTTTTCAGTTGAATAGTTTAAGAAGTTCTTGAAACGGCTCATTTTTGACAATTTTTCAACTGTATCAAAACTTGACCAAAATTATTTTCAGTTTTCCTTTTGAGTATTAAAGCTTTTTGTTTGATTTTCTAAAAATTTAGATCGATTACCCAAACAAAGTTCCACTGTCACCTTTCGCTGAACCGAATATCAATAGTTTCAAAATTCAAATACGATACATAATGTCCATTTTTTGACCATTTTATTTACGCAAATTACAAAGAGTACCGCCATGTTATTAATCCTTTACATTCTCTCTCACTTTTTCAATCAGTTTTCGCCATAAGCAGAGAACAAGAACAGGTATAAACAATTTAAATCCGCATTAATTTAAGCGTACTTAACATGAGTGAGAAGTAATCGATACTGTTCCATTTAACAGTTCATCTTAACACAGATTAAGTTTTTCTTTGTGGCTCCAAAAAACAACTGGACCAAACCAGACTATATGTGTAAGTATGTGGCTGAGACATATGCGTTAAATGGGTACAACAGGACCGCTCTCATGTATTTTGTGCAATGTCGGCATTACTGAGTCGTCGGTACTTTTAATTTATTCTTACGGCGCCTTTCGCATGACTAGATTTAAATGAAACGCGTATACCAAATGAACATATAAAGTTAGGAAACGAAGCAAAAAAAAGAAATGAAAGAAGTAAGCAGAAGAAAAATAAACAATTTTAGGAGACTAAACAAACGGAGAAAATATAAAAATAAATTGGAATAATTATTAAATAAACGTTTGTTGCTATAACAAAAGGGTTTCTTGGTGATTGTTACTATGTTCTTCCAAAAATGTAGCATTGAAAATTTAATCTGGTAAGGAAATTTTGATTTTCACTGCTATAGTACCTTATTACCAGCGCCGGATTACCCACAAAGTTGTAATGACATTTTTTCCAGTTATTAAGAGAAAGTTCGAAAAAAACTTCGAAAAGATTTTCTTCTCTTAAGCAAAAGGTAGGGGTGGCATTTTTCCTGGTGGCCTAGAGCGACACTTAGGGTAAAGCTGACCCTGCTTATTACTAGCAATTTCTTACAATTTTTGTAAAATTAAATACCCCTGTCCGCAGCATCCAGCATAACATAGCGAATTTCCATTTACAAAAAGTACGTTTTTCTCGGTAACTAGTTGATATAGAGTAATTGTAAATAAAAAAAACCTTCTTTATGTGATTTTTCCGCCTCATTCCGCCAAATTTTTTTCACGAAAAATGTCCAAAACCCCGTAAACGTTTTCACGAAATTTCTTAAAAATAAGATGTTTCGTTCTTGAGCTATCGTGCGAACACTTAGTAAACATATATATAAATGTGTCCGCACGATAACTCAAGAACGAAACATCTTATTTTTAAGAAATTTCGTGAAAACGTTTACGGGGTTTTGGACATTTTTCGTGAAAAAAATTTGGCGGAATGAGGCGGAAAAATCACATAAAGAAGGTTTTTTTTTAATTACAATTACTCTATATCAACTAGTTTCCGAGAAAAACGTACTTTTGTAAATGGAAATTCGCTATGTTATGCAGGATGCTGCGACAGGGGTATTTTTTATTTACAATTACTCTATATCAACTAGTTTCCAAGAAAAGCGTACTTTTGTAAATGGAAAATTCGCTATGTTATGCAGGATGCTGCGACAGGGGTATTTTATGTAATTTTTTCTTCTCTTTTAAGTGGTTGTAAAAAAATTTCGCAAAAATTTTTTGAATAAGTGGAAATTTGGCAAAAAACTAATTTTTGCTAGAACAAAAACCATGGTTCCTGGCATCCGACGTGTCTGGCTGACGAACTCATCCAAGGGTTTGGGACTTCCAATGTTCTCACCAAGTTTCGTAAAAATTGGATAATTCGTTCGAGAGTTATCGTGCGGAGATTATATATAATATATATATATATATATATATATATATATAATATATATATATATATATAAATACATATATATATATATATATATATATATATATATATTATATATATATATATATATATAAAGGCTATTGGCGGATAAGCATGAGTAGAATTGCCCCCGCACGAATTGTGTTGGTTTTTTTTCTGCTAACTGCTTTCGATATAAGATTACAATTTACTGAGTTTCAACCCTTAAAAACTCACCCCTTTGGGGGTAAAAAATTATTTTTTGAAATCATAAAAAATTTATAACTTTTTAGTGGCTTGACGGATTTGGCTGGAATTTTTATGTTTTAGATACCTCTATAGTGTACCTCAGAAAAAAGTATCAACTTAAAAAAAAAATTATAACCCCCCCCCCCCCCCAAAAAAAAAAAAAAAATTGTTTAATTTTTCAATATTTGTTTCATCAACTTGTAGCTTTGGTACAATCACCAAAAATTTTTTTCACCAAAGTGTTTGGCTGATTGCGGAATTTGAAGATTTGAGTCGACCATTTTTTTTTTTTCAAAAACTAAGCAATCACAAATGTTTTTAATGAACATATTCAAAATGTGTAAACGATTTCCAATCGATTGAGTACCCGGAAGCCTATGCCTATCTCCAAGAAATATTCTCGGACATTCAATTTTTTTAACTATGATGCACCCGGAAAAAAATTCTGGAAAAATTATATGTTCTATTAATCATAGTGAGGAGCCTGTAGAATATTTTGGTAATTGTACAACGAACATAACTTCGAAAAAAAAAATCTTTTTGGACATTTTATTTTTTTTTTAACTATGACGCACCCGGAGAAAAAATCTGAAAAAAATTATATGTTATATCGGTCATAGTAGGAAGCCTGCAAAAAAATTTTGGTGATTGTACTATAGCTACAAGGTGATGAAAAAAAATATTGAAAAATTAAACAATTTTTTTTTTTTGGGGGGGGGGGTGTTATAACTTTTTTTGAAGCTGATAATTTTTTCTGAGGTACACTATAGAGGTATCTAAAACATATAAAAATTCAGCCAAATCCGTCAAGCCACTAAAAAGTTATAAATTTTTTGTGATTTTCAAAAAATAAATTTTTACCCCCCAAAGGGTGAGTTTTTAAGGGTTGAATCTCAGTAAATTGTAATCTTATATCGAAAGCAGTTAGCAGAAAAAAAACCAACACAATTCGTGCGGGGGCATTTCTACCCATGCTTATCCGCCAATAGCTTTGAGTGAATATTATTTGGTTTAAGTCGCGTCATGACAGTGGTTGTAATAGCTGAATTCCATTCCTGGACGACTTTCAAGTTTTCAAAAATTTTTGAAGAAGTGGAAATTTTGGCAAAAACTAATATTTTTCAAGAACAAAACCAATGTTCCTGGCATCCGACGTGTCTGGCTGACAAACTCACCCAAGGGTTTGGGACTTCCAATGTTTTCACCAAGTTTCGTAAAAATTGGATACTTCCTTCGAGAGTTATCGCGCGGACACACACACACACACACACACACACACACATATATATATATATATATATATATATATATATATATATATACATATAAATTTTAGTGACTATTATTTTCGGTTTCTAGGGACCTCAAAACAAATTTCTGTCATAGTCCCGGGCTCAGGTCATGCCCCCCGCGTCATGACAGTGGCTGTAATAGCTGAATTCCATTCTGGAAATTTTATCATATATTTATGTTAACTTTCAAAATAATCGCCTGTATATGTTAAATAATAGCTGAATTCCATTCTGGAAATTCGCTAAAATTTAAGACTTGTTTACATAAAAATCTTTGTTTACTTTAAAAATTTTCTCACGTAGACTGTATATGTATATACAACACACACAAACCGTACGCATAATGGTAGTACGGATAATGAAATGGTCTTGTACCCTTATACATATATCACAATAAAATTATGTGATCGTGTCAAAAAGGATATCGTATACATATAATATATGTTATATACAAAATATCCATATTGTGTGGAATATGTATCTACTTAGTTAGAATGTGAAAAAATTCACACTTTATACGATAAAATAATCACATTCTAAACAACAAGGTTTTTCTCGGAAACTAGTTGACATAGAAAAAAAGTTTAAAGACCTTTTTTATGTAATTTTTTCTTCTCTTTTAAATGGTGTAAAAAAATTTCGCAAAAATTTTTGAATAAGTGGAAATTTTGGCAAAAAACTAATTTTTTGCAAGAACAAAAACCATGTTCCTGGCATCCGACGTGTCTGGCTGAAGAACTCATCCAAGATTTTTCGACTTCCAACGTTCTCACCAAATTTCGTAAACCTAGGACATTTCGTTCGAGAGTTATCGTGCGGACACATATATATATATATATATATATACATATATATATATATATATAAATTTTAGTGAATATTATTTTCGGTTCCTAGGGACCTCAAAACAAATTTCTGCCATGGTCCCGAGTTCAGGTCGCGTCATGACAGTGGCTGTAATAGCTGAATTCCATTCTGGAAATTCGCTAAAATGCAAAATTCGTCAAAAACTAATAGACCGGGAGATAGTAACGGAAAACCTTCTCCGATTTTCACACTTATGCCTCGGGGAGTATTGAAAGATATGAAAATTATAAGAAATTTGATACGATTTTCGCACTTATGCCAATTGAAAGTTAAAAAGTTATCACAATGAAACGCTTATTAAAGAAATTGGCATAAATCGCCGGCATGGCTAACATAAGTGTGGTTACGCGATGGAAAAAATCATGATTGGTACGCGTAACCGGAGGAGATTTTCTGTTATTATCTCCCGGTCTATAATTCTATAATGACTTTTGATGTTCTGATGGTGAAATTTAATCCCAAATTACTAAAATTTTGTTGCTAAATTCCTAGGAAATCGTTAAAAAATTAAAATGCACCTTTATGACGTCATCACGTAGACTAAATTGTTACAAAAAGTTCGTTCTTTTCATTTTGGATAAAATTAAAAGGGTGGCACTAACTAAAAATTAATTTCCGAACAGAATTTCAACGTTTTATCGGTACAGAAGAACTATCTTTTCTCAAACGCTTTAAAATTGCAAAAGTTCTGAATACAGTTTGGGTACGGAAATACTTTTATTTATAGCTTATATTATGGTAGTTGCAAAATGATATCTGCAAAGCTGGACTACTTTGATAAAATAATTTTTTGCCAATACCTTTACACAAAAAATATTATACGTTATATAAATATAAAACTGTATTGTTTATAAAATTTTTATCGGACCCACATTTCCAGAGATAATTTAAAAATTAATTTTGACATTTTTTTCAAAAACCCAGGCCTAAAAATTCGGTTTCACACTCACACTCACCACAGCCGTTACTACGATATTTTAAGGAAAAATCGTCGCCGATCGAAAATGAACCTACCTACTAGTGATGAGCAAATGCAAGACCAAGACCAAGACTTAGCAGTCTTGGTCTTGTTCTTGCATTAAGAATCTTGGTCTTGGTCTTGCTAGAGCAGTTTGAGTCTTGCTCTTGGTCTTGCAAAATGCAGTCTTGGTCTTGGTATTGCTAAAAATCTTGCAATATCTTGCATTTTCTTATTAGCGAATTTTTTCCTTCTAAAATCAGAATTTTCTCTCTTTACTGTGTTAATTATACTTTCAAACTATTTATATAGTTTAGCAAGAGTCTTGCTTTTTTCTTTCTTTTGTATTGGTCTTGCTCACTTGAGTCTTGGTATTGATCTTGCAGCCATACTTATAGTCTTGGTCTTAGTCTTGCTCTTGGTATACATAGTCTTGGTCTTGCAAAAAATGCAAGAGCAAGACAAGAATGCAAGACCAAGACTAATTTTGCTCATCACTACTACCTACATATTTTGATGTAAAAAATAAAAAATTCACCTCAGAATTACTAAAATTCTACCAATAAATCCATAGGAAGTTAAATAAATTTAAACAATCTTTCCAAAAAAAAAAAAAAAAAATAATAAAAAAATAAAATTAAATATCTCTGTGGCAGCTATGACAGTGAATTTCCCGTTTACAAAAATTAATTTTTCTCGGAAACTAGTTTACCTAGAATAATAGTTCAAAAACTTTTTCTATGTAATTTATTCTTCTCTTTCTAGTGGTGTAAAAAATGTCGCAAAAACTTTTAAACTTGGGGAAATTTTGGCGAAAAACCTTTTTTTTTAAGAAAATGAACCGGCATGAAACGTGTCTGGCTGAAGAACCAAGATTTTTGGACCTCCAACGTTTCCACCAAAGTTTGTAAAAACAGGATATTTCGTTCGAAAGTTATCGCGCGGACTAGCTGAATTTTTAATTCGAAAATTCTCTAAAAGAAAACAAAATGCTTCACTTACCTTCCACATTTAGTGATTATCATTTCTGTACCAATTTCATAAAATTTCTCCCATAACAGCGAATTTTGTAATTTGACTTGACAATTTGTTAACGCATCGAAATTATTATTTGACGGATGATACATTTGTGAATTATGTTGTTGGTGTAGGCGCTGCGTACCCTGCGTACTGTATGATTGTATATTACGCGTCGCTACCGCGGTTGTTGCCGCTAAATCACTGGTATTATTTATTGTAGCGGACGCGGGCGGTACACGAGACATCACTAGAAAAGAACAAAAAATACGATATAGGTAATTATTTTATTAATGTGAATAATATTAATTTTGAAGATCTTTCTTATTATAAGATCACTTGTTGATTACATAACAATTATTAAACCATGATTGACAATAATATAATTGCATTGATAGATATTGATGATTCAAGTATATTAACGGAAAAACTGCAAGTTTACATTGCAAAATAATTATGTACAGTTGTGGGTAAAATAATTGTAGTACCTATAATTTGTATTTTAAATTATTATAACCAAATAAGGCCGGTCGCACACTGGATACGATTACGTACAAAATTCAGTTGTACGTATACATACGAGTACGTACGATCGTTTCTGACAGATGCTGTATTATGAGAGCTCGCACACTGTATAGGATTCAGTCGTATGTATACATACGTACAGTTACGACATCCGACACAATTCAATTTTGTTTGAATTTATTTACGTTTACGTACGATTAAATTACATCAAATCTGTCATCGCATGATGAAATTCACCAAATTCATCTCTTTTTGCATGTAATTCGTTTACCCACTCGGTTCTACGATAA
Source organism: Brachynemurus nebulosus (assembly GCA_035578155.1). NCBI lineage: Eukaryota > Metazoa > Arthropoda > Insecta > Neuroptera > Myrmeleontidae > Brachynemurus > Brachynemurus nebulosus. Next base: position 1,370,617 of record JAPWDM010000019.1, on the reverse strand, counting down.
CAACGACGGCGTAGTTGACGTGTTAGAAGACAATTTTCTAAAAGATATCGATCATGACGAATGAATGTTATCAGAGAACTGCCAATAATTAACTGATAGTGTCGGACAAACACGTAACCAGTGTGCGAGCTCAATTCGTACGACAAAAGTCGTATAAATACGTACGTACAAAATCGTATCCAATGTGCGACCAGCCTTATACTTTATAATGCAAAAATATTGGTTAAAACTTGTTAATAATTTCAGTTAAGGAAATAAACAAATATGTCAATTAAAATAATCAAAACATTCGACAAACAGTCAAAAATGAATTCAAAAGATGGAATCAAGTTGAAATAGAAAAACAGAAAAACAATAAATGAATATCCTTTTCCCTTGGATTGAAATGATCACGTTCTTAGTTTTGAAGGTGCTACTTAATGTAATAGAAAATATCGTGGACTGTGAAATTCATGTAATCAAATCATAAAATGTAGTTAGAGGCATCAAATATTTCTGTTCAACTTCTTACTACACGTATGGCTTCAATTGTATAACAGCCGTTATATTATATTTCGTTTTATTTTGTTCATCCTACACTACTCTTCAACTATAAAAACAAATCTAATGACACCTCATTTAATAAAATTCATTCAACCGTTTGAATGCTACGGGGGAATCCCATATACACATACAACCATACAGGGCCGGTTCTAGGGGGGGCAGCGGGGGCACGTGGCCCCCCTGGATGATTTTAGGGGCGCCAAAAATGTAATTTGAGGGGCGCGAAAACGGTGAAATTTTTTTTGGGCGGGGAAAATTTTTGAAGTGAGGAGCAAAATTTATGATAGGATCAATGGCCCTGGAGCAAGCGATGAGCAAAAAAAAAAAAAAACAAAAAAAACGTGAATAGTAACAATTTATGATAGGGTTAAAGTGAATTTATAAGTAGGTGATGACCAAAAAAAAATTTTTTTGCTGCGAGGGGCGCCAACAGGAAAATTTGCCCCCCCTCCTTATAACTCTAGGTCCGGCCCTGCAACCATACATACATAAGTATCGCAAAAAGTACAACCGTGTTTTTTCCGCGTTTGGTGTTGTGCAGTAGGATTAAAAAGACTGTATTAACACTTTCAGTCCCATGGCTTCGGCATCCGAAATCAAACAAAACATCCTCAGAGGCCAACCGCGATCAATATTTAGAATAATAAACAAAACACTTAAAAATATTTACATATAAAAAAGATTTTATATTATTCTTATAAAAATAATTTATTATGTACTATGTACCGGACACTTTTAATTTTTTGTACATATAAATATACATAATAGTTTTATGATCAAAATATTTAGGCTTCTTTATGCAATAATATTTTTATCCACATATGTATGTATGTGTGTTGTATGCTTGTATGCATATGTGCGACCTGCATAAGTAACACATAAATACATGTTGAATCATCAGTGTTTTGCGGAATCATTTTATGTACTTGTTTACATAAAATTTGCTTAAAAATATTGTCGGCTTCCGGGGTAGTTTACTGTAAAAGTGCTAAGGTGAGTTTAAATTGCCGCGTCTCTCGCGCCTTTTGTAACCCTAGGGCCACACTAACGGTTAATGCCGTTAATTATCGCATTAATCGACATTAAATGCAGGTGTGACCAGAACTTAACGCGTTAATTTATTAACGTCATTAATAATGACGTTAGGCATTAGGTGATAACTCCCGTCGCGGTCTTTTTGGTACATCAAAGGATTTTAGCGCGTTATTTATGGCGTTAAAATTGGTGGCTACACATGCCTGGACAGTCTACCACATCATTCTACGCTGGATGCATACATATGTACGATATGTATCATATGTACATAATATGCCTATTTATGTATTTCCAGGCAAGAAGAACAATCATGTTTATGTTGCATGTTTATGTACTTATGCAGTACGGTATATCATCGATATCATCATTTAAGTAAAAGCGTTCATACCATTGTTTTAAATTTAAAATAAAAATTATTTAAAATTTTCCTCTTTTTAAATTAACAGTATTTAAAATTAAGATTTATATTAATTAAAAATAAAAATGGTATCCATTTTTGTTTTAGCACGATAATTATCGAGATAATACGTTAAATGCTATAGTGTAGCCGCTCAATTTACGCGTAGTTTAAGTTGTTATATTAGCGCCATAATTATTGCGTTTATAGAAATTAGACATTACGTTAGACGTTAACATTAGTGTGGCCCTAGCATAACGCGCATTGTATATTTGGGTCATTTTGAAAGATTCATTTGTAGTCAATTCATACTCATTAGAACAATCCAAATTGAACTAATTTTGTAATTTACATAAAACAACATTCAATTTACAATAATTTTTAATCAAATTTAACTAACGCAAACTTCACTAAACGCAACGTTGACAGCGTTTGCTTTGCATGCGTATAAATATTGAATACGGTGGAAAACGGTTATATTTTGTAACGCTTTTCACAAACTGTTTTTAAAAAACGAATAAATAATTTCCAATTTTTTTCATAAATTAAGTTTTTTACTTTACCCAAATTCTGTTATTATTATTTTTTGTTTTTTGCAATTTTTATTTTTAAAACTACGTTATTTTGCACACCTTTTATTTTTATTTGACCGTTACAATAACAATGTGAACTGTTAAGACAAGTTGTGATGAAAAAATACGACAGTTAAAGAAATATTTTGCAAATATAAAAAACACTAGGTGACTGTGAAATGGAAAACTTACCGGTATTTCCACGATGAAAATACGTTAAACAATTCACATCACACTTTGATTGCTCCATGTCTTTAAAAAAAAATAAATACAAACTCACAAAAATAAATCAAAATTAAACAACACTAAACATTAAAATTGCGAACAATTAAACATAATTTTTTATCACGCAACTTAAACTTAATTTAACATTGTGTTAAACATTAAACGTGGTCGATTGTAAGTGACAAATTTAAATATTTTTACATCTTATTTACACATTTCCGTATGTCCAACCCTAAACTGTAAATCACGGCTGACGATTGGCTAGTACAAGAACTCTGAGTCACATGTGAACATAGTGGTGGTGGGTCGTTGTTTAACCAAAGAACCAAACATTAACAACAATATGCTTGTTAAACGAATTGTTTTAAATATTTTTTTGAAATTGTTGATATAGGTAGCGCCCGATGAGATAGAATAGCTGGAAAGATCGTTATCAATGTGCGAAAGTTGTCCCAAAAATACATAAATATTATTTTTTGTTTGATATTTACATAATATGTTTGTAAGGTTACATAATGTTTAGAAGCTTTTTGCTTATAAAAGATGGATTAGCTTGAAACGAATCAAAAAAAGTTAAAAAATGGTGCTTTTTGGAAAGGAGCACAGTGCAAGTCGTATTTGCGCAAATAGTGTTCTTTTTCGTGATAAGGGTGAAGGACAAGTCAGCAATTTTGAATTTGTGTTTCAATCAGGGGCGTAGCTACCGCCGTATCAGCCGTATCAATGATACGGGGCCCCCGGGTTACAGAGGCCCCTAACGTGTGTAAGCAAAAATTAGTAAAATGTTATCCACAATGTCACTTAATCTCGTGCTTCCGGGAAAAAAACATAAAAAAAACTGTCATACGTGCCTATAATAGAGTTTTCACTTCAGAAATGACAAGAGTCAAAAAAGCAATCTCTTTTTTTCCCGGGTTAAGCGTGTGCCCAAAAGTTGGCAACATGGGTAACTTAAAAAATGAGACTTCGATGGGGCAGGAACGGCTATCAGACTTGCCACTATTGTCTACAGAGGCAGAAATTTTAGAAAAACTGAAACCGTCTTCAGCTGTAGATGATTTAATAAATCAATTTGCCGAAAAAAAATTAACACAAGTTAAATATACACAAGAAAAATGTATATTTAATTTGAATTGTTTGGCTAACTCAATTTCTAGCAGGAAGCGATAACTTATAATCAATAAATATTTACTTTAATTTGATGCAAGCATTTTTGTTTCTTTTGTAAGAAATCTTTTCCCTTCATTTGGGCCTCCCAACTAATTTTGATACAGGGCCTCTCCAAGGCATGTTACGCCACTGATTTCAATAAACTTTTCTTTGAACCCCTATGCGACATCCTCGAAAAGAAAAATTTTCTCAATCTTAGCTTACCCACGAAATTGAAAATAGTTTTAAAGAAAATCGCTTTTGTAATAGACGGACGGACACCAAAGTGATTCCATAAGTGTTGCCAATTTTGGTACGGAACGCTACCAAGAGTCGCAAAGTATAGAATTTATCCGTTAACTTTAGTCTCAATCACTAAAAACTGGTTAAGTTTTGACCAGTGATAAAATCAGTGGCGATTTTAGCGGGTAGGCAAGGTAGGCACGAGCCTACCCAAAAATGTTGAAGGAACGAAAAAAGCAAGAAGGAAATGTCTAGGGTCCCAAAGTGGATTAATCCGCTCTGTCGACACTTTATGTCAAATGTTTATAAACAATTTTTTAACCCTGAGTAGATTTCTTTTAGCCTGGAATCATTTCCACCGTTAATTAGAATACCAATAGGTCGTGTAATTTTATATGTCGTTTTCCGACCACTTGGTCGACCATATAATTCAGACAAATGTTACTTTTTTAAGCATTCGACAAATGTTTAAAAGCAATTCTTTAACTCTGAATAGATTTCCTGTAGCTTGAAATCATTTTCGTCATTATCTGGAATAATATTAGGTTGTGAAATATGAAATGTCGTTTTCCGACCACTTGGCCGACCATCTCATTCACCGACCGTAACCATCGACACTTTAAGCATCAGACAATAATGTTTTAAAGCAGTTCTTTAATTTTAAATATAATTCTTGTAGTCGGAGTCCGGAATTATTTTTACCATTATCTGTAATATTATTATTAGGTCCAGGATCGGATTATCACCTGGGCAAATTAGACAAATAGTTAGGACCCGATATTTTGAAGGGTTTGGTCAAACTATCTATTTTGAATACTTATTTGAATCAATATATATGTAGATATATCTATTTTGAATATATGTTTTAGTTTCTCACATTATTTAGTTTTAATTTATTTATTGTTTTATAATTTGTGTACTATACATATACACATTTTGTAAGGGCGGGAGGGGGTCTGATAACAAAAAAATATCTAGGGCCCCAAAGTGGGTTAATCCGTCCCTGGTTATACACACTTTTTACTCGTTGTACGCAACTTGAAATAGAATCATATATCTTACTCTTTTTCGATAATAAAATTCGCCTATACGTAAAAAGAGTAAGGCATATGATTCTGTTTCTATTTTTGAGTTGCTTACAACGAGTAAAAAGTGTATAGGCTCTCGTAAGTAATATGTGATTACCTGAATTTGGCTTATAAATGTTGCTAAAAACTACATTCTGTTCAGTTTAAAATTAAAAAACGCCGTGAGCAGCGGAGCCCCATCACGGAAGTCGAATTTTTACTTTCATCTTCGGTATTGAATGTCTACAAGCGAAATGTAATTGAAAGTCCACAAGCGGTTTGTCATTTTGGTGGCTTCAAAACTGATGATGAGGGTCCAGTTGATCGGGGTTTTAAAAAAAGGTTTTAAGTTTTTAAGGGTTGAATCTTAGTAAATTTCAATTTTGTGCCGATAACAGTTAGCAGGGAAAAAGCCAACACAATTCGTACGAGGGCATTCCTACCCATGCTTATCCGCCAATTGCCTTTGTGCTTTATTTTTAAATATTAAAAAAAGGGACTTAAATAGTAAACTGGAAGGCCATTATGAAGATATTTTTTCTTTCCAAAAAAATCCAAAATTTCTATTTTATAAATAATAAAAATCCAAAATTCCTAATTTATAAATAAACAGTGACTTTAATAACATTTTTAAATTACTTAATATGTATGTATTTCATTTGTCACAAAAGTAAGTTCCCTTTTTTTTAAATTTTTTAAAATTACTATTCGCCTACTTGTATTTAGAATAAAAATAATGCATTTAAAACACATTTAACAATAGCATTCAATTCCGATGTAAAAATGGGAGAAGTGGGGGGAAAAGTAATGTGGACTCCCTAAAAGGTACTAGCTGGGTACTAACTGAATACACGTACAAAATTTCAGCCCTCTAGGTTTCCTTAGAGAGTCTCTAGACGTGTTAGAAAACAAGCAAAAAAATTAAGGAAATATTGGTGTAAAAATCGTGGGGGTAAGGGTTAAAAGTTGAAACCTCCAAAAAACAGTGTCTGGCTATTAGCTTAACCTGTACACAAAATTTCAGCCCTCTAGGTTTATTTGGGGAGATTTTGACCCGAACGAAACTGTTAAAAAACAAGAAAAATCATGTTCTTTTTGGTATAAAAATGGTGGGGGTAGAGGTTAAAAGTCGAGACCCCCAAAAGGCACGCCCTTGATACTAACTCAATCCGAATACAAAATTTCAGCCCTCTAGGTTTATTTGGGTGACCTGTGCGAGTGGTACAAACTTCGAAAACGTCGAAAAAGCATGAAATTGTAGCTTAAAAATGAGGGGGGTGGGGATAAAATATTAAAACCTTCAAAAAGCACAACCTAGGTACGAACTTTATCAATACACCAAATTTCAATCCTCTACGTTAATTCTGGGGGGCTGGGGGCCTGTTAGATCCAGCTAAAATCGTTTTTTCCCCCTGTACTCCCTCCAAATCATCTTAGGAAGCTGAATTTTGGATATGTTGTAGAAAATTCACCGAAACATTATTTCCAACCAGTTTGGAAAAGTTTTATTGTTTCACCGCCCCCACCACCCCCTTAAAAGTTGGGTCGGATCAAAAATTTTCCCAAAATTTGACCCCACTTTAATAGTATGAGGTGCCTCGAAAATGAGCCCCACTTACCAAATTTTATCTTTTAACTTCCATAGGGGGGCCCTACACAAATTAAAAGGTGGCGGGAATATATATATATATATATATATATATATATATATATATATATATATATATATATATATATATATCAGACATTTTTTTTTCTACATATTCGTGTTTTACGGGTCCGAAAATGGATAGCGCCCCTACTCTCGCCTCTCGCCGTTCTTGTCGTATAGACTTTATAAGTCTAATAAAAATTCGGGCCTACCCAAAATAAAAATCTAAGAATCGCCCATGGATAAAATACGGCTTAACTGAAATTTCTGTTCTAGTTTGTCAAATTTTTTCGAAGTCAATTTGTTTCGAACAGTTTCGAAGTCAATTTGATTCAAAACTAAACAACAAGTAGAATTTTTCGGAAGGGTGCCCTTAAGACCTTAATAAAGGATACGAACTAAGAATCCCTTTGTTGTGCCACTTTTTTTCCACATTTAGAAATATGTACCTATTCACTTCAGTCCTTCCTTCGGTCAGTTTATAATTTTTATTTTTCAGAGTCAAAAAAATGTATTTGTGTTACGTAATTGGTAAATCAAAGAAAAACATGACTTATTTAAAACACCATTTGAATTCTTGCCAATCAATGTAGATTGAAAATAGCGTGAAAACAGGTTATTACAGGATGAGGTGCTTTATGATTTTTTGTGAACACGTTGACGGTCATAATCTGTAATGATAAAACGTCTAACTGGTACACTATTTTTACAACTAATACACTTTATATGGATTTGTTGACGTGATATAGCGTTGTATCACAGTTTTTGTGTGGTTTCACTTGACATCGTACGGTGTTCATGACCATCAACATATTCAACATGTTAAGTAATTATGTACCTATTACCTAATTAACATTTTGTTATCAAACTTCAAAAATTTCAAAGGTACTGGTAGGTATTAGTAACTTTTATTACACTTACGATAAACAAAAAATTGTTGTAGGTACATAATATTATAAATTTATAAATAAATATTCAAATTAAACATTGGTTTCTTGTTAATTAATTACGTATATAATTTCCTACAAAATTAGTTATAAATAAAGATAATTAGGTGACATTAACAGTGTTAACAGTTTGTTTTTGTCAATTGTTTAGTGCGACTAATTACTTAAAACAAATTAAAATAATTTTTTGTTACTCATGCGGGAGAAGTACGAACTTGGCGCACACATTTCTGTACGCAAAATAGTTGTTTGCCCACTGTACTCTTCCCACATCCTTTTTTGCGTGCGGAAAGTAACTTTCCACACGCAAATTGACAATAAAACACGCAAAATTTAATCAAAACACGCAAAGCCGCCTTTTGATTTTTCATTTAATAAATATTTCGTAATTATTTCTATAGAAACCACCAACAAAATAATTTCAACAATATTTAATTCAGAAAAAAAAAATATGTGAAATTCGTAATAAAAAATAGTATGTGCAACTCGTGCGGGATTGTCGATTGCCCACTCACTACGTTCGTGCGCTCAACTTCGCTTCGTGGGCAATCGACAATTTCCCGCACTTATTGCACAATATACTATAATACTTACTATAGTTGAAAAAATATTCCCAGACACTTTTGTAGGTTTCCTTCTTTTTTGTTCTTGTCGTACACTTTTCAACACTACACCAGTGTCCTTAATCAGTGGTTTTTATTTAGTTTTTTTAAATATTTGACATAATATTTCATCTTCACAAAAATTTTGTGAAGATGAAATATTAAGATGAAGATGAAATCTTGAAAATTTTATAAATTTTATAGTGAGGAAAACCCAAAATATTTAATTTTTATTAAAAATTTCGTTCTCATACAGGGCCCCCCATAGCCCCTCAGTTACTCCGCGCCACTACAGTGAGTAACACGTATTATTTATTAACTAATAACCTGTAGCCTTTTTACAGAATTTTAAAGAATTTGAGCTATGATTTCCCTAAAAAAATTTTTAAAAACCCACTCTTAGGAGTGTTTTACCCCTTAAAAATTAAGTGACCCCAATGAAAAAAATTCTATAGTAATGTAACCTCAGTCTAAATCTTTTGACCACTTTTTATCAAAATTGCTTAAGGTCTAGTATGGGAAAAATACCAAAATATGATTTTTTAGGAAATTTTTGAAGGGGTGTTTTACCCCCTAAAGATGGGATTGGGCACGTATAATTAAAATATGTTTGTTACTTTGTCAAGTACTACAATATATCTTAAAATGAACAAAATCGCAGGGGTACACTTCCGTAACATTCCTTGTAAGTGGGCCACTTAGTGATCCACGGGTCATAAGTGGCCGAGGTTTGCTCTACCTTATTCCAAAATGTAACTTCTTCTTCTAAGCCGGCTTAATATTTCCCCGTGAAATTGCAACATACATCTAGCGGCGAAAAAACCCGGTCCGGTCAGCACGGACGCCCCCACGTCCGTAAAAATTTAAAACGTATTATCAGAGCATCAGAGGCTTAACTGCAAATTCTGCCCCCTGGAGCGTTTTAGACTCAAGTGACCCCCCTTTGAAAAGTCAATTTTTTCTCCCCAAACATTAGTAGGTAGCAAAAGAAAAGAAAAAGTATCAATTTCTCATTTTCTCCAAAAACTAGCGGTGAAAAGAAAAAAAAACATTCTGTTCTCCCTCTTTTCTGGTGAATGTCTTAGGAATTACGAACTATACGAACTACCAAAAAATTACTTCCACTTCTTGCGCCCTTTTTCGTCATGTGCCCTGGAACAACTGCTCCATTTTAAGACCAAACCATCCACAATCGCGTTCACGTAAACGTAAAATGTGGAACTAACATTATTTTTAATTTTTATTAGTGATGGGAATAATCGAATGATTTCAATAATCGATTATTTTTAATCGAGTGATTTTAATAATCGATTAATGATTCGATTATTTTTGTTGATTATTTTCATTCAATTATTTTTATCGATTATTTTCATTCGATGATTTTTGTCGATTATTTTCATTCGATTATTTTTATCGACTATGTTTCATTCGATTAATATGATCAATTTTTCTTTCGATTATTTCTAACAATTATTTATCGATTATTTTTATCGGTTATATTATTCAGTTATTGAGATGAGTTATTGAAAATTAAATTTAAATTTTGTAATTTTTAGGAATCCTTTTATTGTTATTTTTATTTTCAAATTCAAACTTATACCTAATACAAAATTATATTTACTTGTTAGAACCATACAACCATAATAATCCACCTTTCAGTTCTTTTGTTTTTAGGTGGTTTATCATATATTATTATCTTCAAAAATCTCTTTTTTATAATATTAATGTCGATTAGAGATTAAACCAGTACTAATTACAGTATTATCAGTTTTTCCATTTTAATAGTCGGCACCTTAACACGTTGATGGTCAGAATCTATAATGACGAAACACCCCACTAGCACAGTATTCTGACAACTGATACACTTTATATATAGAATTGTTGACGCAGTGCAGCGTTATGTCATAGTTCATTAGGTTTTAATGACGGTGCACATACAGCGCTCATGACCGTTAACGTATCAATAAGGAAGCAATCCTGCTGGGTTGTGCTATTCGTCTTATGCAAAACATCGCCAATCATAATTATCATAAAAACTTTTTTTTTATTTAAACTGTTGTCTGTTTTCAATGGATACGACAACCCACTAAATAATTATTACCTGATATTTTATAGGATCAGTTAAAAGAATCGAATTTTTTTATCTGGAGATATGTATTTTTAAAACTGTTTGAAAAATAATCGAATGATTTTTTGATATCTCCAGATATTTTTTTAAAATCATTCGAATGAAAAATAATCGAATGATTTTATTATATCTGGAGATATTTTAATAATCGACTGATCGATTATTTTTCATTCGATTATGCCCATCACTAATTTTGATACCTTTCTTTTCCACTGTAGATACAGGCCCGGACAAAGTTTAATTTTTATCTTCTGGTAACAATATGTCTCCTAGTTTTATTGCAATATAAAAACTTTAATCAATAGAAACTTGAATATTTTTCAAATAATTTATAACTTTATTAAGTTTCAATACAATTATTTTTAAAATTTTTCAGAATTACCTTTATACAAAAATTTTACGATTTACGCAAAAGGGAAATTTCAAGTGATCTATATTAAATATTACAATTACGGTTAAAAATATTAAATGCACAAAAAGATCTATGTAGTTAAACCCTTGACAATATGAAATCGCTACAGGTGGGCACTCAGTAGGGGCGAGACAACGAAAAGGATCAAAGTTTATTTACTTTATTATGTTTATTGAAAGAATATATTACACTTTTAACAAGTAACAATAGAGGTACTTGAGATTTTATAATAGGTGACCAGTATTAAATTTTATTATTGTTATTATTCTCTTTTAAATAGAAAATACGGATTTTTACACCCTGGCTAATTTTAATTGTACTTTTTCATTTCCAAAAAGGATTATAAATGTATATTTTTTTCCATAAATAAAATTATAAAATTGTGTACCTCAGTGAATCCCCGAAAAAATCGTTGACGTTTGTATGAATTTTTAGAAATTCAACTTAAATTCCCAAATGACTAATGGATATTTTTATTTGTTTTAGCAAAATGTATTGTTTATAATTTTTTGAAAAAGCCAACCATTCATTATAAAATATTATTTACTTAAATGTTGAAAACTAGAAATTTTATCGTGTTGTAAAAATTTTTGAAAATTAATAAAGATAAGAATATTGACTCGTATTGTTTGGCGCCATTATATCGATTTTTGACTAATGGTAATGGTTAATTCATAAATTGGTTAAGCTTCTATGAATCTGACAGAGTTGATATAATTGATGTGTATTTTGTAAATATCAAAAGAGCTAATCGAATAGTTCTTTTCATCGGATTCTTGGTATAGTGACAATTTTACAATTTGTTTAAACTATTAATTGTTTATTTTTCATTCATTAACAAGCCTTCAGTTCACTGGTTTGCTTACTTGTTCTTTTTATTATTTTTTGATCTATGGTTTATTTACCCAAAAATTTATTCAAAGAAAGGTCAAAATATGCGTGCATGAGAAAGAAACACAATTAAAACCGAAAAGTTAACGAAAAAATCCATAATTTTAGTTTATCTGTTATTTAAATACTGTAAAAGATAAAAAATATTCTGATTAAAGTTCACACAATTTTCGTCCTATATAATGTTAGATACGTTATTTCTGTGTTTTTATCAATTTTCTTTTCGTTTTAAGAACAAAATCAGAAATTTGTGACTTCTTAAGCTCTTATTGTAATTCTAAAAATGAAAATAGAAAATTCGATATCCAATTCTATAAATCTATAAAATCCGGTTTGAGAAAAAAGCTGATATGGTTTGTAGGACTTATTCCTCTCCCGCGACTAATAAAAGATCCAAATTTTAAGCATAAAAACTTTCATCTCCCCTGTCGTGACACTTTTTTGAAAATACAGATTGCCGATTAAGGTAAGAAAAATAAGTCTTCAAAGATAAGCACGAAAAATTTGAAATTTTTTTTATGAAAAATATTTTGTTTTTTAAGTAATGGGAACTTTTTGTACCGCCATATAGCCAAGTTTCATCGATTCTATATATCCAAGTTTCATCGAAATCTAAAACTACGAGGCAGAATGTGACCAAATTTTTTTCCTCTAGCCTGGTTTCGTCTTTTTAATCCCAGTAGATCTAGGCTTATTGACTGATTTAGATGACAACATAAGTACATACTTATATGTACATACATTAAAATCCAGAAAATTTCTCTACAGATTTTTGGTTTTCTGGGTTCCTTAAAATGTTAACATACTTTTTCTTCTCATAGACTATAAATTAGTTGTAATCTGTAATGACGGAAAAGTAAAAATTAAATTTTTAATGTCCATTAACCATTTTCTACAAAAGAATTAAAAAATTTACATCCGAATTACTCGAAATTTACAAATTCATTTAATCTAAATAATTTAGATTAGTGTCCGACCGGAACAGGATTTGCAACCGAAACCGAAACTTCGGCCGAAACCGAAACTTATTTAGCTCCTATTTAGACATGTTAAAATTTCAATTGTATGCTGAATAATGATGAGCAAATCCAAGACCAAGACTTGGCAGTCTTAATCTTCGTCTTGTTCTTGCATAAAGAGTCTTGGTCTTGCTAGAGCAGTTTTAGTCTTGGTCTTGGTATTGCTAAAAAATCTTGCACTTTCTGGAATTTTTTTATTAGCGTATTCTTTTCTTCTAAAATAAAAATTTTCTCTCTTTATGGTATTAATTATACTTTCAAACTATTTAAATAGTTGAGCAAGGGTCATGCTTTTTCCTTGCTTTTGTCTTGGTCTTGCTCACTTGAGTCTTGGTATTGGTCTTGCAGCCATACTTATAGTCTTGGTCTTGCTCTTGATATACATAGTCTTGGTTTTGCTAAAAATACAAGACCAAGACAAGACTGCAAGACCAAGACTAATTTTGCTCATCATAAATGCTGAAATCTAGTGTATGTACGAGATACGAATTCGCCTGAACGAAACGCGACAATTCACGAACACTGAGTTTCGGTGCGGACGAAGTTTCGGTTGATTTTTGGCCGAAACCGAAACTATGGCCGAAACCGAAACCGAAGGTTCAGTCGGTCACTAATTTAGATTCGGTCTTTTTGAGATAAAATAAAATTTTTAATAATTAATATTAGAAAGGTTTACTCTGTGAAAGTCCATATTAAAGACATGGGATCGTTGCTTTGTCACTTTTCACAACAAAAGTCGTACGAACACGAGTCGACTTTCGGCCATTACGCCATCATCAGGTGAAAAACACAACTAAAAACTGTTCTTTTAGGCGAAACTATTTATATTATAAATTGAAGTGAATAATGTATTAGTGGGGGATATTAGAGATAGAGGCAGATATAAGCACCGTCCGATACCTGTATATTTTATTCTTTATTTCTTGTAATTAACGTACCGCTGTTTTCACGTGTCGTAAATGTCGGGTTTTTCCCAACTTACTTCAGTCATTTTAATGAGATTACACTTAACCTTTTAAAGTAAAATTCGCTGTAGGTACCTATGCAAATAATACAAAAAATTTTACTTTTATCGAAAAAAAAAATTTGTTAACTTGGGATTTTCCTTACATTTGTTAATGTGCTATATCTGCCTCTATCTCTAACATCTTCCACTAATACATTATTCACTTCAATTTATAATATAAATAGTTTCGCCTAAAAGAACAGTTTTTAGTTGTATTTTTCACCTGATGATGGCGTAATGGCCGAAAGTCGACTCGTGTTTGTACGATTTTTGTTGTGAAAAGTGACAAAGGTAAAATTCTTAACATTGCACAGACGTCAAAGATAATCAACAGTTCTGAAAATCAGATTTTGATTTCTGAACAACTTCGGACGTCGGACTAACGGAAAATTCGAGTTTGGAACTTAAGTTACATTTTTGGATAAAATCTTGTCATTTTACCACAAAATAATGTGATTTAAAAACTTGAATTATAAATTATTACATAATAATGAGACATAAATAAAATAATAGATCCATTAATTAATATAAATAAATATGTATATTCATTTACAAGTAGCTCCATAACCCATAACATTCAATCAAATATTTTTAAATTACCACTCTAATTAATCACTTCAAGTCCATACACTAATGACGTCATACGAATAACAAAAAATAAATTACTTAAATTATGACGCCACGGTAAAAATTGTTATAGAAACTTAACATAATTGTTTTTTATGACAGCGCAACAATTTGGCTGGACATATAAGTACAATTCAAAAGTGTAAAAATGTATATATAAAAGAGATAACGAACGATTTAGAAGTGGCAAAAGGCGACTTAACTTTTTACATACATACGGCTCTATTAGTTGTTAAAATAAGTCTTGCGAAGCGGGCGCCATCACTAAACAGCACAGTAATGACAGGCGCCATGGCTATTTATTATTATACACACTCATTCACAACTTACCTTCTTTTCTTCTAAAGACAAAAATTGCAATAATTATTTACATATTTTTTGTTTTTGCCGTCTCATGCCAAAACACAACCTCCGTCCCATTTCTATTTGACCATTTTTTTTTTTTTTTTTGGTTGTCTATCAATTTATTAGTTGAAATTGTAATAATTACATAGTGTTTTTGGATGTAAATGCATTGGCAGCCTGGCAATTAGCTTAACGATGCCTCTAAATAAACATTTGTGTTAAAAGCCTATTTTAAAAATGTTATTTATCTGTGTAATATCCGGTATTACGTTTTCGAAAAGATTTAAATCAATATTACTCTGTTAATTGGTTAGGATAATTTGAACCATTGTCTGTGTAATATGGAAGAAACAAAAGAATTATTATAATTATAGCAAGGGCGCCCATATGATAATTTGAAGGGAGGGCTAAAACTGGGGGTAAGGAGTATTTTTAACCCTTTTAAACAAATCAATCAGTACGTTAATGATCATCAACGCCGTTCAGCGTCAAATAAAACCTAACTAACTGCGACACAACGTTGTATCGCGTCAACAGTTCCTACGAACATAGCCCACTTTCTGTCTGGACACAAAAGGTATCGAAGTGGTCCAGTGTACTCTACAATACATTGCGTATTGTGCAGCAGATCAAATACCTGTAGTACCTATCGTACCTATTGGGCCTAGACAGAGAGTAAGCTACGTTTGTTTACATACCTTACAACAATAATTAATGTACTAGTTACCGAAATAATGTATCAGTTGGGCGTTTCATCATAATCCCTCATGACCGTCAGCGTGTTAAAAGTGTTAACCTCGTTATTTAAGTTAATTTCGTTAAAATATTCAATTAAACCAAAAGACGACGGCAGAGGAATGAAAGAGGTAATTATGGCCTCTAAATGACCAGTTTCGGTGACTAGGTCATCATTCTCAAAAAAGAAATAAAGGATTTTTTTCTCCTCTCTTAAGAATAACGACCGGGCGCATGTAATTTCCGCACTTTTTTTAAAATGCATCAACTGTTTGTTAATTTATGTGGTAAATTCCGCAATAATCAGAAAATTAACATAAGTATGTACACGACAAACCTATATACCAGGTGAAATTCTGATAACTGCCATTCCATTTATTCCTAAAATATTCACAAAAAAACGAAACTACTTTTTAGAAATTTGGACGAAAGGAAATGCTAATTATGAAGGTGATTAATATTCAGCTAGCTCCTTATTATTATGAAAGTTTAGGCAAAGGAAAATGCTAAAAATGCTAATCAGACAGGTGACTCATTTTCAATTAACTGCTTTTATTTCATAAGAATTCGGGCAAAGGGAAACTAAACTAACCAAACCTTAACTAACCTCACCACCTTGACCAGTTTTATATCAAAGTCGAAGTATATTATTAAAACTAACTAAACTAACCTAATCTTAATTAAACTCACCACCTAATTTTATATAAAGTCGAAGTATGTTATCAAAACTAACTGAACTAACCTAACCTAAACTAACCTCACCACCTAGTTTTTATATCAAAGTCGAAATATATTGTCAAAACTAAACTAAACTAACCTAACCTTAACTAACCTTACCACCTAGCTTTATATCAAAGTCGAAGTGTATTGTCAAAACTAATTAAACTAACCTAACCTATCTTCAAATAATATTCCATAATTTAATGTTACGTGTTTGGTACTAATGAACAGCATTTTTAAAGAACTTTCTAGTGGGGCCTTACAATTTAAAAAAATAGGATTGAGGTGGCTGAAGTCTAAGGAGTTGGTTGTAAAAGTTTCCCATGCCGGTCATAATGGTTCTCCCTTCATGTTCTAGAAACTGTTTTAACAGATTTTAATTACCTATTACCGTTCTAAAGATACAAGGCCTGGCTTGTTTTTAAATTGACACCCTGTTTAGGTATCATATACGCCAGTTAAATATAATTTTATCAAAAAATAATTAGTGTTATTTTCAGTTGTTTAGTGCGGAATTTACCTATAATATTTTGTTTGGTACGGAAATTACTACCGCGCTAACGACCCAATAGTAGAAATCAATCGATTAGAAGCCACAGTTGCATTTTTAATTTTCTTACTATAACTTTGTCATTCTTATTTTATTTCATTAATTGGATTTAGTTTATCAATTTTGGGGAATTCGACGAAAAGCACATCCGAATTATTCAAAAGTTATTTAAAATAATTGTAAAGAAATATTCTATCAATAAAAATAAATTGCAAAAGTCGACTTTGTACAAATTTGGTATAAAAGTCATAAAGTCTAACCCCTCTAATGATGCGCATAACAAATTTTAACTCAAATTATAACACTACTCATGACAGGTTCGAATATAGATGGATAAAACGCCGTGAGCAGCGGGGCCCCATCACGGTAGTCGAATTTTCCCCTTCATCTTCGGTATTGAATGTCTACAAGCGAAATGTGATTGAAAGTCTACAACCGAATTGTCATTTTGTTGGTTTCAAAACTGGTGATGAGTGTTCGGCTGATCGAGGCTTTAAAAAAAGGTTTTAAGTATTTAAGGGCTGTATCTCAGTAAATTTCAATTTTGTGCCGAAAACAGGTAGCAGAAAAAAAGCCAACACAATTCGTACGAGGACATTCCTGCCCATGTTTATCCGCTAATTGCCTTTATGTTTTAGTTTTAAAAATTAAAAAAGGACCTTAAATAGTAAACTGGAAGGCCTTTATAAAGATATTTTTTCTTTCCAAAAAAATCCAAAATTTCTATTTTATAAATACTAAAAATCCAAAATTCCTAATTTATAAATAAACAGTGACTTTAATAACATTTTTAAATTACTTAATATGTATGTACTTCATTTGTCATAAAAGTAAGTTCACTTTTTTTTAAATTTTTTAAAATTACTATTCGCCTACTTGTATTTAGAATAAACATAATGCTTTTAAAACACATTTAACAATAGCTTTCAATTCCGATGTAAAAATGGGAGAAATGGGGGGAAAAGTGATGCGGACTCCCTACAAGGTACTATCTGGATACTAACTGAATACAGGTACAAAATTTCAGCCCTCTAGGTTTCCTTATGGAGTCTCTAGACGTGTTAGAAAACAAGCAAAAAAATTAAGGAAATATTGGCGTAAAAATCGTGGGGGTAAGGGTTAAAAGTTGAAACCTCCAAAAAACAGTGTCTGGCTATTAGCTTAACCTGTACACCAAATTTCAGCCCTCTAGGTTTATTTGGGGAGATTTTGACCCGAACGAAACTGTTAAAAAACAAGAAAAATAATGTTCTTTTGGGTATAAAAATGGTGGGGGTAGGGGTTAAAAGTCGAGACCCCCAAAAGGCACCCCCTTGATACTAGCTCAATCCGAATACAAAATTTCAGCCCTCTAGGTTTATTCGGGTGACCTGTGCGAGTGGTACAAACTTCGAAAACGTCGAAAAAGCATGAAATTGTAGTTTAAAAATGAGGGGGTGGGGGTAAAATATTAAAACGTCCAAAAAGCACAACCTAGGTATGAACTCTACCAACACACCAAATTTTAATCCTCTACGTTAATTCTGGGGGGCTGGGGGCGTGTTAGATCCAGCGAAAATCGTTTTCCACCTCTCTACTCCCTCCAAATCACCCTAGGAAGCTGAATTTTGGATATGTTGTAGATAATTGATCGAAACATTATTTAAAACCTGTTTGGAAAGTTTCTATTGTTTTGTTGCCCCCCACCACCCCCTTAAAGGTCGGGTCCGAAAAAAAATTTACCCAAAATTTGACCCCACTTTGATAGTATTGTTGTGCATCGGAATAAGCCCCACTTACCAAATTTCATCTCTTAACTTCCATAGGGGGGCCCTACACATATTAAAAGGTTGCGGGAAAATATATATATATATATATATATATATATATATATATATATATATATATATATATATATAATATATATATATATATATATATATATATATATATATATATATATATATATATATATATATATATATATATATATATCAGACATCTTTTTTTTTACATAATCGTGTTCTACGGGTCCGAAAACGGATAGCGCCCCTGGTCTCGCCTCTCGCAGCTCTTATCGTATAGACTGTATAAGTCTAATTTTTCGGAGAAAATTCGACTAATAATGGAGTTGGCTAAGGTCCAAAAAAAAAACAAAATTAGCATGCTGTTTAGATTGTTGGCAATGGCACTTGGATTCCTTTTTCGGGTCTAACTCAATTTTTTTTTTTGCCTGTTTTTGAAGTCCAGTCTTCCAATAATCTTTGGTTAGAAACAGTGGCGCAGCAAGCGAGTGGCAGGGATGGCCTCGGATAGGGATGCTGAAGCAGGGGGCTAGACTACAATTTGAAAGTAAAAAGATTTCTAACATTTCTACAAGCCTGGAAACAAAAGGAACTGAGCGTCATTATCGCGTAATTTCATGAAGTTCGATGAGTCATGCCCAGAAGCTGTAGTTTGTGCAAAGGAGGAGAGGAGACGTATGATGTAATTGTGAGAAAGGGCGGATATTTTTAAGGTACTGAACTCCCTCCTCTTTTTATCAAAAAGGGGGCGCGACTTTCAAATCTGGCCAGGGGCGCCAGCCACCTCAGCTACGCCACTGGTTAGAAAATATTAACACTGGCGAGACGCTACACTGACATTCTTTAATATTACCTTATAATTTAGTACTCACAGTATAACACATTTTTTCCAATGGCGGACTTACCCTAAGTGCCGCTCTAGGCTCCCTAAAAAATGCCGCCTCCGCTTTATCACAAAAAGCTGAAAAAATTTCTTAAAAATTTTTAACACTTTTCCTTTAAAAAAGTGAGTGACAAGCAAAAAAAATAAACTTCAAATCCTAATTTTGTCGCCCTTTTTGCCGAAATTCGCCCCTAAAATCAGCCGTCCTAGGCTCCAACCTACTCAACCTGCTGGTAAATCCACCAGTGATTCTTTCCAAATATATAATAGTATATTGTGCAATAAGTGCGGGAAATTGTCGAAAGCGAAGTTGAGCGCACGAACGTAGTGAGTGCGCTCATTCGCTTGAGTGGACAATCGACAATCCCGCACGAGTTGCACATACTATCTTTTATTAGGAATTTCACATACTTTTTTCTATTATTATTACTATTTTTGACATTTTTATTACTTTTTAAAATAATATTTTTGAGTGTTAGTCTTTTTTTTCTGAATTAAATATTGTTTAAATTACTTTGTTGGTGGTTTCTATAGAAATAATTATGAAATATTTATTAAATGAAAAATCAAGAGGCGGCTTTGCGTGTTTTGATTAAATTTTGCGTGTTTTATTGTCAAATTGTGTGCGAAAAGTTTACTTTCCGCACGCAAAAAGGTATAAGGGAAGAGTACAGTGGGCAAACAGCTATTTTGCGTACAGAAATGTGTGCGCCAAGTAAAGTTAGTAATTCTCCCGCCTGAGTAATAAAAAACATTTTTCTCGATCCAAAAAATATCAGCTTTCATAAAGACATTCAAAGCATTCTAGATTTCCTAGACGCTGGATGAGTTAACATGTCTTAAACGTTGTGTGTTATATTATGAATAAAATCTATTTCTAACTTTAAAAAAAAAAATAAATAAATAAAACAACAGTATAACCTTAAGAAGTGTATTAAAATTAAAAGTTTTACATAATATGCATATAACCTTTTTTTTTACAATAAAAAACATTTTAGTAATTAATCAGACTAGAAATATTTAACAGGCATTTTTATAGTCAGGTTTTCTTTTGTTTGTTCATAAAAATATTACTGTTTTCAATTCGTTTTACAATTTTTTTTTTAAATTCATATGTTAATAAATTACTTTTTCAGTTCTTTTTCACAAAATTGAGAAAACATTGAAAAGCTTATACGATAAATAAAGAAAATATCAAATCAAAAATTTTATACATCAATATTGTTTAAATTTATTAACATTGTTCGTAAAAGTGTTTTACAATATATTTGGATACTTGAAACGATAAAGCTAACATCTATGGATACTATTATAAACACAACATTTATACGAAATTAATATTTCTAATAAAAAAAAAGTTTACATAAAACTGAAAATTACAAAGATAATCATTTCCAAAATTAATCTTCTGTAGGCTCTATTCTAAAATGTTTAATTTGACGTGACAACATCTCACTTCGCCTCGTAAACGTTGCAGGTACGAAAAATTTATCTTACCAAAATTAGCATTTAAGTTATAAATTTATACTAAAATGCAATAAAAAAAAAATAAATAAATAAAAACAAGACAATTTTGTTAGCTGTTCGAAAAAAACCTTGAATCGTGGAATGTTTTATAGTTCCATAGACATACACACAGAAAATTTGGTTTATTCACTCACGATCATGTAACACAAACAACAAATATTATTTACGGAAACGTGATAATACTAGTTACTGCTGCCACCTATCTACTTTTAACTTTTATGTAGTTTAAAAATACTAGAATATACGTAGCATTACAAAACGGCCAATTGATACGCTATTTTGACAGTTAATACAGTTTACTTATATAGAATTATTAACATCATACAGGGTGGAGTCTAAGTTATCTAGATTTTACTGGACGTCTTACAGCGTCAATGACCGTGAACCAGTATATATTGAGTATGTATCAGTTTAAGAGACAGAATACAGAAACAAAGCTGCTATCTCTGTACTAGCGATACCAGCGTGGACAAAAATCCCTACTAGAGATGTGCTCGTGAGTACATTTTTACTCACGATCACGCACAGTCACGAATTAGCTTTTGTACTCACGCCCGATCACGAACGAGAAAATTTATTTCTTTTCACACTCACGCACGATCACGAACAAAAAAAATTTATGCTTTCACACTCACGCACGATCACGAACCAAAAAATTTTATGCTTTCACACTCACGCACGCTTACGAATTAAACATAAAAATCTTTGAAACTAATCGTTGAAATTTTGAATAAAAATCATTATCGCTTTAACAATCAGTTAAAATTATGTCCTTGGGATAAAATCAGAATACGGTTAATAGGGCTAACATTATTACTGAGATTAATACTGATGCAATTGTATACTATTTAATTTTTTCTGGAAAGTGAGAAAATTTTCAAAATTTTTCATCTAATGATTTATTGTTTAATTTTTGTTGTTATTGTATTTGTATATAAACATGACATTTCGCACAACCAAACCAAATATCTAGTTTTTTAACAAAATTGTGACAAAATATTTTTTAGTACCTATAAATACTTAGGAAATAAATTTTTTTTTTAAAATAATGATAATAATAAAACAACTTAAAATATTGAAAAAGATAATATCCCTTTAAGTAACCCCTCTTTATATTATGTCTTCATGACCATATTGTTCAAAACTGACCTTGTTATTTCCAATTATACTCATTGACTGAGACCGTATATCCACACATCCTGAGAGATGCAGGCTAATTTTAAGAATTTCTTAAAAATTTAAGAAATTATTTAAATAAAAACGGAAGAATCAGAACAACATCATAAACACTGTTGGATATTTTTAATTTGTAAATCATTTTGTATACACTCTAAGTATCTCGGTAAAGAACTGGAATTTGTTAGTAATGGTTATTGGATTTCTACCTACTTGTGCTTGTAAAAACCAATATATAAAAAAAAGATTTTTTTGTAGTTAAAATATCAAATTGGTTTAGTTAATATTCCCTAAAATTGAAAATAATAAATTATTTAAAAATTTTTTATTCATGGTCTTTAACTTTTCGTGACTCACGAATTATTCACGACAAAAAATTAAATGTCACGATCACGCCCACTCACGCACGATCGTAGAAAATTATTCACGATCACGATGGGTCACGCGTGACCCGCCGGGTCACGCATGAATTCACGATTTTGGCACATCTCTAATCCCTACCACTGCTCCACACTATGTTGTGTAGGTACACACTGTTTGTAGTTGTATGGGTTTGATGTTTGCATGTGTGTGAGTGGTCACACACACAAACACCCACGCACATCCATTTACCACATGCAGTGAGAGAGCAACATGCAGTGTAACTAACAATGATTTTAACAATACATAACAATTGAAGTGCATCGGTTCACCACTTCCGAAAGAATGATCAACTAAGCAGTAAGTTGACCTAGTTTGACCTACTACTGTCCACAGATTTTTATATTTACGCTTATAATCTATTGATCTGTAGTTTGAGACGTGTGGAATTTATATACATAGGCATATTATATACTGATCTGTTATGTCTGTTGCATAAAAGTATTCATTACAAGCAGATGCTGTCACGTCCAAAACATTTTAAAATTTTGAAATATGTACAATAAAAAATTCAAGGCGAAAATATCGAAATCATATAATAAAAAATTGTTTTAAAATAATATTTCAATATTTAAAAAAAGAAAATAAAAGTAAACTAAAATAAGAAAATAACAAATATTACATATTAAATTATTTTGTTAATTACTATTTTCAGTTATAAACAAATATTTTTTTAATTAATAAAAATCAATTGATTACGATCCTGTAAATCTCTACTTCAAAAGGGAGCACGCAACTTGAGAATCATCAAATTTCGTTATTTTTAAATATTAGTTCACCTTAGTTTTTCAGGAAAACTGAGTCGAAATTAGCCCTAAGCTTTGGTTGTAGTTTATATACAATGATTTTATTTTTATTTATTAAATGTTAAAAATTTCATTTCATTTTGAAAAATTATTTTATTTAAATTATAATTACAATAATTTACTAAAATAACATTTATATTTATTTAAAAAAAAAAAATTGCTGTCGTAAGTGTGATTTGATCCCAGTTTTATCACGCAGTGGTGAGATACTTTACCAATAACACCGCACTCAGATTTGGACTCACTTTGAATACAATTTTACCACTTCCCTGTCACTAAGGAGAGCTAATTTTATAGCACATTTAAAAATGAACGAATTTCGTGATTTTCAATTTTATTTTTTCCCCTTCTAAAACCAAACAAAAGTCTAATACATAGTATAAAGTTACAAAACATTACAGATAGATGGCATCACGAAACAACTATTAAAATACTACTGTTGTAAAATATTGGGCCTATTCGTACCGCACGAAGTCAAAGTGTCTTGCTCTTACTTTTAAGAACATTACACTTGTTTTGAAGAACTTTTGTCTTACTTTGGAGATATTTGTATGTTCCTGTCTCACTTTGATACGATGATTGTAGCATACATAGTTTATAGTCAGTAATAGCGTTCGGTATACATCGTACATATCCTTCACCCTTCTCTCAAGAACACGGAAAGTGAGACAGGAACATACAAATATCTCCAAAGTAAGACAAAAGTTCTTCAAAACAAGTGTAATGTTCTTAAAAGTAAGAGCAAGACACTTTGACTTCGTGCGGTACGAATAGGCCCATAAATTCACTATTCTCAAATTCCTACAAACTGTAGCATTTAATTTGTAATAAAAGTTGATGTAGTACAGAAACATTTACGGAAATTCCAACAATTACTATGAATTAAGTACATTCTCGGATAGTAATTAAGAAAAAAAAATTAAAAATGATATGATTTAAATACACATTTGACAAAAAACCGCATACACTACCTAACGCACTTATCTATCTTTTTGTTTTTAGAATTAGAATTGTCATTTTATAAAATTTGTAAAATTTAGCACCGTTAGAATTAATTTAGAAAGTTACGAGCTGAGTGTTTAATATCTAAAAATGAAATATTTTTGGTAACTGAAGTATGGTACGCAGTTTTAAAGATCAAAAATGACGGACCAAATATCAAAAAACGTAAATTTTTGTAAAGACGGTAACTTTTCGCTGTTTGTATTATTAACGTTTTTTTTTTTTTTTTTTGGTAATTTACTAATATCCGTGCACACGATAATTTTTGAAAATTTCTAATTTGGTATACTAGACATGCCCTAAAACAAATACAAATGAGCATAAAAATGTTCGGTCATGTTTAGTTTTCATATTTAAAGCAAAATTATTTAAAAAAAAAACTTACTTTAAGGACGTTCGTGCGTCAAACCTAATAGTATATAAAATTTTTTTTTAGAGAATTGACAGGTTTAATTACATAGTTATCTTGCCTCAAAGATTTTAAGGCCTTCATAGACCATTTCTTAAAGTAATTGACGATTAAAAATCAAATTTTTAACACAGAGCTATTAGAAAAAAATATTCTAAACAGTATTTTTTCATTTTAAAAATTATAGTAAATATATTATAAGAGTAGATACCATAATAAAAAATGTTTAAAAATATTCTTTGAAATATGCAACTTATATAACTGCACAAAAAAAAACCGTGTTGACGAACGTTAAAATGAAATATTATGTATTGAAATTAATATTCGGGTAGATTTTGATGTGTAAACGTACATAATATACATATAAGGTCAAATCAGACTACTAAATTTCGATCAACAACTGTGTGTATGCATTGATGTCACAGATCAGTACACAGGTGGTACGTATAGCAATCACCCATATACACGACACGATATGACACATGAACAGATACAAGCTCTGTATGCATAACATACAGGTATAGTGTTTTGTGCTAGCTACATAACATTATTCTGTAGTGTTTTGTGGACGCGCTCGAACGTCTTTAAATGATTTAAGAGTTTCGTTATATGTTTTCATGTGCTCCTTCACATACGGATAAATTAAATTGTTAACACGTTAACGGTTACGAATTTAGTACGGCGTCTAGTGAAACCTGACTAATGAAAAACGTTTTCAGAATTAAAAAAATTTTCGTGTGCACAGTTACTGGGAAATAATCATTTTTTGTAATAGTTTTCGAAGATTATTGGAAAATTTTTACATTTTTAATAAAATAAAACATCTTTATACAAAACAATTCTAGTGGTGACACCTGTATTCAAAAATAATCTTTTCAATTTATAGCAACATTTTGTTTCAAATATTTTCTTCAATAACCTGAACAAATCCAGACGATTAACTTTCTACGATATACAATATATTCATATATATAGGATCTACTACAAATATTGCAAATTAAATGAAAAATAAGAACCGGAAAGAAGTTAGCGCCGAAAGTTGAAAAATATTTTTGTTTTTTATATGGTTAAATTGCTCCTTTTAAATCAGTAATTGCTCCACCTGAAACTTAATTATTTAATTAGTTATTTATAAAGAAAAAGATTTTTTTCCATTATTTAAATTATCAAAATCTCCCAAAATAATACTTTTTTATATAATGGCCGTGTTCGTTGCTGAGTTTTTTTGCTCAAAATGAGCTGTTGGCACATGCCCAAGGCCTTTTTTTATGGAATACGCATGCTCCAAAATACTTCATATTATGAGCACAAGTATTTCGTACTTCATAAAAATGTTCTTGCGGATGCGCTAACAGCTCACTTTGAGCAGAAAAATTCAGCAACGAACACGGCGAATTTCTTTATGTCAATAAATTGCTCGCAATTTGCTCTATTTGATTTAACAGCTAAACATTAATTTTTTTGAACAATTATTAAAATACTAGCCGTATACCCGATGGGATTTCCCATCGACAACATATTTTTATTAGGTACTCACTTTCTGCTCACTTTTAACGTTTTTCAAAAGCCTAAATCAATATCCACGTTTCTAACTTTAAAAATGACGAACTTCCCATACGAACGTTCATTTTCTGTTTTAACACCTTAGGGAATAAATTTCCAGAAACGTTTACACAACTGACTTTTATTTATAAATAGAAGCCTAAACGCCAATTTTCATATCTGCTGTGCTAAATTCCGTCCTTCTAAACCCAACAGTTTAGGCTGTGCGTTGTCTGTCAGTCAGTATTAAAGATTTATTCAATAATATATTAGTTTAATAGCCATAGTAACATACATATTTTTATATACCACTAACGTTAAAAATAACGAATTTACATACAAATTTTCATCCCCTATTAAACCCACTTAGAGGACGAATTTTCAAAAATCCTTTCTTAGTGCTTATCTACGTTACACAGGGAACTCCTATGCAAAATTTCATTCTTCTAAACCTAACGGTTTAGGCTGTGCGTTGTCTGTCAGTCAGTCAGTGTTAGAAATTTATTAAGTAGATTCTGTTTTTTTTTATAATGTTGCTTAACTGTCAAAATTTAATTATCCTTAAATATATGCAAACGACTTAAAGCGTATGTTAGATTGCCTATACGTTTTATAATACATAACCTAATTCTAAATATTTATTATTCAGGAAAATTAATATTTAACTTTTAAATTAGATGGAACAAATTGGGAGCAATCTTTTGATATAGTTAAAGTAACTATATAAAAATGCATTATTTGACAAGATTTTGACAATAGAAACAGTGAAACAAAAAAGTTTTTTTGTTTGTAAATAACTAATTAAATAATAAAATTTCAAGTGGAGCAATTACTGATTCCAAAGGAGCAACTTGGGCGCAATTTAGCCATATAAAAAACGAAAAGATTTTCTATCTTTTGGCGCCAATTTCTTTCCGGTATAATAAGAAATTATTAAAATATCCTAACAAATTCTGAGATGATTTCTGCTGACAGACGGGAGTAGATCATATCGAAAAAAAAATTATTTATTTACTAATAAATTTTGAATCTGCGAACTGAGCGTGGCTGCATCGATCTGTGGCTTTTCCTTACTTGCGGAATTTGTCGCTGGTTCGTTGCTCAGTCGTGCGCACGCTTTCTTGTGCAGGAACCAATGAAGTCGCTGACATTCTCGATCACAGTATTGTACCGCTTTACATTTTGAACATTTTTTCGCCGGTTTTTCCTCACCGCACGTATTACACACCGGTACGTTATCGGTGAATCCCCGTTGGCCATTAATTGCAGCCGTGATCACACTGAGTGCCGATGGGGGATCCGGTCCGGCCAGTGTTGTTACCATCTGTCGAAATATTGTACATTCCCGGAATGGAAATTCTCGGACACCCTCTTTGAGGAAACTGTCCATATACTCACAGACACCATCTTTGTTTGTTTTTAGTAGTTTTCGCGCGAATAGTTCGACAACATCCATTGATTTTTTCTCTTCGGTGCTACTGGTGTCATCTTTTTTCGCCGACAGTTGTCGCTCGCGACATTTCAAAATTTCCCCAACTACGTACGACAAATAGTGATATTTAAATGCTATCACCTCGTTCGTGTCCGGGCCCCGTTTCATTTCGCGCGAACACATCAATTCCAGAACATTCTTCACGTCCTTCATATGCTCGTGGAGTACACCGCTTCGTTGCAAATTAATTGCAACCCGAATCGGATTGATATTAATCTGCATTATGAATTTGTGCAATGGATCCGCCAGAAACGGTTTTAAAATTGGTTCTTTTTGTAATCCCTGTGGTACCGTATAATATTCTACATCAGACTTTGGAATAAAATTGTTTATGGTTGCTACGCATGCGTGATTGCCAACGAATGCTGCCATTTGAGCCGCCGTACGTGACACGGAATTTTGAGCTAACGGTTTCGCGCCGGCTAATAATAATAATTGACAAACCTCCGGGTTGCCGGACAATGCGGCAAAATGTAGTGCCGTGTACGAGTGTTCGTGACGACTTGAATTTACATCAGCACCCTAAATAATAAAATATTTGTGTAAGTTCTGTGACCGAAAGAGAAATGAGAGTTCAAAATTTGTTAACATAAAATAATCCAGAAAAAGATTTTAAAGATAAAGTTAAGGGTTATATGTATCTACGTCGGGAAAAATAGCAGAATTTCACTCGTAAGGTGAATCGATCAGTACTGACAAATTTGTGACAAATGAATTACCAAGTCTATTTTTTCCTCTATAAATAAATATAATTTATGTGTAGAAAAATAAGTTAAATTTTATAACACATGTAACAGTATTAATATTTGATTATTGTTCAATCTTCTAATTTTAATAATTTTTAAAAGTAATGAATTTGATTCTGGTAGTGACGTGTACGCACACATAATAACTAACACGTACACAAATATATTATGGGTGTATTTGTATAAAATGACATTTTTATAGTTTTTTTTCTATTTATTACAATAACTAAATGTCCAATATTAAACAAAATAGTTTTTTAATGATTCAAAAACATAAAAGAAAATGATTTTCAGTTTTTTAACTCTTAAAGTTGGTTTTTAGTGACACAACTTACTTGAATACATACCACTGATTCACCTCTAATCAATCTTTGGCATTTACTCGTACGTTAAAAATTCTAACTTTGAAAATTTATTTCTTCTAAACTACACGTCAGAAATTATTCAAAATAGTGTCAGTGAATGCATCATATCTTTCTCTATATACTAAAATATACTAAAATACTAAAATTTACTAATATACTAAAATATACTAATATACTAAAATTTCAAATTCTAAACTTGGAATTTTTCAAGTGATCGCTTCACCTT
The DNA here is from genome assembly GCA_035578155.1 of Brachynemurus nebulosus. NCBI lineage: Eukaryota > Metazoa > Arthropoda > Insecta > Neuroptera > Myrmeleontidae > Brachynemurus > Brachynemurus nebulosus. The sequence continues at coordinate 1,341,375 of JAPWDM010000019.1, read as the reverse complement.
AAAACCGAAAATTATTCAGATAAAACCTATACCATTATTTAATAATACATTATTTTAAGTACAGCCGACTCTCGTTATGAGTCCGCCAATTTATATTTCTATTGTAAACATTCCCCTTCCACGACCGAAAATTCATTTCAGTCTCTCGTTATAAGACCGGAACACTGGTGTTGGTGTTTAATAGTGCAACTCATAAATCATCCTGTCAGAATCTTTTTATTCACTAAAATAATTTTTTTTTATAGGTCCGTGTTTACATAATACATGTGTAGTAGACCAACATAAGTTTTTTTCGTTCATCGCGCGGCTCGTATTACAAACTTTGTTTGACTAACAATATTATTTACAATTTCTATATAAGATTTTAAAATTTTTTTTTAAGAAAATATGTGTTGACAGAATTGTTTAAACTCCTGTCACACAAACTAGAGAATACATTTTCTTCTAATGAATCGTAATACTACACTAAACGTCCGAGCTATTTGATTATAAATAAGTACACACTCAGACGCTTGAAAAGTAGGGGAAGTGCGAGTTATGGCGGTCGACTATTAAGCACAAGTGGAGGTACAGGAATTCTTAGAATTACCTATATTCTTCTACAGCCCCGTAAGCGGACTCATAACGAAAGTCGGCTGTAGTTCAATTAATTTTTGTTATAAAAAATATTGCAAATAAAAATTTTACAACAGGTTCCAAACTATCTTTTTTTGATTAGCTTGCCTTGAGCATAATTTCTCAAAAACTACTGTAGCGACTATTTTTTATTACAGTGCTCGATCTGTAAATGAAGGGTTTAGAAAAATTTTATTTTGAAAATGCGGGACTTTTACTTGCGGGTGTAGCTTTTTTTGATGTTAAATCAATCCACAGAAAAAATTCAAGAAACCAATTGCAAAAAATAAAAATAAAAAGTTGTTTCTTTTCATAATTAATCTTTCATTTTCATATTAATAAGAGTAACGAAGATTCCATTCTATGCACGCAACATTCTACTAAACTGAGTTTATTACAAAATGTATTTAAAGATACAAAACTCACTCATGAAAATCTTCAATACGAATCCCAGAAGAAAATTACCGATTTAAAACAAACAATTAAAATATGTATAAGTGATGATAAATAATTTAAAAATCTTGGGATAAATAATTATTCCAAGAAAATTTATCGAGATGCCGAAACAAGAAAATAAAAATCGGTACAATTCCGAAAAAATTGAAACGTACGGATACCCCTGTTTTTCACAGAATACGATTCCGGTTTTCCGGATTAAACATTTCGTTTAATTTTATAAATCGATCTGTACTTTTATTTGTTTAAAGTCAATTAAAAGAATACAAATACGTGAAAATTTCTTACATGATCCAATAACAGTTGAACCATTTCCTTATTCCCTTTATAGGCAGCATGTTGTAAAGGAGTCATTCCATTTTCATCAAAAATATCGGCTTTTTGGCCTTGTGTCAGAAGTAATTGTAAACCTGTTATATCGTTGTTGGCGATTTTCTCGAACATCTGTTTTTCTTCATTTGTTAATTCAGGTTTTTCTTTCCCCGGTGCCATGTTTGTCACAATAAACAAATTTTCTCAACAAAACAAAAAAATTTTCAATGAAATAACCTCTCTCCAAAACTAATAGAGGTAATGTTTGTTATTCTGTTAAATGTACGTAATGTACGACGACTATAGTGACATCGTATAGATTTATACTGAACTATTATATTCTTGTGTGATGGCGGATGGTACGAATGGTACCAATGGTACGAATGGAAAGTATACTAGCGCCACTAGTGCCATTATTTTGTTTTAAATTACGTCAATTATTACATTACGTTATGTGATTGTAACGGAAAATTTAAAAATCTGGTTATTCAACTTTTTTTTATAGGAAATTTCTTTTTTTTTTGAGTGTCAGATATCACAAACAGCAATTGTTAATTTTTTTTTCGTGTTTGAATTAAAACTCCAAATTTTTCATGTGAAAAGTGAAGTAAGTTTTGGATGTTGGGTAGTTTATAGAAATAAATCAACAACTAAATAACACCTAAATAAAATACTTTATTTTTCAAAAGAATGTGAATTCTGGCTGTTAATTCACAATCTTATGGAATACACAAATCCTAATGTGCTTATTTTTAATTTACAAATTCATTTTTTTAACAAAAATAAGATTCACAAATGTATCTTATTTACGTTTGTCAATCTTTTATATTTACTAAATCTATTTATTTTTTATTGCATTATAAAAAAGAAATCATAATGGCTGCTATGATTTCTTTGGAAATATTTTATTTACAATAATTAATTTTTTTCAAAAGTACAAAATTGTATTGCCCAAAAGACTTAGGCTAAAATGATATACAATTTTATAAAATATACCTATATATAAATTATTGGGTTATTTTTGGCTTGAATACTAGAATATTAGTATTTTATTACTTATATTACAAATACTTTTTTGAATACAGATACTTATATTTCTTTATATCTAACTAATATTATTAAAGCTGGATAGAGGGTTTTTCTTTAAAATTTTCATAAATATAAATATTTTTAAAAAAAAATTAAGTGCGTAATAAATGATACAAAGTTAACTTTATAAAAAAATTAGCTTAAAAATATCAAAAATAAGGTAAAACTTTACGAATTATTGCTTTTCGTGAAGAAGGAATGAAGAAGAATCCTAAAAAATTGTTTCAACTACGGAATTTTATGTAAATCTAGTTAATGGTTATTAAGTTTACCTTATTTTTGAGATTAAAATTTTCATTTCAATAAATATTTACAAAAAAAAAAAAAAAAAAAAAAAACTGAAAATAATTTAAACGTAATAGACTCTAAATCGTGCTACTCAAACATTTTCTGGCTCATTTGAGTCGTCCAGTTCTTGTAACGTTAACTTCACTTGTAAAGCACTATCACTCTGTTGAATGCAACCGTTCAAAGCTGTTTGTGTCAACCCCATTTGGGTGTCTCGCCACGGAGTTGTCAATATTCGCAGTCTCTGCAAATGTTTGAACACAGTTGTACAACAAATATACTGTAAAAAGAATTAGAAAAATTTACCTTAAAGAATACGCCTTTTGTTGTTGCTAGCTTATAACAAGCCATGCCAGGAATCATGATTACACTAGACCCTGTGATAAGCCATCCGAGAATGTTAGCCCACAATGGATAGACATAATCTTCATACGTTAACGGTTTATAATCCATTATACCATAGACAATAATAAACATAAGAAATGTTGGAGCTGCAAAACGCCAACAAAATCGCCAGTAGATTCCTGGTGAAAATCCAATCATGTCTTTGATATCATCACAAAATCTTTGGGTACCTGAAAAATATTTAAAAAAAAAAAAATAGAAAATATTCAAAAAATTAAAAAGGACCTTGTAGCTTTACCATATATCCAAGATATAACAATGGACTCGAAGAAGACTGCAAACAGCATTGAATATCCTGCCGCATATCTATCTAGCAGATGGAAAAAATAAAATCCCCCTTGCGAACACGACGCCAAACCAACAAGAAAATATAAAGTGAACAAACAAGCCACAAATATCTCACGATTTCGTCCAATAACTGGAAATTCATCACTCAAAGCGGTAATGATTGCTTCTGAACCACCGAACTATAAAAATCACCAAATTTTAATACTTGTCCCAAAACGATTTCTTAACATAAACTTACTGAACTATCTAAACCTAACGTTAAGAGCATCATGAAGAAAATCAATGCCCAAAATATGCTTCCTGGCATAGTCGCAATCGCAGCCGGATACACAATAAACACTAAACCTGGTCCTTCTGTCGCAACCTCTTGGATGGGTCGACCTGCAGCATGTGCCATGTATCCAAGGACACTAAATATAACAAATCCGGCCACAAAACTTGTAGCCGAATTTATTACGCTTGTAACTAAGGCATCTCTAGAAAGGGTTGAGGCATTATTGAAACGTCAGTTTATGTATCTTCGCTGATAACTTACTTGTAAACATTGTTGTGATACTTATTATACGATGCGTACGCTAACAAAACGCCAAAACCTGGACCCAAAGAAAAAAATACTTGTGTAGCCGCGTCAACCCATACATCTGCTCGAGTGATAGCCGAAAAATTTGGATTGAGATAATATTTAATGCCATCAGCCGATCCAGGAAGCGTAATACCACGGACTAGTAAGATCAATAACACTGCGTACGGAAAAAGTGCAGTGAACCATACAACCTTTCCCGACGTTGAAATTCCTTTCCATAACGAAAAATAACAAATTATGTAGACGGCTAATAAACACAACGCCATGTCCCATTTTACCGCTCCAAGATCGTGTAAACCTTCACTATGATGTAACTCAAGAATAGCACGACTAAAAAACAAAAGCACAATAATATTTCTGAAAGAGGCCAGAATTTCAATTAATTGTTTTACTTGAAATATTCCGAAGCGGCGGAGGTGAACCGTTTTCCATCATCTGGATTCACTGACGTGAAACTTAATGTCCCGTTGGCTGTTGTATTTCCATTTTGACCTTCAAACTAAAATGAATCAAAATTATGTAAGAATTTTGGCAGAAAAAACTAAAATGTTTTACCGGTCGACATGAGGGTGTATTCCATTCATTATCACACGTAGTCCATGGTAGCATACTGTTGAATGAAGCGAAAAAGAAACGTAAAGCCCAAGCAATAATTACATTATAATAAAAATCCACATAAAAAGCGATGAGAACAACGGCGTAACCAATTCCTGAAAAAATTAAAAATCGAAATCAATCTTACAAGAAACAAATGCAAAAAAGTTTTTCTGGATCACAAATAAACATGGGTGTAGCCAGGAATTTACTTTGGGGTAGGCCAAAGGGGAACGAAATACTTTTGCGAAAAAGGTTTTAACCCAAATTTTCTACAAAATGAAAAAAAAAATTGTGCTGGATGTGCATGGTGTCTTCTGACAGGACCATAAAGAAAAGTGACAGGACTCTGACGAGAAAAAAATCATTTCCTTTTCTCCTCCGGTCCCTCACGAATAGTTGCAGGCTCCCTTTTCAGAACAGAACCCCCAGGGTTACATCCTCGGCTGTCCCTCTCTTTGCGTCGGACTTGTCATTTAGAGCACTAAAACTCTCGAAAGTGGGTTATGTTCATATGGGTTTCCTTTAGCTACAACCATGCGAATCTTCACTAACACATCAATTTTAGGAATATAAAAAAAGTTGCTAAAAGTCAGTTTATGAAACATAATCTAACTCTTAAATTGATAAGTCAGTTTTTAAGGAATTCTTTAATTAAAGGAAGCATAAAGGAAAAGTTAAAAAAGATCTAAGGAATTTCCTAACGCCTAATGTTTAAGTTTGGTTTTGATCTAGACTTTTTAAGAATTTCATGTGAATGCAAAACAATGACATCTTATAATTCTTCTGTATTAAAATTTAAAAGTATAATTAAAATTACTGTATCCATTTGTTCTCATTCCTTTTCCGCGAAAACTGTAGACGAACGTAACGAAAAGGGGCTTTTTTAAATTATGGCATTTTATTAAGTTTAATTCTTTTAGTATAATAAAACACTTAAAGTGATGGTAAATGTTAGCAACGTTAGCAACAAGTTTCCGTCGTAACGACAGTTTCCGGTTGATGTAAGTACTTAGAAAGAGTACGAAACTTATGGAGCATGCTACAAGACGAATATGATTTCATATTATATATAAATCGACTAGAATTACTAGAACTGAAGCTGTTGAGAATATAATTAAAATTTTGTAAAATTTAAAACTGTAAAATTTTTAAATTATTATTTAAAATTTATTACTTACAGAAATTGTATTTTTTTTTTTTTACTTACCTTTAAATAATGGACATATTCTTCCCCAACATGTGATAGCACCTTTTCTGTTGAATTGTCCTAAGGCTAATTCCATATAAAACAATGGTATACCACCGATTACTAACATAATACAATATGGAACTAAAAAAGCACCTGAAAAAATAAAATATACCTCATTTCAGATACAACTGATCATGAGTTTTCGTTAAAAAATTAAATAATTCTTATATTCGAAACAAATCAATCTTCTATTCTTTTCTAAAAGCAAACTGCAAATTTAAAATTTACGTAAATGCAATAATGAAAGAGATAAAGCCAAGAAAACGGAAATTATTTAAATTCAGTGACGAAGCATGGTTAAATTTAACTGAAATGAACCATAGTTATTATCGGGGTTTCATTCATACCTATTTTTAAAAAAATTTACAAGGATTTAAACGTAAAAACCCGAAATTTCATGTAAAATATGATTTGTGATGTTATTATAAGCCTTGTATAAGAGAGACAGAAACAGCTCCGTAGGATGCTTTGAATTTTGTACGTCTAAATTGTCGTAGATTTTTACTTTCGTGTCCACTGTCCATATAGGCTATATAACGAAGCTATAGCTATAAGAAGGGAAAATATGATAATCAGACCAATTTGAACATGTGCAGTCTTCACCAGATCTTGACGTTTTAGGTCCTAAGAAATTCAGAAAACTAAAAATCTGATTTGTACGTATGTTGAAGTCTAAATTAATGAACATTTCCAGATCTGCTGGGGCTAAAGAAATAAAACCAGGTTCAAAATAATTCTCTATACATATGGGACATTTAAAGGAGCAAAATTTTGACATATTTTGGTCAGTGGTTCTGGTGTTATTGTCACTTTTAATTTTTTGGAAAAATCGAAAAATTCTAACTTCTTCCTATTTTCTTCGAATCTTGCTTATAAAAATCGATAAAACTTAGACGAAAGGTATTAAAAAGGTCCCAATTATTTTAAGGGCAAAATTTTTTTCAAAAGTCACGTGACCCAGGACAGTTTTGATTTTTTTTCAAAACCCCTTATTTTTTTAACCAAAACTGAAAAAGTTTTCAAATTTTATAGCATAGTGATGGAGAACTATCGATAGTTTTTGATACCCAAGTTGGGCGGCATTTAGATAGCCGGCGAGCAAAAAAAAAAAAGGTCGCCGGTTTTACGCTGGGGCGGAATTATTCCTTTTTGCCCGGAAATTCCCTTAAAATGGTTGTTTTTATATTTCTGGCTATAAATTCTATGAAATTTTTATTATCTTTAGTATTTATAAGTAAACGAAATGACTGAAAAAAAGTATCGAAAACTATCGATAGTAAAAAAAAAATATCGATAGTTTTCGATAGTCAAAACTATCGATAGTTATCGATAGTTCTCCACCACTATTATAGCAAGGTGGGAGTCGTAGCGTAGGTACTTCTAATCGGTTTTTTTCGAAATGGCGTCTCAGTGTGTGGGGGTGACTTAAAATATAAACTGATGGGTACCGTAGGCAATTTTTTAAGCTTCAAGTTTTTAAACTTGGAGTTAAGGAATCACTTGAAAGACCCAATCCAGCTCAGCTTACTAACCCTGCATCAAGTTTCATCTTTTAAAAAAGACATTACTTGCGGGGTGACCTAATAATTCATCAAAATAAAGTAACGTAGGTTGCATCTGTTAACTTTTATCTGGAAATTTAATTATAAATCAATTTAACATGGTATGACCAGAAGACAATTACACGTTCAAAATTATCGTAATTGATTGACTGAATAGCATCAAAAGATAATATTTAAATCAATTAAAATTGATAACTGAATTATTAACAAAATATCTACAGGATATGTTCAATATGCCACTGTAACTAATACTGTCTCATTCTATTAATGTACGGAAATGAGCTATGTAGAAAAGGAAGAAGACACCTTCTCACACTCTCACACAACGGTATCACCGAACAAAGAGTTGGTGGGAGAACGGTACGGCGCGGCACGACGGAACGATAATGAGACAGAAAAGTACTTTTAGAAAGTTCTTACTCGCCCACTACAAAGCTCCAGAGGATGACTTCATGTTAATTATTATTACATAATTTAATTTGTAACGTAGGGGGTGAACATTACACTATAAGAAATACGTTGTGATTATATCATACAAAGTGTCGAAAGTTAATTACTGTCATTGATATTGTTAACAACATTGAATCAGAAGTAAGGGTAAACTGGGAGGGTTGAAGACGTTATCGTGAAAAAAGTTTCGTTTGTAGTTTTTGGAACTAAGGGGTAAATAAAAGTTAGAACATTATATTCTGTTGAATTTAGGCTACTTTTGTTAAATAAACATTATAAATTGTGGATGCCACGATGATCTAAAAGAATCAAGATGAAGAAACAGTATAAGATTATTAAAGAGTGTTTAAAAGATTCGTCGAGTCCATTAGCCCAGGTACTAGTGACTTAGCACGCTCGACCACTTGACTGACTTAGGAATTCCGAAACGGGAATTAGAGCAAAGCATAAAATGGTCTTGTTCTAGAAAAATGAACTTAATTTTTCGGATACATTCCATAGCAATTCAATACATTACATTCGTATAAATATTCAAAAATAATTATACCGGGCTTTCATTAGATATAGATACCCACGTGATCAAATTTTTTTAGGGCGCTTGGTAATTTGTTTACTGTATGTTGGTGGCACTGTAGTGAAGTTAGTTGCTAGCTGAAAACACTAAAAATACATAACCGAAATCATTCGTATATTTCAGTGATTCGTATATTACATTAAAAATTTAGTTGAAGTATAATAAATTTCATAAATAATCTTAAATTAAGTTCTTATTATATAAAATAGTATTGTTCTATAACAGATTTTTAAATAATACCGCATTTAGGGTATTTTTTTTTAATAATTACCATACACACAAATATGACGAAAATTATATTTGGTCACGTAGGTCTCGATAATATATAATGAAAGCCCTGTACTAGTAATCAGAATAATCGAATGAAATATAATCGATCCTTCGATTATTAAAATATCTCGATATAATAAAATCATTCGATTATTTAAATTTAAATTACTTTTTCTCGAAAATCCGCCTACATAGGATAATGGTTCAAAATACATATCTTATATAATTTTTTTGCCTCCTTACCATGGTATAAAAAAATTTTGAAAAACTTTTGAATTTTGGCTTTTTGAAAAAATCATATTTTTTTAAAGTTCTTGGCACTGGACGTGTCTGGTTGAAGAACTCATTCAAAGGTTTTTGTATTTCCAACGTTTTCACCAAATTTTATAAAAATAGGATGTTTTACTCGAGAGTTATCACGCGGACACATAAATATATACACACATATAATTTTAATGAATATCATTTTTGGCTTCTACTTTCTAGGGACCTCAACATAAATTTCTATCATATAGCCCTGCACTCAAGTCTCACCATGACAGTGGCTGCAATAGCTGAATTATCCATTCGAAAATTTGCTAAGAAAAAGAAAAACTTTTTTTTGGTTTTACTTTTAGAAATGGTTTTATTTTTATTTTTGATTTCAAATCTATAACATAGTCTAACATATTTTTTACTCCTATGACTACAATCCACCTAGTGATGAGCAAAATTAGTCTTGGTCTTGCAGTCTTGTCTTGGTCTTGCATTTTTTGCAAAACCAAGACTATGTATACCAAGAGCAAGACCAAGACCAAGACTATAAGTATGGCTGCAAGACCAATACCAAGACTCAAGTGAGCAAGACCAAGACAAAAGCAAGAAAAAGCAAGAGTCTTACTAAACTATTTAAATAGTTTCAAAGTATAATTAATACCGTAAAGAGAGAAAATTCTGATTTTAGAAGGAAAAAATTCGGTAATAAAAAATGCAAGAAAGTGCAGAATTTTTTAGCAATACTAAGACCAAGACTGCATTTTGCAAGACCAAGACTCAAACTGCTCTAGCAAGACCAAGACCAAGATTCTTAATGCAAGAACAAGACCAAGACCAAGACTGCCAAGTCTTGGTCTTGGTCTTGCATTTGCTCATCACTAAATCCACCTAGTAGTTCTTTTGATTTCAGGTGGTTTATTATATTATCTTCAAAAATCTATTTTTACTGAATTTTACCTATATGCATCTATTTTGTTGTAATTAATATCCATTGCGAGTTTTGCCATTTTAATAGCCGTTACTTTAATAAGGAAGTGGAATTTTGTCGATTTGTAGTCGACAAAAATAATCGAATAATTATTCGAATATCATTCGATTACTAAGATCACTCGAATAATAACAATCGATTATTCCCATCACTAAATTATACATAAGAGAACGTATCATATCAGGAACTTAGTAAATAATATTAGAATTTAACCAACAAATGTGCAAGATATATCGATAACTGACAATATATTAGTTAGCTAACGATGTTAAAACACTTACGGTATATTCCAGGCTTCATTAAATTAGAAGGTAATTTTGCAATCTATGTGTTATATAGACATATAAATCAATATACAATATTTCACGACCCTTTTGTTTACATATGTTTCAATGATGCGAATAATTACTGTACTTACATTTTCCTCATTAAAAATTTTAATTAGAATCTTTAACGAAATTTTCGCTAACAATATTAGAAATTAATGATAAAGTGTAGGGTATTAATATATAGATGAGAATTTTTCATTTCAGAGGAAAGATCCGCTGCATTATAAAAATGGAGCTATAAGTAAAGTTGATGTCGAAAATATTCTTCATATCACTTCAATTATTCTTATTTATTATTTTAACGAATTTCCATTCTGGAAATTTAGCTATTACAGCCGGTGTCATGACGCGACTTGAGCCCGGGACTATGGCAGAAATTTGTTTTGAGGTCCCTAGAACCCAAAAATAACATTCACTAAAATTTATATATATATATATATATATATATATATATATATATATATATATATATATATATATATATATATATATGTATATATGTATGTATTTATGTATCAGCACGATAACTCTCGAACGAAATGTCCTAGGTTTACGAAATTTGGTAAGAACGTTGGAAGTCCAAAAATCTTGGGTAAGTTCTTCAGCCAGACACGTCGGATGCCAGGAACATGGTTTTTGTTCTTGCAAAAAATTAGTTTTTTGCCAAAATTTGCTATAATTTAAAAGTTTTTGCCACTTTTTTACACCATTGCAAAGACGGAAAAAAATCACATAAAAAAGGTTTTTGAACTATTATTTTAGGTTAGCTAGTTTTTGAGAAAATAAGAAAAAAAGTCAGTAGCAAGGATTGGACAGTTCTGGACCCACCATCGGATTTTTTTGAACGACCTCAAGGAGGAGGTACCACTTCTAAAAATGAAATACCCCTGTCGCAGCATCCTGCATAACATAGCGAATTTCCATTTACAAAAGTACGTTTTTATACAAACTAGTTGATATAGAGTAATTGTAAATAAAAAAAACCTTCTTTATGTGATTTTTCCGCCTCATTTCGCCAAATTTTTTTCACGAAAAATGTCCAAAAAACCGTAAATGGTTTCACGAAATTTCTTAAAAATAAGATGTTTCGTTTTTGAGTTATCGTGCGGACACTTAGTAATATATATATATATATATATATATATATATATATATATATATATATATATATATATGTATATATATATATGTGTGTGTGTGTGTCCGCACGATAACTCAAGAACAAAACATCTTATTTTTAAGAAATTTCGTGAAACCATTTACGGTTTTTTGGACATTTTTCGTGAAAAAAATTTGGCGAAATGAGGCGGAAAAATCACATAAAGAAGGTTTTGTTATTTACAATTACTCTATATCAACTAGTTTCCGAGAAAAACGTACTTTTGTAAATGGAAATTCGCTATGTTATGCAGGATGCTGCGACAGGGGTATTTTTTATTTTGTGGCTGCGTTACATTTTCCTTCTCGAAATTCTCAACATTTCAACAAAAAATATCTAAAATCGGTGAAAGAATGACAGAGTTATGCCCTAATGCAAGTGGTGTCTTTTGAATCGTTCCATGGGAGCTGTGCTTACTACGTTCCAATAAAAGTACCAATAAAAAAGGTTAAAATATTTGATTTCTTTATGTTTATATATAGTCTTTGTTTATATCCTTTGGGAGAATAAATTCTTTGCTTTACACTCTAAAACAGTGTTTCTCAACAGCTGGTCCGCGAGATTATCTCATCGATCCACAGAAAAATGTGTGAAATACAAAAATGTTTTGGCTATAAAAAACCATTTTTGGCATTTACGTTTTTTATCTGGTACAATATTTTTATTTGAAAAAGAGAAAATGGCGAAGCTAACTTGGTGAGAACACATGATTGATTAAATGATCCAAAAACGACATTTCGTATAACAAACCAAGTAAATCTAACTAATGGTGGAAGTGATTTCAAAATAAATGAATTCTGTTTAAAATTAAAGAATTGCGCTCAAACAGTTATCTAATGCTTAAAAAATTGTTTATATTGATCTCAGTTACATGGTCGACCAAGTGGTCGGGAAACGACATTTCGTATTACACGATATAATGTGATTCCAATTAAAGCGGAAACGATTTCAGACTACAAGAATTCTATTTAAAATTAAAGAATTATCTTTAACCCTAGAATCATAAGTACTCGTCAAAATGACGAACGAACTTCTTTACCTGCTCCAGTACTACAACTTGTCGTTGCCTGCTTGCTGTGAAACTTCTGTTATCTAATTTAATTGTTATTATAACACAGCAAACGTATCAATTTTGTTTATAGTTGCTGTCGTTTTGTTTATATTGAAATAGTGTGCGTCAATTTGACGACGATGTATGATTAACGTATGTTTTTTTTTTTAAGATTTTGTACTTCACATATAAAAGTTTTTCTAATTTTTCTAAAATTTATTAAAGATATGGATGATAATGATAATGTGTAAAATGATTACAGCTGTTTAACTTATAGAAACGACATAATACTGAAGTTTTGATATACTGAATCGAAAACTAAAGAATGCGTTTCGAATGACTTAATCAAAGACTAGCACTTTATTTTGTGAAAAAAATTTTAATTTTATAATTTTTTGAGATCTTATTCGAAAAATTACTAACAATTTTTAGGAAATTTACAAATGTGCCTAATGAGGAAATAACTACGTATCTACGGGAATATTTGTGACCAAGAAATTTCACATTCTGTAAAGTCACATAATTATGTCCACCGACTCATAATAGTTCATAGATTAATTATTTGAAAGACATGTCTTATGATACAATTGATGTATTTATCTATTTTTTAATTTTTATAATGAAAATATGCTTTGATAAAAAGATTAAAAAAATTAATAAATATTTATATCAAAAAATTTTTCCAAATGCAATTTTTTTAAATATTTTGTTTGCTTTTGTAGTATTTTTATGTAAAAAAAAAATGTTTTTTGCAAATAAACTCTAACACACTCCGTAAAAATTCCATTCGTCAAATTGACGCCGATGTATGATTAACATTTCTCGAAGACCAACGTATGATTCTAGGGTTAAACATTTCTCTAATGCTTAAAAAAGTGTCTAACAATAAGTCTAATAGTAGCACTACATTCTCGCGAGGTCGCCTCGACGAGACGTTCGTCGAGGTTTTGACGAGGCGAGACAACACGAGTATGTACCGTCTACACTCTCGCTCATTACTCAGTTATTCATACTGCTCATACGCGTTCGTATAGTTTGAAATGTCAATCATAGATGGACAAGATGGGTGATGTCGGTGACATGGATTCAAATAACTGCTGATGCAGTTCTATGTACTGTTGAATCCAATAATTTTCTTCATGCATATTACACAAAAAAGTTTAAAATAACGTTTAAAATAACGTTTTTGTAAATTTAAGGCATGATTTTAGGTTATGTATAAAAACATAATAGTACGCAGATATGCAACATATGCAATATCAACACAGGAGTATATGCGAGAGTGTAGTTGATCGCCTCGCCTCGTGTCTCGTGTCCTTTGACTTGTGACAAAAAACCGACTCAGATCGGAGACCTGACGAGGCGAGGCAAGGCTTGACGAGGCGAGGCGAGGTAACACGAGAGCATCAACTACACTCTCGGCCTCGCGTCGCCTCGACGAGAGTGTAGTGCTACTATAAAAAAAACGTAAGACGAAATCCTATGTCTAGTGTATATTCATTGGAAATCTGTATCACTGACGGAAAACTACTAACCAGAAAATTCGTATCACTTTGGTTAATACACTATGAGAAGTTTCGTGTATAAACAAACGAAAAAAGGTTTAATTTTTTTTTACGGTCGCCGCTTCCTAAATTTGGTTGTTGTGGCCCAGACCTAAATTCAGTTCTGGATGTAGATTATTCTTAATTTTTAAAAGTTTAAAAATTACAATATTATAATTACAGTAAGAAATTATACGTAACAATGTTTTCTCAATCAAATCGGAGATAATGGACTATCTGGTTATTTAGATACTTATTGTTAGAACGAAACAATTTACGAAGAAATTGTGTCATTGCGACATTTACATAGAGAACATTGAACTAATTTTTAAATTGTTAGACAAATAATAAAGTATGTCAGAACTTATTTTCATTTTAAACTGATTAATTTCTTCTTAAAATTCGAAAGTAAAAAAACAACTGTTGTATGATCTTTCATCACAAAATTATTGGTAATATTTTCTCTATACCTAAGTATTACATTTTTACATTATAAATATAATTTTTATTAGAACAAAGTAACATACATAAATGTCTGGGGACTTGTATCGGATTTACAAAGGATTTTAAATGTTCTCGGTTCGAAAATAAATATGCGTACCAACTGCACGGTAGTCAAGTAATGAAAAAAATGTGTGTCATGTCACAAAGAACAGGGAATAAATTGATTCAAGTTGTGTGCTGTTGTAATCTCTGAGTAAGAAATCGACCAAGAACAGGTCGGACTTGCACAATTAGTGTTCTGTGCAGTGAACATTCAACGGATAAATTTAATTTTTTTTTTTGTATACTTAAATTTTATCTAAATTGGACTGAAATATTAGTACGAGTAAATATCGGGTTGTCCTATAAGTCTTTGCCATTTTATTTTTTCTAGAATTTTGTCGTATTTGAATCGAAGTGCACCAGAGAAACTTCTAGATCCTGCTAGTAAGGACGAGTATATTTTAATAACGAGGATGATTATATAATCGATTAAATGTGTATTAAATAAAAAATATTAAGTATTAAATTTGTTTTGACTGGCAAGGACTTATGGGACAATCCAATACGTAGTCTTTTACTGTGCTTCCCTTTGTTATTTAAAATATTTTTTTAGCAGTTATTACACTGTTGAAAAATCCGTAACGTTCGTACCCGTAACTCTGTTTAAGTCAAAATTTTAGATTTAGAAACTTAGGAAATCAGATGGGAGGCGGTCATTTCTAGCAAATTTTGAGCTATATCATTAAGATCACTGGACGAAAAATTATAACAAAATATTTTTAGACTTCAATTTAATCCAGAATAATTTCTTTTCCTATCGTTAACTATTGATGACCAAATGCAAAACCAAGACCAAGACTTGGCAGTCTTGGTCTTGGTCTTGTTCTTGCATTAAGAATCTTCGTCTTGGTCTTGCTAGAGCAGTTTGAGTCTTGGTCTTGGTCTTGGTCTTGCAAAATGTAGTCTTGGTATTGGTCTTGGTCTTGGCATTGCTAAAGAATCTTGCACTTTCTTGCATTTTTTTATTAGCGAATTTTTTCCTTCTAAAATCAGAATTTTCTCTCTTTACGGTATTAATTATACTTTTAAACTATTTAAATAATTTAGCAAGAGTCTTGCTTTTTTCTTGCTATTGTCTTGGTTTTGCTCATTTGAGTCTTGGTATTGGTCTTGCAACCATACTTATAGTCTTGGTCTTGGTCTTGCTCTTGGTATACATAGCCTTCATCTTGGTCTTGCTCTTGGTATACATAGTCTTGGTCTTGGTCTTGCAGAAAATGCAAGACCAAGACAAGACCGCAAGACCAAGACTAATTTTGCTCATCACTATCGTTAACTAGCGATATATGTGCGCGTCATCAAGACCTAACATAATGTCAAATTTCAAATTCCTATATTACATAGTTTTCGAGAAAAACTTCCTTTAAGGTTTTTCCTCTTAAGGCACGGAATCCTAAAAAGACTTCTTATTGGATTTATTAGAATATTTAAAAAAAAAATCGTTGCTAACCTACTAACAGGATCACAGGGGAATTAACTTTTCAAAAAAATTAGTTAATTTCATAACAAAATTTTCTTGATAAGATGCTCTTGTTCTTTTAAATATGGCAAAATATTTTGCCCTAACTGGCCAGGCTGTCGAGAAGGTCTGAGGAGTGGGCAGCCGCGGTTGTAGCCCCGGAGTCTAGGTTTAAAAAGAGGGCCTGGAGGTGTTGGTAGGAGTACATATTATATTATTTGTTCTATGTAAGGGGCAAAAATGGAAATTTAAAGATTGATCGATCGAAATTTAAAAATTGTCATTACATTTAAAATATTTGAAATAATGAAATAATTCAATTTTTTTGTTAAATGAATTTTAAATCCTTGTATGTTAATTTTAGAAAAAAAAAGCAGAAAATAACTTTTTAAATTGTTTTATTTGATAAAAAAAGTCATATCTTTTCAAATGAAAAGTTAAAGAAGACGACAAAGAAAGTAAGAAAGCGTAACATAAACTTTTGAAGATGAAATAATGAAATTATAGCTATCAAAAAGGTTTTTTTACTTATGACTTAAAAGTTCGACAAATATCTCCGTAGAATATTGATGTACAAACGTACAGTAACAGACAAAATTAAAGGGACGATAAAAAATTAAATACAGAAGAGTAATCAGAGGAAGATACCAGAGGACAAGTTCACTGAAAGATGAAAATTTGCAGCTCTTATGAGTACTTAATGAAATTTCGGCGACAGATAGAAATGTACTACAGGAAACAGTTCTTATATTGAATTTTTGTAGATGTGTCCTCAAATTTGTCTCTGAGAGTATTCATATACACAATATGAATTTTACTTTGTAAAACTTGAGTTCAATTAAATAAACCAAGAAGCATATTTCGTCTTTTATCCGATTGTGGTAAAGAATGAAAGGATTGTACATACATATCAATACTTATTGCTAGATAGTAGTCAGCTTTACTATCTTTATTGACTACTTACCGTATACCATCTTCTACTAAGTTAGTAATTTACGTACTAGTAACTGTATTAAGAATAGGAACGTATTGTTTTTTAGTTATATACAGATGATTTAAAATTTTCTTGTCGACAAAAAATTGGAACAGAATTGAACGACTACGTAGAAGAATTTCTTGGCAAAGAAAATCAAATCTTAATTTCAGGGAGCCAAAGTAGTTTTCTTATGTCGAATAATGTAGTGTCTCTCAATCGTTTGCATTCGCGTAACATTTTCCAAAGAAAGAAAATTTCGTAGTGCACTTATGTATTCGTAGAAGAAGAAATTTACATATTATCGGACTCTGAAGGCTCCAACTGATTTTGTAATATCAAAAACTTAAATGTGACCTTTGAAAGACGATTGATTTATTAGGTTATCCCAATCAAACACATCCAATTTTTACATGTTGTATCTTGTTAGTTTTTAGACTTGTTGTAACATGACTAATGTCATTAGAAACGCGACACTGTAGGTTTATTCTCAGTGATAGTCAGTTCGCTCTTTTGTAAAATGTCATCAATTAAAGAACAAATAATTCATTCAGTAAGTGATTATGAGCAACAAGTTTTACTCGAGTTTGCTTGTTTGTGGGACTGGTCTATGGGTGTCACTCATTCTAATATTACAAAAGCACTTGGCAAACGAGACATCATATCTCTCCGTTGGACTTCAATTGTTTTGCCAGATTGAAGAGGAAGCTAAGAGGAACACATTTTCAAAAAACGCTGAAGTTAATCGTGACGGGACGTAACATTTCAGGTTCCATGACTGGCGTACAGCAACTGCCTGAGCGATGGCAACGTGTAATCAATTCTGAAGGCTCGTACATTTAACTAATACATAATTTATTGCCATTTCGATCAATAAAGATTAACAATGAAAAAAATAAAATGGATGTGTTTGCTCGGGACAACCTAATGTTTAATGAAATCAAAATTTGTTGTGGAGTTTTGTGCCCTAGATTCACAATTTTACAAATATGTATTACAATATTTATTTTAAAATATGTAATTTATTTTAACTGTACTCAAAATTACTATTCTGAAAACTATATTAATTTTATCAATTAAACTAAGCACTACCATTGTAATTACAGAAAGATCTTTTTCAAGACTAAAGATAATGAAATATTACTTGGAAGCCCCCATTAGCCAAGATCGATTTACCTTTTCATTAATTTTATTCATTTTTCTGTATCAGAAATAGCGAAGTTAGAGCAGTTCTATATCAAAAGTAGTGAGATTACAGCGGTTCTGTATCAAAAGTAGTAAGGTTACAACGATTGTAAACCAAAAGTAGGGGAAGGTAGCCCAAAGCTGGTAAGCTAAGATTAAACGCCCAAAAAAGTGGCTTTGGACCTCGATAAGCAGATCTTTTTTATATTATCAGATAGATTAGTTATCGAACTTTAAAATGAAACTTCGCTTAAGAAATTTTTATACGAAATTTATTTTTAACAAAGACAAAACCTCTGCAAAAACTCGCTTTGCCCGTATAGGCAAGGCCGTGGAGAAAAATAGTGGGCCCCGGGAATAAACTACATTCTTTTAAAAAATTCCTCCCAAAAGAATAAGTTATGAGCAAAAAAAACTTTTTTCCTGGGCCCTCTACCGACAGTTACGGGCCCCCTCCTCAAGCCCGGGCCCCGGGACTAGAACCCCAGCTACCCCACCCTCTCGTCGGGCCTACGTATAGGTATCTTAAAGCGTGTAATCCTCTTTGGGCAAAGCGGGTAAGTACATTATGTATTTAAATACTGTTATTATTTTTTAATATAAACTTTCTTAATCATGTACGGCTTAACAATAATAATAATTAAGTAAAAAAAATTGAAAAAAGACAAAAATAATCAATTTTTAACAAATAACTGTAACTTTCTTTACAACCTCCACATTGGAGTTTATTACTTCAGGTGGTTCCATATCAAAATCACTATAGACAAGGCAGAAATATTTTTTTAAGCTTTTTCCCTCATTCCGTCGTAAAAAGAATTTTGTGTACCCGCTTTGTCCAAAAAGACTTAATTTTGTTAACTTAGAATAATTTCAAAATGAAAGCCGATATGTAAGTATCTATCTTTTTCTACATTAAAAGTCAAATGATGATAACATAATACGGTAATACCAAAAAGATTACAAATAAAACGGTTTGTGACTAATCACAGAATATTTATCGTCAAAATTTTTAACAAAACCAACAAAAAAATTTGTTGACGTTTAACTATGACTACATTAAACGACACAAGCGCTCAAGTGAAACTGATTGATATTGGTTGATATTCGGTTAATCTTGGTATACTATACACACGACCTGACAAAAACATTTGATACAACGATATACAAGCGCTTACCCGCTTTGGACGACCTTCCTCTAGTAAGGTTACGATGGTTCTAAATCAAAAGTAGTAAGATGACAGCAGTTCTATACAAAAGCAATAAGGGTACAGAAATTCTATACCAAAAGCAGTAAAATTACAACGGTTCTATACCAAAAGTAGTAAAGTTACAGCAGTTCTGTACCAAAAATAGAAAGGTTATAGCGGTTCTGTACTAAAAGTAGTAAGGTTACTGTGGAAGACCTAATCATTGTCAGCTTGAAAGTCAGACATCTGGCAAACTTTTAGAACAAGGAACGTAAAATTCATATTTTTGAGAAACTAAAACTATACAACTTCTTGCAAGATTTATAGACCGACCAATATATAAAAGTAACAACCAGTTGAATATAATTGTACTTTTCATTCCATTATCATGCTTTCTCGCTCTGTTGCCCACAGTTTTCCAGTTTTATATATTATAGTGTCTACTTTACGCTAACAATAAAACATAAGTTAGCCGGACGATTTGGCGAGTCCGTCTGTTTCTGTTCAAATAGCAAAAGATACAATAAAATAAGCAATGAGGCTGAACAAAAAATGAAAATAAAAATAGGGATTTGATCGTAGAAAGAACTTGATTTAACTCCATTATATTTTTATTATAATATAATAAATACACTGATTCTTTTTTTATGAGTTTTATCTATATCCTAGTAATCAGAGTCAATGACCAGTTTTTGTACGCGATGGACTATTTAATTGAAATTTTATATTTTATCCTAAAATTATTATAAAATTCTACAGACAAATCCCAGCCAAGTTATTTGAATGGTATTTATTTTTAAAAATCTAAAGATTTTACTAGTTTTTCAGTTATTACCTTAGTTTTTCTCAAATGTATGTACAGCTGGACTCTTTTTTGTGCGGTGGATAGGGACCGTATAAAAAAAATCGCACAAAAAAAATATATTCAAAAATATCATAAATAGCTATAAAAAGTATAGTTCGATCCAGATTGGACAAAAAACTTTGTTTGTGCGGTTGGTCGGGACCGCATAAAAAAAGTTTCATCGAAAAAACATCACTCGAAACGCTCAAAACTTAGAAGTTTCCTTAGAAGTTGCTTCTATAAACAAGATAAAGCATTAATTTACACGTAGAAACATTTTATTTCAATTTTATAATATTATAAAAATTTTGAAAAATACATCTTTAACAAAATTAAATGATGCAATAACTTATGTTCTTATGTAATGTATTGATTAAATGCTTAAAAGACGTTAAAAAGTATTTTATCAAAGAAAGTTATTATAGTAATTGTTTCAGTTTCTTATTGTCTCGTGATTTTGATTCACATTATGCATTTTTTGGCCATTTTTTACAAACCGCATAAAGAAAATCGCACAAAAGAGGACCGCATATTTTATAGGCTTACACTGTCAAAAAAGGATTATGAAACCATTAAAAATAATGAAATCCCTCCTGATTTGAGAGCTGGCCCGCTCCTGGAAAACTTTAGGAATACGTATTGTATGAAAATAATACAAAAATTTCTCTAAATAACGATGTTATTTTAATTCTTATGAATATTCTGTATAAATAAGGAAATAGAAAGGATAAGTGCTTTTTCATTTTTTTCTTTTTAAACCTATTTTTCGGGAAAATTAGGAAAATTTTGGAAATTCTCCAGGGGACCTCCACAAAAAGTACTCAGGAGCCTCCACGTGTGAAGTACTCAGGGGCCACGACATGGGAAGTATCCCCGGGAAAAATGACGGCAGAAAAACAAGTTTGGGTGTACGATTCTAGTTCTAACCTAATCTATATCGGGCTTACCCTAAATCTATCCATACATTAATATCCACGCTATATGAATATGATGTTAAGAGAATGTAAGTATATATTCAAAATGATTTCTTTCTTTCAATTAACATTACTCAAGAGATTTTTCACTTTATGTAGACGAAAAGTGTAGTAGCGTAATGTTGTCGTACTTTATGAGGTTGATCGTGCGATGTAGCTTGACGTAGCCACGCGTCGCTACAATTAGATACCTCAAGTCCTCACTACATGAAAGAGGAACAACGAGAATGGTGTGATAAAAGAATATAAAATATTGATGTGGTAAGAGTTGAAGGGTGTCTGGAATTCTGGATACTGTGTCTGCTACAATGAATATTCACTATTGTCAACATTGGTAACCGCCGTAACCTTTTTTGTTCGCTTGTATGTAGGTACATACTTATGATGTGTCAATTTATTTCCCAGTATTTCCCACCATTCGTATTCAACACACATAATTTCACTCATACAATCGTTCATAAAATAATATAGAATAATGTACTTTTTGTATTACTTTGCCACATTATTTTAAAAATGTGATAAAAGAAAATGTAATGCAGGGTCAATTCTATTCAGTGGTTTAAAATCGATTATTTATCGAGTATCTGAGAGTTACAATAGTATTACTTTCCTTTAAGTTGCTAAATGTTTCATAATCGTTTTTGGTAAACGTAGACACCATTTTCCATTTAGAAGTCGCAAGTTATTTGTTAACAGATCATTCCCTATATCCGCACTTACAGTCTGTCACACAAGAGCGTCCGCTGGATTGTTTCAAGAGAAAACTATTAGGAAGCTCCATTACTGTAGTATTCGTTGAAGGGTAGGATACACTACTACGCTTTGTACTTGAGATGCCACTATTACTTTGTATTGCGATAAGAACACAACATTTCCAAACTGAGTGCGTCATATGCAAAATGTTTTGTGATAATGTTTTTGTGTAATCACAGTAAAGGACCTAAAATGACTTATAAAGCTGCTGCTAAATATACGCACAAGTCAGAAGACTTTGTATGGAAGTGGGTGTTGCGATATAATGGTCAGAAAAACGTCAAGAATTTTCCCGAGAAAGAAAAACGCGAGGGTCTTCAAAAAAAGAAGATAAAACCATTTTCAAGTTATTTCAACGAAAGACTTTTTTGACACTGCGGCAAGGATAAAAGTTATTGGCTAAAAAGAAAGTAAATATTAGTATAATGACTCTGAATAGGCAATTAAATGAAGCAAGTATTTCTTGGCGTAGTACGACGCTGAAACCTTTCCTCAAATCGGAGCATGTTAAAAAAAACGCCGTGAGCAGCGGGGCCCCATCACGGTAGTCGAATTTTCCCCTTCATCTTCGGTATTGAATGTCTACAAGCGAAATGTGATTGAAAGTCTACAACCGAATTGTCATTTTGTTGGTTTCAAAACTGGTGATGAGTGTTCCATGTTTATCCGCTAATTGCCTTTATGTTTTAGTTTTAAAAATTAAAAAAGGACCTTAAATAGTAAACTGGAAGGCCTTTATAAAGATATTTTTTCTTTCCAAAAAAATCCAAAATTTCTATTTTATAAATACTAAAAATCCAAAATTCCTAATTTATAAATAAACAGTGACTTTAATAACATTTTTAAATTACTTAATATGTATGTATTTCATTTGTCATAAAAGTAAGTTCACTTTTTTTTAAATTTTTTAAAATTACTATTCGCCTACTTGTATTTAGAATAAACATAATGCTTTTAAAACACATTTAACAATAGCATTCAATTCCGATGTAAAAATGGGAGAAGTGGGGGGAAAAGTGATGCGGACTCCCTACAAGGTACTAGCTGGATACTAACTGAATACACGTACAAAATTTCAGCCCTCTAGGTTTCCTTATGGAGTCTCTAGACGTGTTAGAAAACAAGCAAAAAAATTAAGGAAATATTGGCGTAAAAATCGTGGGGGTAAGGGTTAAAAGTTGAAACCTCCAAAAAACAGTGTCTGGCTATTAGCTTAACCTGTACACCAAATTTCAGCCCTCTAGGTTTATTTGGGGAGATTTTGACCCGAACGAAACTGTTAAAAAACAAGAAAAATCATGTTCTTTTGGGTATAAAAATGGTGGGGGTAGGGGTTAAAAGTCGAGACCCCCAAAAGGCACCCCCTTGATACTAACTCAATCCGAATACAAAATTTCAGCCCTCTAGGTTTATTCGGGTGACCTGTGCGAGTGGTACAAACTTCGAAAACGTCGAAAATGCATGAAATTGTAGCTTAAAAATGAGGGGGGGTGGGGGTAAAATATTAAAACCTCCAAAAAGCACAACCTAGGTACGAACTTTATCAACACACCAAATTTCAACCCTCTACGTTAATTCTGGGGGGCTGGGGGCCTGTTAGATCCAGCGAAAATCGTTTTTCCCCCCTCTACTCCCACCATATCATCCTAGGAAGCTGAATTTTGGATATGTTGTAGATAATTGACCGAAACATTATTTAAAACCGGTTTGGAAAAGTTTTATTGCTTTTCCGCCCCCCACCACCCCCTTAAAGGTCGGGTCAGAAAAAAAATTTGCCCAAAATTTGACCCCACTTTGATAGTATGAGGTGCCTCGAAAATGAGCCCCATTTACCAAATTTCATCTCTTAACTTCCATAGGGGGGCCCTACACAAATTAAAAGGTGGCGGGAAAATATATATATATATATATATATATATATATATATATATATATATATATATATATATATATATATATATATATCAGACATTTTTTTTTCTACATATTCGTGTTCTACGGGTCCGAAAACGGATAGCGCCCCTACTCTCGCCTCTCGCAGCTCTTATCGTATAGACTGTATAAGTCTAATATTTCGGAGAAAATTCGACTAAAAATGACGGTTGTGGGCTATGCAAAATTTGAATCGTGATTAGGGTAATGTAATTTTTACTGACGAAACGTGTTTTTACGACATGGGCTTCTGCCAAATATACTTGGTCTTTTATTAAAACAAGTAATTATGGTAAAGATGATAAGAATGATTTCGAAAACCCAGAACTGGCTTGAAAAGTCATTATTCTATCATTTTATTTATGGATTTTTAGGTATTTAATCAAATTAAAAAATTATTTTTTCTTAAATTAAACTTTATGGAAGTGATTTAAATTAGGGTCATTTGGATGTGAATTTTCCACTTTTGTTATCAAAGTGACAAAAATCGCTTTAGAAAAATGACAGAATTTGACAAAATTATTTTTTTTTAGTCATCCTATTTGCCTAATTTTAGTAAAAATGAAAAGAAGCACATCGGAAACCGATAATTTGCTTTCAGTTTTACCACTCTATCATTCTATTTGTCATTTTTGAAGCTTTGAAAAATTTTAGTAAACTTAATGACGTCATCAAATTAAAAAAATTAATTTTTTCCAAATTAAGCTTTATAGAAATGATCTGAATTAGGGTGACTGATTGATTTAGGCTAGTCTGGGTGTGAACTTTTCATTTTTGCTATCAAAATGTTGAAATTTTTTTTAGAAATATGATTGGCTCATTGATGTGATAAATTGTGATAATTTCGTAAAAATTGAACTTTTATGATCGAGACTTAAAAGTATTGGGTTACAGTTCTTCTGTGAAACTTTGTTTTAATGAAAATTTCTCAATATCAAAAAAATTACAATTCGAATATACAGCTGAACTCTTTTTTATGCGATCCTTTTTTGTGCGATTTTTTTATACGGGTTTTTTTATGCGGTTTGTAAAAAATGGCCATTAAAATGCAAAATGTGAATCAAAATCACGAGACAGTAAGAAACTTAAACAATTACTATAATAACTTTCTTTGATAAAAATTCTTTTTAACGGCTTTTAAGCATTTAATCAATACATTGCATAAGCATAAGTTATTGCATCATTTAATTTTGTTAAAGATGTACTTTTTATAATATTATAAAATTGAAATAAAATGTTTCTACGTGTAAATTAATGCTTTATTTTGTTTATAGAAGCAACTTCTAAGGAAATTTCTAAGTTTTGAGAGTTTTAAGTGATGTTTTTTCGATGAAACTTTTTTTATGCGGTCCCGACTAACCGCATAAAAAAAGTTTTTTGTACGATCTGGATCGAACTATACTTTTTATAGCTATTTATGGTATTTTTGAATATATTTGTTTTTTGCGATTTTTTTTTATGCGGTCTCTATCCACCGCACAAAAAAGAGTTCAGCTGTATTTACAAAATTTCGTTAAATTAAAAAATTAAATTTCGATTATTGAAAAAATTTATCTGAACCGCCCAGCACGAATATTCACAGTAATGTCACAACTTTTATACATTTTATTTTATACTATGATGATAAGTGAGGTGGCAAATGTTACATGTTAGTGTATTTATTTTCGTTACAATTCTACGAAACACTTTTTTTTCTAGATACTTTTCTTTAACAATAAAATAATTGCTTTTAGTGAAAAAAGATCATTACCTACAACTTAAACAAGTTGGGTTTGTACCATCTGATTTTTGTGTACAGTTTGAAAATATTTTCGCAATTATTGGAAATTTTTTTGTATTGAACTGCAATTTTGCATGTTACATAATTATGACTTTATTTTAAATCTCCCGCCACGTTTCATTTTATGCAACGTTGCTAGACATTGCCAAATTTTAGGTTAAAAATTCAAGTTTAGGTTAATAATACACCAAGAATTTATTTACTTTTCAACAATCCGTCTCCTAATAAAATTTCAACGGATTTTTTTTTTATTACCTGCTCATACATGGGGGGCTGTTTCGGCGAACGTAAAGGTCGTGCTTTTTCAGTGAACAGCCAAAACCGTAAAACCATGCACAATAAAAGTACACCGGTCAGGTGTTTACAAATACCTGTGCCATTATCCCAACATTTGTAAACACCTGACCAGTTTACTTTTATTGTGTAAGGTTTTATGGTTTTGGTTATTCACTGAAAAAGAACGATATTTCCGTTCGCTGAAACAACACGCGCTGTACAAGCACAACACCATTTTTTTATCCTAAAATCTGTCCAATTTTATTGATTTCAACTGGTTTTCATCACTTTTCTCGTAGTAATCCTAGCTTCTTAATTGTTCTAGTAAAATTTCCCAGTGTCTTCAACAAAACTAACCATAATAATCTACCTATTACTTGTTTGTGAACTCAACATAATCATAAAACGCTTCTATAGTTAAAATCTATCTTTCTCTATGTTATTATTCTCTATACATATATATATATATATATATATATATATATATATATATATATATATATATATATATATATATATATATATATATATATATATATATATGTATAAAATGTTTGGCTAGGATAAACTTCGAAATTACTGAACCGATTTTGATGAAATTTAGTAATTATCTGTAATTTGGTCCAACTTAAAATATCGGATAGTTTTTATCGCAAAATTTTTAGTCTAACCGTAGAAATTTACAAAAAACCGCAAAATATCAATTTTTTATTACTGTATACAGATATCTGTGGAAAAATTTATAAAAAAATGATCCAAATTAATTTGTTGCTAAGCATTTGGAAAAAAATAATTTTGGAATTTTTGTAAGGAATAATAAGTATTTCTATAGATACCACCAATAATATTTTTACCTTCGACTACCACGACTACTATGAAATTACTTATCTACCAGTGTTGCCAGAAAAATTTTAACAAAACCCGCCGATGAGAGGCGCTCAAGTAGCCCAAAAGTAGCCTATTCCAGAGCAATGTGCACTTATATATTTTTTGAATTTTATTTTCGATGAAATTACACGAGCTTTAATGACGTTTAATAAAACTTTATATTAAGAATGATTGTTTAAAAAAATTTTATTTTTTTATTAATTAAATTTAATAAACAGGCAATGCACAAGCTATTTAAAAATATGTCAACTTTATAATAAATATTTATCAACATCAATTTTTAAATACCATAAAATGCGATGACATTTTTTTTTTAAATCCTTTCACATTAAACACAAATTTTAGTATTAATCAAATTTAACAATGTTATTTTTAAATTTAAAATTTTTTATGATTATAACAATCATAAAAATAATCACAAAAAGTCTAAATAAATAATCAACATTTATCCTACGATTAATCGCTTTTAAATAGTTACATTTTAACTTAAAATTTTTCATAAAGCTATAATAATAATTGGAATGACTGTTTTTTTTTTTTGTTTTTATCACTGAAATGGCAACTATCACAACCATAAAGTTTTGAAACTTAATCTTTCTGAAAATTAAACTTATTTCAATAAAATTAATCATCTGTTAGTTCTGTTAAATTAATCGATTCCAGCAAACTAGAATCATCATCATCATCAGTCTTGTTATTTTGGTCAATATCACTGTTAAATATAGTTGTAACATGAACTATGAGGGAGCATAAGTGCTACAACAAAGTTTAAATGCACTCATACATATGAGCATGGATGCGGACAAGAGCCATTAACATGGGAAGCTTAAAATGGGAAAATTAAAAATAGTCCAAACGGCTACATGGGAAAATTAAAAATAGCCCAAACGGCTACTTGCCACCAACAGTAAAATTTTACCGCCAATCAAAAATATAAATAGCCCAATCGGCGGTAAATAGCCCAATCTGGCAACACTGTTATCTACTGTGCTATTTGTATCCTATAAACAATTAACCCTTTGCGCTTATAAGACATGTACAGCATGACAAGGTGGTTTGTCCATTAACTCTACCATATTTAAAGGTGTTTTGTCTGTTGGATCATAAGACATGTACCACATGACACACTGAATGTTGAACTGTAATGACTGCTCATACTTCACATTACATAAATATCTTATTTAATAACTGCAAACACATTCATTTATTAGAAAAATTGTAAATAAAATAATACAAAATCACGTTGAATTATCTTTTTAAAATAAAAAAACAAATAAAAACAGCACTGAGGACGTATTTAGCACATTTAGTATTCAACTTTGGGGAAACAAGGTTAAAACGTCAAAAGAATCCGTCAAAAAAAGAACGTCGGTCGTCGTCATGTGCTACATGTCTTACCAGCCTATTTACAACACACTTTTGAGTGCAAAGAGTTAATATTATTTTTGGTTTTATGTTACTTTGTTGTAAATATAACAGCATAATTTTGTGTTTTAAAAAGGATTAAGTACTGTAATTTTAAATTAATAAACGAATAAAAATAATATGGATTGAGATAATGAAAAATTTCTACAATTAATCAAATTTTATAAATCAAACTAGAAATATGGCAAACCACCAATAAATTTTATTATAATCAAATTAAAAAAAAAATTAATTAAAAAAGTCAAAAAACCCGACTGCGTTTAAAGTAAACTAAAATGGTGTAAACAAGATGAGATAGAGAAAAAGAAGAATGAATAAAAAGTAAAGCAGTCGGAGGCATCAAACTTTTCTGTTTAACTTGGTACAACAGGTATGCCTCCGACTGC
The DNA here is from genome assembly GCA_035578155.1 of Brachynemurus nebulosus. Classification (NCBI taxonomy): domain Eukaryota; kingdom Metazoa; phylum Arthropoda; class Insecta; order Neuroptera; family Myrmeleontidae; genus Brachynemurus; species Brachynemurus nebulosus. Next base: position 1,312,703 of record JAPWDM010000019.1, on the reverse strand, counting down.
TTTACTTTTTATTCATTCTTCTTTTTCTCTATTTCATCTTGTTTACACCATTTTAGTTTACTTTAAACGCAGTCGGGTTTTTTGACATTTTTAATTAATTTTTTTATTTAATTAATTTTTTTATTTTATACTAGCTCTAATATAATAGGTTTTGTCTACGCCTTCATCCGCGTAAAGTCATTGAAAGTTGAGTAAATGATTTTTACCGCTTTAGGCTATGAAATTTTAAAAATCTGGGCAGAATTTCACGTTTCTAGACTCAATGGTTTTCTAAATAAATTTTCATCCCCTATTTTATATCCTTACGGAATAAAATTCCAAAAATCCCATCTTAGAGCTCACCTACGATACATAAGGAAATCCTGTACAAAATTTCACGTTTCTAGGCCCAGTAGGTTTTTTAAATAAATTTTGACCCCCTATTTTATCCTGTTAGGGGATGAATTTCCAAAACCCCTTATTGGTGCTCGCCTACATTATATAAAGAACGCCTTTGTAGAATTTCACGTTTCTAGACTCAACAATTTCTATATAAATTTTCATCCCCTATTTTAACCCCTTAGGAAACGAAATTCTAAAAATCCACTCCTGATGCTTGCTTGCGTTACTAAAGGAACCTTTGTACAAAATTTTACGTTTCTAAGCCCAGCGGTTTTCTATATAAATTTTCATCCCCTATTTTACACCCTTAATGGATAAATTTTTACAAAAATTCTCCCTCTTAATACTCATTTACATTATTAAAGGACCCCTGTGGCCCTATGCAAAATTTTACCTTTCATAAATTTTCATCCCCAAATTTATACCCTTAGGGGATGAATTTCCAAAAATATTTTCTTAGTACTCCCCTACGTTACATAAAGAACTCATCTACAAAATTTCACGTTTCTAGACCCAATGATTTACTATATAAATTTTTCATCCCCTATTTAGGGGATGAATTTTGAAATTTCATGTAGCCTATAGCAATCCGCAGTTTAAGACGAATCCAGCGACACCATCTTTACTAAAATCCGTCAAGCCGTTTAGATTGCAGGCTGCGCCAAAGAAACATAATTAGAGGATACATACAAACTTACGAAAAACATTACCCTCTTCTGATGCAGTCGGGTAAAAACAGGATGTGTGGAATTCTCTACTCTCGCCGTTCAGAAGTGAACAAGCCAAAGAAAAAGGCTGTACTTCGGGAATTATTTTGTTAATTAATTGCCTCGAAATTCGAAAAAGATACATAAGGCTTTTGTAAGAACATGGTGGCCACATTACTGGAAAACCTGGAAAACCTGGAAATGTCAGGGAATTTTTACTTTCTGGAAAATTCAGGGAAAAGTCAGGGAATTTTACCAGAAGACTGGAAAAAATTGATTTTTATATAATTTTTCACTTGTTTTGAGATTAGATTTAAAAATTATTGCGTATTTCTGATTAGATTTAAAAATTAACGCGTATTTCTTGTTTTTTTTTTTTTTTTCTCGTCATTTACTTTTTTATGTCAGAAATTTTTTTTTAGCTTTTTTGGGATAAAGTAGGGGTGGCATTTTTCACAAAATAGTCAGGGAATATTTTAATAAAATTTCTGGAAAACCTGGAAAAGTCAGGGAATTTGATCTTCAAAAATCTGTAACACCATGAAGAATCTCTTATAGCTAAAAAATATTATCGCTAGTCTAACTTCTACGGGTATACTTAATATCCCGTTTACTAATTTTTGGGCTAATTTGGAAATTAAAAATTCTAAATCTTCCGATGACATATGGCAAAAATTTTGAAATAAACCTCTCCTAAGATCTGTTCTTAAGTCTGTTAATAATTGTATAGAACTTCTTGTTTTTATTTAAAAAATTAGATATTCAAATTCTACGTTTTCTCTTTCCGTTTTTGATTAGAGATTATTACGAACGACATATGTAGTACTAACAATAAGTTCTTTACTTGGAATTTCTCTATATGTATTCATATAGAGAAATATAGAAATACGTGGAACAGCTACAAACATTCGCAAACGGATTATCGTTTGTAACTGTTTATTCAGTGGAGACAGTGTGTTCGCAAACAGTTAAAAACAGTTGCAAACATTTGCAAACAGCTACAAACATTTGAAGCAAATGTTTTTTCGGTGGATCCGCACCTTTAGAGTCGTCGAGCGAGTGAAGCGAATCACATAAGGAACTGATTTTGTACAAAATTTCAGAATATCAAATTTACATGGACGTGTGGTCACATTGTCCGTCAATTACACCAAATAGGGCGCAAATTAAAAAGCTGAGGAAATTTGACAATTTTTACTTAAGTACTGTTGAGATCTCTGTGAAAGACGAAAGTGACGTTAAAATGGTTTCCCATGGCCTTGGCTAAAATAGAAACAATTCTAAAACTGCTGGTATAGGTACAGTTCTTACGGTGCGGAAATTAGCCATGCTAATAAAAGATGAAGATAGTTATTTTAGAGTCATTGGGCAAGCAGGGTCAAATGCTATAAATAATTGATTTTGCACAGAATTTTGGAATATATATGATTGAATTGACCTATAAATTTTACCTATAATTTAATCTAACATCGTTTGACATCTAGGTTGTGTAGACACCGGTAGATGTTTCGCTGTGTTTCGATTTCTAGATTATACATTCTATTCCACGTCATATTTGTTTATGTTCACGATGTCAATGATTTTAGCGAATTTCGAAAACTCGAAATTCAGCTATTACAGTAGGTGTCATGACGCAATCTGAGTCCGGGGCTATGGCAGAAATCTGTTTTGAGGTCCCTAGAATACGAAAATGATACCCACTAAAATTTATATATATATATATATATATATATATATATATATATATATATATATATATATATATATATATATATATATATATATATATATATATATATATTTATGTGTTCCCACGATAACTCTCGAACGAAACGTCTAACGCTTATGAAATTTTGTGTGCGGACTGGATTTTGAATTGGCTTGGCTAAGTTCGTTAGCCAGACACGTCGGATGCCCAGAAGTAGGTTTTCTGGCCATTTTTTATCATTCGATCCTATCATAAGGCAGTTCAATTTTTACATCGTTGAAAAGGGAAAAAAAAATTATGAAGAAAATATTCTTATAATTTTCTTTCTATTTTAAGTATTTTTCGAGAAAATGTAAATTTTCACTTTTATTCTTTCTTTGTTAGTCTAATAAGTAATTTATATTTATATCTCAGTTCTTTATTAAGTATAAAAATATTTCACTTTTTTATTAAAGAATTTTGTGAGAACAAGTGAAAACTATTCACATATATGTGATATAACACACATACATGTATAGAGTTTTGTTTCTCATTTATTGCATTATAATTAGCATGGTTCTATCCCATGTTAAAAAATGTAAATTAAACAGATTTTCTAAGCTAATGTAATGAAGAATTTTTTTTTTTTTTTATTGAATTTTTAAGTAAACAAGAAATTGAAGATTATGTTATGATATAATATTATTAAATATATGAAACAAAACAAAATATGTATAATGTACATATGTATGTACGGAAAAATATTTTAAATCGATTTTGAAAATTTTTTCACTAATAATTAATAATGTTAAAAAATTAAACCATTTCAAATGGATTTAAGGTATTTTATGTGAGGTCAAGGTTTTCGGGACCTAAAAAGGCCAGAAATTAATTAACCAATCGATTTTAAAAATTTTTTCACAGTTAGTAAGTTAAAGTATTTGAATTAATTAATTAAATGATGTCCGCAAGGAGCTTACGGACTGCCATAAGTTATATGAGATCCTTAGAACCCTTTTCTTACTGTTAGAGTACTAGACTTGTATGAGTTTCGCCAGGATTTACTGATCCCATAATTGTAAAAAATAAACTAAACGACCAATTTTAAAAATTTCTTCACTGTTACAGAGCTAAACTATTTTAGATAGATTTAGAATACATTATGTAAGGTCCGCCAGGGTCCACAGGACCCAAAAGTGTCAAAAATAAACTAACTGACCGATTTTGAAAATTTTTTCACTGTTACAGAGCTAAACTATTTTAGATAAATATCGATTACGTTATGTAAGGTCCGCCTCGGTCCATAGGACCCAAAAGTGTCAAAAATAAACTGCCTGATCGATTTTGAAAATTTTTTCACTGTTACAGAGCTAAACTGTTTTAGATAAATATAGATTCCGTTATGTAAGGTCTGCCAGAGTCCATAGGATCCAGAAGTGTCAAAAATAAACTAACTGACCGATTTTGAAAATTTTTTCACTGTTACAGAGCTAAACTATTTTAGATAAATATAAATTACGTTATGTAAGGTCCACCAAGGTCCATAGAACCCAAAAGTGTCAAAAATAAACTAACTGACCGATTTTGAAAATTTTTTCACTGTTACAGAGCTAAATTATTTTAGATAAATATAGATTACGTTATGTAAGGTCTGCCAGGGTCCATGGGATCCAAAAGTGTCAAAAATAAACTAACCGACCGATTTTGAAAATTTTTTCACTGTTACAGAGCTAAACTATTTTAGATAAATATAGATTACGTTATGTAAGGTCTGCCAGGGTCCATGGGTCCGAAAGTGTCAAAAATAAACTAACCGACCGATTTTGAAAATTTTTTCACTGTTGGGGAACAAACTATTTTAGATAGACATACATTACGTTATTTAGGGTCCGCCAGGGTCCATGGGACCCAAAAGTGGTAAAAATAAACTAACCGACCGATTTTGAAAATTTTTTCACTCTTACAGAGCTAAACTATTTTAGATAAATATAGATTACGTTATGTAAAGTCTGCCAGGGTCCATCGGATCCAAAAGCGTCAAAAATAAACTAGCCGACCGATTTTGAAAATTTTTTCACTGTTGGGGAGCTAAGCTATTTTAGATACATATAGATTACGTTATGTAAGGTCTGAAGTGTCAGTAGGACCTAAAAGTGTCAAAAATAAAATAACTGAACGATTTTGAAACCTTTTTACTATTACCAAGGTAAAATATTTTAGATAGGTACAGGTTGTGTTATCTGAGATCCACAACTGTCCTGCGGATGCAAATGCGGCGTAGAATGCTACACAACGGGTTTTGAATATATATATATATATATATATATATATATATATATATATATATATATATATATATATATATATATATATATTACATAAAGTCCGCCTAGAATATACGGTCGAGCTGATTTTTTAATGAGGTCCACCGGGATCTTGGAGATCCGAATACGCCAGTAATAAGCTATCGAACCGATTCTAAAAAATTTCTCACTGCTAGAGAACTAAATTATTTTAGATGGATACAACTATGCTGCACAAAATTCGTTCGGGTTCTTGGGTCCCCAAAAATACCAAAACTAATTACCCAACCGATTTTAAAAATTCTTTTACTCTTAGAAAGCTAAACTATTTTAAATAGGTACAGGTCTTAGATGAGATCCGCCAGTGCCCAAGATTTGGAAATTCGCTATGTTATGCAGATGCTGCGACAGGGGTATTTATAATTATACTGTGTATTGTGTTATAATTGTGCAGTGTATCGTTTGAAATGATAAGAAAAAATTAATTCAATCAATTATAACTACTGAGCCACAGCAACACGTGTACGGGTCAGTTAGTCAACAATATTTTCTTTATTGTTTTGACATCTTTTAAAACTGTCATGAGTTGACGTGCAAACAATATGATCAAAATGTCGTACGCCAATTATTCATAACTTACATGTTGACAAATTCAAAAAACAAAATAAGAAAATAATTGAAAACAAAAACGATTTAATTTCCTTAGTCACTGTCTAATAACTTCTAAGACGTTAAACGTTTTATATACAACCAATTTACTATGTACATGTGCAATAAAATAGCAAACACTGTACAAGAAGGATATCACACAGAAGAGCACACTTCCACAACGCTTCAAGCTTATTTAATTTCCGCTTTTCACAAACACAATTTTAATCCTATTTTTGTCTTACAATAATTGTTTTAAGGAACAACTTAAATATTTAATGATGCTCCTTAACACAAATTAACACAACGCCCCTTTTCAAAAAACCAATGAACCAATAATTAAATCGAATTTTCTTTCTAGAAAATCTACACACAATAAATCACAAACAAATTAATTTTTCTACATACCTCCGCCATTTTTATAACATAAATATGGAAATCGCCAAACGTTTGCCAAATCGACAGCGAATCCGATAACGGATAATAAAAAATCCACTTTTTTACCCCATGTTTCACGTTCCTCCGTCCCGCCCGGAACTTCGGTGGCCGGCGATCGTAATGATGTTGTTAATTTAGCTCCATCCGGAGCCATTTTTTGTTGGACCGGTCGATGAACTCACTCAATTTTGGACGAGGAGTTAGTTCGACGATGTTAATTTTGATTTGGTGTGTTTTATGTGGTTTTGATGATACTGAAACAAGAAAATTTTATTATGTTTCTTTAAAATATTGTACATACGTTGCAAGTGCAACTGACTAATTATCCTTGTAAATGATTTTACTATAGTTTTATGAAACTTTCAAATGTGTTGTAAAATATGACCTTAGGGGAACATAAGATTTATTTATAATTGTATCGATATGTAAGCCAGTTGTAAAGCTGGTTATATCAAAATAAAAAAATTGTAATAAGTTATATACAGTGCTGGATTTACACTATGGGCACGCGGGGCACTGGTCCCGGGCGGCAAAATTTGGAACACACGTGTTAATTTGGCTTTTTTTTTGGTGATCACTTATTTCTTAATAGTAAAATAAGAAATGGGAGTTGTTTTTTTTTTCCGGCTCGTCACTTATTTTTTTGATATGAAAATAAGAAATGAGAGTTGTATTTTTTTTGCTCATCACTTATTTTTTGATAGGAAAAGAGAAAAAAGTGTGAAAGAAATTTTTTTAAAATTTTTGTTTTACAGAAAAGCAGGGACGGTATTTTTTACAGTGCCCCAGGTGGCACTTAGGGTAAATCCGGCCCTGCTTATATGTGTACGTATGGGTATCGTGAACTTTGATTACTTTGAATGTAAGAATTTGTATTAATTATACCTTATCTTTTTTTATACCTTACCTTTATGAATTCGTCATTTCTCTCATCGCATTAGGTGGTATACACGCACTTGACTACTTTTAAATAGTCAGTGTCGAATCTTAAGGCAGTATTCAAGTCTAGAATTTTTTAAAATTCGATTATTTGTTTTTGTTTCACTTCCTGAAAGTACACTTTAAAAATGTGTCCTTAAAAATTTTTAGATTTAAAGAAATTTTTTTCATTGTAGTTCCTGCCAAAATTACCATCTTTCTAAACCAGAATCTTTTTCTTTTTTTTATTGCAGATGAAAACAAATCCCAAAATCATGTCAACCAACACAACACTCTTTTTGCATGGCTATATTTAAATCGCTATAAGTCCTTGAATTTTCATTTATTTAAAACTTTTTTTACATGTTCTTAAAATAACAATAATAAATAGATGGTAAAGAAGTGGACAGTAAAATTATTAAGTTTTTTTTTTTTTTATTAATCTATACATATAATAAAATTGTAACGAGACCATTTCTGTACATGGAATATTTTTTGAAAATTGTACTGGTACTGTAAATAGTTATCGATGTCTGTCTGTCTGTTCACGCATCACGCAAAATCTATTGGACGGATTTTAATGAAATTTGGTGTGATGATAACTTATTACCTGAGTCAACATTTAAAAGACTTTTTACTCCAGGAAAATTACTCATTCCCACGGGAAAATTTTGAGCATGTGCACACATTAGGCAAAAACTATTGGACGGATTTTAATAAAATTTGGTGTGGTGCTAACTTATTACCTAGAGCAACATTTAAGATACTTTTTATTCCAGGAAGATGCCTCATTCCCACGGGAAAATAGAAAAACCATTTTGTGCATGTGCACGTATTACGCAAAAACTATTGGACGGATTTTTATGAAATTTGGTGTGGTGATAACTTATTACTTAGGTCAACATTTGATAATTTTTACTCCGGGAAAATTCCTCGTTCTCACGGGAAAATAGAAAAACCATTTTGAGCCTGTGCATGCATTACATAATAATGCATTATTATTCTTTGCAAGTTCTGTATAATTATTACACTAACATACTTCTCATTGAGTTTATAACAATGCTTTGCGCGAAAGACGTCGCGGGTACGGCTAGATCCTAATAAAAACCGAAATTTTGGCTTTTTAGACTAGAAGACTTTAAAATTAAAATTTTTTTTATAAAATAGTAAAAAAAATTTTCATTTTTTTTAATTGACCCTCTTAAACAATTTAATAGACAAGCCATTTTTTAAAAACAGGAAGCATTATTACAAGTTTATTAAAATTTGTGCTAAAATAGATCAAGCATAGTATAGTATTCGGTTAATTAACAATGGAATCTCTGTCAAGGTTAATACATTCCACGTTTTTATGAATAAATAAATAAATAAACGGCATGCACTCATTTAATAAAATACAATATCGGAAAAAATGCACACAAACCACCGCAATTTATTTGCATCTCTTGCAACCAATTGAATATGCGTTTAATTACGTAACCCTATTAATTTTAATTAGCCAAATGCAGTTAATTACATGTTTTGTTTATATTTATTAATTTGCATAATTGACACTTTTCTACGACCACAATTTTCAAATATGTAATTTATTCAGTACTAGCGACCCATTAGGAAGCTTCCCTCATGTGTCATAATTCAAAATTTTTGTTTACCTATATAAAATTTCAAAAACAATTTTTTTTTTTATTTTTGATAAAAATCAACAAAAAATAACTAAGGTAACGGGCCTAGTTTCTGACCTTTTAAGAGTCACGGCTGAGGTTAAACGAGAGTAATAAATATAAGTTTAAACTTAAGAGACAATAATTAATAATTTTATCAACTAGTTTATGGCTTTCAAAATAAAGTCATACAAGTAAAATAATTATTTGAATTGAATTAATAATTTAAATTAATGTTTTAAAAATTGAAAAAAAGGACCCAGTTTCTGACCTTCAAAATTTCTCATGTGACAGTTTTTGACCCTGACAGTGGCCTAGTTTCTGATCCTTAAATTTAAAAATACAGTTTTTTAAAATTTATAAATAATTTTTTATTGATAAAAATGAATGTTTAATGTTATATACGTTATGAAAAATAACAAAAACTAATCGAAGATAACTATAAATAACAAAATAACAACAAAAACTGGTTAGAATTTAATTGGGCCATACCACTTTAGAAGTGAGCCTAGTAATTGACCCTCATATTTCAATAATAAAAATCATTCTAAGGTATTTTATAAATATTTTAAAATAAATTTTAAACAAATATTAACCTGCTCATATATTTTTAATTAAGTTTTCATACTTACATGATGAATATTGCACAGATCAAAATGAGTACTTTGTAACATAAACTGTTAGGAAACTACCAAAAAAATAGTTTTTACACACATTTTAAACTTAAAAATTTTTTTTTATTTAGTTAATATATTCTAAACTTTTTAAATTTCTGTTCATTAGACACAGAATAGATTACTTTAAATTAAGAATTTATTTTTTTTCTTATTTAAAATATAGTTTTTTTATTAATTTATAACAAAGTTGAAAAGTTCAGAAACTGGGCCAGGGTCAATTACCGGGTCTTTTACCTTATACAATTTTAAATAAAAGAGTTGACAGGAAAAACAGCTCATTATAATGACGTCACGATTTGAAGACAAACGAACATCAATAACTTTGATTGTGTTCATAACATGTCCAAATAAAAGCAAGTATTTATTTGAATTTTAGTCGATTATATTACTGTATATTCAAGCTAATAGAAATATCGAAATAAGTTTACAAAATATTACGTCATTTTCAAGAAATAGCGCCTTTACAGTAATTTAAATCATTGTTGAAAATTAACGATATTCAAAATAAAATTTCTAAATAATTACCAAATATTTATATAAATTTTATCATTAAAATCAAACATGTGTAATGATAATTCATAGAATTATTTAATTTTTGACACAGTCAAGTACCGTGTTCTGGCGGTATGTAACTTACGAATGGACAGACAGGGTTCCGAGAATTTTTCTTTGGTACCCTAAAAATTCTATCCCTGTTAATTCTCATCCTGCTTTTTAACACATACGGAGTGCTGGATTTACACTAGGGACACGCAGGGCTAGTGCCCCGGACGGCAAATTTTTAGAAGGGCAAAAAAATGTTTTTTTTTTTTGCTCGTCAGTTATTTTTTTAAAGAAATTTATTGAAAAAGTTATTAAGAAATATTTTTTTAGAGAAAGGTAGGGACGGCATTTTTTTCGGTGCCCAGGGCAGCACTTAGGGTAAATCCGGCCCTGCATACACGAATACATGAATGTGGGTACAATGTACATGTTTAATTAATTAATTATTCTCACATTTTAATTAAATAATACTGATGTTTTCGATGTTTTTGTAATAATGCACACATTTTGATCAGTTTTATAAAGGTACATAAGAGTATTCTATTAAACGTATTAATTAAATCGTTTACCTTTATTATAGAAATATATGTCATACAAATAGGTCTATTATTTATCAATAGATTTTGTTTAACTGATATGTTCAAAAAAATATGTATATTTCAATTTTAAATTTTGCATACAAATATATTATTTCGGTATTTATTATTCTCTTTGTTTTGTATTTTTGTTGAATTTATTTTTTGTTTTCTGAAAAAATACGTTTTTTATTTGATGTTTCTAATTAAATACGGAATAGTGAGTGTCAAAAAAAATGTAACAATGTTTCATTACGGTTAAATAAGTTCGTGAAAATTAAAAAAAATATATGCAAAATTTGCTTTTAACAAAAAACTTTTTCTGTTAGGCCCAATTTACATTAACGCTCCGCTCTCACTACGATATCACTCCGCTCCCGGTTCGATATAATATTCTTACACAATAAACAACGAGTGTATTCAGTCACCGCTCTGACATCGATCCAATATCAGTCGCGGTTCGCTCCCGTTCCAAAGCCACTCCAATATTAATACCATTCAGGTAATATTTTATCGGAGCGATATCAAATTTGTTATGGCTTGTACCTATAGTGTAAATACTTTTTTGATTCCACTCCACTCCGCTTGCATTCAGTTGTTATGAAATGATATTTGTATCGAACTGAGACCGAACTGGCAGCCTACCCAGAGCAGCATTATAATGTCAATAGAGAACGAATAGGTACCAGCATGATATCAGCACCTGTAATGTGAACACAACAAGATTATATCGAATCGAGAGCGTAGTGATATCGTACCGAGAGCGGAGCGTTAATGTAAATCGGGCCTTATTGTTATAATCTAAATTAGGTCTCGGTAACCTTATTTCGGTCCCGGTAACATTACAGCAGCTGTAATGATAAGACTTGAACCCGAAACCCAAAAATAACATTCACTAAAATCTATATTCTCGTTCGATTCCCAGAGTTGGTTATTTTGAGCCTTTTTGTCGAAAAAATTTTTTTGCCAAATTTACGAAAATTTAAACGTTTTTCAATGGTTTTTTACACAAAAAGAAAAATTATAACATTGTATAATATTGTAATATTAAGCATTGTACAATACAGTCGACTCTCGTTAATTCAAACCTGCGATAATTCAAACCTCTCTATAATTCAAAGTTATCACGAGTTCCCTACAAAATCTCTTTATATTTCGAACTAAATCAATACATTTTTATGCACTTGGTAATTCGAACGAAAAAATCACTGCTACGTAACAAAAAGACGCGTTAATTCGAACTTATCGGCGTCAAACACTCGACAATTCAAAATTGCAGAGAGAAAGAGACAGAAAGATTGTAAGTACATTTTGAGACAAGTTCAAGTTCATTCATCGCAAATGCTTAAAAAATTAAAATTGTTACCTGCGATAATTCGAACCTCTCTATAATTCGTAATATTTTAAGAGTCCCTCGGGTTTCGAATTAACAAGAGTCGTCTGTATTACCAAATATAAGGAAATTTTTTTTTTAAAATTATAAAAACATGTGGACTTGAACTAACAACCTATCAGTCTCCAGCGCTCTAGCCACTCAGTTAGGTGTCAAGATTGTGAACAGTATAAAATAACTACTGTATGATACATATTTTTTTAAATTTAGTTAGTGGTCTAAACCAGGGGTCGGCAACCTTTTTTGGATGGCGGGCCATTTAAAAAAAAAAAAATAATTTTTAGCCGGCCGCACAGTCAAATATTTTGCAATGTATTATGTGGCTTAAGTAGGTTTTTTTAACGAATTTTCGAATCGAAAATTCAGCTATTAGAGTCACTGTCTTGATGCTACTTGAGCCCGGAACTATGATAGGAATAATTTATTTTGAAGTCTCTAGGAGCCAGAAATGACATTCATTAAAATTTATGTAACTCTCGAACGAAAAATCCTATTTTTACGGAAATTGGTAAAATTATTGGAAGTCCAAAAATTCAGACACGTCCGATGCCCGGAATGGATTTTTAAGCATTTTTGCCTAAAAAATTTTTGTGGAGAAAGTAAGTTTTTGCCCAAATTCCCTCAAGTTTTTGCCATATTTTCTTACACCGTTGGAAAGAGGAGAAAATAATCACATAAAAAGGATTTTTGAACAATAATTCTATGTCAAGTAGTTTCCGAGAAAAACTAATTTTTGTAAACGGAAATTCGCTATATTATGCAGGATACTGCAACATAGGTTTTTTCTTTTTTTTAACACAAATTAATAATATAAATATTATTAAAAATCAACATGAGGAAAAAGTTTTAGTAACAGTTTTAATTACATGTTAGATGTTATAAAACATCGGAGAACAAAAAAAGTATAAAGTATGCTCAACTCTGCATATAGGCAGAGCAAATTGTTCGAAAAAGTTATATTGCTTGGCGGGCTGCATGAAAGCTTGCAACGGGCCGCAGGTTGCCGACCCCTGGTCTAAACTATTTTTGCATGAGCTAAACTATCAAATCAAATTTAGTCTATCTTTATAAGAACGGATAGATCGTGCTTGCTATCGTAGCCTCATGCTACATTTTTTGCGATTTTTCAGACGATTAACTTGGCCTAGATTACTATACTACAGTACTGAGGTAGACCTACCCTACAATACGTTTTAATACTAATTGTTCTCAAATCCATCATTCCTAAGTTTGATACTCCTCTTGTTACACTGAGACAAGAGACAAAGATTAATTTTGTCCTTCACCAATTCTAGTCAGAAAACACAAACAACATTCGAATTAAGTTTCGGAATTTCTACTGTATCTATAGATCAAATGTATATAGGATAAATACCAGATACTCTTAAATTAATACAAACTGTATATCCAGAGACGGATTAAACCACTTTGGGGCCCTAGATATTTTTTTCTTACCAGTCCCCCTCCTACGTCTACAAGACATACAGTATATAAAAATATAAAAAAATAAATAAAATAAAATAAAATAATGTGAAAAACTATAACAAATCTCAAATACTGATTCAAATATTCAAAATAGAATGCTTAAAAAAGTGTCGATATTTAATTGGATTACATGGTAGACCCAAACGATATTTCATATTACACGACTAAATGTTATTCCAGTTCAGAGGTGTAGCTACCGCCGTATCAGCCGTATCAATGATACGGGACCCCCGGGCTACAGAAGCCCCTAACGTGTGTAAGCAAAAATTAGTAAAGTGTTATCCACAATGTCACTTAATCTCGTGCTTCCCGGGAAAAAAACATATAAAAAAATGTCATACGTGCCTATATAATAGAGTTTTAACTTCAGAAATGACAGAAGTCAAAAAAGCAATCTCTTTTTTTCACGGGTTAAACGTGCGCCCAGAAGTTGGCAACATGGGTAACTTCAAATATGAGACTTCGATGGGGCAAGAACGGCTATCAGACTTGTCACTATTGTCTATAGAGGCAGAAATTTTAGAAAAACTGAAACCTCTTCAGCGATAAATGATTTAGTAAATCAATTTGCCGAAAAAAAGGCAAGAAAAGTGTATATTTAATTTGAATTGTTTGGCTAGCTCAATTTCTAGGAGGAAGCAATAACTTATAATCAATAAATATTTAATTTAATGCAAGCATTTTTGTTTCTTTTGTGAGAAATCTTTACCCTTCATTTGGGCCCCCCAACTAATTTTGATACAGGGCCCCTCCAAGGCACGCTACGCCACTGTTCCAGTTAATGGCGGAAATGATTCCAGACTACAAGAATTGTTCCAGACTACAAGATTAAAGAATTGCTTTTATACATTTCTTTAATGTTTAAAAAAGTATCGATATTTATCTGAATTACATTTTACATGGTAGACCAAGTGGTCGAACAACGACATTTCATATTACACAACCTAAAATTATTCCAATTAATGGCCGACCCTCTCACCTTTAAAAGATATAGAGCACACAAAAAAGATACAACCATAAATAAAACGAAACTAAATAATGTGAAAAACTAAGACAAATCTCAAATATTGATTCAAATATTCAAAACAGACACTTTGACCGAACTCTTCAAAAAATCGGGCCTTAGCCATTTGTCTATGCGATGATCCGGCCCTGTGTATATCTATATCATGTTAGCACGATCAAGTGTTTAATTGTTTTGAGTGCTAATGACAAATAATAATTGTGAAATGTAGACGACGTTAAATTCTATCAGCACGGCCAATATGGCCAATATAGCCACTACGGACAATGTATTTAAACCAATACATTTATTGGGTAATCATTACATACGAATGTAGATGAATCGAGCGTCCTGTAGCACCTATTAAACAGAGAAACATGTTCGAGAGGATAGACAGGTGACAAAACCATACAATTAAACCCAATTATAAAATCTTCATTGCCTCGGTTTTAATTGTTACGTAAATATAAAATATTAACAGCGAATAAAAACATCCCAAACCTCCCAGACTCTAGTTGTAATTTTACTGGAATTTTTTATTTTTATTTTTATTTTTTTTTTTATCAGAAAAATAAATTACCTAACACAAATATTTAAAATATTGATTGATTTTATAAAAATAAACTAACATCGGATCGAAAAAAATCACTCTCTTATTTCATAATGCTATATTCAGGCCCGACGAAAGGGTGGGGTAGTCGGAATTGCAGCCTAGGGGCCCGGGCATGAGGAGGGGCCCCGTAGCTATCGACAGAGGGCCCGGGAAAAAAAGTTAAGAGGAGGGAATTTTTTGGGAGGAAAAGAAAAATGGTTTATTCCCGGGACCCGTCATTTCTCTCCACAGCCCCGGCTATATTAACCAGTTGACGGATGCTGTGAGACGTCAGATAAAACCTGATTAACTTCAACACCACGCTGTACCCCGTCAACAATTCCATATAAAATGTATTAGTTGTCAGTGTATCAGTTGCTCATTTCGTCAAAACAGTGTATCAGTTGCTCATTTCGTCATAATTCGTCATGACCGTCATCGTGTTAATTTTAATATTTTCAAACAGAATTGATACAAACATTAAAAATGATCTCGAATTGGTTTGCATACAAGATTCTGTATGCAAACCAGACCAACCTTCATGCTGACCAGCTTGAAACCATGTAATTTCAAGAAAAATGCATTTAAGGTTTTGAAGTATAATATCTGATACCGAAACCTACCGTATTAAAATGGCTATAAATTTATAAATTTTCAAAATTTTTAAATTTCCCTTTGAATACACTTTTTTAAAGGTCTAGAGCTAGACTTTCAGAAAATGAAACAAAAAATCCGATTTTAAACTAAACTAGAATACTGCCTTAAGTATAACTATAACTAATAGCTACCCCACTATAACTAATATACCTAAATAATATAACTAATAGCTACCCCACCCTCTCGTCGGGCCTGACCTCTCGTGTAATAATAAGTGAATAAACCTTAGGTTATTCGTTTTATACGATTTAGTTTTTTGTTTTGATTGTTGATGAATATCGAGGCTGTACCGGTATTTTTTAATTCAACGTTAAATGAGTCGATGAGTTTCAAAACCATCTAATTGACACAACTAAAAATGTTCAGTAAACACAAAAAACTGTTTTCTCACTTATAATAATAATTTTGATGTGGATTTTACCATTAAATTTTTAGGAAAAATCATACAGTTCTTATAAAGAAATAATAACAACGATATCACACATCAATAATAATTAGTAAATAACGATTAAAAATTACAATTAACTGCTTTTGCAGCAGTTTGGTTTAATTAGATGGTTTTGAAACGGTTGATTTTGTAATTAACTACTTTTGCAGCAGTAACACTAACAATTAGACACTTTTGCAGCAGTAACACTAACAATTAGACACTTTTGCAACAGTTTATTATTCTTTCAATAAGTTTTAAATAAAACAACATTCGTACAAATCTATCTATTTACATCGTACAACGTTGTTTTTATTATAACTTATGAAAACTAAGATATTTTCTTATAATTTAGTAGAATATTCTCCTATAAAACAAGCCTCTTTACTGTAATTTAACAGTAAAATTCAAATCAGAGCCACGATGTTTCACACAATTTTATTTTGCACACATTCGCACCCTGTTATATTTGACAATTCCACAAGTTTCTTTGTATTTTTTTCTAGTTATTCCAATAGTAAATATTTTCTTAGAGAGAGTAATAAAATTATCACATACAATTATTTGATCTTCTGCAGGCCCTGCAGTGCTATACATATTGACTACCTAACTAGCTATTTTTGTTCCAGGTTTTTCTAATGACGCCATTTTTATATAAGTAATTAGATAGTTTTGCAACTGGTTTGTGTTGCTTGCAACGCCATGTTTTTTCAGTTGGAAAATATTGTAATTAGTTACTTTTGAAACAGTTTCGTATTTTTGTCATTAAAATTAAAGGGGAAAAAGTTGACTTAGCACCGTCTAGTTGGTATTTTTTGGTGCAGTTTATCCTTCTGAATAATAAACCGTATGTAACTCAATTTTGAAAAAATCGTCAATTAGATAGTTTTGAAACTCAGCGACTCAAATATTGACTGAAATAGACTTTTTAAATCAGCTTTTGTAATTGACTTTAGGAATCGGCAATTTAATTATGCACTTATACAGTCTGTCACACAAGAGCGTCGGCTAGACCGTTTCAAGAGAAAACTATTAGGAAGCTCTACTACTGTACTATTCATTGAAGGGTAGGATAGACTACTACGCTTTGTGCTTGAGACGCCAATATTACTTTGTATTGCGATAAGAACACAACATTTCCAAAATGAGTGCATCATATGCAAAATGTTTTGAGGCAATGTTCTTGTGTATTCACAGTAAAAGACTTAAAATGACTTATAAAGCTGCTGCTTAATACATATATGCACAAGTCAGAAGACTTTGTATATTATGTAGAAGTGGGTGTTGCGATATAATGGTCAGAAAAGTGTCAACAATTTTCCCGAGAAAGAAAAAACGCGAGGGTATTCTGAAAAAGAAGAGAAAACCATATTCAAGTTATTTAAACGAAAGCCTTTTTTTAACACTGCGACAAGGACAAAAGTTATTGGCTAAAAAGGAAGTTAATATTAGCATAATCACTCTGAATAGTCTGAATAGGCGACTAAACGAAGCAAATATTTCTTGGCGTAGTACGACGCTGAAACCTTTCCTCAAATCGGAGCATGTTAAAAAGTGACGCTTGTGGGCTATGCAAAATTTGAATCGTGATTGGAGTAATGTAATTTTTACTGACGAAACGTGTTTTTACACATGGGTTTCTGCCAAATATACTTAGTCTTTTATTAAAACAAGTGTGCCGCCATATCCGAGCTCTCTAGCGGTCGTTACCGCAACAAATGCGAAAAATCTTATAAAAAGTATGCCCAAACGGTGTCCATAAATTCTAAACAATAATGAAGTCTGGACAACTTACTAAGTAAATGCGTAATAGTGCTTTTAGTGTGCTTCAAGTCGATTTATTCATTTCTACGAAATAATAATTTTTCTTTTAAATATGAAGACGACGCTCTTGTGTGACAGACTGTACATTCTCGAATCGCTCAATACCATCATCAATAAATAATTAAAAAGCTTTTAAGCGTTTTTTCAGTTTACATAAATCATAGACACAATACGTAATTAATAAAATAGAATACCTAGTTATTTTAATGTATTAACTAAATAAAAATTTATGGTTTTTTTAGTAAAAATATTGTATAGGTTTGTGTAATGTACGTAATTTTTAAATTAAATTACTAAATTCTTGTAAATGAATTAATTCGAAATTAGAACAAAAGTAGTTCAAACAGTTTAAATTGTTATTTGAAAAACAAGGTTGAATTAACGTGTGTGAAAAAATTACACGAAAAAATTATACTGAAACTGATACGAATAAAATTTTCTAACTATTTACTGAAAAAGGATTGAAGAAATAAATTTTCCTAACAAAATGAACTTTCGCAAATTTCAGTTAAGACGAGGGTAAATATGTGACAAAAATTCCGAGTACTTTATTTATATCCTTATATAAAAAAAAAATCTAGAAAGACATCCTATTTTTAAGTCGCTAGTTAAGAACCCCCACTTAAGAAACTTATTGTTTAAGTGAGTCAGTTTATTTTTCCAAATTTAAATCCACTTTGTAAATATGTAAAACTTTCCCCTAATTTATTGTTACTAATAATGTAATTATAAAATGAACTTAATTAAGAAATTATAAGTTATATGCAATAGACTAAAATATGTGCAGCATTGCAAATATTTTGTAATTACCATTCTAAATTGCGCGAACTATGCTTATTTATTGTGTTTCCTATCTGATGTAGATATAATTATTTCTTTATTAGTGTGTGGGCTTTTGTTTTCCAGTTTTACTAGTCCACTATTTTATTAATTCT
The DNA here is from genome assembly GCA_035578155.1 of Brachynemurus nebulosus. NCBI lineage: Eukaryota > Metazoa > Arthropoda > Insecta > Neuroptera > Myrmeleontidae > Brachynemurus > Brachynemurus nebulosus. The sequence continues at coordinate 1,293,849 of JAPWDM010000019.1, read as the reverse complement.
TAAGATAAATTCACTTTTTCAATAAAACGGTTTTGGTAAAGCATTTATCATTGAACAGAAATTTAGGTAATGGTAAAATACTTTATTATACCTAGTTTTAATAAAATCCACGTTTCTTTAAAAAGTGCATTAAAAGATAAGATTATTTATTGTTAGAGCAATTCCCGAACTATTGTTAGCCTTAATAATTTGGCTAGAATCGCGAAATTTATAGGCAAAACTGTAGTTAAGCTCATGATAGACTAAATATTAGACCAGCCAAAATCGAACGGTATATATGGGGATCAAATTGATGTGTCTTGAGGTCCCCTATCACTCTGCTTGATAAGTGATCCATGGAGCCTGGGACACCCTGTATATTAATAGAACAGAAAGCTCTTTAAAAAAAAATGTATCAATTTAAAGTTATTTTCTCTATCTGCTTGTAGTTTTCAAATAATTAATCAAACAGAATTTAAATTTTACCCTAATTTACGTTTTTTCTTCTGCTCGTCACTTATTTTTTAGGAGAAAGTTTGAAAAAAAAGTAGGAAAAATTAAGATTTTCTTCTTTTCAAACAAAAGGTAGAGGTGGCATTTTTCAAAGTGCCTAGGGCGGCACTCAGGGTTAATCCGGCCCTGCTAATTTATAAGAGGGATTTCATCCCTTAAACAGTTTTTGTGGCCGATGAAATAAAATAGTGGTCTATTATTGTAAGTTTCATAAAAATTGTGATTTATCGTCTCGAAACCTTTCCTTGTAAGAGGATAGATTTAAATAAGCGAAAAAAAAGTAACAGGAGGTTTCTAAGTAAGAAATATTCATATTATGAAATAATTATGTTTCATTTTTAAGAAAAAAAGAAAAAGTTTATACTTAAACATACCATCATTAATTAGTGTTAAAAATAATACCTAATTTTAAGTAATGATAATTATAACAAGTCGTTATTTCGTTACATTAACATTAAATTATAAAATTGATAGTTACGTAAAAAGAATATAATTAATACCCATTAATAACTTATAAATTAAGCCCAACTTGTTTAACTTTAGACCTTTGCTGTTCGCTTACTGTAAGAATATAAGATACTAGCAACTAGCTTCAAATCTTGCAAATGCAACCTCGTTTTTAAACAAATTTACTCAATAGTCAAAAAAAAAAAAAATTAATAAACAATAAAATTATGATTTAAATCATTAATTTTGTCACAGTATCTCAAAATAATATCTCGCTGCAAGGAGAACAATATTTCTTCTAACCTTTAAATGACAAATTGCTCGCACGATATTCTTTTAGATTATTTCTTTACCGACTTATTTTATTAGATAAGTAATTTTATTATAAAACTGGTCTTATGTTATTAAGTCATGACTCATGACTTAATAACATAAGCAATATATTTTACAAAAAAAAATTTAATCAAGGTTGCATTAGGAAAGTATAATACAATTAATCAAATTAGATATTAGGAAACTCTTCCGTTTTTACAGTAACACTGACTATTTGAAAATATTGGGTTTCCGTATTAATACATTGTTTTTTTCGTAACCTTCTTGGAGAATTAAAAGAAAGGACAAAAAAACAAACGAGGGAAGGTAAGTGTATTTCCGAAATCGGTTTCTCTTTTAGCGAATTTCCAGAATGAAATTCAGCTATTACAGCCACTGTCATGAGGCGAGTTGAGCTCGGGAATATGGCAGAAATTTGTCTTGAAGTCCCTGGAAACCGAAAATAATATTCACTAAGATTTATATATATATATATATATATATATATATATATATATATATATATATATGTCCGCACGGTAACTCTCGATAGAAATGTCTTTTACGAGATTTGGTGAAAATATTGGAAGTCGCAAACCTTTGGACGAGTTCGTTAACCAAACACGTCTGATGCCCGGAACGCGGTTTTTTGGCAATTTTCGTGAAAAAAACTAGCTTCTTGCCAAAATTTTCCCTTATGCAAAAATTTTGCGACATTTTTTTACACCATTGAAACAGGGAGAAAAAAATTACAGAAAAAAGGTCTTTAAACTATTATCCTATGTCAACTAGTTTCCGAGAAAAACTAATTTTTGTAAACGGAAATTCGCTATGTTGCTCAGGATGCTGCGACAGGGGTATTTTGATTTGTATCACTTTTTGATTTCTAACCCAAATGACCAGAGCAGTTTTCGGAGCCCTCACCTAAACTGGAAATGTTTTTCAGAAAATATTCAAACAAGAGAAACACTTTTTGTTCTCTCGTAATCAATCCGAAAAGCATAAAATTAACTATTTTGAGCCTACCTGAAGATGTCCTTTCACGAGCAAAAAAAGTACTTTTGCCTGGGTCCCTCACCAGTGACTGCGACCCTCTTTTCAGACTCGGATCCCCTAGTTATAGCACCGGCTGTCTCTCCCTTCTCGCCGGCCTTACCTATACCATACGAACCATACCGTTTCGAGTATAATTTCAATATGGAATTTGTAGAATCATTATTTTAATTTTCAATTTTTGAGACAAAGAAAGATTTTTAAAGTATTTAGGTAATGTAAAGAGAATCGTTTACATTAAAAATCAATAAAAAGTCATGCATAATACTTCGACTACCTTGTGTAACGTAAAAGCCCCCATTATGGAACGGTATCTAATACTGGAACAGTTTTGACATTTACATATTTATTTCTTTAATTAAGTAAGGAAACATTAAATGCGAGGTGAATTTAAATTGAAAAACAATCATTCTATTAATAATAATTTTTGTTATCAAACGTTTCTTTCAGAAATAACTTCATTAATATGTAAATTTCAAAACTGTTCCAGTATTAGATACCGTTCCATAATGGGGGCTTTTACGTTACTAACAAAGATAAATAGTAACAAGTACCAGAGTACCAGACTTTTAAGACTAATTAATTTTTTCCTCGTTTCTGAAAACACAAAATGTGTAGTGTCAAAAAAAGAAAAATTTCAGACTTACTGTATTTGTTTATAAACTATTAGTTTCAGACCCGTATGTTCAGTTCCAAGAAGGTAAGAATGGAAATTTAAAAAGTGACATTTTATTGATAAGAATTATTATTTTATTTCAATAAATCAATCAATGTTTTATGCAATGACATCATACTTATTACTTAGTCTGTTATTAGATATTAAACTTATTAAATATTAATATTTACATAAAAAGTCAATTAAGAATAATTAGACGGTTATATTGAAATGAAAAAACACCACAAATAAATAAAGTATGTTTTATAATTTAATTTTCAATTTTTCTTCTAACCACTAGTTTTTTTTTTAAATTTTCCAAGCACGTGATACTTTTTATGCAGATTTGTGTTATTTTATTTTGCCAGTAATAATATTTAAAATAAAAAACAAAATTATATTTCAAAAGTTTAGCTGGTCCAGCTTTAGGAATAATTGTAATTAAAAAGTTGCAATTTCAATTTGAGAATTCTAAGAATCACTTTATAAAAAAAAGTATTGCAACCACAACGGAAGATGCTGATTAATTCATCATTTACTTATTATTGTCAATTTTTAGGGTTCAGAAGAAAAATCTCGGACCGCTGTGATGTAGGCATGTCTGTTTGCCGACCCATCTGCCATATGCACATTCCCATAATTTCTTCACATTTAAGTCTTTTATGAACATGAAATTTATTGCGAAATATTGAGTTTCAAAGTGAGATTTTCATGACCTCTGTTCCTGTAACTTTTTAACCGTGGGTTCAAGAAATTTGGAAAAGATATTGCTACTAGCAAAAAAACTATAGTTGTGTCGGTAAATTTCGGAGATACTCAGAGGTAATCAAATTTTCACCAGTTAAATAATGAAGAAAAGTGGTCTCTGGTAGATGAAATTTTGCATAGAGATATTATATTTTGGTATCAGAATGTTTCTCGCTGTTGGATATTTTTTTGGTATTATGTAATAACTATAAATACCATATATTATATAAGAAAATATCTTTCTTTGAGATGAATATAGGGAATTAAATTACCACGTAATTTACCTTCATAGTAACATTAGTAACACAAGTGCAAGTAAATAAAAAATATGTAAATTAAATGTTTTATATTTTATTCCAAAAACTAAAAAAAAACTCGGTTTACTGAGGAACCTTGGCTTAATGCGTGTACGATATACACTTGGAGAATTTTTTTATTAAATTTTTATAAAAAAAGTGACAGTCAGTTTGAGTAAAAACAGGGACATATTTTAGTTACAGAAAAAATATTCTGTTGTCTTGATCTGTGAAGACAAGATTTATAATTTGTGAACCCTCCACAAAGCGAGTTAAGGGGGACCACTAGTGTGACATTCTGAAAAAATTAGAAAATTTTTTTTGCATGTTTCGATAGTCTATAGTCTATACCTTTAAAAATAACCTACTAAAATTTCAAGTGCATATCTCAAATAGTTATTGAGTTACAGCCATCCGAGGAGCGGATTCTGATTTTCATTGTTAACTTTGAGGTATTGAGAAATGCGTGAAAGTTGATAGTTCGGGAGTTTCTGGACGTGGCTGCCAGTCACATGTTGTGGAACAGCTAAACCCTGGCTCATTTAAACGACCCATCTAGTTTTACTATGACCGTTATAGTGAGTCCATCGTGAATAATTTTAGTAAAAATTCTCAGTGATTAAAACTAAAAGATAAAGTAAAGAAAAACTACGTTTTTCAAATTTGCTGCAGTATAACTCGAAGACAAATCATCCGATCTATTTGATTTTTATTGCAGCTTCTTTTATATATGTTTCTTCGTGCCATGAACCTCCAGTTTTCGATCGAATAAAAAATGTAATTTTTACAGGCCAAAAACCATCAAATTTTCGCGCAAAATTTGAAACTTTTTTTTAAAAAAACTCAGCCATTTTGTTAAATTTCAACTTTTTTTCGATTAAGGTTCATGGCACGAGCAATACCTTCTAGTTTAATAAGCTTTTTGGTTTTTTTGATTTTAGGCACTGTGAAGATCGCTATCACTGCAGCAGTGGGGGAATTTTTTTTGAGCCTTGGGAGATCGCGAATAACTCACTGAATTTTCAATTTTTTGGTTCAAAAATTTTATCATGAATTTTTTTATATATCAAGGAATATATCCTTAAAATATTAAAACATTCCATACAGTAGTTTTCTTTAAAAAAAATTCCCAAACATCACCTTTTTTCAGGCGGTCACACTAGTGGCCCCCCTTAATAAAAATGTGTTAAGAAAATAAATTATCATAAAAATTATATGCGATGGCCGGGAATCGAACCCGGATCAACTGCTTGGAAGGCAACTATGCTGACCATTACACCACCATCGCATGTTACTAAATAAATGAATGTTACCAAAATCACTTTCAGTAAAAACATGTAAAACTAGAAAATTTAAATAAATTTGAGTAAAACGAATTTTCAAAAATTTTATCCTTTACTTTCAAATTAAAATTGCTGCTACATACCTTATTATTATTGTTTCGTATTCCAAATTTTTTGGAAATTATAAAAAAATTTTAAAAGTATTGTAGAGATTTGAATGCAATTTTAGAATGATGACGGTAATTATAAAATATTTGAATTAACCGAACAAAAAATAATTAATTACAAAATCAAAACACGAAATTTAACCCAACAATTTGAAGCCTTAAAGTGTATTGTTTGAAACCAAAAAAACTTTTCACACCATTAACAATTAATACAAAAATCAACCAAAAAAATTTCGAAAGTACAAATTCAAGCAAAAAAAAAACTTTTTTAAAAACTCACCAGTGTCGATATGTCGCAGCAGCGTGGCGCGGATTCAACAACAATACAACGTTGTCTACTGTTTTGTAATAGTAATCGTAGTAATATCCATAAAGCGCACAATGAGTGCGATCCATTTCATTGAGGCTGCGTTCCAACTGGTGGACCCCAAAAAAAATATTCGCCACAGTGTTAAAAGTAACGTAAAACTTGTGTCAGTTTGCCCCATATATATAAATCGATTTGATAAAATACTAGCACGGAATATTACAAAAAAAAAAAAAAATTATCCAAACAGATCCATGTTTCTCGATTGTTTGATTACATAGGGTCCGTTGTGTGTGCCACGACAGTGTGACTAAAACAATGCCATACAATCAAATATCAGTTATTTTGTAAATACAACTAAACTAATAGTAAGCGTAACACGTACGTATAGTACAGATAGTAGGCTGTGAATATAGAGTTTGCTATAATATTGTATTAATTGAATATGCGCGCAAATTCTAACTGGCCAATCGTCGAGCAACAATTAGTTGTTTTGTCTTTTTTTCTACACTTACACCAACCAATTGTCGGAGTCATTTTTAAATAATAATTGGATTGGATTTTTGATCTTTCTTCGAAGTGAAATCACTCCTTTGTCCATCAGCGCATCACGTCTGCAACTTTTAACAAATTCAATATTGTCTAGAAAAAGTGGTCAGTTGAAGAAATTAGCTTAAGAAAAAAAATTATATAAGAGGCGATAGAAAGTTACATCACAGAAACCCTCCTTAGTCCTTACATCAAAAAAGTTCTCTAATAAAATTTAAAAAAAATGAAAAGCTTAACAATTTTAAGATAGAACTGAAAAAGTATCTCACACAGAGGGGTAACTACAATAGAATAGGGATGATCGATATTACAAAAACATCGATGTTGACATCGATATTAACACCGATTCAAGAGTATCGATATATGATATATATCGAAAGAAAGACATCAATGTTCGAAAACATCGATGTTTATGTAGCAAAATAAACAACCATTATAATCTATTATTTTATTTATTAAAAATTAACATTGCCAGTATTTATTTGGTACACTTTGCAAAAAAAGTCACTTTGTTAGAAGTTTCCCTTTTAATATGTTCCTTTGTTGCTACAAATACTGCCCAGCTTTTGAAAAAAGTCTCTCTGAAGCTGTTGAAGTTGCTGTGAAACACAAATATATTTAATGGCAATTTTTTTCAAGTTTGGATAAATGGATCCTAGAACTTGCCATAAAAGTAATGGATCTTGTTTTAAATCAACTACAGGACATTTTAACTACTGGATAGCTTAGAGTAATATCGATTATTCTCGTAACATCGATGTGTCGATGTTATCGAGGACATAACATCGATGTTTTTACATCGATGTTTTCCCTCTAAACATCAATGTTTTTCTACCATCGATGAATATCGATCACCCCTAGCAAGTGGCTCCAGAGCGCACGATAAAAAGGGGCGCAACAGGAAACATATGGGTGCAAAAACAAAAAGAAATTTTTTTATTGTTATAGTACTTAGAGCCCGTGAAAGAAATTTTTTTTTTCGCTAACAGTAACAGAAAGAGGAAGAAAAATAGACGTTCGTTTTTTTGTTTTTGTTTTCACAGTCTTACTTTTGTGGAAAAAGAGAATTTTTGAGGCGGGGGTACTTGAGTCAAATTCGCTCCAGGGCGCAAAATTTGTAATTACGTCTCTGATCTAACACAATAAGCCTAAGCTCGAATATAGAGGCATGGTCATGGGGGTCACCAACTACCTCATCATAAAAATAAATTCAAAATTTATTGTGTTTTTTTTTTTTTTAATTAGTACTATTTTAATTTCAAATATTATCGAGCGCTTGTGAGACACTACTACGTATGACAAACTTTTGTTTGCATTTCAACACACGCAGTATTGATATGTTCACTAATCGTTCAGCTAAACTGAAACTTTAAGCACTCGATTTCTTTGGTATAGTATGACCAAAAACCACATGCAAATTAAAAATCACAAAGTGATTGGAAAAATTATCCGAATCGGCCGGGAATCGAACCCAGGATCTTCTGGTAACTAGCCAGACGTGTTAACCTCTACACCAACGATCCCATGCTCGGTAAGCGGCCCAGCCGGACACCCATTCAATCACCTATTTTAATTTGCATGTGGTTTTTGGTCATACTATACCAAAGAAATCGAGTGCTTAAAGTTTCAGTTTAGCTGAACGATTAGTGAACATATCAATACTGCGTGTGTTGAAATGCAAACAAAAGTTTGTCATACGTAGTAGTGTCTCACAAGCGCTCGATAATATTTGAAATTAAAATTGTAACTGTTTCTCGAATCAGAGAGAGTACTAATACACATAGGTGATTGAATGGGTGTCCGGTTTGGCCGCTTACCGAGCATGGGATCGTTGGTGTAGAATTAACACGTCTGGCTAGTTACCAGAAGATCCTGGGTTCGATTCCCGGCCGATCCGGATAATTTTTTCAATCACTTTGTGATTTTTAATTTAATTAGTACTTTGATTTTGCCACAAATGTGGGTATATTTTATAAAATTGTAATGTCAAAAAAAGCATTATGAAGCCATTAAGAAAAGAAAACCCACATGTAACCCCCATCTGATTTGAGACCTAGGTACGCTCATGTGTAGGACCACAAGAAAAAAATCTCTGTTGAATCAATCATGTTTCCAAGAAAAATTTTGTCATTTTGATGGCAAAAATAAAAAAAAAGTTCCCATGCAAATTATCCTAATTCAAACCACGCCCATAAAGTGTGATTTTTGAAAAAATTTCTTAATCTAATGATGTCATCAAGCTTACTAAAAATTTTGAATGGTTTGAAATTCGTAAATAAAACAATTGAGTGATGAAATTTGAAGCAAATTGTAGATTTTTAAAGTCGTTCTTTACATTTTTACTGAAATTAGATAAGCAGGACCATTAGAAAAAAGACTTCGACCGAATAAGTCATATTTCTAAAAGTAATTACGTCATTTTGATATCAAAAATGAAAATTTCACATTCAAATTACAATACTTCAACTAATCGTCCTAATTAAAATTACTTCTATAAAACGTAATTTGAGAATAAAGAAATTTTTTTATCTAATGACGTCATCAAGTTTACAAAAATTTTCTAGTACCTTAAAAGCCGTGAATAAAACAATAGAATAATGAAATTAGAAACGAATTATAGGTTTTCGAATACGTTCTTTTACCAAAATAAAATATGTAGGACCTCTAAAAAAGCGACTTCTATCGAATCAGTCATATTTCTAAAGAAATTTTGAAAAATGTGCTATGTATTTGGCACGACCGGTTGTTGCAGTTGATGAAGTCAGCGAAATTCATTGGATACACAAATTTTAACATCACATTTTTATAAGAAAATTAAATAAGTAACTATTAGATGAAAATGTAAAAAATTTCTATCAATTTAGAATGCTAAGTGCTAGTAGCTCTATGGCTTACGACTATTTTTTTTTATGTCATTCTTAAATCAGAAAAATCAAATTCGGAAATTTAGTTACATTTTCAAATCAAGTTTCAATATTTAAATGGGAAAAATAACGTAAAAAAGCTTATTTTTAAAATCATTCAAATTACGATTAATACATGTAATCAAATAAAATTTCATCTCTATGACGTCATCAGGTATTACCACAACCGATATTGCCTTTAGGTTGGAAATTTATCATTCAATTTATCAACACTTAATTTTTTGATATTAATTTATTTTATAGACTTTTGTGTACAGCGAAAAACATTTCTCCCATATTGAAAATGTCAAAATATGATTTCCGGTGTAAGAACAATTAATTTTCCTGAGGAAAATCACATAAGATAAGTACCTAAATATTTTAAATAAAAACAACATTGTTGAAAAGTAAAATTTAAAAAAAAAAAGCGTGCGATGGCCGGGAATCGAACCCGGATCAACTGCTTGGAAGGCAACTATGCTGACCATTACACCACCATCGCTTGGTGGCTTCTTACAACAAAATACAATAACATTGCATGCTTGAAAAGTAAAAACAATATAAAACTTTGGAGAATTATTATATTTATTAGGTAGATAAGTACCTATCTAAAATTTTAAAAAATTATTTTACAATTATTTGTAAAAAAAATAAAATATGTAGGTACTTTATATAAACAAGAGTATTTAAAAAAAATAAACTAAAAAAATCTCTAGGAACGAATAAATTAAAAATGACCAAAAAAATGTGTAAAAATTATTTTATTTCTATAATACAATCTAGCATAATATACAGGCATTATTACATAGCAGTATGGCACTGCATAACACTATGATAAAACAATTGTGATTTGACAGTTAAAAATACGAGCACGTTTTGATTAATGACTTAACATTCGTGTTGAGTGCATTGCCATGTTTCATAGAAAATGTTCGCTCATATGTATAAGTTAAGCCTATGTGGTAGATTTTTCACACTGCTATGTACACCTATACAGAAAATAACATAGTATGGAGTACAAAGTATCAAAAAATTTCTTAAATTTACTTAAATTTTATAGTTAATCAAATTTTTTTAACAGTTGAGAAACTTCTTAATTCAAACTTTATGGTATTAATTAATATAATAATAAAATCAAATTTGTGAGCTTGTTATTTGGTTAATTTGGGCTATTCTGACGAACCATATTAAAAATTCTTTCACTCACATACGTTACAATTTGAAATTTAAAAATGTCCCATAGGATCCTAGAGCTCCAAAAAAAGAATTAAAATAAACGGCTGGACGTTAAGTTAAAACTGTCTTCCAGAGTGCTAGGATCCAGAAACTGGGCAAAGTAAACGGCTGAATTGATTTTTACCTTTTGTTTTAAATATTATTGAGATTTTGGAAAAAATATATATGAAATTAAAATTGTTCTCCAAGGTTCCGGGGACCCAAAAGCTGTCAAAATAATCAGTTTCACAGATTTCGACCAAATTATGTTTAAATATTATTGAGATTCCCCATAAAATAGTTTAAAAAAGTGAGTTTAATAAAAGTTTTAAGGTGTGGAAATTAGATATGCTATTGGCATATGAATATGGCTAATTTAAGGCCGTTTAATGAGCAGAGCGAAGGATTATAAGGAACTGATTTAGTACAAAATTTCGTAATATTTGATTTAAAAATAATCTGAGTAATGGATCAAATAATTAAACAGGGGGAAAGCGGAGAGGCCCAGATAGTGGTAAAAATAAAAATATTTTTTTCCAATTAAACAACTCACGATTTTTAAGTATCTTGAAAATTCTAGAGTATTTAAATAAAACAACAAGACCGCCAAAAATTCTAGAGTGATCACCAATCTTCTCGTCGAGTCTTACTTTTTAAACACATTGTATTTTCCACTTTTCTGTTTTCCACTAATATAAATATTATATTATATATTAGCTTCATATTTTGTCATGTAAGCAAATTTCAACAGAATTATTATGTAATATTGTTGAATACCGTATTATGTATAGATAATCAGCGAAAATATAAAAATATAATTGGAATTCGAATTCGAACTTAGAATACTTATCGAAATGTATACACGTCAATATAACGTAAAAAAGAAATTCATCAAATTCGGTTCAGGCGTTTCCTTTTTCAGGATACTGGGTAACTAATCGTGTCGACCTAGAGGTCATATTGAAAGTTGCATCAAACTCACCCGATCGATTTTTTTCAACTTTATTCTAAAATTTTTGGATGATTTGTACCCCTTAAACATAACATAAGATTCCTAGTATAGAATTATTTTAACTGAATAATTCAAATCAAAGACATATTCAATATATTTTGTTTTTCTAAAATAATTTTGGGAAAAACGTCAATTCTTTGATTTTTATTTTTTTGTATATTAGCACAATCTGGTACGAATTTTCATGGAAAGATAGTTGTACTGCAAACGTATACAACTAATAAAACAACTTTGCCAATCAGCTATTAGCAGTGCTAACAATAAGTATAGTTTTAACATATAATTTGTACCTATGGAAAATGTCCACGTAATTATTTAACAGTATGTAATTACATACTACAGTAAAAATTATTATATTATCCGTATTGACACTGAGAATTTATATTTGATTTATACTTTGAATGAACGTTGAAGCAATATTTAACGCAAACATACGGTTTTGTTAAATTTTAATACGAGGATTCCTACAATTTCAACTGTTCCAAAATTTTCAAAATCGGTAAGCTATTTTTTTTTTCTAAATTATTTCACAAAACTTTATTGCTTAACAAAAAGCAGAAAAAAATTAAATTATATTTCTAAATATTCAAAATTTCACAATTTATAGAATTTCAATTTCAACGAATAATCATTTTTAAACTTTACGAAAAAATTAGGGATATTATTGGGAGTATCCTTTAAAAATTAGAAATTAGTTGTAAATATAGTATGTCATGACATCTCTGAAAAAAACTGTACAAATATGACGAACTTTCAGAGCTTTACTATGGCACTGCCGTCTATCGTTAAATTTCCAGTCGAAAAAGCTCCTAAATAACATACGTAACATACACTATTTCGCCATCTTATGAACTGGCCAAAAACATTGTAGCAATTCCAGGGTCGTAACTAAGCTGGGGCAGCCGGGACATCGCCCCGGGGCCCCCAAGAGAATACAAGAATTATTTCTTGGCAAATTTTAAGGGCGGTATTTCTGTAAAATTAGGGCAGCAAAGAACTGACAAACAAAAAAAAGGACGCCGCTTCTTTTTGTAGGGGGGCAGAATTTTAAGGGCGGCAAACGACTGAGCAGCAAAAAAAAGGTCACCGCTTTTTTCCTGCGGTGTAGTACTTTCTATTCCGCGGCCCCCGAAGACCTAGTTACGACCCTAAGCAATTAAATTATGCCATAAAAGTCACAAACTGTAAAATATTCCAAGAAAATCAAAAGAAAACCAAATAGGTAATTTAATAAATATATAACAAAACAAAATGTAAAAAAAAACTATTTATGAAAATATTTTCGTTGTTGTATTGTTGAAGGATTTTTTATTATAAAATTACTGTTTATTTCGAAAAATTTATTCTAGAACAACACTCAAATAATTTTTTTCAGTAAACTATAAATATTTTTATTTTTAAATAATACATAATTATTTCCATTATGTATTTAAAAAATAATACAATGCATCATATATTATTTTAATCCATGTAAAACAATTTAATTATTTCAAACTACGCGCAAATTATCGCCAACTGGTTATTGGTCAGTTCAGTTGACGTTCTACAAGTGATGTACGAATTGCAACGAATCGAACTGTCAGACAAATCGTACGACAGAAATATTTTGATGGGGAGTTTACAATACATTTAGAAGTATTTTTGTATTATTAATAAATTATTTGAATTTTGTTATTGTTACACATGAAATAGTGTTTATTAATTTTATTTGATTAAATTTATATATTCTTTTATTTTTAGTAAGTAAATTTTTATTAATCAATTGTAAACATTAAATAATTTGTTAACCTAATTGCGATTTTTACATTTGACATATCAACAAAACAATTTTCATATGTTGTTCATTCTACATATTTTTATCCATTTTGCCAACCAAGCAAAATCACTTAAAAAACATTAATTGAATCATTTAATTAATTAAAATTAATTCATTGTTAACGAAATTAGTGAAAAATTCATATCATTTCAGTCATTTTACGTGATTCTTTTGTGAAAATACATTTTTGTATATAAATACGACATATATTTTTGTATATAAATATAATTTAATGGGATAATGTATCTCAATTTACGTAGAATATAATGAAACAAAGACCTTTTTACTCAGAAAAAAATGCGTAATTTTGTTTTTGTCAATAAATTAAATATAGAACACAAAGAAAACGGCGAAATTTGTCTATTTTAAGCATTATAATATTTATAGAATAATAAGTTCCGTGTTTTAAATTGAAACGAAATCAGTTTCTTCACTACAAAACATAATTAACATTTATTTATACAATTAAAAAATTTTCAATTCAGTATTTTTCCAAAAAAAGTAAAATAAAATATTAAAATTTATTTTGAATGTTAGTTTATTTAATTATTTGAAATAGTGAAAGTTAATTGGTTCATTGTGTATTACCTGCGGTAAGATTTTGAATGTATCAAATTGTTTTCGTTAAATAATTTTACTAATAATTATTGGTGTTACAAAATTTGGATCAGTGGTTTTAAATTTAAGAAAGAAAGTGTTGCGAAATTTACATCTCAATCGGATCAAAATGGTTAAAAATGTTGATAAATTAATAGACAGAGCCGGAATAATTTAATACAGGCTGCTGAGTGTCCATTGTTAATGTCAATCGCCCTTGTTTGAGGGACTATAACGTCTTAAATGTACAGATTTTAATCAGTTTTTGAGTTATTTTTTTTTAAAGATTTTTTCGTTTTAAATTTTTACTCGTATCAGTTATAGTATGTAAACAATTAGAGTCAGTAATGAGTTATTTTGAGTACCGCTATTGTCTTTATTATTGTTTTTAACAGATTATTTAATAAGTAGTTAAGTACTCAATTGATATTATGCATAATTACCTTTTTATCAGTATTATTTAACCTTGAGTGCTTCCTTACTACATAGATAATGTTTAGTTTAAATAATTTTGAATTTTTCCAAAAAAAGCAAATATTATTAAATGTTATTACCAGAATTATTTAATAATTTTTTTTTCTCAACATAGGCAAAAAAGTAATAATTTAAAAAAAAAAAAAGAAATATTAACTAAAGATTTTATTACAGTATAAGGTAGTGATGGGAATAATCGAATGATTTCAATAATCGATTATTTTTAATCGAGTGATTTTAATAATCGATTAATCATTCGATTATTTTCATTCGATAATTCTTGTCGATTATTTTCATTCGATTATTTTTATCGACTATTTTTCATTCGATTATTATTATCAATTATTTTCTTTGGATTATTTCCAACAATTATTTATCGATTATTTTTATCGGTTATATTATTCAGTTATTGAGATGAGATAAAAAATTAAATTTCAATTTTGTAATTTTTAGGAATATTTTATTGTTATTTTTATTTTCAAATTCAAATCTATAGCTAATACAAAATTATTTACTTGTATGAATCATGCAACCATAACCCACCTTTCAGTTCTTTTGTTTTTAGGTGGTTTATCATATCTTCAAAAATCTATTTTTTATAAATAATTTACTGTTGAGAGGTTTACTTTGTGAAATTTCATTTTAAATATTAAAAATATTTAAAGTTTCAATTACTTTGTCAATTTCACTAGAATTGAGTAGAATTTACTAAACGCGTTTTCAATCTCGCGACCATCATCAGAGTAATTACTCTGATGATGGTCGCGAGATTGAAAACGCGTTTAGTAAATTCTACTCAATTCTAGTGAAATTGACAAAGTAATTGAAACTTTAAATATTTTTAATATCTATTTTTTATAATATTAATGTCCATTAGAGATTAAACCATTACTAATTACAGTATTATCGGTTTTTCCATTGTAATAGTTGGCACCTTAACACATTGATGATCATAATCTATAATGAAGAAACACCCCACTAGTACAGTATTTTGACAACCAATACACTTTATATATAGAATTGTTGACGCAGTACAGCGTTGTGTCATAGTTAATTAGGTTTTACTTGACGGTGCCCATACAGCGCTCATGACCATTAACGTATCAATAAGGAAGCACCCCTGCTGGGGTTGTGCTATTCATCTTATGGAAAACATCGGTAATCATACCTACTTATCGTAAAACTTTTTTTTTTATATAAACTGTTGTCTGTTTTCAATAGATACGACGACCCACTAAATACCTAATACCTAATACTAAATACCTGATATTTTGTGGGATCAGTTAAAAGAATGGAATTTTTTTTGTCTTGAGATATTTTTAAAACTGTTTGATTGAAAAATAATCGAATGATTTTTTGATATCTCCAGACATTTTTTTAAAATCATTTGAATGAAAAATAATCGAATGATTTTATTATATCTCGAGATATTTTAATAATCGAATGATCGATTATTTTTCATTCGATTATGCCCATCACTAGTATAAGGCTCTTTGTACACTACTCTGAGATCCGAATACTCACAGCCTGAAGTATAGCCAAACGATCTTGAAGTGTAATGCTAGGTGCGTCCACTAGGTTGGAAACACGACGCGGTGCGGTTCTTACATCAGTAAGATCTCCGGGGCGGTACCACGCCGCTCTGTCGACCTTGTGGACGCACCTGCATTTATTCAAATGTATTTATCTCCGAGAGCGGAACTGCTCCGCATTTCCGACTTAGTGGACGCTCAGCTTAAGTTTCGTTTGCGCAGGTGAAGTGGGTAAAATAAATCAACTCACTGACTTATAGTTCATAAGACACATGTGTTGGACAGATATCGACCTTACCTTCAAAATAACAGACTGATCCTTTTTAAAATGCGTTTCTGCGCATCTCACAGTTCATTTCCGGTCGGGTCTAAAGCCTTTACACATAAATTGTCATTTTTACGGTTATCCTCTGTCCACTTTTTTCGGTTTGGAATAACTTTTACGAATTGAAGTACCGAAAACTCTCAATTATCCAAATCACCCAAAAATATATAGGTATAAATGAATAATAATTGGGATCAAATAAAAAATCAATTAACACAAGAATTATTGTATTAAACAAACGAAATGCTGATAATCGAGAGTTTACTGTAATAATTGCTATTCAAGTATTACAGTACTGTCGTAACAAAAACATACAGATATAAGGATAGAGTGTGCTAGTGATTTAGCTGCCTGTAAGTGGGGGTTGTCGAGTGTCCTTTCCACAGAGTAAAGAGGTACAGCAACTATCTGTATCATGAAATCTGCAGTGTGTACTTCTGTGAACGTTAGGCTACTTAGTAGTCACTCTCTCAGTGGCAGTCGATGAGTGTAGGTCAATCACAAGTCAATTGATGTGATTGTTGTGTTGGTTGTGTTGGTATTGTTACAATTACCACACGGAGCCACATACATGCGTGTGGTATCATTCATTGTATGTATCGGACATCACGACCACGTGACGGTCACCACCACCAACGATAACTAACACAAAGACAGTTTACCGCACAAATACAAAGTAAACCCGGTGCACGTATATAACATATTTTCTATCTCTTACTGGTTACACTGGTTCCAGTAGTATAAAGATAGATATGTTGTCTCTACTTCTCTGTGGTCCTTTCTGTCTCCTTTTTAGCCGAGCACTGTGATTGGCTGCCACTAGTGCTGCTCCAACAGTGACAAAAAGCGAACCATTCACAACGCTCGACTAAAAAGAGACAGAGGACATTTAGCCACTACATCTTTCTCTATTCTCATGTGATCCCGTCTCCGGCAATAGCGTCCGTCATTCGAGCTCGGATCGGAGTAGTGTACAAAGTGCCTAACACAAATTTTAAATTTTTTGCCATTTACATTATGTACGTATGAATCATATGTAAATATAGATATTACAAAAACTTAATCAGAGGCGCTTCCTCGTAGAATATTTCACTTTATAGAAATGTGAATGAAAATTTTTTACATGAATTTATAAATGTAGGAGTCGAAGTCATCCTAATTCTTTGTTGTTTTACAAAATTAAAATTTTCATAAATTATTTTTAATGATTGTGAGTCAACATTTTGGCTCACTTTTCATTGATGGCGTACATTTTTCTTTTGAACCCTAGCCGTAACAGAGTATGAGCCAACACTTTACCCTAGACACGATCGATCCCCCCCCCTCAACAGATTTTTTTTAAATATCTAAAATATTTCTTTCTTTGTCTCAAGGCCGTATCAGTCACCTCTTATTACACGGTACGCCGATATATCTTCTGTTCCAACAATAGTGATTTATACTAAAAATGTTAAGGTCAAATTGCATGTATCACTTTCAGTAGATGAAATCTTCTCATGCCTTCGGCTACATGATGTAAACTTTTTCCGAAAAAATGATCGTGTACACGCATCTTTATATTACAGTGATCCTTCTCAATAGTTCCGCAGAATGAAACAAGGGGAACAGCTTTTCCAGGAAGTGCTGTTCCCCCACCAAATTCCGTATAAAATTTCTTTACGTCTAGATTCAGAATTTTTAGTGGAGTTAATTAATTTATGATTCTGTCAAAATTAAAAATTTTTCAGGAGCGTCAAAACAAGAAAGGGGGTCTAAAAATAATAATGTAACTTAAAAATTTTAATTACTATTTATATAACATTGTAACAAAACTCTAGTGGTTTACGTTTAATATATGCATATACATAGATATTCATAATTAATATAATTATTCTATGTGCGTATAATGTACCTGTAAACAGTATTGGACTTAGGTATATAATCATTTAATGATATACCTATCATTTTCATTACAATCATCTATTTATGTACGCAGTTAACAAGTTTATTTTATTGCATTTTATTATTTAAAATCTAATTAAAAAGTATTGACTATTGTGTAACATTTTTCTTTTTATCTCCTCATAAAATATTGTAAGACTACGCTCGCTTCTCTAAATGTTTTTTCATAAAATCATAATTTTTGTTTTGTATAAACAAATCAATTTTTTTTTTATATCTGGGTAACAGAGAGATTTATCTCTACTGTTTAAAACAGAATACACTAATTGATACATGTCAGCGATGTAGTGGAACAATATAAGTAGTGCTGACTAGTTAGTCGAATAATGTTACAAACTTAAGTTGTCTTACTTTTTTTTATTTCATTTAGGTAATTTTTCTTTCACTTAATACAAACAAAACCAACAAAACAAACTTTTTGATTCTTAGCTCTATTGAAAAAAATATTATAAAATTTATAATAGGTGGTAAAGTGGGGGTAACGCTCGAGTCTGAAACTGGGAAGGCGGAACTATTGAGAGCGGAAATATTCAGAATGTGCACTGTAATTAGTTTATTTCGGAACTATGTAAATCCACCACTCTGTCTGTTTATCGGTCACATTTCCCGGCCTATAAACGTAAAATTTTGAATGCGAAAGCCACAGGAGTAGCTCACGATTAATATAATATACTAATGAGTATCCGGCATGCGTTGCAATTCGACTCAGTAATCTATATGAAATGCACTCATTAGTTGAAATGACTCGCGCTCCACCTATTGTAAAATAGTTGTACTAATTCAGAAACCTTCACGCGCGTGCGCTCATGTCACTAAAATTTTATCGCAATCAAAGAAATAAACATTCATTTATGTATATAGGTATAGATAGGAATTTTTTTATTTCTTGAGATATTTTTCTGTATTAGGAAGTGGAAATGAACCTTTTTTCACCGGGATTGACCGGGACTTGAACCCAAAATTCTTGGTAACCAGTCAAGCACCTTACCGTCTTGGTAACCGTCCAAGAACCACTTCATTTTGATAACGAATCAATCACATATATTATTCCCTTCAATATTATCGATGTTCTTGTGAACATTATAAAGTATGGCGAATTTTTGTTTATATTTAAACAAAAGTTAATATTTATATGCTCAATTTTAATATTCAGCTAAACTGAAACTTTAATACACAGTTTGTTTTGAAATGTGATCAAAATATTATTTTCATTAAAAATGATTTTTAAATAAAACAGTAATTTGGTCATAAATAGCAAAGTAAATAGTATATTCACATTTCGGTTTAGCTGAACATTAAAAATATTCCCCCTTAAACGTGTTAACTTCCCCCTTAATTGTGATAACACGCAGGGCCGTACTCAGACCGGTTTTTCCGGACAATTTTACCGGGGCCCGGGCCGGGCCGAGCCCTGCCTGATGAAGGGGCCCGGCCTGATATCTTTACCAGGCCCCGCCAAAGCTGGGTACGGCCCTGATAACACGGATAACAACATTAACATAAAATATTTCACATCTGTTTGTGAAATACTAACACGTGTCAGTATTTATTTATCTTTTTATTTAGCAATGAAGTCCTAATCGCATTTAAGTTAACAGTACCTATCTCTAGTACAGTTCTACACATAAAGTTATATCCGTTATAAACCCCCCCTCCCCCCACCACAAGTCACCTATTAAAGAATATATAGCTTGTGCCTTTTTAGTTGACAGTGTGCAGAAAACGAATTTAACACGTACATCTAATAGTAGGTAACAAAAGAGGGAACGAAAAAGAACAATATGTTTGTTAAAAAGGTGTCTCTTTTTAATATGATTAAAACCTAAATATTTTTCAGATGTTTCGTCTCTTACTTGTAATGTCTTTTCAAATACAGTCGACTCTCGTTAATTCGAAACTCGAGGGACTCTTAAAATATTACGAATTATAGAGAGATTCGAATTACACGTATCGCAGGTAACAATTTTAATTTTTTAAGCATTTGCGATGAATGAACCTGAACTTGTCTCAAAATGTACTTACAAATCTTACAATCTTTCTGTCTCTTTCTCTTTGCAACTTTGAATTGTCGAGTGTTTGACGCCGATGAGTTCGAATTAACGCGTCGTTTTGTTACGTAGCAATGATTTTTTCGTTCGAATTACCAAGTGTATAAAAATGTATTGTTTTAGTTCGAAATATAAGGAGATTTTGTAGGGAACTTGTGATACCTTTGAATTATAGAGAGTTTCGAATTATCGCAGCTTTGAATTAACGAGAGTCTACTGTATATCTATCTATATCATGCGCGAGTTACTGCCAAGTAAAAAGGCCCCAGCTATATTTCACCTTATCAGAATTAGAACTTTAATTAAATTTATAACGCTGTTCAATTAACAATAATAATTTGATACCTAAATTCTAGAATTAGAAATATAAAAATTTAATTTTTATTGGGATATATTTTTTATTTCTTTTCTTATTTACAAAAAAATATAAAACTTATCAAATGTTTTTATTTTTTTGCTGTCCACAAATAAATTTTGTTACAATTGAACCTTGACAGTTGTTCTTATCACGAAACGAATGATAAGTTAAATGCAACAAAAAATTTTAAAATGATTTCCAGAAAAATTTTGATCTTAAATGTCACAGACTTTATTTGAGGTGACTCACAATTAATAAGTGCTTAAGTGATCAAAAGATTTTCATTAAGGAGTCAATTTTTTATGTAAGTACACTAGTTTTCTCTCTCAAAAAGGGCTTTTTTTGGTTTTTGAAGATTTTTAGAAAACTGTCAGAATGAGCCATTCTTTTCCACTGAAAAACTTTTGCTTTTTATTTAGATTTTGTGGTCATAATCCACTACGAAAACTAATAGATTTCATTTAGTAAAAAATTTGTATAGGCTTCAATATAATACACGACACAAAAATTAATAAAAGTGTAGTAAACTATGGTACTTTACACACAACCGTGTGTAAAGTACAAAATTTCGCACAGCTGTTCGTGAAACATAGCTTACCTAGATAATATTTTGTACAATAAATAAGCAATTTCATGGTGGTCGTAGATAAAATTGTAAAATATGCGTTTTTGTTTGTTACAGAATTTTTTAATATTTATTATTTATTATGTCTGATGACGGCATGGATCCTTGCGAATGCATTTGGGGCCATGAATTGGCCATGAGACGATTATTATCTTTGGTAAGTCAATGTAAAACATTGCCAGTAGGTTCAAACAATTTGAGCAAGTATTATGTAATTTTGTATTTGTTTATTTATTTTAGTTACGACAGTCGCAGTCTTTATGTACGGATACGGAGTGTTTTGACAATCGTAAGTATGTTAGGGAACACACACAAAAAAAAAATTTGCCACTTTTTAAAAATAAAGTAAATTTAATTATCTATTAAGATAATTTGTCAACTAGTTCGCATGTATTCGCCCCATTGATACTAGACCCTACTAGACTCCATGTACCATACAATAGATGGAGTGCATTTTATTTTTTGAAGCAAAAACGCCATATTTGTTAGCCCATTTTATAACCTACAAAGTGTCAGTGGTAATGGATATTTTTTTATTTGTGATTTTTATTGAAATTTGAAACAATTTATTCATAAGCATTCTAACAATATTTAAAACAATGAATAAAAAACAATTTTAATCCAACCTTGTTTAACCGCCACATTTGTCAGCACATTAGTCATTTTTTGCTTCATTTACATATATATTGTATATAAACCTTTGATCCCCTTATTGTATTCAATGCCCAGAGATTAGCTCTGTACCTCAAAGATAGACTTCAGACACGGCGAATGTTTTCATATTTTTAGCCCGCGGTAACATAATAAGGTGGTTTAATACACAAATATTGAAAATTTAATCAATTCTGACATAATATGATTTGTAAGAAATTAATAAAAAAACTTTAGTTCTTTAGAAACAAATAATAAAATCAACAAATTTTGGCGTTTAACTTAATTTAATAATTTTGTTTTAAATTAAATAATATTGATTTGCGACAACTAAATAAACTTAATTGTACTTAAGCTGTACTCTGCATTAATCGTAGCAGTAACCACCTTAATCTTTTTTGCTTTCCAAAATTTATTCAAATGATATTCAATAATTCCGTTATAGTATTTTCTCAGTTTTATCGTAAAACATGTATTTATAATGTCTTTGACATTCGACGGGAACTAAAAGCTAAATTATCACTTTCGAAGATTTCAGATGTCTGCGTTATTCGTATAGTATTTTCAAGTTATGAAGTTCAAGTACACGCGGTGATCCAAAATTATTTTTTACCTAATGGGGTACAAAGTCGCCGGAAATAATTACGTTCTTAGAACAAATCTTGTTTCATTTAATTAAGCGTGCGTTTCCGTAATATTTACAACAAATTCATAAAAAAATTTTTGTAAAAATGTTAATTCTTAATCGATTATGATTTTAAGTACAGATTATGATAATTACGATAAAAAAGTTGAATAAAACGTTAGAATTAGACTTTTTTCTCTTTTATATTTATAGCTCTTCAACAGACTAATGGACAACAGGCTGATGGAAATTTTTTGGTACTGAGTTTAATGATCGTCATAGCCATTGCTCTTTATTTATTACGACCACGAACTCTAACTGCACCCGATAAGAAGGCTCATAATTCTGGATCGGTAAGTAATAAAATATATACACTATTAGAAAGAAATTCTCGCGCCGAAAGTAAATCTCACTATTCTCAAATATTCTAAGTTAATGACAACAAAATATCAAATGTTGGCCTGTCGAGAACCTACAGAATTATTTTTTGTATATTTTTAAATTCGAATGCAAAAATAAATTTGCCGAAATTTGGAACAGGGAACACATGAATCTAATTTTTAGCAGTGTAAAAGAACAACTCATCTATCATACTTAGAGTTCTCAAAATTCTTCTCTATTTACACTACTGCTTCGACTGAGAGAAAAAAAAATGCGTTGAAACAACATAGCTATGTTGTTTGCAACAAATTCCGTTCTAAATCGTCGTAAAATATTATCGAAATTCACCAAAAGGTATAATAGTTATTAAAATTGCACCCTGTATACATATATAATGATTTGTTTACTTAGAAAATTTTTAATGTTTTTTTTATATCCGTGTGACCAATCATTACGCATTTTTCTTTCTCTCAATCGAAGCAGTAGTGTACTTAAAATTCAGTATGATATTTAGTGTCTTCACCAAATTTTTCTTACATTTATTTATGGTCGTTTTGAATCATAAATAATACCAAAAAGAATAATTTTTTTTTAAATTCTTGTTTTTATTATCGTCATTAAAGTTGACAACATTTTTCCCATTAAGGATGTATACCTGAAACGAAAATTCCAACTTTTTCCATTGAGTTTGAAATATGTTAAACAATAGACGATTCTGCATCGATTAGCAAAAAGAAAATTGTATGTCACGGACAAATTAAACGAAATAATTAATGTTAATGTTCTCATTTGTCGTGTGTTGTTTGAACCGGAAGTAGCTTAGCTACGAATAAATTTGTAAAATTGATCATATTTTATCCAACTTTCGTGAGAAAAAAAAAAATAGTTTTATGAACCTTATAATTTGTATTATTTTTTAATGGGAAAAAAAACCGAACCCACCGGCCTATCTTTTTCGTAAAAATTAAAATAAAAATTAAAAGCCGGAACGACGCGGTTTTGACACTATTTTAAAAAACTGTGCCCGCCATTTTCGACGAAAAAGGTGGTACAACATATAATGAATGTTTTCTATTTAGGAAACGCAGACGTCACAGTGCATTTTTTTTTTTTTTTGCACAAAAAACATTTTTTAAATTTTAACTTTTTAATTGCTTTTAGATGCAATTAAAAGATTAATTTTGCAATAAAATTTTTAAAAAAATTAGTTTTTTTGTGAAAAAAAAAGAAAATGCATTGTGTCACACAGTGTTTTCTAAATGGAACATACTCTAGACGTTAACTCTCAGGATAATAATTCCGATAAGTGCTAAATCCAACGTCAACCATAGTTAAATTAAATCTTTATTTTATAGAAAAAAATTTATTAATTGTTATAATTTCTTATACAGTACGCATCTTAATTCATAAAATAAATGTTTCTAGTAATAATTTAACATTATGATTAATTTTCAAAAAATTTTAGATGTAGTACTTGATTTGACTTGATACACATCCTTAATGGACCTGTTCGCCTTAAAAGGGTTAAATATATACGCATATTGCGTAGTGATATTTATTTTTTAGAAGTTGCCGTTCAATACTTATTCATCTTACTTCATAATGTCACTGTCAAAACTATAACCTAAATTTATTGCGTAAATGGATCATTGTTATCTAAACATATCAATTATGCAGAAAAAAAACTTTCAAAACATTAATTAAATAAATTTTTGTATAGCATAAATTACATCGAAATAAAAATTCCAATACATAAATTCATTATTAGATAATAAACTTGATAAACTTATTTAAATTCTAAATGGCGAGTATTTTCTTTTTTTTTTTGTTGATACTTCTATGATGATTTCGTTTATTTTTGTTCTATTTTCAAACAGGATTCGAATGGAACACCGCCATCTGCACCACCCGCCACTTTTTGATTATGGATTTACGGAATGTATTATTATTGAACTAACCAGCAAAAATTTAATTACATTCCACAATACAAGTGGGTTTTCTAATTGTGATAATTAAATATATATAGATAATTCTTTTTAGTATTAAAAATTTCGTGTAATTTCTGACTTAAAAAAAAATGTTACGATTACGACACATTTACAAATATTTCAAAACTACACACCGGCACTACTCCTTAACCTCCACAACTCACACTTCACTCTCAGCCACATTCAATCAACGCCCCACACGTAAAGTAAATTTAAGTATCACAAAAGAAGACACCGGTCTTTTCGGATGGCCTGCACTACAATCGCCCGATGGCTTCTACATTTTGGAAGAGCAGTGTCGCCATAAAACGAAAGAATTGATCCAGGAGGCGCAGAGTGACACACGAAAACGTAAAATGGTCGAAATATTCGATGAAATGTCCGACACTCTATGTAAAGTGGCCGATCTAGCCGAATTTATACGTCTGGCACATCCTAGAGCCGCGTTTACTGACGCCGCTGAATACGCATGCGTAAAAATTAGCGGCATTGTTGAAAGTTTGAACACCCACGTGAAGTTGTATAACGTTTTAAAAAATGTGTACGAGCGGGGCGATAAATTTGAAACGAGCGAAATGGATCGTCACGTGACCCAATTGTTTTTGTTCGATTTTGAACAGAGCGGAATCCATTTGGAGGAGATGATGCGACAGAGAGTGGTCGAATTGAACGATTACATTTTACAGGTGGGTCAAAAATTTGTGGCGGGTGCAATTGCGCCTCGAATGGTCAATCGGAATACTGTCCCGGAACCGTTACAATATCTATTTCCCGCTGACAGTAAGAATATCCATATTGGTGGTTTGTATGCGGATTCGAATGTACAGATGGCGCGCGAAATCGGGTATAAACTGTTTCTACAACCGGATCCCAACCAAGAATTTCTGCTGGACGAAATGCTATCGGCCCGATACCAGCTAGCCCAAACCTGTGGTTTTCCCACGTACAGTCATCGCGCCGTGAAGGCTAGTATTGTGGAAACGCCCGAATTTGTGCAAGAATTTCTCGATTTACTCAACAACGATCTACGCAGTCGCGCCCAAGAAGATTTCGCGTCGATGAATCGTATGAAAATGTTAGAGTCGCCGAATAGTGGACCTCTGGCATGTTGGGATGTGCCCTATTTTAATCACAAATTGAAGAAAGAGTGGTTGAAAGCGGATACGAATGAATTTGCGCCGTATTTCCCACTTGGAAATTGTATGGAAGGTCTAAATATGTTGTTGAATAATCTCTTCGGAATCAGTTTAGTCAACGAGGAAACTATACCCGGAGAATTATGGGCTCCGGACGTGTACAAATTAGCCGTTAAGCACGAAACCGAAGGACTACTCGGATATATTTATTGTGATTTTTACGAGCGCGAAAACAAACCAAATCAAGATTGTCATTACACGATTCAGGGGGGCAAACTCCTAAGCAACGGTGAATATCAAAATCCAATTGTGGTGGTGATGCTCAATATACCTCCACCTCGATGGTCAACCCCTTCGCTACTCACCCCGAACCTAGTCGACAATCTATTCCACGAGATGGGCCATGCGATGCACTCTATGCTTGCACGGACCAAGTATCAACACGTAACCGGCACACGATGTTGTACCGATTTCGCCGAAGTCCCCTCTATCCTCCTCGAATATTTCGCATCAGATCCGCGCGTGTTACGTAAATTCGCGCGCCATTTTCAAACTCAGGAACAAATACCCGAGGATATGCTACACCGGATGTGCTCGTCGAAACATCTCTTTATCGCTAGTGAAACCGAAATTCAATTGTTCTATTCCGCGTTAGATCATCGTTACCATTCGACAAAACCCGTACCAAAAACAACAACCGAAGTACTTAAACAGTTACAAAAACAATATTACAGTCTTCCATACGTTGAAAATACCGCTTGGCAATTACGATTTAGCCATCTGGTGGGCTATGGTGCTAAATATTATTCATATTTAATTTCACGCGCGGTCGCTTCGTGGATATGGCAACAGTATTTCGAACAGAATCCATTCTGTCGTGCAAGTGGCGAGAAATATCGACGCGAATGTTTAGCTCACGGTGGCGGGAAACCCCCGCGGAAATTAGTTAGTGAATTATTGCAAAAGGAATGCACGCCACACAGTTTAGCCGTAGCATTGATTAGTGAAATTGACCGGAAACGGGATGATTTAAAGCATGTAGTAAAATTAGGCAACTGATTGTTACTAGAAAGACTCAATAAATAATTTGTTTTCAATTTTTTTGTGCAATAATCCAGTCAGAAATTACACATTTAAATCTATCATAGATTATGTTAATTCATTTGGAGGGTTATTTTTTGATATATTTTTCTA
Source organism: Brachynemurus nebulosus (assembly GCA_035578155.1). Taxonomy (NCBI): domain Eukaryota; kingdom Metazoa; phylum Arthropoda; class Insecta; order Neuroptera; family Myrmeleontidae; genus Brachynemurus; species Brachynemurus nebulosus. Next base: position 1,266,720 of record JAPWDM010000019.1, on the reverse strand, counting down.
ATCGTGTTTAAGCTTGGGTTTAAACATTTGAGTACTTAGCTATACCTTGATTAAAAAAAAATAAAAAAATAAAAAAAAATAAATTGGCATTCCTTAAAACATTTTTAAATAATTCCTGTTAAAAATAACAGATTGGAACTGTTTACATTCCAATAATTTCAGTGAAACTTCGTATTTGTCGTTTATACAAAATTAAGACGAGTTTAACTCGTCCCGATACTAGTCCAAATGGAACTTGGTCAATGACGGATGTACGCGCGTTAAATAAATCCCTAGTTTTCACTTTTTTTAACGTGTTAAGAGAGTTGGGACATTGTGTCACGCCTTAAAAGCGTTATCTTATTGAATATTATAAGCAACGGGTGTATCCATGTCCCTACACCTGTCTGTATATTTCATATTTCACAATTAATTATGCATATAAATGACGCTGGCGTCACAACTAGTACGACAATATACACGGATCAGCAGTAAACGTATTGAGCAGTCTGTTGTGTTGGTCAATTCTAGCCAAAGGTTATGTTTCCTAACTTAGGATAAGGCCTAAAGGCGCATTTATAGTCAAAATCGTTGTCTGAGAATGTTTTTTTAACCTTTTTAGCGGATTGTCATTTTAAACTGACAAAAAAATACCTTAACCACCTTATAGACTTTGTTAAAAAGGTTTGATTCTAGGATAAATAAAGCTCTCTATATTGTATTCTTTTTTTATTCAAATAGGTGGCAGCACAAACAGTTACCGGCATGAGAACGAGTGTCACTCGTCGTGTCCGCTAGTTTTTAGAATTACAGACCCGAGTGAGACTCGGGGTATCCGCTAAAGTGGTTAAAAGTATGTACTTGTCGACCCAGTATAAGTCGCAATTTTGAGCTCCCGTCACCATATTAGGGATGCCAAGTCTGAAGTGGCATGAATCTACCCTCTTAGTAATATTAATTTTTCAACTGTCAAAATTAGATTTCAAATTTAAATTTTTGTTAAGATGGCGTAACCATCGTCACCACATAGCAATAGGTTTAGAGATATTTTGACATCCTTAGGGATCTTATGTCAGCTCAATATTATCAAAATATTGCATTGTTGTCTATAAAATTTCAACACAATCAGATATCGGAAAGTGGGTCAAAATCGACTGAAAAAATTTCTTAACACTAGACAGTCTGCGCACTTTCACAGTAAACTTCCCCAGGGGCCAGCAATATTTTTAAAAAATTTAAAAAAAAAAGAATTATATAAATAAATTTATACACTACACATAAACATACACTTTTATAATAAAACTAATACCAATAACATACAAACACACTGATTTTTGTGATTATATTGAAATGTACTCATTTCAATAGAATCTTTAAAAAAAAATGATAATATAAAATCATATTTTTAAATGTTATGTTTATGTTATTCTTCTATAAATGTTCACAAAAACCAACACACAGAGAGTGTGTGTAATTAAATACCTGTTTGCGCACACATGTGTAATCACTGATCGCGATTGGCTTCTACGGTTGTTCTGGCTATTTTCAGATATTGAAAACGCGGATTTTAAAGTGTTAAACATGTAAAAATATTAATTATTTCTAAATTGAGAATTTAGAGTACGCCACTATCCAGTTTATAGCTAATAAGTATAGCGCGAATACGGAGGAATATTGAACTTTTTTTAAACAAAATCAAGGTATAGAAACTAATTCTCTAATATAGCCTGCCACAGATTAACTGTTACTTGTAAAATTATTTAAAAAAACATTTTTAAAAAATTGTTAACTACAAAAATAAAATTTAATAAAAATTACAGATATAATTAATGTAACATAAGGTGTGATTGTTTTATGGAAATTTTAACAAGTTGTTTGTTATTCAAAAATTGAAACAAGAAATTTTAAAGTATTGAGAAAAGAAATATAAAAATTTATTATGTAATTTAATAAATTGTTGTAAAATTATGACTCAAATTTCTTATAATATTACTTAAACATGTTTGTGTGAGACATAATCATTTGAAAATTGGACGCCATATTGGAAAAAACATATGATTATGACTTACATAGACAATTGAACCTTTTTAACAACATTAGCTCACAGTTTGAATCAGGTAATGCAGCGTACAGTGCGTACAACGTCAAAATATACTTATGAAAATTTACGCACAATAATTTTGTAATCGTATTTTTAAAAAATAAAAATTTCAGTCAAAATATAAAAATAATTCTCTAAACATGTTAATTAATCTTCACTGTTTCTACACTGTTCTTCAAAAAAAAAATTGTTGTAAATTAGTTGTTTCTACTTAAGACAAAACTTAAGCTCATTTTTCGAGAGATTAAGGACATGGAAGGGAAAAATGTTTTTGGCACAGAATTTGTAATTAATTTTTTTTTAATTAGAAGAAAACCTCTTGATAAAATTTTAGTATTTATGAATGTATAGAAGAAATCTTTTTATATAAAATTTAGTAATTATGTATTTAGTAATTGAATTATTAATTAAAGGCATATTCAGCTTGTAAAGTATATAAATTTTAAACTTTTTTAATATTTTTTAAAAATTTGAATTTTTTGTTTTGTTTGTTTTCAAAAATTTTTGTATGCTAACTGGTCGATTAATTAAATAAAAAAAAAATTATAGAGAAAATGTAAATAGATTTACTATCGAATATAAAAAAAATTGCATGTAATACAAAAAAGTGTAATTGTATATTTTATTGTTTATATTTAGTAAAAAAAAAAATATTCTATACAAAGTTGGAATTTTTTCCTTTCCCAAAAGACATTTTTTTAAGGTTTCGAATCGGAAAGATAAAATATTTCTGTCGCAATATTTTGCATAATATAGCGAATTTCCGTTTAGAAAAATTAGTTTTTCTCGGAAACCAATTTACGTAAAACAATAGTTCAAAAACTTTTTATGTGATTTTTTTCTCCTTTTTCTAATGGTGTAGAAAAAAACGAAAGAATTTTTGAACTTAGAGAAAATCTGGCAAACTTTTCACGAAAAATGCCCAAAAACCCATATTTCAGGCATCGGACGTGTCTGACTAAACGAACTCATCCAAGGATTTGAGCTTTCAACATTTTCACCCAATTTCGTAAAAATACGACATTTTGTTCGAGAGTTACCATGCGGAGACATATACGTATATAAATTTTCTAGGGACATCAAAACAAATTTCTATCATAGTCTCGGGCTCAAATCACGTCATGACAGTGGGCGTAATAACTGAATTTTCGATTAGAAAATTGATGAAGAACTAAAAAGAAACCCTTAGACTAGACGAATCTTATGGAGTTGCGCATACTATCACCACGATAGTAATTCGATAGAAACATCAAAAAAACTGTATCAATCGTCTTTTGACGAAACAGTTGGATAACTCATAAGGAAATGCACCTAGAGTGAAATTCGCAATTTTAACCCTTAACCGGTAAGGTGAATTTTTATAATACTCACGGTAAAGTGATGTCTGAGAGACATCAACAAATTAACATACCGCTGGTAAGGCTGGTAACATATATAGCCAAAACTGGCGACCAGACGTATATGCATGTATCAAACACTCCCCTTACGCCAGCAGGGTAAAATTTACCCTAAACTATAAAAGAATACACAAACGTTCAGTTAACAAAAACAAGCAGGGAGGAAGAAAACTGAAAGAATATATTTGTATACGACTCACAGACATCACCTTACCGGTTAAAGGTTAATGAAACTTTGCTGATGTGTAGAAAAAGCAAAAATAAGAGACCCGTTTTTTTTTTATCGGCCATCTTCCACTTTTACGGGATGAAACTAGTACCTAAACTTGGTGGTTCAAATCGTAAACTCTTTGAAACACCTATCTACCTATGTACGTTAAACTGTGGTCTTGTTCATAAGGGGGGCTGAAGGGGTGAAAATACAGGTGAAATTTTCTTGTACAGCCTTGAGTGGTTCAGTGTATCAAATTTTCACCATCATAAATGGAAAGAGCACCAAAAATCAGGGAATATGGGTTTTACAGAGAGATAAAAACAGGATAGATTATTTTTAATTTCAAATGTTATCGAGTGCCTGTGAAACATTATTAATGTATGGCGGACTTTTTGTCCGTATTTACACACACACCAATATTCATATGTTCACTTGATGTCCAGCTTTAGCTGATACTTGAACACTCGATTTACTTTGGTATGTATGACCAATTCATTATGTTAATTAAAATTCACATAGTGTTTGAAAAATTATCAAAATTGTATAAGTTTGAAAAACTTATCAGCCGATCCAGTTTTGATAATTTTTCAAACACTATGTGAATTTTAATTAACATAATGAATTGGTCATACATACCAAAGTAAATCGAGTGTTCAAGTATCAGTAGTTTTTCAAACTTATCCAGTTTTGATAATTTTTCAAACACTATGTGAATTTTAATTAGGATAGATTATATGTAGATTATATTAATTGCAAATACACTCTGTATTTTTTCACTTTTTCATAGTTTTACAAAATGGCGTCTGCGATTAAATCAGGGTGGCGATTGAAAACCAATTTCAAAATTCCCTGACTGTGAATAAAATTCCAGGACTACTCCGAAAAAAATATTGCTTAAAAATAAAGTAATTTCGTTTTTTGAGGACTTTTTTTTGCTCGTCAGTGGCAAAACATACATTTAGAGAGCAAAAAAAAAGGTAGTCAAAAAACTATTTACAAAAACTATCAGTCGAAAGTGAGGCGAAAACTGAAAAAATCTCTGACTACAACTGAAATTCCCTGATTTTTCCAGAAATTCAAAATTCCCTCACTTTCGATCGCCACCCTGTAAATGGATATCATAGAGAATATTACTTCTGCTCGCCATATTGTATAGGTATCAAAAATAAAACTATGAAACAATTCGTAATTTTCATAAACTGTCCAATACTAAAAGGAAAACAATCTTTTAAAATTTTAGTTAATTTTTTTTCAATTTCAATATTACTGAAAATATAATAAAAGAGGAGGTAAGTATTATTGGTTAAAAGAAAAAAAATTGAACAAAAACGTGTTTTGTGGAATGGCTGCCATTTTTTAATCAAAATTTTATAATTACAATAATTATTTAATTTTTTTGTAATTTCTAAAATAAATCTCACTTTGAGAAAATGATTTTTTAAATCAATATCTGTGAAACCTGTCTAGATAGAAAAATACTTAAGACAAAAATAAACTTAAACCTAAATAAACTTTGGATAAAAAAAATTTATTTACAATTCAGAAAAAAAAAACTTAAAAAGCAATTATTACTTTAATTCACCAGAATCCACTTTCTCACCATTTTTCATTCCGAAAATTTGTTGTAATTTCCCGCGCACTTTATGTATCACACCGCGCATCTTATCATATTTACCTTCCGTGTCCGGTAAATTTTCAAAATTCAATATCGGCACCATGTCCTTACCGAACTGATCGAAATCCGGTAATTTTTCGAACGACGATAGTCGAGTGATAATCGGCGTACGCTTCTCTTTTGTTTTCTCCGCGCAAACGATAGGTGTCGACGGGGAATTACAACTACTATTCGGTTGAGATAGTTTTGGTGTTGTCATTTTTATGCTGGATGGTAAATCTGTCATTGCATCGTCACTTGTAATCTCAATTATTGAGTCACACGACGAGCTTATTGATCGGACATCTTCGGTTTTTTCGTCGCCACTTTTCGGAAATGGTATATCGAGAGATTGCGAGTTATCGGATTCGGATAGATTACTATTATTATTTGTACAGAGTTCTAGTTTTAAATGCTTTTTTGCATTTTCTAATTCGGTCAATGACGGCGAAATACACCTTTTGTTGTTTATGTTGATCTGAAATAAAACATTAAAGACTGATTTTTATGAATTTACGGCTTAACACGTTCACTGCCAGCTGCTAATTGGGAAATGCCACACTGAGTATTAGATAATTGTAAAAATTCGGTCGTAAATGCCGGAATAACCTTCGAGAAATTTGTGTATCCATGCTCTCTACACCGATCTGGTATCACAACTAGTGCGACCATATACACGGATCCGTGTATAGCGGCAGTGAACGTGTACAAATCGATTGAATGCATACCTCACTATCGTTTGGTGGTGGAGAAGGCGGTAAAGGGGGTAATTCGTCGGGAGGTAATGGAGGTGGGGGAGGTGGAGGATTTGTTGATGGTAGTGGTGGGGGTAAAGGTGGGGAATCTTCTCCAGGTGGTGGTGGGGGTGGTAGTGGTTGATCGTCTTCATCATCCAGTTCAACGACTTCCATATCGGCCACTTTCACAGTCGCCACGTCAGCAACTTTTTCCTGTACAATGGATTCCGGACATTTTTTTTGAGCGTTCAAAAATTTTAGACAATATTCCTTGCTGTGATTTTCCTGATAGGGTATACTGTTGTACTTCCAAAATTCCTAAAAATTTTAACACCGAGAAATGATAACGAAAGTATAAATGATGTCAAAATGTAATAGGCGAGTTGACAGAATTTATAAAAAAAAAAAAAAAAAATAAAATAAAATAAAAATAATATCAAATTCATTTATTCTCTACCTGTCGTTTTCTGATAGTGTGCAAAATAATAAACAGCTATTACGTTTTCCATCAGAAATTAAAACGGTGGCATAAAAAGGCTGAATATATACAAAAGTGATAGCAAAGTACAACAAAAAAATAAAAATTAAGTTTCAGTTTATAGCAAAGTAGAAAATTTGTTTTGAAAATTAAATGTGATAGAAGAAATGTCCGCCATTGTGACCTCATATGAGTGAGAGAGAGGTGATGTTTACAATGTAAACAATTATTTACAAATCATTTAAGCGCTACTTTTAAAAGTAAAATATTTTTTTTATACATATAATAACGTAAAAGCCCCTATACCGGAACACTATTTTTAGATGTATATATATATATATATATATATATATATATATATATATATATATATATATATATATATATATATATATATATATATATAAATATTCATATATATATATATATATATATATATATATATATATATATATATATATATATATGTATTTCTTTAATTAAGTAACGAAACATTAAATGCCAGGTGAATTTAAATTGAAAAATAATCATTCTATTTATAATAATTTTTGTTATCAGAGGTTTCTTTCGGAAATAACTTCATTAATATATAAATGTCAAAACTGTTCGGACATAAGATCGCGTTCCGGTATAGGGGCTTTTACGTTATAAAAAAAAAGTTTTTGAAAAATTTGTCAACTAGCCTACTAATAAAAGAGGACTTACATCCTTAACATCTGACGGGGATGGTACATTGAATCCCGTGTATTCGTGGATCATTCGTTCAGTGATCTCGATCTGACTACGATCCGATTTATCATCTGTAAATATGTTTAGGGACGATTGAGCTTCCTCCATGGCTTCTAGCCACCATCCAGGTGGGTATCCAAGCATCCGCATTTTATATATATGTAACGGGAGTTCATTAGACCGTAACCCTAAAGCTCGACGTAGCGTTTTACTGAGTCGACCCGGAATAAATTGGCTATACTTGTCATCGTCAGTATGATATCGACTAAAAACCGAATTAGCGATGAACTTGATTTAAAATAATAGTAATTATGCAGAAGCACGGCTCCACCTATTTTTGGCACTAAAAGAAAAAACTAATAATCCGATTTTAATGATTTTCTTTTTTAAATGTTCGTCGTTACGGCGGATTAGTTTAAAAAAAAATACTACAAATCGATACCGATAATGGAAAAAACTGTTTTAAAATTTAAGAAAATTCAATTTTTTCAAATTTTCTTTTATCATTTAGTGTGCGTGCGTTTATATGTGTGTTTGAGTGCATAGTCTAATAAAACTGATCAAAATAAATATTTTTTCAAGAATAAAAAAAAAATCGATATTTCGCTGCATTTTGAAAATACTGAGCGCGGAAATTAGAAAAACTGACTTAATTTTAACGATTACGATTACCTCAACGTCGTGATTTTTTCGAAAATAAATAATAGTAGATGATATGAAAACTAGGTGGTGAAGTTAGTTAAGGTTAGGTTAGTTTAATTAGTTTTGACAATATACTTCGACTTTGATATAAAAACTAGGTGGTGAAGTTAGTTAAGGTGAGGTTAGTTTAGTTAATTTTGACAATATACTTCGACTTTGATATAAAAACTAGGTGGTAAAGTTAGTTAAGATTAGGTTAATTTCGTTAGTTTTGACAATATACTTCGACTTTGACACACCTGCATACAAAATAAAATACCGCTGTCGCAACATCTGCATAAGATAGTGAATTGCCAAAGACTGGACACTGGCGGATCTCATATAATAACTTGTATCCATTTAAAATAGTTTAGGGATCTAACAGTGAATAAATTTTCAAAATCGGTGATGACGCGTTCTTGAAAAGTTAATTAATTTTTATTTTGAAAAATGAAACAGATATATAAATATTGTTATTGTAATGATAAAAACAATGAAGCATTTATTGTAAAGAAATTCAGCAAATTTCTTAATTTTTCTCAAAATCTAGTTGATTTAGAACAATGTTTTAACAGCTTGTCTTTTGTAATTTTTCACGCTTTTCGATGGTGTAAAAAAAAATTTTGAATTGTGGCCAAATGTTGCAAAAACCACTAAAATTGACCAAAATTTTGGCTTCCAAAAATCGGATGCGTCTGGCTGACGATCTCATCCAAGCTATTGGGACTTTTGATCTACACGCCAAATTTCGTAACGATTTGAGGCTTCCTTCGAGAGTTATCTGTTTTATATATATATATATATATATATATATATATATATATATATATATATATATATATATATATATATATATATAACAAGTGCATTTCCAAAACGGAAATTCACTTAAAAAAAATGAATTTTTTCAAATTTAACGACAATTTCCCAGCACTTTCAGTACTGAAATTGAGTAGTAGTATTTTTTTTTAGCTGATACACCATAACGATGACCATTTTTAAAAAAAAAGTCATTAAAATCGGATCATTAGTTTATCTTTTGGAGTCAAAAATAGATGGAGCCGTGCTTCTGCATAATTACCAAAATAATTGATTAATCCTAGAATCATACGTTGATCTACGAGAAACGTTAATCATACATCGGCGTCAATTTGACGAATGGATTTTTTACGGAGAGTTTTAGAGTTTATTTGCAAAAAAAATTGTTTTTACATAACAATACTACAAAAGCGAACAAAATATTTAAAAAAATTGCATTTGGAAAAGTTTTTTAATATAAATATTTATTAATTTTTTTAATCTTTTTATGAAAGCATATTTTCATTATAAAAATTAAAAAATTGATAAATACATCAATTGTATCATAGGGCATGTCTTTCAAATAATTAATTTATGAACTATTATGAGTCGGTGGACATGTGTGACTTTACAGAATGTGAAATTTCTCGGTCACAAATATTCCCGTAGGTATGTAGTTATTTCCTCATTAGACACATTTGTAAATTTTCTAAAATTTGTTAGTAATTTTTCGAATAAGATCTCAAAATGTAATAAAAATTAAAATATTTTCCACAAAATAAATTGTTAATCTTTTATTAAGTCACTTGAAACGCATTCTTCAGTTTTCGATTCAATATATTCAAACTTCAGTATTATGCCGTCTCTATAAGTCAAACAGCTGTAATCATCTTTCACATTATCATAATCATTGAATAAATCAATTATAACATCCATATCTTTAATAAATTTTAGAAAAATTAGGAAAACTTTTATATGTGAAGTACAAAATCTATAAAAAAAAAACATACGTTAATCATACATCGACGTCTAATTGACGCACACTATTTTAATATACATATACAAAACGACAGCAACTATAAACAAAATTAATACGTTTGCTGTGTTATCATAATGCGGCCCATACACGGTTCAACTTGTTGTACAACTTGGTTGAGTTGTACAACATGTTGAATTGTGTGTCAACTATTTTGATGGTTGTATAAACGGTTGATGTAAAATCAACATATTTTGATTTTACATCAACCGCACTTCTTAAAGGTGTTATTTTTACTAAAATATTTGAAATTTCTTCGTTCATTCGCATATAATTTTTGTAATCGTCTGGTTCACATTCACTAATTTTTTTTAAATAGTTTTTCATTAGAAAATTTTTTCCCAACCACTCTTTGCTCCATTTTCTTTTTTTTCGTTTACTCAAGCTTTTTTTACTAATTTCTGCAATTACTGCTAAGGCAAGAATTTTATCCATAATTTTAGCGAAGTTCTCTTTTTCAAAAATTGTGAATAACTGAAGTTGGACAACAAGTTGAATGAATAATTTAATAGTTCAACTTGTAGTACAAGTTGAACCGTGTATGCGCCGCATAACAAATAAATTAGATACCAGAAGTTTCAGAACAGACAAGCAACGGCAAGTTGTAGTACTGGAGCAGGTAGCGAAGTTCGTTCGTCATTTTGACGAGTACGTATGATTCTAGGGTTAATTGAGTGAAAATAATTTATACAATACCTTGTTTGTCCTTTGACGGCGCTCTGAAACTTTTCTCTTGCCACGTTGATTTTTGTCCAATCTTTCGGTCGGGGACAGTCCCTCAGGCTATGCTGTTTTCCACAGTTGAAACATTCATTCCTCATCATAGCTATGGCACCTTTCATTCTAATGTCCGCCTCATATTTAATATCGTACGACGGGCATTTTTTATTGGGTGCATCTTGTCCATCGGGCGTGTTGTCCAAGGAAATGAAATCGGGCAGGGTATCATTTTCGATCATGTCCGTTTCGTCTTCCTCCATTGGCGTTGAATCGATCACTACGAAATCTGAAAGATCTTCCGATTCCGAGGCATTAAGCGGCTCGCAACCGGATATGTCATTTTCGCCAGACACAATTTCCTGTGACGCAAAACCAGAATCTTGTGATTTTAGTGCGTCTACAATTACACAATCGGATTCATCATTTTGACTTAGATCAGTGTCAATAATTTCTACAATTTCTGATTTCGCTTCCCATACGTGAATTTGTCCGGAGTCTGAGTCAAAACTCACGTCGGCTTTACAGTTCGTTAACGTTTCAATAAAATTTGGTAATTGTTTCAAACACATTTCGGAAATTTCTTTGTTTTTACAAATAATTCGCATGAGGGGCTGCTCCGTTTCAACCGTTTTTGTAGCGTCTTGTGACCTACAATGGCAGTTACTTTTTAACTTAGCTATCTCTTCATTTAACTGATCTATCTCTTTTAAGAAGTCAGATATTGAATTTTTGAATGGTAATTCAACCGAAGATCTAGTTTGAGACTGTGAATCAGATGAGAAAATTTTCTCTACCGAGTTATTGTCAATTTGTGAGGTTGGGTTCTCAGCGACGTCTTCTGAATTCATCATTTTTTTGGCATCAAATCCATCTAAACTGATCGTATCACAATTATCTACGTCTAACTCAAATATGCCGTCGTCTAGAATTTTTTTACGCCTTTTTGAAATATTTGACGTGCTCTCAGACAACGCCGCCATTTTGACTGTCAACTTGAGGGTAACATCTCTATGGAAAAAACGGAAAAAATACAAAACGGTATAAGTACCGTAGAAAGCGATTAATAGGCACGAATTCAGACCACAATGATCGTAAACCATTAGAAAAAATATTACACAGGGCATGACACTACGTTACACAGTGTCTATTTTTTTCGCTAATGGAACATCAACTTTTATTGTGTTTCTGCAGAGGGCAGCATAGACAAAGTTACTAGATTTTAAAAAAAAATAGATAATCTGCGTGGTATACTTTCTATGCTTCCCAGTTACATGTATAATTTATTTAAAAGCAAATAAAAGGTTATTTTTGCAATGAAATTTAAAAGAAAAACAGTTTTTTGTGAAAAATGAAACTACAAAAATCACGAAAATTTGGTTGGCATTACTTTTTCCTTGTTACACTTTGATACACACTTTGATACACAGTGTTGTTTGTGTTTTGCTAATGAAACACTATCACCGTATTTATTTGTATTTATTTTATGAGTATTTAATCTTTAATATATTAAAAATTTATGCGAGGATGGTCACTTTATCACAGTATCCAAAAAATTTTGAAAATATCGGTGGTTTTTGAAAAAATAACAAAAATTATATAATTTCTTCTCTATGAAAAATTGGGGTCAAAAGAGACGATAAAAGGGTAAATGGGGACGACCCGTAGGGCCGACTAAAATTAAAATTCAAATATATTAACATAATTTCGAATTTTTTGTATTTATTCAAAAAAGTAATAATACTTGATGATTTTCTGTAGAAATAAACGTACAATCTAAAGTTTATAAAGTATAGAATTGTTATGCTGAATGTGTTTATAAAAATATCGAATGACTTGATAACCTTGAAAGTACTCTGTTCTATGTTCCAATACATCCTTTATTCGTCCCTAATCACCCCACATTCGTCCCTTTATACTTTTATATAATGTCCCTATTAACCTATATCCTGTCCCTATTCACACCTCTTCCGTCCCTATTAACTTCCAACTTAGCCCAAATGTAAATTCCTCATTACATATTTTCTTAAAAAAAAATAAGACCAACTAAAAGTTTTGCAGTCATCTTTTTTCAGATATGTTTCAAAATAACTAAATTTTCGATAAAACAACAATTTATTCATAAGAGCACCGAAATAAATAATTTTTAGATAAAGTTTTAAGAAACAAAAAATAGCACTGTTTTGAGACGTCAATCTAAATACAAATTTTAATATTTTTTAACCAACTCCAAGCTTAGTTACTATTGTTACCCGAAAGTATAATTATTTTACTATAATTTAAGGAAGATATATGTCCACACTTACGTCTAGTATTTTTAAACGGTTCCGCGACAAAATAACCGCGGACAAAATAACCGCGACAAAATAACCGCGGACAAAATAACCGAATGACAAAATAACCGCACGACAAAATAACCTTAGACAAAGTAACTCTGGACAAAATAACCGCACGACAAAATAACCAAACGACAAAATAACTTTAAAGTTTATTTATTTATTATTTTGTTAACTCTTTATAAGATAGTGGCATAATAAATGTAATAAATCTAAATTACAAAGATAATACTGTAGCAATATCTTGTAAATATTTTTTTTTTTGTTCTGACTAGATACTAGATGACAGTATCTAGACTAAACTAACTTATAACCTTCAGGTAAAGAGTAACCTTAACAAACCTCACCACCTACTTTTTAAATGAAAGTCGAAGTATATTGTCAAAACTAACTAAACTAACCTAACCTTAACTAACCTCACCACCTATAACCTTAACCTAATTAGTTTTTATGTCAAAGTCGAAGTATATTGTCAAAACTAACTAAACTAACCTAACCTTAACTAACCTCACCACGTATAACCATAACCTAATTAGTCTTTATATCAAAGTCGAAGTATATTGTCAAAACTAACTAAACTAACCTGACCCTAACTAACCTCACCACCTATAACCTTAACCTAATTAGTTTTTATACCAAAGTCGAAGTATATTGTCAAAACTAACAAAACTAACCTAACCTTAACTAACCTCACCACCTATAACCTTAACCTAATTAGTTTTTATACCAAAGTCGAAGTATATTGTCAAAACTAACTAAACTAACCTAACCTTAACTAACCTCACCACCTATAACCTTAACTTAATTAGTTTTTATACCAAAGTCGAAGTATATTGTCAAAACTAACCTAACCTTAACTAACCTCACTACCTATAACCTTAACCTAATTAGTTTTTATATCAAAGTCGAAGTATATTGTCAAAACTAACTAAACTAACCTAACCTTAACTAACCTCACTACCTATAACCTTAACCTAATTAGTTTTTATATCAAAGTCGAAGTATATTGTCAAAACTAACTAAACTAACCTAACCTTAACTAACCTCACCACCTATAACCTTAACCTAATTAGTTTTTATACTAAAGTCGAAGTATATTGTCAAAACTAACTAAACTAACCTAACCTTAATTAACCTCACCACCTATAACCTTAACCTAATTAGTTTTTATACCAAAGTCGAAGTATATTGTCAAAACTAACTAAACTAACCTAACCTTAACTAACCTCACCACCTATAACCTTAACCTAATTAGTTTTTATACCAAAGCCGAAGTATATTGTCAAAACTAACTAAACTAACCTAACCTTAACTAACCTCACCACCTATAACCTTAACCTAATTAGCTTTTATGTCAAAGTCGAAGTATATTGTCAAAACTAACTAAACTAACCTAACCTTAACTAACCTCACCACCTATAACCTTAACTTAATTAGTTTTTATACCAAAGTCGAAGTATATTGTCAAAACTAACCTAACCTTAACTAACCTCACTACCTATAACCTTAACCTAATTAGTTTTTATATCAAAGTCGAAGTATATTGTCAAAACTAACTAAACTAACCTAACCTTAACTAACCTCACTACCTATAACCTTAACCTAATTAGTTTTTATATCAAAGTCGAAGTATATTGTCAAAACTAACTAAACTAACCTAACCTTAACTAACCTCACCACCTATAACCTTAACCTAATTAGTTTTTATACTAAAGTCGAAGTATATTGTCAAAACTAACTAAACTAACCTAACCTTAATTAACCTCACCACCTATAACCTTAACCTAATTAGTTTTTATACCAAAGTCGAAGTATATTGTCAAAACTAACTAAACTAACCTAACCTTAACTAACCTCACCACCTATAACCTTAACCTAATTAGTTTTTATACCAAAGCCGAAGTATATTGTCAAAACTAACTAAACTAACCTAACCTTAACTAACCTCACCACCTATAACCTTAACCTAATTAGCTTTTATGTCAAAGTCGAAGTATATTGTCAAAACTAACTAAACTAACCTAACCTTAACTAACCTCACCACCGATTTTTCAAAATAATGTTTCCCAAGCTTAGCTTTTTAAATACAATAGTTTTCACCCATTAACGTTCGTTTTTAAACGCAATAGTTTAAATACCAATATTTAAGGTCTATTGCAATTTAGCCATCTTTTATATACAGGGAGCAAAAAAAAATCTTAATCATATCACAGCCGCATGTACCCTAACTCAAAAGAATAATTAATGATGTTTATTTTGTTGTTCGGTTATTTTGTCGTTTGGTTGTTTTGTCGTGCGGTTATTTTGTCCACAGTTATTTTGTCTAAGGTTATTTTGTCGTGCGGTTATTTTGTCGTTCAGTTATTTTGTCCACGGTTATTTTGTCGCGGTTGTTTTGTCGCGGTTATTTTGTCCACAGTTATTTAGTCGCGGCACCTTTTTAAACTAAGCTCATGAATAACATTTTTTGTTTCGTCCCTATTCACGCAGCTGTCCCGGTTTATTCCCATCTACGGTAGGTAAGTAAAAGTAATTCATGTGATTTAATTTAAAATTTGGCGCTTTTTTTATTATTTATAAATATGTAAAAACAAAAATATTGATGTCAATTTTTTTTTCCCGAAAATCTTTTAAGTATTTGGATATAAATTTTTGTTCTTGAAAATGCCATTTTTACATAGTCATAAAAGAGCCGAAATATGGTGGAAGGAAGCAGAAAAGAAAACTTTCAAATCAGGGCTTCGTAATAGTATTTTTACTATTTTTAAAGACAGATATCGAGGCGAGTGGCAGCGAAATGTTTACGAAGGTGCTGAATAAATTATATCCTAATAATCAACTTTAAAAATTTGCATTGAAATACTTTTAAGGTAAAGGTGAATTATTAACTCGAAGTGGGAAACTTTATGAGGGAGACTGGGAAAGAAACTTTAGACATGGTTATGGTACATTAGCTGAAAAAGTGTCAAAAAACACATTTGAATTAAGGTACGAGGGTGAATGGAAAAATGGTCTTCCAAATGGTGATGGTATGATGCATTACAAAAATGGCAATTTTTACACTGGAAATTTTAAAAACAATAAACGTGACGGTTACGGAAGAATTTGGTATGCAGATGGCGCGTATTATTCGGGTGAATGGAAACGTGATTTGAAACATGGTCTTGGAGTACTGATACAAGGTAACGCTGACAATTTCTATTTCCACGGCATTTGAGTAAATTTTTAATGGATCTAGCAAATGGGAATCGATACGAAGGGCAGTGGAAAGGAAATTTGAAGCACGGTCATGGTCGGTTTTATCATCTGGATAAAGGAGTTTGTCAAGAAGGCTATTGGGTCGATGATAAATGTCGATTTAGTACTATAATCGTAATACCTTATCGGCAAACTGCTCCAGACAGAATCCCGTACACCATACCTCCGGTAAAATTTGGAACCAGTTTCAAACTAAGTCATATTTTTTACTAATACATTTTCTTTCCGCTAGGTTGAATTGAAAGCAATTGAGCAATTAACGTTCGATCGAAAGTGTGAACTTTTAGGATTTGAAGCTCTCGAAATGTAGAATCATTTTTAGAAAAATTTATAATATTAATTAAAGAAGTTAATGAAAATTTATGTGGAAAAATCGTCCTATAAAAATTAATCTACAAATTGAAACATTGGTCTGTTGGGAAATCAAATAAAGGCGTGGTCTAATATTTAGCCATCTAGTGATGAATGAAAAAACTAATGCGAGTAGGCTACAAACGACAGCGAAAGAAACGGAGACAGTTTGAATAAATTACGAAAAAATAAGAATTTGTATTTTGCAAACAGGGTAAATTTTGTGAATTAACTTAAACTTAATTGTGTTTCTAATTATGTAATATCAACCGATGTTCTAGTTTAAGGGTTAATAATGCAGACTAAAAAAAAAAACTTATAAAAAATTATTTTATAATTTTTAATTTATTAACTAGTAATAATAATTTACAAAATTTTATTTTACAAATAATTAAATAAATAATTTTCAATATTTTCTATAAATTTTCTTAATATAAATACAAAATTTATTAAACAACTGAATTTATAGAAAATACTAAACTTTTTGCATAACAATGTGATAGGAATGAAAAATTTTCACAAAAATTAACAGTAAAAAACTGTCTTTAAAATAATTTCAAGTCTTCTAAATGGTAAAAATGCATATTCGTTTTGTATGTAATAATATGCATTTATTAAAATATAACTTTACTATTTTGGCATTTATTAATTAATATAAAATAGGCAATATCACCATTTTCGTTACACCCTGTATTCTGATAATACAGATATTAAAATAATAAAATTTATATCTATGTACAATAAAAATTTATTTTTAAGTGAAAATAATATAAAAATTTAAATATTTACAGCTCACCAAATTTAAATCTGGTTTATATTTGGGTAGCTGTAAATAAAATACGTTGTTAAAAGAGGAGATTCTTTGATAAATTAAACAGAGAGAGAGCGATATAGTATATCTGTTTCATTCAAATTCTACTCTATGTATCTCTGATATATGTATCTATGGTAGAAAATAAGATTCACAACTTTTTTTGTGATGACTTTTTCAAATTTATGTCTTAATTTCAAAAATATTCACGGAGTGACTCTTTGATTAAGGCTTAGGGGCCGTCCATTAATCACGTGATGTTTTTTTTTGCATTTTTTAACCCCCCTCCCCCTCGGTGATACATGGTGAGGTTTAAGGCTACCCCCTCCCCCCCCGTATATCACGTGTATTTTTTCGTACCTGCAAAGAATCTAATTTTTTTTTTTAATATTTATAAAATACTGGTATAAGTATCATCTAATTTTATTATAGAAAATTAAACACTACTATAATAACGTTCAGAAGTAGACAGAAAGGTTGCAATTTTTTTTTTTTTTTGATTGACATAAAAATAATAGAAATGCGAAAAACTTTTTTGTACTAATACATGAACATTACTTAATGTACAGTATTTTCGGACCACGGATTAGCAAGACTTTCTTCAACACCAATAACTGAATAAGCATCTTGCAAATCAGTTGTTGGCACAGTGCTTTGTTGAAGATCAACATCGGTTTCATCAAGCCACTCGGCGTCATCATTTTCGCGCACTACGCAGAGAATCTCTCTCGATCTACCGTTCGATCGTCGCGTGAGGATGCGGGAAGAACGAACATTGTGCATCTCTGGACTATTATATTGATAGCGAATCAAGATCACACTACAAGCCGTTTTCAATTTTGTACGCGTTTGACGAAAAAATAAATACATGTAACGCCGCTTTTCGGTTGAGTATCGCGCACTTGCCGAAAAAATAAATACACGTGATATATTACTTTACCCCCCTCCCCCTTGTGATATTTCGTGATTTTTTATGGGACCCCTCCCCCCCCTTTCAAGCCTCACGTGATTAATGGACAGCCCCTTAGTTCAAACCACAACGATTTTTTTTTCATTTGTTCTTAAAATTATTTCGAACAAATTTAAGTACCAGTGCAATATGGCAGTTTTGCATCTCGCTACTGTCAAAGCTTAGTTCAAACAGTGATTAATTATTGAAAACTAAACCAATAATTTGAATTTGGATCTTTCTTATTATTCTGAATTGGACAGACAAATAGTATTTATTAAAATCACAATAGAATATATAAAATTTGAATTTTCATCAATTAAATTGTATGCAAACAAATTCAAATAATGGAAGACATTAAAATTGCAACGTTTGTCATAGATACACTGTAAACGAAAGTATCGAACATAGGAAAATTCCCAAGTAGAATTCGATATTATAAAGTTGCTTTAAAAGTGGATTTAATGTGGATAAAAGTTCAAATATATGAAAATCGGCTGTTATATGTTAGTTTCGCGACTCCTCAGTAGGATATCTTATCACTGCCAAGAATAATACTTTGGATAAAATTTGATGATAGAAATTATTAACATTTTAAAACAATCTTAAACCCATTTTGATGACATTGGTATCCACAATTTCTCATTCCTATGTTTAATACTTTCGTTCACGTGTTTTATAAAAATTTACAAGAATAATAGAAAAAAAAAACTTAATTGAGCAGTTAACATAGCTTGTATTGTCATTTAAGGGATTACATCTTAATTACCTTACCGAAAAATAAGACTGTTTTCAGTAAATTTTTTTGAAAAAACCAATGAGGGCGTGGTTTAATGTTTAGTCTACACTCAGTAGTTTCTTTCATTATTCACCAGATGGCTGCAATTGACAGCTAAAGAAATGGTAACAATTTGGAAATGTTAGAAACAATAAATTATTATGAAAAAATAAGAACGGCCTACAAAAAAATTGTTGATTTACAATTTTCAAATAAAAACTACAAATTTTATGAATTATTGAAATCTGGTGATCCAAACGCGATTATATCAATTTTTTTTCATTTTTTTTTTTTAAGGTTGGCAAACATGTAACTTGGGCACTTTTTCGACTAATCAACTTGAAATTTGCATTCTTAGAAGTACAATCTAGGGATATATATACATATATATATATATATATATATATATATATATATATATATATATATATATATATATATATATATATATAGACTGAAAAATTAGAGTTTATAAACATACAAAATCCAGATTGAAAATTAGTTTATTTACTTATTTATTTATTTTTTTTTCATTCAAAAAATTTTTTTGCATTTAGTTTTGTCGAATGAGAGTCATCTGATGTTTAAAAATCAACTATTTTTAAAGTGCATTTGCTGAAATGTAATTTATGAGGTGAATTTTGTAGACTTGATTTTTCTACTGACAGTTCTCCAATTATTCATTCATATTTAACGTTTGTATAGGCTAAATTATAAGTAATATTCACTAACTCATTTACGCATTTTTCCATATTTTTACCACAATTTAAGTGAAGTAAATTTTCTTTGCTTCGGACTTCCAAGTACAAATAGTTTTTCATATCGCACTGATTATGGCTAAATGCATCACTGCTTGCATGAGGTAGAGTCAAAAGTTCAAAAAAGCATCAGACGCATCACAACGAAAAATCAAAAGTTCATTTTTGCATTTGATGCGTCAAAACAATACATCAAGAAATTTGATGATGCGTGTCCAAGATGCATGTAATGTGTATAATGTAGAGTTATAACTACTTGTCATATTATGTAGGTATTAACACCAACAGGAATAATTCCGAAAAACAAATTGTTGAAAAAGATTAATGTATTTACCTTTCATTAAAATTGTTTAAACTATTTGAATACATCTTGCACTCAAAATAGGTATGTAATATTTTTTATTCCAATAATTTCAATATTTTCAATTTCAAGTAAGTGCAAGTTGAAATTCAAAGATAATATACCTATACAAGGACTGTATTGCTATATTATCTATAGTCTATCATGCTACATTATCTGTCTTATCTATAGCCAAATCAGAGGCTAAATGATGCCAATATCCCGTTCAAAAACATCTAATGTGCATCAAATTTCAAGAGAGCATCAGCAGCGCATCATGTAATATTAGACGCATCAGAAAAGTCATGATGCTGCATCGATGCGGTAAAGTTTACATTTTTGAAGTTACCCTATTATTTTATATAAAATTAATATCAATGCACTTTTTCGTCAACCCCTTTTTTTAAACCACACCCATTTGACAGATTCCAATACCTTAACGTATGTAGAATAAAACCTTAAAATTTCATTTTGTTTGGATTTACATACTCCCACCCCAAAAAAATACAAAACAAGTCTCATTTTTCAGTAAGCTTATTAAATATAACCCCTTGGCTATGAAACTTCAATAACCGAAAACGCACAATTGGCACAAAAAACACAAATCGATCACTGTACCCAATAGAGCAGCTACCTGACAAATAATTTTAAACTCTAAACCACATGCGTACCAATCAACTGATTAATCTCATTCGCGCGTCCATCTGCATCGCCCCGTTCAATTTGCTCCTTAATCAACTCCAACTCGCGTATACCGGATATTGTCACATCGTACTTGTGCGCAATTAACGATCGATAAAAGTGTATCGCAAACACAAGGAATATCACCAACACTGGTATAAGTACAACACTCGCGGACCATGCCGCCGTCTGTGAGAAATCGTAAAATTTCACCCAACACAGTATCGCAATCTCACACAAGAACAACAACAGACCCAACAATGTGGAGAATGCCCACGCGGTCTCAATGTACCAATGTAAACGTTCGTGGGGCGATTCATGCACCAAACTTATCGAATGCAGATTACAGATGGCGTCAATGTTCGGTAATATACACGTGCTGATCATCAGTGCTAACATATGTACCGCGACCAGTAGTGTCGTGCAGATGGCGAATGCGACCAACACCTCGGGTGGAACTTTAGTGTCACTGTTCAGTTGCACCTCGACCATCGCGACCATTGCAAAACCGGACAGTAGAGCGGATGTTTTACTGGACGCTTTCAGTTTGGCACGGCTCAGTTGTAGTTTGCGCCAGGATAAATATCCTGGCGTGTGGAGACCATCACCGGATTGTGACATGATTCCCGTCTATAAACAGAATAAAACGTTATCAAAATTTGATTTTAAATTCACCAATGACAATAAAATGATAAATTCTAATAGTCCAATAGCACTAAATTTTATCTAGGGTTGGGCGGGGTAAAAAAGACATACTTATATTAAACTCAACAGTGTTAAATTCAAAAAATAAAAAATATTACAACAAAATACATTAGTATTTTAAGCTGTCTGGGTCAAAAAATTACTTTTTGGAACGGGATTTATAACATAAAAAAATTTTCTCCCAAACCTCTGTTGTTCATGAGAGAAAAACTCATTCCGCGACGATAAACTTTTTCAGTAAGTAAAAAATCTGATAAGATAGAATGCCGTATTCTTTTCTTGTTATTCTACATGCTTTAGTAATGTAAAGTACAAAGTTTTATTTAAATAGTCCGACTGCTTGTAATTTTTTTTTTATAAGTTAAAAAAAAGAAAAAAGTGGGGTAAAAAAAAGACAAAACAAGGGGTTAACATTTAGCAAAATTAAAGATTATTGACAAGGATTTTCATTTTAAAACTAGATAATGGCGTGTTTATGTATATTTTATGGATTAAAAAATACTGATTCTTCAATAAAATAATTTTTTTGTTAGTGAGCAGACGGTTTTCATGGATATCAATTTCAGCTCATTCGAAAATTTGTATTTTTGACCCATGGAAATTTATTTATATTTTTGTAATGTATAACTATGCTTTACTGCACACATTTAGTATTTTTAACTCATTCATAGATTATTTTGATTTATTTTTTTACTTTATGTAAAGTGGTGTAAAAAAAAGACAGCCTCAAATTAGCATATTTGGTTTTTTAATGAGCTACAATAAATTTTTTATTAGTTGTACGTTTGTGAAATAAACCTGTTTTAATATTTAAAGTTCAAAGAAATTTCCGGTGAGTCAAGCTCTTGCATCAGTTAACTTTTTCTGACTTTTCTTGCTGCTTAATCTTAGCTAAAGTTTTTGGTAAAATACATAAAATTTAAATATATCTATAAAAAATTTTGTAGTAGAAATAGAGTTGTGAAAAAAAGTGTTGTACTGTTAATTATCCAAGTTGTCTATTTTTTACCCTTCCAAACATGTACTTGCAGTATCCTGTTAGTTAGAGGTCTGTCTTTTATTTACCCTCTACTGTCTTTTTTTTACTCGACTTGGTGGGTAAAAAAAGGCAAGGTATTTATTTTTTTTATAGATTTATGCCATTCGCTTGAGTGAAAAAACAGGCAAAATCTTAAAATACAAACAATTTAACATCATATAGTATCTTTTTTGTCTAAAAATTCAAATATTTTCTACATGAAAAATGAAAAGATTTGATTTTGTCTTTTTTTTAACCCGCCCAACCCTATATATTAATTTTAGAATAGACAAAAATCTTTTAAAAAGAGATTCTTGTAGGGATTGCCGAGGAGGACATTTGTGCAAAATGTTAACTCCCGGAAATGTTTTTTTATATTGTTTAAACATTCATGAATAGCGTTTTTTGACCTTTCACCGCTTACGTAGCAAAAACGGTGATAGATACATTAAAAAGTGTTAAGACCATTTTTGTAGAGAATCGAATTCTTTACGAAAAAAGTCCGCGAGAGCACCTGTCTGTCTTGTACAGGTGAAAAGATACAGCGCTCCAAACGCGCATTCAAAAATTCACTTTTTCGAGTGTTCCGGCAAGGTTCCGGACGGCACACCCCGTTGATACCAGAGAACCTTTCCTTACAAGCCCCTAAATTAACCAAATACACAAAAAAATTAAATATATAATCCGAAACATACTTACATTTTATTTAAAATTGAATTTTTTATATTTTAACTATTAAAATCAAAAAAGCCACATTACTGAAATACCATTTATGTGTACTTTACATCGAAAATATTCTGGAATGCCTGAGATTTCTTTCCACTTGCAGAACGTAACCAGTCTTTTTTTAATCTCTTTTCAAAAAAAAAAAAACTATTTTATCACACTATTTTCTGTCTTTTTCTGTCCTAATAAAAACTAACAAAACAATAATTATTATCAATAATCTATAAACTAATAATAAAATCGAATTTTCTACACAACTAGTGAAGTACTATTACTAACTGTACATATTTGTTAGTTTTGCTTTTTATCAGAGCGTAAAAATTTTAAATATAAGTCACATATAAGTACAAAATTTAAGGGGTTACATTCAGTCATAATTTTTTAAAATGTTTATGTAATAAGGTAGCAAAATGAAAGTGTTTTCTTCACGGGTATTATACAATTACGACAAATGAAAAAAAACTACTTTACGTGTGTTGCATACAATATTTTTTTTCAATTCTAAATTAAAACATCTATATTAAACAAAAAACGACACTGTTAAACTGCGTAAGGTTCGACACTGACTTAAAAACCTAATGCAATGACAGACATGACGAATCTATAATAATTTCGTAGTTATAAAAAAAATCCTAAAAAGAGGGTCGATTTTGAAGAAGAAATTCTTAAAAATCGTGTTTTTTATGACGGAGTATGACCCCTTAATGAAAGTGTGCACATTTAGGTATATTTTTAAACAAAAATAATCAAAAAGTGATAAGGCGATTGCAAAAATTTTTGTTGTTTTTCTAAATCACTACTAAAATATTGTATAATCAAAAAACACTCGTACAATTAGAAGGGTTCATGTTGTATATTTAACTTTTTAAAATCTGCGGTAGTAAGTATATTCGTTTAAACAGATAATGGAAACAATTTATGTATCCGGAATTAATGGCAACCCTATGACGAAAAAACTCTTGAAGTACAACGAGTTAAGTATATTTAAGTGAAACAAATATTTATTAACCCTTTGCGCTTATAAGACATGTACAGCATGACAACGTGGTTTGTCCATTAACTCTACCATATTTAAAGGTGTTTTGTCTGTTGGATCATAAGACATGTACCACATGACACACTGAATGTTGAACTGTAATGACTGCTCATACTTCACATTACATGAATATTTTATTTAATAACTGCAAACACATTCATTTATTAGAAAAATTGTAAATAAAATAATACAAAATCACGTTGAATTATCTTTTTAAAATTAAAAACTAATAAAAACAGCATTGAGGACGTATTTAGCGCATTTAGTATTCAACTTTGGGGAAACAAGGTTAGAACGTCAAAAGAATCCGTCAAAAAAAGAACGTCGGTCGTTGTCATGTGCTACATGTCTTACCAGCCTATTTACAACTCACTTTTTTTTTGCTTGAGTGCAAAGAGTTAATACAAACATTTTGATTATGTAATCCGGTAATAAGATTTTTTGACAGGCGCAAACACGACTCGGCGTGTTTAATTAACAGTATATGCGTGATTTTTATGCGCAGACGGTATATTTTGAAAATGTTAAAAAAAAAGAATATTAATCGATGTTAATCACTTCTGTTGAGTGCAAGGACACAACAGCACAGTTGCATAATGCAACCCAATTATGTAAAAATCTTATATCTACCACTCGTGTATTAATTACAAATGAAACAATGGGATTTCAGTAATGAGAAACATATAATTAACACAATTAAATACGTAAACATAATTTTTGGTATACGTACTGTAAAAAATGTTGGTTGCTGATGATCCCAAAGTCGACAGTTTTGCTGTCGTTGTTTGTACGTGTTACGTAAATTGTTTAAATAAGCGGTGTCAAGACCTACTGTACTTGTCGACCAAATAGACATGAGGACAACTGGTTCGCCGGAAATATCTGAAAATAAAAACAACCGTACAATTTAAATTGTTCGGAAAATTATGTTTTGAGGTTAAGTGTAGATTTAAAATTCGAACAAGAACACATTTTTGAAATTCTTTGTAATTTAATCAGTGCACAAATTCCATGCCTATTTTTGGAAATAACAATTATTTGTTTTTTTCTTCAACGCGAGAGCACACATAAAACGACCAGTCCTACAAGTCATAAATCAATAAAAATGTCATACTTGACATAAGAGGAAAATGTGGTAAATTGACCAAAACGCGTATTAATTTATCCACTTGTTTTATATAGTTTTATTGATTTATAACGTGTATGACTGGTCGTTCCGATCTGACTGAAGCTTTATATACAAATAAATAATACTTTTTGTTATTATAGCTAGTTTGAATATGTTAATTTTGACTGTGATAGGGTAAAATTTGGGGTGATTTATGAAAAAAAAAAGTTTTGATTTTCCGTCTTTCTGCCCAATGTAACAGAAAAGATTCAAGATTCAAATATGATCCACAAATTGATATTGGTATCTGAAATTTTGATACCAAAATATAATCCTAATTTCGTGATAATCGTAAATTTTATCATTTTCATTGTAAAAATGAAAAACTTACAATTTTTCACCTTAGTGACGCTTTCAAGCTCCAAACTACACTTTAGTAAAAAAAGTACTCAGAAAAACTAAAATTAAAACACGTTTTAATTATACTATTATTAAATAAACCAAAAATAAATTTCTTGCGAGAACTTTTATCCACTTAATTAAGTCTACTTATACCAATTAAACAGATTTAAGTTTTTTCTTTTTTCACTTTTATACCCATTTATCATCTATAATAAATTATAACTATGTTCGTTTACCGGTAATTATAAGTCTTTGAAGGTCTCTTCGTGTATAGTATATTGATAATATGATAATAGTTGTTAATATTTGTATTTAACTTTTTCAATTTGAAAAGTTACCTTCAAACAAAAAATATTTATTACTGTTATTAAACATTTAGGCCGCCTGTACACGATCAGTAATACTGTCAGTATTTAGAAACACTGACATTACTACTGATGGTGTATTGATAATACTGAAGTATTCGTATATATAATTTATATTATAAAAATATTGATTCATTATTTTTGTCATTAAATACTGACAGTATTACTGATCGTGTACAGGCAGCCACTAGTTGTTTCTTCCCTTGTTTAATACAATATTTGATAGTATACATATATGTATTCTCTTTCACTCACTTTATATCGGAAAACTACATAAATATTATTTTTGCTTGCGTGAATTATACTTTTATGTCATTTCAAATTAAAAATTGTTTTTAATATTAATTTTAATGGGATTGATTGTGACAATCGTATATGAAGATATTATTTTGTTCTTCAATTGTAAATTATTGTGTGGTAGTTCAAAAAGTTTAATCAATTGATTAGGATTTATGATTTTGATTATTATTGATTATTAATTTTATCGATAACTTTTTTTTTTATTAATGGTATGAACTGGTACGTGAAAGCCGTTGACTGATTAGAGGAAAAATTTGAAGATCGATTACAAAGAAAGTTTTTACAATTATTTATTTATTTTTAGGGTTCTGAAGAAATCTTCGGAATCTATAATTTCGTCATGTCTGACTTCAGTTTGTTCGTATGTCATACCCTATGCGACAAGTATACCTAATGTATTATTATTAATAAATATATAGCAAAAAAATCACTTTACTTTCATTATTATTATCTATCAATTAATTTCTATCCTTGTCAGATTACTAAAACTCAACAAATCTATGGAAATAAAATAAATCTTAAATTAAAATAATTGAAATCACATCTAATATGTATTTAATTTATAGGTACCCGGGTTTCTTCGGACAGGTCAGAACCGTACATATTTCAATAAAATTTTGTAACTAAATTACATTAAATTATGCACATTTGAATGAATATAATTGGTCAAAAATTACATTTTTCACCATTTTAGAATACTAACAGCATTTTTTATTTGACAAAAGTAAGAAAATTCAAAAAATTGGAACAAATTTTTTGTAAAATACGTATATTGAAAAGTTGTTGAATATTTAGACGGTCCACTATAATAGCTAAGACGTACGTATTTACTAAGATTTTTTATTATTGAAAAAAAAATTTTTAACAAGCAACTATATTTCTATCTTTCAAAATTGAAAACAATAAAAAAAGATGAATTTATTTAATTTAAATGACATGTCACATAAATTACATACATAATATAAACAAAAATACATTTGATAGTCAATTAAAGTTTCAGTGGCACTTTTCAATTGTGCAGGTAATAAATAAAAGAAAAAAAAAGGATGTTTACATAAAATACGTATAAATAATATTTTGATACACATATCAGCATATGTATGTGTGTGTATGTAACTTGTGTACGTTGTTTTTATGAAAATATTTTGAACTTTTAGTCACACTGAGTGCAATATGTATACCTGCATATGCTAAAGACGAAACTGTCTGATCCGAAAGAAATCCGATACCTGTTAATTTATATTTATAACTATAGACCGGATGAAATAATTTTTCACAGGACCGGCTTAACGATTTCAGTGTAATACTGTTAGACTGTTTGTATTTATGTATGAGTCTGCTACATCAGAAATAACAGAATCCTGAAAATTTATTGAAATTCAACATAGAGAAGCAAAAACTTTTTAGAAAAATTTGATTATGTGAGATTTATATCAAAAATAAAAAGGGGCCCCAAATTTTGTTGAATTAAAGTTTTGCAATATTTATTTGTCTAACTAGCTGGCAGGTACATATAAAACAAAATTTATTGTCTTCTTTCCCACCGGCGGCTGTCTTTCAGTATCAATTGATAAACAAACTCCTTATCTCTTTTTAACTTTTAAAATTTAATATATGTACCTTGTTTACAATTTTTTAAAATTTTTAGTTTTCTACATAGGTACATACACATGCAATGTAAATCAAGCAATATTTAATTTAGTTGTTCCATTTCATTCAAACGCATGAACAAAACATCATTTTGATGACATCGTACGTGTCGTACGTATAAATATGTACGTATGTATTATTTGTATTTAACCACAGATACTATTGATATTAGAATATTTGTATGGACCATACAATAGAAGTTTTTTAGATATTATTTTTTTGAAAAGTTTTTTAGATATTATTTTTTTTGAAGCAAAATCGTCACATTGATTAACACCTTTTATAATCTACAAACACAGAATACCTACAAACTATCGATGGTAATGAATATTTTTTTAATTTTTATGTGATTTTTGTTGTAATTTGAGAGTATTTATTAATAAATGTTCTAAAAATATTTATACTAACAAATATAACATCAGTTAATCTAGAAAAATTTTAAATCCCCTCTTGTTTAACCATCCCATCCATATTCGTCAACACTTTAGTCACTTTTCATTTTCATATAGATTGTGTATATAAGTGTATTCCCACTATTTATTCAATGCTCAAAAGTATATACAAAAAAAATATTTGTTAGCAAAAATGAAATAAATACCTACATAATATTTTATTAGATAACACATTATTAACGTTACATCTTTTTTTCTATGTATACTTTTATTTGTGTATAGTTTGTTGGCAAGATATACTAGTTTTGTATGAACATTTTTTAAGGAAAAATTAGTAATAGTTTCTAAAACATATTATGTTAATCAACGTAGTTTTAATTGGGATTTCAAGAGTTTAATGATTTCGTTTTAACCAATTACCCAATGATTTAGGAACCGGATATTCAGGACCTTAAATTGTTTTTCTGGAATTCAACTCTAATTATTTGGGGTCCTGAATATCCGGTTCCTAAATCATTGGGTAATTGGTTAAAACGAAATCATTAAACATATTATGTTAATTCGATTTAATTTAATCAGTTTATGTATGTATGTATGTATGTAAAGGAACATTATTTGCTCTAGCAGACTCATACATAAATACAAACAGTCTAACAGTATTACACTGAAATCGTTAAGCCGGTCCTGTGAAAAATTATTTTATCCGGACTATATTTATAACGTTTATATTATAACCTTCTGATATAAATAGTGATCGAAGAGGTTGCGGGGCTGACAGTATTGTCTTTATTTTTTTAAGGTATTAAAAACTGTTTATTTATTTTAGATAAAACAATTTGATGCGATTTTAAATATATACAACAGGTAATTATGGATGCCTATATACGGACAATATCCTCTTATATTGATATGTTTTGAATATATTTTAGATATGCGTGTATACATTTATTGTCACAACTTGCTTGGTCCGATTTTAATTTTATGTATTGTGTTAGGGTATGTTTTGATGTAACCACAGAACAAATAGAACGAATATAACTGTCTCTTTTCTGCAATCACTTATGTGGAAGTATGTGCATCTTAGGCTGTTTAGTGTCAGTTGCTCAGTACCCGTCGCTCAGTGTAAGTCAGTCAAACAACAATAAATTTGATTGTTGAACCGGCACAAGTAGCGTTGTGGTATCACACACATCACATACATGTATGTGAACCAAAGGTCACGTGACGGCTATCACCACTCACACAAACAGAGTTTACCGCACAAATACAAAGTAAACACCGTGCACGTATACAACATATTTTCTATCTCAAGTGGTTACACAGGTTCCAGTAGTATAGAAATATGTATTTTTCTCTCTAGTTGCTCTATGGATGTAACCAGTGAATGATCTATGTGTATCAATTGTCTTTTTTCTCCCAGTAAAAATGTGAGAGAGACAACACATTATTATGTTTTCCAAAAAATATTTTTTTAAATGACAGCTTACATATTTTTTTATTAACAAGTTTTAAGTTACAGTCAGTCAGTCAAATTTTCAACAATTTTAATTTAAAAAAAGTTAAAATTTTTGTACTTTTTTAAAATAACGCTTTTTTGTAACTTGAAACTAATTTTTATTAACAACTGATGGTTAATAGAGAATATACCGATACAATTTTTTAAAAAAAAAAATGTATTTAGCCCGATTTTTTAACGTTTTAAGTTTTGAAAATATAAGTACGGTCCTGTCAGCACCGCAAGATTTCGAACACTATTGATGACATTTAATTTTTTGAACTCGGTTTGAAAATAATTTATTATTTTTTGATATTGGCTTCGCATGTTCACTATAACCGCGATTCGTTCAATAAAGTTTTGTCTATAGAATATATTTATATTACTTCGAATCGGTTACGAAATCTTCATACAAATTTACACTTTGATCGTGTGATCTTAAGCACATTCACAATTTTTTCTTGTGTTTTTAAATGTTCTGAAGAAGCCCTAAATTAAGTCATAAAGACATTTTAGGCCCATCGGGAGATTTTACTACTATCTATATTTGAAGTTTCACTATTATTTACAGTTTTAACAACCAATTATTCATAATAATTTTTTTCCCCCTTAAGGACCCACAAAAAATATAAAATATTCGCTAGACCGGTTTCGACTACTTTTGTAGCCCCTTTTAGTAGCATAAAATAAAATAAATTTATTATATTTGTGGTTTTCATATTTATTATATTTTATGCTACTGAAGAGGGCTACAAAAGTAGCCGAAATCGGTCTAGCGAATATTTTGTATTTTTTGTGGATCCCTAAGAGAAAAAACTTTATTATGTATAATCCAGCTCACAGTACAGCTCAATATTACTGCCGCGCTAAGCGCAAAGGTGGTAACTTGAATGAAGATGTTTTTGAGAAAATTGACGTTTTAGTTTTGCAATCTTTTCCACTAACAAAATTTAAATTAATGTTTAATTTTTTCGACTGAGAAAATGTAAATGTTTGTTTGAAAATGCTAAAGCTTTTCACCGTATTTTTTTTTTTTTTTTTTGAAGATACGACAAAAATTACTAGTATTTGATAGATGCGGCAGAACAGCGTAGTATTTAACGACTAAAAGTAAAATACAGCTATTTTTATAGAGCTTTATTTAATTAAATAATTATTTATTATTAACTTCCCATAAGAAGTTATTGTAATAGGTCCGAATTTACGAATCGCTAATTTTGACATATCTCCACGTTTCAAGGTCACTAGAATCCGAATCCATCGTTTTTAGCGTGATGTCTGTGCGTGCGTTCGTTAGTTCGTTCGTGAATTTTTTTTCGTCTCGCATATCTCGAGAACAAATGATGATATCAACTCCGGACTAATTTCATTAGATGCGTAATCAAAAAATGAAGACCGGATAAAGTTTTCAGCAAATTCGGATTAGCGGTTTATTTTTTGTGGTAAAAAAACAGAATTAACCTTATTAAGATAACATAGATTATATGGATTTTTTACCATAACATTATTATATAATGGCCTAAGAACCTTCCTTGATGTTA
Source organism: Brachynemurus nebulosus (assembly GCA_035578155.1). Classification (NCBI taxonomy): domain Eukaryota; kingdom Metazoa; phylum Arthropoda; class Insecta; order Neuroptera; family Myrmeleontidae; genus Brachynemurus; species Brachynemurus nebulosus. The sequence goes on along the minus strand of JAPWDM010000019.1, from coordinate 1,235,199 downwards.
AAAATGCCAGTATATTATTATAAAATTTAAAAAAAAAAAAACGAAATAAGAAATTGTTTTTGAAATATATTTTGTCTCGCATATCTTGAGAACAAATGATGTTATCATTTGTTTGATAAGGGTGGAGCCCCCATCCTTAGGTACAGAAGGCGAAGCCCCCGGTATGGTGCAAGGGGCAAAGCCTCTATCGGGGGCCCAGGGGAGAAGTTGCCCGAAATGGAAAAAGAATTATTTATGTACAGTAGTCTCTAGTCTTTAAGGACACCCAATGGGAAGTTGACAGTGTGGGTAGACCTGTCCCCCAAATTTTTTCGTTTAATTATAAGATAGAAATGTTGCAAAATTAATTATGTATTGCCTGAAAATAATAACTTATGTTCGTGAAAAAAGCGAGTTACCCCCTTTGCGCTTAGCACGGCAGTATAGTGATTTTGAGTCAGAATTAGCCATTGTGTTGATTTTACTAATTAATTATTCTATTCTGTTGAAATATTTTAAAAACTATTTTAAGAAAAATAACAGACGCCATCTAATAATACTTAATAGATTTGTGTTTATAATTAACAAAAGACACCCAGTGACCGACAGCTAATAGCTCCGATTGCCGCGCCACTGTAGTTCGTAATCTGTTGTTTCAATTGTATTACTTGATTACCTATAATTACATATGTACAAAAAATTATATTTTGCACGAATGTACGAATAATTGAGACACTGGTCAACTATTATTAGAATTGTTGTATCTTTTGTATATATTGTTTTACACAATTTCATTTGTTACACGCATCCGTTTATCACCGCGCTCGCCCATTGTATGCAAACTTTTTTTCACAATAATTAGAATTTTTTCATTCAAATTTATTTTGTTATGTAATTTTGAATAAAATTTTTAAAAATATGTTAGTTATTAATTTTGAAAACAATGAAATGTATTTATTTTGAAATAATGTATTTGGCAAGAAGGTATTAATTAACAGGTATCGGATTTCTTTCGGATCAGACAGTTTCGTCTTTAGCATATGCAGGTATACATATTGCACTTATGTGACTAAAAGTTCAAAATACACCACAAATCCAATTTTACGTAGTGGTCCGTGCAAATTTAAGGGGAAGTACGTAAAATCGGAAGATCAGGGGCGTCGGTAAACTTTTGTTTCGAGGGTTGGTAAATATTTATCTGAATTTATTTAAAACAATATTATCTTAAGAGACAATTTACACCTAAAATTCGGTTGTGTAGACAAAGGAAATCGAATGTTATACTAATGAATATGAGTGACGACTTTTAGAAAACTGTCGAAAAATAAACTTCACTATCGCACTCATCAGCCAAATAGCTGAAGCTGACAAAAATTTTACAATATTCTACTCGTGAACTAGCAAAGATACCAAAAAATAAACTTCACTATTGAATTGGGCACTAAAAATGAGATTACGCAGCGCATTTTGACAAAAATTCTAGAATGTTCTATTCGTCAACTAACAAAGATATCAAAAAATCGATTGCACCATTTAATCGATTGCACCATCGAATAAAATACGGAATAGCACATTTTAATAAATGTTCTAGAATATTCTATTCGTCAAATAGCAAAAATTGTTTGTCAAAATCGGACATTTGGTTTACATTAATTTAATTTCGGTTGGACAATTAAGTGGTGCAACGTCGAAGAAGCTTTGCATGACATTCCACCCTCTGGGTATAATAATTAAGTGGTGCAGTAGATTTCCCAAACTCTGATAGTTGACAAATAGAATATTCTAGAACATTTCTCAAAATGTGTTATTTGGTCTCTTTTTTTGGTAGCCAATTCAATGGCGACGTCTGTTTTTGAATATCTTTGATAGTCGACGAATGGAATATTCTAGAACATTTGTCAAAATGTGTAATTTGACCTCTTTTTCAATGGACAATTAAATGGTACAATTGATTTTTCAATATCTTTGCTAGTTGACAAATAGAACATTGTAGAATTTTTGTCAAACTACACTGTTTAATCTCATTTTTAATGACCAATTCAACGGTGAAGTCTGTTTTTTGATATCTCTGCTAGTTGACGATTAGAATATTCTAGAATTTTACGTTACTCATTTTGTATTTGCATTTTGCATATTACGTATACAGAATATGTGCATATATGTCTGCAGTGAAATTTTAAAATTTTTAAAGGCTACGAGACCCTCAGACAATATTACCTACGGCCCTGACTCTGGCTTGGTACAGCCATAAATTTTCACCAACACAGACAAACAACAACATATCTGTGAGAGGAGAACCCCAGTAAATCGCTGACGTCACTACGTAAAATCGGAGTACGTACCACTGGATGGCCACTGTATTTTCATAAAAACAACGTACACAAGTTACATATGTACACACACATACATATATGTATCAAAATATTATTTATACGTATTTTATGTAAACACCCTTTTTTTTCTTTTATTTATTACCTGTACAATTGAAAAGTGCCACTGTAATTTTAATTAACTATCAAAAGTATTTTTGTTTATATTATGTATGTGATTTATGTGACATGTCATTTAAATTAAATAAATTCATCTTTTTTTATTGTTTTCAATTTTGAGAGATAGAAGTAGTTGCTTGTTAAAAATTTGTTTTTCAATAATAAAAATCTTAGTAAATACGTACGTCTTAGCTATTATAGTGGACCGTCTAAATATTCAACAACTTTTCAATATATTTTACAAAAATTTTTTCCGATTTTTTGAATTTTCTTACTTTTGTCAAATAAAAAATGCCGTTAGTATTCTAAATGGTGAAAAATGTAATTTTTGACCAATTATATTCATTCAAATGTGCATAATTTAATGTAATTTAGTTGTAAAATTTTACTGAAATAAGTACGGTCCTGACCTGTCCGAAGAAACCCGGTACCTATTAATTAATTGGGTTGTTAATTAAAATCCACATAGTGTTTGAAAAACTATCAAATTGGATCGGCTGGGACTCGAACTCGGATCTCTTGGTTGCTAGCCAAGCGCCTTACCAATTAGGGCCACCGACCGCTTGTTCGAGTGCCATTCCAATCTGATAATCAATCAAACACAATAGGGTTGTTGCGGATGTGATTTTTAAAGATATCTACAGAAGGGAGTGCGGGTTTTTTAAGAGCAATAACTGCAAATATGAGTACAGAGTTTTAAAACGTAAGCGAAGTTTTTTGTCCTTAACGTTATAGACGAATAACGTAATACCGCTAATAGGTACGATAGCTGCAACAGGTTTGTTGCACAATATATAATGCATTATAGATCACATCTAACTGTTCCGTTATCCACAGTAACTAGACAGAGAGCGAGCTATGTTTTTATACCTTAGTAGTTGTTACGCAATATTGTTGACGTGGTATAGGTGAAATTATCTATAGTCAGTCTGACGTCATTAACAAATGAAACCAAATTAGACGTAAAATTTTATGGCAATACAGTTAATCTAATATAAAAATGACAAAAACGAAAAGAGACAGAAAATTTTGGTACGTCTAATTATGATGAATTTGTTGCATTTGTTTAATGAAGTCACACCAAGTTTAGTTAATTTCACCTATACAGCGTTGCGTCAACAATGGAGTATTATAAGAAGGAGATTTAACTTATGTGAGACGAATTGACAAAACTGGTCAGGAAAATGGTAAATATAAGACTTTCTTTTTTTACCACTGGCGGCGTTAATAATGCTCGAATACTGATGTGAATATAGCGAATATAGCAAAATAAAACGGATAAAACAGAATGTAACTACAGTACTTATTCTCAAATGGAAACACGTCGGGACTAGAGAAGTGAGTATTTCCATTTGAGAATCATCAATGTCGGTTGATGATATTTAATAATAAGGAAATACATAGAAATTACATATGTATGAAATAACTCTTATAGTTTAAATTATTTTAGACGGCGGATATCTAATGGTACTGATTCCGATTTTACATAGTGACGTCAGCGAATTATATAATATACAATATAAATGATGCGACGCAAAATAAAAATTGTTAAGTTTATTTTAAAAACGATCGAAAAACCTACTTTATAACATTGAAAAAAATTCCAGAAGATTCTATTCAAAAGCTAACAAAGATAATATAGAAGCCCACTTTTCCATTTGAGAATAAGTACTGTACCGCTTTCGTATCCGTCGAACACGAGTGCCATCTTTGATTTGGACACTTTTTTTGAATACACTGAGTTTCGTCTCCTTGTCTAATCTCCATAACGTCAACGTTCACAGTTAAAGAAATAGCCATTTAAAATTTTCAGTTTTTATTTGAAAACAATAAATTATTACAAAAAAATTTCACAATTGTGTGTCAGACACGCATTAAGTCAGGAATTCGTAGTTCGATAGCTAAAATTTCACAATTCTCAAGATAAAAAATTTCTTACTTTTAATATTAAAATTAGCCTTTAGTTTGCTGATAATACGGTTATTTAAACCTTTTATTTAAAAATTGCAATAATAATTTTTAAAAAGCAACACTGTCTCTTAAATTGCACAAGATCCGACAGTGACTATTACAAGATGGTCAAGCGCGGGTAGATTACCTAATGCAAAGCAGTAATTACGAATTTATAAATATTTCGTTGTTAGAACTACGTTAATAACATTTCAAAAAATATACCAATTTGTACAAATTTCGTAAATTGTCAAAAGCTAATAAACAAACCTTGCCTACTGACAGTAGTTATTATTTTGATCACTAGTTCGCGTACCTAAGGTTCACGGTTCTCAATCAAGAGAGTTCATAGACCTGCTGTAGAAAATTTAAATTTGAGTGACAGTTAATTATGGAATTTTTAAAAATCAACATTTAACTAATATGAAGTTTTTAACGGTTTGGTTGGGCTTTTAAAGTCGGATTAACGCGGTTTTTTATGAAGTAGAAACGGAGGCGAACATATCTACAGAAGGAGTTCTCAAAATATAATTTCGGAAACTTTCAACTGAATGAATGAATCGAATAATGTGTTGGTGTTGCTGAATGAATTTTAGTTCTAGAAATTTTGATAGGACAGTCATAATATAACTATGGCATACATACCAAATAATACTAATATTTTTCTTATCTACTACACTTATTTTTGAGGTTATTTCATTAAAAAATTCACTACAGTTGAGTATAAATACAGTTTTAGACTAAACATTATACAATTGACTAAACTAATTGTATAGCAACACTGGTTGTAACCGATTGTGACGATTATGTATACATACATTGTATGATTGTGTATTGTTCTGTGCAAAACGTTTTTTAGTTTTTTTGAATCATATCCGCACATATTTTGTCGTCTATAGCAAATTGTTGTGGGACCTTGAAATATTGGAATCATACCAAAGTTTGTATCAAGAATTTGTGAAAAAATAATTGTGATGTTTCATTTTCAACTTTGGTTTATTTATTTATTAGGTTCACAAGAAAAACTATGTTTCTGTATTGGAGCTTGTAGAGTACGAAACTCAGGGTTACCAACTTAGGGGTTTTCCTCCTGGGGTAAGAAAACTGCATTGGGTTTTTTTTAGGGGGAGCAAATGTTTAGAGGTTTTAAAAAGTTTTGTTTAATTATATTTGTTTACATTTTTTTGCTGATATTACTCCCTCCAGAAGCTAGGTTTTGATGAATGTTGCTCCTGTAGTGTTAGGATTGGAAGTAATTTATTAAAATTTTATTAAAAGTTCCGAAGGACTCCACATTTTTATGTCACCGAAGGATGACATATTAATTTTGTTGTGTGATCATAGTGGGGGAAACATTATTATAGAGTTGTACATGCATATATTGAATAAACGAAAGAAGGCTGTATTCTCACTGTATTATAGAGTTGTACATGCATATATTGTATAAACGCAAGAAGGCTGTATTCTCACTGTACTTACAAAAAGAGCCAAAAAATCATAAATTAACACTTTCACTGAGGTGACATTACTTAGTGCGTGTCAAAAACACGCACTTGACGAATTTTTTTTTATATTCGGCTGTTTTATTTATGGAGGGTAGATATCAGGAGCACCATCTCTGTATCAAAAAGTGTCCACAGAAAGGCGTAAATAGTGGCGGTGCTACTGTAGCAAAAGGGTAAATTTAGAGAAATAAACAAGAAAAGAAAAACATCCGCGTTGTTATGTAATTATTATTTTTTTTATTATAATTGTTACATATACCTAACTGTTTTATTATTTTAAAAATTTTTATAAAACTCAACACAAAAAAATCACTAACAGACATTAAAAGTTCATGTAATTATGAATCACTTTCAACATGTTTCACAGCGAGTTTTTTGTAAGTTATTAAACAACACACTTCACTCCGTCGACAACTACAAAGTTCATTTCATACCCTTTTGCTACTCTAGCGCTATTCTGGCGAGTTTTTGAACTGTTACTTAGTATTTAAAACGGGACACTTTGAACTACTTTTCTATTATTTTCCGGCGAAGATAGTCCTCCTGATATCTACCCTCCATAGTTTTATTGTCAGCACATATCAATAAATATATGCCAACAATACCACACTAAAAAATTTAGGGGTTTTTAGGGGGATTTGATGTTGACTTGGGGGTTTTATTTTTCCAACGGTTGGCAACCCTGACGAAACTATAATAAAGGGTCAAATCATTGCACGATCTAGTTCAACAATTTAGTGATGAAACTTACACTAGATGCTGGTTACGGAACTACTTACTCAATGTTAAAAGTCAAACACATCAAATTCTAAGGTCATTTATAATATAAATTTTTGAATTTTAATCTAATAACACGTTAAAGTATTGATTCAGGTACACTTCATGTCACCGAAATTTGCAAGAAATAGCCGTCGAAAGGGGTTAATTATGGTGGTATATGACATGTATAGACAATATTAATGCAATTTTCAGTTTATTATGATTTTTTTTTGTTATTTCCTTGAAACATTTATTGAAAACAAGTCAGTTTTAATCTTTATCATTTTGTGAAATCAAATGGAGGCGTGGTTTTAATACTTAGCCTACTGGCAGTAGTTTTTTTTACCAGATGGCAAAAATTGAGACCTAAAAAAATGGTAGCAATTTGGAACTGACCGTTTTTATTTGGAAATAGTAAATTATTGTAAAAAAAATACGGATTATATTCAAAAAAATATGCCAGTTTGTATTAAGCAGATTAAACAGCACAAATTTTGTGAATTGTCAAAATCTAATAAACAAACCTTGTCTACTGGCAGTAGTTAATTTTTTTACTAGTTCGCCTATCTAAGTTTTACGATTCCCATTATATAAATTTTTAAATTTTTACTGATATATTTTTGTCGATCATTTCAGATTATTTAACGCACTTTGGAGTAGTTTGGAGACACTAGTGTTTCTAGTACTATAGTGTCAAAAACCCGACATTATACGACGCGCGACATTTAAATTGTAGTAAATATCAATAACGAATTTTTTTAATGATATTTACTTACAAACATTTTTTAAGAAATAAAAAAAAAATACATGCATATTCAGAAGTATACCATGAAAATTAGACCCAATTTGACAAATTCAATTTTTTATCACCAGATAGCGTAGTTTCAACAGCCACATTTATTACCGACTTGTGAGAATCGAAAATATATTAGAGTGGAATAATAATATACTAAATACAGGACAGTTTGCAAACTTCGCTGGCGTAAATTGTACATATGTTTCAATTTTCAGTTGAAGTGAAGTTAAACGATCAATGATTTATATCATGTATTATTTTACATCAGTAATTATTGTTTATTGACAACTACTTAAACAATTACAAATGATTGACAGATAAACTATCTGATTAATTTTTCAATGTTTAACTATCAGGTGATATATCACAGAAAAAATTTGAAGGAAAAATTATTTCACAAATATCAATTTTATAATAAATTTATGTTTTGAAAAACGCTATTTATATATTTTTATCACTTATTATTACACGAGAGGTTTGTATTATTTCGAATAAGTTTGTGTTTATATATAATGAAAATTTGTTGCCTAGCAATTTAACGAGAAGAACTGTCAAAAAAACGCAACAGCAGCGTTTTTGGGTTGACAGTTCTTCCAGTTAAATTGCTTTTAGGCAAAAAATTAGAGTTGTAGAAAACACAAATTTATTCCGAAAAAATATAAAGCTCAAGTGTAATACGGTAAGACAATTTAACGAATAAAATACATTAGTATAATTCATATTATTATTTAATACATTGTTACTATGGTTCTGAAATCAGTTAAATGTACCAATACTTCGCTGTAAAAATCTGTACTAACTTTTTTTCCCATGGTAAAGTGAAAAAACTACAATATTCTTATGGGACTTGATACACATGAATTAAATTAATTGTCTTCACAATTTTTTCAAATATATGACCTATATCCAGGGCCGGATTTACTCTAAGTGCCGCGCCTGCCGTTCCCCAAAAAAATTTCTTAATAATATTTTTAACTTTTCCCTGCAAAAAATAAGTGACAAGCAAAAAAGCGTCAAATTCTAAATTTTGCCGCTCGGGGCACTAGCCTCGCGTGCACCCAGTGTAAATCCAGCACTACTAATATCATATATGTAGATATAAAACAAGCATTTTTGAATAAAATTTAGAGTCATTTCATGTCAAATCATCCAGGGGGTTTAAACTCAAAAGCCCACTAATTTTATTTCACCATTCTGTAGCAAATTTAATCTTATTTTTGGTGATATAACTCCAAATTTGGGTTCAGGGGTCAGACTCTAGTTATTGACCAAGTTTTTCCAATTCCAAATCACTGTCATTCTATAACTCAGAAATTAATTAAAATATTGGAAAAAATTTGGTGTGGTTCCTTACATCTATGGGAGTATTAGAGAGAACATATCTGTCTCTATACTACTGGAATCAGTGTAACCAGTAAGAGATAGAAAATATGTTATATACGTGCACTGGGTTTACTTTGTATTGATGCGATATTGTGTATTTGTGTTAGTAATCATTGGTAGTAGTTGCCGTCACGTAACGGTACTTCGCAAACATATGTATGATACCACAACGCTCCGTGTGGGGACGTAACAATGCCAATGACAATCAAATTCATTGTCTTGTAATTGACCTGCACTCATCGAGTGCCAGTGAGAAAGTGACTACTAAGTTGCCTAAGGTACACAAAAATGCACACTGCAGATTTCAGGATAGAGATAGTTGCTGTACCTCTATTACTCTAGGGAAACTCACCAAGTTTCATCAAATTCTGACAACCTTGGGTGTCAATGTGTCTTTTGGTTGGATGATTTGAAACTGGAATGACCCCAGTTTCAATTTTTTTTCAATATCTGGATTAATTTCTGAGTTACAGAAAGACAAAGTTTTGGAAAAAAAAACTCAATAGCGTGGCACTGGTCACTTCGGGATGCTGCATCGTTTTACGTTTTTGGTGATAAATCTGTTATTTATTAAGCTATAGAGGTCCAAGTTGTACCATTTTTTTCAGAATAAAATTCTGAAGTAAAATGTGTAATAGATAGAATCTAAATCCATATTTAAGCTCCTTAATTGAGCTCAAAGTAAAAATTTAGACCGCTCTCTAAAATTTGACATGTGTTCAAAACTTGGTCAATAATTAGTCTGACTCCTAAACTCACATTTGGAGTTACATTACCAAAAACTAGATTAAATTGGCTACAGAATGGTGAAATAAAATTGGTGGGCTTTAGAGTGTAAACCTCCTAGATGATTTGACATGGAATGACCCTTTATGTATAGGATAATCCGATAGTTAAAAAGGTAGCCCAAGAGTGTAGCAAACCAAAACAGGTTGCTTCTTTAAATGAACTCATCTTGTTTTGAATTTACATTCAAAAAGGATATTTTATTTTTAAGAAAATGATTAACATTCTAAAACTTAATTTAGGACCAAATTCGACTCGTAAAGGAATTCGCCAGAAGTGAATCAAAAGATACATTTCTTTATCGTTTAATAAGGGTAGGTATACAATTTGGAGAGCGCACAGAACACAGAAATACGCCCTGTGTGTAGGTGGACCAACACACGTCACCCACATCAATAAAAACAAATAAAAATTAAAAAAAATTAAATTGCAGTTACAATATTATAGCACTCAGAGAGCCGTATATTTGTTAATTAGCACCCTAATTTGTTTATATACAAGCTGACAGTATTTTTATATCGTTTAATTAAATGAAAGATATATTAACATTAGTTTGCAGTTGCAAAAAACTAATGAAGGTGACACTTTATTTTAAGTATTCTGTGTACCATCAGTTGGGGCGAACCGAGACAGTAGGGGCGAATCTAGACAGAGTTGCCTGTCGATATTTCTTCGTCAGTGTTATGACTGTAGAAGGTCACAGATCAATTTATGCTACTGAATTTTGTCAGTTATGAGTTAGTCATCAAAGAAAAGCGGTGAACGTGACATCTTTGTATTTTGTTATTTTACAGGCGCATTGTTTATAATTTTTAAAAATAACGCGCGTTTTGAAATCTTGTAAAGAAACAGCTGTAATATATATATATATATATATATATATATATATATATATATATATATATATATATATATATATATATATATATATATATATATATATATATATATATATATATATATATATATATATATATATATATATATATATATATATATATATATATATATATATATATATATATATATATATATATATATATATATATATATATATATATATATATATATATATATATATACAGGACGAAGTCGAAGTTACCAACGTCAAACATAGCATGTTGTACATAAATCATAGCATTAAAACATAAACAATATTTCATTGTGTGTGTGTGTTCGTGTGAGAGGCAATCCATTGGCGGTTTAAGGATTTTTTTTCTGATTTTTTTTTGTAACCTTTTTTCCAGTAGTACATAGGAACTCTAATATAACGTAGCGAGTGGTGGGATACCCCTCTCACAGATTCAGGGGCGTAGCAAATTTATGTGAGGGTCTGAGAAGTTCCCATATTTTAACTATGTATGAACTATGAACCTATGAACTTGTTCAAAAATATTCAGATTCCTGTGAACTTTTACAGTAAATTTATCAACAGCAACAGATACTTACACCAATATACAGACATACACGTACATATTATTTCCCCGTATATGCATACGTAGACAAATATGTGTGCATATACACATCGATTTCTCGATTTGATTGGTTATGTAAATAAAACCAGATAACAAATTTTGATAAAAGTTCCAGAATATTCTATTCGGAAAATAGCAAAGATCCCGAAAAACCGACTTCACAAATTGATAGTCTACCAAAGAAGGGACTAAACAGCGGAACTCAGCAAAAGTTCTAGAAAGTTCTATTCGGGATCTAGCAAACATATCGAGAAACTAACTTCACCATCGAATTGGTCTTCGAATAAAAGCATAAATAACAAAAAATTAGCAATGTTCTAGAATGTTCTATTCGAGAATTAGCAAAGATATCGGGAAACTGGCTTCACCATCGAATTGGTGATCAAATAAAAGCTTAAATAACAAAAACTGAACAATGTTCTAGAATGTTCTATTCGAGAACTAGGAAAGATATCGGGAAACTAACTTCACCATCGAATTGGTCTTCGAATAATAGCATAAATAACAAAAATTTAGCAATATTCTGGAATGTTCTATTCGAGAACTAGCAAAGATATCGGGAAACTAACTCCACCATCAAATTGGTCTTCGAATAAAAGCATAAATAACAAAAATTTAGCAATATTCTAGAATATTCTATTCGAGAACTAACAAAGATATCAAGAAACTGGCTTCACCATCGAATTGGTCATCAAATAAAAGCTTAAATAACAAAAATTAAACAATGTTCTAGAATGCTCTATTCGAGAACTCGTTAAAATATCGAAAAACTGATTTCACCATCGGATTTGTCGTCGAATGAAAGCCTAAATAACAAAAATTGAACAGTATTCTAGAATGTTCTATTCGAGAATCAGCAAAAATATCAAAAAAACGATTTTATCACTCATCTAGTTATTAAATAAAAGATCAAATAGCGGAATTTAACAAGAGTTAAAATACTTTATTTAAGAAAAATGTAAATATTATACTTTTTTGCAATTGTATACGTTGGCGTAAATTTATAACTAAAACTTTTGTATAGCACCACTATTTGATCTTTTTCGCCAAGGAGCAATCTACTGATGAAGTCGGTCTCTCAATATTTTTTTAATATTGAGTTACCGACTAATTTAATTTCCGAATAGAATATTCGAGAACATTTCTCAAACTCCGTTATTTAGCATTTTCTTTGATGGCCTATCTAATGGTAAAGTTTATTTTTTGATATCTGTTCTAGGTTCCGAATAGAACGATCTGGAACTTTTGTCAAACTCCGCTATTCAATTATTTCTTTAATGGCAAGTCCTATAGTAAAGTTAGTTTTCCGATATCTTTCCTAGTTTCCGAATAGAATATTCTAAATCTATTATTAAATTCCACTGTTTGGTCTATTTTTCAATTGCTAACCAATAGTGAAGTCGGTTTTTTAATATTTTGACTGGTCTCTAAAAACTACGTTATATTGGAGTTCCTATGTATGTACTTATTATCTATTACGTCTTGCTATCATTGTACCTAGTGTGAACGAAATTCACCACTTAGCTGCATTTCAGTTACGCAATATTATAAGATAGGTGCTAATTATTAAAAAAAATCTTATAAACCGCCACTGGTGGCTTAAATAAGGCATTTGCGTCATAAAAAAATAACAAACATCATGCTATCTTTGACGCTGACCTGTATATATATATATATATATATATATATATATATATATATATATATATATATATATATGTATATATATATATATATATATATATATATATACATATATAAAGTATGGACTGGCAGCAAAATGTTTGGCGTCTTTTTGACAATATATGTATCAAAAATGAAAGCTGTATTGTGCTTAATTTTTTTTTAATAAATTGATTAACAAAAAATTGTCTATAGGTAAGGCGAATTCATACACCATGTTGCGTCAGTATAAAAAGAAAGTGGGTATAAACTACATAAACTGTAGTCTAGATAACATAAAATGGGCTCTTTTCGACAGAGGCGCAACAACCGGAGAGGTCCAAGGGGTTTGGACCTCCTAAAATTACCTGGAAATTTTCCTTCAATTTATTTTATTTATATTAAAAAGTAAAATTTTTAGTGGTTTACTAATATTTTTTATTTGAAAATCAAATTTTCGGAGACGACATTTTATTACAACATTTTCCATTGTTATCGGAGAACTGCGTTATCAAAAAATTTGATAATTTAAGTTTTTGTTGGACCCCCTGTAGATATGTAGTTACTGCGCCCCTGATTTCCGATATTAGAAATAAAAGAAAATCGCTCAGACAAGCTGCTGAATATTTTCATGTTCCCAAATCGACCTTGCATGATAGACTCAAAGGCAAATCGAAATAAAATTCATTTAAATCCAAAATGTTTTATTCCACCCATCAAAAGCCATTCGCTGATGCAATTATTTAGTTTAGCGAATTTTCAGATTGGAAATTCAGCTATTTTTATGTCCGATTTTACCTATATGCATGACTGAATGTGATTTATATTGCAAATAAAGCACTGTCTCGATTCGCCCCACACATAGGGGCGAATCTAGTCACTATATAACCAAAAAAAAAAAAAAAAAAAAAAAAATGTTGCAGTACCAATTTTGATATTTTTATTACTGCCCTATATGCTCGTGATATTAAAGCATTTAAATTATTTTTTTAGATAAACTCTAAACAATTTATTGCCAAAAAACTGAAAAAATCGTCTACATTCGTCCCAACTGACGGTACTTTAAAATCTTCAATTGTAAATATTCGCAGGAAGTTCAAAAAACTTTAAAAACATAAAACATCAATTTATTTTTATTAGCATTACACAAAATAAAGTATAAAAACAAAAAATACAAGTTAACCTATCAACTTGACTAAATGGTTAACCTATCTACAAAAAAAAAAAAAAAAAAAAAAAAAATTACAAATAAATTATGCCAAAAATAAAAAAAATAATTAAGTACATACTAAATACGCGTACAGCCAAAGCCAAAAATAACCAAAATATTGCCATAATGACATTTACAAATATTTGTTTTATTTAAATGAGTTACCTTCAGATAAAATTATTTGTAGTTAAGTATACCTATTTTAATTATTGTATACTTTGAGATTAAATTTTTTACACAATAACAGACAAAATGCCGACAAACAGATTCCGACACATTTTTATCAAAAATAATCAAAAGAAAACACTAGAAATAAAATCATTTAACTACTTTTTTGCTTAAAAATTAACTAACTCATAAATAATAATCACCAAACTAAGTATCCTTTAAAAATATTTTTTTGTTTTTATACTTTTTGGTTGGTTAGTTTGAATATTTAAATTTCAAAAAAAAAAAAGAAAAAGAAATTACCGCATATTGTTGGATATAATTTAAAAAACTCAAAATTAAAAATTAAAACATTTTTCAATAATGTTTACACGACCACTTGCTAAGTACATTTGCAATATTTTAAAATTATTGTGTATGTAACACATGAAAATTTGAAATTAACCTTTCATCATGTCTCAATTCATTTGACACACAATCGGATATGATCGGCAAGTGTCGTTGTGGTCTGGTTGAGTGGCTCTTTACATGGTGTGTTTGTGAATGATTAAAAGGAGTAAAAGATGTAAAAGTCTACAAAAGTGATGGGAATGGATCCGCATTCGGTTAATTAACTTTTAATATAATATAGTCAAGCACAATTTGAGTTAGTTTTCGGAAAAGTATTATTAACTTCGATGAATTGTGCAGAAATACTAGAAGAGTACTCAGTGGTGGATTTACCAGCAGGCTGAGTAGGCTGGAGCCTAGGGCGGCAAATTTTAGGGGTGGCAAATTTGGGCCAAAAAGGGCGGCAAAATTTAGAACTTGAAGTTTTTTTTTGCTCGTCCCTTACTTCTTTTAGGAAAAAGTGGTAAAAAGTTATTAAGAAATTCTTTTGTGCCTTTTTGGGATAAAGCAGGGGCGGCATTTTTCACGGAACCTAGAGTAAATCCGCCACTGAGAGTACTGTCTTTAAACTTACAAAATTGCATGTAGTTTAGCAGCTGTAGTACAGGAATTCAAAAAATTCAAAATTTCTTTTTCTTCAAATAACTTTTTATGAGTTAAGATTACAGTTGTACTCTTTTTTATGCGGTCTTTTTTTGTGGTTTTTTTTTTTTTGTGCGACTTTTTTTATGTGGTTTGTAAAAAATGGCCATTAAAATGCATAATGTGAATCAAAATCACGAGACAGTAAGAAACTTAAACAATTACTATAATAACTTACTTTGATAAAAATACTTTTTAACGGCTTTTAAACATTTAATCAATACATTTGATAAGAACATAAGCTATTGCATCATTTAATTTTGTTGTAGATGTATTTTTCAAAATTTTCATAATATTATAAAATTGAAATAAAATGTTTCTACGTGTAAATTAATGCTTTATCTTGTTTATAGAAGCAACTTCTAAGGAAATTTCTAAGTTTTGAGGGTTTTGAGTGATGTTTTTTCGATGAAACTTTTTTTATGCGGTCCCGACCAACCGCATAAAAAAAGTTTTTTGTACAATCTGGATCGAACTATACTTTTTATAGCTATTTATGATATTTTTGAATATATTTTTTTGTGCGATTTTTTTTATGCGGTCCCCTCCATCGCACAAAAAAAGATCAACTGTACAGCTGAACTCTTTTTTATGCTGTCTTCTTTTGTGTGATTTTTTTTTGTGCGATTTTTTTTATGCGATTTTTTTTATGCGGTTTGTAAAAAATGGCCATTAAAATGCATAATGTAAATCAAAATGACGAGACAGTAAGAAACTTAGACAATTGCTATAATAACTTTCTTTGATAAAAATACTTTTTAACGGCTTTTAAGCATTTAATCAATACATTGCATAAGAACATAAGTTATTGCATCATTTAATTTTGTTACAGATGTATTTTTCAAAATTTTCATAATATTATAAAATTGAAATAAAATGTTTCTACGTGTAAATTAATGCTTTATCTTGTTTATAGAAGCAACTTCTAAGGAAATTTCTAAGTTTTGAGCGTTTTGAGTGATATTTTTTCGATAAAACTTTTTTTATGCGGTCCCGACCAACCGCATAAAAAAAGTTTTTTGTACAATCTGGATCGAACTATACTTTTTATAGCTATTTATGATATTTTTTAATATATTTTTTTTTGTGCGATTTTTTTTATGCGGTGCCCTCCACCGCTCAAAAAAAGAATCAACTGTATAGTATTTTTATTCAAACATTCTAATAACAATTTTTACGTGGAATTTAAATATCTACTTAAAATTTTTCTATTATGGCTTTCACACAATGAATGAAATAAGAAATAGGAGGTAATGGGTATTCGCAATCAAGTGATGTTGAATGAAACTTGAACTTAACTGCTCATAGGTATATGTAGGTATTTTTGTACATCCAAATTCATGAAAACATAACTTTCGTGATGACTTTTTTGTTACTTAGTGGCAAAAAAAAAACACGAATTTTGATGCACAAAAATACCTACACATATCTATGAGCAATTAAGTTAAAGTTTCATTCAACGTGACTCGATGGCGAACACCCATTATCTCTTATTTCTTATTTCATTCATTGTGTGAAAGTCATTATTATCCGTTTTCAAGTTATTCAATATCATTTTTATTACAAAATATAATAATTTTGCAAAAGAGTCAACAAACATTTTTAAAATCTTTTTTTAATTTACCACAAATTAGCTACACCACAAATTAGATACACCACAAATTAGATACAACGTAATACAAAATTGTGTCGTTCGTCTGGCGCCTTTCGGTGGGATGTTATACGACATTTTACTCAGACGCTTACAGTTTATGTTAGGAATAACATCGTATGCAGTGTCATTGTTCTTCTAATTAACTTTTTAAATTTAAATAGAAAAAATTATGAATTGTGTCGTATCTAACAATAAGTGTAAAAGTTTCATTAAACAAAAAAATACTCAAAATAAAGGGATATCTTTCTTTAGGTAAGTAAATATATTTTATTAATTTTTTGTTTGTCACCATGAAAGATCAGATAGAATAGCAATTATATTGCTATCTCTTTTTAAATACAATTCACAATATACAGGTTGATAACTATGACTTGCGATTTCGATGTGTATAGAATACAAATGTATATGATAATTGTTTGCAATACATTTTAGTGCAAAATATTTAATAATCAATTAAAAATTTATACTTTTATAAAAAATAAATATTTTTCGTATTAAAAATGCATTTCACATTTAATACATGAAACATCCTGTATACAAATTATATATTCGTAGTACATGTTTAAATGAATAAACAATATATTTCTATCTTTCTTAAAAAGATTACGAAATATGTTTCTTTCTTTTTCGCACGTTTATTATAAAAATAATCACTGCTGTATATGTATGTCGTGTATACAATCATGTACACAGTGAGTACATACATAAGCAATTACAAGTATGTGTATATACAATGATAGGTTTATGTAGTAATGTGTTACGTGCACCATAATCGTTTTGTGGGGGCACCACTCTTGCGTCATATTTTGGCGACAGACGTTCGGTCATATATGTTAGCTAACTTTACATCTATACATATCTGTGAAACTAACATTCAAGAAAAATTATCGATAACAATAAGAAATATCGACAACAGTCAATACCCATCCTCATATAAAGTAATTGAATTTTTACAATAAAACAGATATGGAACCAGTAACATACGATGTCACCGAAGTGCTCAAACGCTCAAAGTGCTCAACGTTAAATACATAATAAATTGTTGTTGTAAAATACGACTCAATTACATATCTCCATTATTTTTATTAATATGTATGATACATATCAATTGAATCTTTTTAACGCTACATGCCAAATACTGATAAAATAATAACAGTGAATCAATTACTTTATTTAAAAAAAATTATTTTTTTATTAAATTTTATCATTTAGATTTTACAGGTTGGCGTTTAGTTTTATGTTTTATTTAGTCATTTTCTCATTTATCATACAAATACTTATGTTTTGTATATATAATTTTTCCTGACGTTGCATTTAATGAATTTTTCTATTGCAAAACAGTTGGAAATAACCTTCAAAACATAAAAATAGCAAGGTTAATTAATAAACTATATGAGCACATGATTTTTTTACTTAATATATTATAACAATAATGACAATATTTTTATTTTTATAAAAATGAATAGGGATTTCCCCTATTTTAACACGTTGACGTCATTGACGCCGTACGGCGTCAAATGAAAGCACTAACTTCGACACAACGCTGTACCACGTCAACAGTTCCATATAAAGAGTATTAAGCTACACTTCCACGAGCAAGCACACTTGCATAAAAGTAATGTTCTTAAGGGGCGTGGCCAAGTTTTTACAACAGTATAGTCAAGCCCTAAGCGTGTTTGTAGAAAACTGTGGATAGCAGTGTGCCAGTGTGTGCTTGATACCGCTTAAGGCATTTAGTTAGTCGGTATCGGTCACTTAATGCACAACGCATTATTATGTATTGTTGGACCATTGTTAGCTTGGACCCCACCTTGCTCCGTCCCACAATACGTGTTTTGTAATTGTGTGTGTTTCAGCTGACACAGTTGCAAAGATCAAACTAACACCACTACACACAGTGTGTATCTACACAACATAGTGGTGGGAAATAGAGGGGATTTTTTGTCTACATTGGTATCACTAGTGCAGAGATAGCAACTTGACTTCTGATTATTCTGTGAGTATAGTAAACCATGTAAAAGTACACTTGTATGAAAGTAGGTACGCGCCAAAACACGATATTTTTTAAAATTTGATTTTTTAATTCAGTAATATAAAAGTATCATATCAAAAAAATGCCTTGCTTTAGTACTGCTCGGGAAAAAGACACTTTTGGTTAAAAGAAACTTTATTAATATTTTTTTAATATAGAAGATACTTTATTAACAGAAACATTAAACACATCAAGTTTTAAAAATTCCCAATATCAGTTCCCGTCCCAGTCCGTTTGCATCCTTTTTTTTCCAAAAAAAATTTTCTCCGGAATGATACAATCTGTTTTTTGATTTGCTCTGGGGTTCAATTCATTTCTTGTACAATTTTCTTATAAGTATTTTCTTTTATAATTTCAGTATTTTTTATTTCAAATGTTTCATAAATCTTCATTTTCTTCATATAAAATTATTAATTTTATTGTTTATTGTTTTGATTTTATTAAACAGTTTACTTAAGAGTTCCTCACCTTATTCAATTTTCACCATTTTTAATTTAAGTGGGGGTTACTTTTAACAGCAAAAGTAGAAATATTTTTACTTATGCAAGTAAATTTGTATAACAGTATACTTGGATGCAAATGATGCTTACACGAGCAAGTAGCCTTAATTTTTACTTAAAAGTATATTTGCATGCAAGTATACTTGCTCGTGGAAGTCTTGCATTAAGTGTTGAAATAATGTACCAGTTGGGCGTTTCGTCATTATAGGTTATGACCATCAACGTGTTCAAGATCCATACAAATGCCGATATACACACCGTTAAAAAATGACGGTTTTAACCATGGACACTACACAAGGATCAAGGACTCAAACGGAAGAATTGCCAGAATTATCCAAGAAAATGGCACATATTACGTTTTTTTTGTCACCACTCGTGGCGCTAATTTCTCTTTGTACTGTAATTTGAAATTTATTATTATCGTTTATTTCTTTATTTTTGACTATTTGTTAACAATTACTAATTTTATTTCCATTACATATTTATGTTTAAAGTTAAACAACCTAAATGACTTATTTAGAATTTTAATTTATTACTTCTATTTCAAACTACCATTTTACTTTTTTTCCGCTTTAGTACACACGGAACACTAATACCCTATTATTTTTAGACCCTTTTTTATATACATGGAGTTCGTACACCTTATATAGTCACCATAGTTTTTTCAACCGTCGTTTTCGGATTCAGTGACATTCCGAAAAGTGGATTAGTTTTTTGTTTTTTTGGAAAATATCACCATAGATGGCATATATGTAGACATTTGTTCAACAGTTTTAGAAGAATGTCCAAATTAGATTTAGAAATGTAATTTTCATTCTGAAATTCGAATCTTTGTTAGTCTTAGAATTTTAATTTTATCAAAAATACTAACGATGATACCAGAAATTTATAGTAATTATAGTAAGGCATAAAAGTCTGCCAAACAAGTACCTCTATGACTTAGAAACTCTCTGTCTTAGAACTCATTTAATATACCGTAAAGTCAGCATTTGATGGCTCATAATGTTCGTATCATTTTTTTTAGTGACAATTTTCAATTTAAATAATGGTTACTGTCGACTATGCAAATTAGAGCTGATTCAAACTACGGTGCCGATCGCAGTTCGTTCTCAGTCCGGTCTCGGTCTGGAAAAATATTATTTTAAGAAACAAATGCGTATGTCGGTATTTTCATACTACCCGTACCAGCTTGACTAGTATTTACGTGACTGGTACGCAATGTTGATATTTTCTTAAAATTATGCGATCAGACTTACCAAATTATAGCATTTTGTAATATTTCTTGAAAAATTATAGTACGCACAGCCCAAAAATACCGTAAAGGAGCAAAATTTCCCACTGGTAAGCAAAAAAAAGATTTGTTTTTGCTCGCCCAAACGACCACAAAATGATTTACTTTTATAGATTTTACGAAATTCTTCCAAAAATTATAATACATTTTCGTAACATAATCAAAACTCAAGTAACATAATCAAGACTTCCCGTGTACACCCAATACGAACGGTAAAAACATTTTTGAATTTTAACATAAATATGTATGCATGTAACTGTTAGAAATTTCCAGTCTACTACATTTTATTATTAGATATTTTGTGGAGTTGCATATTTTAAGAATTTTACAAAATTTTTGAAGTAATAAGAGTCGACTCGGCTTCATACGTAGCATACGTAGTATTGCTGGTGTTCGCCAGAATATTTTGTTAGCCTAATGTTAGCCAGCGGGGCTTGTACCGTTTCAAACCAGAGGGCTCGCATTCAAAAAATGAACATGCATTAGATATTAAAACAACAATTTCTAACATGATGACTGATTGTTTTTATTTCATAATCTTTGAATATAGTTGTATTTCAGAAGTTAAGTATTTATACCATGAAAAAACATGAAAAAATATTTAACGTGCATTAATTTTTTGAATCAGAACCCTCTGGTTTGTAACGGTGCAAGCTTGATTAGTTCCATCTAGCGAACTCCAGCATTCTTTGTATTGTTGCAATATCTTTAACTTCAAATAAGCTATAATTAGATATGATATAATTAATTACAAAAAAATGTATGTAAATTCATTATTCATTAAATAAATACATATAATTTATAAAGTACTTCCGAAAACGGTGGATGGACACAGATCTTGATTTAAAGTGAAAATTCCTATCAACTAATATCTTAAATTAAGTAATTTAAATTTAATTAATAAATCTGATGAAAATTTGTTTACAAAGATTAAAAAATTCAAAATATTATAATTTATCATTATCGCTATACAAGTATGTATACATTTCACTTTCAGGAAAAAACATTTTTTTTTACAATACATACTTAACGATATTTATTTTTAGCTAAATGAAAAATTAATTATGAAGTTGTCACATTATATCATAAATAAATTTTAAATAACTAACTGAATATAATTTTTGAAAATTGAATTTTTGAAATAAGTATTTTTGTCAAAAAACATTACCAACTTAATTTTTAACCCATATTCGCCCAAACTATATGTATTTTAATGATACTCTTGGTGAGTAGTGAGGTGTATCATGTTTATTCTCTCCGAGCCGAAAGTATAGCCACCTACATCAAATGATTATTTAACAATTTATCAGAACATTTTACTATTTAAATAAATGGAAAATATATTAAAAAACTGAAATTTGTTTAATAAAAGCCATACATCTGCTCATTTTACCTCAAAAATGTCTGAAAATAAAATATTTTTCAATAATTAACCAAGAAAAAGCATAAGAGGTAATTATTATGATATTTTTTTGAAAATTTCAAAATAAAATGACGTTTGATAGTAGGGTTACAAATAATTTTTTTTATTATTTTGTAGAATTTGGTAAATAGAAATCGTAATAAGTATTTGCCTTGAAAAAATCAACAAGTATTTAAAAAAAAAAAATACTTTTTCTTAAAGAAAATAGTAAAAGTATGTACAAATACCGTCCTGATAAACAGATATATTTTTTCACCATGAGCGCTATAGTCGATTTTTGTATCCCCTCCAGGCAAAAGCTCATAGCGAATAAACAGTCTGTTACATGCCTTTCTTTGTACTTTCTTTTTTTCACCCGGTGTGAAAGATACCAATAAAATATTTCAGTTTGAATTCAATATGAGGCATTTTTTATAGTATTTCACACGATATAGTACGTCAGAAAAAAATTTTCGTCCGCTTTTCATTTTGGGAAATAACCTCAAAAAATTTAAAAAAAATAATGCTTATATTAATTCATAGGTTGAAAGACGTAGAAAATATCGGGATGTAATATACGGATGGACAGACAAACAGACATGACCAAATTATAAGGGTTCTAAGTTTTTTTTTCGGAATCCTAAAAAATCTCAGAACAGTTATATGGAATAGTTTTTCAAAATAATCAAGCGACCATAATGGGTTCGCTTTCAAATTAGTTATACCGGACGTAAAATTAAAAAAAAAATTTTCCTCGATTTGCCATTAAAAATAGATTTTCCATAACCTTTAAAAAATCGATGATATCAAAACATTTTGTACCAAATATAGATTCTACTCTCAAAACACATATGTTTAATAATTTTAGGAATTTTTTTCTATTTTGCTACATTTTATTTTTGGCTACAAACAAATTTTAAATACATGTTTAGTGTAAATAAACAACAAATATGTGTAAAATTTTGGCAAACAGTACCACACTGGTAGTTTGGCCACATTTTCAAATAAAACTTAAGTTTATTTTCACTGATAATGTTTATTTTTCTTAACGAAAAATTATGGTGCATTGAAAATGATAATGTAAATATTTGCAGAAATTATTCGTAAAAGATCAATAAATATTCAGTTATATCAAAATAAACCCAAAAAAATCAATAGAAAAAAATTGTGTGTATCCGTTTATTGGTGAAATATTGAGAATTTTTATGACAAAAATAAAATTTGCCTCCAGATTTATTGAATATTTGTTAAGGTGGTAGCCCACTAGCATTCTAAATACCTACATAAGTACACAAAGAGAAAGAAATATCATTTTAAAAATGACAGTCATGACAGTCATTTGAATAATCCTTCCTAAATATGTAGAGGCGATCAAAGCGCAGATTTTATACGACTGTCGAGTTGTGTTCTATGGTCGAGTTCTTTGGCGCACATTTTAAAGTGGGCGCCAGATTAATGACTAAAAAAATATAAATGTGACCGCAAATCACTAAACAAGGTCTGAAATTAAATACTTATGATATTTAACAATGACTAATCGATGATATTGCTAACGTTACCAAATAACTAGACCATTCACTAGTTGTGTTTCAATGTCTGAAAAATTTAAATTTAAATTTAAATATATTTTTAAAACACTGTACACGAGTTACATGAAACCATAAATCTTATCTTTCGCATGTGTAATAAAAATTTTCACTGAAACCAAAATAAAAAGAGTAAAAAATTATAGGATCAAAAAGAAAATGGATTAGTTGTCATTAAAAATGTAATTTTATTCGGCCAATATAATTTTTGCTATGTCTTATTATTAGCAGAAAACAGAATATATGTAAGTACAGTGATATCTCGGTGTATGTCCTTTAAGGCGTTTCAGATCCTTGAATTTACACTAGAGCCTGGCGCATACATTCGATTGTTATTTCGACTAGACTATTTAGTTGAAATCGAAAAACCTCTCGATCCATTTTAAAAATTAAAAAAAAAAATTTTTCTAATTGTTGAGTCGACACACGAGTGGTCTTATAGGGGTTCCGTTTTTCTTTTTAAGGTACGAAACCCCAAAAATGGTTATATATAAAAAAAAATTTCCTTATCGGGGCGGATACTGAGGTACCACTGTATTTGCATTTCAAACTGATGAATAATTCTACATACATAATAATATACATATACTATACGCTAACCCTGATTGAAGAACACGATAAACGCGATAAACGCGTTCGTTAGATATTTTTAAATGACATTCGTTTTTCACGTGTGACATCTGTCATACTTTATTACAAGCAAATATTTGAATTCAATTGTTATGACATTAATAGTCTAGTCATTTTATGATCATTCTGAAATGACCACAAAAATGATGTAAGTTTTCATGGTCAAGAAATAAAAAATTGTCTCATAAACGAAATTTAACCCTGAATATGATCTAAATATATATATTTTTATTAAAAAATATGCTTTGTTGACAAGCTGATTGTTAAAGAATATATATACCTATATCTAGCGTTCTCTATATCAATCAGTAAGTCAATTCATGATTTCGACTTGTCACAATCACTTTTAGAACAAGACTGAACTACAATTTTGAAATACTTATTACATAAAATTTTTATTGTACCAAAATTTTTTATTGCTTTTATTTCTCAATAAAGAATTTAACGGTTACCGTGAAACGGAATTTATAGGAATTATTGTAATTACTAATTAACAGAGCTTGAACATGGTTGTATTTGAATTTGTCATAAATTTTTATCAATATTTCAATAAATAAAAATAATTTAATTAATGTTAAAAATAGTAAGATTATAAAAAAAAAATGTATAAACGGTTAATAGTGAAGCAGTGCAAGAATTAGGTTATCAAAAGTTGTTTCGTAATTTATAGTTTTTGTTCACAAAGATTTTAAATTTCAAAACTTAGTTCTTTGATTTATTAAAAATACCTAAAATTGGACTAATATCGGGGTGGATGGAAACGAGATTAAGGGTCAATTGGAACGTCTATCAGTTTAATAGAAACCGGAAAGTCTGAATGGCATCAACTGAACAGCGACTAGAATTAACGTATCGAAGTTGACCAAAATTTTAAGAATAAAAAACTAATTTATCAACTAAAAATATTACTTAATTTACAAATTAGACAGCTTTCGTACGTATATTATAACTTTCCATTCATTCCCATTTACCGATTTCCTTGGAGGTAACTATGACATGGCAAAAAAAATTGGATTTTCAGAATAATAAAAATAAATAAAAATTATTAAAAAAAAAAAAGAAAAATAATAGTCTATCCTGTATTATAATATATAGATAAAAAATTCTAAGCGATGACAGACACGATGAAATATTAAGGGTTCTAATGTTTTGACTACGAAACGTTGAGAAAAGTACGAAAATCGAACACAAAATTCAAATATTTTGTATTCCGTTTCACTCCCTTTTATCGTAAACTAAATTTTATAGCACACGTGCAGTAATAATACAATAAAGCATTAATTAATAATATAAACTTATTAAATTAATAATTATCTCACCTTTAACAAATAAATTTGAAAAAATAAATTAACTTGCACTTGCACTTAAAAATAATTATTATTTTTAAAAATACGTCAGTTTAATTTGAGTCATTATTTCATTAAAAAAAAAAAATTAACAATTTCGTCAGTAATAAAAAAAAAAAAAATAATAACAAAAATACTGATAAAACACTTGATAAACAGTAGAAAATTCAATAAAAATCCCGATACATATCAAATATCTCTACTTGTTACAGAATCCTTGAAAGAAACCACAATTTTGTTATCAGAGTTTGTTTTTAATTCAACTAATTAAAACAGTATTAAATTTAAATTGTTAATTGCAATAAATGTAGTGAGATTTTAATGTAAAATGAAAATTTATAAAACAATTTTCTAACTATAGCACTTTTAACACTTAACATTAATTAAAAATAATAAATTTTTATTACGTATATATTCAAGAAAATACGTTCAAAACTGTTTGGTTTGTTTATATAAAAATTTTCGTCTTTCCGTTGAAATATTTAAATCGTAAAATTGTATTTTAATTGTTATTGTTGCTATTTTTGTATATTTTTTCTGAATAAACGTTTGATTCGCTAATGTACATCTCGTGTTTTGAATTTTAACAGTAGACGAAATTAATTTTTATGGTTGTGGAAATGTTTCGTTTAAAATAGTCAAATGAAAAATTACATTGACCGACAAAAAATTAGTAAAAAATTTCCTAAACGTGTTACGAAAACAGAGTAATAATTTATTTTTGTTCTAGGGTAAAAGCCCCGTTTGTGGAACGCGATCCAATAGAAAAACAGTTTTGACATTTATATCTTAATGAAGTTATTTCTGAAAGAAACGTCTGATAACAAAAATTATTATTAATAGAATGATTGTTTTTCAATTTAAATTCATCTCACATTTAATGTTTCTTTACTTAATTAAAGAAATACATATATAAATTAAACAGTTTTTGCTAAATGTGTCTCTTTTGCGTTTGATCAATGCTTATTTATAGAAACACATGCCTTATAAATTTCAACATTTTCCAGTTAATTTTCGAAGTTAGCGCAATAAAACTATACAAATTATTTTTACTAGTCCAGTTAAGAGATTATAAGAGCTAAATCATCTTTTTATTCGGTTTAAATGTAATTTATATATATGTGTATTTCTTTGAGTACACATATAACCTGTGTATTTAACTAAAATCATGTACGTAAAATAACTAAAAATTTATATTATAAATAGTTTTAATTTCTTTTTGAGTCTAAATATTTACTTACTGCTTTAAAATCGTAAAATTTTTAATATTTTTTTTTATTTCGGAGCGTATCGTCAATTGATAAATAAAAAAATATTGATTTAAAGTTGCAAAATTTTATTAATAATGAAAAATTGTCGCCATTTTGATAAGTTAGTTTAGAAGGTTTAGAATTGATTAGAACTTTACCAAAATACATAGATGGCGAAACAAAATATAGTATTTTTCTGTGGTATTTTGGTATATTCTGTGATTTTGGTCGTTTATTTTATCGAATATTTAAACCATTCTATATTTTTTAATTTGACATTCTATTTACTACTAGATGTCACTCTATGTCATAGAGTGAAAAGATGGCAAAAGATGTATCTGATGTATCTCATGTTCGTACATACGTGTTCTTTTTTAAGTGTCAATGTGCTGATTTTTTAAAGGGTGTTAATATTTTTTGTCCGTTTTTTTATAGATGTCAACAAATTATAAAACAAAACATTAATAAATCAAAATTTTTGGGTTATATTTTCTTAAAAACATATTCATTGGATTAAAAAAACTTGGTTTCATGCTTATTAAGAAAAAAAAATGGGTGTTTAATTCATTTATTAATTTTTGTAAGCAAGTTTGATGAAATACCTAAAAATAGTGTTCCACAATCGGGGCTTTTACCCTACCTATTATAAAAAAAAATAAATTATATAGTTTTTAAAATTTACATAATTACTGTCTATCTAGAAATTAATAAATATTATATAATTATTATTTAGTATAAAAATTGTTTACGTTATAATCTAACAAGTAATATTAATATTATTAATTAATTAGATTACATAGCATTTCAAATAGAACATTTTCAAATATATACATAATATCTTGAATAAAAATTTCTTACATAAATATAGGTATTAATATTAAAAAAATAAAATAAAATGTATTGTCTACTCTGCCTACTGATGTAATTTTATTGCTTTATGTTGAAATTGTGCTTTTTTTTATTAAAATTTACAACAATTTTTAACTTGATTGTTGTAATTTAAAAATTCAAAAATATTTATTTTCATTGTTCCTAGGAATTCCGTATGCTAGTGACCTCTAGTATCATTGATGGTAAGTAATATATTTAAAACTAGTTGACATGTTGACAATGTCGGTATTTAAAGAATCTAGTTTTTAATTGTTGTAGCGGGAAGCCATTTTTACATTTTTGTTTTATAAAAAAATCTAGATAATACTTTATTGCAATAAATTATGTGTTTAGTATAAAATATTTTGAGAATGATCGTTAAAATAATTTGAGAAAGTAGAACACTGGTCTGGCGAGAACAATGTTAGATTTTCGTTGGTCGAACCATTTCGACGATATTGTTAGTATCAAATAAAATAAAAAATTGTTACCAGTTTGCGATGAACCAGGTGTCTTCGTCGTTTGACTATTATTATTTATGCTTGAGGAAGCTTTATCACATTTCATTTTTTAATAGTGTTAAATTATTTTGTATTTAGAAAGTTTAACACTGATACATTTATTTTTAACTGAAAAAATTCATTTGCTTGCTAATCTCTGCAAATACCTAGTTAGTTCGAAAAATCATTTAACATTGATAGTAATCGAATATCTATTTTCTTTAATTACATTAATAAAAATATTAATATTATTGTTTCCGTTGTTTGCCTTGAATATATTTTTCAATTTATCCACAGTAGTTATAATAAGAAACAATGATTTTAATAATATTTTTTTAATTAAATAACATCCGTAACAATTTAACGTAGATGCTCTGAGATAGTTAGGTACAAAAGTATATCTCAAAAAAAAAAAAAATCTTTTATCAAAATTAAATAATGTATTAATATTCTTCAGTGATTATATTTGTATACCACTTGTTTTTTTTTTAATTTCCGCGCGCTTATGTTGTAGCAATTTAAAAGAATTGTTAAAAAAGCGTTGTAAAAACGTTGTAAAATGATGTTTTTAAATTATATTTCAAAAACGGCGTGGTCAATAACTTTCATTTCTTATTAAATATGATTTGTAATTTTGTATTAAATAACATATTAAATTTTTATCAAATTCCTTTGACACGTTTTCATTTTATTAAAAAAAAAATAGAGTTTTCCCATAAGAGTCCGTGTTAAAATTACAAAACTTTGAAATCGTTTTTCTCAAAATTGGGGTGGTCA
Organism: Brachynemurus nebulosus; assembly: GCA_035578155.1. Lineage (NCBI taxonomy): Eukaryota > Metazoa > Arthropoda > Insecta > Neuroptera > Myrmeleontidae > Brachynemurus > Brachynemurus nebulosus. Next base: position 1,206,167 of record JAPWDM010000019.1, on the reverse strand, counting down.
GTTTCCTTTCGGTAAAAGCTCGTATTATTGGTACTGAATTAAATAAATATCTAGAGAAGTTTCGTTAAAATCCTTTAAAAAAATCGTTTTATCGGCCAACTGCCTTAATATTCTTTTTATGCCATAATAAGAAAGAAAAAGATATAATTTATTATTTTCTGAATTGAGTTTAAATCTCGAACTATATTTTTTAGAAAGTCACTGCTAAATTTTGTTATTTCGACTATAGAATAATCGCAATTTGATCTGGATACAATAACTACCATCCGGCTCTAAAAAGGGGGCCCGAAGAAAGTGAGACGAGGTTTTCTTTTTGCTCTTCAATAATATTTTTGTGATTAGGGCCTCTCGCCGGCTCTAACTATATCAATGAAATTTATACGGGACCACACACGACTTAACCCACAAATACTCTCAAAATTCGAGCGAAATGGTATACCTTTTCCAACAATTTTTGGGATGACTTTCCGAGAGGGTGTTATTAGTGACCATAAACTTTCAAGATGTTAAATTATTTTATTGCCTACAACAAATACCACCCTATGTTCACTCCAATTGTATTTAAATTTGTTACCTGTTTTACAAGCGACGGTTTCTTTTTGCATTCATATAGATAAGTAGGTAACATGCTGCGAACAATACTGCTGATTATTGCCGTACTTGAAAAGTCATCTCATTTAAATATTGAAAAACTATACCAGTAGTAAGCAAGATATCGACATTTAATAGTATTTCACGGTAGCGTCCTGGTTACCATTTCTCCGATTGTCATGAAATTCCTAGGAAACCATCGAGGAACCATATCGCATAAGTTTTGAAAATTGTATCAAAATCGATCGAATAGTTACGAAAAGTTATGCCACTTTATGGAATTTTCGGACAAACAGGCACACAATTAAAATTGTTCAAAAAGGTCTAAAACGTAAAATGCGCGTGAAAATTTTCATTTTGGAGAGAATAAATTTTTCATATTCCAAAAATGGTCATAATACTTCCACTACTTCAGTAGTCCCGGAAGCAAAATGTTCTGTACAGGATTCAAAATTACTGTTTAACCTTGACGCCTATCAGAATTCGTCAATAAATGCATATATTAAATCGAAACACCTTCAAAAATATATTTATTTTCGCTTTTTCCTACTAAATTTGCATATTTGTCAGTGACGTCAACAATTACATTGTTGATTACCAATTTTTTTATGATCTTTAACATAGTACAGGTCAAATTTTTTGTTTCTTTAATTATTTTTGGTGTGTATTAACTGAAAATATTTTATGAATTGTGAATAATTAATATTTTATTCGTATGTGTATACGTAAAAAAACACCTTTAATTGAATTAATTTTGCTGACTCATATCCTTTTTTGTAAATTTTAAAAATTTGTTAACAATTAACAATTTATTGTGCCCATATTTAATAATAGTATTGCCCAAAACTAGTGCTGATTCTATCAATAAATTAGCAAGAAAATTAATTAATTTATTATTAAGCAGTTGTTCCTGAATTATTCGAATTACTTGCAGTATAGACCTAAAAGACCATATTTTGTCGACATAAAATCGAGAATGAGATGTTTTTCCGTGACATAAAGTAGCCTATGCTATTCTACGTCGTCTGGACTGTCACTATACAAAGTTTTAAATCAATTGGTTAAGCGATTGAGACCTGAAGGCTAGAGAAACAATGTTTTAAATAAATTTTCAGACGAGAATTACATATTTTCGCGGGGGATAAAAAGTAGCCTATGTTCTTTTACGTCTCCTCAACTATCTCTATATAAAATTTCAGGTTGACTTGTTCAGCCGTTGAAGCGTAAAAGTGAAACAAAAAAAGGAACTACCAAACTAACTTTCATGTTTATAATATTAGTTAGGAAGACGAGTTTTTGGAGTTTTCTTAAGACACTGGCATAATACATGCATATTTTATATTCACCCAGACCCTTTTCTCACTGAAATTTCGCTGAGGTCTCGCTTATTCATATTTCCTTAATTGCTTATCGAGTGAACAACCGCAGAGAATTCGAATTATTTTAGAATTAAATATAAATGGAACACCCTCGCTTTTTTAGAGAGTAGAATATAGTTTCTCATTTTTCTTTTCCAAAAAAAAACATGGCATTTTTACTGATTATCTTTTTATTACAAAAAATATTACGTTTAAATTTTTGCATATTGACTAAATATGTGATTAATTGTAAAATTGATCAAACCATCATCAGGTAAAATTTGAATCTACATTTTTGCCTGTTTACTTTTCTGGGGTTTTTCCCATTTTTTAACCGGTTTCCATTTCTCAATGGTCTCAATTCACATATTATATTCTAATTTAAAATAGATTTTTAGTTCAGTTTAAATTTTCTTCTGATGATGGTTTAATCAACTAAAGGCTAGCTCGTAAAAATACATTATATTTTAATTTTTAAGGGAAAATTATATAAGTTAGGTGACATTTTGCATTAAGGATTGGTCAGACCAAGACGGTTATTTTGCGGGCCTACTACACACACCGGCATAATTAACGGAACATATAAAATATACGTATCTTTAAAAATCAAACAAAATATTTAATTTTAAGAAACTATTAGTCTTATTTAACTATTCACTTAAAATTACATGTTCACAGGTCGATTCGTTAGCAAAAGCAATTAACCATATGAAATGCCAAATTTTTGGAATCTTATGTCGTTTAAGAATCATTTAAGTTAAAGATTATTTAACAAATAGAAAATGAAACACAGCGTTTCAATACCGCGTGCTTTCTGCCGTACTCTTGTCAAAGCTTCCATTCGTCTTGCTATACTCAGAATGATGTTATCTATAGCCTCCTGAGGCAATCTTTGCCTTTCTTTATATAATTACGGCAGTCTGAAGCTCGACCACATTGAGAAGAAACAGCATTTGAGCTCGAAAGTGACAGACCTCTTAAAAAGATTTGCATCAATAATAAATAAGAACAATTCTATGAAAAAGTCAATTGATTCATTACTTCAAAATTATTTTAAGTGAAAAAAAAAACAGTCAGTCAAGTGGATTTAAATTTTGACAAAGAAAATGTAATACGTGTTTTGGTCAGTTTGTCACGTTTTAGCTCTGATGTCAAGCATGCAATATAATTTCTTAAATACCGTACCGGGCGCCCGCCACGGTCAGTCCTCACACTTATCCCCTAAATGAGTTCTTGATAATATTATTGTAAAAGCGCTAAATTCAAAATTTAGATTATATTTAATCTGCAGAGTTTTTTTTAAACAAAACTAGAACATCTCTTTTAAAAATGTCACTACACCTGTTATAAAATAAACACGCTGCCTCTCCAATCACTTTTATTGTTAATTAAATAATGTTAACGGTAGTAAACAAAGAATGTGTTGTACTATCATTGTATTACGCCACTATGTATTATATTATGGATAGTTGGAGAAATGAATAACATTTTTATTTCATGTCAGTTAAGTGTTTGACCAACAGTTGTTTGTGAGTGTTGATTGAAATATGTCAATTACTGTTTAACCGAATTTCTAACAATATAACATAATAAATTGTGAATTAAATTGTTTAATAATTAGTGTTTAAAAATATGGATAAATTACGTCTGTTTATTTTTAATGCTACAATTCTGTTATTTGTTTATTGTAATTTCGTTTCTGGATCTGGAATTGGAACATGTCCAAAATATCCAACAATGAAAAATTTTAATATGACAAGGGTATGAAAGATAATTGTGTTCTAGACGCATATCCATTGTTAGAATTTAAAATTTTCCGTTAGTCTTACTGGTATTAATTTTTTATTTACATGTAAACAGAAAGGATAGTTACGATAAAAATTAAGTTTAAGTCTCTCAGGGAGCGAGTATATTTTTAATGCAAAAATTCATAAAGTTCTGTTTTGATTTTCGGGGACGTTAAACTTAATTTTGATTTTAAATGTACATTTTTTTTTTACATTTTTTCTTTAAGTAATCTATGGTTTATTTCAGTTAAATTTAACCATGCTTCGTAACTTTGAATTTAAATAATTTCCGTTTTCTTGGCTTTATCTCTTTTATTATTGAATTTATTTAAATTTTAAATTTACAGTTTATTTTTAGAAAAGAATAGAAGATCGATTTGTTTCGAATATAAGAATTATTTAATTTTTTAACGAAAACTCATGATCAATTTTATCTGAAAAGAGGTATACCTTGAAATCACTTAAATCACATAAATGGAATACCAAAGTGAACTACTTTAAACAATTTTATCAGGTAAAAGTGTGATTATGAATAAGTGGTCATAAGTGTCATATTCAATGTTATTATTTTTTGTTTTAGTTCCGCTTATGCGCGTGGGTTTTTATTTATTTATGTATTTTTTTAGTCGAATTTTCTCCGAAAAATTAGACTTATACAGTCTATACGATAAGAGCTGCGAGAGGCGAGAGTAGGGGCGCTATCCGTTTTCGGACCCGTAGAACACGAATATGTAGAAAAAAAAAATGTCTGATATATATATATATATATATATATATATATATATATATATATATATATATATATATATACAGGGTGTAAAGTAAATAAGTTTCATCCTTTTGAGAGATGGTTTATCTCGGTGTAAAATTGCCGAAGACATAAAAATTTTTTCGGAATTCGCTATCTGAGAAAATCGCATCCCAGCCAGCTCATCGTTTAATATGAATTTCTCTGAATACGCCTCTGACCAAACTAAAATTATTCGCACCCTGTATAATAAAAATTTTTTAAAAATAAAAATAATTTTTTTTTTTATTTTACGACAATATGTAAACATCTGCCGACTTTTGAATTGATTAGGTACTGTATAGTAAAAAAAAAAAACCGAACACTGTTTTTCATAAATTTTGGTTAAAATATGTTTGAAATATTTTTGTGGGTTTTTATTTCACAGGACGTTATGAATATTGCAAGAACCGTAACTGTGGTATTGTTGCATTTCTTTAATTACAAATATTTAGTTGCATTACTTTAATTACAAGTATTAATTTAATTAAAAATTACACTTGAATTTTTAAACAAACCAAAATAAAAACTTTCCTTTAACTGTCATAAAACATTGTTATTAATATTGTTGGTACACAACACAGATTAAAAAGTGAATTTTTATTCATAAGTGAGTAACTTTAGCGGAAAACTGTAACAGAGAATTCCAAACTTCGGCATTAATTATCATTATTGTAAAATTATTTTACCAAATTTGTTCTATTATACCAACAAGCTGAAACAAAACACATTTAAATAATAATTTATGTACCTGCGACACACATCAAAATAAGAGTAACAATAATAATAATAAGATACTATAAACATACATAATTATGTATGTAAGCAAATATACAGTAAGGTAAATGTCCCAAATTCCGACACTTTAAGGAAGAACTAAACATATTTTCCTAGAATAATTTAAAATTCGTTTCTAGGAAAAAATATTTTCCTAGAATAATTTAAAAGGCTCAAAGTCTTTTGTCAACAACCAGACCAAAATTTTTACTTTAGATAAATTATCACTTAAGAAAAATAGAAAGATAAAATACAAAAAATAAGAATTTTTGTACTACTGAAATGACACATAATTTCGACATCTGCCATAAGACTTAGCTCTAAATTCAATACCTTTGTGAACTTATTTTCGTGTTTTTAAATTCAACAGTGTCCATAATTTTGACTATAAACGCTTTAGCTCAAATAAAAAAGAAAAAAAAATTGATAAAGATGCATTTAACCTTTAACCGGTAAGGTGATGTCTGTGAGTCGTATACAAAAATATTCTTTTTTGTTAACTGAACGTTTGTGTATTCTTTTATGATTTAGGGCAAATTTTACCCTGCTGGCGTAAGGGGAGTGGTCTCCAGTTTTTGGCTATCTATGTTACCAGCCCGCGGTATGTTAATCTGTTGATGTCTCTCAGACATCACTTTACCGTGATTATTATAAAAATTCACCTTACCGGTTAAGGGTTAAGTATAATTTATTGAAAAATTGCTTTATTTATTACACGTACATATTAGTTAATAATGTACTTTTCCAATTTCTGCTAATATAAAAATCAGTACTGTTTTGTTGTATATTTCGCAAAATAACTAATTGATCATTAATTTTAGTACAATATTTGTTAAAAATAAATCGAAATATACAAAAGGTAGTATTACCTAATGTTCATAGATATATCTCTGATATACAAAACGAACGTTTTAAAAGCAGAATTTTTTTTAAATTCTTTAAAATAATATAAAAGTTTGATTTTAAGACACTGTCTGATTTTGGGTCATTTACCTTATCTATTGATTCATTCAAATTGATAAATATTCCTTTTCAGTTCACAGCCTCTGTGGTTCCCAGTGTGTCAAAATCGTCAAAACATTTTTTTTTAAATAAACAATTGCAGACATACATATGTACTTGGGGATTCACAGACCATCATGATATCATCACATCAACCATCGATAATCTAGGAGTTGGCCAAGTGCGTATTTAACACACATTAAGCCGAGTTGCTGAGTTATTTGCGTTTTTGTATTTTTGGGGATAAAATACATCGCATCGCATATTTTTTTACGGTTTACTGTGAAAATAAATAAATATATTTGTACTTGTGTTACTTAAGGGTCAATTAAGTGGTAATTGGATTCCTTACAAACCACATGGACTTTGAAATACAATATTTCTGAAACGAGGTATAAAAAGTTGTTAAAAGAACCTTAACTTGATTTTAAAAGATTTTCCTAATGATATGCTGCAAACAGTATACATATAATTATTTTTGAAGGAATTTACGAAAACAATTTTTCAGCATTTCTCTTAATAATTTTGATTTGAATTTTTGGAAATGTTATCTAATATCAGAATATACTTTGACGTAAAATTTCACTTACTGAGTGTACTAAAATTGTTTATGCCCAATTTTAAATACGGAAGATAGGTACCATAAGAAATTAAGAAAGAAATTGTTTTACTGACGGTTAATTGAGATATCTATCTGTAGCATGTATTATATTTGCAAAATTTCTTCGGAACCCTAATCTTTGAAAATTATTTTTTAAAAAGCCATAAACATAATATATTTATGACCTGTCAAACTGGATATATTTATGTGTTTTGGAAACACTAGTAACCTATTTATTTTATACATAAGTATGAATATGTATTTTTAGTTGTATGTGTATGATTGCCGATTGCCGATTGGTATTCCGTATTCGTATTATTTTATTATCATTTTATCAATAATAAAACAGTACATTCTTCCTTATTTTTTTAACAATACAGGTACTGGTCTAAGCTGTTTTAAACTGTTGCATAACTGTGTGAAAATAAATTAGCGATTTATAATTTCTTTAAATCAAAGTATTAAAATTAAAAGTGTGTGTATGTGCGTGAATAACAAACCAATTGTATATTTTAGAAATGTTTTAAAATTTAATTGTTGTGTCATAATTCATAAATACTTCAACTTGACGTACTTGCTCTGAGATAGTCAGGTACAAAAGTTTATCTCAGCAAAAAAACTTTATCAAAAATTAAATAATGTATTGATATTCTTCAGTTATTATATTTGTATACCACTTTTTTTTTTGTATTTCCGCGCGCTTATGTTGTAGCAATTTAAAAGAATTGTTGAAGAAACGTTGTAAAAACGTAGTAAAATGATGTTTTTAAATTATATTTCAAAATCGGCGTGGTCAATAATTTTTATTTCTTATTAAATATGGTTTGTAACTTTGTATTAAATAACATTCAATTTTTATCAAATTCCTTTGACACGTTTTCATTTTATTCTAAAAAAATAGAATTTTCCCATAAGAACCCGTGTTAAAATTACAAAACTTTGAAATCGTTTTTCTCAAAATTGGGGTGGTCAATTTTTTTTTCGGTAAGGGCTCGTATTATTGGTATTGGAGAAAATAAATATCTAGTGAACTTTGTTAAATTTCCAAATAATTTAATGAGATTTGACGAAATCGATCTATTTGATATGTGACGTAAATTGTCTCATTAAAAATTATGTTTAAATTTTTATGGACACTACTGTATAACTATTTTCAAAAGATTCCGTAAACAAGCAGGTAAAAATATTTTGTTGACAAAAAAATTTACATTCAAAAAAGCAAAGGAAAAAAATGATAAGTAATCAGAGCCTGATTAAGTTTTTTTTTCTAGGGGCCATTTTTTAACACGTTTTTGACAACCGAAAATTTCTGAAATGAAACTTGATCGGTAAAATTTAACTAGTAATACTTAATTAGTAGACTGAGACCTTTCTCTCCTGCAAATTATGAAACTTATTTACTTTACACCCTGTATATATATATATATATATATATATATATATATATATATATATATATATATATATATATATATATATATATATATTTTCCCGCCACCTTTTAATTTGTGTAGGGCCCCCCTATGGAAGTTAAGAGATGAAATTTGGTAAATGGGGCTCATTTTCGAGGCACCTCATACTATCAAAGTGGGGTCAAATTTTGGGCAAATTTTTTTTCTGACCCGACCTTTAAGGGGGTGGTGGGGGGCAGAAAAGCAATAAAACTTTTCCAAACCGGTTTTAAATAATGTTTCGGTCAATTATCTACAACATATCCAAAATTCAGCTTCCTAGGATGATATGGTGGGAGTAGAGGGGGGGAAAACGATTTTCGCTGGATCTAACAGGCCCCCAGCCCCCCAGAATTAACGTAGAGGGTTGAAATTTGGTGTGTTGATAAAGTTCGTACCTAGGTTGTGCTTTTTGGAGGTTTTAATATTTTACCTCCACCCACCTCATTTTTAAGCTACAATTTCATGCATTTTCGACGTTTTCGAAGTTTGTACCACTCGCACAGGTCACCCGAATAAACCTAGAGGGCTGAAATTTTGTATTCGGATTGAGTTAGTATCAAGGGGGTGCCTTTTGGGGGTCTCGACTTTTAACCCCTACCCCCACCATTTTTATACCCAAAAGAACATGATTTTTCTTGTTTTTTAACAGTTTCGTTCGGGTCAAAATCTCCCCAAATAAACCTAGAGGGCTGAAATTTGGTGTACAGGTTAAGCTAATAGCCAGACACTGTTTTTTGGAGGTTTCAACTTTTAACCCTTACCCCCACGATTTTGACGCCAATATTTCCTTAATTTTTTTGCTTGTTTTCTAACACGTCTAGAGACTCCATAAGGAAACCTAGAGGGCTGAAATTTTGTACGTGTATTCAGTTAGTATCCAGCTAGTACCTTGTAGGGAGTCCGCATCACTTTTCCCCCCACTTCTCCCATTTTTACATCGGAATTGAATGCTATTGTTAAATGTGTTTTAAAAGTATTATGTTTATTCTAAATACAAGTAGGCGAATAGTAATTTTAAAAAATTTAAAAAAAAGTGAACTTACTTTTATGACAAATGAAATACATACATATTAAGTAATTTAAAAATGTTATTAAAATCACTGTTTATTTATAAATTAGGAATTTTGGATTTTTAGTATTTATAAAATAGAAATTTTGGATTTTTTTGGAAAGAAAAAATATCTTTATAAAGGCCTTCCAGTTTACTATTTAAGGTCCTTTTTTAATTTTTAAAACTAAAACATAAAGGCAATTAGCGGATAAACATGGGCAGGAATGTCCTCGTACGAATTGTGTTGGCTTTTTTTCTGCTACCTGTTTTCGGCACAAAATTGAAATTTACTGAGATACTGCCCTTAAATACTTAAAACCTTTTTTTAAAGCCTCGATCAGCCGAACACTCATCACCAGTTTTGAAACCAACAAAATGACAATTCGGTTGTAGACTTTCAATCACATTTCGCTTGTAGACATTCAATACCGAAGATGAGGGGAAAATTCGACTACCGTGATGGGGCCCCGCTGCTCACGGCGTTTTTTTATTTTTGAATGGATATTCTAAATTAATTTGAACATCCAATTAGTATTTTTAACCCAAGAATAGGCACTGTCGCACAAAATTTATCAATTTTGAAGATACACTTTTCCTTTGTCATTTTGCTTCTCTAATTTGAAATAAATAGGAACATATTGAACTTTAAAATAAAAAATAAAAAATTGAATTGTGTGGTCTTTTTTATCCAGTACAGAAAGAAGGTATAGTTTACAAGATTTGGTTATCCTTAAAGATATAATCAAGTGTAAACCGGTTATGTAAAATATAAAATAAAAAGAAGTTATAACGTAAAATCCCCTATACCGGAACATGATCCAATAAAAAAACAGTTTTGACATTTACATATTAATGAAGTTATTTCTGAAAGAAACGTCTGATAACAAAAATTATTTTTAATAGAATGATTGTTTTTCAATTTAAATTCACCTCACATTTAATGTTTCCTTACTTAATTAAAGAAATACATATATATATATATTAAACAGTTTTTGCTGAATGTGTCTCTTTTGCGTTTGATCAATGCTTATTCGTAGAAACACATGCCTTATCAATTTCAACATTTTTCAGTTAATTTTCGAAGTTAGCGCAATAAAACGTCTTCTTTTTTAGGTGTCAATGTGCTGATTTTTTAAAGGTGTTAGTATATTCTATCCGTTTTTTTATAGATGTCAACAAATTATAAAACAAAAACATTAATAAATCAAAATTTTTGGTTATATTTTCTTAAAAACATATTCATTGGATTAAAAAAACTTGGTTTCATGCTTATTAAAAAAAAAATGGGTGTGTCACTTATTAATTAATTTTGAGAAGCTAGTTTAATGAAACACCTAAAAATTATGTTCCGGTATAGGGGCTTTTACGTTACTCATTGTTATTCCTATTATATAATATGTCACGGTATTATGTCACATAAAGTATTTCTGTTGATTCATCGTGTGAATTGTAACCCTGGAAACTTACAGGCCCTCTGGCAGCAAACTTCACACTCGGGATCAAAAATCACACTTTAGTTCCTCAGTGTATAATATACTATTATCGGTAGGAAAAAATTTTTGTATTTAGATTTAGAGTATACATGGTTTTCATAATTCAAAAGTCATAATCAAAATTTGAAGGTGCAAGAGCGAATTAAATTTTATATTAGTTCTAATTACATATAAGTATTAACCGGTTCATGGTTATTGACGCTGTAACACGTCAAGTGAAACTGCGACACCACGCTCTACCACATCAACAATTTCATATAAAGTTGTTAAAACAGTGTGCCAGATGGTCATTTCGTCGTAATTCTTCATGACCATTAACGTGTTAAAATATGTTTACGAGTTACAAATTACAAAATGTTCCCAAAAAAAATAGGCATTTCTCAAAATATGTTCATATTAACGAAAGTACATAATATTGTTTAGTCTATATGAAGTCATTGTCAGAGGCGGTGCAAAGGGTAGGCGAAGTGCGCGACCACCTATAGCGCCTATAGCCTCGCGCCTTTGGGGTGGTTTGATTAAGGGTGTTGTCGGGTTTTTGAGTTGTGTTGTGTCGGAGAATTTTCAAAAAGAAAATTAAAGGGACCTCACAAAAATTATCTTGCCCACTCTCCATTTTAGTCTTGCACCGCCTCTGATCATTGTTGTAGTAAACGTAGTAAACTAACCAAAGAGTTCAAGGTATCGATTATTGTCGTAACATACAGTAACGGGGTTAAATAATATCTCTTATATCTAATTATATATTTATAGTTGGATAAACTTTATGAATAACATAATTCGGGATAATAATTCAAGATATTTTAATAATTACTAATTAATAGTTAATTTGAATATATTTCAGTAAAACTTTTGTACCATTCACGTTTAGGTACAGATACTTTTATGCCCTTAGGTGTGCATACAAACTCACAATCAGTAATTTTAGATTATCTTACTTTCTATTGAACTTGACCTAAATTTTCAAAAAAATACCTTCTAAAGTAAATAAAAGTGATCATAAAAAGGCATTTTAAAAATCTTATCAATTATCATTATAATAATTTTATTGTAAGAAAAGTACAGGAGAGTACAAAAAAATGTAAACATACATATGCTCGTTCATATTAATCTTTTGCGCTTATAAGACATGTACAGCATGACAAGGTGGTTTGTCCATTAACTCTACCATATTTAAAGGTGTTTTGTCTGTCGGATCATAAGGCATGTACCACATGACACACTGAATGTTGAACTGTAATGTCTGCTCATACTTCCCATTACATGAATATTTTATTTAATAACTGCAAACACATTCATTTATTAGAAAAATTGTAAATAAAATAATACAAAATCACGTTGAATTATCTTTTTAAAATTAAAAACTAATAAAAACAGCATTGAGGACGTATTTAGCGCATTTAGTATTCAACTTTGGGGAAACAAGGTTAGAACGTCAAAAGAATCCGTCAAAAAAAGAACGTCGGTCGTTGTCATGTGCTACATGTCTTACCAGCCTATTTACAACTCACTTTTTTTTTTGCTTGAGTGCAAAGAGTTAATTGAAATAATTTAAAATATACGTATCTTGAACCTAAACCTAACTTATATTTACTCTTTTAGAAGTTTTGAACGATAAATTTACTTAACCCTAGAATCATACGTACACGTCAAAACGACGTACGAACTTCTCTACCTGCTCCAATACTACGACTTGTTGTTACTTGTTTGCTGTGAGATTTCTGTTATCTAATTTATTTGTTATTATAACACACTACATATATTTATTTTGTTTATAGTCATTGTCATTTTGTTTGTATTGAAATAGTGTCCGTCAAAAGGACGTCGATGTATGATTAACGTATGTTTTTTTTGAAGATTTTGTACACTACATATAAAAGTTTTCCTAATTTTTTTGAAAATTTATTAAAGATATGGATGTTATAATTAATTTATTCAATGATTATGATAATGTGAAAGATGATTACAGCTGTTTGACTTATAGAGACGACATAATACTGAAGTTTTAATATATTGAATCGAAAACTAAAGAATGCATTTCGAATGACTTAATAAAAGATTAACAATTTATTTTGTGGAAAATATTTTAATTTTTATTATTTTTTGAGATCTTATTCGAAAAATTACTAACAAATTTTAGAAAATTTACAAATGTGCCTAATGGGGAAATAACTACATATCTATAGGAATATTTATGACTGAGAAATTTCACATTCTGTAAAGTCACACATGTCCACTGACTCATAATAGTTCATAAATTAATTATTACAATTGATGAATTTATCTATTTTTTAATTTTTATAATGAAAATATGCTTTGATAAAAAAATTAAAAAAATTAATAAATATTTACATTAAGAAATTTTTCCAAATCCAATTTTTTTAAATATTTTGTTCGCTTTTGTAGTATTGTTATGTAAAAAAAATGTTTTTTGCAAATAAAATCTAATAAAACTCTCCGTAAAAAGTCCATCCGTCAAAACGACGTCGATGTATGATTAACGTTTCTCGTAGACCAACGTATGATTAACAACGTAGGGTTAACATTGAGTCATAAAAAGTACTATAAATATAGCACAACTTTAGAAAATATCTATTGTGTGGTTCATCCTTTTTGAGATTGACAATGAGTGTATATAATTTTTACAATTTATGAAAATTTACTAATTTTTAAATAGTAATTAGATAAATAATTTGCATAATTGCATTTTAGACAAAACAAACCTAGTTATATCAAAACTAAATACATACGTATGTATGTATTTAGTACATACCTTATTTTGTTTTGTCTAACTAAATAAACTATAATAACATGTTTTATTATTATTTTATTATTTATTTATAAATCATAAATATTATTATTTATTAGATTAATTATAATTATTAATTAGTATAATTATTAATTACGTTTCTTGATTTATTATTCTCAATTTTTCAGAAAAGTTTTGAAAAAGATAAATTTCTGTTTATAAATATCATGAGTCACACTGAAAATTGTTACTGTACATATTTTGAAAATTTAACACAAATTTTTTTAAAAAGTTTTTAATTTTAAATTATTTTTTTAGTTCTATAAATCCTATTTAGTAATTTTCTAAATAAAAAATATGGTTTCAAAGGTTAATTTTTTCAAATGGCTTAGTATGTAATATTTTTCTCCGAACTTTCTTTTCTAGTTCGCTTCATAAATTTCCTATTCAGTTTAAGGATTTTAAGTTTAGGAAAACTAAACTGGAGGAATTATGAAGGATGTTTTAAATCAAAATAAGGATTCAAAGAGATCAAAGATTTACAAAAGAATAGCTTACAGTATAAGTTACTTACATTTGTATTTCTGACTCTAAAATTATTTTCTGTGGGCGTGTGGCTACTTTAATTCAAAAATTTTGTACTAATTCTACTCGTTAATAGGTAAAATTAGCGAAAGCTACTTTTAATAAGGATGCCAAATATGGGATCAGGTCGATCATCTTCATCAGGATATGATTGATAAACAGCATACATTTTATTTATATTTTATTTACCTACTTTAAAAATATTTCTATTGTTATTTATTTTATTTGTTATTAATAATTATTATTTATGAATAAATAAATAAATAAAAAGGTGAAATTTTGACATGCATGAAATGAACTAGGCATGTACTACCACATGTACCATATGTACTAAAGAACAATACGTCCAATACGTCAAACGTTCCTACATGAATGAAATTTACAATTGATATACAGTCGATTCTCGTTAAATCGAAACTCGAGGGACTCTTAAAATATTACGAATTATAGAGAGGTTCGAATTATCACAGGTAACAATTTTAATTTTTTAAGCATTTGCGATGAATGAACTTGAACTTGTCTCAAAATGTACTTACAATCTTTCTGTCTCTTTCTCGCTGCAACTTTGAATTGTCGAGTGTTTGACGCCGATGAGTTCGAATTAACGCGTCGTTTTGTTACGTAGCAATGATTTTTTCGTTCGAATTACCAAGTGTATAAAAGTGTATTGATTTAGTTCAAAATAAGTATATAGAGATTTTGTAGGGAACTCGTGATACCTTTGAATTATAGAGAGTTTCGAATTATCGCAGGTTTGAATTAACGAGAGTCTACTGTACATACTGTACTTACTTTCACCTTTTCAAAAATACACTTACCTGTAGTTTGCATACATGTTTGCTTAAATATGGAAGTACATAATGTTTCTTGTGTAATGTTAGATATTTTTGTATTTAAAAAAAATGATTAAAAATGATTAGAATATTATACTTAATTAGAATCAGATGTTATTATAAACTCAATAGGTATGTACATACGTTTACACTTCAATAATTATTATTATTATAACAAAAGTGTAAATTCTTCCTTTTGATTGTAAACACAAAGTTATTGTTTATAGTAAAAACAAATTAATAGACAAGATTCTTTTGTTTTTATGTCATCGAAGGATGACATATTAATATCGTTCTGTGATCATAGTGGGGGAAACATTATTATAGAGTTGTATATCCATATTGAATAATTATAGAGTTGTACATCCATATTGAATAAACGCAAGAGGGCTGTAGAGTTAACAACTATAGAGTTAACAAAAAATCATAAATTAACACTTTCACTGAGGTGACATTACTTAGTGCGTGTCAAAAACACGCACTTAACGAATTTTTTTTTATAATTACAAATAAAACACTGATCACAACGTCTACATCAACTGCACGGGGCACTTGAAGGGAATTTAATGATGTCGGATGGTTAATCGATTAGTCGGTTTAGTCGACTAATTTTGTTTACATTTAGTTATTTTTTAGACGACTATTTTACCTTCGACTAAATGACTAAAATGATTAATCTTTTTTAAATGACTAAAAAAAACGACTAATTTATTAATATTTTTTCATTAATTTATTGAACTTCAAAAAATAGAAACTAAAAAAAAATGATCTAGTTATATGATTTTTCACTTTTATGTGATATATTAAAACTCAATAACTAAATTCAAAAGAAAACCATCGTTTTTGAAAGAGTTGCACAGATTACCCTATTCATGAATTCGACTAAAAATTTAGTCGATTAGTCGACTATTAATTGTGATTACGTGAAATGACCAATTTAATTGTGATTACGTGAAATGACCAATTTTATCTGAAAAACAATTTTAATCGATTAATCGACTAACTGCTCTTCGGCTCGACATCACTAGAAGGGACCCAAAGAATGTTTCCTGTATGTTTTAATGTTTTTTTTTCTAATGTTCGGCATTACGGAGAATTAGTTTAAAAAAATAAGACTAGAACTCGATACCAGTACTAGAAAGGCTGGGAGACTTTTGTTAAATCTGAAAAAAATCATATATTGACAGAAATAAGTAGACGGGGAAGCACCATTGAAACCTCATTTTCGGGCAGCGTATGTACTTTATAAAGTTATAACAGTAATTGGTGTATTAGTTATCAGAACAGTGTATTAGTTTGGCGTTTCGCCATAATTTCACACGATCGTTAGCATGTCAACTAGTCGCCGGAAGTAAGCGTTTCAATCAACTCGCGTAAAACCTTTAAAACATAATAACTTATATAGTATAACGTGTCGATTTTTTGAAACTCACTGTATAATTTGAAAATTCCAGGATGACTAATAAGAGAGAAAATTAAATTTCTCACAGTAAATGAAGCAGAGTATGTACTTTTTTTGTCTCGTAGTCATAACCAGGTGTTCGTGTTTTCACTTTATGACGTACATAAAAATATGTAATGCAATAATATTTATTACATATGTATAGGTATTATCACGCGACCTAACTAAATGCCAAAGATCATACATACATTCAAAAAGCATTATTTATTACAAAATCAAACTTTTGACACTGATATTTGAAGTTTCATTAACACTTAAGGGGGACCACTAGTGTGACATTTTGAAAAAATTGAAAAATTTTTTTTGCATGTTTCGATAGTCTATACCTTTAAAAATAAATAACATACTAAAATTTCAAGTCCATATCTCAAATAGTTTTTGAGTTACAGCCATCCGAAGAGCGGATTCTGATTTTCATTGTTAACTTTGAGGTATTGAGAAGTGTATGAAGGTTGATAGTTCGAGAGTTTTTGGCACATTTAAACGACTCATCTAGTTTTACTATGACCGTCATAGTGGGTACATCGTAAATAATTTTAGTAAAAATTCTCAGTGATTAAAACTAAAAGGTAAAGTAAATAAAAACTACCTTTATTAAATTTGCTGCAGCTATAATTCGAAGACAAATTATTCGATCGATTTGATTCTTATTCCAGCTTCTTTTATATATGTTTCTTCGTACCATGAACCTCCAGTTTTCCGATCGAATAAAAAATGTAATTTTTGCAGGCCAAAAATCATCAAATTTCGCACAAAATTCGAAACTTTTTTTAAAAACTCCGCCATTTTGTTAAATTTCAACTTTTTTTTCCAATTGAGGTTCACGGCACGGGCAATACCTTCTAGTTTAATAGGCTTTTTTGTTTTTTTGATTTTAGGCACTGTGAAGGTCGCTATCATTGCTGCAGTGGGGGGACGTTTTTTTTTGGAGCCTTGGGAGATCGCGAATAACTCACTGAATTTTCAATTTTTTGGTCCAAAAATTTTATCATGAATTTATTATAGTTATATCAATGAATATATCTTTAAAATATTAAAACATTCCATACAGTAGCATTTTTTTTAAAAAAATTCCCAAAAATCACCTTCTTTTCAGGCGGTCACAATAGTGGTCCCCCTTAAAGCCAGTAATTACCTTTTCACCTTGTTATATAGTCACTGGTCATAAATACCTAGTGAAAAGTGGCGTCAGCCAATTGTTAATGCGCCGTTAAGTAGTCGCCGAATTTCGTTTAAAAAAATTCAATCGATAAAAATACATTCGATCAAGGACACATAGAATCTCTAGCTGAACTTCACTCCTACTGTGCCAAAAATTTTGTTTGCAAACAAAATTTAACGAATTTAATCAAAATTGCAGCCATAAATAGGTGCATCGTTAACTACTGATTACGGGGGACGCGTTTAAAAAAAATAACTTTTTGAATACACGTGGCATATTTTAAAAATAGTTTTTTAAATCATTGAAACATTTTTTAAATTTATAAATTACAAACAGTTTTTTAAATTTATAAATTTTATATGTAATTATTAGAACTGCTGTACAGTCAACCCTCCTATAACACGATACTACCAAAACACGATTTCAATAGATTGCGGAGTAACACTGGTAATAAATAGTCAGGTACGAAAGTATATCACGGCGAAAAAATTTTCTTTTATCAAAAATTAAATAATGTATTAATATTCTTCAATTATTATATTTGTATACCTCTTGTTTTTTTTTTTTAATTTCCGCGCGCTTATGTTATAGCAGTATAAACGCATTGTTGAAAAAGTGTTGTAAAAATGTTGTAAAATGATGTTTTTAAATTATATTTAAAAAACGGCGTGGTGAATAATTTTTATTTCTCAGTAAATATGGTTTGCAACTTTGTATTTTACAACATATTAAATTTTTATCAAATTCCTTTGACACGTTTTCATTTTATTAAAAAAAAAATAGTTTTCCCATAAGAGCCCGTGTTAAAATTACAAAACTTTGAAATTGATTTCTCAAAATTGGGGTAGTCAATTTTAATCGGAATAAACTCGTATTATTCGTATTGAATTAAATAAATATCTAAAAAAGTTTCGTTAAAATCCTTTGAAAAAATCGTTTTATCGACCAACTACCTTAAATAATACACTGAATAGTTTTTGGTGATTTTACAAAATTTTGGTAATTGTGACAAAACACGATTTGAATTGTCACCCCATAGTTTTCTGAAATAGGTTTTCGAATAAAAAAAACTGCAGTAAAGAAGTTTTTCGATTTAATAATACAATTTCGACACTTCAAATTTACGACCATAGAAGTTATAGAAGACATATTCCCAGGGCCGGATTTACCTCTGTGGAGGCCCCGGGATACTTCTAATGTGGTGGCCCCTGAACACTTTCCATGTGGAAGTCTCTGAGTACTTTTGTGGAAGCCCCCTTGGAAAAATTCCGAAATTTTTCAAATTTTTCCGAAAAATAGGGTTAACGACAGGGCTGGGAAAAATGGTTCATAGAAACCATTTAAAATAGAAAATTGTTTCCAAAAATGCATTTAAAATACAAAATGGAAAATGGTTTTGCGAAACATATTTAAAATAGAAAATGTAAAATAGCTAGATTTAAAATGGATTATAAAATGCAAAATTTTTTCTTTAAAATTTATTCTATAAATTTTTATATTAATAAAAAAAGTTAAGAAAATGTCAAACGTACTAAAGTCAAATAAGGGCAGTTCTTTGAGAAAATTTTATAAAGTTTACATGATATGAAAACGAAATTTAACTCTTGAAATATTGTTACTCAAAAATATTGTAAAATTTAATTCAGCTTTAATATATTCAAACCTTGAGTACGCTACAACTGCGACTTCTAAATTATATATAAAAATCATCTACTCGAAATACCAAAACATTTCTTATCAACGTGTCTTAAAGATAATACCACAGAACTTGAGTCCGAAAAGTTTGACTTGAGAGAACTGCAGCTCTAGTAATAAATTTAACTTAAGTGACATTGCAACTCAAATGATAGATAATTTGAGTCAATTGAATCAACTTACATTTTATTTACAATTTGTTAGGCTACGTTCAACTCGAGTTCTACGATTAAAAAGAGTCATAAGACAATGTCATAAATACACACATAAATTTATGTATGCATGCAATTTCATTTTGAATGCAAAATGCCATTTTATATTTTAATTACATATTTAAAATGAAATCATTTATGTTCCCAACCCTGGTTAGCGAGCAAAAAAAAAAAAAAAAAAAAAAAAAAAAAACAAGCAAAAAGCGTTTATCTTTTCTATTCCTTAATTTTAAGATTTTATTCGATTTTGTGGAGGTCCCTAATGTGCCCCAAGTGCCCTTATCTAAATCCAACTCTGCATATTCTAATTGAATGTGCTTAATTAAGGCGGTCAACTTTCTCACTAGTCAATGCGGTACAATATAACAATCTTGGATCGTATTTTTATTTGTCTGATATTTTCAAAAATTCCAAAAAATTTCTTTTCAAAAGTACAACAGCTGATGCACAAAAATAAGGAAAAGAATTACTACATTTTTTGGCAAAAAATACAGTTGATTAATTAAAGTTTAAAATTAAAGAATTGCTTTTAAACATTTCTCTGACGCTTAAAAAAGTATCGGTATTTATCTGAATTACATGGTAGATAAAGTGGTCGGAAAAACACATTTCATATTAAGCACAAAATTATTCGAGATTTTACCAGGTCGTGACCGAAGAAAAGTTCACTGTTCTACAGCAGACACAAATTTCATGGAAATCGATAGGTCCGGCCTCGGGACCTTTACTTGTCAAGTAATTTTTTTTTATTATTTTCAATCTACTAAATGCGGAACGCATTAGACCCATTCCCGAACTATTTTAACAAAAATTTCAATGCGGGACAACAGTTACTTTTCCGGGACTGTCCCGTAGAATCCGGGACGGTTGGTCACCTTATGCTTAACTCTTTGTACTCACGCAAAAATAAACATGTTTCTCGGCTAGCTGGTAAGACATGTGACACTAGACATGACGAATGATTTTTATCCTATTTTTAAAAAAAAACTTGCAACCTTTTTTCTCAAAGCTCAAATAAAATGTTTTAAATGCTCTTTTTGTTAGATTTGTTACTTTCAAAAGTTGGTTCAACGCTATTTATTGTCCACAGAGCCAGATTTTAATGTTTAAATGTAAAATATGGTTGAGCTAATGGCTAAACCACCTTGTCATGCTAGACATGTCTTATAAGCGCAATTGCGCAAAGGCTTAATAATGACAGAAGTAGAGTGAGGATATTGGTCCGCACAAACGCGTTTCCAAGGAGTGACCAATTTCTTAAAACGGGCGTTAGCACACACTACGTCGTCGTATGAAGACACCTTGGCTCGGGGGGGGGGGAGCCCATACTTTTAACACGACAGTGTACCACAATAATAAGTATAGTACAGCGTCAACAGTGTGGGCACCCCCTAGGTCAGGGTGTCCCCCATACTTTTGATGACGTAGTGTGTGCTAGAACCCACTCTGAAAAATTGGTCACCCCGTTTGTGCGGGCCAATGTCCGTCCTAACTTTAGACAGAAGATTTTAGAATCTGATTAGAATGAATATATATAAAATTTTCACTGTTATTACAAATTAGACCACAATAAATATGTTCGAAATAATGTCAAAAAGTTGAAATTTTAAATTTTTTTTACAGGTACTCGGTCGTTGGTATGAAGTGGAACGATCGTTCTATTTAATGGAGCTGACGTCCAGTTGCACGACAGTGGACATCGCAAAAACTGATAAAGGTCAATTAGAAATTGAGACAACTTCCGTAAATAGATGGTTCGTATATATATGTAGAATAAATTATTCAATCTATCAAACGAATTCTCAAAACTATTATTAAATTAAAACCATAATTGAATTAATTTTGAAACTACGTAGAAGTCGCTACACTTCACTTTTAACGTAGTTGCTCTGAGATAGTCAGGTACAAAAATATATCTCAAAAAATAATTTTCTTTGATCAAAAATTAAATAATGTATTAATATTCTTCAGTGATAATACAGTCCGCGACACCAGAATAGACGCACTAAAAATTTTTACTTAAAATTGGAAATAAGGGAAAATGTAGGGAAAATAAGTTACCACAGGACACACATTGCATTAATACCAATTTATATTGAAATAAAAAAATCAACAAATTTTTTAAATACCATTTATTTAAATAAGACACTTCTTCATTGCGACGCTTAAATAGACGCACTTGAATTTTCTTTATCTTTTACTAAAAATACAAAAATAAGAATTAATATACGTAACTTAGTTAATAGTTTGTATGTCCCCCATTACGTTTAATCACTTCAAAAATCCGTGATAGCAATGAATTATATAGTTTTGTTAAATAGTGATTGAGTCCATGTTTTTCTTATGCAATTTTTTAATTCTTCCGTATTAGCAAATTGTTTACTATTTTCATATACTTTTCTACTTAAGAAGCCCCACACATTCTCGATGATATTTAAGTCGGGCGATAAGGACGGCCACTGTAAACAGTCAATATTTTCATTTTGAATCCACTGTTTTATTGATTTGGACCGATGAATTGACGCATTATCATGCTGTAAAATCCACTGGCGATTTATCATTTTCGCTTTTAGTTTCTTTAAAAGTTTTAAGTAATTTTTTGAGTCTTGTCGACCCTTTAAAACCTCCAACAGAACCACACCATCGGAGGATATTGCTCCCCACACCATAACAGATCCGCCGCCGTGTTGCCTTTTCGATAAAATTAACTCGTCTTTACGAATATCATGATAGTAATATGAAAATCCGTCAGGACCGTCCAAATTAAATTTTTTTTCATCCGTAAAAACTACTAGCTTCGACTCATTGGTCCAGCCCATATGAGTTCTTGCGAATTCCAGTCTTGCAATTTTATGAATTTCTTTTAAGACGGGTTTTCGCTTCAACTTAAGTCTTCGAATGATTTTGGATTTCTTTAAAAACCTTTGTACGGTCCGCACAGAAGCAGTTACACCCACATTTAGCGCAATTTGCTTCGCAGATGCGGTGCTATTGGACGCTTCTCTCAGGATTGCCCTTTTATCCCTGGATGAAAGAGCCGATACGGTGCAGCCACGAAACTTCTTTCCATAATTTTCGGGATCTTTTAAAAAAGTCCGAATTACTTTTTCACTGCGATTTAGTTTTTTCGCAATTTGTCGGTTAGACATCTTTTGTTGTTTTAAAATTTTTATTTGTCCAATTTCTTCAGAACTTAGCAATGTATTTCGTCCCATTTTAAAAATCTTTAACAATAAATGGAAACAAATGTGCACT
Source organism: Brachynemurus nebulosus (assembly GCA_035578155.1). Lineage (NCBI taxonomy): Eukaryota > Metazoa > Arthropoda > Insecta > Neuroptera > Myrmeleontidae > Brachynemurus > Brachynemurus nebulosus. The sequence goes on along the minus strand of JAPWDM010000019.1, from coordinate 1,183,313 downwards.
ACTTAAACGTTTTCGAAAGACAATTACAAAAATATTGAAGAATGTGCACATTTTGCTTAAACGTAATATGATACATTTGATGCGTCTATTCTGGTGTCGTATCATAGTGTTTACATAAAATGACCTGAGTGCTCAAATAAATTATAATAAGTATCAATGAATATACAAACTTAATAAATAGTAATAAAATAACACATGCTGCACATTTAAATGCCTATGGTTATTCTTTCCTTCGTTAAGATTTACTTCACTTCTCTGTCGTATTACAAGTGCGTCTAATCAGTTGTCGCGGACTGTATTTGTATACCACTTGTTTTTTTTTAATTTCCGCGCGCTTATGTTGTAACAATATAAAAACATTGTTGAAAAAGCGTTGTAAAAACGTTGTAAAATGATGTTTATAAATTATATTTCAACAACGGCGTGGTGAATAATTTTTATTTCTCAGTAAATATGGTTTGCAACTTTGTATTTTACAACATATTAAATTTTTATCAAATTCCTTTGACACATTTTCATTTTATTCAAAAAAAATAGACTTTTCTAAAACTTTGAAATCGTTTTTTTTTTTCAAATTTGGGGTGGTCAATTTTTTTTTTTTTTTCGGTAAGGGCTCATATTATTGGTACATATTGGATTAAATAAATTTCTAGAGAAGTTTCGTTAAAATCCTTTGAAAAAATCGTTTTATCGACCAACTACCTTAATCATTTATTGTGATATTATGAATTTTGCTAGACAGGGACGTCGTAAATAGTTCTAAGTATCAACACTATTTCGAAGTTAAAAAAAATTATAATTTACTGGTTATCATGTTACATATGTTTGGTAATTTTCCAAGATAATAAAACTTAATTGACGTTATTAATCTTTTCAACTATACAGTTGAACCTCGATTTTCATAATATACATAGGAAACTCCCATTACGCAATGCACTGGGACCAAATTGCTAAATGAGAAAGTCAAAGATCACGAGCGTCAGTGTTTCTGATTTATATATTTGTATGATTTCCTGTTACAAACTATTACTAAGACACTAACACATTCAAACATATTTGCTTTAAAACACGGAGGGGTACCATTATACACATCTTGTGTGCGATGAAATTGCTAAATGGGAGCGTGCGATATGAGAGTTTCCTATGTACTATACTCATAGTCTATTGCTTAACTCTTTCCTGCATCCTGCCTAACAGTTATTAGACCATTACTGCCCAACGGTACTTATTACCAGTACCAGAAATTTTAGGTTATTTTAACAAATCCTTAATAATTCGTCTAAAATATTTGTTAGTACTTCAAAGTACTATTTGGTCAACCAATTGGAATTATATTTAATTTTTAGTGATGTTTTTTTGACACTAATGTCGGTTTTAATCAAATCTTTGCATCTTCGAACGTGTCTGGTGACATTTCGATATTTTTAAATGGGTGCTAGATTGACGGGTGAGTTAACTGGTACTTAAAAGTACCGCCAGGCAGGAAAGGGATAAGCTACAGAAATCATCATGAAACCCGAAGGTTTAGAGGGGGAAGGGGGTAGAAGCCTACAATTTATTTTTAAAATAAAATTTCTTATGCGGCGCTTATGCTTTGACTATTTGAAAAATAAAATTCTAGGACGGAACGGTATGAATTTATTGTATTGTATAAAATGTGACAACTTCTCTCCCCCCCCCCCAAAAAAAAGTTGTGTTTACGGACCTCGGCATTGTACGTAATATAACGCGACCATATACGGACCTGTGTATAGGGATGGCCAAATGGAAAAAATAGAGAGTTTTTGCAAAATACCGTAAGTTGTACGGTAACGCTATTTTGACAATTTGAGTAATTGTGCATGCTCCACAATAACGTTAACGTTAACATAAATACGGTAATCTAGTTTTTTTACGCTATTTCCTTTCGAATACCGTAAGTAACTACGGCAGTTTAAGGCTTAAAGTTAATTTCTTTTTATGATTTACTGTGTTACATGTTAAAAAAGTAACTGATTAAAAAAAATTTACAAAATATCATGTAAACTTGAAGATAATTCAAATAAACTGATGTTGCCTGCATTTCATTTTAGTTTTTACTCTCTACTGTGAAGTTGATATTTTGGACTTAACTAGTTTTGTCTACCTGCGCTAGATTTTTAGACAATATCGATATATGCAGAGTAAAAAATATCGATATTTGTCAAAATATTCGAACGTGGAAAAAAACCAACTATCTACATATAGATATTTTTTTTTTGGTTGCGTTCACAAACTATAAAGGGACACTGTGATAGTTACATATCGCACATTGAGAATAAAACTGTTACAACTGCAAATTTATCGTTTTTGAGATTTTTATATCATTGGATTCAGCTACATTTAAGCTATCGATTGGTGAAATTTTCATCCTAAAATTCTAGAAAATAAAAAAGTTATAGTCCATAAACTTTTTTTAAACTTTAACAACCTAAGAATAAATGGTTTAAGAAATTTTTGTTGCATGTGCAGTTGTAACAAAGAGAAAACAAAAAATTAACTTTTTATTTAGATTAAAAAAGGTATATGTATGTGATTTCTTTTATTAAGTGCCTACATGTTAGTTAGAGTGGATTGTAGGTACGTACAGAACTACACGCATTTTGGTAATCCTTCTTCTGTTATCATTTTACAATGTAAGTGAATAATGATGTTCACAATTTTAGACATATTTAATGTTTATTGAGTTTAGACGTTTAGACGAATCCTTTCGTAGCAAATTATTGTTATTAATATATAATTATAATTTATTTTAATTTCAAAATATGGACGCTGATAAAGAAAAAATTAATTTAACAGCTCTTTCTGAATTTAATCGTATAATTTAAACAATTTAAAACCATATAATTTAAACAATTTAAATAATTTTATCCATTTAAATTTAAATAATGGACAGTTTTTGTCTTCTGCTTTAACTATTACTGTTAATTCGGATATATATTTTAATTTGGACGAAACTTTCCCAAATAATACTAATGGAAATTTAACAACACCTGTTTCGGAAGGAAAGAAACGAAAGCGAAATCGCGATTTGCGGGCGACAAATATACAAAAAGGTTTAATTAATACAGGGTCAGAACGTTATTCACTGAAAACTTAAAAATTTTTCCAGTAAAAACAAAAATTAAATCAGGATATTGCGTACAAGATAAAATGTAAACTAAAAAAGTAAACTAAAAGCTTGATCGAAATATTTGTATAATAAAAACAGACAAACGTGGGAAAAACTTCAATCGGCAAAATACTGACATAAAAGAAAATTTAAGAAGCCATATAAGTAAATTAAAATCCAAAAACAAAATTAAATTGTAGCAGCATATCCTAATAGCTACATACTCCTAATAGTTATAATAGAAGAAAAGAAGAATAAATAACATAACATTTTCAGTTAAATGTGTTTAATTACTTTTACTACTAAATGTCTAACAAATTATTATAAATTGATTGTATAATGGTTTAATTTATGCTCTATTAGTCCCAATTCTTTGGTCGGCAATAGAATGTTTTCGAAAAAATTAGTTTTCATACTTTTCGAAAACGTAAGCTTTTGATCGTAAATATCTCATAAACGGTGCATCGTAGCTCAAAAATAACGAATTTTTTGAAGGCTTAAACGAAGCAACTTGTGGGTATTCCGAACATACTGCGACTATCAAGACTTACTTTTCGTTACCGAAAATTATCGATACCGAGTTACTCATCATAAACTGATTATAATTGATTGATTCAGACTCATTAGTCAAACTGGTTTTGTCACCAATAAAATATTTTCCAAAAAATTAGTTTTCAATACTTTTCGAAAACGTAAACTTTTGATCGTAAATATCTCGTAAATGGTGCGCCGTAGCTCAAAAATAACGAAATTTTTGAAGGCTTAAGCGAAGCAAGTTATGGGTATTCCGAACATATTGGGACTATCAAAACTTACTTTTCGTTATCGAAAATTATCGATACCGAGTTACTCATCATAAACTGATTATATTTAATTAATTCAGACTGATTAGTCAAATTGGTTTTGTCACCAATAAAATATTTTCAAAAAAATTAGTTTTCAATACTTTTCGAAAACGTAAACCTTAAATATCTCATAAACGGTACATCGTAGCTCAAAAATAATGAAATTTTTGAAGGTTTAAGCGAAGCAAGTTGTGGGTATTCCTAATATGTTGGGACTGTCAAAACCTATTTTTCGTTATCGAAAATTATCGATATCGAAAAAAACGATATTTTTAAAATTTTAGCGTGTAAATTTCTACATTTTCGTTATCATTTGTATTATAAAATTCTCTACAATTTTTAGTAGCTTTAATTTCCAGTATTATTTTTTATAATGACAGATTTAATTTACGCGATTTTTTATCCGCATAAATTGAATCCCTATGAAACGAATATTCACGTAAATTGAGGGACCGGTGTCGCGGTCTTTAATTAAAAACGCATTTGTAAAATAGTACAGTTAATTGTAAGTAATCGTTTTTACTCAGGTTCAGGTTTCGAGAATTTTCCCAGGAAAATACTCAATAATTACCCAAATGGGAATATTCCCGGGAAAATTCCCATTGGGAATTTTGCCGTTGCTCATCTCTATCTGTAATACAGTTATGGAATGTGTTACCTTGGGAATTTTTCCGGGAAAATACTCAATAATTACCCAAATGGGAATATTCCCGGAAAAATTTATCTGTAATACAGTTATGGAATGTGTTACCTTAAACAATTGCCATTATAGAATTATATAAAGCGAAATTTTCAAAATTTCTGAAAAGTATTAGTTGCAGATACAACTTTGCGTCACCAACAAAAAGTAATATTTTGCGAAATAGTTAAGAAAAAATGTATTATTTGCAGATATAACATTATAATCCTAAACAGAATGCAACTTTTTGTAAAATAACTAGAAAATTTTCGGTTGCAACTGCAATGAAAATTTAAACTATGAATTTTCTCGACAAAATTTTTATCATAACATTTAAAACTAACTGTTAGAATGAACCTGACAAAGTTTCAAAGTTCTAAGATGATTTGGAAAAAAGTTATTAGGTTTTAAATTTCTTCAAAATCTTATTTCTTTAATATCTTAAAATTAGTGATTTTGCAGATGTAACAGTTTTATTCTCAAGGGGCGATATAGAGGCAGCAGTTATACCAAAGTTCGCGGGCTTTGGTTTATATCAATTTATTTAATACTGCAGTAATAAGTGGAATATACATAATTAATATAAAATATAATAAAACTCTTAAAAAAATATCGAATTTGATTCTCGGAAATAAATATCGATTATCGATATTTCGAGATTAAAAATATCGACGATATCTATCGATTATTTTCTGAAAAAATATCGATATTTTTTGCCTTTCCCTACCTGTGTATGCATATCCGCACTGAAGCTGTTAATATATGTATTTAATCATAGTTTGAATTTCGGGCTTTTCCTATAATCAAATTAATATAGCCACAATTTTTTCTTTTTCTTTCCCTTTTAAAAAAAAATAAATATAAAAACGTAATTTTATTTCTAGAAATTGTTCGTAATTAATCTAATCTAATTTTATACAAGCAAATAGTTTATTTAACTTCTGTTAGCTGTTTTCCGAGAATTGTTTGATTTTTAAAGTCTTGTTTCATTTATAAATTCTTTAAATATGTACACTACGGCTGACATTTCAAGAAAAGTATTTATAAAATTTTTACTGTTATAAACTGAAAATAGTATATTGTAAATGATTGTAAATAATAAGTGGGAAAGGAGACTTATTTCTCACGAATATGAGTTTGTTGCGCGAGCCCGCAGGACGAGTGCAACAATTCATATGAGTGAGAAATAAGCTTTTCCCACGTATTTTACACTATACTTTTTCTACGAGCACATTTTTGTTCGTAAAATTTAACATAAATAGTTAAAATAAAATTTAAATAAGTTGTAAAAATGTTTTTTATTTATATTGTCAGTGGTAAGATGTTCAAATTTTTGCCAAACCATACTTTGAAACTATGGAAACAATAATAAATAATCAACTTACATTTGAATATTTTTAGAATTATTTATATAGATTATAATATATTAAATCAACGACATAGCCAACTTTTTTATTAATTAAGCCGTGCGAAATAATTTCCCACGTTATTTCCGCACGGTATGGGCAATTGTTAATTTTTACATATATTTAGCCGTGCGCAAAATGTTACTTTTAATAGTAGGAGTAGAAAAAATTAAAATTCCTAAATTACCCTGCGCAAAAATTTGTAATTCATAGCCCCTTTAATTATGTAATACCCCCATGACAACTTAACATAGCAAATTTCCGGTTACAAAAACTACTTTATCTCGAAATTCGCTTACGGGATCATGATTAAAAAACCTGTCTTATGTGATTTTTCCACTCTTTAAAACGGTGTAAAAAAATGTCAAAAAACTTTTGAATGTCAAAGAACTTATTTTTTTGAGGTTCTGGGCATCGGATGTGTCTGGCTGAAGAACTCATCCGACGGCTTGAAACTTTCAATGTTTTCACCAAATTTCATAAAAATAAGATGTTTCATTTGGCAGTTATCATACGTACATATATCTGTATAAATTTTAGTGAATATCATTTTTGGCTTCTAGGGACCTCAAAACAAAGGGCATAGCCGGGTAAGATAGGGAAAACGGCCCTTGACGCAAAATTGATTGTTTTTATAGAAAATAATACTTCTTAGCCCCAGATACATTCCTGCCAAATTTCAACCCTCCAAGGCTAATAGTTTATGAATACACAAACAGACAAAAATTTTCAAAAAAAATTTTTTTGACGAAATTACTGAACCGATTTATTTGAGTTTAATATATATTTGTGTACCCACCTTAGACGAAGTAATGAAAAAAAATTAACGTTATATCCCTTCATTATACTAATATTTTTAAATTTTTAAATTTAAGAAAATTTTTTTGGCACTTAGGCGTTAGCGACACCCACCATTTTTTGTTCAATAATTTGCCTCTTAGTACTCTATAACATATATTTTTATAGAAAAATTTTAGTTGGTAGAACATAGTAATATTTCAATACAAATGCATGCCATGTTCGGTACTAAATATACTACTTATGTATAAAAAGGACTATAAAGTAAAATATCTAGCGTATTTCTAAAATAATATAATTACATACGTTCATAACTACGATAAACTCGTTTAAATTTACAAAAGTCCAACACTATCTGCCGTTTGTCTTTTTTTATCAATAAAACAAAATAGACATTGATTTCTCTTTCGTTAGAGTTTTTTCCTTTGTAAGACGTCAAGTGAAACTTTGTTAGCTCACATACCACGTCTTACGATGTCAACAATTTCATACAATGTTGATTAGCTGTCAAAATAGTATACCAGTTGGTCATTTCGTTATAATTCCCCATAACCCGTGATCGTGTTAACAAAATAAGACAGACGGCAGATAAAGCTAGACGTTTGTCTAAGCTTGTTTGTCGTAGTTATGAACGTATGTAATTTTATTACAGAAAAAATCAACTTTCTGCACCTCCTTAAGAAGTGCAACAAAAACATCAAGTGAGAGGGACGAGCTACATATTGCGTACAATTGTACACTACTTTCTTCAAGTTAGTTATATGTACATGCAATAACTACAACAGGTTTTAGCCGGATTGTTGTTATTACTATACATTGTGGAAGTTTTTGTTCCATTTTATTAAGTTAATGTTTATTATTATTAAAGCAATATAACATTTAAGACGTATTATTGTTATTATTAGTATCTTTATTTGAGTAAAGTTTCTAAAACTTATAATTTTTGTTGAGTTAGATATAGGGTAAAAGCCCCGATTGTGGAACACTATTTTTAGGTATTTCATCAAACTTGCTTACAAAAATTAATAAATGAATTAAACACCCATTTTTTTTTCTTAATAAGCATGAAACCAAGTTTTTTTAATCCAATGAATATGTTTTTAAGAAAATATAACCCAAAAATTTTGATTTATTAATGTTTTGTTTTATAATTTGTTGACATCTATAAAAAAACGGACAGAAAATATTAACACCTTTAAAAAATCAGCACATTGACACCTAAAAAAGAACACGTATGTACGAACATGAGATACATCAGACACATCTTTTGCCATCTTTTCACTCTATGACATAGAGTGACATCTAGTAGTAAATAGAATGTCAAATTAAAAAATATAGAATGGTTTAAATATTCGATAAAATAAACGACCAAAATCACAGAATATACCAAAATACCACAGAAAAATACTATATTTTGTTTCGCCATCTATGTATTTTGGTAAAGTTCTAATCAATTCTAAACCTTCTAAACTAACTTATCAAAATGGCGACAATTTTTCATTATTAATAAAATTTTGCAACTTTAAATCAATATTTTTTTATTTATCAATTGACGATACGCTCCGAAATAGAAAAAATATTAAAAATTTTACGATTTTAAAGCAGTAAGTAAATATTTTAGACTCACAAAGAAATTAAAACTATTTATAATATAAATTTTTAGTTATTTTACGTACATGATTTTAGTTAAATACACAGGTTATATGTGTACTCAAAGAAATACACATATATATAAATTACATTTAAACCGAATAAAAAGATGATTTAGCTCTTATAATCTCTTAACTGGACTAATAAAAATTATTTGTATAGTTTTATTGCGCTAACTTCGAAAATTAACTGGAAAATGTTGAAATTTATAAGGCATGTGTTTCTATAAATAAGCATTGATCAAACGCAAAAGAGACACATTTAGCAAAAACTGTTTAATTTATATATGTATTTCTTTAATTAAGTAAAGAAACATTAAATGTGAGATGAATTTAAATTGAAAAACAATCATTCTATTAATAATAATTTTTGTTATCAGACGTTTCTTTCAGAAATAACTTCATTAAGATATAAATGTCAAAACTGTTTTTCTATTGGATCGCGTTCCACAAACGGGGCTTTTACCCTAATTTTAATTAGTAAGTATGCTGAGATAATTTTGTTGATTTCATTCAAATATTCAGATTCATGGTAAAATTAACCTTGAAAATTATTTTTTAGCAAGTTAAAACATATTTTTTATAACAACTCAAAATATATATTTTTTTAGACCGTCACAGGAACTCCAAGAACTGCAACTCAGGGGGGAAGAGAACATTTTATTGCACTGCTTAGAGTTCTACTACTGTGTTTTAGAAATAAGGCAGATGCTTTACTTTATGGTCCTTTTTATACATAAGTAATATATGTAGTACCGAACATGGCATGCATTTGTATTGAAATATTACTATGTTCTACCAACTAAAATTTTTCCATAAAAATATATGTTATAGAGTACTAAGGGACAAATTATTGAACAAAAAATGGTGGGTGTCGCTAAAGCGTAAGTGCCAAAAAAAAATTTTGTTAAAATTAAAAATTTAAAAAAATTAGTATAATATATATTAAACTCAAATAAATCGGCTCAGTAATTTCGTCAAAAAAAAATTTTTTTTTGAAAATTTTTGTCTGTTTGTGTATTCATAAACTATTAGCCTCGGAGGGTTGAAATTTGGCAAGAATGTATCTGGGACTAAGAAGTATTATTTCCTATAAAAACAATCAATTTTGCGTCAAGGGCCGTTTTCCCTATCTTACCCGGCTATGTCCTTTCTATTATAATTCCGGGCTCAAATTTACCATGACAGTGGCTGTAACAACTAAATTTTTCATTCGGAAATTTGCTAATAATAAAATTATGTATGATAATACATTTGAGTCGTCCATTTCCAAAACTTGTTATGTCTACAAATTTCCGATTTTCTGTTTTTTGCACCATTTAGTAGAGGAGAACCATATACATCTTTTTCAAAAATGTTACAATTCAAAAATTCGTTCTTTCTGCGTTAAATATTGAATTTAAAACTTGCTATAGTTCCAAAACTCGTCTTGTCCATCACTGAAACAGTGTCAAAGTACTTTATGTCCACCCATAGAAACAGAAACAACATCCATCAAGTCCAATAAAATTTCAGTACTTTCATAGTACAGTAAGCGTAATTACAGAATATGATACTGTTTTTATAGTAAATCTACCTTACAATAATGAATATCAATAGTTATATAGATGCGCCCAAAATGGCGCCCCCCTTCTCCAACGTTTGACATAAATTGTCAAAAAACTCATAAGTATATAAGTCCTTTACAAAACTCCAATTTTTCCGTTGCAGGAATGATAAAAATTGAGGGTTTTTGTAAAGGATCAATATAGGTACAAGTTGATTTTTTATTTTAATAAATCTACTCCGAAAGCACTACAAGTTGTGAAAATTTCACAACATATCACCAGCCCTATTAGAGATACAGGGGCGCAAAATTCCAAAATTTGGAAAAAATTTGGTAGTTTGTAAAAACTAAAAGATACACGTTTCACAATAATTGAAATAGTGTGTATTTGTTTCATAATGGGTAGTTGTACCCGTATAGCTATTCTCATAAAAAATACTAAGCGAGGTTTAAAACATTCCTTCTATAAGAAAAAAAAAAATGTCCAAAAAGTGAATTTTGCTAAATTTTGATATCCAAATTTAGGTAAAGTTTTCTTATGGAAGGGACGAAAATAGATACATGGACATCACTTAAAATAAAGAGACATTTATTACCTTTAAAATGGTTTTTATTTCGGTTTATGAAACATGTGCATTGGCATAAATGGCTGCAAATACAAAAATCAGCGCAAATTGGAAAACAAAAATGGCTACCACGCTTAAACGGTTCAAGATAATTTTTTTTAAGTATTGTTCTCAATACTTCAAATATACCTAATATAGCAACAACTGAAAGAATATTAATTTTTCTAAAATGGTCGAGCAACCAACTTTTTTTTTAGACCATATGATATAGACGGACCTAATATGATTTTGGCACCCCCTGAAACTGACGCCCGGGGCAGGGGCCCCGGTTTGCCCCTTCTTAGATCCGGGCCTTTGTAGATGAGTTTTAGTAAGTCCAATAAGCTATTCAAAAATCATCTTGTTAAGAAAGCTTAATTGCTGTTATTTATTTAATCATTTTGGCTTATTTTATGTTTTAAGAATCCCGGATTGTTTTGATAATAAAAGTTTTAATACCAAACAAGTGGATTTAACTAGTATTTAGATGGAAAGTGGCAAGATAATAAATCCAGCTTCGCCTGGAAAATCTAGAAAAAGGAAAAATAATCAGAAGGACAATATTTCAGATATTCCCAGCGAAGAAGATGTTTTAGGCATTTAATTTTTTGACTTATTCGTTGTGGAGGACGAAATTAAGGACATCTCTAATAAATGAAACACTAAGCATTTAGATTAATTTGATTTATACTTTTAATAATGGAAATAAAAACTTCTCTTTGAAATACTTTCAGTGTATTTCTTTATTGTCTGACTCTGCCATTTTGACGAGAAAACATTTGCAAAACTCGTCATATCCTGACAATTACAGATTCAAAACACGTTATGTCCAACAATTTTTATTTTTTCCAAATAATTATTGATGTATGATTTCATAGGTTAATATACAATAAAAGTAAATAATACATTTTTCTAGCTTACTGTAAAATTTGAGATTATGTACTTAACGAGTTTTGGAATTGGACGACCCATTTTATGATACATTTATGCAACTTATGTATTATGCATTGTTACAACTAATTGTGATGTTATGTGAATAAAGGAAAATTATTACATATTTTAAAAAATTATTCATCGTATGATGAATCACTTTAATTAATACTAGTAATAAAATTAGATAAGACGTTTATCAGAACCGAAAAACAAAAACAGTCTGGCAAAGGCTAAAAATTTTTGTATTCTATTTTAATTTTTGTATTATTAGAAAATCAAAATTACATAAATACATATTTATAAAAAAATTTCATATCAAATTTATTTTAAAGGACGGGAAACCGATCGAATCCTAGTCGAGGTTTTGCCAAAACGTCCAAATTGGACCCATCTATTTTTAAGTATCAAGTTCATACACGTCTTCCCAACACGATTGCACGATTAATGCCAGGTTCTGGAACATATCAAGTCCTGTTCACTGACTACGAGAACTATGCGGTTATTTGGACGTGTTCGAATATGGGTATTGCGCATACAGGTTAGTTTCATTTTCGATATTGCCAGATAAATCAGACAACATGGGTAACTTCAAAAATGTAAACTTTACCGCATCGATGCAGCATCATGACTTTTCTGATGCGTCTAATACTACATGATGCGCTGCTGATGCTCTCTTGAAATTTGATGCACATTAGATGTTTTTGAATGAGATATTGGCATCATTTAGCCTCTGATTTGGCTATAGATAAGACAGATAATGTAGCATGATAGACTATAAATAATATAGCAATACAGTCCTTGTATAGGTATATTATCTTTGAATTTCAACTTGAACTTACTTGAAATTGAAAATATTCAAATTATTTGAATAAAAAATATTACATATTTTGAGTGCAAAATGTATTCAAATAGTTTAAACAATTTTAATAAAAGGTAAATATATTCATCTTTTTCAACAATTAGTTTTTCGGAATTATTCCTGTTGGTGTTAATACCTACATAATATAGCAAGTAGTTATAATTCTACATTGTACACGTTACAGCATCTTGGACACGCATCACCAAATTTCTTGATGCATTGTTTTGACGTATCAAATGCAAAAATGAACTTTTGATTTTTCGTTGTGATGCGTCTGATGCATTTTTGAACTTTTGACTCTGCCTCATGCAAGCAGTGATGCATTTTTGAAGTTAGCCCATATCTTATTGTATTTATTATCATTGTTAATGTTGCAACTAAATGCAAACGATTTGTATAAAATTTAATATTAAACAAAAACAATTTTAAATATTGAAAAATATTTAAAGTTCGATTACTTTGTCTATTTCACGAATTAAAAATTATTTTTATTTTTACTGAACGCGTTTTCAACCTTTCAACCAATAGACAAAGTAATCGAACTTTAAATATTTTTCAATATTTAAAATGGAGTTTCACAAAGTAAATCTCTCAACAGTGAATTATTTAAAAACAATTTTATTAAATTATTATTACCATATTTTGATTGGTTGTTGACCTGATTCATAAAATATTACTTATATGACCTTGTTCTGTTGCATTCAAAATATTTACATGTTGAAAATTTTTACGCAAAAGTAATTTTGTATAAACAAAATAGTTTTTGATAAATTACGCAATTTTTATTGTGTAAAAATCATTGAACATTTTAATATAATACAAAATTTTAGCGGAAATCCACCTGTTTTCGAAATTTTAACTCCCCTTCTATTTCCTGATTATTTATTTAAAAAATATTGAATGTACATCAACAGCCATATATAGATAATTGTCAAAAAATATCTAATCAATAGTGTACCCGTAATTTTTTTTTCAGATATGTTATGGGTTTTGGGAAGATCACGTGATATTGATGCGTTGAAACGAGCTGAAATATACGGTGAATTAACGAATTTGAGTATAGATTCTGATCGATTAGTAGCATCAAAAAATTCAAATTGTCCGGCATGAACAAATTTTCGTTTAGTTATTTAAATAAATTACCAAAAAGACTTGATAATTTAATTTTAAATTTGTTAAAATATTTTTAAATAGCCAGTTTATGCGTACAGGTTGTTAATATTTCAGTGCAACAGTGGAAATATTTTATTAGAAAGAGATGGATAGTTCCTAATTATTTTATATACTTCTATACCTCTCTCTCTGATACATTATTTTCAATATTGTAAGATAAGGTGTGTACATTATTTGTATATTTCGGTTTATGTTTGATTAAAAAATATTTTATTTTATAATTTTGTATTTGCTGTGATAATCCATTATCAATATTAAATTAATAAATAAAGATTTTTTTATTTGGTTTTGTAAACCTTTTATTTTAATTCCTGAGAAGTGTCAAAAATTTTCTCCCATACATTTAAAAAAATGACAGTTTTGCTAGTGTCATCTGTACATACACCATGGAGTTATTTGTATAAATTAATATCACATACAATGGCTATCTATATACGTCATTGGCCATTACCCAGCCAGTATCAATGTTATCCTGGTAATAAAGTCTACGTTATCTATTATCTTTTACACTTTGTGTATTTTGTGACTTTAATGTAATTGCCTATGTGATATTGTTATATTTCTAGGAATATAAATATTAAAGATATATTATTATATTTCTAGGAATATAAATAATAAAGATAAGTTCCCGTTTGCGAATTTAAAAAATTATTTTCTTTATTTCAATAAAATATTTCTTTATTATTGCTTAAGGGGAGGTTTACTCGAGAGTCCTTAAAAATTATGTATTTTTCTACAATTTTTTTCTCAAGAACGGAAGTAAATATCAATTTCAAATTTTGTACACATATTTATTAAGTATTAAACTATACAAAAAAAAATTTTTCAAGGAAAAATATAAAAAATTGTCCATTTTATAGATACTGCAGTGTGACGATCCGAAAATCCAATGCCTTGTTGGCGGACATCCTAGCGCCGGTAATAAACCACCGAAATCCAAAAACAAAAAAGACTTATAAGATATATGAAGATTATCGGCACTTCTACCTATAATATGAATAAATTGCTGAAAGAAAAAAAAATGGCGGATGTGTGAACTTTTGATTACGATTTTTGTCTTATTTTTTGCTCTTTAAAGTAAATTTAAAAATAAAAAAAATATTGAAAGTATATCGGACTTAGGTAGAGGTGCCGAAGAATTGAATTATCTTTAAAATAAAAAAGTTAAAAAACAGGATCCATCGAATAGTTTTTGAGTTATCGTGTCCGCCAGTTCCAAAAATGTAGTTCCGAGATATCATAAAATATATATAAAGAAACATATTTTCAAAATTTTATATTTAATACTCATTATTGCGTGAACTACGTTTTTTGAATTTTTTTTATAGAAAGCTGGATTCGGTTTATGTGCAAGAATCTTGTTTTTAAATTATTTTCAATAAAATCACTTTGGGAACATATTCTACACATAATTTGCTATCAATTTCGCCAAAAAAAAAATCGATTTTTTTTATCAAATCTCAAGTAAACCTTCCCTTAAATTACTTTCAGCAAAATCACTTTGGGAACATATTCTACACATAATTAGCTACCAATTTCTGCAAAAAAATCGATTTTTTTTAACGACTCTCAAGTAAACCTCCCCTTAAGTTTTGAAGTAAAAAATTCATCACAGAAAGTTATCCATAATTGGGTATAATCATTAAAATGGTAAAGTATACCTAAAGTGTCATTTCTGTAAGTATTATCTGATAGGTATCTAAAATTTTAGATAATTTTTATGATAACTTTTTTGAAAATTTCAAAATAACGTGATGTTTGACAGTAATATTCAAATAAGAAATTTGTCCACCCGGAGCGCTGTAGTCGAATTTCTTATACTCTCCAAGCAATTTGATACAACTTCTAATTTCACCACCCAAGACGTGTCGTCAATATGTATGTATTACTCCGTAGTAAACATCATAAATACTTATTAAAATATCAAAAAAAGCAAAAATGGTGGAATAGCCAAATTAAATTTTTCCTCCAAAAAACTGAACTCCATATTTTTTTAAATGAATATATTTTTTTACCAATAAAAAATGTATTTACACAAATTATAAATAAAAATAACAAAATATTTAATAAAAAATACAATTATAATAATTACAAATATAAAAAAATTCGATTGTCAAAAATATTTTTTTTTTTTCTTTATAATTGTGCTCTTTGAATCGACTAGATCTAAAATGGGAACTTAAAAATTTTATTCTAACACATTCAAAAAAAGGTAAAGATCTATTATGGTTATATTTAAAATTTAAGTCTATTTTTATTTTTACTTATATACAAATATTATTTAGTACTTAATTTATTTAAAATATCACGAGTTTTTATTACAATT
Organism: Brachynemurus nebulosus; assembly: GCA_035578155.1. Taxonomy (NCBI): domain Eukaryota; kingdom Metazoa; phylum Arthropoda; class Insecta; order Neuroptera; family Myrmeleontidae; genus Brachynemurus; species Brachynemurus nebulosus. The sequence goes on along the minus strand of JAPWDM010000019.1, from coordinate 1,167,364 downwards.
AGAAGCCGTTACATGAGAATAAAATATTCATCTAAATCAGTGACGAATAATCAGAAAACGACAAAAAATATACACGGTCATCTTGAAATTAAAATTCAATATAGCTGCCCGTTTTTTGTTCTTCTGATCAAAAGATTGTTGATCTTTCATCACTGATTCAGATAATTTTCGAGCTGCACTTGACATATCCATCACATTCTTATTTAATTTTTACAGAAGTATAACACAACCTTAATTTTTAATATATTTATTCTACCATTCTGAGTTTCCACCATCAATAACAAACGAAAAATTTAAATTAAAAATTAAAAAACAAATAAACTTAAATAATGAAGTAGTCATTGATATTTGTCTTTATTACATTTCAATTCTACTTGATTACGCATGTCAAACGCATGCGTACTGACATTAAAAAATAATAAAATCAACTTATTTCGTGTTACTTAATAAGCATCCAATAATTATTACATTTTTCATATTGCAGATCAAATCCGTGATAAAAAATGTATAAATTCTTAAAAAATAAATCGAACCATTAAAAATTAAAATCAGTTGATCATAACCTAAGATTTGTACTAACAAAAATTTAAAAAGAAAATACCAACACCTCTCAAATTTTAAAATATTAAATTTTAATATGTATTTTATCTCGTAGGACGTATTATGACAAAATTTGAAATAATCAGTGGTTAATTTACCGGATTATTTCAGGTGATGATTTTGGAACTTTGCCAAAAAATAAAAATTCATCACTAACTATTATAATTTTTCGGATACTTAAACGAAAATAGATGTCGTTATATAATATTGTAATAATATGTTGAATGTATCAATATGATATTTCGATTAACGATTACGAAAAATTTTTAGGGGGTATTCAACAAACCAACCGTATTGATAAGTAAAAAAAATTCCGCCAAAGGTATCCCCACTTACCAATAATATTGCTTTTTGAATAATTTAAATTAATAAAAAAATCAAAAAAGGCATCGAAATCGAAATTCACGATTATAGGCGAGTTGACGAATTTTAAAAAATATTTAAAACTATTTATTTGGATGAATTACAAGAATTTGTCTTTTCTGTATGCCTTTCGCATACAGCTAAACTAGACAGTTAAAAACTAACATAACCTATTTTGGACAGTTTTAATTTTTACCTCCAGATAACGTAGCGACTACAGCCATAAAAAGTGACCGGATACTATTGGCTCCGTACACAACACTAGCGCCGCCTTGCACTCGCATTTGTGTCAGCTTAGTGGTCAAAATCATTAAAACATTTTGACAGAATAGAAATTTTTTTTAATAAACTGAAAGTGTTAATAAACACGTACTTGATTGTGTTTAAAATTTGTGTTAAATATCAAATAATTCTATGAATTATTCGATATGTTTGATTTTAATGCTGAAACGCAACAATAATTTGGTAATTATTTACTATTACTTCAAAACGACGTCACAATTTGTAAACAAACACGTCGATTCTGATATTTTTTTCTGATAATTCCGAAGAGAACTTATGTTTTATTTTCAATATTTTCATTACCTTTAATAATAATACACGAAAATTAAAATAACTGCTCATCTTAGTACGAAAATAATACAAAGTTTTGAGGTTACAATTATTGACACTGTGCGTTCTCCAGAGAAAAATGTTCCGTAACGAAGCTTACACCGTTAAAAATCCAAGGGCGCTGATACATATATATTTTTTCGTGATGTTTTTTTTAATTTCACGGTATAAATTCTCAACTTAGGGAATAAACTCATTGAAAATTAGGAAATAAGAAAAGCAAACAGTGAGTGAGTTAGAAATCGTAGTTTTAATATTTAACGCGTGTTAATACTTAATTAAGGCCTTCTGGCTTGAAACCTCAAGCTCCGTTACATGTCGTTACGTGAAATTTGTCTCTGACGAACGCATACATGACATGTGTGTTCAAATAGGGTTCTTGACTGAAGTTACGAAAATATTCTAAAAGCATTGTTTTTCCATGTCAGTTAAGTGATTTTTTTATTTTCGACAGATTCTGTAAAAAATCATCAAAAAAGTAACCCTACAATTTTAAATGAGAAAAAGGCGGGAAAATCACCTCGCTATAGTGACGTCACAGTTTGAAGCAACTAAACGTCAATGTCAATATTTATAACCTCAAAACTTTGATTATATTCATAAAAAGTCAAATTAAAAGCAAGTATTTATTTGAATTCTGGTCGATTATTATTACTATATATATAAGCTAATAGAAATATTCAAAAGAAAACACAATTTTATCGACATATCTAGCTACAAAATGTTACGTCATTTTCAAGAAATGGCGCGTTTCACTAATTTGAATATTTGTTGAAAAATGGCGATTTTCAAAATAGAATTTCTAAATAGCTATCAAATCTTTTTATGTTTCATTATTAAAATTGGACATATGTAATGATAATGCATATAATTATTTAACATTTGACACAAATTTTAAATACAGTCAAGTACCGTATTGTTACGTCGGGGAATGGGTCATTTTCCGCGCCAATTTTTTAATTTGAAACTGAATAGTGTTTTTTTTTTTTTTTTGACGATCTTTCCAAAATTTATCAAAACTAAACAACAAATGTGAAAAAAAAAACAAGGCATTAATTGGGGTAGCCCAAAACTGTAACTAATTCTGTAACTATAGTTTACAAAGTAGAAAATTTTTATTTGGTCATTTATTACAAATTACAATAATTTCACAAAATTTTGATGCAATATCGGGCCGACATTTTTATAGACTATAAGCGCTGTGCGCACGGAACTAATAGTAATCGAACATTTCTCAGTGTGTATGATCCCAAAGAGTGTCCAAACGGTTAAAATTATTTTTGATAGGTTTGTACATAAAAATAAAATAAAAAATATTGCAGTTTCCAAAAATTTCTTAACGTTATAAATATATTTTTATATTTACATTTTATTGCAATTAAAAAAAATTAATACACTAGATCCATAACTAGATGGCTCCCAAAATGAATTAGTTACGTTCGATCACACAATGGATTAACTTCAACACAAATATTATCGTCACACTCACCGGAATTGGTGATATCGGACAATTTAACCACCTCAGCATCCCGGTCGGATATGTCATCTTCGATATTATTTGCAATGATATGATCAAAGTATGATGGTTCTGTGTTCAATAACCAACCTTGTACATTTTCCACGTCACGTGACACAACAATAAACAGTTCTTTGTCACGACACTCCAACTGCTCTTTCAGATATTGTATTAAATCGGGTCCCTGCCGGCAAAATTTATTTTATAAATAAAAAAAATGGATATAAGTTATTTGATATTTATACATTAATTGTACATGATGTTGTTTCAATAGGTGGTACACTAAAAGTGTGGTGGGTCTCTGCGTGTAATATTAGTGGGCGTACTACAGGATGTTTCTCTAATTCCTTTAATATTTAAAATAAGTTAACTAGTCCACTATATAGGCAATCTATACTGCTTTCAACGTATATCGATGCGTAAAACTGTTATCATCTATGGGGTATTTGACTTACCAATAAATATGTTTAATTATAGTAGTAAAACGTCATAACTCATAATATTTGGTAATTATTTAAGTATTTTTTTTTTAATTTATTAATTTTCAACAGCGATTCAAATGACTGAGAACGTGCCATTACTTTAATATTACGTCACAATTTGTTAACAAACATGCCAGTTTTAATAATTTTCATCTGTGAAACGAAATTATATTTTATTTTCAATATTTCTGTTAGCTTCTGATAGACAGTAATCTGTAATTACTTTGATTTTTTATGAATATAATCAAAATTTTGAGGTTATAAAGACTGACATTGACGTTTATTTTGAAATTGTGACGTCATTACAATGAACCATTTTTCACGCTATTTTTTCATTTAAAATAAAAAGTAATTTGTGTTATATTTGTGAAAGCTAACAAGCAAAGGTCACAAACTCGAAAATTCAGAAAAATTTGAAACTTTTCTGTTTTATTATTATTAAATTTATTAACTCTTGAAACGCAAATTTCTGGAGATTCAAATAGCACTATACGAATTTCTAAAAATGGTTCTTATTTAGCGTTGAGCATCAACATTTTAACGTAGCAAAAATAATTAATTATATAACTTCAACCAAAATTAAGATCACCTGTAATTATTAATCAAAAAATGAACATTCTATCTCCTTTAGTGTTTTATTTAGCGGACATGAATGTAAAATAAAAAATAAAAATTGTTGGCATCAGAAAAGAATCGTAAATAATTTAGATGTTGTTTTCTTGGCGCACATAACAATTGTCAATTATAACAGGCAGACCGAAAATTTTGCCAATATTACATGTTCTGACAATTATTTAATTAATAACAGGTAATCAGAAACAAAAATCAACTTTAAAAAAAAAATTGTTCTATGGCTTTTATAAACTATACGGTAATTGGCTGAAATTAAAAAAACTATTCATTAAGTCGCTTTTTTAAATTTTTGATTTTCGTAAAAATCATCAAAAAATAACTTCAATTATAAATGAAAAAATTGCAAAATTAAACACAAACGTCAATGTCAATCTTTATAACCTCAAAACTTTACTGATTATATTCATAATATTCATAAACTCAAAGTAAAAGTGAGTATTTATTTAAATTTTCGTCAATTATTCTTACGTACTGTATATTCAAGCTAACAGAAATATTGAAAATAAAACATAATTTCGCTTCACAGATGAAAATTATCAGAGTCGACATGCTGTTTACAAATTGTAACGTCATTTTGAAATAATGGCTCATTTTCAGTCATTTGAATCGTTGAAAATTAATGATTTTCAAAATAAAATTTCTAAATAATTACCAAATACTTATACATTTTACCATTAAAATCAAAAACATATTTAATGATAACTCATATTTAATATTTAACATAAATTTCTAATACAGTCAAGTACCCTATTAAAACTTTGAAAATACAGTCTGAAAATAAAATTAAAATGACGTTCATACATGACGTCTTATTGGACGCTTTGAACTAACGAGGCGGCTTTACACAGCATCCCCCGAACGACTTGGGCCATAACATAAAAATTGACATATTTCTATCTCACTTTTCTTGTTCGGTTTGCAGCAGCTACTCACTGTTATAAAGCCGCTTCAACGCATAAAGACACGCATTTTAAAAATTAAAAAAAGCAGGTACTGTTTAGCCATCTGGTGACAAATGGAGCAACTACTGTGAGTAAATTAAAACTGTTTAGCAAAGCATAAGTTTCATTTTTATTTAAAAATCAGAATTTTAAAAAATATTGTGATTTGCATTTTACAAAATGGACAACAGAAATTTTATAGATGGCCCTGGTGATAATTGTTAGTACTACATGGTGGCCACAGATTTTTAAAGATCGAATTCCCTGACTTTTCCAGGTTTTCCAGAAATTTTATTAAGAAATTCCCTGACAATTTTGTGAAAAATGCCACCTCTACTTTATCCCAAGGAGCTAAAAAAAATTCTTAATAACTTTTTAACACTTTTTCTTAAAAAAAAGTAAAAGACGAGCAAAAAAAAAATTTTAAATCTAATCTCAAAACTAGTGAAAAATTGATTGAAGTTTTATAAACAAAATTATAAAAATCAATTTTTTCCAGTCTTCTGGTAAAATTCCCTGACTTTTCCAGAATGTTTAGAATTCCCTGACATTTCCAAGTTTTCCAGGTATGTGGCCACCATGCACTACTTTTGAATACGTTGAGTAACTGCTCGAGGGTGTTCCTCAAGGTGTCAAAAAGACCCCACCAGTTGATCCACTTAGTGAACCAGTGAAACAGAAGGCATACTTCATCGAATAAGTGTTAAAATTTGTTTTCTATTATTATCAAACTTCAAATTTTTAAAAATTTTGACTTAAAACTCTACGGCCGTTTTTATTCATAATTTTAAAGGTTCTTTAACTAAAGCTACTTTAAAAAAGACGACTTTATTTTTAGTATTGTTTTACAATGATCAGGTCTGCTTACTTTTGTTAAAGGACTTTTAAGTGTTGCATGGATAAAACGAACTATGAATGATCGTAGCCAATTTTACATTTTAAAAAGATAACTATAGAAACGAAAATATCAACATGATTGAATTTCAAAAAATACGCATTTCATTCGTTTCGCTACTGCCAGTGAGAATGGAATAGAAAACTACATTATTTCTTTTTAAAAGAAATTTATCATAAATACAATGAATCATAAAAGAAATCGCGGGTAACCCAGAAATCGTTCAGCCAGTTTAGCCCAAAAGGAATGTTTGATATTAATCCAAGACGTAAAAATAATCAAAAATATTATTGAAAATAAGCAAACAAATAAAATTTTTATTTTATTTATTTAAGGTACGAATATTTTGTAGAAAAATTTTCTTATAAACAAAATTCAATGATAATAATCAGCAATAACAAATATGTTAAAGCCGACTTTAAGCAGTAAAAGTCGAGGTAATTCTTACTTTAGTTTAAAGTCGACTTTTACACTAACGAGGCTTTAAATCTGATTGTAAAACCACAGAATTATCAGAAGCCAAGTTGTTATCTCTGCACTAGTGATACCAATGTAGACAAAAAATCCCCTCTATTTCCCACCACTATGTTGTGTAGATACACACTGTGTGTAGTGGTGTTAGTTTGATCTTTGCAACTGTGTCAGTTGAAACACACACAATTACAAAACACGTATTGTCGGACGGAGTAAGGTGGGGTCCAAGCTAACAATGGTCCAACAATACATAATAATGCGTTGTGCATTGAGTGACCGATACCGACTAACTAAATGCCTTAAGCGGTATCAAGCACACACTGGCACACTGCTATCTACAGTTTTCTACAAACACGCTTAGGGCTTGTGTAAAACAGTACCAAAAATAAAATCAGTTTTAAAGTTGGATTTAGTGTTAAAGTCGGCTTTAAATGTGAATGTGAAACCGGCCGTAAGTAAAATTTTTAAAGAATATTTTTAACTAATTAGAATCCATGTTCTAGGTAGTTGTTCTTAAGTAAAGATAACATAAGAGGGCTCTAGATGGAATAACTAGGCTTTAAAAAAAAAAAAAAACTGTTGGAAACATTAGAATCTACCAGTAATCTACAATTAAATTTTACCTTTCCAATTAACTGAGGTGAATCTAACTTTGAATCGAGATTATAATAATTATCATCAATTTGTCGTATCGTGATCCAGTGACGTCTTTTTAACGGCAACAGAACGAATCCTAATCGATAATCTGTGGGTACATTTAAAATGAATCCAAAAATATTATTTAAATTCAAACATGACGGATCCCTACAAATTAAAAATAAAACAATTTAAAATAGTTTTTATTCAAATATATTTATAAAATTGCTTACTTTCTCTTATCAAACCAAATCGCTTCATAATCATTAATTTGAAGTGCTTTCATTATCACATTTATATCATAATTTCCTAAACCTAACAGTGATTTGTGTGGATTGATCCAAACATCTGGCGAAAGATTATGGCAAATTTCATCCAATTGTGGTTTGGTGAATGCATTTTCATTTTGAAATAGATTATTTAACGCATGCAACGCACATAATTCTTTAACTTGTTTCTCATGATAGACATTTATTATAGTTTTCGACATAATTTTACGTTTATTTAGTTTTTTAAAACTAAAACATCCTATTTTACGTTTTTTCATTAGTTTACTCTGACACATTTCATACTATAATACGGTATTATTCAAATTCATTATTATTTTATAATAATATTAACAATTCGAGTTTACTCATAATGATGAATTATTTTGACATGAAAATTATTGGAAATTGGCATAGAGCAACGAAATTGGTGATTTGCATTTGACATTTAGGTACATTTTTTTTGTATTTTACTCTGAAGTTAGTTAAAATCAATCTTATGGCCCGTCCACACGGCTCAAGCTTTACCACCGACTTACTTGCGCAAACCAGGTTTGTGCAAGTAAACATGTACGTGTGGACGGGAAAAAACGTAGCGACTTACTTACACAAACCTGGTTTGCGCAGGTAAGTCGGTGGTAAAGCTTGAGCGTGTGGACGGACCCTACATGCCAGTTAAAAAATGTTTTGTTTGAATGGGCCAAAAATCAATAAATACGTCCAATATTTTCTTTTTAGGGTCCGTCCACACGACACAAGCTTTACCACCGACTTACTTGCGCAAACCAGTTTGTGCAAGTAAACATGTACGTATGGACGGGAAAAAACGTAGCGACTTACTTGCACAAACCTGGTTTGCGCAGGTAAGTCGGTGGTAAAGCTTGAGCGTGTGGACGGGCCCTTAAAAACATTTTTTCAGTAAATTACAATTTTAATATTTACATAAGTGTTTACTTCTCTTATTATAATATTTTAGACAAAAATCTGGATAAGGGGCCGTCCATTAATCACGTGATGTTTTTTTTTGCATTTTTTAACCCCCCCTCCCCCTTGGTGATACATGGTGAGGTTTAAGGCAACCCCCCTCCCCCCCGTATATCACGTGTATTTTTTCGTACCTGCAAAGAATCTAATTTTTTTTAATATTTATAAAATACTGGTATAAGTATCATCTAATTTTATTATAGAAAATTAAACATTACTATAATAACGTTCAGAGGTAGACAGAAAGGTTGCAATTTTTTTTTTTTTTTTTTTTGATTGACATAAAAATAATAGGAATGCGAAAAACTTTTTTGTACTAATACATGAACATTACTTAATGTACAGTATTTTCGGACCACGGATTAGCAAGACTTTCTTCAACACCAATAACTGGATAAGCATCTTGCAAATTAGTTGTTGCCACAGTGCTTTGTTGAAAATCAACATCGGCTTCATCAACCCACTCGGCGTCATCATTTTCGCGCACTACGCAGAGAATCTCTCTCGATCTACCGTTCGATCGTCACGTGAGGATGCGGGAAAGACGAACATTGTGCATCTCTGGACTATTATATTGATAGCGAATCAAGATCACACTACAAGCCGTTTTCGATTTTGTACGCGTTTGACGAAAAAATAAATACATGTAACGCCGCTTTTCGGTTGAGTATCGCGCACTTGCCGAAAAAATAAATACACGTGATATATTACTTTACCCCCCCTCCCCCTTGTGATATTTCGTGATTTTTTATGGGACCCCTCCCCCCCCTTTCAAGCCTCACGTGATTAATGGACAGCCCCTAATAGGATACTTGACTGAAGTTACAAAAATATTCTAATAGCATTAATCTTCTATATCAGTTAAGTGATTTTAGCGAATTTCCAAAACTGGAAATTCAGCTATTTTGATTTTCGACAGATTCTGTAAAAAATCATTTAAAAAAATAACGTTACAATTTTAGATGAGAAAAAGGCGGGAAAAACACCTCAATATAGTGACGTCACAGTTTGAAGCAACTAAACGTCAATGTCAATATTTATAACCTCAAAACTTTGATTATATTTATAAAATGTCAAAGTAAAAGCAAGCATTTGTTAGAATTCTGGCCGCTTATTAATACTATGTATATAAGTTAATAGAAATATTCAAAAGAAAACACAATTTCACCTCACCGATGAAAATTATCAAAATCGACGAATCTAGCTACAAAATATTACGTCATATTCAAGAAATGGCACGTTTTCACTAATTTGAATATTTGCTGAAAAATGGCGATTTTCAAAATAAAGTTTCTAAATAGTTATCAAATTTTTTTATGTGTCATCATTAAAATTGGACATATATAATGATAGTGTATAGAATTATTTAACATTTGACACAAATTTTAAATACAGTCAAGTACCGTATTATGTATATGCATACAAAAAGTTCCGAAGACCTGACCGACCTAAATTAACCAGTACGGACACCTGGACCCATAGAACACTAGAAGTAAACTAAAATCAAAAAAGTTCGCTTGGAATGCTTGGGAGTTATTTGTTGGTCTGTCACAGCTTAAGGCACGTAGTCGGTCGGTGTCGGTCACCGAATGCACAACGATTATGTATTGTGAGACCGTTATTGCTTGAACTGCAAGTTGCTCTGACCGATAATACGTGTTATGTAGTTGTGTGTGTGAATACTCACACAGAAGCAAACATCAAACCCACACCACTACGAACAGTGTGTCCGTACACAACATAGTGGTGGGAAGTGGAGGGGATTTTACGTCACCTTTCTGCCACAGTGATCTTGCTAGTATACAGATACGTAGTTGGATTACGTATTACGTGCCTGGACCATTGTCCATAAAATTATGTAGAATTATGATTATACTACTGTGGTACTAACCAAAACACATTCAATTTTTTTTTGTGCAAAACCATGAGAAACAACTGAAAATATGAGTGGATGAAGGTGTTATATAACATTTTTTCAAAAATTAAGTTTTTACCAACTTTTTAACATTCTATGCTGAAGTATCATATATTCAAATTTGGTTTCATTAGGTCCAATAGTTTTCTATTGGACCTAATGAAAATTCAATAAATTCAATAATAAACATGTGCTATTGCATGGGAATTATATGTAAATAAAAGCTTTTAAACGTTTCTACGCCTCTTTCAAAATGTAAAATTATAAAAAAAAGTTACATAACACCTTCATCCACTCGTGTCTTCAATTAAATTTTACAATCATTGCGGTCAATGGTTCAAGCCCTCGTCTTATGCCGCTGCTACACGATGCTACGAACACCTTCCAACATTCGACGTTGGATGGTTCATAGCATCGTGTAGCCGTTGTTCGAACCTACGAGTGTCCAATGTCGAGCGTCAAACATTCGCATTTGGTCGTGTCCCGTTCGATGTCGGTATTCTTGCACCGAGTCAAAGGGATGCTTCGAACGTTTGAAGGTCAATGTTGGTTGTGTTCGTTGGTTGCGCACGACTCGTTCATGTGAAGAGAGACAACATCAGTGTATAACATTAGAGATAACATCAGACAGATAACATCTTCGTCACGTTTGTCCCAACACATTATACAAGAGAGACAACATCAGTGTATAACATTAGAGATAACATCAGACAGATAACAGCGTTGTCGACTGAGTACCAACACATTATCATTCGTATTGGATCAAACATTCGACTCACCGTGTAGCAGATACATTCGTCGCACCAACTGTCGAACTTAACTGCCTCAAACGTTCGATCGAATGTTGGAAGGAACGTTCGTAGCATCGTGTAGAACCCGCTTTAGTCGAATCGTACGTTTAAGGCCCGATTTACATTATCACTCCACTCTCACTCCGATATCATTACGCTCCCGATTCGATATAATCTTGTTGTGTTCACATTACAGAGCTGATATCATGCTGGTACTTATTCGTTCTCTATTCACATTATAATGCCACTCTGGGTACACTCCCAGTTCGGTCTGAGTTCGATACAAATATCTTTTCATAACAACTGAATGCAAGCGGAGTGGAGTGGAATCAAAAAAGTGTTTACACTATAAGTACAAGCCATAACAAGTCTGATATGACTCCAATAAAATATTACCTGAGTGGTATTGATATTGGAGTGGCATTGAAACGGGAGCGAACCGCGACTGATATCGGACCGATATCAGAGCGATGATGTGAATACACTCATTGTTTATTATGTAAGAATATTTTATCGAACCTGGAGCGGAGTGATATCGGAGTGAGAACAGAGCGTTAATGTAAATCGGACCTAATTCTACTCATGCGAAATTCTACATTTCGTTCCGCGTGCGTTTTCGCCCCAAATATAGAAGCTAAACCGTTGCGGAACATCCGCAGAGCACATTGTTCAATACCTTATATTTCATATATGAACACGGCTGTGTATTTCATGTATTTGGAGAAAGTCGACTACAACGCAGCTTTACTAATAGCCTGAAGTAAACTTGTACAAAATAGGAAACAAAGTTGCATGCGAGGTGAAATTTGCTTGGCTGTAATAGTATATTACGTAATTCAGGTTGTAAGTTGCATATTACACACGAGCGAAAAAGTTACGCAAGAGCCGCGCATAGACTTTATCTACGACTAACATGAAATTCACAATAAACGATAAAAATTTGGTACAAATCTACAAATACAATACATTAAAATTATCTAGTATTTGAAATTTATTAAAAACAAACGTAAACATTCAGTTGCGGTAAAATTTTTGTACAAATTCTAATATAATATGTATATCATGTATATGAGTGTTTTTCAACCTTTTTCATGGCGCGACCCCCTTAGTATGGAAAAATATTTCGCGACCCCCTACCCTCCCCTCTTACTAACTTTTATTTTTTTTATGTTATAAATATCGAATCCGTTCATCATTATTGATTATTTTCATAGTTAAGTATCGATTAAATAAGTAATTAAGGACTTGAAACAGGCATATTTTTATATCGACATCGAAATTGACGACTTATAGTAGCTTCTAAATAGTGACACGCGCACGCGCGACGGTTTCGTCGTTTAACACTTTCGAGCGTAATTCATTTGAATACTTTGAATTGTAAACTCGTATTAGTGTTTAAACTTATTGTTTAACAATAGTTATTGAATTGCCTTGTTGTTTGTTTAGTAGTTGCTCACTGACTTTTATTGTCTAATATTCTTAATTCTGTGCTCATTGTAATTACTGAATATGAATAAGTTCCTGGAAACATATGTACAACCATCAACTTCAAGTTCCAGTGAGAGTAATAAAACAAAACCAAAGGAAAAGAGTCTATATGACGACAATTATTTAAAATTCGGATTTACTGTTATTGAAAATAAGTCGCAATTTTGAAACTTTATCGCGCGAAAGTATGAAACTATCATATTAATGTAACCACTAATAAACCTTTTCTTGATTAAGTATTATATATTGAACTAGAGTAGCTTCATTCTTAAAGTAACTGCGACCCTCTTAAAAAGGTTCCGGTTAAAAAACACTGATGTATATCACTGTATAATATATAATATAAGAGTTAACAAAAGTGTATTAAGCGTTGGTGTTTTAAGTATACATGCCTGTAAAGAGCCATTTTTTGTACAGCTGGATATATGGCTGTATGTAAAACGTAGCTTACTTAGATAGTATTTTGTACAATAAACAAGCAATTTCATGGTAGTCGTAGATAAAAGTAGTTTTAAAAGGAAAGAAAAAAATCTTTTAAAAATATATTATGTATATTTTGAATAACCGTACAACAGTAAAAAAACAGCGATTAACAAAAAATAAATAATTTAAAATAAAATATTATTGCTTCATTATATAAAGACAACAACAATGCATTTTACTTTACGGTTAGACTAAAGTGGATTCGTCCGACCTGGAAAAAAAACCATGTGTGGCGAAATTCGTATAACTATAAAGACAATCTTAAAATAAAAAAGTTATCCTTATTACAACACATCTATACAAAAATTAATCAAAATTTAAAAATTTGCAAGAAATAACCATTTTTTAAGAAAGTATGTTTGTTTTAAATAATCATTCAACAATAAAAAAGAACAACAATTAACAAATAACAGTTTTAAATAAAACTTATCCTAACTTCAATAAAAAAAAAAGTAAACAGTATAAACAAAATACTTTTTCTTCGATACATGTTTTAAAAAATGTGTATTTCTTTTAAATGATCACGTAACAATGAAAAGAACAACAATTAACAAAAATAAACAATTTAAAATAAAACATATTCTTAGTCTGGTATATCAGCACAAGAGTGTATTTCACTGTATGGATGGACTAAAATGCACTTGTCCAGCCTGGACAAAAAAAAACCCAAGCATGGGGAACCTTGCACGACTGTAAAAATAGTCTTAAAAAAAAAATTATCCTTACATTGTACCTATTCAAAAATTACTCAAAATTTAAAAATTTTCAAGAAAAAACCATTTTTTAAGAAAGTATGCTTGTTTTAAATAATCATGCAACAATGAATAAGAACAACAATTAACTAACAATAAATAATTTAAAACTTATTTATATAAAAAAAAGTTAACAATATAGTTAAATAAAATATTTTTTCTTCAACAATTTACAACACAAAAATTCTTTCTGATGCCTCTGGTGGTAAAATTACAAACTGTTTTCAAGCACACATAATACATCTAATTAGCGAATAAGGTAAATATTATGGGTGCGCGCCTAGTAATATAATTTTAGAAGTTATTTAAAAAAGACCATGGGAATACTAAAATATTTATTTGTTGTGACGTATTGCTTTTATAGAGGTTTCTGATTTTACCACCAGAGGGTCGTGCATATGCAAGCATAATCTTTCTATCGCCAATAAAAAAATAAACATTTACACATTCTTACTCAAAATTTTTTTAATCAGTTTTAAAAATTTCTTCTGCAAAATCATTTGGAATATAGATCACGTGATCATTCATGTGATATTTTAAATATTTTAATTCTGTAATAGCCTCCGTACATTTAAGACAACAGTAAGATGTCTCTGCAGTGTGAATTTTTGTTTTATGATATTTTAGAGTATTTAAATGTATAAATATTTTAAAACATGCATTACAACGTTCCTGTTCCACATGATCACCATTAGTTTCTAAGTTATACAGCTTCAAACCATCAGGATTAGTAAATCTTACTAAGCATACCATACACGCAAAAGGTTCGTCAGCTGTATGAAAAGTATTAACTTCCATAGGTGCATCAAAATTATTTCTTCTAGTGAATAGGCTGTACGTTTTCAAACAAGTCCTACATCTTAATACAGTTTGTTTCCACTGGGTCAGTGGATCTGGATCATCTGGATCTTCCTTAATCTCGAGTTTTGGCTCAATTTTTATTTCCGGGTCTGAGCATGCTGTGTCTGTTAAATCGTTCTCAAATTTTATTTCTTCTTTTTTGATTTCAAATTTAACTGACGTTAAATATGATTCAAAATTCTCATCCGCATTTTCTGACTCAATTTGTAATTTTGTGTTTAAACATGTTATATCTGGTAAATCATTCTCAATTTTAGCATAATTTTCGTCATTTTGTTTGAGAGCAGGAAGGTCTAATTTCATTTTTTTATTTGCCATCTCAAATGAATCCAAGTAATTGTTTGAAGTCTTGAATTGTTCGTGATAATCTTTCGTATCACATTCAATCCAAAAATATCTACTTGATGAATTGTTCATTTTTATGTTTTTACAAGTGCAGGCACGAATTTTATTAACTCCAATTTATACGCAGTACACGCAGTACACATTCACAAATCATATTATGTGTTACGCATGTTATGCACAAATTAACCGGTACATGCGTAAGAACAATCTGCGCAACTAACAGTACACTAGAAATTTAAATAATTTTAATTAAATATTAAATACTTAAGTTTGTTTGATGTTTTTTTTTTCAAAATTTAATAATTTTTTAAGGACCTAGTTGTTATTTAAAAAAAATAACCATTTATAAACGCCAAATATGAAATTGCGCGGTATGCGTATGTTGCATGCAATTCAAGTAACTACACATGCGTGAAGTGCTTACTGCTTCGGAAAAAATATTTCATTTGGGAATACATTCGAGCGATCTCGTGGATCTCGTTTTTTTAATGGCTTTGATAATCAACCCATTAAAGTCCGCCCACATTTTAAGACTCAGTCCCACGGCTTCGGCATCCGAAACCAAACAAAACTTCCCCAGAGGCCGACCGCGATCAATGATTAATTGATTAGTTGATTACTCATTATGTGTGCGATGTTTATCATGTTTATCATTCTTCATCACACGGATGTGTTCCCATTCACACAAACACATACATACCAACAAACACTACTCTCTTGGTTTCTATGAATAAAAAATTTTAAGATAAACAAAAAATACATAAAAAATATAATTTATATTTTTAAATAAAATTGATTTGAATGCCAGTGTATACGTAGTACGTCTGTTTACAATTTTACACATACATACGTGTGGAACTGTGTTGTGTCTTTGAATCATTTTATTTTATGTATTTGTTTATATAGTTTTTTTTTTTAAAATATTGCCGGCTTCCGGGGAAATTTACTATGAAAGTGCTCGGGCCTCATAGTGTTAATTAGAATATTGATAAAATTTTATGTAGTCCAAAATGGGATTTATTAAGTAAATTTAAAAAAAAAAAATAGATATATTTTTTCTAAGGTAAGAATGAAGGTCCGCATTATACACATACGTATATAATACTCAGAGTCTTTGTGCATATAAAATTAATCAAACTCTTAAATTTTAAAGAGATGTATACTTAAGAGTAGTTCATTTAGTTCACTCTGTGTAATTAATTACCTATATATTTACTTTTCTTATTTTCATAAACGAGGAATTCCCAGTGTTCGTCACGGTACCTGTCACGGTTTTTACAAAACAGTTTTCGTAATACATATTGTAAAAGTTGATTTTAAAAAAAAAATTCGAGTTTTATAAAATAACACATTTAGGATGAGCCTCATATTGGTTCGTATTAAGTACGTCGCTGGAAATTGTCTGTAAAAGTGCAAACTAAGGAAGCTGAGGGTTTAAAATGTTTGGGAATCTCCGCCATAAACTAACACATTTGTTTTGATTTCATATTTAATAACTTAATAATGTACATTTTACTAACATTTTTCAATGGTAAGTATTTTAAATTAAAATTTAAGTGTATTTAAAAATCAATACAAATATTTGCGTTAATCTGTATTACTCGATTACAGATTATTTTTTAAACTGTCTATCTCTAGTGAGAGAGAGAGAAACAGAAAAATTTAAAGAAAGGTATCCTATTATTATTTTAAAGAGAACTGCTCTTATTAAACGTTCCCAGGATTCAGGGATTGCATAATATTGACGATGCAAAGATTCTCACTTGCGCCTTTGGTGCAAAAATTAGAACTAGTATCAAATAGAAATATACGTATACGTTTAATGGGTATATAAAATCTAGTAATCTGCACATAATATATGTAATTTGTATAATAAATATTTCTATCGACAATTAAACGTATACAAACATTTTTTACTTGATACAGCTTCTAACTTAAGAAACCAGAGGCGCTCGCTTAATCTTTGCGTTGCAAATACAAACATAATCAACATATGTAATTGGCGACGCAAAGGTTACGCGAGCGCTCCTGGTTTTTTAAATTAGAAGCTGTATTAAGTAAAAATTTTTGTATACGTTTAATTGTCGATAGAAAAAGGTACTATACAAATTATGCTCGGATCACTAGATTTTATATCATCCATTAATCGTATACGTATATTTTTACTTGATGCTAATTCTAATTTTACCACCAGAGGCGCGAGTGAGAATCTTTGCGTCGCCAATATACATATTGGTCTTTAATGTGTTAAATGTACAATACATTATACAAAACTGTGATCTTATATTTAACCTAACTAACTTTTACAGCGTGTTTTAAAATTTAATTTTTGAATAAAATGACAGATTCTTTACAAAAATCGAAAAAAAATATTTTAACAGCTTCTAGTTTAGAAAATTTAAGGAAAGAAGTAATATTTTAAATATATTTTATGCATTTCTATCCGTACAATTTTTTATTATTTAACTTATTTTTCATTTTTAAAGGAACTAATCGAAAAAGTTTTACAATTAGACGCCCATAATACACAATTACTAAACATAATCCACAAAAAACATGAAGAAAAAACAGAAATTAACAAATCTAAAAAGAGCATGGACTTCTCAAAGTAACCCTAACTACATCTTGATTAAATAAAATTTCGATAAACCCGTGAAATTTAATTGTAGAGTTCATTTCCGGCACATTCTGTTAAAATTATACTATTTGGGATGGAATTATAAAGGATTCGCCGCTCAAGAGGACACTACTGAAACAATAGAACATCATTTATTTTCGGCTCTAATTAAAACTTGTTTAATTAAGGACAGACAATCGTCGAATTATCATCGCTGTGGCCGAACTGATAAAGGTGTTAGTGCATTTTGCCAGGTATATATAATATCCTTAAATTTTATAACTACATCTAATGCGGCCCATACACGGTTCAACTTGTACTACAAGTTGAACTGTTTGCCATACACTGTTAAACTATTCATTCAACTTGTCCAACTTCAGTTATTCACAATTTTTGAAAAAGAGAACTTCGTTAAAATTATGGATCAAATTCTTGCCTTAGCAGTAATTGCAGAAATTAGTAAAGAAAGCTTGAATAAACGAAAAAAAAGAAAATAGAGCAAAGAGTGGTTGGGGAAAAAATTTTCTAATGAAAAACTATTTAAAAAAAATTAGTGAATGTGAACCAGACGATTAAAAAAATCATATGCGAATGAACGAAGAAATTTTTAATGATATTTTAGTAAAAATAACACCTTTATAAATATAACAATAATAAATATAACAGTAATAAAAATAACACCCAAAGGTCAAACAAGGTATTGTATAAATTATTTTCACTCAATTAACCTTAGAATCATACGTACTCGTCAAAATGACGAACGAACCTCTCTACCTGCTGCAGTACTACAACTTGCCGTTGCTTGTCTGTTCTGAAACTTCTGGTATCTAATTTATTTGTTATGCGGCCCATACACGGTTCAACTTGTTGTACTACCTAGTTGTACTACAAGTTGAACTGTTTCCCATACACTATTAAACTATCCATTCAACTTGTTGTTCAACTTCGGTTATTCACAATTTTTGAAAAAGAGAACTTCGTTAAAATTATGAATAAAATTCTTGCCGTAGCAGTAATTGCAGAAATTAGTAAAGAAAGCTTGAGTAAACGAAAAAAAAGAAAATAGAGCAACGAGTGGTTGGGAAAAAAATTTTCTAATGAAAAACTATTTAAAAAAATTAGTGAATGTGAACCAAACGATTACAAAAATTATATGCGAATGAACGAAGAAATTATTAATGATATTTTAGTAAAAATAACACCTTTAATAAACAAAGAAGATACGTTTATGCGTGATGCAATTTCTGCAAAAACACGCTTGGGAATTACATTAAGGTTTCTTGCAACGGGAAATTCTTTCAAAAATTTAAAATTTTCAAATACGGTATCACCGCAAGCTATTGGAAATAACAAACAAAATCAAATATTTAAACTTCCAATTGTTACCGCTGTAAATATTTTGTTGATTACACTCTTTACAGCATATATATGTACTGGTTTTGTTGTTCAACTACCCCACACACAGTACAACATGTTCATAGACCATTTCCTCCGCCCACGTAAAATCAAAATATTTTGATTTTACTTCAACCGTTTATGCAACCATCAAAATAGTTGACCAACTGCCCCACACACGATTCAGCATGTTGTACAACTCAACCAAGTTGTACAACAAGTTGAACCGTGTATGGGCCGCATAAGGCTGGACATACACCCCCCTCCCACCAATTTGAATTCCAATAACCGATTCGGTTATCATATCGGAAGCTACTGCATAGTTACAATATTCTACTTTCGAGAGTTTGAATGGTTTGAATATGGAGATTAGACAAGGAGACGAAACTCAGTGTATTCAAAAAAGTGTATAAATCAAAGATGGCATTCGTGTTCGACGGATACGAAAGCGGTACAGTACTTATTCTCAAATGAAACACTCTCAAATGGAAACTTCTGGAATCTTCTGGAATCTTTTTTATTTGTTCAACTCAGTTATAGTGTGGGTTTTTCGATCGTTTTTAAAATAAGCTTAACAATTTTTATTTTGTGACGCATCATTTATATTGTATATTATATAATTCGCTGACGTCACTATGTAAAATCGGAGTTAGTACCATTGGATATCCGCCGTATAAAGTAATTTAAACTAAATTTTGTTTATTGTGTTTAGTATATGAATCTGTTCTGCAAAACAGAGACGGAAATATGGTGTTCATAGGTATATATGTATACCTACATATGTATAGCTTTTTATTTTGTTTGGAATATGAACACCTGGAATGAACACTATATTTCCTTCTCTGTTTTGCAGAACAGATTCATATGCTAAACACAATAAACAAAATATATAAGAATTTATTTCACACATATGTAATTTCTATGTATTTCCTTATTATTAAATATCATCAACCGACAATGGTGATTCTCAAATGGAAACACTCACTTCCCCAGTCCCGACGTGTTTCCATTTGAGAATAAGTACTGTAGTTACATTCTGTTTTATCCGTTTTATGTTACTATATTCGCTATATTCACATCAGTATTTTGAGATTTTTAACGCCACGAGTTGTAAAAATGAAAGCCTTATATATGCCATTTTCGTGACCAATTTTGTCAGTTCCTCCCATATAAGTAAGATCTCCATCTTATAATACTCCATTGGTTTGAATATAGGACTCGATATCGGTACAGTAGCACCTCTGTTAACCGGACAGCAGTGTCACGCAAAAATTTGTCCGGCTAACAGAAGTGTCCGTTTAACAGGGGTAGAGTAAATAATAGCATTAATGGGAAATTTGCCTAAAAAACAACAAAATTCGACCTTTTTTATTTTTTTATTTTTATTTTATAACTACAAATAAATATTTTATTAAAAAACTAATTATA
This sequence comes from Brachynemurus nebulosus, assembly GCA_035578155.1. Taxonomy (NCBI): domain Eukaryota; kingdom Metazoa; phylum Arthropoda; class Insecta; order Neuroptera; family Myrmeleontidae; genus Brachynemurus; species Brachynemurus nebulosus. Next base: position 1,146,887 of record JAPWDM010000019.1, on the reverse strand, counting down.
CAACATTGTTTCTACATGTCTTGAGATTAAAAATTTTTTTTTTTCTAAACTTTGAAAATATAAAAAAAAAAAAAAAAAACAAAAATCGATTTTTTCAAATTTCTAGGCTAGAATACCCCCTTAAGAGAGATTAAAATTTCACTTTAATTTTAGGTGATTTCAATCGATGTACGAAGTAAATTCCCGTCAACCGAACAAAACACTCCAGAAAATGTTTCAAATGAATTACAGTACTGTAAAATGCTAAATCGAGTGCTACCAAAAGATATACAATGCATCAGTTGGTGTCCAGTGCCTAGCGACTACAGTGCAAGGTTTAACTGTAATCAACGCACCTATAAATATTTTTTCCCTCGAGGAAGTCTTAATATTGATGTAACAAGAAAATCATTATTAAAATTCTAGTCGAAATTTTTCTTATTAAACCGTTAAGTTGTAGGCAATGTTAAAAGCCGCACAATATTTGGTGGGAACACACGATTTTCGAAATTTTTGTAAAATGGACGTTGCCAATGGAGTCACGGAATATGTAAGAAATATTAAAAATGTCGAAATAGATCGTTTTAGTAAACCGGAGTCAGTTGAAAGTCGTATGTACTCGAATTTTCATCAGAATGTTGCTCTGGTATTACTATAGTATGCGGTCTACCAAATTTTTGCCTTTTAAGATTGACACTGGTTGTATTTCTAAAATATTCCTTTAATTGACAAAAAGTTCAGGTATAAAAAAAGAAAAAAGGACATCTATCAAACTATTGCCTAAAAATTTTTTAAAATTACTTTTTGATTTCAAATCACTGAAAATACTCAAAGTTCCATTATTTTATCTCATGTTTTTGAGTAATTGCGTTTTAAAAATTGATTTTAATGACATACGGTAACTAATATGGCGAAGTGATTTTAAAACAGCATAAATAATGGAATTTATTAATTAAATGCGTGAAAAATGTAAATAATTTTCAATGAATTAATGAATATGCGTCAAATTATTAAATTAACAGTCGTTCTGAATACTAATCTTTTAAATAAATCTATTTGTTTATTATACAAAAAATTATAACCATAAATAGAGTCCCTATAATAAATAGAGTCGTGACATGTGTGCTGAACGGTGATTGGTTCCGGCATTTTCTGTCCAAAGTTTGCGTAAAATACATTGGAATAAATTAAATATTAACAAAAATCATTTAGTTTAACCTAGAAAAAAAATTAAATTAAAAATTTTTAAATATTGAAAAATATTTAAAGTTCGATTACTTTGTCTATTTCACGAATTAAAAATTATTTTTATTTTTACTGAACGCGTTTTAAACCTTTCGGTCTTCCTCAGAGTAGAAAGGTTGAAAACGCGTTCAGTAAAAATAAAAATAATTTTTAATTCGTGAAATAGACAAAGTAATCGAATTTTAAATATTTTTCAATATTTAAAATGGAGTTTCACAAAGTAAATCTCTCAACAGTGAATTATTTAAAAATTTTTAATTGTTCATTAATTCTTAACTTATTAACAATAATTATGTACTCAAAAATATTTACTCAAACATGTGATAATTAATTTTGAAGCTTCCCGCTCTGTTTTTGACAGAAAATAGATGAAAATAGAAGGTTACAAAAAAGGAAAAAAATCAGAAATGCCAACATCAAAAAACCTAGGAATTTGCAAAATATAAATTATACTAAACCATGTTGATAAAATTTAACATTACAGTTATTTCGTATTTCGAAAAATCTGTCACAGATGGCGACACTTGTACCAGTGAATATATACATATCACAGCATTTTGAGTCGCCATATTGTATGACGAGTTAACTCGTCTTAATCATTTAAAGAGTTAATGAGAAATATACGTTTTCCCTCGAAATAAATAAAATTTAAAATTTTGGAAAAATTGGTAGACCGTATATTATTCGCGCCGAGTCTTTTTAATATACGATTAATTTGGTAAATATATTTTAGCCTACGATATATTCGTTTTGACAATTAATGGCAAAGCATTTTTATGGCATCAGATTCGATGTATTATGGCTGTGTTAATTTTGGTCGGACAAGGCAAAGAAGAACCTGATGTAGTTCAAAAACTTTTGGACATAAAGACGATATCAAAGTAATATAAGTTATTTATAAAATTCGGTATTGATACCCATTATTACACTAGTGTTTTAATTTGTTTTTAGAAAACCACAGTATAATATGGCGAATGAAATTCCATTAAATTTATTTTATTGCGAATATCCTGAGTACGAAAATTGGATTGTGGATAAGGAAGCGTTACAACAGTCTATAATTAGTTTACAACAATTATGGGTTGAAAATGAAATCAAGTAAATTGTCATTTGCCACGCCCATAATGGCGTGAACTACAATCAACGTCTACTGGTGGTATTTCATTGTGAAGGTTCATTTTGATGCCACCAGTAGTTGCTGATTGTACTTCACCGCCATTTTGCACCTAGTAAATCAATTTGAACCATAAAATTTGTTTGTAGGGCATCTATGATTCGCGCTATGTTAAATAATTTAAAAAGTACCATTGACGTGGAAATTAAACATCAAGATGATTTTTTAATTTCTGGCGCAAGATCAAAAAATTATCAACCATTACTAAAACGGCAAACATGTCGTAAGTTATTAGTAAGTTTTACTGTAATTAGGCATTTATGAAATGAATAATTTGTTTGTTTTTAGAAAGTTTAGAAGATCGAGTTGAACATTTTTCGAAGAAACGAAAAATTGAAAAGGCGCTTATCGATGATTCTTGAAAATGTAATTTTTATATTTTAAATAAATAAAGATATGAAAATATATAAATTGATAGTTGATTTATTTGGATAGATAAATTGAAAATCCCTCATTTTGATAAATAATTCGTTCTTTTATTATTTGTAATTAGAGATGGGTGATAAAATTATTAGAAAAAAAAATAATACTATTGCTGATGAAATTTAAGTGCAATAAATGTTGCATTGTTATTTCATCAGCTTTTGTAAACAAAGGAATTGGATTTTGGATGAATCGATTATGAAGTTAGGAATAATACTGAGCAAAAACTTAAGACTTTTTTGAATAATCTTTTGATTAATCTTGCTTTTGAATAATCTTTTGATTAATCTTGCTTTAGATATTTATTTTATTAATAAATATATTTGGAAGAATGTAAAATATGTTTCATAAAAATCTGGGTCAAGTTTTGTAGATTATTTTGAAATTTCTTTCTAGCATAGTAAAATAGACTCGCAAATAAAACTATAGCAACAAATTTTAGTGATAAATTTAACATGAATTTGGCATGACCTAACTAAATCACTTTCTAAGGACCAAAAACTTTTTCATAGTAAATTTTATGAAAAAGGACACATACATAAAAAGATTACTAGTACGTTTAAGGGGGTATTCTAGTCTAGAAATAAAAAAAAAAAAAATAGATTTTTTCTTTCATATTTTCAAAGTTTAGACCTTTAAGAATAAGCCTCTAAAAGGATTTACGGAAATTCGAACTATTTTCGGAGTTATGCTTATTTTTTCCCTGTGTATTTTTTCAGCGTCAAATTCAAATTTTTAATATAAATTACTCGAAACTACTTTTTTCGATACGGTTGACATGATATCTCAAGTTCTAATTAAGCAGGCCCTACACGCTCAATAATATTGCACAAAATCTGAGGTTGTACAATATTATTGATCGTCTGTAGGTTATATTGAAGAGTTGTACAATATATTGTGCTGATCAAAATCAGTTTGAAATATATTGTACAATGAATGAATATTGTAACGTCTGTAGACTCTGAAGATATTATTGCGCAATACCACTTTATTTTTTTAAGTTTCAATTTGTTAATTATTTTGTAATGTCATATTTGATGGCTATTATTTGAAGCAGTTTGACTTACTAATTTGCAAGACTAATCATTTATTTAATGTTTCGCAACGTCTATATCATTTAATATTTAGAATTAAACAATTGGATTAATGTACAATTCCTACATTCAATTTATTGTACAAATTTATTTTACAAATTATTGAAATGTCTGGAGGGAAGTTGAATAAATTGCACAAGTTGCTTGCACAATATTATTGAGCGTGTAGGGGTCGCTTAATGCACCGATTTACTTGAAATTTGATGCAAACGTTCTTAATACTATCAAAATTGGTCCGACGTAGGGGTTTTTGGATTTTTTTTTTACTATTTTTAAAAAAATTTCAAAGTTGAAAAAAGAAGGCGAAAAGATGATTTTTCTTTTTAAATGGATGCCATTTTGTGAAACACTTTATTTTTTCAAATCGACTACGTCCAACTAATTCTACATTCTTGTTTATTAAGAATTAACTAAAATTGTATGTTTCAGATCACCAGGAGGGTTGGAATCACGTCAATCAGGGGACAGGTACAATCAGTTGGTACCAGTCCCCACTTTGCCGACTGGTACCGATTTCAATTTTGAATTTTTTAAAATTTTTGTACTTTTTTATACTTTTCAAATATCAATAAAAAAACTGTTAAAAAATGGATACTAAAAATGTTTACTGTTTTTTTTCTTTTTTTTTTTTTATTACGCTTGTAAAATCACCTCAAAATCGGGCCTCTAGACTAGAATACCCCCTTAATAGGTTTAATGGGTTTAATAGTACAGGATTACATAAAAATAGTGTTCAAATTTTTTTGAAACTATTTATACCAAATTTTGATTAAAATAATTTGAAGTAAGAAAATATTTATTAAAAATGATTCATGTAATTAATTACGTGATATTTCAATATTTTATAAAGATTTTCAAACATGCTATAAATATTCTATTTACAATACACATGTATAATTTTCTAAGAAATAAGTCAGCATAGCACTGTGAAAGATATTTGATCATTACATACTTGAGACGATATTTTATAATTTTGCGATTTTTATTATTGATTACAAGTAATACTTAGAAATCAGCGTAATCCCTTATTTATGTTGAATTGGTTGAATTAAACAGATATTTTAAGCCTCATTTTAGAACACATTTCCAAACATTTTTGATAATCTAACACCGGCATTATATTCAGTGTTGGTATCACGTTGGAACCAAGGAGGCCAAGTTGGCATTTGACATATTGTTACATTTATAGAAATTTAAATGACAGGTAAGTCAAAAATAAGATTTTATTATACAAAAAATTGAACATTTTAAATAATTTATCGCTTTTTTATTTGATTTTATCGTAAAAATTCATAAATATTATCGACAAGCTATGGCATTTCATATTTCGATTGTATAATATAGTTTTTTTTATTAAAAAAATGTTACAATATTTTGATATAAAAATTCTTGTAGTCTGTTTATAAATAATTATTTGTATACAAAATTTGGCACTTAAAAAAACTTTGAAAATTGTTCTTTTTGGCTAATGTTTTGCTATTGTTATGTAAACAATAGACGTTACGTTTTTTTTGATTGTTTTGAAAAAATAGATGCCGAAAAAGTATTGTTGGCTATAAGTGGCTATGGTAACTTGCGGCAAAACTTTTATTAACAATTAAAACTTAAATATTATAAAAAATGAATGAAAATTATTCAGAAAATATCTAAAAGTGAACTTTTATTGACTTATTTATTCATTTTTGATTGTTTTTCATACTTCATAATTATCCTTTCTCTTTTCAGACTCCAGTGTGATGCAATTTGATGCAACTGACGTATTTTATGTGATTTTTCAATTCAGTAAAGAACTTTCATAAGTTGTGTCATTTGTGTATGATTCGTTTTAGTTACCGGATTTAAGTATTATTGTGATGTTTGACTTAAATGTGACATACAATCGAAATTTTGGATTTAAATTTTGGACGCTAACACTAGTACGAATGAAATAAATATTTTGTTTAGTGTTTGAAACAATTTTTTTTGGAACTTTGAGAACATGGAGAATGTAACAAATTCTTCCGAGTCAATCGACAAACCTGCTTCGAGTGATGAGAGTACTCCCGATTATTCGAGTATTCGTGGCAAACATGTTCTGGTTAGCCCAACCGAGGAACAGTACGATCTTCTGACGAAACGAATTCGTGGATTACTAGAGGATGGTCGCGGGGAAACGATTATTGAGGTGGGTAATTCGCTCCGAGCCGAAAGTATAGCCATCTATATCAAATGATTATTTAACAATTTACCAGGACATTTTACTATTTAAATGAATGGAAAATATATTCAAAAACTGAAATTTGTTTAATAAAAGCCATACATTTTCCATTCCATCCTTTCCATTTCCTTCAAGTCCTGGTGAAATATTTCTCCTTGCTCTTCACTAACAGCTCCCAAGTTATCGGGAAAGCAGTCTAAGTGAGAATCTAGGAAGTGGAGCTTAATGCTCATCAAACATCCCATTTTTTCAAAATTTTCTATTATTTTCTTCACAACATTTTCATAGTTAGCACTTTTATAGTTTCCTACGACATTCCCCACTACTTTTTTAAAAGATTTTCAAGCATGCAATTCATAGTCACTAATTTTTTCATCGAATTTTGTGTCGCTTAATTTTTTTTTTAATTATTTTTTAAAAAGAAATGTTTTTTTATTAACAACATTTAAAATACAGTCAGCCAGTTAAATTTTCAACAATTTTAATTTAAAAAAGTTAAAATTTTTGTGCTTTTTAGTTGCCTTAAACTAATTTTTATTAATAGCTTAATAGAAAATATATCCATACAAAATTTTTTTTTTGAAATAGTATTTACACCTATTTAATATCTTTTAAATTTTTAAAATATAAGTACGGGGTCCTTTTAGCACCGTAAACTTGTGAGATCTAGTTATAAATTAAAACTGAATAAAAAAAAAAATAAATTACCCTCAATAATGAGCTCATTAGCGGATGACCTTAAAATTCACCTTTTTTCGCAAAATAAAGATATGTCACGTGGTTAATTAGGTTACATTTAACATACCATTGATGAGAATGTGTTCCTAAAAGCCAATTGAAACTATGTAATGACTTTTTATTAGATAGGAAATAAATAAAAATTCATAATCTATTCTTGACTTGGTCGACCTAGGTAATTTTAATCAAAAATTTTAAGACCTAATATCTAAAAATTCTGACGTGTTGGAATTTTTGGAATATTTTTTTCGTAATCAGCGCCCTAAAATCTATCAAAATCAGTTGTCATTTCTCAAAAGGGAAAACCATTGTAGACCTGTGTAATTAACCATGAAAAAGCATAAGAGGTAATTTTTATGATATTTTTTTTGGAAATTTCATTCATGGACATTTGATAGGGTTATAAATAATTTTTTTTATTACCTTGTAGAATCTGGTAAATTGAAATCGTAATAAGTACTCGCTTTGAAAAAATCAAACAAGTATTTAAAAAAAAAAATACTTTTTCTTAAAGAAAATAATAAAATTATGTACAAATGCCGTCCTGATAAACAGATATATTTGTCCACCATGAGCGCTGTAGTCGATTTTTGTATCCCCTTCATGCAAAAGCTCATAGCGAATTCTATGGTCACTTACATTACAATTGATTTGAAATTGGGATTAAAATCTTTTGATATTTTCGTATTTAATGACTAAATTCACTAAAATTTAATCAAATTAAATCGAATATGATTTGAACTTTTAAACAAAGGAAATAAAACAATAATAAAAATTGCATAATAATTTTTAATATACAAGATAATGTAGGTGGTCACTTACATTACTCAAAAAGGAATTTAATTTTTCATCTTTTATACAATGAGAATTTTTTGCTCTGTTTTGATAGTAAACTGCTTCATTTAAATAAATTTAAACAAATAATATTTCAATAAATTATTTTAATAAGAAATTTCATAAAATATTACATATTTTTGATAAAAATGTAACTTTTAGTCGGTACTTACATTACAACACCCCCTTTGGTCACTTACATTACAGTCACTTTAAAACAAGTTATATTAAAAAGTAAGTAGTTTATTAGTTTGATTTTTTGGAAAATATGATAGATAACAAAGATAAAAGTTTATTTTTAGTAATTAAAAAAACTTCTGTCGGTTTTAATTGTCTCCATTACTCGAATTCGTAGCTTGACAAAAAATCAAAATAATACTTAAAACGAGTAACATAAAAGCCCCTATACCGGAACGCGATCATATGTCCGAACAGTTTTGACATTTATATATTAATGAAGTTATTTCTGAAAGAAACCTCTGATAACAAAAATTATTATTAATAGAATGATTATTTTTCAATTTAAGTTCATCTCGCATTTAATGTTTCCTTACTTAATTAAAGAAATACATAAATTTTATATATATTAAACAATTTTTGTTGAATACAGTATTTTGATCCTTTATTTACGTCTGATACTTAAACCATTCTATGTTTCCTACTTTGACGTCTAGATGTCACTCTATGTGTCATATTACTCATATTACATGTCTGTTTGTATATCGATTCCCAACTTCTAATGTCATTAATATTTCTCTGTTTGGAAATAGATGTTGACATTTTGTAAAAGAAAAACATTAAAAAATAAAAATTTTTGGGTTGTATTTTTTTAAAAACATATTCATTGGATTAAAAGAAATTTTGTTTCATGCTTATTAAGAAAAAAAATGGGTGTCTAATTTATTTGTCAATTTTTATAAGCCAGCTTAATTACACACCTAAAAATAGTGTTCCGGTATAGGGGCTTTTATGTCACAGGTAAAAAATAAAATAAAAAAACGTTGTAATCAGTTATTTAGTCTTTTGAGTATCAAGTAGGCATGATATTGATTAATTATTTTCATTTTTTTTAATTTTTACTAAAATTCCATCATTTTATGGAATTGCCCAGGTGGGTGTCGGTGAAAATGGGACCGTGGACGGATTGTCACCGGACGAATATGAGGCGGCGGTGGCCACGTTACAGTCAATCGCGGCGTCCTTAGACGCCGATTGTGTGTCGTTACGGCAGCGTAAAGTTGAAGGTGGATTAACGGGGCAGCATCTGGTACGATGTCGACTCGATGATACAGACTTTTTGGAGATTCGAGTGGCAGTTGTGGGTAATGTTGATGCGGGAAAATCAACACTATTGGGTGTTTTAACGCACGGCGAGTTGGATAACGGGAGAGGACATGCACGGCAGCGTCTGTTTCGACATAAACATGAAATGGAGTCGGGACGGACAAGTTCCGTTGGAAGTGATATCCTAGGATTCGATAGTGTTGGTTTGTATCAAATTTTAAACGATTTTGATAATTTCATTAATGCAGTAATACTCAGTATTTTAAAAAACAAATAAGTAAATTTGTATATAGTAAATTTACTTTATAATATTAATAGATTTGAGCATCACTTTATGGTATTCCATATTTGTAAATAATAAACAAATTAAAACATGGGATCGTTGCTTTGTTACTTTTCACAACAAAATCGTAGAAAAACACGAGTCGACTTTCGGCTTTTACACCATCAGTTGAAAAACATCACTAAAAATTCTTCTTTTAGGCGAAAACTATTTATAATATAAATTGAAGTAAATAATGTATTGGTGGGGGATGTTAGAGATAGAGGCAGATATAATCACATCAAACAAATGTAAGGGGAACTCCCAAGTTAACTAATTTCTGATAAAACTAAAATTTTTTGTATTATTTGCAAAGGTACCTACCTACAGCGAATTTTATTTTAAATGACTAGAGTACGTTGGGGAAAAACCAGATACGTGAAACAGCGGTGAACGATAATTACAAGAAATAAAGAATAAAATACATATACAGGTATCGGTCTGTGTTAATTTGTCAAGATAGAGACATGTATTGATTTGCACGAAAGGTTACACCCACCAGGTAGATGCTTTTGTTAAACTAAAAGGATTGTTAAATGATGTAAAATCAAAAAATATTGCATAAAGACCATTTAAATATTAATTACCAGGAGTCTATAAAATTTTAAAATTGGGTACCTATCAGCCAAACTATTCGAAAACAAAACGTGAGATGCACCGTGTTATAGATTTAATAAAGGCGATTTGTTTAGATCAATTTGGTCATTTAAGATGACGTAGTTTGGGTCTTTGTTCAATTTATTGATTTCCAGGGCTTCCAAAATGTTGAGTTTGCGGCCTTTTTTACAAATATGTAATATTTTGGGTTGTTGATCGGGTTTTACCGAATGACCTGCTTCTAGTAGATGTAAACCAAAGTTGGAAATGTGTTTCTGGGTGGTAATATGTTCCCTATATCTGGTTTCGAACGTTCGACCAGTCTGACCTATATAAGAAGCGTTACACTCCGAACAATCTAGACGATAAACTCCACATTTTTTCATGGGGTCGGATTTTTCTTTAGCGTTATAAAGGAAACGGCCAATAGTATGTGTGGAATGATAAGCGGGATATAGATTAAATTGTAAGAACATGTTGCCTATTTTTTGGGAGATGTTTCCTAGATACGGGAGGGAAATATAATGTTTATAGTCCGAATTAGTTAGAATAGTTGGATAGATTTGTTCTATGGCTAGACTTTTTTGTTTTTTACGGATTAGTTTTTGGATAATGTGCGGAGAAAAACCATTGTTAACTGCTATTTGTTGTATGATCGATAATTCCTTATCTCGGTCTTTTGGAAATAGCGGGATAGTGAAAGCTCTATGTAGCATAGCTGCATAGATCGGTAAGCTGCTATTTTTTGAGAAAATGGAGTGAGTGAATCAGCGGGGATTGCAGTGTCTGAGAATGTGGGTTTGCGAAAGATTTTATATGATAATTTTGTGTCTGATCTATTAATAGTTATATCTAGGAAATTGATGAAATTGTTTGATTCTATTTCTTTGGTAAATTTAATTTGTTTATGAAGACTGTTGAGGTATTTTAAAGTTGTCTAACTGTCTGTCTGTACCTTTGAAACCGACCAGGGTATCATCAACATATTTAGATTTAATATTTTAACAAAATAATAAATAAATAAATTTTAAGGTTATTTTGTCGTTTCGTAATTTTGTCGTGCGGTTATTTTGTCATTCGGTTATTTTGTCTACGGTTATTTTGTCGTGGTTATTTTGTCGCGGTTATTTTGTCCACAGTTATTTAGTCGCGGCACCATTTTATAATACTGATTGTTATTTTACTTGGGAAGTTAATTTATTAAGCGATTTATTTGTCCTTTATAATTCTGAAAATTCCTAATTGATTTTTGTAGGAAATGTTGTAAATAAACCGGAACACGGCGCTCTTGACTGGGTGAAAATTTGTGAGAAAAGTTCGAAAGTGATCACATTTATAGATCTGGCCGGACACGAACGATATCTGAAAACCACCGTGTTCGGAATGACCGGTCATGCACCCGATTTCGGAATGTTGATGGTCGGCGCCAACGCTGGTATCGTTGGAATGACCAAAGAACATTTGGGTCTTGCACTGGCTCTGTCAGTTCCAGTATTCGTTGTGGTCACCAAAATCGATATGTGTCCACCGAACGTGTTACAGGACAATTTAAAGTTACTCGTGAAAATTTTGAAGTCACCTGGTTGTCGAAAAGTTCCTGTTATGGTGAAAACCGCTGATGATGTTATACTGAGCGCGACAAATTTCGTTTCTGAACGTCTTTGTCCAATATTTCAAGTTTCGAATGTTACCGGCGAAAATTTAGATTTGTTGAAGATGTTTTTGAATCTTTTGACGACGAGGATGCCATGTCACGATGATGAGCCAGCGGAATTCCAAATTGACGACACGTATTCTGTGCCGGTATGATCCTCTTGGTGGTGGAGATAAGTTAAATGTTATTTTTATTTTGGGTTTTGTTTTAGGGTGTTGGAACCGTGGTGTCTGGTACAGTTCTGCGGGGGTTGATCAAATTAAACGATTCACTTTTGCTGGGGCCCGATGCGCTGGGACATTTTCAACCGATTGCCGTGCGAAGTATTCATCGTAAACGAATGGCTGTACGTCAAGTTCGGGCAGGACAAACGGCTAGTTTTGCTCTGAAGAAGGTATTTTTTTTTTTGTTACTATCCTTTTAAAAATAATCCTTTCAGGTTCGTCAATTTTCAGTTTTGATTAGTTGGCCAGATTACACTTTGTGATGAGACGTTAGCCACAAAAAAATTTGGAGTTGGGCATAAGAACGGTTTTAGAACATATAATTATTATTGTCATAAAGGCTTTTTTAAATATAGGTATATTTTTGGGCTGGGGTACAGTTGAAAAAAATTCGTGACGAGTACCGACTACGTATAATCTAAGTAGGGGTAGTCGAAAACTATTTATAATGGAGTACCATTAAACTATGAAAAAAATGTTATAAAAATTGAACTATGTAAAAGCACAGTATAAATAAAAGATTATTACCATAGGCAGTAGCGAAACGCACGTTCTATCCTTTTTTGATATAAGTACAAACAATTATGTATGTCCTTTTTTACTTATGTGATTGTATGTGTTTGTACATGTGAGATTGAGGGTTGATAATGGTCATGTTAAATTATATATGAACAACTAAAAGCAACTTTCTTCAAAATGAATTGAGCAAACGCGAAATTGACGACAGTATTCAACACGAGAATTTAGATCGTCACGACCTATTAGCACCAACCACTGTCGAAATCGAAAATATTAACTGAATTATTATAAAATATTAATAATTATTTATTATTTAACGTATTTTTACATAAGCATTGAAGAAAAAACATAAATTGAAATTTTGTTTTGAATGATTTAAACAAAATTTAGCAGCATAAGAGTTATGATCAGACATTTTAAGCCATCATAATAATTAAATACATATCAGAAATATCTTACAGATCACAAAACACACTAAAATTACAAGGAAATATCAAAAATAGCTGATGACAAACTTTAAATAAAAAAAATTTAATGACAGTTAAAATTCCACTGCCATCGTTGTTAAAAATTTTAAAAAAGTCAGTGAAACTTAGACAAAATTAAATAATTTACATAATTATCAACTGTAAATTTTCACAAAATAATTTGACCTGCAAATTTATTTTTCTAAATCAAATTTACTTTAGTGATGATATTTTCACTATATTAGTATGCATAATGTCATGCATTATTTAGGTACATAACATGGATAACCCTTTGGAATTTTTGAATTCCAAATGACACTCTTACGTCATATCGTTTCGTAACTGTTTGTGAAACAAACTATTATTTAAACTATGGTAAAAGTTTGGTAACGTTGCTAGGTGATGAGCTACTGATTTTAAATAGTAAACAAATTAAAACAATTAGGTAAAGACAAACAATTATATTGTCTAATTTGTTTAATTTATCCAGAATATACCCAATGTCATTTTATTCTACACTTTTTAAATAGCGTTTTAATTTTTTAAATTTTTTTTTTCGTGAGTAAGGTTTTTGGTTGAGGTACAGATGATCCTGTCAGTAAACTAGATAAATAGCTAATGTTGGTTGTTGTCTCTATGTCTACTTATTGAACTATAACACATATCCATGATTTAGTGTTTTTTCGTGCAGAAGAGAAACTCGAAATTTATTTCATTTATTGTCAAATCGAAAATTCAGCTACTACGGCCACTGTCATGACACGACTTGAGCTTGGGACTATGATAGAAATTTGTTTTGAGGTCCCTACAAGTCGAAAGTGACATTCACTAAAATTTATATGTACATACATATATATGTATATTTATGTATTTATGTATAAGCACGATAACTCTCGAGCGAAACATTCTATTTTTATAAAATTTGGTGGAAGAATTAGATGTCCAAAAATCTTGGATGAGCTCTTCGCCAGACATATCCGGTGCCCGAAACATGGTCTCTTGGGCAGTTTTCGTGAAAAAAAAATACGTTTTTTGCCTAAATTTTTCAAAGTTCAAAAGTTTTTTGCGACATTTTTTTACACCATTAGAAAGAGGAGAAAAATCACATAAAAAAGGTTTTTGAACCATTATTCTATCTAAATCGGTTTTCGAGAAAAACTAATCCTGCTATGTTGTGCAGGATGCTGCGACAGGGGTATTGTATTTTTTATATTTTTTATTATTTTTGTATTGTTTTTCAGTTTTCTGTTTCATTTTAATACAAGAATAGACAAAGATAAAATTAAAAATAAGAAAATATAATAATAGAAATTAGAAAATTATTATTTAACAATTAATTGTATGTAATAATAATGTTTCCTCTTAAGGACCCACATATTCGTGAATATTTTTTATATTTTCTATTTATCTGTGGGTTTTTAAGGCCAAAACTTTAATCTAGCCCATAGTCCAGCTCAATGTAGTTATTTAATTAATTGCATAATTTTTAATGAAAGTAAGATTAGAAAGATCTCTGAAGTCTTTCTAATTTGCAGTCCCCCAAACAGACTAAAAAACCACTTTTTTTTTGGCGTCATTTTTTATTAAAATCGCAAAAATTTTTGTTCTAGATAAAAAGATCTCAAATTAGAAAAGGCATGGTTATGGTATCGCCCGCGCTGAACCCACAAGCCTGTTGGGAATTCGAGGGCGAAGTACTAGTCCTACATCACCCAACCACAATCAGTTCCCGATACCAAGCCATGGTCCACTGTGGCAGTATTCGACAAACGGCTAGTATTATAGCCATGTCGCAGGATTGTCTACGAACCGGCGACAAAGCGATCGTTCATTTTCGATTCATCAAACATCCCGAATACATTCGACCCGGTCAACGAATGGTTTTCCGTGAGGGTCGAACCAAAGCCGTGGGTAACGTGATCAAATTGATCCCGCACCAAACACCGAACGCGCAAGTGCATCGTACAAAACCGGGAAAAATGTACGGTCGACAGCAACAGCCCAATCAGCAACAGACGCAATCGACACAACCGACCGCAGTGCCGGTACAAGCGATGCCCGAAATCAATAAAGGTGATGTGGATTCGGCGTTTGAGATATCGCACGATAAACGGGAGAATACGCCCCAGAAATCGGGTGGAGGACGACGTGGTCGGGGACGTAAGGGAATGGGCGGTGGGGCCATGTCTGCCGGTGGAGTTTCGGCCATAAAACAGCCGTTGACGGAGAGTAATGCTGTGAATGTACAGTCGGCGGGGAGTCGAAAAGGAAATGTTTAAAATGTCTCGTTTTTAAGATGTGTTTTGTGATTTTTAGTTCAAACTTATGGCTTTCACACAATGAATGAAATAAGAAATAAGAGATAATGGGTGTTCGCCATCGAGTGACGTTGAATGAAACTTTAACGTAACTGCTCATAGGTATATGTAGGTATTTTTGTACATTAAAATTCGTGATTTTTTTTTTTCACTAAGGGAGCGTTTGTACATACGATTTTGATTGGATGAAAATCGAAAAAAAATCGTTTAATGATACTTGCGGGTTTACACACATACAATTTCTTCTTTCGATTTTAAAAAAAGAAAATGGCGCTAAATAGAATATCAGCTTATAAGTATTCACATAATCTATCTGATTTTATATGTATAAATCATTTTACCTAAATGGCAATTATAAAATATATATACATAATACGGTACTTGACTGTATTCAAAATTTATTTTAAATATTAAATAATTTTATCTATTATCCTTAAATATATTCAATTTTAGTAATGACAAATAAAAATATTCTTTAGTTATTTAAAAATTTAATTCTGAAAATTATAAAATTTTAACCTTCATTTAATTGACCAAAAACGCGCCGAGATATTAAAATGACGTCACGATTTATAAGCTTTATATGTGAATACTATAGACAAGATAGACAATAGGTATATGAGTATGAATATCCTAGTTAAATTGTCTATGACAAACAGTCATATACATGTTAATTATGTTGGTTATGCTTTGTACAAATATAGAACCCTAGATATAGAACCGTGTACAGATGACTGAAGTGACATCTGTTTGAGTTAAATCGTGACGTCACTGCATACGTCACTACGCCAACTCGTTTTTCTCGCCAATTTGTTCATTTAAAACTAAACTGTGGTTTTTTGATGATTTGTATAAAATTTATCAAAAATTAACAAGTTCATACGTAAAAACAAACCATTTCGAATCTTTTTTTAATAGCAGTCAAGTACCCTATTATATGAAATATTATAAAATGTCAACCATATAATTGTATTTTTTCTTTATTTTTTAATCTTATTAAAAATTGAACGATTGGAATATCAAATGTCAATGAAAAAACAAATTACACGCACACTTATCTTGAAAATAATAATAATATGCACATGATCTTTCTTAATATATTCAGTTGGCGTAATTTTGATTTTCAAAAAATCGAACTAAAATAGAATTACAATCTATTTTTATAAAAATCGTTTTGAAATCGAAGGCCATACGATTACAATTCGATCATCGGTTTACACGTCCAATTGTTATACGATTTTCATTCGATTCGATTAACATTCGATTAAAATCGTATGTCTAAACGTAGAGTAAGTGACAAGAAAAGTCATCACGAACGTTATGTGTTCATGAATTTGGATGTACAAAAATACCTACATATACCTATGAGTAGTTAAGTTAAAGTTTCATTCAATGTCACTCGATGGCGAACACCCATTATCTCTTATTTATTATTTCATTCATTGTGTGAAAGCCATTATATTCAGTTTTCTCATTCGGTACAAATCAAATTTTTTATTTATATATTTTTTTTAAGTTACCACTTCATTTCTTTTTTAAATCGCACTTAGAAATTTAAGAATCCGTTCACCCGGTTTTTTTTTTTTTATTTGGTATTTCTATAATACTCAGTAATATTGTACAAATGGATGAAGTAATTTTTTTATCAGCTTTTACTACGTAGATTTAACTTTATCAAATCAGTTTTAAAACAAAGCAGCGTCTTCCTTTTCACCCTTTTCTCTACATTATGAATTTTAAAGACTTAAAATTCGTTTGTTTTTAATGAGAAATTTTAAAATTTGTTATTGGTATGTCGCCGTCTTGTGTTTAAAATTGAAATTAGTCAGTTGTCATATGAAGCGCGAGAAAATTATTTTTTTCAAATGTGGCTGATTATTATGAAATATATTCTAGCAAAAATAGAATAAAGTTTGTTTTTGTCAGCTGACGAATGATATAACTCATTTTAAGTAGTTTCATTTTTTACCACCAGATAGAGCAGCTGCAACAACCACTTTAGAGTCCCTATAATAAATAGAGTCGTGATGTGTCATCCATTTTTTGTCCAAAACAGAGCGGGAAGCTTCAAAATTAATTATCACTTGTTTGAGTAAATATTTTTGAGCACATAATTATTGTTAATAAGTTATGAATTCATGAACAGTTAAAAATTTTTAATTTAATTATTCTTTCTAAGTTAATCTAAATGATTTTTGTTAATATTTAATTTATTTCTAATGTATTTTACGAAAACTGTGGACAGAAAATGCCGGGACCAATCAGCGTTCAGGACACATGTGACGACTCTATTTATTATAGGGACTCTAAACCACTTGTCAAAATCGTCACTCTTTTTCAATCAATTCTTTCAAAATTACCGTTCATTTATGAAACCGCCATTTTGAATATTTCTTTAAAATTCTATTTTGTAAATAAAGAGAGGTTATGATTTTTCATAAATAAATCAGTTAACCAAATCAAAATTTTTCAAATATTAGGTAAAATTCTGTGCAATAAATAGTAGTCATGATTTTCCTAAGAGCTAAAATTTTTGGAAAAGGGCATATTTGTATAAGAACCGAGCTTGGTAACATTATTGCCATCTAATGTCAGATTGAAATAGTAGTTAATGGATAGAGCCAGAGAAATATGTTATAATAACGCTCGCACATAACATTTCTCATTTATATCACATCAAGGCGCCACTACTGGCGTCAGTGCTGCCGTCTATAGTTTAGGCTCGGTCCTTATGTGGGACAAATAACAAAAAAATATTTTTTACATAATGTCTATGTACATTTTATTAAAAATTATTACAAAATTTATAAAAAAAATATTTGAACAATTTTTCAAGTTTTGGAAAACAATAGTTAAAATTGCTTAAAAAATCATATTTTTTATAAAAATCCTTTTTGGGAATATATCCATCCGTAACTGTAATTCAAAAGTTGTCTGTACAAAGGTTTTGTCTTTAGATGTTTTCAAAAAAAAAAATGTAATAATGTGAATTATTGAAATAAAATACGTTAAAATAAAAAATAAATGAGTTTTTATTGTGATCTGTCAAATGGTGAATTGATCGACATCTGTTGGTTGAAAATATTAACCTAAAAAATAAATTTAAAGCTTCACCCATAAGACAGATCTCAGTTGACGAACTGAAGTAGAACTCTTTGTAGAATTACTATTTTTAATGAAACAACGATTCATGTAATACAGTTTCTTTTCATATTGTGATTTGAGTTTTAAAAATAAATAAAAAATTTGTCGTGTAAAATCGTTTTTATTTACTTACACTCTGTTTTAACCATAGAGCACTAGAGATAACATACCTATCTCTATACTACTGGAACCAGTGTAACCAGTAAGAGATAGAAAATATGTTGTATACGTGCACGATGTTTACTTTGTATTTGTGCGGTAAACTGTGTTAGTGTAAGTAATCGAAGATGGTGGTGGCCGTCACGTGAGCCTGCTTCGCATACATATGTGTGATACCACAACGCTACGTGTGGGGGTTCTACAATGTTAATAACAATCAAATCCATTGTTGTTTGACTGACCTACACTCAGCGACTGCTACTGAGACAGTAACTATTTAGTAGCCTAATGTGCACAGAAATGCACACTGCAGATTACACGATAGAAATAGTTGCTGTACCTCTGTACTCTAGGGTTTTAGCACACTAAAATCAGTCTGTTTTTGTCTGTTATATAATATAATTAGTATATTTCTCTCTTTTTACTATAAAGAATATTTTGGAATATTTGTCAAGCACAAGTTTCTCACTCTGTCTTTCTTCATATTAATTAAACAGCAATAGAAAAGAACAAACGTATAATATTATATATTTGATGGTACTTGTAAGAAGATCTATTTTAACTTTTAATTAATTACTTTAGGTGGGGATAAAGTACTGAATATTGTCCTTTTAAAAGCTATGTCACTCAAAATTATAAAAATTTTAATTAACTAAAATTACAGAATTTATTATACAGAACTCTCTTTTCTCTCTCTAAAGAAATGTGTTATCTTTGTTTTCCATATATATAAATGGTGTCTACTAATCTGTTATGCTACATTTATACACATTACTTACATATTATTTTCATTATTAATCCTATTTTTAATTTCTCAGACACCGACATTTAATAAAAAAAGTATCTACATTTTTTTATTCCATTTTAAATTTTGAATCGATTAAAAAAAATGCCAGCCACTAGAACGCTCGTGGTTATATCTTGTTAAAAATTAGGGTTAAGTTGGTTAAGTCGCTCGCCTAATAAGCGTGTCTATGAATATGTTGGGTCATAATGAGTTGAAAATAAAAATTAACACTTTCAGTCCCATGGCTTCGGCATCCGAAACCAAACAAAACATCCTCAGAGGCCGACCGCGATCAATATTTAGAATAATAAACAAAATACTTAAAAATATTTATAAAAAAGATTTTATGTTATTCTAATAAAAATAATTTATTACTATGTACCGGACACTTTTCATTTTTGTACATATAAATTACATAACATGTTTTATTATCAAAATATCTAGGCTGCATCTTTTCTTTACAAATAATATTTATATCCACATATGTATGTATGTGTGTATTGTATGTTTGTATGTACACATATATATGTATTTTATCAAAATAATAATAAATTAATAACTATATGTACTCATATTTGGACCTGTCTAACACATACATGTTGAATCATTTAGTGTTCTGTGGAGTCATTTTATGTACTTGTTTACATAAAATTTGTTGAAAAATATTGTCGGCTTCCGGGGAAGTTTACTGTGAAAGTGCTCGGGCCTCATAGTGTTAAAATATGTGAGATCATAAGTAGTTTCATATATTCATGTCCCCTGTTGGGAAATTAGAGTCAAATGGTCAAATCGATTTTTTAGCACGGTCCTGCTTTAATTTACATGATGACATAACAAACAAATAAAAATAGTAGATTACTAATCAAAAATTCAGTACTTAAGTACGACTTTGAGCTTATACTGATCGATTCTAAAACATATTCTATAAAAATATTTTCGTCAGGTGTTTCATTTATGATATAAGTGGTCACTTTTGATGTACTTGATGTACTTTCACTTAAGACCGGAAGTGTATTTGATATGTCATTCGTTAATGATGTTTCCGTCATCGATTCTAACGTAACATTTAAAAATGTCGTTTTTGGAATGTCACCGTGGTCACCATCGCTCGAATCCCAAACTACAAATTCAACAACTTTCGGTTTGTAATTTGTGGCGTTTATCTAAAAATATTGGATTATACTTTGAGATCTGTTATAAAATTATGGATCTGTTGGATTGAGATACATACCTGTAATTCGTATATTCCTGGCAATAATATTCGCCAAAATTCTCCAAGTTTTGTTGAGTTGAATGTTATATCGCGACCAACTATTTTGAGATGTGCGCTTGGAACTGGATTATCCGTTTGATTTCGAATAACGCCTTTGACGCCATAATGTACTTGTTTTATATGGTTTATTAAGGCCTAAAAAATTAGCGTAGTATTATTAGTTTAATCCAGTATTTTTCTAATTATGTATTGGGTTATTTCACGGAACAAAGCAGTAGTCTAGCAATGACCTCTTTTTCAAAGCCACATGTTATTGATAATACAGTTGCAGTTGATAATACAGGCTTCAGGACATTCGTAATAGTCTGTTTTCGTGGTTTTATAAAATAATAACAGCAAAAACTGTTTTTATGCGGTCTTTTTTTGTGTGAATGTCCATTCAAATGCATAATGAGAGAAGAAAGTAAGAAAAAGTAAGAAATTTGAACATTATTTTGCGATAAAATTACTTATTGATTGTTCTTAAGCATTTAATCAGTACATTGCATAAGAATATAAAAGTTATTACATCATTACGTTTTTTTTTTTACATTTGTATTTATCGCATTTTTTATAAAAATGAAATAAAATGTTCTATGTAAATTATGCTTTATCTTAAATTTAATAGATTTGAGCGTTACTTTATGGTATTCCATATTTAATATTAGTAAATAAAAACACTTTACAAAATATCACTTTTATATAAAAGTGGTATTTTGTAAAGTATAGTGTTTCTATTTACTAATATATGTTTTATCTTGTTTAAAAAAGCAACATCTAAGGAAATCGTTGCTTTGTCACTTTTCACAACAAAAATCGTACAAACACGAGTCGACACGAATCGTACAAACACAAGTACAAGTTGTGTTTTTCACCTGATGATGGCGTAATGGCCGAAAGTAGACTCGTGTTTGTACGATTTTTGTTGTGAAAAGTGACAAAGCAACGATCCCATGTTTTTAATATGGATTTTCACAAAGTAAACCTTTCTAATATTAATTATTTAAGGAAATCATGAGGTTTTGAGCGTTTTGAGTTATGTATCTTCTATGAAACTTTTTATGTGGTCCCGATCCACCCCATTAAATTTTTTTTTACAATCTGGCGCGAACTGTACTTTTTATAGCTATTTATGAAGTTTTTGAATATTTGTTTTTTTTTGTGAGATTTTTTTATGCGTTTCTACTTGTTTGAAACGTTACCAACAGATGTCAATACTAGACTGTTGACTCTAGTTGTGAGTTGCTTCGTCCTGTGAAGTTACTCATTGGTTTGTAACCATTATTAGTTAAACGAAACCTCAAAAAGCAATTGTGAAACTTACATTCTTGTTTTGTTTCCAGAATTTTTCTAGAAACTTTGCGTACGGATATTTTCGGCACGATATTTTTAAAGTGATTTCCAGACAACCATGTTGTAAATAATTATAATCTTGCATACCGCCTGTAATTCGTTTCCAATGCAGTCCATGTATAACTCCATTAACAGTTTTTGGATTTTTCTGTAAATCCGAATTACAAAATTTTCTACCATTATGCATTTCCGGATGAATATTCGCGTACTGTTCAGCAATATGTTGAAATACATCATCGTCTGGCGTTTTATAATTTAACACGCCTTCTAGAGGAAAATTGTCATAGGGATAAATAGCAATAAGGCCCCCATCGTGTAAACTAGCCGAGAGTACGAATGGTATTTTGATCATCCATTTTTGTATGGCTTGTGTTTCCACTGCCGGCGGTATGTCATTTTTCCGAAAATAATCCGGAAAACTACGATCTAAGTCGATATCGTCCGCATTTGTTCTTCCCATTGACGTGTAACTGTTACCTTCTTGAGCCTGCGCGAAACCGTCAGGGTTCAAGCATGGTAAAATATGAATTTTTGTATTATTTAGAAGCCACGTGATTAGGAGGTCGGTTTTTTCGTTGTAGCTGATTAAAAGATGCTCTATTAAGTGTAAGAGTAATTCTCGGCCAACTGGTTCATCCCCATGGATATTTCCGATTAATTTCACATTAGGAATAGCCACGGAAGATTTATTTTTATTGACATCAATTTCAAGCACCCATAAATTTGCCCCTAAATGATCAAAAAATAATGAATTTCCAAAAGTTCACTTAGGCTGGTCGTCCATTGGTTGCGAACAATCGCGAAACTAGATTCAGACGATTACGCACGTTTGTCGTTCGTGCGAAATGATATGTCTGCTATCCGTCCACTAGCTCAATATTCGTCAGTATTTTTCTTTTTAATTTTTTTTCTCAAGCTACAGATGCTATAAAAATACGTAAAAAACAATTTATGGCACGTAATATGTAAAGGTACACACCGTACACACTTATAATTGTAATTTACAATTTCATTTCAATAAAAATAAAAATCTCATGAAACGGACTTCTTCGCGCGAAAAAATCCAAACAAAATTGGATTTGTTCGCACGTTGTAATTATACGCACGGAAACGGATGAACGAGACACCTTCAATGGACGAGGATGTATAGCTTCACAGCTGTTTGGATCGTTCGTCCGTTTTCATACGTATTCGTCCGAATTAAATTTCGCACGTTTCCGCATCCAGTGGACGACAGCCTTACGCATATTATAGCAAGTTTACTTACCATTTGTCGACTTTCCGATTGAATATAAATTCACAAAATCCGTGTAAGTGCTATTGATGTCTTTCAGAAAAGATTCCAACTGAGTCTGATTATGATACTTAAAATTTAACTGAGTTCCAAAACTATACCCAAATAAACTTATTAATATCACAAAAAACATTTTGAACCTCGTTTAAAGAAAAATAACTTACAACTGAAGAAATAATTTTTCATGTCTATGTGACGAATTTGTTTGAAATAAACAGGATTTGCGGTTTTGTTAGCGGAAACCATTGTTATGATATTTATATTTTTTTTTGTGTCTTGATAAAAAATAGTGATTTCTTATCAATTTGTTTTCAAAGAAAAGTAACAAGGTAAAATAAAATTATCATAATATTTGGAGGAGCTGGGATTTGAACCCAGGACTTTCAGCATGCGAAGCAGACACTCTACCACTGAGTTACACCCCCGATGGTACCGAGCGCCCTTACAGCAGTTGATAAGAAAAGGGCATTTTCGAGTATATTTTCGATTTATGAAATTATTTTTTACGTTTTTTTGATCACAATTACGCAAATGAAGGGTACAGAAAAAAACTTGATAACTTCATTTTTTCGAGCATGTTTTCTTTGTCATTTTTCACCAATAAACAAAATATTAAATTACGAGTTGACTATCAAGTTTTACCCCACCATCAGGACAAATAAAATTAAAAATTTTACTTTCAATAATAACTATTTTAAACTGTAAATAGTTTGTATGTATATATGGCTGCCACCTTTTTTGAGGGAGATAAAGTATACTTAAAATTTTGGGCAAAAGAACGAAGTATACTCAATTAAAAAAAATACGTCTTTCTACATTTTCGTTTCAATTATTTTGCCCTACGTACTATATTATTTCAATTAACGGTCGAAATGGTTCCAGAATACAAGAACTATATTCATTTCAAGAACTATAAACATTTCTCTAATACTTAAGACTAGAGATGTCGATTTTAAATCGATTAATCGAAACTTAAAAAATCGATTCTTTTTTCGATTTTTTTCATTTGAATCGATTCATGAATCGATTATTAAAAGTAAGAGATCGATAACCGATTTTTTCCAAAAATAACTTCATTTTAATAGTAATTCTACAAAGAAACATGTGTTAAAATGAGACACCAAAAACTCTATTGTTAATTGTCACTTTTTACTGGTTATACCAACGAACCCCTCCCATGGCTCTATTATAAGTCAGACTATTAATAAAAAAGGAAGAAAGAGACCACCTATCTGTGCAAAAGACGATCCCTTTCCCACAAAAGCGACTTATTTAGAAAACATTTTTTTGTCAATTTGTTTGAAATTTTTGAATAAACTTGATTCATTTCGTGGTATTCGTCCTACATATTCAATTGCGTTATTTTTTATAATTATAATTGAAAAGTTAACTCATCGCCTTTATAAATATAATGTAAGGCGTTTTTACACGATATTACCGATATTACCTATGTACAAACAAGTAAGTCCCTTAACAAAAATTATTAGCTAATTTTATTAAACATCGATCAAGATTAAAGATCGATCTCACAGAATCGATTTTTTTTTAGCCGATTTTCTTTTTAATCGATTTTTTTGGAGAATCGACATCTCTACTTAAGACAGTGTCGATATTTAGGGTAAAGTGGGGTAAGTGCACCCCCATTTTTGGATAGTTAACTTCAGACCATTATTGTATCAATGTTATTAATCGCATCTGATTGTTTATCAGCGTTATCAACTACCTGGTCTTTAAACTTAAATAATCAAAAGAAAGAAATTCTAGAGAGCTTCGTGATAATGAACTGTAATTTATTTTTTGAAATGTGTACATGTAACGCACTTGCCCCATGATTTGGGGATATTGAGGAACAAGTGCGTTGAATAAGCATACTTTTCTCTACGTAACTGTACAAAAAAATGTTAAATATCTTTTTATCTCAAGTGATAAATTACCTTTTAAGAGGCCATAAGAAACAAAACATAATTTGAACATATTATATTATAATTGAGAGGTATACTAATATCATCTAATGCAGTTTCCAAGAGCGCTGCTGAATACTGTGTGCTTCTGGCATTTTTTCTTATGAAATTTCGTACCATTTCTACCTAAAATAAATAATTATGGGCAAAAACAAGCAGAATTTACATCATATAATACAGTGGGGTAAGTGCGCTTCCTTTAGCGCTACATCATATAATACATTAAGAACGCACTTACCCCAATCCAAAAGACGCACTTGCCCCGTAGGAAAAAATGTTGGGGTAAGTGCGCTCCCTTTAGTGTTTCTGAAATAACAGAATAAAAGAAAAAATCTCAATTAATTAAAATTTATCTTAATAACAACTAAAAATATTAAATAAAAAATATAAAAATATTATAATCGACTCTATTAAAAATTTATTGAAAATGTACTCAGCAACTCGTTAAACCATAAAACACAATCGCCGTGTTCGTTGCTGAGTTTTTCTGCTCAAAGTGAGATGTTAACGCATGTGGAACACATTTTTATGAAGTACGATTCCATAAAAAAAGGTCTTGCGCATGTGCCAACAGCTCACTTTGAGAAAAAAACTCAGTTAACGAACACGCCGATTGTTGAAAAACATAGCCGTTACCACTCTATATAATTGACAGAAGTGCAAAATTAAGGTTGACCTGTTTCTCTTGAGTGTTAGCGGGTATTTTAAAATTGGTTTTAAATCACTTTATAGTTAGTTGGAAATTCTATTTGACGCGAAGGCACTTGCCCCGGGTACGCACTTACCCCACTTTACCCTATCTAAATTACATACATGGTCGACATAGTGGTCGGAAAACGACATTTCATATTACACGACCTAATGTTATTTCAACTAACGGTGGAAATGATTCCAGAATACAAAAACTATATTTAAAATTAAAGAATTGCTTTTAACCATTTCCGTAGTGCTTAAGAAAGTATCGATATTCATCTAAATTACATGGTAGACTAAGTGGTCGGAAAACGACATTTCATATTACACGATCAAATGTTATTCCAACTAATGGCAGAAATGATTCCAGAATACAATAATTCTATTTAAAATTAAAGAATGGCTTTTCAACATTTCTCTAATACTTAAGAAAGTTTCGATATTTATAGGTATCTGAATTACATGGTAGACCAAATGATCGGGAAACGACATTTCATATTATACGACCTAATGTTATATCAACTAACGGTGGAAATTAGAGATGAGCTAAACGGTTATTTTCTAATAACTGTCATTGCAATAACAGTTACTGAAAAATAACTGTTATTTATAATGTGCTACAATAATGTGTTTTTGAAATGTGCTACAATAGAAAATGTGTAACTTGCCTGGGGCGTTATTATTTTGAAATTCTCCATAGGTGGTTAAAATAAATTACTGTGATCCTTGCTTTCGAATATATTAATATTGACCTATGTTATCGATATTTCCAAAGGAGTTATTTAAGTAACCAGTTACTGGGTATTCCAGTTATTGACGATAACTGTTATCTTTCTATACTAGTTATAAAATAACAGTTATCGATATATCGATCATCTCTAGTGGAAATGACTCCGAGGATGCAAGAACTATCAATAAATTTAAAAAAATTGTTTTTAAACATTTCTGTAGTGCTCTAGTGTTCTCTATGTTGGTAAAATTGAACATTATTTAGAATTACATATACCACATATACCGTATTTCAAAAAGTTTGTTAGAAATGGCGACACCTGTACCAGTGAATATATATACATATCAAAGAATTTTGAGACGCCATATTGCATGACGATTTAACTCGTCTCAATCATTTAAAGCGAGTTAAAAATATGGCTAACTTGAAATGTATTAAAAAAAATGTTAACCTTCAATTGTCGGTTAATAAAAGTGTAGTAAGCTGTGGTTGTTTGCATATAGTCGTGTGTAAAGCAAAAATTTCGTACAACTGTATGCAAAATATAGCTTACCTAGATAGCATATTGTACTACAGTAAATAGGCAACTTGCTATTAGTCATAGAGATAAAGCATATTTTTTATGTGTCGTCCAAATTTGTTTTTTTCCTACTGTAAAATTTATAAAGTGGTGATTTTCGAGTTCTTTTTCTTTACCCTTCATATTAAATAAATTATTTATTTTCGTCTGATATCTTATTGTTAGTAATATTCTTGGAATGAATTTACAATTACACGTAAAAAAATGTAGTTTTAAGATAAGAATGTTAAGCAGCTTCCACATTCTCGCCGAGGTTGGACGAGTCGAGAATGTAGAGGGTCATTTCGTTGTGCTTCGCGGTTGGTGTTTCAATGCTATTCTTATGCCTCGGCCAACCTCGCGAGGAACTACTTCGTCCAACTTCGGCGAGAATGTGGAAGCTGCTTAATCAAGTATGTATAGTAAAATAAAATTTTCCTATTATAAATTATTAGAAAAATATAATTTGTGGCACGAGTACGATATCCGAGGCGACAAAATTTGACACGTGGATCTGATAGAGATTTTGGCATTCTAAGCAATTTTTTTGTTGTTTAATTAACAATTTTGTTTACAAATTTTCATACAGGATGTCCCAAAAGTCCGGGGACATAGAGCTACCATGTATTCTAGAGGTCAAAAAACGATGTTTGAACCCAACTTACCTATGTACCAAAATGCGTCGTTCACGCGTGAGAGGTAGTTTAAAGTTTACTTAAAAAATCAAATTTTTGTACGCTGTTTCGAAATGCGTGAACCAGTTTTAATGAAATTTGGTACCTGCACATTTCCGAAAATGCCACTACTTTCAGTAACCAAAGATACCCAAACAAAATTGGAGAAGGGTTAAAACTACCCCCACCCCTAGATAAATTTGTTCAGAATTTTTTTAAGGATGATGATAGGGCTTTGAGATTTTCTTAAGGAGAAGATTTGTTAATTACCTTTATTTTTTGGCTCTTGTAAAAACTTCGTACTTCACATAGTTTCGGAGGAAAAAAATTTTTATTCAAACACTGATAACCGATATTGTTAGGAGCTAGTTTAGTTTTGTTACAGAATTCAGTTGGCCATGGACACTAAGACAAAAGTTTTTCTTGTAATTTCTTCCAAACAACTTTTCCAAAGTTCTTAGAGAAATTTCCGTCGAAACATGTTTTTCATACATGACGATGCACCACCACATTTGCCACACGTGCCATAAGAGAATATCTAATTCAACAATTTGCTAGTCGACAGTTGATAGTACCCATTCAGTGGCTGCCGCGGACTCCAGATTTAAGTCCTTATGACTTCTTCATTTGGGGAGCTTTAAAAACAAAAGTGTACATTTAAAAAAAAATTAATAATGTTGAACAAATTTAGAACAAAATTCAAAATACGACACGCACTACAAAAAGATGATGATATTTTAGGAAGGATACATTTTAGTGTTACACGTCGTGCTGGTCTTTGCATCAATGAGGGTAGAGACCACATTGAACACTTATTGTAAAAATTTTTATTTTTGTGCCCATGGCCAGCTAAACTAGCTCCTAACAATATCGGTTATCAGTGTTTGAATAAAAATTTTTTCCTCCGAAACTATGCGAAATACGAAGTTTTTACAAGAGCCAAAAAATGAAGAAAATTAACAAATCTTCCTCTTAAAAAAATCTTATAGCCATATCATCATCCTTAAAAAAATTCTAAATAAATTTATCTGGGGGTGGGGATAGTTTCAACCCTTCTCCAATTTTGTTTGGGTTTTTTTTGGTTATTGAGAGTAGTGACATTCTCGGAAATACGCAAGTACCAAATTTCATTAAAATTGGTTCACGCATTTCTAAACAGCGTACAAAAATTTGATATTTTAAGTAAACTTTGAACTTCTCTATACATCGCGTAAATGGTGCATTTTGGTACATAAGTAAGTTGCGTCTAATCGTCGTTTTTTGACCTCTAGAATGGTAGCTCTATGTCCCCGGAGTTTTGGGACACCCTGTGTATTTCCTTTTTACAAATTTTTATAGTGTCATTCACGAAGGTGGCAACATATGGAAAACTTTTCTAGACTAAGTTTCTCAGAAATTTTATTCTTACTAAAAGTTGGTGCATGTTCTTAAATTAAAAATGTACCCATAAAAATTTGAACAAACTCTATTGTATACAGGGTGGACTTTAGAATGTGAAATTGGCGTAAGAGTAAAGTACCCTAATTACTGAAACTTGACAAAAATTTTACTGGGAAAAGTTGTTTAGAATTAAAAATTAATGTAAAATACAGAATCATAGCCAACTACAACCAGTAATAAATTTTCCTATATTCTTCCGTTTTTTCCGTATCACCCAGTACATTATGAAAACGAACGTACTTAGACGACTACTATTTATGTAGCACTGCAAGACTACATTCTTAATTTTTAAGTTCAACTATCTACTAACTTGAAATTTAAGTTTATTAATATTACAATCAAAATACACAATTAATCTGTTGCCATCAGAAAAGTCATAAGTACTGAAATAAAAATATACCAAAACTGTTCATGTCTTTAATTTTGATGTGTCAAGTTAGTGTGAATAGTTTAAAAATAACTAATTATTTAATTTTTACATCGAATAGTACCTACTAAAATATTGGTATATTTTATTTTAGTACTTATGACTTTTGTGATGGCAACAGAATTAATTGTGTATTTTGATTGTAATATTAATAAACTTATATTTCAAGTTAGTAGATAGTTGAACTTAAAAATTAAGAATGTAGTCTTGCAGTGCTACATAAATACATAGTAGTCGTCTAAGTACGTTCGTTTTCATAATGTACTGGGTGATACGGAAAAAATGGAAGAATATAGGAAAATTTATTACTGGTTGTAGTTGGCTATGATTCTGTATTTTACATTAATTTTTAATTCTAAACAACTTTTCCCAGTAAAATTTTTGTCAAGTTTCAATAATTAGGGTACTTTACTCTTACGCCAATTTCACATTCTAAAGTCCACCCTGTATACAATAGAGTTTGTTAAAATTTTGATGGGTGCATTTTTATTTTAAGAAGATGCACCAACTTTTAGTAAGAATAAAATTTTCTGAGAAACCTAGTATAGAAAAGTTTTCCGTATGTTGCCACCTTCGTGAATGACACTGTATAAATCCTTCCTTTCTCTCGATAATTACGGAAAAATAGACTTGAATGATTCTGTTAATCTCTTAGGTCTCTTAGGTGTAAAAGTTGATAAATATTTAAACTGGAAAGAGCATGTGCAGTACGTGACAAACAGAAAATAAGTAGACAAGTGTACGTTATTAAAACACTTGCAAGAGTTTTATCACCAGACATATTAAAAGGTGTATAATTATTATGCTACTGTAGAGTCTATACTACGTTATGGCATTATATTCTGGGGAAACTCAATTTCTATGCCAACATTATGTTTTTCATGCAGAAACGCGTCATTCCAGCAATTGCCGGGCGATCCAGTAGGGCTTCTTGTAGATCAATTTTTGGAGAGTTGGGAATACTAACTGTACTCTCTCTATGTTTTTGAATGTGCCAAATTTGTAAAAAAAATCAATACTTGTTCGAAGAATTTGTTCCAGAACATAAATATGATTGATACAAGGACAAAGCACAACTTAAAATTGATTGCTACCAATAAAACATTAATACATCAAGATAGTATTAATATGATTATAAAAATATTTAATGCCTTGCCTGAGGTGTAAAAAATATTAAGGGGATTTCCCGTGTGATGGGTTTCGAAAAAAATTTTTTTTCTGCTTGAAAACAATTCAATTTAAAAGATTTTCAAGAGGAACAGGAAGGAGTACTCTATAGACCAGGCATCGAAGATTGATGGTAAGTTAAGATTTTCATACTTTTAACCGTATTTGAAACTTTAAACGCACTTTCTCAAAACTGTGTTTTTGAAACTGACCTCCATCATGTCTCGAGAATGGTTTGACCGATTCACTTGAAATTTATAGGGTAGACTCAGCACGTGTAGACGCATCGAATGAACAAGAATCATCCAAAAACTCCGAGTATTTCTATTTTTTTGTAACGAAAAGTTAAAAAAAAATCATGAAATTTGAAATTTTTTTTTCAAACGTCTGCCAAAAACCCAATTTACAATATTTTCAAATGATTCTAGTTCATTCGATGCATTTATGCTTATAAATTAAAATGCCGCTTTTCTTTTCTTTCGGATAAGCCAATCAGCTGAAATCGTGGAGGCAGTGAGCGTCCGTTTTTTCGAGGAGGGTGTCTTCGGAGTGGTACAACTTACATACTAATTAAGATTTTTATTTGAAATTTGTTTTACATACTCTTGAAATAGTAATAAATAAATGATAAAAAAACTCAAAGTTCTATCTTTTCACTGTTCATCAAAAAAAATTCCCAAAAAATGCTTAAAAAACAGGCTGTCACACGGGAGAACCGCCTTAATGGCCAATCTTTTATAAAAAGATTACGGATGTATTTGCTGGACAGATGTCTATATAGGCTATATAGCCTTAAATAATTTTTATAAACCATGTAATTGACATATTTTATGTAGTTTTTTAACTATTTATAAAATAAAGAACTATTATTATTATTATTTTAATTATTATTATCATGTTTTTCTGGATCATTCTGAGGTCCTTACCTACTGAAACGTTCATTTCTTAAAAGTTAACCATTTTAAGTCAAAGTAAACATTGCGAACCTCTTTGCAAACAAACATGAAAAATCTTCAAGTAAAACTTTTATGCAGTAGTTGTAAAAGAATATAGCGAATGTAGTTTCAAAAGATGAGTAGCTATAGAAATATTTATTTATTTAAAATATGGCTACTTTTCTAGTACTTTTCAATTTTCTTTAAAATCAGTTTTTACAATTAAGGTAATGTGAGTTTTGAATCATCTATTTAATCTTTAAATCGGAAAAAGATGTCATTTGATGAAACCAAATATTTTTTTTCGTCAATGCTTAATTACGAAATTAAACAAATTAATATAATTTTGAAACAATTACTATCAAATAGTGACCAGATGTATCCATATAATTCTTTACGATATCCTAATGACAATGCGGCCGATATAATTCTGAATCAAAAGCCAATAATCAGTTACACAAATGATTTTTATACGTTTGGTTTAGAAATTCTTATAGATAGGTACGTAAAATTAATAAATATTTATAGTATAAAAATAAAAAGATTCTGCGCCTGCGTTAGACATGCGCCTAAAGTGAAACGAGTTAATGCACCGCGCTGTCAAACAACCTACGACTGATATAATAAAATTCTTTAATTTCATAAAAAATGAAAAAAGGTATCAAAAACTTATAAAACTAAATAGTAATGATCAACAAACTTTTATTACTTAAATTATTAATTTTATATTGATAACGTCACAAAGATGAATTTTAATTTCTGGATCTGCTTTTTTAACGGAAATGTAGCAATTTTGTTTTATTTTAGATTACATTTTGCACTGAACATATTTTTACATCATTTGGATTTACTCACTCCTAAACTAACTAAAAACGTTATCAAACCAAATACATTATCATTCAGTTCACTTGTACTCGCTGTTTGGAATCGAATACAATCAGTAACCGATAAAATGAGTCAACGGTCTCAATTAAAGGATATTTCAAAAGCCAAACAGAATAGTTTTGATGATTCCTACGAATTGAGTTCATGTACTCAAACAGAAACACAATGTCTGGCATTTTGCGAAAGTTGCTCTTTCGCTTGTGAATTTATGAAACATATTATTGGAGAAATTGAAGCTTATGTCGTCAAGTGTGGTTTAGAATCTGAAATCACTCAACAAAGGTTTGAACAATTGTTTATTATTATTTTTTCAAAGATGGCGTTTACAGACTGCGCAGGTCAAACTCCTGCTTTCGTTTTTGAAATATTTTAAAAAAGTATCTTTATAGTTTCGAATACGATTAGATTTTTTAAATTCTGCATATTTGGTATTGTTAGATTTTTAATTCAAGATAACATTTACGATATATCTCAATGGGGCGCAATGAAAAATTGGATAGATGCAATATCAAAAGATTTGACTAAATTAATGCAATATTTTGAAAAAATTCAAAATAAGATCAATATAGTTGAGCAAGGTATAAGCGAACAAAAAGCTGAATATAATAAACTCCAAGGGCAATACGAATTATTGCAAAATTTACATAAAAAAGGTAAACAAATTCAGGTTCCTTGCACCATATAAATTACAATTTGTTTTGTATAATCAGATGAACAACGTTATGCCATAATACAAGAAGTAAGAAATAATCTACAACATGAAGTTTATCAGTTAAGAGACGTAAATGAAAATTTGAAAAATAAATTAAAAGACGCAGGAAAAATAAATCAAAATTTTCAAAAAATGTTACGCGAGACTGAAGAAAAACAAAGTAAAGAAATGAATTGTTTGAAAAGTAAATATGAATCCGAAAAGGAGGAGTTAATACAAAAAATTTCGTCATTAAATATTTTAATTAGCGACCAAAAAGATACTGAATTTCAACTAAAGGAACAAATTAAACAGTTGGATGTTACAATAAGCTCAATAAATGCTAAAATTCGTACAAGTGCTATTGAAAATGAAGTTTTATTAAATAAGAAAACCGAAGAATTACTTAAGATGCAAGAAAATTTGGAAAAAATGAAAAATACTTATGAACAATTAAGTGCCTCAAAGGTTTATATAATTTATTTTTAAGAAATTTTAAAAGATTCATTATTCCGCCTTCTCTATAATTTTTATTTTATTAAAATATCTTTTAGCATTCTTTAGAAGACGATTTAAACGAGACAAAACAAAAAAATGCGAATTTAGAAAAAACAATCCATAATTTGGAAAAAGAAGTATTACTATTTAAATATACTGACGCATGTGATCAGAGAAAACTCAAAGGTAAGTAAATAATGGTCATGTTCGAAGGCACTTATGCGCTAAGTCCAGCGCAGACGCAGAATATGTGCGTTTTGAATGATCATTATTTTCTAAAATTAGGTTGGTAAAAGTGTCAAATTCAGTAGTCTGTATGGTATGCAATTATGTTAGGCGAGCGACTTACCCCTAATTTTTAACAAAAAGTGATCACGAATGTTCTAGTGGCTGATTTTTTTAAATTCGATTCAAAATTTAAACAGGAATAAAAAATCCCAGTACTACTTTTTTTTTATTAAATGTGTGCGTTACTGTAAAAAGTAGAATTAATGAAAACAATAGATAAGTTATATGCATGAAGTATTAGTAACACTCTGTAAATACCATTGATATAGAAAAATATTATTTAACATATTTCTTTAGAAAGAGGGAAAAACTATTGACAATATGATGTTTTCGAATTGTTATTATCCAGTTAAATTATTTATATTAACCAATTTTTAACACTGATGCCGGTGTTTAATTAAAAAATAATATTTGAATTTTAAATTCTACATCGTTTTAAAAAAAAGCCACTAGAACGTCACTTTTTCAATTTCTTTTTAAGGTTAAGTCGCTCGCCTATGTATCTATTGTATCCATTTAACGAACCACTGAGACACTGTCTTTAATTATTTTACTGAGTTTACCCATACAAACGAAGCTTTCTTATTTTAAATTTATTCAGTTTTAATACAAATTAAAATTAAACTTACCTGTTTTTTAAAAAATGAATCTCTTTAGTATGTGGGAATCCTGTTGAAGACATGAAAGAGCAACTGAAGGCAAATGAAATCCATATTGAAAAATTGTTAAATCAGAATAAAACTTTAAAAGCTACAATTGAAAAACTGACTCGTTTTCAAAAAAATACCTGAAAAGGATAAGTGGAATATAGGGGAAAGGTGGGAAGTAAAATTAAAACACAATTACCATCCAGCACCGGGCTTTATTTATGTACAAAACAGTTTTCTTTTATTACAATATCTGTACACGTAACAATAAAAATCGGATGGGAAAAATTGATTTTTTAAATTTTTTCAAAATAAATTTTGATTTATCATCATTGATTAATCTCCAAAAAAACAATTTTCGAAAAAATCAATGAACAATAAATATTTTACGGTCCAAAAAACGAGTGTGTAGAGTACATTAAATTTTATTAAAATATTCAAAAAAAAAAATTTGACAAGACTTATAAATTGGAAAATTACTAAAAATCACATGAGCACACATTTATTTGATGATTTGACACATGGAGTTGAAGGGTGAAGGGTGGGAGGTGGTTTAGTGATAGATAATGACGCGCCCGTCTCTACTTATATCCAAAAATGATAAAGTAGCAGACAGTATACGAGATTATGTAAAATATTTTGTTGATTCTAATCTAAACGTAAATTAGAAATAATATTTTTTTTTCAACAATCAGAATGGATTGAAAGGGCTACTTCCCTCTCTTTTCAACACACAATAGTTATTTTACGTTTTAAGTCTTGGCAACATTTTTTTTCTTATTATCCAAAAATAGATACATAACACAATTATATAATAAATATATATAATATAATCTCATATTTTTTTAAAATATATATTTAATAATAATAAATAATCTCTATTTTAAAATTATTTACATATTTATAAACGGATTATAACCACTTAATATATTTGAGCTTCCATCAATTATTTTCAAAACTTAAAAATTAAATTTTAAAAAATTTTTTTGGCTTTTTTAGTGAGGATTTTTATTAATTTTGCAACATGATACAGCAGGGTTCATTAATTATTTGTTACTCATATATTAAAAAAGGAAGACTGTTATTTGTTTTTTTTGGGCTAGGTGATCTCCATTTTGTTTTAAATAATACTTAAATAACTGTTCACACTGAATAAGTAATAAAGAGGTACTATGATCTGTTTATGACTAATTCAGTGTGAACAAGTTATAAGAAACAAAAAAATATTTTGAAGCAAGAGTAGATTGTTGAAATTAGTCCAAGAGTAATATTTACAAAGTTAGAAGGATGAAAGAAGGAGAGCTGTATCTGAGAGTGAACATTTGCTGCCTGGGAAGTTGTTAGCTGGCAATATTTTTACTTTTTTACCATTTAGTATTAACGGTTGCAGGAACTGAAACAGAATTATTGTTTAAGTTAATAACAAGCGTACATTAATCAAATTGACATTTGGTGGAGAATGGCTCGGTTAGAACATAGATGCTGGCTGGAACTTGTTCCTAAAGTAAAAATTTTCGTGGTTTATCCTTTCAAAAAAAAATTTATCCTTAAGAACTACGTAACTGAAGAATGACAATAAATGAATTTTTTATAAACTAACACAATTTAATTTGATGAGGATATGTCATTTTTTTAAATTAAATAAAAAAGAAGAGAAAATTTGAAAGATGGCGTGTTGAGACAGAGGACGCATAAGTGCGTTGGTGTTTTTTTTTGGTGGTTCTATAGTGTTGTAGTAGAAGGTCTGACTGACACATTTCCTTCAAAATCTCCAACTATTTTGGTTTGTGTATAATAAAACCTGATCGATGTATTTACTGCATCGTTATTGGGGGTGCCACTGTGAAAATTCAAACAGAAGCATTATAAAAAATCAAGAAAACAAACAAATTTCATTCGTAATATAGAATGTACTAAGTCAAGTGTGGAATGTGTAATAATATATCAACTTAAATTAGTTTAGTTTAGAGTTCTAGAGACATTTTGGGACAGTATAATTCCGTTCATAACAAAACTGATTCCATGATAGACATTCCATGGGTGGTTTAAAAACCTTTTTTTTTGAATTTTTGTTACCAAGTTGGCAGTACTTTTAGAAAATCTATTCTTTGACATTTAGGTTATTTAACTATTTGACAACCAATATTATAAATCATAAAATGAATCTCTAGAATTCTAAAGTGTCTTTCTACAATAAAATAAGCCGTTAAAAAATCAGACTTCATGCATTAAAATAAGAGAAAGTTAAATAGACAAAAATAAAAAAAAAATCACAGGAAATTTTATAGGTATTTTACGATGCCCGTATCTACACAGTGAATTATTTAAGTTATAGAAAAATAAATAAAAATAGTTAAATCACTGAAGTTTTTTGATTAAATTGAATCTAAATATAAAAATATCACTCAATCTTTGAAGGAATGTTTTTCGAATTATTCGCAATGTCATCTTCAGTCTTATTAAGTCCCGGTCCGATCAAAACATGAAAAAAATTGACCAAAAACACGTAATTTTTATCGACTAAACCAAGTGTTTACATTTGGTTGAACCAGTGCTTTTTATAGAGACATCACCAAATAGTATTCATTTTGGCGATTACTTAAAACTTCAGTAACTTTTTTAAAATACAAAAACCAAAAAAAAAAAAAAAACATACTTACATTTTCCCAGAAGATTATCCATTTGATCGTGAATTTAAGTGTAAGCTTACAGTGCACACACCAATCTTAGGAAAACTCTGATTAGAAAATAATGTCAAATAAAAAAAAGAAAAACTTGTTAAATCACACCACTCTATTAACAAAACTATAATTTTCTTTATAAAACATGTTCACTTATGAATACATAATTTATTTTATAAATAATTAACGTTATTGTTTGTGCTAGACAAGTTAACAATTAAATATTATTTTCAAAAATTCCAAAAACGATATGTCCATAATTTTTAATTTTATTCAATATTTCTTTAAGACATATGGAAGAGGTTATTATTAATTTTAACAAACTTTTTCGTTAACTGTCAAAAAAATGCCTTAAACCTTATTCACATCGGGCAAGTAATAAGCAACAAACAAGTCACCTTGCACTTGGCAACTATGACAGACATGACAAAATTGTAAGTTTTTCGTGGTTATGACTACGAAACACTAAAAACAAAATGAAGACACGATGTGAACAAGGCTTTAGTACGTTATAAAACTGTATGGAGGTTTGTTCGTTTATGGATGGAATTTTGAATATCATATAGTTTTCTTACGTTCATAGATAACAAACCTCTATAACCATTTTAACACTGAAAATATTTTTTTTTTTTCGTTGAAAATGAAAAGACATTTTGTAAAAATAACAATATTTACGATGTTTTCAAAATATTTACAGTTTTCAACAGAATTAAGTAAAATATTATTTATAAATATAAATACATTTTGTATTTAGAAAGAAATTGTATTTATTAAATAATCGGTAATTGTCTTAATCGTTTTATTAGTTTCAGATTAACCGTTTCGATACGGTTGAGATAGAGTATTTTGAAAAATGTTTGTTTTCTTGTAATTCTAATGTTGGGAAAATGTAGATTATCTAACGTTCTCTATGGTAATTCTTTTCTCGTTAATTTAGCTTTTTGACAGAACTGCCTTAAAAACAATACGCAGACCACCCTTAATGTATAGTTTTTTTATAGTGGTAGATGTAATTACATGTAGAGAACATTCTTTATGACAACTATCTCAAACAGTAACCAAACGGTGAAAGGTTAAATAAATGATTGTAGTTTATTCAAAAACATTTTAAGAATCACAAAATGGAATTCTCTTAATCAAGATAAGCTCGATATTATTTATTTCACTATAAAATTACTTAAAAATCACTTAAACTCTAAATATATAAATAGATAATGAATTCAGAGATATTGTCATATTTTAGTACGTTCAAAAGCTACTGAACGATTGTCTTAAGTTGAGTAGGTTCTAATAAATTTTTCATGTTCAATTGAATAAACTGCAATTAATTTTAGTGTTAATTTGTTTTGTAAGCAATCTGAAACTATTAATATAGCTCTTTCCACGACTGATACTGATATGTGGTGACTACGCCATCTTGTATTTGGTTTTAACAACTGATAATTAACATAACCTACTTTGGGTAGTTTCATTTGTTTCCGATAGCGTAGCTGCGATGGTCACTTATCATTCAAGTCGTGAAATTGTGGGTATATACACGCCGGAAAAGGGTGTCACTTTATCATGTCATAAAATAAGGCCCCTTTTCCGTTTGTGTAGTATTGTACTGTTAATAAACAAACAGAATCACTCGTCACTCAAAAAACACACTACTTACTTAAATGTATTCGCAAATATTCCAAAATTGAGACACATAAGTACTAACTTTTGTTTTTTTTCAAAAAAAATTTTATTTTTCAATAAATTAAAAATACCAAATTATGACCCTCCTAAACGTATCACTAGCAACTGTCTATTACATTTGTTACAGTAAAATATGTTCCAAAAAATTTTGTGTATTGTCCTTTTTGACTATGGTTTTATTAATATATTTAACAATAATTTCATTTTATTAATACTATACAAGAAATGATTTAAATCTAAAAAATATTTGCTTGACTTCAATAAACATCTAAATTTTTATAAATTAATTAAATGTCAATTAAACTAACAATTTTATTTTAAATAAATTGCCTTTTTTGGACCAATAGTAGCTCTACTATACGTCCCCTCTAATTTATTTTTCACCACACCACTTTTCAGTCTTTTAATTTTTTCCCAAAGGAAATGCTTCGACCGAAAAAAAATTAAATAAAACAAGCACCACATGCTAAGTAATTAAAAAACAATGGAAAATATTGTTAAAACTACCAAAAAAAAAAATAATTACAACCTCAATTTTTTAGTTTTGATTTGATAATTTTATTTTACGTTGGTAGAAATACATGAATTATTTTTCGTTTTAGGGCTCTGAAGCACTACCTCAGATCCCTTATAATTTCATGCCAAATCGTTCCCTATTCAGAGTTGTCATTTTCGTATTTCCAAACCTCATCTTTTTACTTTTTTGTATGCTAATAATAGTTAAAATTAATACTGTGTATTAAATTCAAAAATAAAAATACTGATTACTTGGAAATTTTGATGAATTAGCAACAAAATTTGGAATGTCATTTGAACCGTCAGTTTGTTAAGAAGTTCTGCCAACTGTCAAGCGAAATATGTAATAGAGAATAGTCTGTGAATTTAACATACTCTTTTACCAAATCAAAACTCTTTTTACAAAAATAAATTATTAAATAGAAGCATTTTAAATTAGTATTACCAAATATCATACCACTTGCCTTCCTGTTGAATTCATATTGCCTGACTGTAGTCCTTAGAGGAAGCATCATGCACACCACAAGAGTTGTATTTTAAGAAACATCACTTAGGTTAAGTTTCGTTCGTAATTTAAGAAAAAAAATCAATTGGAATAATGTCTACATAAAAATTTGTACAATTGTCCATAAAGCAGAGACAAAACGATTACACTTAACCTAAGCGCAAGAGAGAAAAAAGTATATGTATAAAAGAATTACCACTACTATTAACTACTAATTACGGTCACAAATGATACAAATGTTATGTTAAGTGTTTGGGTGGTTGGAGAGAATTGGTTCGAAATGATGATATTAAGAATTAAAAATGAAAATTAGTGGTTGTGTTCAATAAACATTGAATTTTTATTAAGATGGTCTTCGTTAACGATGGATGTTTTTTCAATTTTCCCAAATACCGACTCTCGCAAACCAGTCGGACAAACACCTAAAGTATTAATAAAGAAGTACATTTAAATAATTACAAAATTAGAACGTATGTTGGGGGTGGTTAAGGGGGGCGGGTATGGGGGGCGAAAGAACTATGTAATTACTAATTTATTGCTAAACTATTTACACTAGGTATAATACACATAATTACTAATTCCAGAGTTAGTTTTAGGGGTTCGAGCTTCTCCACTTTAATAAACTGTCATATCAATCAGTTTATGGGCGAAATAATTAAGATTATAGACACTGCCCTTCTAAAAAATATATACAGTTTAAAAATAATATAAATTATAATAATTTAAAAACAGAAGTATAAACAAATAAAGCGCTTAACTTAAAAAATAAAGCAACATGCAATTACCAAAAGGTAAATTGGAAAAATTTATATCGTAACAGGTTTATCTATGTTGTATTTCAACATTTGAAGCAATAAGTGCTGCCATCTATCGGTAAAATCATACATCGTCCGACACATGAATCGCATCAAAGATCACGGCTGGTAACCTCCGCCAAATTTTTCCAACTTTTTATTTCAAATTAGCTGACTTGCAGCGCAAATTGTAAATATTTGTTGAATTATTAGTAAATGCATGCTTGAAATTAAACTACAAAACGTTAGCAACTTAAAAACAAAAAATAATTGTGAAACTGATCCAAAATAACAAAAAATAAAATACTACTAAATTTTGTGGTATTTTTGAGGTTCGAAAGGAAAAAAAATTGTACTTTACTTACAAAAAAAATTTTTTGCTCTTTTTATTTTTGGAAAAAAACAAATTTTGTATATAATTTAAATATTAAAAAATTGAAAAATATTTTTGAGGTTAAGTTTTAAATAAATTAGAAATTGTGCTAAAATCCTAGTAAAAAAGTTTGCTTTTCGATATCACATGATTTTTTTTTCTTATTTTTAATTTTTGACACAATTTTGATTTTTTAAAAATATAGTTAATATTATTCCTAGTTCTTTGAATAAAAACAATATCTAATAATTTTAATAAATTTAATACTTCTTTTTGCTTTTTTAAAATCTTTAGAATTATCGTTCATACTGCGTTGCCGAAATATAATTCTTGACATTTAAATGATAGTTATTTACATTTTTTTTTTTTTGGAAAAAATTATTTAGTTTCTAAATAAATAAATATATACAGAGCGAAAAATTTTAGAGTTGACATTTGTACTATTCCTAAAAATGTTAATCTAATCGAAAAGAAGTTGAGACTTATGATTTGCTTGGAATTAGTCAAACTTTTAAATTAAATTTCTCAAATCTGCGCTGATATTATCAAATGCTGAATTTGAACGATATCGAAATATACGTTATTTTAATAATACAAAGTCAACCAATGCGTCGAAATAACATTATGGAGTCAATAACAGAATCAAATTACGCGCGACATCTATACTTTAAAATATAAATTACGATGGAATTCTTAAAAAGGTTTCTCACTGAATCTAACTCCTAGTGAGACATGTGGTTTGAAAGTTGATAAATTAAAAAAAAATCATTGGAAATAATATAAATTTTCATTATAGCTCGAAAACCACAAGACCTCTAAAAATTTTAACGATACCAACCGGTTGCCCCTATCGATAGCTGCAACTCTCATTCGAATAATGTTTTGATTAAGTCAATAGTTTGGTCGTAATAAAAATGGCAACCCTTAAATTATTCACCCTGTCTGTATAATACGTACAAATCCCTGATAATTGAGAACTTGAGTTGATATTTATAAATATTTTTTTTTTTTTTTTAAATATCAATTTTGCGTTCATAAATAATTTTGAGAAAACGCGTTCTCTTTATAAAAAAAATAATTTAAATTATTTATAAATTATCAGGAACTGTATTAGGCTACGTACTGATAGCCTATAATTCATTTGATCTCCACTGGCATCCCTGGTGGGGAGTAGTTTTTTGTATTGCTTAATAAATTGATGTTATTTGACGAAAACGATAGTGAATGATGTGAAACAAAGCAATTGTTGAATGAATTGCTCGAAAAAAAATGCGATTCAGTTGATTTGTACACAAAACACATTTCTTACTTAAGTCTCTCTCTTCAGTAAGTAAAGAAATGTGGTATAGGAAGCAACTGTGAATAAAAATGGATTTGGCAGGATGTGTAATCACACGCATGATCATTAGAGAAAAAAAATCAAAAACAAACACGCGCACAAACGTAAAGAGGGGAACAAACTGGGTTAATGCACAATCTGTTTTGCGCAAACGCACACTCGAGCATGTTTTTTTTTTCTTAAAAAAAATCGTGTAGGCAGTATTTTTGTTTGTTATAAACAAAATTTGTTTATATGGGTGAAACATATAGAAAACCAAAATAAACTGCCCACATCAAAACTATCCAGTGTATTGTATAAAGGGGATTCTCACCATCAGTGATTCGTCTTGCAACGAATTTGAGTACTTCATCTAACAGCACGACAGGTATTGAGAATTTCATTACAGTCATCCATTCTTCGGCGTTTAATGGTGTGACTTGGAATACTTGCTGTAAATTGAAAATTTATTTAGATGTTGTTTCAGTGATTGATTTGTGAATGATTAGTAATTATAAATAATAAACAAATACTTTACTTTGCAAAATACCACTTCTATTTTTAAAACTGTGACAATATTGTTTCAAAAATAAAAGTGGTATTTTGCAAAGTAAAGTATTTGCTTATTATTTACAAATATGGAATACCATAAAGTAACGCTCAAATCGATTAATATGATTAGTAATTACTTATCACTAGTACTGTTTGTCTGTATGATGTATAATCATTAAATTTTTATCGTTATCCATTAGAATCATTAATATTTGAATATAAAAAGCATTTAATTTGCAAATTAATGCTATCAATTCATAATATATTATTAAAGTACGTATAAATTTCAGTATTTTAATAGGGTACTTGACTGAAGTTACAAAAATATTCTAAAAGCATTGTTTTTCCATATCAGTTAAGTGATTTTTTTGTTTTCGACAGATTCTGTAAAATATCATCAAAAAAATAACCCTACAATTTTAAATGAAAAAAAAGCGGGAAAAACACCTTACTACAGTGACGTCACAGTTTGAAGCAACTAAACGTCAATGTCAATATTTATAACCTCAAAACTTTGATTATATTCATAAAATGTATTATATTCATAAAAAGTAAAAGCAAGTATTTATTTGAATTCCGGTCGATTATTATTATTATATATATAAGCTAATAAAAATAT
This sequence comes from Brachynemurus nebulosus, assembly GCA_035578155.1. NCBI lineage: Eukaryota > Metazoa > Arthropoda > Insecta > Neuroptera > Myrmeleontidae > Brachynemurus > Brachynemurus nebulosus. The sequence goes on along the minus strand of JAPWDM010000019.1, from coordinate 1,103,193 downwards.
TCAAAAGAAAACATAATTTCACCTCACCGATGAAAATTATCAAAATCGACATATCACGCTACAAAATATTACGTCATTTTCAAGAAATGGCGCGTTTTCACTAATTTGAATATTTGTTGAAAAATGGCGATTTTCAAAATAAAATTTCTAAATAGTTATCAAATTTTTTTATGTTTCATCATTAAAATTGGGCATATGTAATGATAATGCATAGAATTATTTGACATTTGACACAAATTTTAAATACTGTCAAGTACCGTATTAACAAATTGTATTATAAAATATTATTTGTTACTTTTATAAAAAAAAGACAGATGACGATATAAGCAACGACAGCGTCAGGGTTCTTCGTCTCACAGACAAATAGTATTTTACAATTCAAATATTGTTACTAATTAAAAACTAATCGTGATCATATTCGTTTGCTACTTTTAATACAATACTTACAGATAAAACTTCAACGTAGAGGATGACGAAGTGAAGTGAGAATGAAAGAGCCATTGCAGCAATCAACCACATGTTGCACCATGGAGGCATAGTGAGAAGTGACTGATTCTCTGATAAACTGTTAGAAAAATAATAAATATTATTTTAATGAAATTTTCATTGGGAAATAAAATCAAATTTAATACAGGTTCAGTTATTTACTAAGTAAGTTCAACATAGAATATGAGCAGTTCTGTCCAGCATGCAGAACTAGCTCTTGTTCGTGGTGAGGGATCCCGTGGGATACAAAGTAACTTAGACAATTTCTATTTGAACATACCTGTTCATGGCGTTCAACATCTCAATTGTTACTAATACAGACAAAGCCATGGTCATTGGATGAGGATCTGTGAAAATTTTGCAATCGACTCCTTTGAATTCTTCTCCACCTCCAAGGCAAGCTAAATGGTGAGTCTAAACAAACAAACAAAATTTAGAAACTCTTCATGAATTGATTTAACGTAAAGGCCCCTATACCTACTTTTAGGGTAAACTATTTTTAGGTGTGTAATTACTGGTTTATAAAAATTGACAAATAAATTAAACACCCATTTTTTTTTCTTAATAAGCATGAAAGAAAGTTTTTTTAATCCAATATGTTTTTAAAAAAATACAACCCAAAATTTTTTATTTATTAATGTTTTTCTTTTACGAAATGTCGACATCTATATCCAAACAAAGAAATATTAATGACACTAGGAGTTGGGAACCGATATACAAACAGACGTGTAATATGAGTAATATGACACATAGAGTGACATCTAGACGTTAAAGTAGGAAACATAGAATGGTTTAAGTATCAGACGTAAATAAAGGATCAAAATACTGTATTCAACAAAAATGGACCATTTTCTCAAATATGTAGCAATCTGTCACCAGGGCGGCGACACAGGCATTTGGGATTACATGTCTATAATCGAGATATTAATTTAACCAACCAAAAATCACCTTCTGTTAATTCCATTTTAGCAACGAAATTTTCCAATTAGGTTACCTAGGAATATTGTTTATTTTTTAGAAATTAATATTCCAACTATAGAGATAGTTCCGATTAACCTGTGGCGCCGCCCTGGTGTTAAACAATTTTTTTATGCCGTTACATAGCAATTTTTAAATTAAAATTTCAATCATAGAGATGTAGTCCCAACTTACCTGTGTCGCCGCCTTGGTGTCAGACAGTTACATATTTTGAGAAAATGGCTCATTAAGTATCTATTTCTTTAATTAAGTAAGGAAACATTAAATGCGAAGTGAATTTAGATTGAAAAATAATCATTTTATTAATAATAATTTTTGTTATCAGAGGTTTCTTTCAGAAATAACTTCATTAATATAAAATGTCAAAACTGTTCGGACATATGATCGCGTTCCGGTGTAGGGGCTTTTACGATAAATCAAGTCACTAAAAACACTTACAAGTTGATAATAGTTCAAATGTGGTCCATCTGGACTGTACATGAACCACCAGACGGCACCACCAACAGTGGCAGCACCGACGTATCCACCAACGGCCATATAACGGAAGAACAACCAGCCAGAGATTAAACCTTCATCAGCTTTACGTGGTGGTTTCTCCATGATATCTAAATCAGGTGGGTTGAAACCGAGGGCAGTGGCTGGCAAACCGTCAGTTACCAAGTTGACCCACAACAATTGAACGGGGATCAAAGCTTCGGGAAGACCAAGGGCGGCAGTCAAGAAAATGGAGACGACTTCACCGATGTTCGATGAGATAAGGTAACGGATGAATTGTTTCATGTTGTTGTAAATGGCACGACCTTCTTCAACGGCGGCGACAATAGTGGAGAAGTTGTCATCGGCCAACACCATCTCAGCGGCTGATTTGGCTACCGCGGTACCAGAACCCATGGCAATACCAATTTCAGCTTTTTTCAAAGCTGGAGCGTCATTGACACCATCACCAGTCTATTCAAGCAAAAAAAAAAAATATATATTTTTATTTGGCAACAAAAAATTAAAACAGGGTGGCCACTTTCCCTCAAGATTAACTTTCCTCGATTTTCAACAGTTGCTTTCTTTCACGTCATGCATTTACTGTATCGTTTTTTGTCAGACAACATCAAGTTTTTAAGAAAAAAATTTGCTCCCCGCCAGGGATGCCAATACGGTACTTGACTCCCATTAAATGCTGAATAATTTTATGTATTATCCTTAAATATACTCAATTTTAGCAGTGACAGATAAAAATATTCCTTAATTATTTAAAAATTCTATTTTGAAAATTATAAATTTTTAACCTTCATTTAAATGACTAAAAACGCGGTGATATTTGAAAATGACGTCATTTTTTATAGCAATTATTACCGTAGTTACGTTTTGTCTATGACAAATTGCATTTTCATTCTGACATTTTTACAATTCTAATTGACCAAGAGAAGTTGTTTTTCTTTGTAATTTATTTTGAACTTTTTGGTTTGCAATTAATTTTACACTAAACTCAGATTGATGGAAGGAATACACCGTCACTTAATACGTAAAATATCCTTATCAACTTGTTTTAAATATTATGTTAACAATACTTTTATTTTTTGCTACAATTTTAAAGTTACGTCAAACTGTTTTCTTAAAGTGCATTTAATACTTGTAGGGCTTCATGATAATCTTACGGTGATGATACTATTGGTTACATCCAATTGAAACGGTAGGGGGATCATCTGTACTGTTAAGTGTAAAATTTTGCTTGAAGATAAAATAAAAATCCAGGACATATTCTGTTACATCAGCTTTAAATGAAGAAGATAACAAAGTAGAAAGTTGTAAATACCACTAAAACTGAGCATGATGACTGCTGAATATTGTGTACAAATTTAAAACCGTGCTGACATGAATGAAAGCGACATCTGTTTGAGTTAAATCGTGACGTCATTGCATACGTCACTACGCCAAGTCGTTTTTCGCGCCAATTTGTTCATTTAAAATTGAACAGTGGTTTTTTCAAGATTTTTAAAAATTTAACAAAAATTAACTAAATACGTAAGAACAAAGCATTTAGAATCATTTTTCAATTGCAGTCAAGTACCCGATTGTTGAATTTTTTCATAAAGTGGTCCACCCTGTAAAATAAAATAATTGCAAATACTTACCATGGCAGAGATTTCATTCATGCTTTGCAAATATTCAACAATCTTGGATTTGTGGGCGGGTTCTACACGGGAGAAGAGACGAGCACGTGCACAGGCAGCCTTTTGTTCAGAAATGGGTAAATCGTCGAATTCACGGCCAGAGTATGATTTACCAGTTGTGTCCTCATCTTCACCGAATACACCAATACGACGACAGATGGCTTCAGCGGTGGCTTTGTTGTCACCAGTGATGACAATTACACGAATACCAGCAGCTCGGCAACGAACAATGGCGTCCATGACTTCTTTACGTGGCGGATCTAACATACCGACAACACCGACAAATGTAAGGTTCACTTCATACGTGTAGAATTTAGTGGAATCGCCAAGGTCCATTTCTTCCGGTTTCATTGGATTATCACAGGTGGCCAAAGCCAAGCAACGGAGCGTATCGCGTCCAGTACCGTATTGTCTTGTCAATTCCAAAATGCGAGATTTCAATGTGTTGGTGAGTGGTACTTTCTGGGCGCCGACACGAGCGTGCGTGCAACGTTCCAATACACCTTCTGGAGCACCCTTGACGAACAATTTTGGACCAGTTCCCAAACGGCTGGGTTTGAGTGGTACACAGTACGATGACATGGATTTACGATCACGAGAGAACTCCAATGTGAATTCTTTCTTCCATTTCGTTTCAATGTCCTGTCTGACGGCAATGGCGGCGGCACGTCGGTCCAATCCGGATTTGTTCACGTTGAACGGATTCATTTTCTCAGCCAATACGATTAAAGCGGTTTCGGTAGCTTCACCAACTTTTTCGAACGCCTGTTTGAATTCGTTGAAGTCAATAGCGGAGTCGTTACACATGATGCAAATTGTCGCAATTTCTTGAAGTGCTTCATATTCGGATGCCTTGATCTTTTGGCCCTTGTGGAAGACGTCACCAATTGGTTCGTAGGTTGAGCCGGTAATTTCGAATTCAGTGAAGCTGCTGTCGTTTCCTTCAATCTTCTCGAAGATGAACATACGTGCTACTGACATCTGGTTGGTGGTGAGTGTGCCAGTTTTATCAGAGCAAATGACAGACGTGCAACCAAGGGTCTCTACGGATGGGAGCGATCGGACAATGGCGTTCTTCTTGGCCATACGACGTGTACCTAAGGCAAGACAAGTGGTAATGACAGCTGGTAAACCTTCTGGGATAGCGGCGACGGCCAACGCGACAGCAATTTTGAAGTAGTAAACGGCGCCCTTGATCCATGAACCACCATGAGCGGGGTCATTGAAGTGACCAATGTTAATAGCCCACACGGCAACACAGATAACAGAGATGACCTTTGATAATTGTTCACCGAATTCGTCCAATTTTTGTTGAAGAGGTGTCTTGATTTCTTCCGTTTCTGTCATTTCAGTACGAATCTTACCAATGGCGGTGTTCAAGCCGGTTCCAATAACAATACCGCGAGCCTTACCGGCGGCCACATTGGTACCGGAGAAGAGAATGTTCTTTTTGTCCTGGTTGACGGCACGTGGGTCGGGAATTGGGTCGGTGTGTTTGATGACGGATACGGATTCACCGGTCAAGATTGACTGATCGATACGCAATGTGGTTGAGTAAATTTTGATGAGTCGAATATCAGCGGGGATTTTGTCACCGACTGATACTTCAACAATGTCACCGGGTACAATTTCTTTCGCCCGGACTTTCTGTACGCCAGCCTTGTCCGCTCGCACGACTTTACCCATTTCCGGTTCATATTCCTTTAACGCTTCAATAGCTGATTCGGCATTTCTTTCCTAAAATTAGTAAAATTTTAATTAACTCCCAAAAGAATAACTCAGAAAGATTGGTTACGGTTTTTATTTGTGGTTATTCTTACCTGCCATACACCGACAATAGCGTTTGCAATAAGGATAAGTAAAATAACGAATGGTTCAACGAAGGCGGTGAATGAATCTTCATGTTCCTCAAATAAAGCGAGGACCTGTACCAAAAAAATATACGTTACTTCCAGTGTTGGGCAAGATACCAAATTTTATTATCTAGATAACAGATAATAAATAACATAATTTAAAATATCTAGATAAAGATAACAGATAATTTAACCATTATCTAGATACAATCTTAGATAACAGATAATATTTACAGAAATAATGCATTAGGTCAGTGTTCCTCAACCGCCGGTCCGTGGACCGGTGCCGGGCTGCGAAAGTACCTCACCGGTCCCCAGAAAGATGTGTAAATTACAATAAATTATAAAAATGTTAAAGAAACGTTTTTGGCGATGAAAATCGCATGTTTTGGAATTTAGTTATTTTATTTACGATCCATGATAGCACACGTCTAGCACAATAGAGTACAACATTTTTTGTTTAAAAAAGTGCTTAAAAAGTGTCGATAATTATCTGAATTACATGATCGATTAAGTGGTCGGAAAACGACATTTCATATTACACGATAAACTGTAATTCCAACTAATGGCCGAAATAATTTCTAGCTACAAGAATTCCATTTAAAATACGAAAATTGCTTCTAAACATTTCGCTAATGCTTAAAAAAATGTCGATACTTCTTTGAATTACATGGTAGACCAAGTGTTCGGAATACGACATTTCATATTACACGACTAAATGTTATTCCAACTAATGACGGCAATAATTCCAGACAACAAGAATTCTGTTATAATTGCTTTTAAATATTTTTGTAATTCTTAAGAAAGTGTCAAAATTTATCTGAATTAAATAATTCACTGTTGAGAGATTTACTTAGTGAAACTCCATTTTAAATATTGAAAAATATTTAAAGTTCGATTACTTTGTCTATTTCACGAATTAAAATAATTTAATAAGAGTTGCCTGACTGGCCTTCTTTCATAATTCACTGTTGAGAGATTTACTTTGTTCTTGATGAATTTTAAGGGCGGTATATTCAAATTGGCTGTTAATCCAACGGTTTTAGAAGACTGAAGTTAACTTCGTTTTTCAAGGGTAATATTGGTCAAAATTCTCGTATTAGATTTATTTTGTGAAACTCCATTTTAAGTATTGATATATAATAAAATTCGTGAAATAGACAAAGTAATCGAACTTTAAATATTTTTCAATATTTAAAATGGAGTTTCACAAAGTAAATCTCTCAACAGTGAATTATTTAAAGAAGGCCAGTCAGGCAACTCTTATCTGAATTATATGGTCGGCCAAATGAATACATATAGGGAAGGAAAACGGTGAATTTAGTTTCAATTTTCTATTTTTCAGAAAAAATAAAGATGTATTTTTATTTTTATTATCTTATCTTTTTCTTCGCTTAACCCTAGAATCATACGTTGGTCTACGAGTCAAGTTAATCATACATCGGCGTCGTTTCGACGAATGGACTTTTTACGGGGAGTTTTAGAGTTTATTTGCAAAAAACATTTTTTTTACATAACAATACTACAAAAACGAACAAAATATTTAAAAAAATTGGATTTGGAAAAATTTCTTAATGTAAATATTTATTAATTTTTTTAATCTTTTTATCAAAGCATATTTTCATTATAAAAATTAAAAAATATATAAATACATCAATTGTAATAATTAATTTATGAACTATTATGAGTCAGTGGACATGTGTGACTTTACAGAATGTGAAATTTCTCAGTCATAAATATTCCTATAGATATGTAGTTATTTCCCCATTAGGCACATTTGTAAATTTTCTAAAATTTGTTAGTAATTTTTCGAATAAGATCTCAAAAAATAATAAAAATTAAAATATTTTCCACAAAATAAATTGTTAATCTTTTATTAAGTCATTCGAAACGCATTCTTTAGTTTTCGATTCAATATATTCAAACTTCAGTATTATGTCGTCTCTATAAGTCAAACAGCTGTAATCATCTTTCACATTATCATAATCATTGAATAAATTAATTATAACATTCATATCTTTAATAAATTTTAGAAAAATTAGGAAAACTTTTATATGTGGAGTACAAAATCTTTAAAAAAAAATATAGGTTAATCATACATTGTCGTCCTTTTGACGCACACTATTTCAGTATAAAAAAAACGACAATAGCTATAAACAAAATTTATATGTCTTATGTGTTATAATAACAAATAAATTAGATAACAGAAGTTTCACAGCGAGCAGGTACCGACAAGTCACAGTATTGGAGCAGGTAGAGAAGTTCGTTCGTCGTTTTGACGAGTACGTATGATTCTAGGGTTAATAAAAAGATAAGATAAAAGATAACTTTTTTTGAAAATATCTAGATAAAAGATAATAGATAACGGAAACGTTATCTAGATAAAATTTCAGATAACGTTATCTAGATAAGCACAACACTGGTTACTTCTTACCGGTTTTATCGAGCAGTTTTAAAAATATACTTACAAATGAAATAATAGCGGCTAATAATAAAATCTTGACTAGCAAATCATCAAATTGTTCTAAAACAAGTTGCCATATGGACTTTCCTGTAACAGAAACAAATCATTATCAGTAACAATGGAAATGTTAATCAAACTACTTTCACTAATAACAAAAACCACAATTTTATCCCATTTTCATGGGTAAATGAAACATCTACAAATTTTCTTTGTCATATAATTTTGGATCAAATACGATGTGGGTCTAGTAGATTTTTGGTGATTATTATGAAGGAGAAATATAAAGATGACTTGAAGTCTTTCTTAAAGAAGAAATGTTAAGATGACAGACAATATGGTATTTGATAATGTGCTTTTTATAACAATAAAAACACAAATAATACGGTACTTGACTGTATTTAAAATTTGTGTCAAATGTTAAATAATTCTATGCATTATCATTAAGTATGTCCAATTTTAATGATGAAACATAAAAAGATTTGATAACTGTTTAAAAATTTTATTTTGGAAATCGCCATTTTTCAACAAATTTTCAAATTAGTGAAAACGCGCCATTTCTTGAAAATGACGTAACATTTTGTAGCTAGATATGTCGATTTTGATAATTTTCATCGGTGAGGTGAAATTGTGTTTTCTTTTGAATATTTCTATTAGCTTATATACATATATTAATAATAATCGACCAAAATTCAAATAAATACTTGCTTTTACTTTGACATTTTATGAATATAATCAAAGTTTTGAGGTTATAAATATTGACATTGACGTTTAATTGCTTCAAAATGTGACGTCATTATAGTGAGGTGTTTTTCCCGCCTTTTTCTCATTTAAAATTGTAGGGTTATTTTTTTGGATGATTTTTTACAAAATCTGTCGAAAATAAAAAACTTACTTAACTGATATGGAAAAACAATGCTTTTAGAATATTTTTGTAACTTCAGTCAAGTAGCCTATTGAAATCGCTATATGCGCAAATATGCAGAAAAGCAATAAAACTTTTCCAAACCGGTTGGAAATAATGTTTCGGTCAATTATATACCACATATCCAAAATTCAGCTTCCTAAAATGATTTGGAGGAAGTAGAGGGGGAAAAACGATTTTCGCTGGATCTAACACGTCCCCAGCCCCCCAGAATTAACGTAGAGGGTTGAAATTTGGTATGTTAATAGAGTTCATACCTAGGTTGTGCTTTTTGAAGGTTTTTATATGTTACTCCCACCCCCCTATTTTAAGCTACAATTTCATGCTTTTTCGACGTTTTCGAAGTTTGTACCACTCGCACAGGTCACCCAAATAAACCTAGAGGGCTGAACTTTTAACCCTTACCCCCACCATTTTTATACCAAAAAGAACATGATTTTTCTTGTTTTTTAACAGTTTCGTTCGAGTCAAAATCTCCTCAAATAAACCTAGAGGGCTGAAATTTTGTGTACAGGTTAAGTTAATAGCCAGCCACTGCTTTTTGGAGGTTTCAACTTTTAACTCTTACCCCCACGATTTTTACGCTAATATTTCCTTGATTTTTTTTGCTTTTTTTCTAACACGTCTAGAGACTCTCTAAGGAAACCCAGAGGGCTGAAATTTTGTACATATATTGAGTTAGTATCCAGCTAGTGCCTTTTAGGGATTCCACATTACTTTTCTCCCCACTTCTCCCATTTTTACATCGAAATTTAGTAGTATTGTTAAATGTATTTTAAATGCTTTATCTTTATTCTAATACAAGCAGGCGTATAGTAATTTTAAAAATTAAAAAAAAATACCCCTGTCGCAGCATCTGCATAACATAGCGAATTTCCAAATCTTGGGCACTGGCGGATCTCATCTAAGACCTGTACCTATTTAAAATAGTTTAGCTTTCTAAGAGTAAAAGAATTTTTAAAATCGGTTGGGTAATTAGTTTTGATATTTTTGGGGACCCAAGAACCCGAACGAATTTTGTGCAGCATAGTTGTATCCATCTAAAATAATTTAGTTCTCTAGCAGTGAGAAATTTTTTAGCATCGGTTCGATAGCTTATTACTGGCGTTTTCGGATCTGCAAGATCCCGGTGGACCTCATTAAAAAATCAGCTCGACCGTATATTCTAGGCGGACTTTATGTAATATATATATATATATATATATATATATATATATATATATATATATATATATATATATATATATATATATATATATATTCAAAACCCGTTGTGTAGCATTCTACGCCGCATTTGCATCCGCAGGACAGTTGTGGATCTCAGATAACACAACCTGTACCTATCTAAAATAGTTTACCTCGGTAATAGTAAAAAGGTTTCAAAATCGGTCAGTTATTTTATTTTTGACACTTTTAGGTCCTACTGACACTTCAGACCTTACATAACGTAATCTATATGTATCTAAAATAGCTTAGCTCCCCAACAGTGAAAAAATTTTCAAAATCGGTCGGCTAGTTTATTTTTGACGCTTTTGGATCCGATGGACCCTGGCAGACTTTACATAACGTAATCTATATTTATCTAAAATAGTTTAGCTCTGTAACAGTGAAAAAATTTTCAAAATCGGTCGGTTAGTTTATTTTTACCACTTTTGGGTCCCATGGACCCTGGCGGACCCTAAATAACGTAATGTATGTCTATCTAAAATAGTTAGTTCCCCAACAGTGAAAAAATTTTCAAAATCGGTCGGTTAGTTTATTTTTGACACTTTTGGATCCCATGGACCCTGGCAGACCTTACATAACGTAATCTATATTTATCTAAAATAGTTTGGCTCTGTAACAGTGAAAAAATTTTCAAAATCGGTCGGTTAGTTTATTTTTGACACTTTTGGATCCCATGGACCCTGACAGACCTTACATAACGTAATCTATATTTATCTAAAATAGTTTAGCTCTGTAACAGTGAAAAAATTTTCAAAATCGGTCAGTTAGTTTATTTTTGACACTTTTGGGTTCTATGGACCTTGGTGGACCTTACATAACGTAATTTATATTTATCTAAAATAGTTTAGCTCTGTAACAGTGAAAAAATTTTCAAAATCGGTCAGTTAGTTTATTTTTGACACTTCTGGATCCTATGGACCCCGGCAGACCTTACATAACGGAATCTATATTTATCTAAAACAGTTTAGCTCTGTAACAGTGAAAAAATTTTCAAAATCGATCAGGCAGTTTATTTTTGACACTTTTGGGTCCTATGGACCCAGGCGGACCTTACATAACGTAATCGATATTTATCTAAAATAGTTTAGCTCTGTAACAGTGAAAAAATTTTCAAAATCGGTCAGTTAGTTTATTTTTGACACTTTTGGGTCCTGTGGACCCTGGCGGACCTTACATAATGTATTCTAAATCTATCTAAAATAGTTTAGCTCTGTAACAGTGAAGAAATTTTTAAAATTGGTCGTTTAGTTTATTTTTTACAATTATGGGATCAGTAAATCCTGGCGAAACTCATACAAGTCTAGTACTCTAACAGTAAGAAAAGGGTTCTAAGGATCTCATATAACTTATGGCAGTCCGTAAGCTTCTTGCGAACATCATTTAATTAATTAATTCAAATACTTTAACTTACTAACAGTGAAAAAATTTTTAAAATCGATTGGTTAATTAATTTCTGGCCTTTTTAGGTCCCGAAAACCTTGACCTCACATAAAATACCTTAAATCCATTTGAAATGGTTTAATTTTTTAACATTATTAATTATTAGTGGAAAAATTTTCAAAATCGATTCAAAATATTTTTCCGTACATATATATGTACATTGTACATATTTTGTTTTGTTTCATATTGAATAATATTTATATCATAACATAATCTTCAATTTCTTGTTTACTTAAAAATTCAATAAAAAAAAAAAAAATTCTTCATTACATTATCTTAGAAAATCTGTTTAATTTACATTTTTTAACATGAGATAGAACTATGCTAATTATAATGCAATAAATGAGAAACAAAACTCTATACATGTATGTGTGTTATAGCACATATATGTAAATAGTCTTCACTTGTTCTCACAAAATTCTTTAATAAAAAAGTGAAATATTTTTATACTTCATAAAGAACTGAGATATAAATATAAATTACTTATTAGACTAACAAAGAAAGAATAAAAGTGAAAATTTACATTTTCTCGAAAAATACTTAAAATAGAAAGAAAATTATAAGAATATTTTCTTCATAATTTTTTTTTTCCTTTTCAACGATGTAAAAATCGAACTGCCTTATGATAGGATCGAATGATAAAAAATGGCCAGAAAACCTACTTCTGGGCATCCGACGTGTCTGGCTAACGAACTTAGCCAAGCCAATTCAGAATCCAGTCCGCACACAAAATTTCATAAGCGTTAGACGTTTCGTTCGAGAGTTATCGTGGGAACACATAAATATATATATATATATATATATATATATATATATATATATATATATATATATATATATATATATATATATAAATTTTAGTGAATATCATTTTCGTATTCTAGGGACCTCAAAACAGATTTCTGCCATAGTCCCGGACTCAGATTGCGTCATGAGACCTACTGTAATAGCTGAATTTCGAGTTTTCGAAATTCGCTAAAAATGAACATACTTTTTTAACAAATGCAATACATAAATATTAAGTAATTTAAAAATGTTATTAATGCCACTGTTTATTTATAAAGTAGGAATTTTGAATATTTATTTATAAAATAGAAATTTTGGATTTTTTTGGAAAGAAAAAATATCTTCATAGAGGCCTTCCAGTTTACTATTTAAGGTCCTTTTTAATATTTAAAAATAAAACAAAGGCAATTGGCGGATAAGCATGGGTAGGAATGCCCTCGTACGAATTGTGTTGGCTTTTTTTTTGCTAACTGCTATCGGCACAAAATTGAAATTTACTGAGATTCAGCCCTTAAAAATTTAAAACCTTTTTTTAAAGCCCCGATCAGCCGGACACTCATAATCAATTTTGAAACCATCAAAATGACAAATCGCTTGTAGACTTTCAATCACATTTCGCTTGTAGACATTCAATACCGAAGATGTAGCGAAAAATTCGACTTCCGTGATGGGGCCCCGCTGCTCACGGCGTTTTTTATCTATTTCTGATAAAATTGTTATGTTACATCACACATTTCTAATAACTAAAAGAGTATTTGAAGAAAACTAAAGTAGTTGAAACTAAAGAAGTATTTTGTGAATGAGCTCCCCGAGCAAAACTAATGTAGTAAAATACTAAAGTAGTATAATACTTCTTTAGTTCTAACTAAAGTAGTTTACAAAACTAAAATAGTAAATTTCTCTGATTTGGTGCTCGTCAACCATAAGGTATTATATTACTAATACCCATACATATATTTTACATCAATATAAAGCTATGTGTAGCCCTGTGACTGGGTGTGTTTTATTACCGACGACGATAGCTTCTCGATCGGTGTTGGTTTCTAGGCTGTGGTGGTTCATCATCATTCTCTCTAGGTCACTGAGTTCACTGTGCTAATTTTCCATATGTACTTACTAACTATGTATATCAACGTATTCCTGCCGCTGCCGTGTCGATCCTCCTTATGTGATTGGATTGGTGTGGTTGGTAATTTCAGTACCTACTCTACTAGGATGATTATGAGAGCGAACCAATTTTAAATTATGCCAATTCACCTCGAGCGTTATTTGTAGTAATTTAATAATTTGTAAATATATGAATTTTCCGTGAAAATATTAACATATTTCATTGTAAAAGGAATTATCGGTGACTAATTCCATATTTTTGTGGTGTGCACAACCAAAATGAAAAAGTAAAATAACAGTATTTATACACTAAGGGACTGAAATGTGACCAGGGTTGTAGAGAGAAATGACGGGCTTCGCGAATAAAGCACATGTCTGAAGAAATAAATGACGAACAAAAATAGGTTTTTACTTTTTCCCGGGCCCCTCTTCCAGCCCGGGCTCCGGGGACTGAAATGTGACTAGGGTTGTAGAGAGAAATGACGGGCTCCGCGAATAAAGCACATGTTTAAAGAAATAAATGACGAACAAAAATAGGTTTTTACTTTTTCCCGGGCCACTCTTCCAGCCCGGGCTCCGGGGCTACAACCCCGGCTACCTCACCCTTTCACCCTTCGGGTCTGAGTGTGACTTTTGATCCCGAGTGTGAAGTTTGTTGTCAAAGGGATTATGAAATAATACTACATCAAGTATACTTTGGATAAGTCAATCAAATTGTACAATACAACTGTTTATCTCTATCTATTGGGATCTGTCCAAAAGGAGGAGCTTCAGAAAAATGGCTGACAAAAAAGTGCATTAACATTAGTTTTATATATAGTAACCAGTGCTATATTAAGAAAAAATGATAAATATTAGAACTGTTTGTATTTGGGTTGACACAAGCTCGTAGCAAAGGAATTTTGTTGAAGAAGAGAAAATTTGACATCTGTAAAACAGTTAAAATGTGGTTAAAATATGAAAAAAATGCGTGAATGAGTTAGTGAATATTACAATTTAGAGTATACAAACGTCAAATTAAAATAGCAAACGTCATAAAATAACTGGAGAACTGTAAATGAATGGAAAAATTAATAAATCAATTGTATGTATTTTCAGATCTACAAAATTCAGCTCATAAATGACATTTGAGCAAATGCACTTTAAGAATAGTCTGATTTTTCAACACCAGATGTCATACCGTCATTCGACAGATCCCAATACATAAGTCTAAATTTTAAATTTGTTTATTAGTTTAAATAAGTTATTCATTACCTAGCAACGTTATTTAAATTCAATTTCGCTTGTAGACTGATGACGTTCTATAAATTGTGCTTGTCGATTGGCTTAAAAGCGGGAGTAGAAGTGTTTTTATTTTTAACCCGTTGGTTACTCGCCATTATGAGGGACTTGCATATATTTTAGTCCCGGGACTGACAAAAAAGTAATTTTTGAAATATCGTCATCAGAGCCGTATTTACAAATCTCTCGGTTATGGACTCAGCAAAGTTTAGCGCTCAATCCTTCCCTACGTTTTTCCCGATCCTTTCCGGATTTTCGGAAAATATTTGAGCTTTTCCCTGACTTTACTGAAAAAATCTTTCCAGTTTAATCACCAGTATCGAGACATCATTTCAGTCTTCTTAGCAGGGCATATACGTTAAAAATATTTTTAAATTTTTAGTAATTTGAAAAAAAAAAAAAATAGGAATGTTTTAAATTTATTTTGAAGCCAATTTTGAACACATGAAGACAAAGAATTTTTCGATATAACAAAGGTTAAATTTTTTTCCCATTTCTAGTACAACTGAAAGTGCGTTAGTACCGAAACCCTAAAAAAACCCAAATTTTTCTGTTTTATTCAGGAGACTACGTTCTCCTACTGTAGAGGAAAAACGAATGCATAATATTATGGGTTCACAATTTCCTGATTTTAATAAAAATTCCCTGAGTTTTCTCGGTTTTCCAGAAAGTGGCCACCCTTTACACTTTTTGAAATATTTACTACGCTTCAGACTTACAATTAGGTAGTGGTTTCAATCGAAGTGGTACCATAGCTTTAATATTTCAATGTGAGGTTTAAGAATGCGTAACAATTTTGAATATTACGTTGGTTTTGAAAATTTTCTGCAATTTCTTTTTTATCTTTAGTTGTTTTGGTTATACAGATTGAGCAGTGACTGTCTCAATATAATAAGACTTTAAATAAGAAAAATCTGAAGTACCAAAATAATTCAAATTGAATTAATCAGATGAAAATAATGCCCCATTAAATTTTGATTAGAGTATGTTTACGAAGACGCACTTTGGATAACAATATCAATCGTAAACATCTGATAAATTGAAAGAAATACATAAATTCATTTTTTTTTTACTTCCTTTTAGTGAACTGGTTACCTAACGAGTGTAAAATTTATTATCTGAAAACTTGATTTTCGATATTATCTTTTTCTGAAAATATTATATTTTAAATTTACTGCTAGGTTTCATTCATCCCCACTTTAGTACTCCCCCTCCCACTCCACTTAGCGTACCAACATAATAAATCTTGAAAAGTGGATATATAAAAATATATATACTTTTTTTTTGTTATAAAAAAAGGAAACGAATACGTAGAAGTTGGAAAAAGTAGTGAGTTGCGTGTATATTATCTGTTTTTGACAGGTAAAAATCTAAATGGAAAGTTTTTCCTTTATTTATCAAAACATTGGATGTTTTTATATGGTTTTAGTTTATTCATAATGTTAGCGAACTTATTATTCGTACAATATTTTTCATTTAACTTCTGAATCACTTCAATGACGCGGTCTGTATGTACCTATAAAATCGGTGATACTGTATTAGTATTTTACTGAAGGTGCTTGTAAACGAGCAACATTTTACGGCAATGTATGGCCGGCAACAATGGCCGGGCAATATTGCTCGAGATTCCGAAATATTTCGGGTAATATATTCGTATGGCCCGGCAATGTGTCTGTATGGCCGGGAAATATATTTCATATTGCAACTGCTGGCTTGCGTGTTGCCGGTGTTGTCGGTGTCTGAGCGAAAATATATAAATATTGCCCGGCCATATTACTTTTACCTAAAGGTTATTAGCCTAGTCTATACTTATTCAGAGTGTCTGGACAATCAGACACTCTGGATAAGTACATTAAAGACTTATAGGAGTCTCCAAGAATCGTAACGTGATTGCCAATTTTGTCGTTATTGGTATTGGTTCTCGCATTACTGTCGACTGTTTTTGAATTTTAAGTTCACTTTTTGAAGTAAGTATTTAAAGTCGCTTTTTGACATTCTAATAAAGTTTATGAATAAATAGTACACTATATATGCAGCGCTATTTAACATTTCTTCAGAATCGACAATTATTGCCACGTGTACATGTAAAATTATCAACAATACTGTGGCTCATAGATGCCGGGATATATTTGGCCACATGTTGCCCAGTCATAGTTGCCGGCAACATATTGCCGAAATGTGGCCGGGCCATAATGTTCAGCAATATTTCCGGTAATATGTAGCAATTTCATTGCTCGTTTACAAGCCTCTTGATAAAAATAATAAAAATAATATAAATTTTATATATGGTCACTTGAGTGTCAATATTTCGTATTACTGATTTGAAATTCGATCGTGTCCAGACCATCAATTACTGCGTGTAAAGTACAAAATGATTTAGTTAACCAATCAGTATTACTGACAATATAACCAAAAAAAAGGTATGGAATGAACTAAATTCAACTATTTTGATATTTTACGGCAATATTGTCAGTACTATTGACAGTAATAGTAATGAATACTAATAATCGTGTAAGGGTTGCTATCGAGCATAATTAATAAAGAGACGTTGCAACGTTTTAATCAGTTTTTTTTAGTGATTTTTCGTGACGTTCTAATTAAGATAATGATAACAGTAGGTTCAACTAGAGATGTTACGGCAAACTCTTTATGAGGTAGTCTGGTCATATCCGAGTTGCGTAACTTACTGTTAAGTATTTATCAGGATTGGACGGATTTAGGAATCTAAATGAATCAACCAATTAATTAATGGGCAAGAGGTAGTTAGTGGATTTAAACTTGCGACTCTTTATGTTGTAGTCGATGACTGTTACTTACTGTATTATTTGCTTCATAAGTTTTAAGCATAATTATTTTAATATTCTGGATCAGGGGGAGTTTGTGTCGAAAAACCTCAAATTTCGCTACTAATCGACCACAATCGGCTACAGTTTCTAGGTTTATCTTTATCCTTATTGCCCGACTAAAGCGAAAAGGACGGAAAATATTCCATATAATATATGGCTATGGATTTCCCTTCGCAGATCTTAAACTATCTAGTGGCCGATTTTAGTGAATGTGACGCTATTTGATTCGTCTTGACTGCGAGAATAAAAATAAATTTTTAAATAAAAATTTCAAAGTCAATTTCTTTTTAAGATTGTTATTTTATTATCACAATATATTATTATTCGTTACTTTATATACTATACCTAAACGGAGAGAAAAATCATATAATTTTTGTAGATAAAATTTCAGAAAAATTACCATGCTCTCTTATAATGCGTGCGCGATCGACGACCAAAGTAAAAAATATTTTACGATTATGTAAATATTATTAAATTGAAACGTAAAAAGTATTAGTCATGGCTTCATAAAAATTGTTGTGCTGGCATGGTAAAATTTAATGTGCTAACACAACTTCTATCATACTCTTATGCATATATGTTATAGTTTAATTCTTGTTGTCGTACTCTTTCATTTGCGCATCTGACCCGCAACCTTATGTTGCTTGGGCTGTACGCACTGAGGAGCAATCGATCTTTTCCGACCTTTGATTCTTTATGATGCATACAAAATGATTAGCAACTGATTTACTGTGCTGTTTTACAAATTTTACGGAGCTAATATTACGGAAAGAACATTCTATCCTTTAAATTTTCTATGATTAACACTTTCAGTCCCATGGCTTCGGCATCCGAAACCAAACAAAACATCCTCAGAGGCCGACCGCGATCAATATTTAGAATAATAAACAAAACACTTAAAAATACATACTTATAAAAAGGATTTTATGTTATTCTAATAAAAATAATTTATTACTACGTACCGGACACTTTCCATTTTTTGTACATATTATGTATTAAATATACATAACAATATGTTTTATTATCAAAATATCTAGGCTGCATCTTTTATTTACAAATAATATTTGTATCCACATACGTATGAATGTGTGTATTGTATGTTTGTATGTATATGTGTATTTTATCAAAAATAATAACTATGTATGTACTCATTTTCTGACCTGCCTAACACGTACATGTTGAAGCATTTAGTGTTCTGTGGAATCATTTTATGTACTTGTTTACATAAATTTGTTTAAAAATATTGTCGGCTTCCGGGGAAGTTTACTGTGAAAGTGCTCGGGCCTCATAGTGTTAATTATAATTTTTATATTTTTGCCGTACAAAATTGAATATGTTCGCCTTTTACACGTCGATTGTAGTGCTGAGCACAGTAATTTTTCTATGAATTTTCTCTCCGTGTACTATTATAAGATATTAGTTCTCCTACATGAATATTTGAATTTCGGACTTGAATCATTTTTGAGGGATAGAACTTTCGGAAAACTCTCATCAACGAATGGATATTTTAACACACAGGAACATAACTTGAAAATAGCTCAATTCCATTCTGGAAATTCGCTAAAAGACATGATGACAGTATTTTTTTTATCTATGACATCGTTCCGAGTGGTGAGGAAAAAGATTTTAGTTCCCATTAAATTTATTATACATTTTTGAAAATATGTGGTAATTTGTCTTATAACTGGCAGTCACGCAACACAAATAGGTACATGGTGATTTAATAGTGTGAAATAGTTCTACATCGGTATGTATCTTAGAAAAAAAGTAAATAAAAAAAAGGTTTAAATTGAAATGTCAACTTTTTTTTTTATTTATTGACATAAAATCATTTGAAAAGTTGTAGCAGAATACTTTAATTTAATGTGAGAAATTCCTCTTTTACTTTTTCACTGGAATTAATCCCATATGTACTTGAATTTGATAACTTGAATCGAAAATCTTATCAATTTTTCTTAATCTACTTAAATAAATTAAAAATTACATAACACATCGAAATGCATATTATTTTTTTTTTTAAACAATCATAAGGAAACAAAAAAATATGTCCAAATTTGAAATAAACTTACCGGACTGATGTCATACACGTGTATTATTGACGTCATTGTATGAAATACTACAAGATTTGTTTAACTGATTATTTATTTTTTTTTACTGGATTTGAGTACCTAACATTTTTTTTATCTTGTTGCTATAAGATTAAGATGTGGAAATATTGTAGGAGGTACTCTAAGGAAAATTTCTGAACTTCAAGGCAAAAGTTTTAATAAACTTTGCCACGTGTAAACGAGAAAAACAAAGAAAAAACTTGTTTGGCAATTGTTTTTTGGGTTGATACGTTAGAAATCAAGTAAATACTAAATTTCAAAAAAGTTTTGCAAACTATTGTCGCAAATTAATTATTAATTTACTGTAACTTTTTTTTTTTCAAAATCTTTCCGTTATATTTTAAATTAAATTTTTTTTCTTTTTATTTAAAATTATTTAAGACTGTTCATTTTATAATTTAAAAAAATTGGCTAAGGGCGAGTCTAGGGTTGCCAGACGTCCGGTCCGGATAAAGCCGGACACAGTCAGGCTTTTTGGTTGCGTGTCCGGCCAAATTAAGCGGTGTCCGGTCTGTCCGACTTTTGTTAGGCTTTTTAAATTTGACCATTTTTTTTTCTTTTTTACATTGTCCGCCCGTGATATGATTCATGAATCCTTTTCAATTTTTTTTTTTTTTTTTGTAATTCAGATTGCTTTTCAGAATTCCTTATTATTTGTCAATATTACTTTTCCATTCCGGGTCATAAGGTCAACATTGGTCAAAAGAACGCAACAAATTAAATGTCAATTAGTGAAAATGTTGGTTGTACAATTTAATTTTAAAAATTTGACTTGTAAAGAGTTTTACCACTCAATTTTAAAAGAAAGTGAGCTTTCAAAGCAGATGTCTTCTAGTGAAAAATATTAATTATTTTACGTTACAATTAATTTAAAGTTTATTTAGTTCATTAGTGTTTTGTTTAATTTTGTTTTTCATTGCAAATTGCAATAGTAGTTACTGCTAACTATTATTGCCATGCAATTATTGAAATTAATATTGTAATGAATATTGAATGATTAATAATAAAGGAAACTTATTCAATCAACTTTATTGTTGTTTCATTAGAATTTAAGAAAATTTTATGGTAATTGATAAAAAAGCCTTGTTTTACTTTTAAAAAATAGTCGTGTTCATACTAAGACTAAAAAATTAAGGGTGTCCGGCTTTTTTACCCAAATGTCCGGCTAAACTGATTGCTGTGTCCGGCTTTCGGCTTTAAGATCTGGCAACCCTAGGCGAGTCGAGTTCGCACATTTAGGGTCTCCTACTGCGAGCAGTCAATAGAACCAAATTTTAACATTTTTTATTTAAATGTATATTTAAATTTTATTCAAATTTGCTTGTGATAATTAAAAAATTCATAAATTGTCCTACATTGTATTGAAACATTAGCAAATAATACGTTATCTATTACTGGGTTTCCCCTTGTTATTTAAAATATGTTTTTTTCAGTAACTATTATAGTATACTGTGCTTATTATACATTGTCGAAAAAACCCGTAATTTTTCCATAATTTATGACTCCAATATCTACTAACTCTATTAAAATGAAAATTCGAATTTTAGAAACCTACAAAATCAGCAGGGATAGTCCTTTCTAACAAATTTTGAGCTGTATCATTAAAACAACTAGACCAAAAATTATTAAAAAATTTTTTAGAATCCTTACAGGGAGCTCTGTTAAATGAATTTCACACAATATAATATGAAAGGATTTTTTTTTTTTTTTTTTTTTGAGCAAACTAACTACGTTTTAATC
This sequence comes from Brachynemurus nebulosus, assembly GCA_035578155.1. NCBI lineage: Eukaryota > Metazoa > Arthropoda > Insecta > Neuroptera > Myrmeleontidae > Brachynemurus > Brachynemurus nebulosus. The sequence continues at coordinate 1,081,790 of JAPWDM010000019.1, read as the reverse complement.
TTAAAATGATTTTTTTTTCTAATCGTTGATCAAGAGTATTCACGACCTAATATTGTGTCAAATTTGAAATTACTGCGTTATATAGTTTCCGAAGTTTTCTTATAAGCATTCCGATTTTCCTTTTAAGATTTGGAACCGTAAAAAAAAAAAAAAACAATGCAAAATGGACGTTCAGCTAATATTCAGCATGGCAGAGCCAAATTTCGATACATTTATAAGTTTTCTAAATTAAATTACTAAAATACTATACGTCAAATCTTAAACTCGAAACCCAAAAAGCTTATACTCGTGAATGAATAAACGGCATACGGTTTAGGCATTTTTAAAATCTGATTTAGGCATTTTGTTCATGCATTTCAATTTAATTTTTAATGGTTTTATTACTTTTTCTTGTACGACAGATCGTGTTGATGTGTTCTCAACTTAAATCTCATTTTCTTAAAATATGATTTTAACGTTTTAATATAAATAAGTATATACTGTAATTCTTTATATTTCCACTTAAACACCCAACAAATGGCGGACAGACAAACAGACCGATCGACCACATACATTTCCTTGTCTTGTTGTAATGTTCTTGTTTTAGTTGTCATCGAAAAATAGAGTGCACGCTCAGTCACATCTTTCACGTACCATTTAGTTTAATGAAACATACGGTTTTGTAAATTGAACATTCGTTTCGTTTGTCGTTGGCTAAAAATAAAATTGAAAATGTGTTTTACTTTCTTTCATCTGTTGCTTGATGTCTTACGGTTGATGCCATGTGGTTTTGTGATGGATGGATCAGACAATAACAACATTAGCGATGTAAATTATCTGTTTTGAAAATTGAATGAATGGTTTTTTTTTGGGCACGTAGATTCGTTCATTAATTTATGTGATTTCTTTGAACTAAGATTTTTCATATTATTAGGTTTTATTTTTGGAAATTTTAATAAAAACAATGAAATCAGAGTTTCGACGTAAGCTCTTGTACGGGACCCGATGCAAAGTTGACTTGTGGGGCCCCGAAATTGAATTTCGTACAACAGAATAACAATTTTTTGTATTTTGGTACTTTTATATTGTACAAATTCGTAATCTAACAAGGGGACGTTACAGCCTTGGCGTCGGCGATTTAGCTGAAAATTTTTTTGGTGATAGAGTGTATACACTTAATATGTTAATATCCTAAAATAATAGCGCGCACTATTTAGAAAAACCTGTAAGAAAAGTATTTAAAAATTTTAATTCAGCTGGTGTAGTTAATAAGCTTAAAAAAGAGTGATGTATGTAACATGTGGTATGTGGAGTAGCGGAGAGGTAGCGTTCTCGTCTCGTAATAGAATGGTCCTACGTTCGAATCCGACTCTGTTCGGTAAAACTTTTTTTGCAATAATTTTTTTTTTATTGACAAGAATCTTTAATAAATGTTTAAATATAAAATGATTATAACTTCAGTTTTTTCAATACTTTTTATTTACAATTTATTGATATATAACTTTTAGTTTTTCATAATACATTCATATTTTTATTGGAAATATTCAAAATATAAATAAATAAGATTTATGTTAACAAAAAAAAAAAAAAAAAAAAAAAAAAATTATTGCAGAAAAACTTTTATCGAACAGAGTTGGATTTGAACGTAGGACCATTCTATGTACTAGCCGAGAACGCTACCTCTACGCTACTCCATATGTTACGTACGTCACCCTTTTTTAAGCTTATTAACTACACCAGCTGAATTAAAATTTGAAATATTTTTTACAGGTTTTTCTAAATAGTGTTTGAAACTTGTTTTCGCATAATTCTGTACTCGCCTACTGTTATCCCCCACCACTGAAATTAGTATATATAGGGTATGTGGTTGATATAATTTTTATTTTATTTGAAAATGGGTTTTTAAACTTGAAACAATTGTCACTTATTATTACACGAGAGGATTGTATTTTTTTTAATAAATTTGTGTTTATCTAACGAAAATTTGTTGCCTAGCAATTTAATGAGAAGAACTGTCAACTAACAAAAACGCGACAGTGAAGTTGAAGCGTTTTTGGGTTGACAGTTCTTCGAGTTAAATTACTTTTAGGCAAGAAATTTGAGTTGTAGAAAACACAAATTTATTTAGAAAAAATATAAAACTCACGTGTAATACGGTAAGACAATTTAACGAATAAAATAAATTAGTATAATTCATATTACTAATACATTGTTACCATGGTTCTGAATTCAGTTAATTTTACCAATACGAATTTTGTTTCGTTTTTATCGTATTTACCTACAGTGAAATGACCAATGAAATGTTTTGTACCATTTTTTTCGCTGTAAAAATCTGTTCTGTTTTCCATGGTAAAAGTGAAAAACCTACAATATTCTTATGGGGCTTGATACACATGAGTTAAATTGTCACAATTAAAAAAAACGCCGTGAGCAGCGGGGCCCCATCACGGTAGTCGAATTTTCCCCTTCATCTTCGGTATTGAATGTCTACAAGCGAAATGTGATTGAAAGTCTACAACCGAATTGTCATTTTGTTGGTTTCAAAACTGGTGATGAGTGTTCGGCTGATCGAGGCTTTAAAAAAAGGTTTTAAGTATTTAAGGGCTGTATCTCAGTAAATTTCAATTTTGTGCCGAAAACAGGTAGCAGAAAAAAAGCCAACACAATTCGTACGAGGACATTCCTGCCCATGTTTATCCGCTAATTGCCTTTATGTTTTAGTTTTAAAAATTAAAAAAGGACCTTAAATAGTAAACTGGAAGGCCTTTATAAAGATATTTTTTCTTTCCAAAAAAATCCAAAATTTCTATTTTATAAATACTAAAAATCCAAAATTCCTAATTTATAAATAAACAGTGACTTTAATAACATTTTTAAATTAATTAATATGTATGTACTTCATTTGTCATAAAAGTAAGTTCACTTTTTTTTTTAAATTTTTTAAAATTACTATTCGCCTACTTGTATTTAGAATAAACATAATGCTTTTAAAACACATTTAACAATAGCATTCAATTCCGATGTAAAAATGGGAGAAGTGGGGGGAAAAGTGATGCGGACTCCCTACAAGGTACTAGCTGGATACTAACTGAATACACGTACAAAATTTCAGCCCTCTAGGTTTCCTTATGGAGTCTCTAGACGTGTTAGAAAACAAGCAAAAAAATTAAGGAAATATTGGCGTCAAAATCGTGGGGGTAAGGGTTAAAAGTTGAAACCTCCAAAAAACAGTGTCTGGCTATTAGCTTAACCTGTACACCAAATTTCAGCCCTCTAGGTTTATTTGGGGAGATTTTGACCCGAACGAAACTGTTAAAAAACAAGAAAAATCATGTTCTTTTGGGTATAAAAATGGTGGGGGTAGGGGCTAAAAGTCGAGACCCCCAAAAGGCACCCCCTTGATACTAACTCAATCCGAATACAAAATTTCAGCCCTCTAGGTTTATTCGGGTGACCTGTGCGAGTGGTACAAACTTCGAAAACGTCGAAAATGCATGAAATTGTAGCTTAAAAATGAGGGGGGTGGGAGTAAAATATTAAAACCTCCAAAAAGCAAAACCTAGGTACGAACTTTATCAACACACCAAATTTCAACCCTCTACGTTAATTCTGGGGGGCTGGGGGCCTGTTAGATCCAGCGAAAATCGTTTTTCCCCCCTCTACTCCCACCATATCATCCTAGGAAGCTGAATTTTGGATATGTTGTAGATAATTGACCGAAACATTATTTAAAACCGGTTTGGAAAAGTTTTATTGCTTTTCCGCCCCCCACCACCCCCTTAAAGGTCGGGTCAGAAAAAAAATTTGCCCAAAATTTGACCCCACTTTGATAGTATGAGGTGCCTCGAAAATGAGCCCCATTTACCAAATTTCATCTCTTAACTTCCATAGGGGGGCCCTACACAAATTAAAAGGTGGCGGGAAAATATATATATATATATATATATATATATATATATATATATATATATATATATATATATATATATATATATATATATCAGACATTTTTTTTTTCTACATATTCGTGTTCTACGGGTCCGAAAACGGATAGCGCCCCTACTCTCGCCTCTCGCAGCTCTTATCGTATAGACTGTATAAGTCTAATTTTTCGGAGAAAATTCGACTAAAAATAAACCTGGTATTCTTTCCTAAGTAAAATATTTGCTTTATTATTTTGCATATAAGGAAACGAGTGGCAAATTTGAACAAATGGCAGGTTCATGATCACACCCACGACCTGAATGAAGAAAAGTTTAGTTTGTTTGATGCCGTTAAGTGTACTAAAATTTTTTGGTATCCAAAAAACGATGAAATTTATAGCGAAAATATATAGGGTTGGGCGGGGTAAAAAAAAGACAAAATCAAATCTTTTCATTTTTCATGTAGAAAATATTTGAATTTTTAGACAAAAAAAAATACTGTATGATGTTAAATTGTTTGTATTTTAAGATTTTGCATGTTTTTTCACTCAAGCTAATGGCATAAATCTATAAAAAAATAAAAACCTTGTCTTTTTTTTACCCGCCAAGTGGGGTAAAAAAAAAGACAGTGGAGGGTAAATAAAAGACAGACTTCTAACTAATAGGATACTGCAAGTACATGATTGGAAAGGTAAAAAATAGACAGCTTGGGTAATTAGCAGTACAACACTTTTTATTTCACAACTCTATCTCTACTACAAAATATTTTATAGATATATTTAAATTTTACGTATTTTACCAAAAACTTTAGCTAAGATTAAGCAGTAAGAAAAGTCAGAAAAAGTTAACTGATGCAAAAGCTTGACTCACAGGAAATTTCTTTGGACTTTAAATATTAAAATAACAAACGTACAACTAACACAAAATTTATTGTAGCTCATTAAAAAACCAAATATGTTAATTAGATGCTGTCTTTTTTTTTACACCACTTTACATAAAGTAAAAAAATAAATCCAAATAATCTATGAATGAGTTAAAAATACTAAATGTGTGCAGTAAAACATAGTTATACATTATAAAAACATAAATAAATTTTCATGGGTCAAAAATACAAATTTTCGAATGAACTGAAATTGATATCCATGAAAACCGTCTCCTCGCTAACAAAAAATTGTTTTATTGGAGGATCAGTATTTTTTTAATCCATAAAATATACATAAATATGCCATTATCTAGTTTTAAAATGAAAATCCTTGTCAATAATTTTTAATTTTTCTAAATGTTAACCCCTTGTTTTGTCTTTTTTTACCCCACTTTTTTCTTTTTTTTTAACATATAAAAAAAATTACAAGCAGTCGGACCATTTAAATAAAACTTTGTACTTTACATTACTAAAACATGTAGAATAACAAGAAAAAAATATATCACTCTATCTTATCAGATTTTGTACACTTACTGAAAAAGTTTATCGTCGCGGAATGAAAGTTTTTCTCTCATGAATACCAGAAGTTTGGGAGAAAATTTTTTTATGTTATAAAGCCTGTTCCAAAAAATAATTTTTTGGCCCAGACAGCTTAAAATACTAATGTATTTTGTTGTAATATTTTTTGTTGAGTTTAATATGTCCTTTTTTTACCCCGCCCAACCCTATATCTAGGATCATTAGAAAAAAGGCTTCAGTCGAATCAATTACATTTTTAAAAGGATTTACGACATTTTGATAGCAAAAATGTCAAATCCACGCCCAAAATTACCCTAATTAAGCCAATCACCCTTATTATTCAAATCACCTACATAAAGCTTGACTTGAGAAAAAAGAAATTTGAAGCGACTTACAAGCAATTATGAAAATACATAAACCGACTATCAGTTTGTGGCGAAGTTGCCTGTTCTGTAACCGCAGCCTTAGGTGGTAACTAACACTTTTAATTTATTAACATAATTTTATCCATTAAATAATAAAAAAAAAAAAATGATGTTGTCGTGTGACATGAATTCTAATTGTAAAACATTTGTCAACAATAATCTTGAATTTTCATTCTCTTTTCATGTTTTGAAATTTGCTAGCTACAGTACCTAGTGTTAAAACGTTTTCACTTGTCTAATACAGTAACGTAACGAAAAATAATAGAAACAAGGTTAAATATTGAATAATAATTATTTGAAACATAGGTAATTATTGTTATTTTAAGGACATACTTATAGGTATAGTACCGCTAAAAAGTATACGGTCATATCAGAACAAATTTTTTTCTATTTTAGAAAACTGAATTCTAGAATGTAAGTTGTTATTTTATGGATAAAAATTTACTTATCCGCGAGCTTAGTGTTACGCGGTTCCATGACGACTTTGAAGTTTTGACATATTTTAAAATGTAATAATTTATATAATATGAATTAATTTTAATCTCCAAAGAAGCAGGTATATGTAGACGAATTACAGTAACGTAAAAGCCCCCATTATGGAACGGTATCTAATATTGGAACAGTTTTGACATTTACATATTAATGAAGTTATTTCTGAAAGAAACGTCTGATAACAAAAATTATTATTAATAGAATGATTGTTTTTCCAATTTAAATTCAACTCGCATTTAATGTTTCCTTACTTAATTAAAGAAATAAATATGAAAATGTCAAAACTGTTCCAGTATTAGATACCGTTCCATAATGGGGGCTTTTACGTTATATCAAAATACTATGTGAAACAATAATAAATTGAACGGAAAAATAATTAAGAACATCCAAATTTTATGTGAAACATAGAACTTTTAATAAAATTATTTATACTTTTAGGAGATGGAATTTTGATGCTTTGTTGATTTCTACTGTTTTTTAAGGAATTTTTTTTAACTTCCCATAGGAAGCTATTGTAATGGGTCCGATTTTACGAATCGCTAATTTTGACATATCTCCACGTTTCAAGGTCACTAGAATCCGAATCCATCGTTTTTAGCGTGATGTCTGTGCGTGCGTTCGTTAGTTCGTTCGTTCGTTCATTCGTGAATTTTTTTTCGTCTCGCATATCTCGAGAACAAATGATGATATCAACTCCGGACTAATTTCATTGGATGCGTAATCAAAAAATGAAGACCGGATAAAGTTTTCAGCAAATTCGGATTAGCGGTTTGTTTTTTGTGGTAAAAAAACAGAATTAACTTTATTAAGATAACATAGATTATATGGATTTTTTACCATAACATTATTAACAAAAAAGCCAGTATATTATTATAAAATTAAAAAAAAGAAAAAAAGAAAAAAAAACGAAATATGAAACTGTTTTTGAAATATATTTTGTCTCGCATAAATAAAATTGTACAGGTCAAAAACTGAATTATAATTTAACTCATATTTTTAAATTGAATTTCGACATTTTAACTAAAAGACCAGAAATTTTCTCCAAAATTACTAAAATTTTAACAAAAAAATTCATAAAGTTATTCTCATAAATTTTTATTAAGAAAAATTAAAATTTACCTTGGTAACGTCATCAGGTAGATACAATTATTTTTGAGCTTCAGAACACCTAACCATAGATTCTCTTTTTCACTCTATTCATTTTTGATAAAATTAAAAACGTACTAATGATCAAATTTAGAGTTCCAGACTGTTACAAATATTTTGAGCTACAGGAACTCCAACATGTGCAAGTATTCCACCTTCCTCACAAGAAATTTTGATACATGACTCAAATTAGGGTTCACATTAGGACTCACTAAGCCCACTGTATTTGAATGGTACAAAACGAAATATTTACTCCCAAAATTTCGTTTCCAAACTATTTGTAGATGTTTAATAATAAAATTGTGACTTACCCCTACCCCTTCACCTAACACTTTTACTACTCACCTTCTTCGGCTGGTAATTCTGAAAAAGAGAGAATAAATAATTAATAAGCATTCCAATAAAAAATTCAACTACAGAAAAAAGGCAAAAACAAAATTATCATAAAAGTTAAACTGTGAATTTATTTAAAGCATATAAAATGCTCTAACGAATACGCACTACAAAATATCGTATACGTACGTTTATGCGTGGTAGACGCGGAGGTGGAGGTCTGGGGGTGGTGTTCAGGAGTGTTATGTACGTAGGCGGCGTGGGAAACAATAAAGACGATATATCATTTTCTAAATAAACCCATTTCGCTTCAATATTCACGTTGGAATATTTACCGAATAAACAACATTCATTTCATTAAATTATCACGTAGCCATCAAATGGCGGGATGGATGGATGGATCTTATTTCCATTAAATAGCTTGTTTAAGGTATTTGGTGCGAGATAGTCAGGTACAAAAGTATAGCTCAAGGCTTGTTTAAGCAGCAGTTTTGGACAGTACCAAACTGTCAGGATTATGCGCAAAGCAATTTTCGTATGCGCAGAGCGGTCTTAATAATTACTAAAAACGCTTTGCGCACAGTCCTGAAAGTTTGGTACTATCCGAAACTGCTGTTTAAACAAACCTTCAGTGAAAAAATGTTCTTTTATTAGAAATTAAATAATGTATTAATATTCTTCAGTTATTATATTTGTACACCACTTGTTTTTTTGAATTTCCGCGCGCTTATGTTATAGCAATATAAAATCATTGTTGAAAAAGCGTTGTAAAACGTTGTAAAATGATGTTTTTAAATTATATTTCAAAAACGGCGCGGTCAATAATTTTTATGTTATTAAATATGGTTTGTAACTTTGTATTTTATAACATATTAACGTAGTTGCTCTGAGATAGTCAGGTACAAAAGTATATCTCAGCAAAAAAATTTCCGTTTATCAAAAATTAAATAATGTATTAATATTCTTCAGTTATTGTATTTGTATACCACTTGTTTTTTTGAATTTCCGCGCGCTTATGTTGCAGCAATTTAAAAGAATTGTTGAAAAAGTGTCGTAAAAATGTTGTAAAATGATGTTTTTAAATTATATTTCAAAAACGGTGTGGTCAATAACTTTTATTTCTTATTAAATATGGTTTGTAAATTTGTATTAAATGACATATTAAATTTTTATCAAATTCCTTTGAAACGTTTTCATTTTATTCAAAATAAAAAAAAATAGAGTTTTCCCATAAGAGCCCGTGTTAAAATTACAAAATTTTGAAACCGTTTTTCTCAAAATTGGGATGGTCAATTTTTTTGAGTAAGGGCTCGAATTATCGGTATTGGATTAAATAAATATCTAGAAAAGTTTCGTTAAATTCCTTTGAAAAAATCGTTTTATCGACCAACTACCTTAAATTTTTATCAAATTCCTTTTCGACACGTTTTCATTTTATTCAAAAAAAAAAAAAAAAAAAAATGGAGTTTTCGCATAAGAGGCCGTGTTAAAATTACAAAACTTTGAAACCGTTTTTCTCAAAATTGGGGCGGGTAATTTTGTTTCGATACAGGTTCGTATTATTGGTACTGAATTAAATAAATGTCTAGAGAAGTTTCGTTAAAATTCTTTGCAAAATTGTTTTTCGGACCATCTACCTTAAATCGAAGTGGACGCCTTACAGCTTAAACAATCAACTTGAAACTTTGCACGGGCATAATTTGCAGGACAGAGGTGGTTATAGGCTATTTTTTATCCCGGGAAAGTATTTCATTACAACGAGAGAAAATGTATTCAGTTACAACGGTTGACTATTAAAAAATGGACAATTGATTTCAAACTTTGTATATTGTTAACAGAAAGGACGAAAAAGGACACAGGCTACTTTTTAATATACCCCTGGAATGCACCTCATTGCCAAGGAAAAATGTATTAAAAACGAAGCAATGAAATAACGACAATTGACTTTTAATTTCAAATGTTATCGAGTGCCTGTGAAACATTATTAATGTATGGCGGTAAGGCGTTTGGCTAGCAACCAAGAGATCCCGGTTGGAGTCCCAGCCGATCCAATTTGATAATTTTTCAAACACTATGTGATATTAATTGACAATTGACTGTTAAAAAAACGGATGACTGATTTCAAATTTTGCATACTGTGTACAGAGGGGATGAAAAAGGATACAGGCTACTTATTACCCTGGGAAAATATATTTAAAATGATATAAAAAAACAATCATTGACTTCATTCTGCGAACTTTGCATATCTGTAAAAGGGGGAAAACATTTTATTTCTGTGGGAAAAGTCCCAAGAAAAAAGTAACAATTCTCAAAAGCGACGCAATTTTATACGTTTTAACTTTATACGTCATAATTTCAAATGCCACACGGGCGAAGCCGCGAGCAAATTCTCGTAACTTATAAATAAATCAAAAGGACTGTTGGTGTATCATGCTTAAAATTTCATTAGAGTTTCGTTTCGCATATTAAAAATTCATAAAACGTAAAAATTCATTAACTAATTGGGTAGCGAGGCATTCAGTTTTTTTTACTAAAGTGCCCCTAACATGAAGAAATAAAATGATTACGATGTACATATACATGTTTAGTAAATTTTACAAGAGATGGGACGCTATCATCATCTTCACTGTCTTTAATAAGTAATGAAGTCTGTTTTATTTCAACTGAAAATTAGCTTATCTTTGTGTAAATATGAAACACAAGTACAGTAAGAAACAAAAATTTTTTGATGTTCGCACGGGTATCCGCAAATATGAAACATCTGCGTCGACGAACGGAATGCGGATGCGAATTTTTACAAATTAAAAAATACAAAATAGGTCAAAAACGGTAACGCTTTAACGTTGCAGCAGAAGCTTGAAAATTCTTAGAACAGTTGTTCAAAGAAGGAATTGACTACATAAATTAAGACCAATACTAAGATTGAAATGAATACGATCAAGAAAAACGCAAGACTCTTGGTAAAATATAAGAAACCTTGGAGATTTAGCAGATATTGTTATTAAAATTTTTGGAGAATTTCAAATATGGCTTAATTAATTCACAATTTATTAGAAATTTTAAAAATTTCTTTCTGCAAACAGCGAATTTCCATTTACAAAAATTAATTTTTCTCGGAAACCAGTTTTTACAGAGAATAATATGTGTAGTTCAAAAAACTTTTTCTATGTGATTTCTTCTCCTCTTTCTAATAGTATAAAAAATGTCACAAAAACTTTTGAACTTGAAGAAATTTTGGCGAAAAACTTATTTTTTTCTACTAAAAATGTCCAAAAAAGCTATGTTTTGGGTATCGGACGCGTTTAGTTGACGAACTCATCATCCAAGATTTTTGGACTTCCATCATTTTCATCAAATTTCGTAAAAATTGGATACTTCGTTCGAGAGTTATCGTGCGGAATTATATACATCTTCAACTTCTAGGGACCTCGAAACCAATTTCTATTATAGTCTCGGGTTCAAGTCGCGACATGCAAAGTCTGTCTTACTATTGCAGTATTTTTGAATAAGACCAAAAGGGCAAGAATGAACTTTACAAGACCAAGATTACAAGGGTCTTGATTCTGGATTTGTGCAGCAAATTAGGTGAAAAACAAGTGGTCGCCGATACAAGACCATTTTAACGGATGCTTTTTGATTTTATTCGCATCTGCAGACGCAGATGCCTTGAAATATCATAACCGCAGCAAATTCCACAATAATAAAATTCATCAAAATTCAAACCAATCCATTATATTTTTGTACGGTACTGTACCGAATATGATGTATTACGATCGGGGACATAGTTTAAACTAGTAAAACCACTATTTAATTAAAAAATGAGATGTCTATTACTATTAGTTATTTTATTACATATTTTTATTAATCAATATAATTATATGAAATACATTATTTGTTATCATATCAGATATTTTATTTTAATTGTATATTTAAAGAGCCCTGCTTAGGTACCTAAATATTTAATTTAAATCATTATCTATTTATTCCTCATGTCTATACACACTATAAAATGAATTATTGTTTCATATTATGTACTCTAATCAATAATTAATTAATTATGATTGATAGATAAGTTTAATAAATGATTATTTCAACCCGTTGATGACAAAGGTATATGTACTATAACAATGATGATCAGAAAAGGGTTAAGGGGAGAAATACCTTTAGATATGGCGAATTTTTGAGGTTTAGCATTTTATTTACTACTAGCCGTACCCGTGACGTTGTTCACGCGAAACGTTGAGTAGTTTCTTTTTCCAATTTGTAGTTTCTTGCAACACAAAATGCATTAAATTGTCTCGAAATTGACAATTGTGTATTTATTGTATTTTTCGGTACACAATTAGCAACATTTTTTTTTATTTAAAATTCTAATTTTCAAACTACATACAAAATTTATTTATAATTTTTGTTACTATAGTTATGAAATATGTAAATTGGCGTAATGTGTGTAGATGCTCAAAATAGTTTTTCCATTTTCCCGTGGGAATGAAAAATTAAAAAAATAAACTTGGGTAAAAAAATTTTTTTCCTCATTTATGTTTTAATTAATGCAATAGATCAGTTTTATCGAAAAATTAATATAATATAGTCTCATTTAAAAATCTATAAGTTTGTATCATAGTTCGAAAATCATAAGAGCTATAAAGCTCCTGACTATAGCAATCGGTTGCCCCCGTCGATATCTAAACTCTTGTTTGAACAATTTTTCGATTAAAACAACGGTTTGGCTGTAATAAAAATGGCAACTCTCAAAAAACTCTTACGTATATTATTATGTAGAATGTCGGTGAACCAAAACAAAAATTAAAAATTGGCGAATTTGTACGAGTTCTTTTAAAAAACAAAAAATATAATTTTCGTCTACTTTTGCATTAAAAAATTCTTTTAAAGAGTATATTTGGTATAAATTTGCAAAAAAATCGGTCTAGAGTAGTTTTCGAGTGAGAGTTCTTGCCAATTTTAAAAATGCTATTTCAAGAAAAACGTGCTTAAAATTTCGATAACGTCAACGGGACTATTTGAAAACGGTGGGGCTATTTGGAACAAAAAAAGAAAAAGATTTAATCTCTTATATCTGTTTGATTTCTGAACGACTCATAACGTAAATGCGTCTTTAATAGGGGATGTTCTTTAAGAGTTTAAATCTTTTTTAAAACTCTTCTTTAAGATCTTTTTTTTTGTCCCAAATAGCCCCACCGTTTTCAAATAGTCCCGTTTGACGGTATATGTAATTATAAAAATGAAACTATTTCGGCATTGCTACACAATGATTTATTTATATACATATGACACAGTCATACAGGTAAGCCACAAATGCTATTACACACACACCCTCGAGCACGTCTTATATGTTCAGAGGCTAAAACAAATGAAGGACTTCGAATATCGCTTTGAAAAGAACCCCGCACAAATCTTATGGAAATTTGGTCCCGGTTAATTTCTTCGAAACTTTGGGAAATAATAGTTCTTGACCTGTAGAACAAAAGTCTTTTTTGTCATTCACTTTTTTTCCATACCCAGGTGGGTACTTTTGATGTTGATGTTTTGTTGATAATATTTATATTATGTACATGTTTGTAAAAAAATGTAACCACTTTTCATTTTTATTTTAAGGCGAAACATACCTTTAAAACGAAAAAAATCTATTGCCAAAGGACCCCGCACAAATCTTATGAAATTTTGGTCCCGGTTAATTTCTTCGAAACTTTGGGAAATAATAGTTCTTGACCTGTAGAACAAAAGTCTCCATAGGCGTAAAGCTCAATAATGGACAGATTTTGAGATATATGTAGTTAAATATATGTATACTTTCAATGTAAAATCTATCACCTATCAAATAGTGTCGGCAATCGATTCTACTTTTCTGCAAGTTTTTTGCCGACACCATTTGATAGGTAATAGATTTTACATTGAAAGTATACGTATATTTAACTACATATATCTCAAAATCTGTCCATTATTGAGCTTTACGCCTATGGAGACTTTTGTTCTACAGGTCAAGAACTATTATTTCCCAAAGTTTCGAAGAAATTAACCGGGACCAAAATTTCATAAGATTTGTGCGGGGTCCTTTGGCAATAGATTTTTTTCGTTTTAAGGTATGTTTCGCCTTAAAATAAAAATTAAAAGTGGTTACATTTTTTTTACAAACATGTACATAATATAAATATTATCAACAAAACATCAACATCAAAAGTACCCACCTGGGTATGGAAAAAAAGTGAATGTGTTAATCGCATTAGGGATTTAAGTTGATGTTAATGTAATTTTTACAAAAAAATTTTAATGTAGGTGTTTTGAATGGCTCACACCATTCTAAACAAATTAAATTTTAATTGTTATTGATTGTGTAATTCGATTAATTGATTGGCTTTGAAATTTAGAGGTTAAATAAATCGTGGTTGCTTCTGTACGACGATTATTTTCGTTTAAAGATGATCTGTCTCGAATTGACATCATTTAATGTATGTATTTATGTAGGTTGTTATTTTTTTGCGTAATACTCATACATATACTACACAAAAGAAAATAATGATTTAACTGTCAAAGACATTTATTTACAAAATATAAAAGAAAAAATAAATAAGTTTTTGTAATAATTTTTATTTAAGTACCAAAATATTACGTATACAAGATTTCTTATACTTTTTCCATTTGTGAGTAACATAATATCAGTAAAAAATATACGTAAATACTTACATATAGAAAAGAAAATAATGATTTCTGTCAGATATTTTTGCAAAATATAAAAATACCCGTGTCGCAGCATCCTGCATAACATAGCGAATTTCCGTTTATAAAAACTAGTTTTTCTCGGTAACCAGTTTATATAGAAAAATGTTTCAAAAACCTTTTCTATGTGATTTTTTCTCCTCTTTCTAGTGGTGTAAATGTCGCAAAAATTTCTGAACTTGGGAAAATTTTGACAAAGAACTAATTTTTTTCACGAAAAATGCCCACAAAACCATGTTTCCGGCATCGGACATGCCTGGCTAACGAACTTGTTCAACGGTTTGGGACTCCCAACATTTTCACTAAATTTCGTAAAAATAAGACATTCCGTTCAAGAGTTATCGTGCGGATATATATATATATATATATATATATATATATATATATATATATATATATATATATATATATATATATAATCAGTGGCGTAGCGTGCCTTGGAGGGGCCCTGTATCAAAATTAGTTGGAGGGCCCAAATGAAGGGTAAAGATTTCTCACAAAAGAAACAAAAATGCTTGCATTAAATTAAAATAAATATTTATTGATTATAAGTTATCGCTTCCTCCTAGAAATTGAGCTAGCCAAACAATTCAAATTAAATATACACTTTTCTTGCCTTTTTAGAGAAATAGAGATAGTTAAAGGCAACTCTCAATTGTGACACGACGTAAGTATACTCTATAATTTCAATGACTACGCGTGCAAAGCCGTGGGTAAATGCTACTTGACAATATAATTACAGTAGAAACTAACTGTAAGCAAAAATTTTTCTTGAAACGGCAGAAAAAAAAATACAGTTTTTATAAAATTATAAAATAGGATACACGACACCCTTCATTTTTAGGTACAAGATTAATGGATTTTACATTTGCACATGCGCCGATTGTAATGAAATTCACAGCAGACTCGCAAAATCCTTGAAAATTTTATCAAATTCGGTCGAATCATTTCGGAGTTAAACGTGTTAGAACGTTTTATGGACACAGATACAGAACAATTAAAATATTTCATTTATTTGAAGATCAAACGAAAAATTTAAGTGCAGTTCATTATTTACGTAATATGGGGTAATTAAAAAAAAAAATTATTGGCGTCTATAATTGGTCGACTGATTGCTAAATATAAAAACAAACATTTTTTTTCATTTTTGTATTGTAAAATTACACCAAAAAATAATTTCAAAAAATTATTTTTAACAGTGTACTTAAAACTGTTTTTATTTTAAAGTGTAGGCATATTATTATTTTGCAGTATTTCAACATTTATAATTGAATTTTGTAATAAATATGTAGCAGCAAGTAATATGACGTAGATATTATGAAAACTTGTGTGAAATATGTAATATGAAATTGCTAACAATGCACATTTACTAATTGGCTTAATTTAATTGTATATTTAATTGATATATGTATTAAATTTTAACAGTGTTCTAATTTTATATGTGAAAATTGTATGTATATTGTGTAACAGGTTCTATCATCGATTGTCTTCATCTAACCAATTTTTGACATTAAAAATTAAAATTTAACAGTGGCGGTTCTAAAAAAAAATCGTTATTGGGTTATCATGCTGTGAACTAATTATGTTTTCATGATCAAATAAGTAAACAAATTAAATTAATAAAACTAAATTGGCATTGACTATACATATATCCTAATCACTGCATTTTATATATTTATCATTGAAATAATTAAAATTCTTTACCATAAAAATTAATTATTAATTATAAATTAAATGTGGATTAATTTATTTAAATGAAATATAACATGATGTCTTTGTTATTAAAAGTGAACTTTAACCTTTTAAGAATGCCATTCTATTATTAGGTATCTGTATTTTTTCGAAATCAATCTTTTTTTTTATTTATTTATTTATTTTAGGACGCTCGACAAAATCACTCTTAGAATTTTAAATTTTGCAATTTATTTCAAAAATTTTATTAGGACTGATCGTACAGTTAATTTACAATAATTTAAATCCTAAAATTCATTGTTTTTTCCATAAGAAGGCATGTTATGATAATAGGGTACTTGACTGAAGTTACAAAAATATTCTAAAAGCATTGTTTTTCCATATTAGTTAAGTGATTTTTTTTATTTTCGACTGATTCTGTAAAAAAATCATCGAAAAAATAACCCTGCAATTTTAAATGAGAAAAAGGCGGGAAAAACACCTCACTATAGTGACGTCACAGTTTGAAGCAACTAAACGTCAATGTCAATATTTATAACCTCAAAATTTTGATTATATTCATAAAATGTCAAAGTAAAAGCAAGTATTTATTTGAATTCTGGTCGATTATTATTATTACTGTAAATATGAGCTAATAGAAATATTCAAAAGAAAACACAATTTCACCTCACCGATGAAAATTATCAAAATCGACATATTTAGCTACAAAATGTTACGTCATTTTCAAGAAATGGCGCGTTTTCGCTAATTTGAATATTTGTTGAAAAATGGCGATTTTCAAAATAAAATTTCTAGGTAGTTATCAAATTTTTTTATATTTCATCATTAAAATTGGACATACATATGTAATGATAATGTATAGAATTATTTAACATTTGACACAAATTTTAAATATGCAGTCAAGTACCGTATAGGAAAAATAGTGAATTTTAAGATCTATGTAACAGCAGCTTAATTTTACAAGACTAATGAAATTTTTAATTTCAATACATGGAGAAGTAGTAGATTAATGAATTACAAAATTTGAAATCCGGGTAGTTCGTTTTGAAAAAATATACATAATTTGTAGTAACCGTAGGAGAATATTCTTTAATAAACTATTTTTCATTAGCTTTAATTTGTAAACTTTTCCTTACATTCATAAAATCGGATATTTTATTTAAAAGAAAAAAAAATTACATAATTTCTTTAGTTTCATATGCGTGAATAAATGTCATGTCATGAACGTTTCATATTATGTTTATTGAAACAGACATATGGAAATAAAACAGAGACGGTTCTGCTGTGCATAGAAGTCATGCACTGTAATACCAAAATTTTAAGAGTTATTTTAAGAATAACATTCACTCTCCGATTTATAGCAGTCGACGTTAGATCATTGTAACGCATGTTAAAATCGCGTTACCTATTGAAACCTTAAATCAGGCGTCACGTCGGCTATTAAAAGATGTTTCGGATCAATTTTTGTTTTTTGTTTTAAAAGACACAATGCCTAAAATTAAGGATTGTTCTTTCAAAAAACAGGACTGTTGGTCATCGCATTTAGAATTTGGGTGGGCCAACTGAAATTAGAGATCAGAGTCGCCGAAAGCATTTTTTTTTGTTCTGTTCTCGCCCACTTCCGAAATTGATTTGCCATTTCCGACCACTCTCAATTCCAAGAAAAATTGTAAAATCCTACCCAATCTTGCTTCCCAACGAGATCCAATTTTTATTCCGGGTCTTGAGAGTGCCTACTAAAAATTTTATTAACTTCCTATAGGGTCCGTAATGGGTCCGATTTTACGAATCGCTAATTTTGACATATCTCCACGTTTCAAGGTCACTAGAATCCGAATCCAACGTTTTTAGCGTGATGTCTGCGTGTGCGTTCGTTAGTTCGTTCGTGAATTTTTTTTCGTCTCACATATCTCGAGAACAAATGATGATATCAACTACGGACTAATTTCATTAGATGCGTAATTAAAAAATGAAGACCGGATCAAGTTTTCAGCAAATTCGGATTAGCGGTTTGTTTTTTGTGGTAAAAAACGGAATTAACTTTATTAAGATAACACAGATTATATGTTTTTTTAATTTCAAATGTTATCGAGTGCCTGTGAAACATTATAATGTATGGCGGACTTTTGTCCGTATTTTAAACATACACCAATATTCATATGTTAGTAACCAAGAGACCTGGGTTCGAGTCCCAGCCGATCCAGTTTTGATAATTTTTCAAACACTATGTGAATTTTAATTAACATAATGAATTGGCCATTTGCCAAGCTACATCGAGTGTTCAAGTATCACCCAAAGCTGGACATTAAGTGAACATATGAATATTGGTGTATGTTTAAAATACGGACAAAAGTCTGCCATACATTATAATGTTACACAGGCACTCGATAACATTTGAAATTAAAAAGTGTAACTGCCTCTCGCATTAAAGAGAGGATGTGTTTGATTGATTATCAAAATTGGAGTGGTACTC
The DNA here is from genome assembly GCA_035578155.1 of Brachynemurus nebulosus. Taxonomy (NCBI): domain Eukaryota; kingdom Metazoa; phylum Arthropoda; class Insecta; order Neuroptera; family Myrmeleontidae; genus Brachynemurus; species Brachynemurus nebulosus. Next base: position 1,063,151 of record JAPWDM010000019.1, on the reverse strand, counting down.
GAACGAACGGTCGGTGGCCTAATTGGTAAGGCGCTTGGCTAGTAACCAAGAGATCCGGGTTCGAGTCCCTGCCGATCCAGTTTTGATAATTTTTCAAACACTATGTGAATTTTAATTATGGATTATATGGATTTTTTATCATTTTATCATTTTATCGTTTTTGAAATATATTTTGTCTCGCATATCTTGAGAACAAATGGTGTTATCATTTGTTTGATAAGGGTGGGGCCCCCACCCTTAGGTACAGAAGGGGCAAAGCCTCTCTTGGGGGCCTAGGGGAGGAGTCGCCTGAAATGAAAAAATATGGTTACGTAATAAAAAAATTACGTGGTTGTGACCACGTAATTTTAAAAATGAAATTACCTGACTAAAATCGAATATTGTTGAACCGTCACTGATAAATATTTTAATAACAATATTGCACACATACATATGTATGTGTTCCACTATTAAAAATGACGTGTACAATGATGACGTACAATTGACGTCACACTACCATCTTTGTATTGTATTTTATGTTGACCCTGAATGAATGAGTCTTATTTCATGTACTGTACTTATTAAACTGTTTTAGTCCAAGCGCAAGCCAATATATTGTACTTATGTATGTAATTCAATGTATGCAACACATTTCGATTACACACACAAAGACGTTCCAGTGTATTCAAGTAATTAATTAACTTTGGCATAGGTGCTCAGCTCATTCATTGGCAATCATTAATCAATGTTTGTTCATTTACAAATTAATGTATATAGATCATGCATCGATCAAATATGTTTTTGTTGATTGTAAACGAACGATTTCGTCATTAGTAAGTAGGTATACGGAGAGAAAAAATTTCCACGAAAAATTCATCAATTTCATATGAAAAATGATCGGGATCAGAAAAAACTGGTCTGATTATTAATTAGATACTAATTAGTTTGGATGACGTCAAACACTATGGAATGTACTTGATTAAAAGATATATCCAATAACAATGTATACAAAAAAGCTGATAACTATCGCTGTAGGATTTTCCCGTTCGGAAAATACAAAAAATTTTCATTTAAAATGTCTTATTAAAAAGATGGCTGCATCCTAGCTCTCACACCACTTCCCTTGTCCTGCACCCACGTCATAATGAAATAAAAATGTAATATGCTAGAACAATGAAAAATAATGATGTGGGTGACGTCTGTTATAAATTGTTGTCTGCAAAATGAACGTTAAACTTTATTATAAAGTATTATTATTTAGAACCTCTTGAAAGAAAGACTATTCCGTTCACAGGATAACTAGAAGCAGTCTACATATACAAATCTGTCGTTCGTAAGTTGCAATAAGTTGCAATTTACACCGCAACTGATTTAGTCTGTTACTGTCCGTCATGAGGTTCACGTCGTATCGAGTATCATTGTTATTTTAACCAACTTGTGAAATTTAAACAGAAAAAAATATGAAGTGTATCGTATTTAAGTGTAAAAATTCTACTGAACAAAAAAATTCTCAAAATAAAGGGATATCTTCCTTAAAATAAATAAATTAATTTTTAATTGTTGGTTGTTCATCACAAATGGTCGGCCATGATAGTATATGCTATATGTATGCAAGCTGCGCACCATATTACATTAGTATATTCACATGTTTGTGTTGATACATGATGTGTTTTGTTTGTATGTATCATGATCGCTTGGAAGGGGTAACGGTGCCATGTCACTCGCCGGTGACAGCGGCACAGTAGGTAGAGATAGAAATGTTACTTCTTGTTATTCTGTGATTCCGTTCTATGGTTACAAAGAATAATTTATTGCATTATTAAGGCTAAGGCCCGATTTACATTAACGCTCCGCTCTCACTCCGATATCACTACGCTCCCGATTCGATATAATCTTGTTGTGTTTACATTACAGTGCTGATATCATGCTGGTACCTATTCGTTCTCTATTCACATTAAAATGCTGCTCTGAGTACACTCCTAGTTCGGTCTCAGTTCGATACAAATATCTTTTCATAATAACTGAATGCAAGCGGAGTGGAGTGGAATCAAAAAAGTGTTTACACTATAGGTACATGCTATAACAAGTCTGATATCGCTCCGATAAAATATTACCTGAGTGATATTGATATTGGAGTGGCAATGGAGCGAGAGAGAACCGTGACTGATATCGGACCGATATCAGAGCGATGATGTGAATACACTCATTGTTTATTGTATAAGAATATTTTATCGAATCTGGAGCGGAGTTATATCGGAGTGAGAGCAGAGCGTTAATGTAAATCGAGCCTAAGTGGGGGAATTTTTAAAGGTAGTTGTCGTCATGGTCAGTCATTCCTCACCAATTAAAAGTATGCTACTAATCCTACTTGCTGGAAAATTTTTTACCACTAATAAGAAAGAAGAGTTTTTAAAATAATTTTAAAATAATTTTTTTTTATTTTCACGTTTTATTAAGATACCTAGTCTTATAGTCTAGAATTTCTTAAAATTCGACTTTTTTTGTTTCATGTTTTGAAAATATAGAACTATAAAAATGTGTCTTCACAAGGAAATTTAAAAATTCTGAATAGTTATGAAGTTATAGCCATTTTAAAATATGGTAGATTCAGGTATTGGGTACTATACTTCAAAACTTTAAATGCATATTTCTTGAAACTACATTTTTCAAGTTAGTTGACATGATATCTCGACCAACCGACTTCGAATTTGGCATGAACGTTCAATACATGTTACTTTATGGTAGGGACTATGGATATTGCGAAATTTTAATTTTTACTATTTTAAAAAAAATACAAACTTCAAAGAAAAATACGTCAAAAAAAGTAGTTTCGTAGTTGGACTACGAAAACCTTAATGCCGGCGTACCATCTGTCACTCTTGCGCTACCATTATGCACTTGTTTAGTTTTGTAATACAGCTGAAACTCTTTTTTATGCGGTCTTTTTTTGTGCAGTTTTTTTGTGCGGTTTTTTTATGCGGTTTCTAAAAAATGGCCATTAAAATGCATAATGTGAATCAAAATCACGAGACAGTAAGAAACTTAAACAATTACTATAATAACTTTCTCTGATAAAAATACTTTTTAACGGCTTTTAAGCATTTAATCAATACATTGCATAAGAACATAAGTTATTGTATCATTTAATTTTGTTACAGATGTATTTTTCAAAAAATTTTCATATTATAAAATTGAAATAAAATGTTTCTACGTGTTAATTAATGCTTTATCTTGTTTATAGAAGCAACTTCTAAGGGAATTTCTAAGTTTTAAGCGTTTTGAGTGATGTTTTTTTGATGAAACTTTTTTTATGCGGTCCCGACCAACCGCATAAAAAAAGTTTTTTGTACAATCTGGATCGAAAGATACTTTTTATGGCTATTTATGATATTTTTGAATATATTTTTTTGTGCGAATTTTTTTTATGCGCCCCCTATCCACCGCACAAAAAAAGGATCAACTGTACACCTAAGAGTTAATCAAATTATTGTTATTTCATTTAGTTATTAGACTTCTCAAAAAAAATTTCCCTTTTATGCCCACCTTTCTCCTAATCATAAACGGAAGTTTTACTAATTACGATATTATGGTTCACACAAACAGCTTTAATTACATATTCTTATTAAATAATTTGCTCACTTCATTCCGGTTCGTTATGTAAGTATTTACATGTATATGTATACGGGTTACATACTGTGATAACTTTACACGTAACTTTTTCTAATTACATTTCCAAAGAAAATTATATATTCATAAAACTTTTTCACCCACCCAAGTCGAGTTAGTTAGCAGACGTGTAAATTTTTTTTATTTAGTATTAGCGAATTTCCAGAATGGAATTCAGCTATTACAGCCACTGTCATGACGCGACTTGAGCCCGGGACTATGGCAGAAATTTATTTTGAGGTCCCTAGAAACCGAAAATAATTAGTGATGAGCAAAATTAGTCTTGGTCTTGCAGTCTTGTCTTGGTTTTGCATTTTTTGCAAGACCAAGACCAAGACTCAAGTGAGCAAGACCAAGACAAAAGCAAGAAAAAAGCAAGACTCTTGCTAAACTATTTAAATAGTTTGAAAGTATAATTAATACCGTAAAGAGAGAAAATTTTGATTTTAGAAGGAAAAAATTCGGTAATAAAAAAATGCAAGAAAGTGCAAGATTTTTTAGCAATACCAAGACCAAGACTGCATTTTGCAAGACCAAGATCAAGACAGACTCAAACTGCTCTAGAAAGACCAAGACCAAGACTTGGCAGTCTTGGTCTTGGTCTTGCATTTGCCCATCACTAAAAATAATATTCACTAAAATGTATATATATATATATATATATATATATATATATATATATATATATATATATATATATATATATATGTATATGTATATGTATATGTATATATATATATATATATAAATGTATATATATATATATATATATATATATATATATATATATGTAAATGTATATGTATATATATATATATATATGTAAATGTATATGTATATATATATATATATATATATATATATATATATATATATATATATATATATATATATATATGCGTGTCCGCGCGATAACTCTCGAACGAAATGTCTTACGTTTATGAAATTTAGTGAAAATAATGGAAGTCCTAAACCGTTGGACGAGTTCGTTAACCACGTCCGATGTCTGGAACATGACTTTTTTGGCAGGTTTTATAAAAAAAATTAGTTTTTTGCCAAAATTTACCCTTATTCAAAAAATTTTTGTGGAATTTTTTCACACCATTGAAAAGGGGAGAAAAAGTCACATAAAAAAGGTCTTTAAACTATTATTCTATGTCAACTAGATTCCAAGTAAAACTAACTTTTATAAACGGAAATTCGCTATGTTATGCAGGATGCTGCGACAGGGGTATTAATAAGTAATATAAAACTGAAAAAAAAAAAAATTGCACGATCTGCAATTTAATTATAACTTACGCTCAAAAGTTTGTATTTTAATTAAAAAATTATTTTAAAAATACAGTAACGTTAAAAAAAATGACCGACAAAAACTATTTTTAAATGAAATGACCAGTACCTACAGCATAACCTCTTTTTTGCGGTTTCTAAATAAAATGTCCACCAAAGTGTATAATGAGAATGAACAGTAAGAAAATATAAGAAATTTGAATATTAATTTGCGATAGGGTTAGCTACTGACTGTTTTTAAGCGGTTTTCTTATCATCACATTATATCATTATAAAATTATTACAATTTTTGCAATATTATAAAAATGAAATTAAATATTTAAAATATTCCTATGTGTAAACTAACCTCTTCGTTACTGATTTTTTTTAAAAAAATTTTTCTATTCCTACTATTAAAAGTAACATTTCGCGCATGAATTGTTGCACTCGCCCTGCGGGCTCGGGCAACAAACTCATTTTAGTGAGAAATAAGCCTCTTTTCCCACTTATTTTACAATATACTATCAATGAGTATACCTTTGTTCAGCATACTGGACATTATTTTAAACATGCGTTTATTTTAATTAAAATTTTTAATCTTAAATCTTTAAATAAGCGTAATTTAGTAATAATTAATAATATTAAGAAGTTTTTAATTTTTCACTTAGGTATTATTACACGAGTGGTTTGTATTTTTTCGAATAAATTTGGGTTTGTCTAACGAAAATTTGTTGCTTAGTAATTTAACAAGAAGAACTGTCAACTAACAAAAACGCGACAGCGTAGCTGAAGCGTTCTTGGGTTGACAGTTCTTCGAGTTAAATTGCTTTTAGGCAAGAAATTTGAGTTGCAGAAAACACAAATTTATTCAGAAAAAATATAAAACTCACGTGTAATACGGTAAAACATTTTAACGAATAAAAAAAATTAGTATAATTCATATTATTATTTAATACATTGTTACTATGGTTCTGAAATCAGTTAAATTTACCAACACGAATTTTTGTTTCGTTTTTATCGTATTTGCCGATAGTCAAATGATCAATTAAATGTTTTATACTATTTTTTTCGCTGTAAAAATCTGTCCTAACTCTTTTTCCATGGTAAAAGTGAAAAAACTACAATATTCTTATGGGACCTTAATACACATGAGTTAAATTATCAATTAAAAAAATCATGTTAACATACCTCTAAATTTGATGTACAAATAATATATATTGTACATCAGTAATGAAGAGATTAAAACCAATTATTAGAGAATCGTGAGGTTTTGAGTTATGTATCTTTTGTGAAACTTTTTTATGCGGTCCCAACCCATCGTATAAAAAGTTTTTTTTACAAACCTGGAGAAAACTACAGGGTGTAAAACAAATAACTATCGTCCTTTTGTGGGGTGACTAATAGCACCGTGTAGACACTAAAACCGCAGGAACTTTTTCGGAATAACAGTCGCGTCACCCCTCAAAAGGATAAGAGTTATTTCCCTTACACCCTATATATCTATATATATATATATATATATATATATATATATATATATATATATATATATATATATATATATAATATATTTTATCGCTATTTATGAAATTTTTGAATATTTTTTTTTGCGATCTTCTTTATGCGATCCCTATCCACCGCATATAAAGGGTTTATGCTGCAATGTTATTACCCTGGTGGTATAATCACAAACATATTATGTATTTTCAATTAATAACAAAATTTCATATAAAAACCATTGAATTAAATAAATTTTCACCCCCCCCCCCCCCCCGCCCCACATAACACCATGCTTACTCTAAAAACCGTACACGTCATTTAAACACCGTCCATAATATTTGTCAATTATTTAAATTGTGTTGAAATTGAAGTCCCTCTATTGGTGAAAATGGTTAAAACTGATTGTGATTGACATTTAGAATGTCAGTCAGTCAGTCAAATGAAAGCAGTGTCACTGCACAGACAGCGTAAATCATTGTGTGTCTTCGTGATGAGAATTTTTTGGGAATAACAATAATGAAAATTTGAGAGGATGGAAACAAATTATTTGTTAGAACAAAATCCCTGACAAGTACACGACCATACTATTGACTACTACTGTGTGCGTATGTAATTATGTTGATCGGATTACACCACAGAAGGAATAAAAACATGGAAGCTTCATAGAGGCTACCACATGCAATGGAATAGATGAAAATTTCGTTCAAAACATATCATTTTCAAATGAATTTAATTTTATTTGCTTGTAGACTTGTGTACGTATGTACATATAGTGATTATTCAACACAATAAATTTTGCAAACATCAACAAATTCCACATTAAGTATATTTGTATATTCAACATTTACAGTGAAACCCCTTAATTTGGGTTACTTTGTATCTACACACAGATATATTGACACACATATCTTTAATCGAAGACCTTTGAAATATACGGGAAGTGACTTTTTGGGCCACTACTCCCCATCAAATAATTCCAGTGGAAGTGCTGCGGGAATGTTTGCTCGGGCGAAGAATCTGATAATTAACAAAGTGTGTGCTGGACCACGCAAAAGTAGAGTTCCGTATCCATTTCAAAAGAAATTATGAGAATAATTCTCTAGTCACTGACTACGGAATCCTGATTTAATGCGTGTACAATATGTACTTGACGAATTTTTTACATAATTGTTTTTATTTTTCGGTTTTGAGAATTTTAAATTGTTTTATTAAGACTGACACTGTCTAATGAAAACTAGTCAAGTGCGTGTCAAACCATGCAAAACGATGACAGATAATATGTCGAAACCATAACTATTCCGTGGTTATGACTATGGAACACTAAAAAAATGGCCTTGGAGCAGAAATTCTTAGCTAATAATACGTTAGTTTAAATTTGTAGATTATTCTTTATGAACAAAAACATGGCTTTTGGGCAAAAAGCAGGTTTCAAATCTATATTAGTTCATTCTTCAAAATTTTTGAAATATTGGAAAAGATTTAAATACTCGTAGTCCTAGTTCTAATAGAAAGGTTGTTGAAAGGAAAAGATATTTGAAAAAGGAAAAATTGACAAGATTAAAGAACACAGAAACAATTTGATAGAAAATATTCTGTTTGAAAATGAACTAACGGTTCGAAACAATATTGTCACAATTTCAAAAATAAAAGTGGTATTTTGCAAAGTAAAGTATTTGTTTATTATTTACATTTGAAAAAAACTAGAAACTACAAAAATGGATTCATACAGCTTATTTTAAAAATTATCTACTTATTTAAGTCACAAGTTACGTTTTCGAACCTTCAAATCTTTGCTTATTCGTTTTGGGCCATATTCCCTGTGTAATCATTAGGGGAAACCCAAACTGCTGAAAAAATAGCGTGCAGACAGATCGGCGCAGATGCAACAAAAAATTTTATTTTATAATACATACTGTGTTCATGCAGACAGATAAATCAATTTTTTTTTTTTTTTTGTTCATAATAATAATTATATAAAATAAATTTTTAATGAAATTTCACTATAAAAGGAAAATTTAAAATGAGAATCATAAAAAACATCTCAAGTGAAAACGATAACATGAACAAAAGAAATTTAATTTTTTCCTACAATTTTATTTTTTTGTTCAACTTAAATTTTCTAATGAATCCTTGACGAATACGTTTTTTTTCCCTGAATCATTGTTTTTCCCCGGTCATTACTATGAAGCAGCATCATCATGGAATACACAACTCACTGAGATAAAATTACCATTAAACTTTTCTTTTTTTTTTTAAAAAGTGTTTAAAAGTATAAAACAAAAAATTCTGTTAGATACTAAAAATTCATTAACGTTTCCAGCAATGAATACAACTCAACAGTTTTAAAATGCATGAAAATCGGGAATTTTCATTTGATATTTGTAAAAATTTCAATATTTTAATTATGTAGAAACATGAGCCGAACTTATGTATATATGTATCTTTTATTGAATTATTAATTACGCCCGTACGCTGATAATTAAACTTTTTTAATCAAAAATGGTAACTGAAAATTCTCGAAACTATACAAAAAAAATAATGACCATTAATTTTTTATCAATTTTTCGGAATTTGTTTTACAATATTGACGACGTAAAGTTTATGCGAGCACCTCTGGTGGTAAAACTAGACGCTGTATCAAGTAAAATAAATACGTATTCGTTTGATCGGGGCTCGAAATTTTCTGTAGTGACTTCTTCAAAAATTTACTTTTACAACAAATACTATATTATATTTCAGTTTATAAAATAAAATTTTCAAAATTTCTTAAGGCAGTGGAGTTTTCAAGGTTTACAAAATTTAAATTCAAATATGAGTGTCATGGTCAGATAATATAAAGCGCAGGTAACCAACCACTTTACTATAAGAAATGACAAAAAACCAACTTCATGTTTTTTTAATTTTTCTCACAAATCAGTTTACATAAGATACAATTGTTGGAAAATTTATGTTTATTGGGTTTATTTTCACTCGTTTCCGGCAAAATTTTTGAGTTTTTGTCGGCAAAAATATCCTATTTCGTGTACCCGATGTATCTGACTGACGCACTTTTCTAAAGGTTTTGTTTAATATAGATAAATTTTAGCGAATGCTATTTTCGGCTTCTAGAAACGTCAAAATAAATTTCTATCACAATTCTGGACTCAAATCTTATCCTGTCAGTCCTGACGTCTGTCACATACTATAATTTACAAATATTGCAACTTTTTTCAAGAAATTCCAATTTTTTAAGCAATAAATATGACCGGTATCAATCTGGAATTGAAAGAATTTTCAAAAAAGGTCAAATAGTTTTAAAGTTTGCTCACTTCAAACATACAAACGAATTTTTCTTACTTTCTTGTTACCATTTTCAACTAGAGTCGACTGAATTTGTAATGAGAGAGAATGATACAGAAGTTACAAGGTCGGTACAAACTGTTATCAATCAAGGTCTTTATTTAATTTATCAAGATCACTTGCGCGTCTCTCATTTCAAATTCGTTTGGCTCTAATAAATAAATTGGAGAATATTTCAAACGTAAACTATCACATTCCATAAACATAATATTTTAATGTGTTACAAGTTTAGTTGGATTGCGTACGCAATTAGTGCCATCTAATAATCAAATTTAACACTAAAACGAACGATTCGATTAATTAAAATTTATCGTTAATCCGAAAATTGAATATAATTTCAATAATTATCGACCCGTTCGATCATATTTCACGTGATGAAAAGATCGCATCAAATATACACTATACATTCAAATTATGTAATAGGGTAAAGTATGGAATAATCATTACGGGATATATATTATAATTTCTCTAACGAAAATTTATTTAATTTAAATGAAAATATTCAAAGAGAATTTATAATACATATATATATTATGATGTCGAACAAAAAAATATTCAAAATCTTCAAAGGAGAAGAAGGTATTATTTGAAAAGGCAACCTTATAATTTTCTTTTCAAATAAATATATTTTCATTTTCTTACATTTTCTCATTTAAATACATATCAGCCATCAACAGTTTTTTCCATTAAAAAAAAAATATTTACATTTTATTTTTGGTAATCTTTAGCAAGATTAGTCTGTTATTTTTGATAGCTACACTGTCGGGCATTGAAATTGTAACACCATTAAAAATAATGGTAATGTTTGTCAAAAGAGGGTCATAAAATGATTATATAAATTCTCGAGAAGTTTTAGGTAAACAGGCTTAGGGTAGACATACTGTATGAGTTTTTCGAGAGTTGCCATTTTTATTACAGCCAAACCGTTGATTTAATCGAAAAGTTGTTCAAATAAGAGTTGTATATATCGACGGGGGCAACCGATTGGTATAGTCAGGAGCTTTATAGCTCTTATGGTTTTCGAGCTATGATACAAACTTATAGATTTTTAAATGGGACTATATATTAATTTTTCGATAAAACTGATCTAATGCATTAATTAACAACATAAATGAGCAAAAAAATTTTTTTTACCCAAGTTTAATTTTTTAATTTTTCTTTAATTTATCAGTTAGGCGGTAAAAATATGCATATGTACTTGAGGCTACTTCAACCGATAGTGTTTTTCTTGGTTACATTTCCATTACATCCAAGAAAAGAACCTTTTCCAGTACCATTTCTATCATAAAAATTTGGTTGTAATAGAAATGGCAACTCTCAAAAAACTCACATGGTATATTAACTAGGTAAAATAATGTAATAGCTACGTTTTACGGATAAGCCAGTGAATTTAAAAGACGTCCCAACTATTGGATGAACTGAAAGTGATATATCGTATCATAATATAATGGCGCGTGTTCTCGAAATTCAATACTGTATTATAAGAATAAAAAAAGCAAGAATTAGAACCAAATCGCTGAACAACACAGTGGAAAGCACAACAAAGTGATACTTTTTGAGAGTTTGCTGTGAGAGAAATTGCTGTGGAAAGGGCTCCTCTATTTTTGCTCGGATTATGTACAAAACCATAAAGAAAAACTCCAGTCCCACCAGAACCAGATTTTATGTACAAACTGAAGGTTGCTTTTTAAAAAAAAAATTTTTTTTGCGGAAAACCAGTATCTGGTTTGACTTTTATTATTCAGAAATTATAATTCACTTAAATCTGGGTTTGGATTAAGTTTTAAGGAGAATAAAATTTTAAAATCATACTGGTCGGACTGGGTCTTTGTACTCCCGATTTTTGAAATGTCTCCCGTCAGGCGATAAACATTCTTCTATGCCAGATGTTTAATATATTCAGAGTCGTCTGTTGCAATGTTACAGGAATGGGGCCATTTACGAAAAAAAATTGATGAACTAATTTGTAAATTTCGAAATTGTATACACACACGTTTTGTGATCATCCAAGGTTATGATGACATTGCATAATCTCCTTTACCCACTAATCCCCTACTTTTTACCACATTTAATAATAGTATTATCCCACCACATACATATATACCTACATATTATATGCCAGCATAATTTATTAAAATCCTTTATAAATAGAACATTTTCACACGTCAATGTCTTTTACCGTTGCCAAATAAAATAAAAGGCATTCAAATAATAAATTATAAATACCAACAACCATAGATAAAATATATTCATACATACATACATATGTATCACATGTATTTTGTACTTTTCAAGGTTTTTAACTATGTAAAAAACTTTTTTATGAAAAAACTTAATCATCAATAATGAATGATTTTTAAATAATTGACAGTTTATTATTTTATGAAATAAAGATAAGAAGAAGGTTTTATTTTCTAATACGTATGTATATAAATGTCTTGCAATAAATATGGTCCTTTTTACTGAATAATAGACAGCACATTATACTCCTCATATTACACCCCGCTATTTAGTTGCTTCAATGAAATAACCTAGAAATTGGCTAGAAAAAAAGCTTGACAGTTCTTATAAAGGACTACTAACTTCTTTGTAATTTTTTCAGATTTTCTGGATTTACATATAAAAAGTTCGAGAGGGGTGACATATTACACGCCATATCAAAGATTAAATTTTCCTGACTTTTTTCCATTTTCGATAGACAAAATTTGAGTTTTTCCCTGACTTTAAATAAAAGAAAAGCGTTAAAGGAAACTTCAATTTCTTTTTAAAAACCATTTCTAACGATACCACACACGATGGGATGCGTGAGACAAATATCTTCATTTCTACCTTCCAACACGGGGAAGTACCCCAAAAATTTGGTTAGTCTATTTCACTACTTTCTATAGGACATACACAAAGAGACGTAACGAAACTATCTTTCTTGCTTTCCACGGAAGCTTAAAAATAAGAATTTTTGATTTCATAGTTACTGAAATACAATAAAAACTTACTTTAACAACAGTTTTTGTGTTCTAGATGTACGTAAACGTTTCGAGAATGGTGCTCGGAGCATCATCAGCAATTGGATTAAAATTGATTTTGTTTGATTATCAATAAAATCACTTTTAACGTAACTAGCGCGAATGTCTTAGTAAAATCTCTCATTTCAAATTCGTTCGACTCTGTTAAAAAAAAACGGAAACTCTTCAACGCACGAAATTGTTTGATGTTTTAAATTTAGTCTTATACAGAGTTTGCATATAAAATACTTTATTCATTTGAATATGTATGAGTAAATATTCTTTATGAGTAAATTCTCCAAATTTCGAAACAATAAGAAAATTCACAATTATCAATTTATTGAAGCGAAAACGGCAAACAAGTTTATTTGTTGTATTCAAAATACATAATACGTAAGCGTGTATTGTATTTTCGTAACGAAAAATTTTCAATTCACTGAAGTTTTTTGTTTATTTACGTTAGTTTTTCCTTAAACAAATATTTAATTCAAAAATAATATTGATGTTTTTTGTTGTTTATATAAACAATAGCGTACTATTCTCTCTTATTTGTTATTGTTTACATGTATTAATGATACTTTAAATGAAAACAATAGATGTCTCTCTCAGTCAATCACTACAATACGCATGGCGGCGTAACCGCTGGCGTTGACTGAAGTGATGGGTTTTTTTGTACAATGGTTTTAACGGGATTAGTTGAAGTGGGATGAAACACGTTCAATAAACATTTTAGTGAGGTAGACATAAAAAATGTTTACATAGTTACAACACAAAAGCAACTTATTATCGTGATTGATAGAAGCAACACAAAAGGGTAAATATCTTAAGATTAAGGGGGTATTCTAGTCTAGAAATTCGAAAAAATCGATTTTGTTTTTTTATATATTTTCATACCTTTAAGAATAAGCCTCTGAAAAGGATTTACGGAAATTCGAGGTTATGGTTATTTACATTTTGTGTAACACAACAGTGTATTATGGGCGCAAGCTAAAAAGAACTTTTTTATCAATATCTGCATTTATCTTTGCCTATCATATTAATAAATAGAAGTTTACTCACTTACTCATATAAAAACATAATTACTTGGTTTGGTTGGTAACTATGGAAATAATACAATTTGTGTTCCCCTCACCTCAGTTTCTGAAGGTCATTTGAGCTTGCGACCATAATAATAAAAAACATATCCTCCCTCACCGCAGGTGCCCTATATTTTGGAAGAATTTTTTAGAAAGTTAATTGAATCTTTACTGAAATCAGGACCCTAAAATTATTGACTATTTTTACAGAAAGGATATTTAAGTATATTTTTAAGTATACATACCATGTGAGTTTTTTGAGAGTTGCCATTTCTATTACAACCAAATTTGTATGATAGAAATGGTACTGGAAAAGGTTCTTTTCTCGGATGTAATGGAAATGTAACCAACCATAACACTATCGGCTGAAGTAGCCTCAAGTACATATGCATATTTTTACCGCCTAACTGATAATTTAAAGAAAAATTAAAAAATTAAAATTGGGTAAAAAAATTTTTTTTACTCATTTATGTTGTTAATTAATGCATTAGATCAGTTTTATCGAAAAATTAATATAGTCTCATTTAAAAATCTATAAGTTTGTATCATAGCTCGAAAAGCATAAGAGCTATATAGCAATCGGTTGCCCCCGTCGATATCTGCAACTCTTATTTGAACAATTTTTCGACTAATTGAACGATTTGGCTGTAATAAAAATGGCAACTCTCAGAAAACTCACACAGTATTAGATAAAAATTATAAATGTTATATAAAAATAAACCATTTATTAACAATGTTTATGACATCTGGATATTATTTAAATTACATTTTCAATAAAGGTATAATTAATTCCTTATAGAAATCAAAAATCAAATTAAATTATATAAGGTAAAAGCCCCCTTTGTGGAACGGTATCTAATTATGAACATTTACATATTAATGAAGTTATTTCTGAAAGAAACGTCTGATAACAAAAATTATTATTAATAGAATGATTGTTTTTCAATTTAAATTCACCTTGCATTTAAAGTTTCCTTACTTAATTAAAGAAATAAATATGTAAATGTCAAAACTGTTCCAGTATTAGATACCGTTCCACAAAGGGGGCTTTTACCCTAACTATGTGAAAATTTTTTTTTTCAAAAAATAGCGACCACCTACTGCGAGGGTCTCTTTTTATTACACTGTATATGTTACACATGACACATACATGTTAATTTGGACCCAGAATTTGAACTGTAAGCAAAATGTGAAATGAATTCAGTTTTGTAAGTATAGAGGTATCACTGTAGAAATACCAAAAATAGCTTTTTGGTAGCCGCAAATAATTTTCACGAGGATTACTAGGATGATGATTAAAATAACTAATGTTTTATCCTATGTGTTGTCCACTATTATTTATACTCATTGGACACTAAAAACAATCCCACACACACAGCCAGAAACAGAGTGGACAGATTAAAGACATATATTTTATTACTCTCTATGTTCTGTTCAACTACAAAGCACATATAATAAAACACAAAGTGCTCAAAGTGCTTTCACAGTAATTTTTTACATTACCACAGGGAGAATTACTGAATTGTCAGTTTGTATTTAGTAAGTGAACGTAACAGGCAGCACTTTATTGTGAAAAGAGCCACACCAGGCCACGCCAGGCCGTTTCACATATTATAAAAAGACTTTTCCCACCATATTTTCACACACAGAGGAAAATTACTATATCATCCACAAAGAGAGAGAGAGAGAGTGTGGTACCTACCACCAGACCAGACCAAGCCGTCGAGTTAAATGAAAAATCAATAAAACATTTTAACCGTGGGTACAGGAAAAAACGGAATGAGACATAACGAAAATAGATTATGATGGTCCTTAAATGGAAATTTTATTTGTAAATTTTCTTATTCGCTTATATTTAACGTCGTAAATTCGTAAGATACTCATGAAAGTTATTAAATTTCTTTATTATATTTACGTAGGTATATTACAAAAAGTAGTTTATTTAACTAGACAGAAAGATCGGATAGAAACTTTATAAACTTCGTGAACTTAACTTTATTTGGCGATAGAGTTTCAAATTACGACAAGTAAAACCAAAAATCAAAAATATAAAGTAGTATTTTCCAATATAAGTTCGGTAAGCTGCTTTTACTGATCGAGAAAATGTTGCAAAAACGAGACCCGCAGGGTCGAGTTTTTGCAATTTTCGAGATCAGTAAAGGCACTTAACGCATCGTGTATTGTATAATATTTTTTGCACGATCGATTTAAAATAATTAACGAATCAAAATTATTAAATAAAAAATAAAAAATAAAAATCAGATAATATATGTGAAATTTATATTTTTATGACGTAAAATGCCATGAATAAATATTATAAATTTTTATAGAAACTATAATACGAATCCTTGTAGTGACAATTGACAACTATATTTGTAAATAAAAAATTAAGTGTCAATATTTAATTGGCTTGAATATTTTTTTGAATTTTCTATTAAAAAAATCGAGGAAAATAGTTTATTAAACTATAATATTAGTGAGAATAATGAAATTGGCGAAGCATTTTAATTTTGGCATAAAAATTTATTCTCGTAAAATAAAAGTAAGATTATGAAAACCACAGAAAATTTTAATGATGGAACAACCTTTTGAAATGTCATTAAAATATGAAGACTAATGGCAACAATAATAATAATAATGTGCAAACTAGTGAAAATTTTCATATTAATCGATTAATTTTCTTAGTTGTTCAAATTGTACCATTAATTTTAATATAAATGAATAATTACAATCATTTTTTAACTAATTTCACTTACCACACACCTATTCACTTACCACGCACCCATTTCACTTACCGCACTGTTATTTTTTTGTTTCCATGGATTTAAACCAACGTTCGGGAAATGTAACTTACCAGCATTGTCAACAGCATCGGTAAATGCATGAAAATACACGATCGTGCAAAAAAATCTTTAACATGTCGACCGGTTTCGGTGTATCAAACACCATTTTCAAGACACCAAAATGAAAATGGTTGTCTTGAAAATGGTGCTTGTTACACGGAAATCGGTCTACATGTTAAAGATTTTTTTTAATTTTTCATTTTTCGCTTTACTTGTCGTAATTTGAAACTTTATCGCCGAATAAAATCAAATTCACGAAGTTTATAAAGTTTAAATTTTGGCGAAAAATAGAGGTAAGAATGTAAAGAAGGTGAAAAATGGCTAAATTGCTCTCAAATTGTTCCACCAAAAACTTAATTCTTTTTAATAATTCAATTATCAAAATCTTGTTAAATGCTTTTTTATATAATTTCTCTACAGTTCTACACTAATTATTTCAATTTGCTCCTTCTAATTTAAAAGTTATAAGTTATTAAAACATATAGGCAATCAGATATACATTTTGTATGTCGTTTGCATATATTTAGGGATGTAAAGGAGGAACTTAACCCTAAATTTTAACAAAAACCGACGACGAGCGTTTTAGTAGCTGATTTTTATTTTAATCGATTCAAAATTTGGAAAGGAATAAAAAATTCCAATACTATTTTTTTTTATCAAATGCCGGCGTTACTGTGAAAAGTTGAAATTAATGAAAGTAATAGGTAAGATACATGTATAAATTTTGTATTAATAGTATTCTATAAGCACAATTGATATATAAAAAAAATATTTATAACATTTTTTTAGAGAGAGGGAAAACTATTGAAAATATGATATTTTAGAATGAACACGTAGACTAAAATCAAATGTTTATAAGAATACTTGTCAAATTATTTACGTTAATCAATTTTTAACACTGAAGCCGTGATTTAATCAAAAAATAGTATTTGGATTTTTTATTTTATTTTAAATTTTGCATCGATTAAAAAAAAAAAAAAAAAAAAAACCAGCTACTAGAGCGCTCGTGGTCACTTTTCCAATTTCTAAGCATTTTTTTAAGGGTAAGTTCCTCGCCTAATAATTCGATTATGGCAAGTGGATATTGTTATAATTCGCTCTTAATAAACTAAACTGATTTTGACATTTAAATCCCACGAACCACACTATTTATTCCATTTGAACTTTTACAGACCAACTTATACATACTTAATGTCAAATCTCGGTATAAAACAAAATAAGATAATTTAATAAAAAGAAAATAATAACAATAAATTTGAGCATAACGTCTGTTAGTTAATTTTTTTTTTAAATAATATTCGAGAATTTACGATTAATATAATTAGATTAAACTCATTCAAATATAAACATTAAATAATAAAAAATTAAAATTCAATTTGAAAATTCAAACTAATTTATTAATTATAATTGAAACAATAAAAAAAAATGAAACGAAATCAAATGATTTATTATCATGACTCCATGACTAATCAGATAATTTTTAAATTTATTTCACATTAGGTACATTTTAATATTTAAATACTTAATGCTGAACGACTTTTTAATAAAAATAATTTTTTTTAAAAAGAAAGTGGTTCCCTGGACCCAATAATTTATGCTGAAAACATTTTTGAACTATTAAAATATTGGATACATTTTACAAATTTTTCAGCATTTTTATTGAGTTTTTCGAATTTTAAAACTGACAGTTAATGTTTTGGTAATTTGGTAAAAAAATTACGCCTAACATATTTGAAGAATATTCTTCGATATGAATATGTTTAAACTTTATTTTTTCTTCACATAGGGGAAAAGAACTTTGTTTTAACTAATAAATTACATTATAATTATAATATAAAATATATAATGTTTTAGTATTTATTAATCAATTAAATATGACACCAAAACAATCTTAAATTAATTGATGTATGAAATCGATTTGAAAATACCGACAATGGTGTAGGCACCGGGAAACGAGGACTGTGAATACTTTTTGTTAAGATTACGAGAAAGAAAAGTATAAGAATAAGATTTGTATAGCTTCTTAAAGTTTTAATTTTCAATTAAAAAATAATATACTTTTAATAATAAGGAGTTAATAATTAATGAACTTAAACGTAACATTCACATGACATGTCGTACATGTGTATTTTTACTGTAATTATTACACGTTACACGTGCTGTATTTAATTTATTCACAATATTCTTGATTTCATATTTTGTATTATTTAAGCTTATAGACACAACTCGGTGTATATCTATAGTAAAGGTGTAGTAGCATGTCACTATCGAGAAATCTTATATTTAATGAATTTTTTTCTTTAATAATAATAGAAATAAATACTATACATACATTTTACATACTAAGAGTAATTAAAAAATAGATAAAGTAACTTCACTTTACTTTCATTATTATTACCTATCAACTAATTTCAACAAGTTTGTGGAAATCAGAATAAATCAAAATAAATTTTAAAATTAAAGCAATTGAAATCACATTAAAATTATAATATACATTTAAGTGATATCAAACATTTGTATTATTTCAAAACCGATCATCTGATATAAATTATTTTATGGTGGACAATTTTGGTTATCGATTCTGTTTCTAACCTTGAACTCGGTTTGGAAAATAATTTACAGCATTTTTATTATTGTTTTGCACGCTCATCATAACCGCGACTCGTTCAGCAAAGCCCTATCGATAGAATATAGGTATTTGTTATTTCGAATCGGTTACGAGATCGATATCGTGTGGTCTTAAGCACCCTCACACAGCTTGATTGTCATCCCATATTTTTTACAATTACTGTACCGTAAAACCGTCTAGACCCGGACAGGGGGTCTAGACCCCGACACTTTGCACCAATTTTCAAAGTAAGTAGTTTCTACATTAACCTGCTACAATAAACATTTGTTCTTGACATCATTAAAGAGAGAAAAACATCCTCTAAACTGCTCTACCAATAAAAACTACGGATTTCTACTTTTACTATCTCATTTTACAGGATTACTATTCTCCAGTTTTTCAAAGAAATAAAATGTGTGTCTAACTTAGACATGTAATTTTCGTCATAATTGTCATATTGTTTTAATTTTGATATGTATGTGTTCAGAATTTTATCGCGCATCATTTAATGATGTTTGAAGTTATATTCGATGTATATATAAAAAAATACATGCTATATATATATATCCGTTTAGACCCGGACACATCAGTTTATTACACTATGGCCGCGATTCGCACTGGCTGTAACTTCCACTATCCATACGTTATATTCCCGCCAGAATTACGCAGTTTATGCCTCCTTCTGGTGTCATATCGCATGTTTACTTCATAGAGAGGCATACTATGTATTGACCTCTCTCCCTTCCCACAAAATGTTTTGAAGCCTTTGACAGGTTCAAAGACATCAGACGATATAAAACACTGTCTTAACCCCGACGGGAGAGGTTAGTTTGCATGTTATTACATTATTTAAATAAGTGTCCGGGTCAAGACAGATTTGGGGTGTAGACCCGGACACTTACTAATTATTTTTTATTTTTTTATTTTTACTTATAATGAAACAAATGGGTCAGGGCTATAACAAATAATATACGCTCTTTCTAATGGTAATACTTTTATTGGTGATATCTATGAAGGAAACATGTGTAAACATAAAATTATACCAAAAAATGTAAAAAAGTGTCCGAGTCTAGACGGTTTTACGGTACTGTAATGAAAACCATATATTTATACGTAGGTAGTTTATTATTACGACACGACGTATTGTGTACCGTGGCGTGAGTAGTAAAGTTTTGAAGTACGAATGTCGGAAATGTAATTATGTTATCTACTACCCGGTTTGCCAGTCAGTGTATGTACCCGTTGTTGATGTATATATTGAGCTATATTATGTGTAGCAACACACCTCAACAGCTTTTACACCAAGCTCTCCATAATATACCTACATATATAGTAAAGCTCATATTTGACTGAGATGTAATAATAATTCATAAATGTAAGAGTTACAATTACATAACATTCTGTGTAACTGTATATAAGAACGATAATTATAAACTTACACTAATTGTTTCTTTTATCTTAAACGTCTAATAATGTTCAAGTTAAGGAAATGTTTTATGATATTGCTATGAGCAATGGGAATTTTATTATTCCTTATTTTCTTTTTTCCTTTTACTTTTATTTTCACTTTTCCTGCAAGTTTTTCTTCACTGAAATAGGTCATTTTCTGCACTACACGGAGAGAAAATTCCCTATAAAAATTACTGTGCTCATACTACAATCGACGTGTAACAGGCGAACATATCCAATTTTTGTACGGTAAAATTGGATATGTTCGCCTGTTACACGTTGATTGTAGTATGAGCACAGTAATTTTTATAGGAATTTTCTCTCCGTGTAGAATTTTTGTAATCAATTCATCGGAAACACTTTTAATCCATTTCAACTTATCGGAATTTGATAAAATTTTACAAAAAGATCCCAGAATGGGATTTTTAAGTAAATCCTCATAGAAGATCCTATTCTAGGATACGAGTAAAGGCTCATATTATACGTAATATTCAAATTCGTGGTGTATATAAAAGCTTTGGCGCAAGGTTTGAAATAAATTTATTAGATCGGATTGTCCGGTCGAAAACCGGAATTAAAAGATTGCACTATTTATGAAATAGGTAATCTGTATGAAGAATAATCACTATTTGACCGATATCTATTAGTGTGTGACCTACCGTTTTATTGCATGAACGGTCGACCGTACGGTCAATTCAATACATAATTATGTATATTTAAATGTACGCGTTCACACTAATCCGATCTACACACACCGGCATAATTAGCGGAACATAAACAAAATATAAAAATCTATTTATTAAGCAAAGTTGGCGGTTTTTTTTCATTTTTACTTAAAATAATATTGAAGTAAGGAATCAATATTGATTTTCCATAGAATTGTTTTTATTTATTATTGATGCAAATCTTTTTAAGAGGTCTGTCACTTTCGAATTCAAATGCCGCTTCTTCTCAATGTATTCGAGCTTCAAATTGCCGTAATTGAAGAATGGCAAAGACTGTCCCAGGAAACTATAGACAACATCATGCTGAGTATAGAAAAACGAATGGAAGCTTTGATAAGAGCACGGGATGAACCAGGCCGTATTAAAACACTGTGTTTCATTTTCTATATGTTAAATAATCTTTAATTTAAATTATTTTTAGACGACATAATATTGCAAAAATTTGCCATATTATATGGTTACTTGTTTTTGCTACCGAAAATAAAGGTATATCGACTTGTGAACATGTAATTTTAAGTGAATAATTAAATAAGATTAATATTTTCTTGAAATAAAATGGTTTGTTTGATTTTTATAGATATTTTGTATGTTCCGCTATTTATGCCGGTGTGTGTAGTTAGTGCGGTCACATTTTGTGTACGATCAACAATTCGGTCAAACTTCAAGTGGACTATAAAACTTCTGAACAAAGTAACTTTTAACGCATAAGTTATAAAACCATCAAATAATTGAAGAAATGAGTGGATGTAGGTGTTATGTAACATTTTTTCAAAAACACATTTTTTACTAAATTTTAAAATATCTAATGTTGAAGTATCACATAATAAAATTTGATTTCATTAGGTCCAAAAGTTTTGTAGAAATTCGATAATAGACATGAGCTATTGTATGGGAAGTATATGTAAATAAAAACTTTCAAACGCTTCTGTTGTAAAATTATAAAACTATTATATAACACCTTCACCCACTCATGTCTTTAATTATACTATATACTTGACGTAAAAGAGGAAAATATAACAAACTGACCAAAATATGTATTAAAGGACATTGTGTCTGTCACGTACAAACACTTCAATATCATCATTTTTCGTTTGAGTCGTATTTTTATCTATAGTTTTCCGATTAGATCGAATTGGTTTGAATGTCCAATCTGTTCGCATTGTGCCACGGTCAAATTGCGGTCGTATTACGGTAGTCCAAATCGGTCCATTCAGTCCTTCAATTTAATTTTTCCGTATGAAAAAGCCATAAAACAGTATGTGGGTGAATTTATGACAATAGAATAAACACTATAACAAAACACGAAAATGACACATAAAACATTAAAAAATAAAATGTCTGTTTTTACTACTATAATATTCAATTTTCATTGAAAATGAATTCAACCTCGATCAATCACGACACATTGCTAATAAATTTTCACTGCTTAAAAAAAATAAAAAATAAAACATCTTGCCAAAAAATCTTAAATCAATCATAAATATTTATACTAAAAAAACCGTACAGAATCGTTTACATTAAAAATCAATAAAAAGTCATTCATAATATTTCGACTACCTTGTGTAAACGTAAAAGCCCCCATTACGGAGCGGTATGTAATACTGGAACAGTTTTGACATTTACATATTAATGAAGTTATTTCTGAAAGAAACGTCTGATAACAAAAATTATTATTAATAGAATGATTGTTTTTCAATTTAAATTCATCTCGCATTTAATGTTTCCTTACTTAATTAAAGAAATAAATATGTAAATGTTAAAACTGTTCCAGTATTAGATACCGTTCCATAATGGGGGCTTTTATGTTATAGGTAAAATAATTTAATAACAATTTTTTTTTTTTTTTTTTTAAATAAAAACTTATTCTGAGTTTAATAATTTTGTTTAATTAAGTATATGCGGTCAGAGACTACGAACACAAACCCGGATCTGTTTTTATTAATAGTAATTAAATATTGAATTAACAGTGTTTAATTAATAATGGATTTGAAAAAAAAAAAAAAACTAAATTTAAATATTGTCTTTAAAGTGTGTTTCCCCTTGACTTTCGTGTGCATTTTGTTTTTTTTTAGGCGGTTTCTAATTACAGAGTGTTACAAAACTATTGGCCAATTATTCTGAGAGTAATACATCAAATGGTATTAACATATTAGACGGCAATGGAAAATACAAGAAAATATTATAGTGAGAGTAGGATAGATGAATTTCAAATAAAAGAAGCAATTATAATTTGTCCACAATTTGATAAGAAAATACTGTTTTATTTGGATTTCGAAGTACAACAACGAAATTTCTAATAAATTCGTCATATCTGTCATCGCACTTTTAAATAATCAGTGTTGAATCTTAGACAATTTTAGAGACAATGTCGTTTTCGAAAAGTTATAATATTACATATTGATTTCTTTTTAACAGATACAACAAGTAAAAGGTTCAGATAATAAATTATGTTCATAACAAATTAAGAGATAATTTTAACTAAATATAAATGCAATAAACATTTTATCCCGAGACTTGTGAAAAATTCTAGCTACCTATTCATTACGAAATTTTACCTACAATTTCAATTTTTTTTTTTTTTTTTGGAAAATAAAGAAAATAGTACCGAACACCTACATATGAGCAACTTTAAATTTCAGGTTTCTGGCGTTAAAAATATGACTTTTGCAGTTTTAAAAAAAAAATTGGTATACGTGATGACGCCACCTAGTTTAATTAATAGTTACGGAATTAGACTCGTTAGCGCACTTTTTTTGGTTTGTCCTATAGATATAGCTGTTTTTCTAAAAATGTGTTAGAACACATAAAAGTAAACAAACGTCTTTGGCCTTTGTGTCCTTGCTTATTTTAAAATTTTTTCTTGGGCCGCCGAATATTTTGGTATTTACAATTTGGCTTATTGACGGAATACTTGCACAAGTAAAAATGGATAACTTTTTGGAGAACTAATTACGATATTTTCGGATTACCAATTTCACCAGATTTATTACGAATCACTATAGAAAACAGAGACTCTCAAATATTTTCAAGGACATAAATAATATGAATGTGTTATCTGGAACGCCCTGTAATTCGTTCTGTTTAATAGTTATGAATTACTACTGTATGAATTATTTATGTATTTGCATAGAGGCTAGTTAGTTATTATCTGAAGCAAATTTTTATTGCACTAGTTGATAAGAGAGTTTGGCCTTAATAGCTAAAAACTACGTGTATAACGAACTTTCAGAAAGAAAAATTTTAAAATATCCGATTGGACGGAAAGTTTCGACCAGATTTTTCCATCATCAATAATCGAAAATTCTCGCCCTTTTTTGCCCACACCAAAACCTACTCACTGATTAAAATATGTCGTAAAAAGTTTTGTTTTTCTATTTCCTTTTTTTTTGCGGAAACTTGAACACGTCAAGAAAAGATGGCGAAATTTATTTTTCTCAGTTTTCTCTCAAGTTGCACGAAGTTAAAAAGTTAGTATAGTTTTACTAAAACAAAATTGAAAAGTTTTTCACTTAGATAAAGTTATTTATTCAAACAAACAACTTGTAAATTTTTAAAATGTTCACAACGAAGCTTTTGTTATTGACATATTTTCGAAAATATTGAAAATATATAAAAATGTCTATTTTATTATATGCCCGCCCCACTATAGTTTTCGAAAAGTATTCGTTTATTTCCGGATACTGTCGATGGTCTCCGAATTCCACCATTCAAACAGCAACAACAAATTATCTTCATAAATTTTACAAATTAACCATTTATTTTATCACAAAACATTAGTTTCAATTATTGTTCCATCATCTTGCGACAAAACTATCGCACGATAAAAAATGAATCAATTAATATTCCGCTGAATTCGAACCACAACCATCCATATTGTCGTTCATATGATTAATGTACGATCCGACCGTTTTGCTACCCTACCTACTTCACAACAAACGAACTGCTGTCACATCAGTTAAAGGGCGGCGAATAACGAGAACGAGAGCGTTGTGAGAATATGTATGAGTGGGATTCCCATACTGTTGCAAAAAGCGGGTCATTATAAAAGGTCAGGGTAATATTTTTTTCTTAAGCTGCTTAGTTTCTATCATATTATACGATACGATACGACCTACGAAAAATTAGAGTATCCAATCGATATGTGTAGGTATATGTTAACAGTGATTATCACTAAATTGGGATACATAGGAGAAGAATTTGAATCAGTGACACAGACCAATGAACATATTATACAGTGCGTTCAGCCGAAGATTACACATAGAAAATGCAGGAGATTGTGTTTCTATGGAAATCGAATAAATTTGGGTTTGTCTAATGAAAATTTGTTGTCTAGCAATTTAACGAGAAGAACTGTCAACTAACAAAAACGCGACAGCGAAGCTGAAGCGTTTTTGTTAGTTGACAGTTCTTCGAGTTAAATTATTTTTAGGCAAGAAATTTGAGTTGTAGAAAACACAAATTTATTCACAAAAAAATATAAAACTCAAGTGTAATACAGTAAGATAATTTAACGAATAAAATAAATATTAGTATGTATAATTCATATTATTATTTAATACATTGTTACTGTGGTTCTAAGATCAGCTAAATTTACCAATACGAATTTTTGTTTCATTTTTATCGTGTTTACCTACAATGAAATTTTTTGTACCGTTTTTTCGCTGTAAAAATCTGTCCTAATTTTTTTCCCATGGTAAAAGTGAAAAAATTACAATATTCTTATGAGAATACATGAGTTAAATTGTCAATATTTGTTATCCAATAATACAAATGTGTAACTTTTAATTAAATACCAATACTTTTATGAAAATAATAACTGAATTTCCATAGGAACGCTATAAATTACCATTAAAATTTTCCCTATGTGTAATTTTGAAGTGAACAGTCTATTCAATGTGTAATCTTGAAATAAACGCACTGTATATAGTCTTTAGACCGGCCGTATCAACGAATAAATGACACCACAAGATACGTAGGCGCCAAAATACTTTTTCTAATTTTTCAGAAAATTTTCCTGAAAAAATGAGGTCATGAGCCACAGTAATGTACTAACCAGTTAAAAAACCAGTGGTTTTGGCTTACGATATTCTTCTGTTCCTTTAAAAATAAGGCTAACGAACAAAAAAAAAAACCAAACGTCGTAGGTCTTGCCTTTAGCTTACCGTGGGAGTCTGGTCTCAACCTTACAGCCCCTAACGACACTAATAAAAAAAAAAAAAACATCCTACGACGCATCGGGTTGTTCCGGCAAAATATGAAAATTCCGAGGAAATGTCGAAATACCGTTCCGTTGTGTTCCAGCCAAAATTAAGCCCTGCCTCATACTCAATATTACTATTTCAAATAGTTTGTTATGTATCCAATCTAATGAAAACCTTTGTATGCTATATGTTTAAAAAAAAAATAAATATAAAATTCCCTTTGTTGAGGTAACGTTACTACCTATTCCTGTGTGTTGCCTTCCGGCAAAACAACAGGAAAGCTTTTAAGCAAACATAAATTTCTATAATAATGTAGAGTGGATTTTATATTACGTGAGCAGAACTAGACACAGACGTATCATATTTTATAACAGAAACATAATAATATGAGCTCGAATTTGCTCAATAGGTACCTTATGAATATGGTTAAAAAAAAAAATTATCCAATTTTAATATTTTTTTAAAATAAAAATTCGTTAAAATCAAAAAGCGACGAGATTTGAGTGAATCGAATTAGTTTGATTATTGACAGAAATTTTTCATTATTTTAATAGTTAGTAAAAATGCAGTTCAAATCTAACGTACCTTTTGATTTGAGAAAAATAAATTTTAAACTACTGGGTAAAAATAAACTACTGGATAGCCGAAATAATTATGTATCCGAAACCGAAACCGTATCCGAAAATAAAAGTTTCGGATTTGTTTCGGATAATAACAGACAAATGCCGTTGGAAAACTGAATTGACGTTCACTTTTTGGGTTAAAGCTTTCCCCTTCTTTCTAAAAAATTTGTTCACTGAAAGCAATTATCCGTAACCGTATCCGAAAAATTATCCGAACATATCCGTAACCGAAAAAAATGTTTTTATAATATCCGTATCCGTATCCGAAATTTCATATCCATAACTAGTGATGAGCAAAATTAGTCTTGGTCTTGTATTTTTTGCAAGACCAAGACCAAGACTATGTATACCAAGAGCAAGACCAAGACTATAAGTATGGCTGCAAGACCAATACCAAGACTCAAGTGAACAAGACCAAGACAAAAGCAAGAAAGAAGCAAGACTCTTGCAAAACTATTTAAATAGTTTGAAAGTACAATTAATACCGTAAAGAGAGAAAATTCTGATTTTAGAAGGAAAAAATTCGCTAATAAAAAAATGCAAGAAAGTGCAAGATTTTTTAGTAATACCAAGATTGCATTTTGCAAGACCAAGATCAAGGCCAAGACTCAAGCTGCTCTAGCAAGACCAAAACCAAGACTTGGCAGTCTTGGTCTTGGTCTTGCATTTGCTCATCACTATCCACAACATCCTTAAATTTGATGACGTCATCAAGTTTACTAAAATTTTTCAATGCCCAAGGCCGTAACTAGATCTTCAGAGGCCCAGGGGCAGAAAGTACATTGGGGACTCCTACGCCGCCCCGGGAAAAACAAAAAATTCCGCCCCCTGGCAAAAAAGGCGGCGACCTTCTTTTTTTTTTGTTCGTCAATCGGTTGCTCATTACCGCACTTAAAATTTGCCAGGAAATTTAGATATGTGGAATTTCTTGTGTTATTTTGGGAGCCCCCTTTGGCTGGGGGCCCGGGGAAATGTCCCGGCTGGCCCAGCCTAGTTGCGGTCCTATCAATGCCTTAACAACTGTAAATAAAATGATCGAATAGTTGCGAAACAGGATGCGAATTACAGGTTTTCGTAGTCATTTCGTTCACTTGTACCAAAATTAACGATGTAGAATCATTAGCAAAAAAGTTTCTGTTGAATTAGTTATATTTCTGAAAGAAATTCCGTCAATTTGATAGCAAAAATGAAAAGTTTCCACCCAAATTACTCTAATTTAAACGATCACTAATTTGAACTCATATCACTTCTATAAAGTTTCACTTGAGAAAAAATAATTTTTTTTAGGTTAATTAACGATCACCAAGTTTACTAAAATTTTTCAATTCCTTAAAACCCGTAACTAAATAAAATGATAGAATGATGTAACTGGAAGCTGTACGTTTTTTGAGGTCATTTTTTTCATTTTTACCAAATGAAAATTGAACTTGTAGGATCAGCGCGGATTTAGAGAAAGAAGTTTTGAGAAAGATCGAATAAAAGCGTCGATAAATTGATTTATAAATCACGGGAAAACATCCTGAAGATTATATAAGTACTCCGTATAAATACTCCCGAGGTGTGGTTTTGTATATATGTATCTTACGATCAAAACACTCAAACACAACCGCCATCTATTTAACAATTTAACAAAATCCGTGCCCAACACTGACCACAACAACCCCCCAAACCACCGCAACACCATTAATGAAGAAATATACATATATAGTAGAATAATATCGGAAACGGAACAAGAAAAACGAAAATGACAGTTTAATGGTTGGTACAAATATAAATAAATGACATACACGCACATACGGACGGTCACGTGATTGTGAGTGAAAACTGATCACCATTACTGATCATTTGCCATAGCCATAATAGAACAAGATAATTTGTGTAAGTTGATAACATGAGATGACCCCAATGCGAAGTCGTATATACGATTCAAAAGAAACTACAATTATTTTTTTATTACTCATGCGGGAGACGTACTAACTTGGCGCACACATTTCTGTACGCAAAAAAGTTGTTTGCCCACTGTACTCTTCCCGCATACTTTTTTGCGTGTGGAAAGTTACTTTCCACACGTAAATTGACAATAAAACATGCAAAGCCCCCTTTTAATTTTTCATTAAATAAATATTTCATAATTATTTCTATAGAAACCACCAACAAAGTAATCTAAAGAATAATTAATTTAGAAAAAAAGACGAACACTTAAAAATATTTTTAAAAAGTAATAAAAATGTCAAAAATAGTGATAATAATAGAAAAAAGTATGTGAAATTCGTAATAAAAAATAATATGTGCAACTCGTGCGGGATTGTCGATTTCCCCACTCAAGTGAATGAGCGCACTCACTACGTTCGTGCGCTCAACTTCGCTTTCGTGGGCAATCGACAATTTCCCGCACTTATTGCACAATATACTATTAAAAGAGGAATTACATACTAAGAAAAATCAATAAATTATTATCATAGGTGTGAATATATTAGGACATGCAAAATCTATGGTGTTACAGTAAAGTAAAACTTAACAACTTACATCGTTTAAGGATTTAGTAAAAGTTTTATTTATATAAAAAGGCACGTTTTAAAAAAAAATTAATTCTGAATTTCGTAGACACCAGCTAAAGTTATTCACAATTTTCAGGAGCAAAATATTTCTTGCTTTTATTTTTTATTGTTAAAATAAACTTCGTTCATGATTATCTGAGCTTTGACTCCCTATATAGGTTTAAATAAATTTAATAATAATTTTTAGAAAACGACACTGTCTGTTAAATTGGGTACAGTCTGCCACTGATTATTTTAAAATGATCAAGTACGGGTAGATAACCCAACGCAATAACCGATATGACAATACTACGAAATTCTATAATTAGACTATTTCTAATTTTTAAAATAGCCTGTCCGTTTGCAAATAAGACGTTAACACGTCATGGGCAAAAATATTGCCGGACAGACAATTCCCGATTTGGTTTTTGATGTGAAACATTTTTAAAATTTATATTTAAATGCATTTTTTTTTTTTTGTTGCATTATTTCAACTATTTAGGGACACAAAAAAGGCAATTTTATTAATCCAAATTATTTCCAGATATCAAATTTTGCATTTTTATTGTAAGGTATCATTCAACAAAATAATTGTAAAAAAATTTATCAA
The DNA here is from genome assembly GCA_035578155.1 of Brachynemurus nebulosus. Taxonomy (NCBI): domain Eukaryota; kingdom Metazoa; phylum Arthropoda; class Insecta; order Neuroptera; family Myrmeleontidae; genus Brachynemurus; species Brachynemurus nebulosus. The sequence continues at coordinate 1,032,724 of JAPWDM010000019.1, read as the reverse complement.
AGTATTGAAAAAACAATTCACTGATAACATCGTTTATTTTTTTATAATCCACATAACTATAATAGTTTGAACCAAGTAGATACAGTCGACTCTCATTAACCCCTTTAGTACCGCCATATATTCCAATATTTTAAATAAAAAACTATATAAGTATAATTGCAAGTTTGGTACATTTTGCTTAATTTACTTACAACATGACCGCTCTTTACTATACTGTCTCCATTACCGATATAAGATAATGCACACTCGTCAGTTGAATTTTTTTTTTAAAATTTGTATGACGAACTGAGCTCGTCATTAGTCCTAAAGGGGTTAATTCGAAACTCGAGGGAATCTTAAAATATTACGAATTATAGAGAGGTTCGAATTATCGCAGGTAACAATTTTAATTTTTTAAGCATTTGCGATGAATGAACTTGAACTTTTCTCAAAATGTACTTACAATCTGTCTGTCTCTTTCTCTCGGCAACTTTGAATTGTCGCGTGTTTGACGCCAATGAGTTCGAATTAACGCGTGGTTTTGTTACCTAGCAATGATTTTTTCGTTCGAATTACCAAGTGTATAAAAATCTATTGTTTTAGTTCGAAATATAAAGAGATTTTGAAGGGAACTCGTGATACGTTTGAATTATAGAGAGTTTCGAATTATCGCAGGTTTGAATTAACGAGAGTCTACTGTATACATAAAATGGTATTTAAACAAACTGTGCGGACAGACTGATCAATTTTATTAGGGCTCAGAAGACAAGAAAGTCTCTTCGGAGCCCTAAAAATTGTGAAATTACAACGCGTCTAAATGAATTTAGATATTTTTTTAAAAGGGATTCAGTTAAGTGACTTTTGAATCAACCTCTAGTAAACATAAAACAAATATTATTTGCAGGTGTTATTATGTTATTATTTTATTATTATTTATATACTGTAACAAAATAAATAAATAACTAAATAAAAAGGGGTAAACTCAACTATATGTATCCAGTTTACAATAGTACAGCCGAACCTTTTTTTGCGCGTTTTTTTTTTTGCGCAATTGTTTTTATGCAGTTTTTTTAAAAACATAGTCTTAAAAGTGCATAATGTAAAACAAAAGTAAGAGAAAGTACGAAACTTAAACACTAATTATAATAATTTACTTTGATAAAATTAATTATTGATAGTTTTCAAGCATTTAATATTGCATAAGAATATAAGTTATTGCACCATTAAATTTTTTTTACAACTGTATTTATCGTAATTTTCATAATACAGTATAGCACCGATAATGGAAACATCAGTTTTGGAAATTTTTTGAGAGCATCAAATTAGTCAATATCACTTTTGGAAAGTTGCATCAAAAATGTCAAGTACATAAATAGTAAATCCATGTGCAATAGACCTTGACGCATGATTTTATCAAACGAAACAAATAAATATACCGGTAATAGTAGAGACAAACAACAACAGACCTCAAAGCGTGGGAATGTAGATTTTAATTACTGTACATAGTTGTACAGTAGATACTGTACATACTGTACCTAGAATGTAGATTTTAATTACTGTTTATCTATATGTATTCTGTTCTGTGGCGGTTTTTATCATACATAAAATGTAAACAAAATTATTTCAAAGCAAATTAATAAAACGATAAATGAAAAAATATTTTCTAAGATAAATAATTTTTAATTCTTCACTTCTTTTTTCTTTTATTAATATTTAAAAAAACATAATATTTTAATTCAAAACATAATCTTACGATATTTGTGAATCGCCCCTGGTCAAAAAGCATCACTTTTGTCAAGCACCACTTTTGGAGACTACTTTTTCTTGACAAAACTGGTGCTCTACTGTATTATAAAAATTAAATAAAATGTTCTAATGTGTAAATTAATGCTTTATCTTGTTTGGAAAAGCAACTATTAAGGAAATTGTGAGGTTTTGAACGTTTTGAGTTATGTATTTTCTACGAAACTTTTTGATGCGGTTCCGATCCACCGCATAAAAAAGTTTTTTTTTTACAATCTGAAGCTATTTATGAAGTTTTTGAATATTTTTTTGTATGTAGTCCCTATCCACCGCATAGGAAAAGGTTCAGCTGTATAAGTAAGTGTTAATAACATTATAACAGATACCCTACACTATAAGTGCTGTTTTGAATGACACATGTAACTTTTAATTACATTAATTATTTATAAGGTGCAATTAATTATTTCAAAACAGTTTTCAACAGAAATAGTAAATAATTATTAAAATCATAATTTAATATTTTTATAGGGCAATTAAAAAGCGAATGGCAAAGAATAGAAAATAGCAACAAAATTTAAGAAAAAAAAATAAATACAATTTTACTTTATGAGAATTTTAATCAAAATACAGTGAAGCGAGGAGCTTAGAATAAGGGTGCGTATTTTATCTTACTAGTATCATCCATTCTGTTATTCTGTTATATTTTAATTTACTATTAAATACAGAATTTAAGAAAAGAGAAGGATAAGAATGACTTTAAGTTCCTCCTAAAGTAGCTATCTGTTAAATTGTACAACAAGAGTCGCCACTGTCTATTTAAATTTGCTCAAGTGCCAGTCGAATACACATAAATGACAGATGTGACGAAATTTTGATTCTGACTACGGAACCTTAAAAACAACAAGCTGATAAAGCGTGCAGTATACTAATTTTATTTTAAAAAAAAAAATTAATAAAAAGTGAATTTATTAATATATCACACTATGTATAAAGTTTTAACTTTTATACAACAGCTTTTCATATTTTTATTTTAATTTCGTGCTTTTTTATCGCCTCAAGCGTACTTATGTACATACACGATATGGAAAAAGTTTACAAAAGCAATTAAATTTGTCAACTTTGAAAACTATTTATATAAAAGTTTACTAATTCTTATTTACAAGTTACACAGACTAGACAATTTTATTAATATCTGTTATAAAGTTAATTTTATACTTATCTAAAGTAGGTATGGGGATACTTGGCGGCGTAGGCACGACTGCCTAAATTCAGGGGCAAGCAAGAGTGAATACATAACTGTGACGTCACCAGAACTGGGTTTCAACAGAGCGGTAACTGGTTTCAACTGGCTGTTAACCGCTAGCAATCAGGGTAGTAACCACTATTAAACAGAGCAGTAACAAGCAGCTGAAACCAGTTACTGCTCTGTTGATATGACCCAGTTGTGATAACTTCTCAGATATGTATTCATTCTTGCGTGCCCCTGAATTTAGGCAATCGCGCATACGACCCCAAGTATCCCCATACCTACTACCTAACTATGTAGTAATTCTTTTCGATTTTATACAAGAATTATTATTAGGTTATTACTTAAATTGTTGGGACATTTTGGTACCTTACTATGAATTTAACATGTTTGTTCAAAAGTATTTCTTAGGTGTCGTGCTGTTTCAGCGAACGCAAAAATCGTGCTGTTACAGCCAACAACCCAAGCCATAAAACCATGCACAATAAAAGTAAACCGGTCAGATGTTTATAGATATGGTTTTGCCATTTTGTGCTTTTCAATTTGTTAATAAAATTTAAATTGTTCTTCATGTGTTCGCTGAAACAGCACTTACTGTACAAGCACGTTATTATCTCGTAACACTTTTCTATTTTTAAGATCTTTATTTTGATAATGTGAGTTAACATTTATGAAGTTTTCTATAAAATTATTTTAAGCGAACACTGTTTTTATGTATTTCGTAATTATTTACGCAAGGCACGCCAAGAAACTTTTCCGACAATTGTTTTTTTTTTCAACTTCATTAAGATTCAACGTTATAGATTGGTTAATTTACATAAAATATCCATAAATTACAGACTGAAACTTTTCTCATGAATTATCTATTAGTGAAAATAGGAAGAAAATTCGTTTCGTAGTTCGACAGATGTGTTGTAGTGGATTCGTATTTATTTACATTCTACTTATTACTTAATACTTATGGACTTATGGTTTACTCAGTGGGAATCACGCATTAGAGATATATTAAGAATTCGAATTCGAGTAATGTTTTATTAACAATTTTTTTTTTTTAATTTAAAACATTTGGTTGTAGAAAAAGTATAACAAAAAATGAAAATACATCAAAGAACCGTATCAGCAAGTAAATTGCAAACTTTATTAACAGTAAAATCCTAGCCTTATTCAGCCCGGGTGCCCGAAACAGTGTTCACAATGGTTACAAAATTATAAAGTAATTATATTGTGATCAGGTGCATATACATGCAGGGGGGTCCAGGGGTCATAACCCCAACTTTCACCGAGAATTAAACATATACAACAGACACATCAGAAATCCTTTGCTGACCCCCCCCTCCCCCAAGAAACTTTTCAGAACCCTCCTTTTCTGTTCGTCAACTTTTTATTTCAGAAGAATAATCTCCAATTTTTGGAGATTAATAAAAAAATTTCAGTCTGGGCGCTCGTACTATTCGGAACTGTCTTTAATACGTCGAGTCAACCCTGTCAACCTTTTTCTGAAAGTATTAATAGCCCTAGTCGAACCTTACTTATATAAGAAACTGGATATTTACTTTTAATTTATATGGATAACCATTTAGGAGGACGAAAACTCATTTATTGGGAACTTAATTTAGAAATGGGGGATATTCATGTGTACAGTCACCGTCAAAATTAATCTCACAGTTTAACTTTTTTTTTTTTAAAGCAACACAAAATTAAATTCACTTACCATTCGGTCCATATTTTTCTTGATTTCTTTTAACTTGGTCTGGCGTAAGACCTCGTTCCGGATCACAGTTGAAATAGGCTAATACTTCTTCGACGGTTTTCGTATGGCCGTCCTCCATGGTGCGGAGTTATGTGTGTGTCGTCAGTACTGTAAAGAAAAAAGAAAAATTAAAAATACGTTTCATGTTATTTTTTTTTTATTTATAAGAATGAAAATTTTTAAAGAGAAATTCAATTATTGTATGTGTGTGCATTCGCCATGTTACACGTGATTAAATATTCAGATGCCTTAGGGGGCCAAACGTACAAATTTCATAACAAAAATTAATAATATGAAAAATGTAATAAATAAGGAATAGTATAAGTAAGTATAGACTACAGTGCTAGAATATTGTAGGAGTACTAATTAATTTAAAATGCTTCTAGCGTATATAGTAAGTCATTAGAAACAAGAATGTGTGGACTTTTATTGATATTGAAAACTGATAAGGTAAAATTTTTGGTATTTACTGAATTCTGAATTTCAAAAAGAATCCATATAGCAGACTATTAAAACTATTAAAAGGTTACATATATCTAGAAGGCCCAATTTACACTAAGTGCCGCCCGGGGCACTGTGAAAAATACCGCCCCTGACAAAAATTAAAAAAAAAATTATTAACTTACTTTTTTACCTTTTTCTATAAAAAAAAAATAAATGACGAGCAAAAAAAACACCAAAACAACTCCTATTTCTTATTTTCCTATCAGAAAATAACTGAAGACCAAAAAAAAAAAATTATAACGTGTGTTCCAAATTTTGCCGCCTGGGGCCAGTGCCCCGCGTGCCCCTAGTGTAAATCCGGCACTGTCTATCTAGGTGATGTACCAGGAAATCAGACTTTTTTTGAAAATTTTTTTGGGTAAAAACGAAAAAACAAATCAAATAAAATTCTAGCAGCTTATTCTACTACTTCTAGGTATATTCAGGTAGTTATACAAACACAATTATCTCGAAATTACATTTTTTTTTTAAAATGGCGAAACCAAAACTTGGGCACTTTTTATCCGATGGACTTGACCTGCAGCTTGTTAGAAATATATAAAAACAATCTAAATCAAATTTTTTAGCGAAGAAACCGGAAATTATTTCAAAATGTCGCCATTTTATTTAAAAAAAAAAATACAATTTTTTAATAATCTAGAGTAGTTTGGTCCCAAATCTAATACAAATATGGAATGGAAAAAATTTTGTTTTCAGTTCCAGATAGGTACTGATCAAATTGATGTTTTCGTTCCGTTATGTTTAAAGAACGTATTTTTAAGATAATCACGTTTAAATCGTGTTTTCATTAGGATATTCGGAATCCACAAACGATTCCCGATCGATTGTGGTGAGTACCCGGAAGCCTATATTAGAATTAATTTTAATAAAAAAAAAATCCTACTTAATCGTAAGTGCATAATTAACGAATCAATAATAGCTAATAAAGTACACCAATACCTCAATTTGCGTCGTGGTTACGTTCCAAAAAAACACGACGCAAATTGAAACGACGCAAAGTGAATTATGATTTTCTATATCAAACCATGTAAAGATCAAAGATAGGTTTCGGGGTTACGAAAATACTACTTTTTAAAAAGAAAATTGAACTAAGTAAACATTTAAAAAACAAAAATAATATAAAATTTTATTACATAGGTAGGGTAAAAGCACCCTTTGTGGAACGGTATCTAATTATGAACATTTACATATTAATGAAGTTATTTCTGAAAGAAATGACTGATAACACAAATTATTATTAATAGAATGATTGTTTTTCAATTTAAATCCACCTCGCATTTAAAGTTTCCTTACTTAATTAAAGAAATAAATATGTAAATGTCAAAACTGTTCCAGTATTAGATACCGTTCCACAAAGGGGGCTTTTACCCTACATACAAAAAAAAAAAAAAAAAATTCAATTAAAACTAAACAAACATCAATAATTTTTTTTTTTATTTAAATTTATTTCAGGGTGCCTCAACTACAATGGTCATTGGCACCCATTAAAATTACAAATAAAATACATAATTATTGCAGCATAGAGTAGAATACTCAAATATTTATAGGTACATAATTATATTCTATGGTAAATGGCAATGTCCTTAAGAAAACGAATAGTTAAACATCAATATTTGTATATCAGTTTGTTTCAAAATTTAAAACTACGTACAATACATTTAGCATGTGATAACCACCATATAATCCGGCAGTATGAATTTCGTTTATTTAACTTAATTTAACATTTCCATGTTCAAAGTCGTTGCCATCTATTATCAATCTTTATTACAACATCAACAGATATATATCCACCATATTACAACAAAGTCGTGCCATCTTTAAAAAAAAAAAAAAAAAGAAAATTTCAAAAAATTTCGAAAAAAAAAATTCAAGACTCGAACTCAAAACAACGCAACTTCGAAAATCTAATGACGCACACTGAAAATTAGTACTAATTCAGCAGCGACGCAACTTCGAAAAAACGCAAACCGAAACGACGCAAAGCGAGGTATTGGTGTAATTAAAACCAGATTTAAAAGTGTCACAAATGATTCACAAACAATTGGCATATTAGGAGAAACGAATGTTCTAAAAATTCAGTACTAAAGTATCTAATTATCCCTGAATTCATACAAGTTTGGTTGACTTTTGTTAGAGAGAGTTTTCGCCGTACGATATTTTTTTTTTTTTTTTTTAAGAAAATGATAATCAATTTAAGCAAAACCACCACAGCTTTCCACATTCAGACAAAAGACAATACAGAATTAAAATTAATTAGCAATTAAAAATACGGTAGCGCGTTAACGACACGACGCGACGAGATGAGGGTAAGTAAAATCAATTATTTGTTGTTGGAAGAACATCAGATAACAACACAGATAGCGGCACTAGTGTGAACGTATTATAGAAACGAAGGCGTTTCTATAATACGTATTATAGAAACGAATGGCGCTGAAGAGCAGGGAATTTTCTGTTTGTTTGAATAAATTATAAGCCAGCACAGCAAAAAAAAAGGATAAGGCACAATTTAATTGGTGGATCAGTTTTATACACTTAATGGTTTCCTTGAAAATGACGCATAAATAAATACATTATTGAACCAACCAGATTAAATTACTGATGATGGTGATAGAGAAAAAAATATAGTTCACGCAAGCAAAAAAATGATGTTTCATAAAAATAACATTTTTGCTTGTATAAATTATACATACATACGTTGAACGGTGTCACTGTAATAGAGCTGCTTATGGCGCCCAACGTGGGCTCTTATTAAAACAATAATTATACGAACCCGAATTGGATTTCATTTACAAGTTGCATAATATAGCATGACTTGCAATATATGAGAATGCAACAGAACTGGAATTCAATTTTCTGAAACAATTATTCTATAGTTTCCTACGTAAAACATAAAATTTAATGATATATTTTAAAACAATACATCCACTTGAATGTAGCTTTAGTTGAATTATATCAAATAATTGAGTTTAATAATGATACAACTACATAGAATTTATGTCTGCATAACAATCTTTTCGAAAATTAAATATGTCGAAATTTTCGCTTAGTTTTGTTCAAAAATTTATCTAAATACCACAAAACCAGAGGAGTTACTTAATATTTAGAAACATAACTACTTTTCCATTAAGAAGGATAAAGGCTTGAAGTTTTCTTGAAGATGAAATAATTATTTATACAAATTATGTGCGATTTCTATGGTCAATTAAACGTATGCACATACGTGCTGTTTTTAATACAGCGTCTAATTTCACCACCAAAGATACAAATGACAATCTTTGTGTCGCCAATAATATACGTACATTTGTCTCAACATCTAAAATCTACACAATTCTGTGGGTTTCAAACCGTAGCAACCTAAATTTCTTAAGGGGGTATTCTAGTCTAGAAATTCGAAAAAATCGATTTTTTTTCATATTTTCAAAGTTCAGACCTTTAAGAATGAGTCTCTAAAAGGATTTACGGAAATTCGAATTATTTTCGGAGTTATGGTTATTTTTCCCTGTGTGTGTATCTTTTCAGTGTTAAATTCAAATTTTTAATATAAATTACTCGAAACTACTTCTTTTGATACGGTTGACATTATATCTCAAGTTCTAATGCACCGATTTACTTGAAATTTGGTACAGACCTTCTTAATACTATCAAAATTGATCCGACGACGTAGGGGTTTTTAGAATTTTTTTTTACTATTTTAAAAAAATTTTCAAAGTTGAAAAAAGGAGGCGAAAAAATGATCTTTGTTTTTAAATAGACGCCATTTTGTGAAAAAATTTATTTTTTCAAATCGGCTACGTCCAACTAATTCTACAACCTTGTTTATTAAGAATTAACTAAAATTTTATATTTCAGATCGCCAGGAGGATTGGAATCACGCCAACCAGGAGACACCTGTTTTTTTGAGTCCCCACTTTGCCGGCCTGTACCGATTTCAATTTTGAATTTTTTTTTTAAATTTTTATACATTTTTATACTTTTCAAATATCAATAAAAAACTGTTAAAAAATGGATACTAAAAATGTTTACTGTTTTTCTTTTATTATCACCTCAAAATCGAGCCTCTAGACTAGAATACCCCCTAAATGAATTTTTATTAACTCTGCTTCCGGCTGTAAACCCTATTGAGCAATTTGAAGCAGTATCAATTTCCATTTTTTTGGTTTTCCACTCAAAATCCGCCAAAATTTTGTAAATCTCTATAAAATTTACAATTATACGCTTATTAATCTAAAACAACAATATTATATACTATAATTTTGCTTATTCTGATATGATTTGAACACAAAACACATATTTCTCGAGTTTACCTACTGCTTAGTTACAGATATTGTTCTAATATCAAACTAACCCACATATTATAATTATCGTTCTATAATTAAACTAATTAAATTATTGTTTAATTTTCATTGTTAAATTTAAATACACACCGCAGAAAGAGAGACAGACAGACAGAGAGTACGGGAGCGAAAGAGAGCGGCAAAGAGTTATAGTTAATTTGATTTATATTGTTTGAAAATATTCAACGACCCTACCTTCCTACTTAACAAAGCATCTTATAATTCCATTCAGAACTGAAAACAAAAATTCGTAACGTAATTAATTAATCACTTACATGAATATAATTAGCGGAAAAATTAACTTAAAAGAATAATTTCTATTATCTTTATTCCGAAATTTAATTGTTAAAAGATAATGAATGCACACAATATAGTTTATTCAGTAACCACCTCAGAGGGTGCTCCAAATAACTGAAAAAAAAATTACATTATTATTTTAATTATTATTATGTTTTTGCACCGAGTGGGACACTTTTGTAAACTGAGTCGATTACAGAAAACGGAAATCATTAAAAAAAAAAAATGTTCAACCACAAAATCGGAAGCGTGAAATTTGAACTATTTTTAGAAATTATAAGGGTTCCGAAGAAAAATCAGGGAACGCTGATAGTTTTCGGATGTCCGTCACAACACTGGATCTATGGCTGCCTTTACACGATCAGTAATACTGTCAGTATTTACTGATAAAAATAATGAATCATTATTTTTATTACTTCAGTATTTTTATGATACCTACGATACCTACTATTCATTATTTTCAAACAAACTGTCAAATTTAATTTTCCGGAATTTTTAAATTAATAAAATTTTGGAATTGTTATTATTATGGAAGAAGCGTGTTTAGCTATAGTACTAGCGTTTGCAACTCAAAACAAGAAATCAAAGAAGAAAAAACGTTATGTTCGATCTGTTCGAATTTGTTTTTCTAGCTTTGCCATACATATACGCATGTATGTACAATATACATACGGTACATATCGTACATATTGTACATACTGCCGTACATACTAGTCAATAATAATATGTACAAGCCTACTTTTCCATGAAGTACATATACGATCTACAATCGATTTGTATTTATCTCGGCTGGTACCGCTGGTACATATCGTACATATACCTACGAGAAATATGTTTTAACGGTTTTAACTGTCATTAATGTCACTATCCCCTCCACGTCTTAGTACTGAAGTGAATACTGACGGAATTATAAACCATTCTTCAATACTTTTATCATTATTTCAGTATCGTCAATACACGATTAATAAAAATGTCAGTATTTTGAAATACTGACAGTATTATTGATCGTGTAAAGGCAGCCAATGAATATCAAATTTTGTGTGTATATGCTACAGGTAAATACGTCATGATGAGACTTGAGTTCAGGAATATGATAGAAATTTGTTTTGAAGTCCCTAGAGCTGAAAATGATATTCACTACATTTTATATATACATATATATGTATGTATGTATATGTGTCCGCGCGATAACTCTCGAATGAAACATTATATTTTTACGAAATTTGGTGAAAACGTTAGAAGTCCAAAAATCTTGGATGAGTTCTTCAGCCAAACACGTTCGCTGCCAAGAACCATGCAATGTGCATTTTGCAAAACTATGTTGTCATTCACTTAGTAGCTACCAATGGGTGTGTTTCAATTGTTGTCATATTGTTGCCGTCGTATTAACATGGTAAACGTGGTATACGTACATGATAGTACCACATACATATTATGTATATGCGTATGCAAGACACCAATACACACAACCATCCATCGGACTAACACACACAACTCCGCGTGCACATAATATATAACATATTGGTGGGGTATTTTCTATCCTTTGTCGTTACACTGATTTCAGTAGTATAGAGATACTAGTGTTCATTCTGTAATATTCTGTGATAATATCAATATCAAACAAATGATAGAATTCTCATAAACTACCTTCAAGTCATATCTAACTTTCCACTACCCAGCATCTCCGAAGTCATGCAAAATATATGTATATATGTATTAGTTTCTGTGTTTAATGATGAACCAGAAGAAATATTATACATCGAAAGTACAGGAGCGTTCATAAAACTACTACAATTTTAAGAATATTCACTAACAAAGTAAGGAAATTTGAAGGTGTTGCAATATTTATGATCTCAAGTGTACGTATAGAATTATAGAGACCTAATAATAATGATGTCTAGTAGACGTAGTGAAGTTATTACTATTCATGATCCGGTCGAAGAGGGGGGTGTAGTGGGGGAAGTGGTGGGGGAAAGGGAAGTAATAAGGAATATTATTTCATACATCATGTATAATAACTTGTGAAGTCTTAACTAGAACATTTATACTAGGGTAACTACGGGAGAGATGCCGCGTCGGGAGAGATGCCGCAGTAGCCATAGTTCGTCCGTAGATTGATAGATAGTGCTATTGATGGATTATATGTTTAAAATAAGATACTTATTTAAGCTGTATATGGTAACATTTATGATTAGTCCATCAGTTTAGTAATTATACAACTTTATATTATTGAAAAGTAAGTTTTTTAACATAATATTTTATCAACCATTTAATTCATTAGAATTTAAGAATATATATTTCATTGTTTTAATGAAAATGAGTTTTGTTATTAATTTAGGTATATTTTAAAAGTACTGTATAAAATTTTAGGTTGAAATTCCGCACTATGCTTGCTATAGCAACATGCGGCATCTATCCTAACAAAAAGGAGAGACGCCGCATTTAAAGTTGGTATAGATGCCGCATCATATTACATATTAAAAACATAGACTTACATACCTTAATTATGCAATTTTTTTTTTTTTTTTTGACTGTAAATTATGCCACGTAAATATAAAAGATCCATTAATGGATCAGGAAGAGCTCTCATATTAATGAAGATAACGAAAATAATGATGACTGCCTGTGTATTGAATGTTTTGAAAGGTACTCAGAAACAAATAAAAATTTGACTGGTTAAGATGCATAAAGTGCCAAAAATGGTTACATATGGCATGCATCATGTATGAAGATGTGTGCAAAATACAAAATTTTTAATATGAACTATGCGGCGTCTCACTTTCTTTGATGCGGCATCTCTCCCATAGGTGTGGGAGAGACGCCGCTTTGCAGGCTCTACAAAAATGTTAATTATGAATCCTTTATGACTCAAAATTTAAACTTATTTACAAATAATTTTAAAGAACAATATTTATATTTATTGTGTCCCAAATTCCAAATCAATTAAATGCTTACTTTAAGAATTATCGAGTGTTTTCAAAATGTGCGGCATCTCTCCCGCATTCACCCTACTATAGAGAATATTTATTAGAAAATTTCATAATTTCTCGGGATGACCCGTTTTGCAATCATAACTGGCACTGTCTATACTTTTTATTTAAATGATAAAATCACTTTTGATTGATTAATTAAATTTTATTGAATAAATATTAAATTAGGTAACAAATTTATCAAATTTTAAAAAAAAGTTATCGGTGGCCAAAAACATATTTTTTTGAAGTACCAGTTACGTAGATACAATCAGCAATACTAAGTAATTGAAAATTTACAAAATCGATATTAATAATTCAATGTCATCACATTCTATATTGATCACGTTCATTTGTGTACAGATCTATTTAGATCCTTCACGATGAAATATCTAATAAGTGATAATTGTTTTGATAAAAAAATTTAATTCACAAAATGATTATTGGAAAAAATAGCAATGATTGATCGTAGTCAGTATTATCTAGACCAGGGGTGGCAAACCCAAATGATCTTGCGGGCCACTTTGGAAGCACATCGTAACTCCACGGGCCGCATATAAAATTATGCGTTCCCATATATTATGTATTTTTTTAATACATTGATTTTCACTACCTTGGTCATTATAAAATAAATATATTTTGTATAAGTGTGATGAATCTCGCGGGCCAAAAAAAGTTCGGGCCGCGGGTTGGTCACCCCTGATCTAGACGGTACCAAATATGAAAGTCAAAAACAATCAATAAGTAACTTTATTGTAAATATATGTTTATTCCTGAATTTTTTTTAAGTCATATAAAAAGTGAAAGGTTTAGCAGCCGTTCTTTTTAAACGTATCCCTTTCAGTCAAAATGGTGCATTCTAGTTCGCTCCCGCGGTCAGATTTTAATCTTATCCTGAAAAAGGGTCGTAGGTTAGTTCGCACCCGACGTATTACCTACTGACAGGTAAAATTAATTATCTAAAAATATTCAAACTCATACGTATACAGCCATTCTTTTGTTACGTACGTGACATTTTCATGCCGTTTACACGCCTTCTTATAAGTTATTTTTTTCTTATAAATTTTCAATACTAAGCAGATAGACAAATGTGAAAAAAATATTTGTACTGAACATAAAATACATAACATTATTAGTTTTAATGTTAGTTGTGTTACGTACGTGACAAGAAAGTGCCTGTTTTGTCACGTCCGTAACACAAACTTTATTAGCTCTAGCATTAAAACTAATAATGTTATGTATTTTACATTCAGTACAAATATTGTTTACACATTTGTCTATCTGCTTAGTATTGAAAATTTATAAGAAAAAAATAACTTCTATTTTTTTTTCTTATAAGAAGGCGTATAAACGGCATGAAAATGTCACGTACGTAACAAAAGAATGGCTGTTAGATAATCAGATTATTGACAAATTAAAGGCGAATTTTAATATTAAATAAAAGTAAGAACTCTTTTATCCCGAGAATTTGAAAAAATTCTAGCTACTGAACTACGAAATCCCGACAATGCGTGTCTAATGCACACTTGCCGAATTTATTTGTAATCAAACTCTAACTACTTCGTCTTGCCCCAGCTACTCCCGATAATACAAAATGGACACTAAGACTAATTATAATGACAATTTAACTCATGTGTATCAAGTCCCATAAGAATATTGTAGTTTTTTCACTTTTACCATGGGAAAAAAAAGTTAGGACAGATTATTACAACGAAAAAAATGGTACAAAGCATTTCATTGACCATCTCATTGTAGGTAAACACGATAAAAACGAAACAAAAATTCGTATTGGTAAATTCAACTGGTTTAAGAACCATGGTAACAATGTATTAAATAATAATATGAATTATACTAATTTATTTTATTCGTTAAATTGTCTTACTGTATTACACTTGAGTTTTAAATTTTTTCTGAATAAATTTGTGTTTTTTACAACTCAAATTTCTTGCCTAAAAGCAATTTAACTCGAAGAACTATCAACCCAAAAACGCTTCAGCTTCGCTGTCGCAACAAATTTTCGTTATAAATTTATTCGAACAAATACAAACCATTAAAGTAATAATAAGGCCCGATTTACATTAACGCTCCGCTCTCAGTACGATATCACTCCGCTCCCGGTTCGATAAAATATTCTTACACAATAAACAAGGAGTGTATTCACATCATCGCTCTGATATCAATCCGATATCAGTCACGGTTCGCTCTCGCTCCAATGCCACTCCAATATCAATACCACTCAGGTAATATTTTATCGGAGCGATATCAGACTTGTTATGGCTGGTACCTATAGTGTAAACACTTTTTTAATTCCACTCCACTCCGCTTGCATTCAGTTGTTATGAAAAGATATTTGTATCGAACTGAGACCGAACTGCGAGCGTACCCAGAGCGGCATTATAATGTGAATAGAGAACGAATAGGTACCAGCATGATATCAGCACTGTAATGTGAACACAACAAGATTATATCGAATCAGAAGCGTAGTGATATCGTACCGAAGGCGGAGTGTTAATGTAAATGGGGCCTTAGCGATAAAAACGTACTATTAGGATAATATTTACTGAAGCTCTTCTTCAGAGACTTTGGTTCCCTCTAAATTCTTTGTCACAAGTTTCGAGATTAGAAAACAACATACCCCTTTCATATTTTTGAAGAATAGTTATCTAACAAGGTTAGTCGATATTATTTTGTAGTATGGTTCATTTCAGTTTAATTTAACCATGCTTCGTCACTATGAATTTAAATAATTTCCGTTTTCTTGGCTTTATCTCTTTTATTATTGCATTTATGTAAATTTTAAATTTGCAGTTTATTTTTAGAAAAGAACAGAAGATTGATTTGTTTCGAATATAAGAATTATTTAATTTTTTAACGAAAACTCATGATCAATTGTATCTGAAATGAGGTATAGTCGCTGAAAAATTAAAACTCTTTGTAACGAAAGAAAACCTGGTAGATCTTTTTTTTAGTTTCGTTGTAACCTATCTTGTATCCAGAATAAATTTCGTATTTATATTTTCAATATATATTTTGCAATATATATTGTACCATTTTTACAAAAAAAAAAAAAAATGAAAAGCTTTACTGAAATCAAAATAGTTTTCCACAATATAAACTACATACTTTATATTCACGTATCCTTTTGTGCATGATACATAATATCCTGTCGACAGGAAATGTTTGAATTACAAAGGAATTCATTCACACATAGAAATTTTTTAGAGTTATAAATATTTACTAATGTATAAAATTTTGTAAAACAACTCTAAAAATACTACCGTAAAGATAAATGTTCACTAGCAATAAATATTGCAAAAGTCGACTTCTGCAAGTATTTTTTCATGTGGAAACAATCACTGCAAGTTAACTACTGCAATTATTTTCAAGTTGAGCAAGTCTTTTTTGCTCTGTGTGTAAACAGTGTGTTTACACCTAAAAAAAATATCAACTGCAATTAAATTGCCGCAAGTTAATTTGTGCAAGTATAGTAATTTCCGCAAGTTTAGTCACTTGCACAAGTTGTAACAGCAAGTTGGTTCAAAAAGTGTTTCAACAGGATATTTAACTTGTACAAGCAACTCTTTACTTATCCAAATTGTTGGAAGTTTTTTGTGCAAGTTTTGTCGAAAACAAAGATAGAATAAGAGACAAGAAAAGGATAAGAAAAAGATATATAGATATATTTATACACATACGTATATTAAAAAATGTAGGTAGGATGGTTAATTAAAGAGAAGTTTGATAAAATTTTAATAAGTAAATTTTAAAATACCCCTGTCGCAGCATCCTGCATAACATAGCGAATTTCCATTTACAAAAGTACGTTTTTCTCGGAAACTAGTTGATATAGAGTAATTGTAAATAAAAAAAACCTTCTTTATGTGATTTTTCCGCCTCATTCCGTCAAATTTTTTTCACGAAAAATGTCCAAAACCCCGTAAACGTTTTCACGAAATTTCTTAAAAATAAGATGTTTCGTTCTTGAGTTATCGTGCGGACACTTAGTAAACATATATATAAATGTGTCCGCACGATAACTCAAGAACGAAACATCTTATTTTTAAGAAATTTCGTGAAAACGTTTACGGGGTTTTGGACATTTTTCGTGAAAAAAATTTGGCGGAATGAGGCGGAAAAATCACATAAAGAAGGTTTTTTTATTTACAATTACTCTATATCAACTAGTTTCCGAGAAAACGTACTTTTGTAAATGGAAATTCGCTATGTTATGCAGGATGCTGCGACAGGGGTATTTAAATTTATGTTGGCTATTCGCACGAGGGTCTATTAGAAGGCTTTAAAATTTTTTTTTTGTTAGTTTACCTAGTTTAACGTCAGCTAACCTAGCTTGCACCGTTACAAACCAGAGGGCTCTGATACAAAAAATTAATGCACGTAATAAATTTTTTCATAGTTTTTCGCACTGTATTCTTTCCAGATTAAATTAAATGAATTTTTTAAAATATTTAATTTATTTTCAAATTATTTTAAGCGACCCTTTGATGAAAAATGACGAAATATTTATATTTTATACCCGGCAGAAAATGAATTGAGAGGTACACAGAAACCCATTTTAAAATGGATCAGTCTAAGGCTGTATACACAATCAATGAAATAAGATTTAAGATTTAATATTTAAGATTTAATATTTAAAATTTAAGACTTAAGATTTAAGAAATAAGATTTAAGATTTAAGGAGTATGCCATCTAGTGACGTTGAATGAAACTGTTAACTTAACTGCTCATAAGTAAATGTATTTAGGTATTTTTGTATATCAGAATTCATGAAAAAGTAACGTTCGTGATGACTATTATGACACTAAGGCTGTATACATAATCAATGAAATAAGATTTAAGATTTAATATTTAAGATTTAATATTTAAAATTTAAGACTTAAGATTTAAGAAATAAGATTTAAGATTTAAGGAGTATGCCACCTAGTGATGTTGAATGGAACTTTAACGTAACTGGTCATAGATATAAATATATAGGTATTTTTTTACGTCAAAATTGGTGATTTTTTTCACTTAGCGACAAAATAGTCATCACGAACGTTACTTTTTCATGAATTCTGATGTACAAAAATACCTAAATACATTTACTTATGAGCAGTTAAGTTAACAGTTTCATTCAACGTCACTAGATGGCATACTCCTTAAATCTTAAATCTTATTTCTTAAATCTTAAGTCTTAAATTTTAAATATTAAATCTTAAATCTTATTTCATTGATTGTGTATACAGCCTAAGTGAAAAAAATCACGAATTTTGACGTAAAAAAATACCTACATATTTATATCTATGACCAGTTACGTTAAAGTTCTATTCAACGTCACTAGATGGCATACTCCTTAAATCTTAAATCTTATTTCTTAAATCTTAAATTTTAAATCTTAAATCTTATTTCTTAAATCTTAAATCTTATTTCTTAAATCTTAAATCTTATTTCATTGATTGTGTATACAGCCTAAGTCATTTTGAAGGTAAGATGGATATCTGTCAATTACATGTATCTTATGAACCATAAAGATTTGCTTCAAAAAATTGTATCCAAAATTCAATATCTACAGTAATTAAAAAAAATTTGTGCCGGTAACGACAAAATTATCACTCTCTTTACCCAATATCTCATTATATTATATACAGATAATCCATATGAAAAATATCTCAGTAATACGGTGATTGTATACAACAAAACAAAAATAATAAAATTAATCTCCACTATAAGGACCCTTTCTAACATATCCAATACAGTGTGGATTACATACATGAGAAGTCAGTATGCAGTCATCGAGTATACAATTGAACTCGATGACTGCATTTAATAATGCATATACACATACTACCTACATAGATGCCTATAAAAAGAGTATTTTTCCATCTTTGTCGCAACGTCTTGTCGGGCAATTTAGTGCATTATAAATCATCATATTTAAAAAAAAGTAATATAGGGTAAACGGTATAGTTATTGGACGTTCACAGTTATTGGACAAGACACTCTCTTTTGAAGATTCTAAGGTTTATAGACTAGTAAAGCAAACTGCCTGATTTTTTAGTTAAACAGAACCTTCTAGTATCTACAGAACTTGTGGATTGTGGAAATATACCAGAAATTAATAAATGAAATTTTTGTCCAATAACTGTATTTTTCTACACGCACAACTTTAATATTTTTTTTTTTCAGAGACTTACCAATATGTAATATGAAAGTTTTATATGGTACATTAAAATAGACAGGTCTTACTTTATTTATGAATTTTTTCGTTAAAAATAAAGCTACAACACGTACTTTTTCTGTACTTTGTTTTGAAAATTTTTCTTAACTGTCCAATAACTATACCATTTACCCTACATAGCTAGTAAGTAGTAACCAAGGGGTCAGACTAGAATGTCTATGTCTCTGTTCCACTTGTAATCAGTGGGTGACGTAAAATCTCTCCACTATGTTGTGTAGGTACACACTGTTTGCAATTGTGTTAGTTTGTTGTTTGCTTCTGTGTGCGTATTCACACACACTACTACAAAACACGTATTATGGGACAGACCAACCGGTCCAATTCAAGTAACAATGTCTAACAATGTATTACAATGCACTCTGCGTTTGGCGACGGACACCGACTCACTACATGCCTTAAGCTGTGACAGGCCTACAAATGGCTCCAAGCGAATTACACTTTTTTGATATTAGTTGGCTTCTAGTGTTCTATGCTAATAACCTTGTTTAGAACTTTATTGCTTATTGGTTTCAAGCAATAAACTAATTAACCTAGAATAATAATCCAAAAACCTTTTTTATGTGATTTTTTTCCGTCCGGAATTAAGATGTTTCGTTCTTGAGTTATCGTGCGGATATATATATATATATATATATATATATATATATATATATATATATATATATATATATAGTGCGTTCGTAATATTTTGAAGTGTCAATGACCTGAAAATTATCATATCTAGTGTATTTCATTTTTTGAAGTGATACCTCCTCCGCTCAAAAAAATCGGATGGAGGGTTCAGAACTGTCCAATTCCTCCACTGACCTTTTTTTCTTATTTTCTCAAAAACTACCTAACCTAGAATAATAGTTCAAAAACCTTTTTTTTGTGATTTTTTTCCGTCTTTCCAATGGTGTAAAAAAATGTGGCAAAAACTTGTAAATTATAGCAAATTTTGGCAAAAAACTAATTTTTTGCAAGAACAAAAACCATGTTCCTGGCATCCGACGTGTCTGGCTGAAGAACTCATCCAAGATTTTTGGATTTCCAACGTTCTCACCAAATTTGGTAAACCTAGGACATTTCGTTCGAGAGTTATCGTGCGGACACATATATATATATATATATATATATATATATATATATATATATATATAAATACATATATATATACATATATATATATATATATATATATAAATTTTAGTGAATATTATTTTCGGTTCCTAGGGACCTCAAAACAAATTTCTGCCATGGTCCCGAGTTCAGGTCGCGTCATGACAGTGGCTGTAATAGCTGAATTCCATTCTGGAAATTCGCTAAAAAAATGATGAAACAAAACCAGAATGAAATATGAATTTCAATTTAGGTTACTTCAGAATGTCCCACATTTAAATCTAATCGATTTTGAGTTATTCTGAGCCTTTTCAAAATTTTTGTTACGAGTAGTCGTTTTTGCACTAATACTCATTCGAATTTGCGTATTTTGTTTAATTAAAATCTTCTAATGATATTCTAATAAAATTTTTTACTTCTTTTAAATCTTCCGTTGTTAATTTTGTTTAAATATTTTTTTTCGACTTCATGCCTCTGCCATCTTTTACTTATACCTACTTTTCTTTCTTTTTTTTTAATTTTTATTTCGTTGAAATACTTATTACAATGGCAGCTGTTTTATTAGGAATATGTATTTTTAGGCATCTAATCTTGTTTTAAAACTTATAAAAATTATAATGACAGTTATACCTATTGATAATGCATACAAATTAACGGTCAGATTTAAAATAAATAAAAAAAATTGCAAAAATATCAAATAATAATGTCAACAGACAACAAAAACTTCCAGCAAGTTCTAGTGGTAAAATTTGCAGAAGTTACTTGCAGCAATCAATTTGCAGTGGAAACACTCGCTCAAAAATTGCTTGAAAATTTATTGCCAGTGGAAACAACACATGCAAGTATTTGCTGCAAGTATGGTTGATGTAACTTGCAGCAAGTGTTTGCAGCAATAAATTGTTCATTTTATTACATCTATAGTGAAAACAGATCCGCAAGTAACTTCTGCAATAACTTGCAGAAGTTACTTACCAGTGTATCCTTGGCTTAAGTAAAATGATTGTATATACAGGCAAGTTTACATAGGATAATATAAAATGGACATAATAATAGTCCTTTGGGATAAATACATGCTGTGTACATATATGAATTATTAACAGGTGAGTGAACAAGGGTTAGCCGAAATAATGTCCAATTCGTTTTAAAAGTGGAATTTTCACTAGAATAGAAATAAAATTTTTATTTTTCGCGCCACTACACTTATTTTGTCAAAAAGGACAAAAAGAGCCGGAAGTACTAACAACTCAAAGGATTCGGTAATTAGGCCAAAACAAAGAAAAAACAATTCAATACTGTACTGGCGTGTTTCACACAAAAAATCGAACCTAGAACGTAGAATATTCAAAAACTAGCACTTTGTTTAAAAAAATTAAATCGTTTACTACTATTCCCTAAAAAACACATACAAACACACATTGACCACGAGCCAACTTTCGGTTCTTAAACTATCAGGTTGAACACAACTGTGTCATCTTCCGGAATATGTAAGATTTCCGGATGAAAAAAGTAAATATTTTTTTTTTTTTGTGAATATTAAATAATTTTATATTCTGCACACTCAAAATTTTATTTACATAGGCTCCTTATTAAAGCATCAAATTAAAACAAACAAATTAACTATTTTAGGTTAAAGTTAAATTTTAAAACACATATTAAACGACAAATTCATTTTGCCTAGATAGTTTAGACAGCTCAACAACAATTTTATATTCGTGAATAAATTATAACCTTTATTATCCCCTAAAATATTAATTTTATTAAATAATTAGAAAACCGTAGAGAAATACCGCATTACTTAGTTAGTCCCAAAACGAGATATCTAAACATTTAACTAATAGCTTTAACCTAATATATTGTTGAACTGTTGTTTGCTTATCTATGTATGATCCATTTCAGTTAAATTTAACCATGCTTCACCACTTATGAATTGAAATAATTTCCGTTTTCTTGGCTTTATCTCTTTCATTATTGCACTTACGTAAATTTTAAAATTGCAGTTGGGCAACTCCATGGAAAAGTCTCCATAAATGAAAAAATAAATAATTGTTATTGGTAGTAAAAATGCGTTAATATGATGGCAACACTATAGTACTTTAAGTTCCCAGAGTTTCAATAAAGGTTTGTTTTTAGCTTTTTAGAAATAGTGTCATTTTCAATGTGGTGTTGTGAGTATAAGCTAATAGTGTATTTTATAGTGGTGTTTTAATTAAATTTTCACGGTAAGTATTTAGAATTTTTGTAATTCTAATTTAATCCTTAAGGGGAATAGAATTTATTATAAATTTCCAAATAGTCTGGATGTTTTTGAAAAATCTTAAGAAATTTTGTATTAAAATTATTTTAAAGTTCCTATTTTATGTCCTATAATGTCAGATTCTGGGATTTCATTTAAAAATACTACTTTTTTGCAATTCAAAGTGACGGTAGTGTCAGTCACGAATTATTTTTCGAATAATTACTTTTCTAAAAAAGAAAAGTCTTTCATTTTACCATTTTCCAATAATTTGTTTCATATATATACTTCGGTTAAATATACAATTTAAAATTATAACGTCTGTACAGAGGTAGATTTTCGAAGTTTAAAAACACTCTCGAAGGCGACTGCCTTTTGCATATAGTGTCAGTTACAATTACATTTTATTAAATAAATCATATTTCACAATTTTATTTGTGCACACTTTTTCTTACAGAGGGATAATTGGGGTATCAGGTATAAAGCCATGCTAAAATTGTAACTGCAAACATAATGATATTCGTAATATAAGGCAAAATAAAACGTAAATTGTGTCAAATGTAGAGTCAGTCACATATGGAATTGCCCAGTTTGTCTTTAGAAAAGAATAGAAGATTGATTTGTTTTGAATATAAGAATTATTTAATTTTTTAACTTTGACTCATGATCAATTGTATTTGAAATAGAGTATAATATAATATGTACAGAGGTATCTACAGATATATAAAATTAGATTAGACACCGACTGAATATTACCAGAAAATATTTACCCTATTTCTATTGCCTGCCCACTTTAAAGTTTAAACTACTTTAAACATATTCTTCTTATCATTACAAAACTATGTAGAGTTGTTTTCTTAGCGATATTTCCATAAATAATTCACAGATGGCATTAATGATAGGTGTAAGCACACCAAGCCATAATCACGTTTTGAAAGTTTTATATTGACTGACAACGCTAGTTGAGCTTTCAAACAGTTAACAAATTTTCAAAAACGGTCCACTAATTTTTAAATCTACTCGTGACATTTAAATAAACAATGTCAAAATCAACGGCAGTTGAAAAATGTACACCCTGTATATTAAAAAAAAAAGTTGAGCAAATGAGGAAAGGTTATTAAGGAAAGTACAATATCCATTATCTTTTAATACCATAAAGCCTGTTTGAGACTTACCATGCACTAAGTAATTTATAGTTTAATCGTTTTCGTAAAAGGATTTTCCATACCTACATATTATATATATGAGAAGCTTGATGCAGCTTTTTAGTCAAATTGATGCTCTGTGATTTCACATTTACATAATATGTGACTGAAAACGTGTTGGTCGGATACAAGAAAATTAATTTTTCATAGCTTGAGCAACAAAGCTCACCTAGTACACTATTATTATATAGTGTACAATACAAAAAGAAATTCAACAAAATCCATGTTATACAGGAATTATAAGGAAACTGGATATATAGGAAATGAGGACAATGTACAGCTGAACCTTTTTTATGCGGTTTAAGGGACCGCATAACAAAAATCGCACAAAAAAATATATTCAAAAATATCATAAATAGCTATAAAATTTTTTATCGAAAATACATAACTCAAAACGCTCAAAACCTCACGATTTCCTTAGAAGTTGCTTTTCTAAACAAGACAAAGCATTAATTTACACGTAGGAACATTTTATTTTATTTTTATAACACCCGCATCTAAAGTTCAATATTCGAGCGTTGTGTAGTGGGCGCAAAGAGCAGTTTTCATATCATTATAAAACAAACGACAGTAACTGTGCGCGAAAGTACAACTGTGCGTGAAAGTGGCTAAAACTATGCGAGAAAATAATGATATTCATTTGTCAATGATAATCATATCAAATTAACATGGAAACCAACAAATTAATGAAAAAAATAAAAATGATCTACAAATTAATATAAAAAAAAAATTTTTCATATAATATTATAAAATAAAATTATACCCTACTGTTTTCTAAAATTGCTTAAAAATAATTAATATTTTTCTCTCTATTAAACTTTAGAAGCCGTCGTTATAAAATAGTTATTTTCGATACGTATGCGTAAAGTGAGGTATTCAATAGGCTTAAATTGAGGCACTTGCTAAAGGGACTGACACATACACAACGAAATCTCGTGCGCTTACCCCCACGAGCCGTCTCGCGCACTCGATCTCGTTGTGTATACGTCAGTTCCTTAGACTCATGCTCCAATTTAAGCCTACTAGAATACCTCTCTTTACGTATATGTATCGAAAATAACTATTTTATAATATTATGAAAATTGTGAAAAATACATCTATAAAAAAAAAACTAAACGATGCAATAACTTATATTCTTATACAATGTACTGATTAAATGCTTAAAAACCATTAAAAAATATTTTTATCAAAGAAAGTTATTACAGTTAACGTTTAAGTTTCTTACTTTCTCTTGATTTCGATTCACATTATGCATTTTAATGACCATTTTTTTTAAACCGCATAAAAAAAGGTTTAGCTGTACTGAAGAACTTTTCATTACACACTGATTTCTTACATTCGCAATAAAACGATAATCCGTGTCATCGCTTCGAGTTCAAACGAAATTGGTTTCTTTAAAAAGATTAATCAGAACATAAATTAAGTAGCCTTTTCAGTAACTTTATAAAAAAACGTTTTTATAAAATTGAAATCTGGTCCCTTCCTGCCATCAACACTCGTAAAAATGATTTTGTTATTTCTTTTCGACATTCAGAAAATATTTTAATAAAAAAAAAAAAAATCGGAAATAGCAAAATACAATTTTGAATATATAAATTTACATATTTTACGGTTCAAGAAGTTTGAAATTCAATAAAGATATAACTGCCTTTATGTTCTTTTTAAAGCTGATACTATACAAAAAAAAAAAAAAAATTAAAATCGAAGAATCTATAGGTATAAATAAGAAGAATGTTCAAATACTCTTACGTCTAAAATCGGTGTTTGAATTCAACAATTACTTTTTCTTTGAAGACTTAGGATTTTACACTTAGGTCCTTACTGAACTAAGTTCAAAGGTAAATATGAATGTATTATAAACATAATACCTATTATATAATTCATATTTTCATATACTACTTTGGACAAAGTTTGGAAGTATGTATAAAAATACGGTAAAATATTCGACAATTTAATCGACTAAAGTTGTTTTTGGATAAAAATACGGTAAAATATTTTAATCAACTAACGTTGTTTTTCGGATATAATTAATTATTAGTCGAAAATATTGAGCATAGAATAGTCGACTGGTCAATTAAATTTTTAGTTGAATTCATGAATACAGTAATTCTTTCGAAAATAATGTTTTCTTTTGATTCTAACTATTGACATATCACAATGTGTTCATCACATAAAAGTGAAAAATCATATTCAAATAGATAATTTTTTAGTTTTCATTTTTTTGGAGCCCAATAAATACCTAATTAGGTATTAATACAGAAAAGTTATTAAATTAGTCGTTTTTAGACATTTAAAAAAAAAATTAATCAGTTTAATCAATTAGTCGAGGCTAAAATAGTCGACTACCTAAAAAATGACTCAATGTAAACATAATTAGTCGACTAAACCGATTAATCCGACATCACTAGTGCGGTGTATTCATGCTTTCTACACTGATCTATGCATTGGACTCCCAACTCTAATATAACTTCAAATTTATCAGCGGAGTGACCGAGCGTGCTTAGACACCTTCCAAATCCTAGTCCCCCACCACTTTCCTTGTCCTCCACTCACATCATAAGTGTATTTTAAGTGAAAAAAAAGTATTGTAACAGCTTAAAAAAAAGTATAAATAAAGGTACAAGTAATGATGTGAGTGGCATCTGCTATAAACGAAAAGTCTTAAAAAGGACGTAAAACCACATTATTATTATTATTAACTTTAAATTTTTTTATTTAGCCGCGAAAATGTTTAAAACTTGACGTTACTAGTATAGTAAACAAGGTCACACACAGTTCTTTCATTTATGTATTATCTATGAAGTGACGTCAGAACATGGCGGACAAGGTTTCGATCAGCTGATACATTACAGATTAAAAATTACACTTTTTAAATTATAAATATTGAATTAATTTTTGATTTTTATCGATAAAATCCAATAATGTACTATCAAAGAGAGTTTCTATCAATGGAAAATTCCAAAATTACAACACTGAACATTAGAAAAACTTTGTAGAAACCTGGTGTACATTAGTGATGTCGGATGATTAATCGATTAATCAATTTAGTCGACTAATTTTGTTCACATTTAGTCATTTTTTAGTCGACTATTCGACTAAATGACTGAAATGATTAATTTTTTTTAAACGACCAATTTAATATTTTTTTTTATATTGTTTTTCGTAGTCATTTTTTAGTTGACTATTTTACTTGCGACCATATGATTAAAATGATTTTTTTCTTTTTTAAACGACTAATTAAGTCAGTAATTAAATTTAAAAAAATCCTCGTCTTTGGAAGAATTATATTTGTTGCCCTATTCATGAATTTGATTAAATATTTAGTCGATTAGTCGACTATTCTATGCTCGATATTTTCGACTAATGATTAAATTTGTCTGAAAAAGAACTTGAGTCGATTAATCAATAACTGCTCCTTGGCTCGACATCACTAGTACTGATCTCAAGCCGACGAGCATTTAGTCGATTAATCGACTGAAGTTGTATATTAAACAAAATTAGTCATTAGTTGAAAATATCGAGCAAGCAATAATCGACTAATCGACTAAATTTTTAATCGAATTCATGAATAGGGTAACCTATGTAACTCTTTCAAAAACAATATTTCCTTTTGAATTTAATTATTTAATTTTTTATTTTTTTATTTTCTAAAACCCAATAAATAACATAAAAAAATTAATAAATTAGTCGTTTTTAGTCGTCTAAAAAAAAATTAATCATATTAATCATTCAGTCGAAGGTAAAATAGTCGACACTAGGAAGATTTACTTTGTGAAAATCCATATTTTAAATAAATATGAAAATAATTTGCGTTGTCAACTTTTCACGATATTTAAATTGTTTAAATTACGATTTCGTAATTTAAACAATTTAAATATCGTGAAAAGTTGACAACGCAAATTATTTTCATATTTATTTAAAATAGTCGACTAAAAATGACCAAATGTAAACAAAATTAGTCGACTAAACCGATTAATCGATTAATTATCCAACATTACTAACCACTAATGATGTCGGATGATTAATCGATTAGTCGGTTTAATCGACTAATTTTGTTTACATTTAGTCATATTTTAGTCGACTATTTTACCTTCGATTAAATGACTAAAATGATTAATTTTTTTTCAAATGACTAAAAACGACTAATTTCACAATTTTTCTATATTATTTATTGGTCTTCAAAAAATGGAAACTAAAAAATTGTCTATCTATATGATTTTTCACTTTTATGTGATTGATATATTGTGATATTCCATATCTTTTTTTTCTTAAAATAAAAATATTAAAAGTCCATAATTAAATTCAAAAAAAGCCTCGTTTTTGAAAGAGTTACATAGGTTACCTTACCATGAATTCAACTAAAAATTTAGTCGATTAGTCGACTACTCTATGTTCGATATTTTCGACTAATGACTAATTTTATCTGAAAAACAATTTTAGTCAATTAATCGATTAACTGTTTCTCGGTCCGACATCACTACCAACCATTATGGGTCATACACAATCAATGAAATAAGGAATAAGAAATAAGGAATAAGAAGTAGGCCATCTAGTGACGTTGAATGGAACTTTAACGTAACTGCCCATAGGTATATGTATTTAGGTATTTTTATACATCAAAATTCATGGAAAAATAACGTTCGTGATGACTTTTTTTGTCACTAAAGTGAAAAAAATCACGAATTTTGACGTACAAAAGTACCTACATATTTATATCTATGAGCAGTTACGTTAAAGTTCCACTCAACGTCACTAGATGGCATACCTCTTATTCCTTATTTCTTATTCCTTATTTCACTGATTGTGTAGACACCCTTAGTGTACATTTTTGTAACTGTATGGTACATATTAACATACATACATATCATCACTTCATCAAAATTTCAAAACGTATGATTGAGTTACCGTTTTTTTCCGTCATAGCTCGCTACGTACATACGACACGCATTCAGTTTAACAAAATACATTTGTACGTCATTCCCTCTACAAAATAATATTACAAATACATGTTACCTACGATGGAAAATGTTAAGAAAATTCTACAATTGCCGACATTGTTAAAATATGTCGATACACCTAACATCGCGTCAATGCCCCATTTTTCTAACCCCGGTCGTAAATCAATAATCAAAAAATTAACTTACTGAATTCTGATGAAATCGAGAAAATTATCGAAATGTTGAAACCCGGAAATTGTGTAGTACGAATATTTTTCACATGATTTAAATCCACGAAAAAAGACATGTTTATTGCGTGTGTGTGTGTGTGTATACGTCATTGCGTTGTACTCTGGAATTATCAATCATTGGTGGCTTACGCCAGACAATAAATAACAAATTAAACGGATTATGTAATTTTGGATGACGTGGTACACGAGAGAGAGTTCTTTTCAAGTGATTTGTTTTCGTAAAAATTTAAAGTATTTTATTTAGACATAATTTATTATATAGTTATTTAATTTGAAAAGACTGAACAATAAAATTTGAAAGAAAAAACAAGGATTAGTGGTTTTTGGATTAAACTCTGCTGACCACAAAATTTTTTGCGTGAGTCATGTAAAAAATATTTTTTAAGTCAAAATTAGAATTGTTATTTCTGGTTTAGGCTCCTCACACAAGACACCAAAACATTCTTCTATGAAAAATATACGGATACTTGCAATTGATTCTGCTAAAACGGAACTGTTCCCAATATTTTATTTCTTTTCGTACGAATACCAACTAGCTAGTTTGGATTCAAAATGCGATGTAACAATTTAAAAGTAACGAATAGGATTGATCGAATGTTTTCGTCAGGTTTCGTACGAAATGAATTCAACAAATTTCTTGATGCAATGTAGAGAGAAGAGACGACTTAAGTGCTACTTCCAATTTAGCCAGACATTACTCTGAACGATGGCTTTCTACTTCCCCCGTTTACATTCACCTTTTGGCTCTTATTTACAAACACACTGTAAATTGAATTTTTCTGACTTTTCCAGATGACATGTTTAAATCAGCTAACGATTTCTGATCTTCCAGAAAGAGAATACTTAGCTGACTGGACAGAAAAACAAAATACCCATTTGGACAAGAAAGGAATTTTAGGTTTGAGCATCCAAAAAATTACACATATTTTCAAAGTTGTTGAACCGACGTTCAAAGTAATTATTTCTGAATTTATCTTTAAAAAATTGCAGAAAAACTATTTTTGTAATTCCGAAACTAGAAGACGTGATTTAGTCCCTCATAATTGGGAATAAAACGCCACTTTTAGTCCGAAGGGACTAAAAAATTCACTTTTAGTCCCGAGGGACTAAAAAATTATTTTGGTTCCGCTTTTAAACCAATCAGTAGACACAAGTTACAGAAATTCTACTTAAATAGCGTTGCTAGGTAATTGAAAATAATAAACAAATTCAAACTTGTAGATAAAGACAAACTTTTTTTTAAATTTTTATAATTTTAAATTATTTGGACCTTTACAGGCCCTCTGACAACAAACTTCACACTCGGGATTAAAACTCACACTTTAGTCCCTTGGTTCGTAACATACTATTAGATAAACAATTCTCCCCTTAAATTATTTTGTAAAACCTAAACGATATTAGATATCAGAAATCATTCCTCAATTCTCAAATATTCTCGAAAATTCACACTTTTTTGTGATATCTGTTTAACCATTGCACAAAAACAATTAATTTTTGAGCAATACACACACCAAATGGATTTTTCCATCAATTTTTTTTCCGTAAAGTTTCAATGACTTTTTTTTCCCACTGGCAATTATGTAGATAACTTGAGATAGGTGCACATATGTTTCTAATCACTACAATTTAAATTTAAGTAGTTTTAAACGTAATTAATTAATTATTCATGCTAATTAAGATTGATTATCAGATTTATTAGATATACACCGTGCTTAATTGATGTACTCCCGTTCAATACTCACATAAATTTAAAATTAGGGCACGAGAAAAACAGAAAAGTATGTTAACACGTTAATGGTCATAATTCATAAGGAATTGTGACGAAATGACCAACTGATACACTATTTTAGTGTATTATGTAATTACTAATACACTTTATATGGAATTGTTGACGTGGTAGAACGTGGTGTCGTTGTTAGTCAAGTTTCACTTGACGTCTGACAGCGTCAATGATCGTGAATCGGATAAACAACCCTAAAAAAAATTACTGGCGTCTAGGTACAATACGAATTTCCTGCACGTATGTATTTTTAACTGACCACAAAACCTAAGAAAGTTCTTTAACACAAAAAAAAATTGACATTTGGTAAATTTTGGGCAAAATTTCACGAAAAATGCTCAAATGCATTATTAGCCGCAACGCTTTATTTTTCCCCGAAAATCCGCTTACATAGGAAAATGATTTAAAAGCGTATCTTATTTTATTGTTTCCCCTCTTTGCAAAGGTATAAAAAAAATTTCCAAAGACTTTTGAATTTTGGAAGATATTGAAAGTTCTGGGCATCTCGTACGTGTCTGGCTGAAGAACTCATCCCACAAAATTTCATAAAAGTAGAATATTTCGCTCAAGAGTTATCGTGCTGATACATAAATACATATACATATACACATATATCTATCAATATATCTATATATAGGTATATAAATTTTAGTGAATGTTATTTTTGGTTTTTAGTCACCTCAAAATAAATTTTTATCGTAATCCTGAACTCAAGTCGCGTCATGAGAATGGCTATAATAGCTGAATTTCCAGTTCAGAAATCCGCACAAAATTTAAATAAATAGTATATTACTTAGCGAGTATCCTAAGTGTTATTTTTATGGCTTCGGATGTAATTGACTGAAAGCCGAGGATTCTTAAGCACTCATGGCCACGGAAATGAACTTACGAGCCGAGTATGAGTAAGTTATTTTTTAAGCCGAGAAATCATGAATAAATTGAAAAAAAGTGAATAATAGGCGTAGGAAGGTAAGTAAACTTTTATGACCTATTATTTTTTTGTAACTATAGTAACGATTCGACAGGTTGAAAAATATCTTTTTAACGCTTTTGAAACACATCATTACTTTGAATTAAAAATATTTTTTCCACAATGGGCTTATTTTCATACGCAACATATTATAACAAATTTATTTAGAGGATTACCAACATTTGAAAATTTAATTTACAAACCAAAACAAAATATTTTATCCACAACGCAAAATTATTATACGACGTAGTCGTAAATTACTAGCTAGGTAAAAATTAAATTTTGCAATTATAAATTTATTGCACTTACGTCTCAAGTAAAATATACAAACACCCTTATTTGTGTATCCAAATATTATCATCAGTCCAAATAAAATACGAAATTTTTGTCGAGAGTTCGTTAATACGAAATATTCTGAATTACAAAAAGGGACATTTACGTCTAATAAACTTGCCTAATATTTGATTAGATAAAGATAAGTAATTTTTTGTTGAAAAGGAATGCGATTAAAAAAAAAACTTGTGTAAATAAATGAAATAGGTACTAATCTAATTTTTTTTATCAAATTTTATTTAATTAATGACGCAAAAGGTTGATATACTTGTTACTTAGTTCTAATACAAAAATTATTTGAATTAATTTCATATCATGTGTCCTTCAAATTGCATACCGCTAAATGAAATATTTAGATAAAATTCAGTAGAATTCGCATATTATTTTTTTTTAATTTTAATTTTAACTCGTCAATTCCCAAGCCGCGATCTATCGACAAAATATCCTTATTTTGTGCTAATCTTTATCTTTAAGGCTTAATACACAATCAATGAAATAAGGAATAAGAAATAAGAAAGTAAACCTTATTTCTTATTCCTTATTTCATTAAAGTTTCATTCAACGTCACTAGATGGCATACTTCTTATTCCTTATTTCATTGATTATGTAAACACCCTAAATACTCAACATATAAAAAATAAATAACTGAAAAAAATATCCTTTAGTTTTATTTTAAATGGAATGTCATCTATAGATGACACTGTGCGTTATTTGTAGTATGAACTGAGTAAAACGGTATGAAATTACCGGCAAAAAATCACTTTCATTATAAGGTTAATTCTTAAATAATAATTTGTTATAACAGTAATAACAATATACCGACTCTTTAGACATTTTTATAACAGCGAAAATACCACAAGATACACTTACGCGCAATAAAATAGCAAATCGTTTGAAACAACAGAATTAATTTGACCGTTAACATAACTTCAGTGTTGCCAAATTAAAACCATTAATACTATTAAGTGTTAACATTTTAGTCGTAACACTAAACAGTTTAGGGGGGGGGGTATTTTCAACAAATACGGTTTATTCTCGGAGTCCGCCATTTCTTTCCACGGCTCTTATTTCCGGCATATATACACCACGAACACTTCTTAATAACAGCATTCTCTCAGTTCAAATTTTGAACCACAATGACATGGAATTATGTTGACTTCCAAAACGTCAATTGTTGGTAGTTTGTCAGCATAGGTATCTAAATCAGAGATTTTGCATTTTCCCAAAGAAAATATTCGCGTAGCGCCAAATGATGAATTGTGGGGATTAGTGCGGCCCAATCTCTGAGGAAGACTGATGTAAGGAACAACTTCTATCTTTACATATTTTTAAAAAATTTCCAGAACTGTCTTTTCTTAAATGCTGTTACATCAAATCCATGCTTAAAATGCATTTTTTTATAAACAGAAATCAAATTTTGTACCCAAAAGTGCATTCTTAATGAAATAGTTTTGAAGAATTACTTCTGAATTATAAAGGTATTTTTTAGCAAACCACAATTTATGTTTTAGCTTCTGAATTTGGATCGTCACTGTAATAATATTTATTTAATAAAAAAAAAATGTTACACTTATCGCATTATTCCACGGAAATTTGGAGTTAATTGTGATTTTTATTGGCTCGTAAATACATTCTCTATGGTTTATCGAAATGGATAATGAAGTTTCACAGCCGTTACTATCATCCATGTCAAATCCAATTACCGTAAATTAACCAGCAGGTGGGAAAATCTTTTGAATTAGAAAATTAAATTCGCCGGTATACAATACAGATGAAAATTTTCTTTTTATTACTTCTACAGCGCCCCGCCATTCAACTAAATACTCACCGAATATTGTATACGGTACAAAATTTTCAATATTTTCCACAAAACAAACAAAAGACTAATCAATTTTCATAATGTTAATAATTATATGTTTGACCTTTACCGGTTGAAAAAAGTGGGCTGTTTGGGGATGGACACCGAAGGAAGGGTTTGGTCAACACTTAATTGCCCAATTATTTTACATTTACTTTATGGTTTGCTTTGCTCTATATTGTTGCACGGTGATTTTAAATAATGATAGGGTAAAAGCCCCTATACCGGAACGCGATTCAATACTGGAACAGTTTTGACATTTATATATTAATGAAGTTATTTCTGAAAGAAACCTCTGATAACAAAGATTAGTATTAATAGAATGATTATTTTTCAATTTAAATTCACCTTGCATTTAATGTTTCCTTACTTAAATAAAGAAATACATATATATATATATATATATATATATATATATATATATATATATATATATATATATATATATATATATATATATATATATATATATATAATTTTTGTTGAATACAGTATTTTGATCCTTTATTTACGTCTGATACTTAAACCATTCGATGTTTCCTACATTAACGTCTAGATGTCATTCTATGTGTCATATTACACATATTACACGTCTGTTTGTATATCGGTTCCCAATTCTTAGTGTCATTAATATTTCTTTATTTGGATATAGGTGTCGACATTTTGTAAAAGAAAAACATTAATAAATAAAAATTGTTGGGTTGTATTTTTTTAAAAACATATTCATTGGATTAAGAAAACTTTTTTCATGCTTATTAAAAAAAAAAATGGGTGTTTAATTTATTTGTCAATTTTTATAAGCCAGTTTAATTACACACCTAAAATAGTGTTTCGGTATACGGGCTTTTACGTTATATCATTAATTTTAACTGTCTACGATTTTAATTAAGAGACGCTGGAGATAAATTATACAGTGCCAAGCCTATACCTACTTTGTAAATGATAAATAATTTCAGGGATTTGCATGTCTTTGTAGGTACTTTCCTTGTTCTAATATCACGTTTAAAAATGATTTAAATACGAAACACATTTTTCTTCAAAGAAAACATTTATACAATTTTCACGTGATTCGAAAACCGCTTGATTTTTGGGATATTTACAAAGATTTTAAAGATTTTCTAGAACTTATGCCTAAATTTCTTGTCTCCTTCAACTAATTTCGTTGTTATCAACTCGAAATTCAGAACATAAATGAAAATTTCACAGCTAGGAATCGAAAATTGAAAAAAAAACTGACACAGTCAAAAATTGAAGACCAGTTATTTACGTCTGAGAGGAATAGAAATTTTTCGTCAATGTTGAAAAATTTGTTTGGAAACGTTTTCGGGACAATATTCAAGGTTTACTTTGAACGTTTCATCATTCAACGTCCAGATTCCGCTAGTTGACTTCGTGCTAAAAAAGTCTATTTTGCAGAATTTTAAACCTTTTAAGAATTCACCAAGTGTGTACCAGACCACGTAAAATTAAGGTTCCGTACTCACTTTAAAGGAAATTATGATGAAAAGGATAAACCGTAATAAATATACCAAAAATTCTGAAAATTATAGCCATTGACTACAAAATTTTGATTTAATGCGTATTCAAGAATCACTTGACAAATTTTTAATTTTAATAAGATCAAGTGCGTGTGAAACCACATAATGACAGACATCACGAAATCAGGTGTACCGTAGTTATGACTACGGAACACTAAAATGGAAAGTATGTACCTACAGGTGAAAAATTTAATATTTACCATTTTGAAAATCTTCCGGGAGATTGATAACATAACTTGAAAACTTATAATACTAATATTTTGCCATAGTATTATAAAAATGATAATTCTACTTGCGCAGTAACTCGCGCAGGATAAGAACGAAACAAGAATATCTGACAAATATTCAGGTTTAAACCGCATTAAAAAGAGACACCTTTATAGCGAACGTATTGTTTTCTTTCATTCTCTCTTTTATTACCTACTATTACGTACACTAAATTCATTTTGTGCGCGTGGCCAAGATATTTGATCTTAAGCTTAAGGTAAACTATTTTTTACTGCCTAGGGGCAGGAGATTTTTAGGGGCGGTAAATTTTTAAAATAGGGCGGAAAAAGTAGTAATTGACTTTTTTTATTTTTTGCTCGCCACTTATTTTTTTAAGAGAAAGTTTGAAAAAAAAAAGTAGGAAAAATTAAGATTTCCTGCTTTTCAAACAAAGGGTAGGGGCGGCATTTTTCAAGGTGTCTAGGGGCGGACTCACCTGGTAGGTCTTATCCTTAAATTGAAAATTCTTCTAAACAAAAGTTCTTCACCGAACCTGAAGTTTCAAAAAAAATCATTTAAAACCAATCTAACAGCTCTAACGCTATCAAAATGTTATTTCTTTTCGAAAATAAACAAAAAACAACGGAAGAGATGGGGTGAGGTGACAAAAACGACGACTTTCAAAACTCACTATACAAAAAAAAAATTCGACAAAAATCATTATTTAACGATAGCAAAATTCATTTATCTTTCATTCCACCAAAACAAATCATATCGGAAACAGACAAAACAATAAAATACCCCTGACGCAGCATCCTGCATAACATAGCGAATTTCCGTTCATAAGAATTCGTTTTTCTCGGAAACCAGTTTACATAGAAAGATAGTTTAAAAACCTTTTCTATGTAATTTTTCTTCCTCTTTCTAATGGTGTAAAAAATGTCGGAAAAACCTTTGAATAAGTGAAAATTTTGGCAAAAAACTAATTTTTTTCAAAAACAAGAACCATGTTCCGGGCATCGGACATGTCTGGCTAACAAACTTGTCCAACGATTTGGGACTTTCGACATATTCACCAAGTTTCGTAAACCTAGGACGTTTCGTATATATATATATATATATATATATATATATATATATATATATATATATATATATATATATATATACTGGTATCCCGGCCGGATGTATACATACGATTTACATGTTAATTTTTAACATTGGATTCCCATAAGGAAAAAGTTACGTCACAAGAGTGCTTTGGATAAACATATTCCTATTTTTGGTAATTTTCTTTTATAAAATAATTTTTTTCCACCAAATTATCTGCACTATTTCTTCAACAGATTATTTTTTTTGGTATTTTTATTATTTTAATATGTATTTTCAAGAAAATATAAAAATGCCTTTTTGAATTTACAGCCTCAGATGACACAAATATTTACTATGAAAAATAAATGTGAATTGCTTGAAAATTGCGACATTCATTTCTTTATTTTATTGCATTATTATTGTTAAAGCTATAGTAACAGTAGTTATAATATTAAATTAGTATTATTAGTTTGTTCAAAGCACTCTTGTGACGTAACTTTTTCCTTATGGGAATCCAATGTTAATAATTAACATGTAAATCGTATGTACACATCCAAATGGGACGCCTGGTATTTTTCGGTTTCTAGGGATCTCAAAACAAATTTCTGCCATAGTCCCGGGCTCAAGTCGCGTCACGACAGTGGCTGTAATAGCTGAATTCCATTCTGGAAATTCGCTAAAAAGGCACCAAAGGTACTTTTCCATTACGACACAACCGGCGAACGGGTGTGCAAAAAGAATAAAAAAAAAAACTGTACGTACATAAATAAAAAACAATATTATTTCTAGGAATACAATATTTTTCTTTTTTTCTTTAAATAAAAACGACGATTGCCAACACTTACGTAACTAAATGGCCGAAAAGTAACTATTTTTATGCCGGTAAATGAAATTATCAAATCATTATTTTCTCTTACGAATAATTTACACAAAAAAAAAAAAAAATTGAGTAAGTATTTTTAGATTTGGTGCCTGCCGTATGGTGGAGTGCACGCGTATGTTCACTCTGCGCTCGCTCAAAAATAAACTTTTTTTTTTATTACGAATAATTGTAGGTAGTTACATATAGTACGACAGTGAATTAAGTAATAATATCCGAATTGGCAAACGTGATCAAACAGTATGTATGTATTGGCTAACAATAAAATGTTTACAGTACCGGTTCAAAATGTCGGGTACATCGGCCACCAAGATTACCTACTTGATTGACTGTTTGACTAGACCGGTTAGCCAGATTATTTAATTAACCCCTTAAGGGATATGGGACATATTTGTCCCAATTTATATTTAATTTATATTTACGTTTTACACAATACTGATACGATTTAAAACATTCGTAAGTTTATATTGTTATTAATAAAATCATATAAGCTTACGAGATTGTATATTATTAATGTCAAGTATTTAATATTTATGTACTTGACATTTTTGATGCAACTTTCCAAAAGTGATGTTGACTAATTTGATGCTCTCAAAAAATTTCCAAAACTGATGTTTCCATTATCGGTACTATACTGTATTAAAAATCGATTTTAAGAAAAAAATAATCGATTAATATAAAAATTGATTATTTTTTCACATCCCTAATAACATTCTTTTGCTCTACACAAATATTATGTTACTTCTTCGTTGTACAAAACATTTTTAATCTGTTAAATCGAAATTTGTGTTAATATTTTCATCTAACACAAACACGAAATGTTACATTAACGCAGGGTTGTGTTACTTATTTAACACAAAAATTTTAAGTTTTTTTTTTACGCCAAGCACAAATTTTTTTACTGTATAGTTTTAATAATTTCGTGCATTGGCAGAGCAATAATCTATCAATTTTCAAAAAAAAACTTTGGTACAAAGCTGCAAAGTTATCCGTACGCTTATGTGCGTGAAGCGGTTAAAGCACCTAGAACCAAAGGGGTGTAAGTGCTAAAAAAAAAATAAGATAGAAAAAAGAAAATTTATTCGTTGTTTCTATTATACACATTAACTCATTTTTTTTGGCACTTACACCCCTTTGGTTCTAGGCGCCTTAATTCTGCTCCTTAACTCACAATCACTGATTTCTATGATTTTTCCCTTATTTAAAAATTGTTGTACGCCACTAACATAACTTTTGAAATTAACACAGGATTTTTATTATCCGCAACAATTGTAAAATATAACTGTACTATTTCATTTAAACCGAAACTTAATTTTGATTAATTTAAATAACCACTGCAGGCAATGGTTATTTAAATAACCGAGCCTTGTAAATGAACGACCAAGCCACGTAACCTCCCTAAGCAAAGTCATGCAACCCTCTAAACTAAGTCACGTAATCCACTAAGCAAATCCACGTAACCCTCTAAAGAAAGCCACGTAATCATCTAAATAAAGCCACGTAATATCAATTCTTAACAAAAAAAAAAAAAATTAATAATATAATTTTTGCATTTATTTGTTGTCATATTTTCAAGATATTTACAAAATTCACGATATGCATATCAGAAGTCATTAAAGCCGAATAAATTTACCAGATGTTTATAAAGCTTGTACTGTACCCTGTAGAAGCTAGGGCTTAGTGACGTCGGATGATTAATCGATTAATCGAATTAATCGACTAATTTTATTTATATTTAGTTATTTTTTAGTCGACTATTTTACCCTCGATTAAATGACTAAAATGATTATTATGATAATGATATATGTATTCAAAATCTTTTATCTTCCTTCTTAAACCTTTTTATTTTATTTTATTTTATAACTTTTTTGATTCTAAGGAGGTTATCTAAAAATTTGAAAATATAATTCACATACAAAAAAATATATGGACGAAAACTGAAAAGTACAATTTAATGCAGTTTTCAGTTTTCGTCCATGTAATTTAAACTTTTGTAATTTATTATACGCAAATAATTTAGTGGACGAAAATTAAATCTCTAATCAAGCAGCCAATGATAATTGTCCAAAATAAAGCTTTTTACTATTTCACAATATTTAGCTAGATTGAGAAATAAAATAAATTTCATTTGATTGTTTCAGTTTTCGTCCAAGTGGACGAAAACTGAAGTTTTTAAGGAATTGATTACTTAATATCCGTTCATCAAATTTTTACAAATCAATTTAAATTTTTAAAAAAATTTCACTTCTAATTACGTTCAATGTCTCTTAAATATTAGTATAAAAACAAAAAATAAAACTTAATCACGCCATAACGGTATTAAAACTAACCGTGAATGTCATCATGTCACTAGTTTTTTTTGTTAATTTACACACTGTCTGTCCAACATGAAAACAACTGACTAATTAATAATTTTTTTTAAATACGCAACTCTATCAAGTAAATATTTTTTATCTGTGTTGTCACTGTTTATGAGTCAGGAATGTAACAAAATCAAACTTGCTCGGTTATCTGTTTTTATAATTCTATTATATGCTATTGTACAGTAAAATGAACGAAAACCTGTTCTGGACGGGTAACTAGCGAAGCTACCCTATATTAAAAATCAATTTTTGAAAGAGTTACGTAAGTGACTCTATTCGTGAATTCGACTAAAAATTTAGTCAAGTAGTCGACTATTCTATGCTCAATATTTCCGACTAATGACTAATTTTGTCTAAAAAACAATTTTAGTCAACTAATCGACTAACTGCTGCTCGATTTGACATCACTATTAGGAATGTTACGGATATGAGATTTCGGATATGAATATGGATATTCAAGACTACACACTTTTTGGGTTTCGATTTCGGATACATAATAATTTCGGATAATGTTTCGCATACGATTACGAATAATTATTTTTAGTGAACTTTCTTTCTTAGAAAAAGAGTGAAAATCACACCAAATACAAATCAACGAAAATCTATCGAAACATGCAGCAAAAATTTTTCCAACGACAGTTTGTAATTATTCCGAAATGGACCAAAATTTTTATTTCGGATACCGTTGTTTCGGATATCCGGAAGTTCATTGCACTTAAATGCTTCGAGACTAGGTGGAAAAGATAAGAAGACTGTTAGACGGAACATTGAAAGAAAATCCAAAAAAAAAAAAAAAAAATATTTACTAAACCAGAAAACCAGTACGCAAAGATTTCACTAAACCACAGTGTACACATAATGGCACCGAATAACCCCGATTTCACTGTACCTATTATATGAAACAAAAAATATTTGTAACGGAAAAAAACAAATACTATTATTATATGATTCAAAATTATTTAATTCAAGTTTGTTGCCAAAATTTTTAGTTAGGTACACGTACATAATTTCCATCTGTTATTTAATAGGGGCCGTAAGTATATATCTACAGTACGCTCAGATTAATTTGATTTTAAAACACTAATTCAAAAATTTTAATTTATTTTTGTTAGTTGGTAATTTATAATATAAACAAAATAAACAGACCATCTAGAGAGCACGTGAATAAAGAATTCGATTGATCTCACTGATCGGAAATGTGTAGGAAAATTTTTATGACGGGTAGATTTATAATAGCGGGAATAAAAGTCATAAAATAAAGTTTATGAGTGAAAAATTTAAAATTAATCCTTTATTTTTCCCAAAACCAGATTCCAAATAACACGGTATAATAAAACTTTGCTGATAGCGCCCTGCCCGAGAAAAACATCAAATTAAACATTTTGGTGCACCGAGATTTTTGAAATTTTTCCCTCGGCTAATTCCCAAATTACGTGCCAACGAAAAAATAAAGTTGTCAAATTTTTTATTTTTTTTGATTGATTTAATATTAAAACAAATAAAAATGACGATAAAAGTTTATGCATATATTTAATTTTCATTAAAAAAATACTAAAAACTTAATTTTTTTATTTATAGGAAATTTAGGTTATGTTAATATGATTTTACTATTCCTCTTAGAAATTATATTATTTAGTAACAAATAAATATGATAATTAAATTAAATTGTTTGTTTTTCTTCCTAGTATTTCCCTTTGCCCAAATTTAAAAAAAAAGAAAGGAAAATGGGTTATTTACATACTTACTAAACGCAATGCTGAATATATTAAATTTTAATACTTTTTAACGGAAATTAAGCGTGCCCGCCAATTTTTATCTACTTTTTTACTAGTTTTGCTTGCAATTCAATCAAGAAAAACAGAAGAAAACTACAAAATTTCGTTGGCACTTAATTTGGGAAATTGCCTTTCCCTGCAGAAAGTAAATGACGAGCGAAAAAAAACGTCAAATTCACCGTTTTGGTGCTTCTCAACTTGCGTTTTTGGCGCCCCTAAAATCTTGCGAAGGGGCGGGGGGCACGTGCCCTCGCTGCGCCCCCCGCCCTAGATCCGGCCCTGTTAAAGTGGGTTCGCTCAAGTGAGTCAGGTACAGTTTTAATACAGTATCATTCTGATATTCCACTGAATGTAATTTTTTGTCAAATTACAATCTTAACTGCGCAAATACTAGCTAGGCGACCAATTTTTTTCATTATTTTTGAAAACGTTTATAATTTCACATCGCGGATCCTTACACCGCTTCTCAGCCCCGGATCTACAATTTTTTAGAACCGGAACAAAAACTTGAAAATGGCGCCCCCCCTCTCCAACGTTTGACATAAGTTGTCAAAAAAACTCATAAGTTATATAAGTCCTTTACAAAACTTCTATTTTTCTCGTTACGGCAATGATAAAAATTGAGGGTCTTGTAAAGGATCAATACAGGTACAAGTTGATTTATTATTTTAATAAATCTACTCCGAAAGCACTACAAGTTGTGCAAATTTCAAAATTTTATCACCAACCCCGTCAGAGATACAGGGGCGCAAATTTCCAAAATTTGGAAAAAAGTCAGTTTTCGGAAGTTTGTAAAAATTAAAGGATACAAGTTTCACAATTGAAATAGTGTGTATTTGTTTCAAAATGGGTAGTTGTACCCGTATACAGCTATTCTCATAAAAATACTAAGAGGTTTAAAACATTCTTTCTATAAGAAAAAAATGTTCAAAAAGCGAATTTTGCTAAATTTTGATATCCAACTTTAGGTAAAGTTTTCTTATGGAAGGGACGAAAATAGGTTAAATATGGACATCACTTAATGTAAAGAGACATTTATTGCCTATACGGTGTGATATCCTAAGGATATTCCGACAATCACCCTATCAAAACACACTCTACCTTCACCTTTCATTCCTGAACGCGGCCCAGGTTTAAAAAAAAAAACGGTAATGTGTTTCATATAGGCAATCGTAATAACATTATAAGACGAATAATGCCTATATTCATCTGGATTACATTCTTTTGTTTTTAGACGATTTTAACAAAAATCATTACGACAAAATTTAAATTTTTCCCGAAATAAAAAATATAAAATTTAGCGTACAACGTTCCTGATTCAATTCTTTTACAATAAATAGTCGTAATTTATGAAATATTTTGGTCAAAATTCAATTGAAATTTTTAGTTAATTGTCAAAATAACGTTGATTTAGAAAAAAAATCGTACCTATGACCGAAAGAAAATTATCATTGAAACGATTTAAACCCAAAGACGATAATTATTTCCAGAATTATTAGAAATAATCCCGTTGTCAAGGTTATTCTACGCAACAAGTAACTTTGATTAACATTTTATTCGAAGAAAAAAGAGTATGATAAAAGTACACACATGGTTTTTTAAATCTAAAATGAAACGTCATTCACAAAATACACAGATATTTCAAGGAAAACGATTACCACACGACACCTATAGTAGAGTAACTAAATGCATTATACAATGAGTCGTATAAATTTTGATGTTATAGGTAATTTACAATGACACTTTCACACTTTTAAATCACAAAAACTTGAACGAAAATTACAATAAAATACACCAAAATAATGTATAAAATAATTATAAACTTCAGCAAACAATAGACGAATTAAGTCAATGCCCCAAACGAACAAAACGCTGATTATGAGAATATAACCTTGCCAACGCAGGCACACTTTTCAAAAAAAAATCACCTAACCTAATCAACTTAGCAAAAAAAAATGCAAATAATATTTAAAAAAAAAATACTTTAAAAAAATTCAACTTGCAAATTCATACATTGAATATTATCCAAATATTTTTTTAAAAAAATTGTAATTAACACCGGAAATTAATACTAGTTCATAATTGGATTCTTACCGTAAATTTTACAACAATTTTAAATTTTTTTAATAATAAAACTATAACAAAATCACGTGCATTCACGTCAAATAATGTTTTATTTATTTGTAAAAATAAAATTAAACTACACTACACACAAAGAATTTAATTATGCACAAAACACTCTAAACTAGGAGAAAATTACGAGAAAATATTGCGAACTAAACACGTATATATCTGTCCTGAACTTCATTTTCCGCACAACTGGACGATTCTTTGAATAGCTGTTTCGTTGGTTATAAAACGCGACTGTGGCGTCACACTATAGTAAAAAAATTAATTAATTCCAAAATGATATCACGTAAAAGAATGAATTTTTCCAAAAATGGTTTTTCGAAATCGTTTACAAAAGAAATAATTAAATGGAGAAAATGTTGAGTATTCGATCATTTATAAAAGAAAGTTCCAGTTACATGGATGACAGTGGATGGCATTATTGTCATTTTTTAAATTGGTGCGACACTAGTCAAACTTGAACCAATGTGGATTGTTATGATTGGTTTATTGCATCATTGACGTCAAATAAGGAAAAGGCGCACATATTAGAATTACGTTCATACTTTTCGGAGATTACATAAATAATTGTATAAAATATTAAAATAAAATTAGTAATAAAAACTAAAAAAATTCAACAAAAATAATTTTTTTTTAAATGAATAAAATTTTACTTGAAATGTTACCTAATATTTTTTTTTTATCAAAATCAAAAAATAGCATTAGTAATGATTACATCATACCTCAAGATGAATCAGTCAGAACTTAAACTTTCACAAACAATGGAAATGATAATGGTTCTTTTTTTCTCAAAAAAAAGAAAAAAATAATTTTCAAAAAAAAAAAAAAAAAATTATACGAAACTTACGTGAATTTTTTTAGTGGAATGGCATGCAGATTATAAAATAATTCGGGGGATAAGACACAAATGATTGAGATTGTGCTAAGGTTAGTACGGAACGATGTTGATTTGTCCCGGGCCTAGCGGGCATTTTGCCAACAATATATGAGCGGACACTTTTAGCATCCGGCACATCGCGACTTTCTTAATTATTTTGGCACATTGATGCTACTGAAACGATTACGAACCAATCGGAAAGCTTTACGATGAAATGCCATCTTAAAAGATAGACAATATTCTCAACTTATTCTATTTAATATTATAACAAGGTTTGTTGCGCATCCGTAGATAAAATATATGTTGTTCATATTTTCA
Source organism: Brachynemurus nebulosus (assembly GCA_035578155.1). Classification (NCBI taxonomy): domain Eukaryota; kingdom Metazoa; phylum Arthropoda; class Insecta; order Neuroptera; family Myrmeleontidae; genus Brachynemurus; species Brachynemurus nebulosus. The sequence goes on along the minus strand of JAPWDM010000019.1, from coordinate 987,822 downwards.
TATATTACGTGGCTCACGATACAAATAGTTATTTAAATTGAAATAATTTTTTGAAAAACATATTTTTATTATAAGTATGCGAAATATTATGTCATATTAGTCGAAATTAATAAATGTTTCCTTTGAAAGTGGCTAATCTTTCAATATGGATAATTTAGTTAATCATGATAGACAATTGAGACTCATTAAAAATAATGTTTATAAATAAAACTTTTTATTAATTATTCTCACACTTCATAAAATATCATTATTTATTTATTTAATTTAATAATTCTTATTTCTATTTCATTTTTTATAAAATGCCTATAAATATATGATAATAATTGTAATTTATGCAATAGTCATTACAAATATGCATACAAAATGCATAAAAAGGCTAAGTAATAAAGTGACTCATTTGATAACTGCGCATCTCGTGCACATTGCGCAGTACGTATTTAAATCCAAACTTTCAAGTTTTAAATATTTAAGCGGCCATCCCAAGATAATTCGACCTAATAAAGGCCAAATCAACTAAAATTGATCTAACGTCGTTAAACAAATGCAACAAATGAAACAAAATTAGACTACCAAATTTTCTGTCTTTTTTCCCTTTTGTTATTTTTATATTAGAGTAACTATAGGGACTTAAAATTATACATCTAATTTTGCATCGTTCATTAATGACGTCAGCCCAATTTTAATTGATTTGACCTATAACGTTTGTCGCTTGTGCTACCATCTATTGTGACCATTTTATAAAATTTTGAATAAATAATGTTTAAGTTTTAAACATTTTAAATAGATTCACAAATATGTATATAATTTAATTGAACACGTCCTCTTATTATTGTATGATCCTTTTTTCCGAAGAAATTTTTGGAAACATTATTTTTCTGACGTAGGCATGTTTGTTGAACATCAACTACCTCGTTTGACGGACAGCTTAAATAGTTAACAATTACAAAAGCACATAATGAAAGTAGGTTTCATGGTAACTATACAAGGTGTACGAACCCATGTATCCAAAATAAAGGCCTAAAAATAAGAGGGCATCAGTGTTCTGTGTGTACCAAAGCGGGAAAGAAGTGAAACGGCAGTTTGAAATGGAGATCAAAATTTAAAATTATAAAATAAGTCATTTAGGTTGTTTAAATATAAATAATGGAAATAAAATCAAAATTATTAAAAAAACAGTCACAAATAAAGAAGTAAACGATAATAATAAATTTCAAATTACAGTACGAATGGAAACTAGCGCCACGAGTGGTAGAAAAAGAAAACGCAATATGTACCATTTTTTTGAACAATTCTGGCAATTCCGCCGTTCGAGTTAGTGATCCTTGTGTAGTGTCCATGGTAGGTTTTTAAGAAATTCGACTTTAAAAATCAAAAGGAAATTGTGTGTTCTGTCTTCGAAATTTGTGTAACTGAATTCTCTGTTATAAAAGTTTATGGAAAGGTGGAAACATAAAATTAGGGAAGGAAATTTACTGATGTTCATGACGTGAATTTTAAAAAAAGTTATTTCCATTAATTTATAGCCAATTCAGTGTAATGATGGAAAAATTAACAAAATATTGACATTTCTAACAAGGCTTAGTTCAAATAGGAATGAATTACGTTCGACTTTTATTTCATATTTAAATAATTAATTAAAATAGACAGAATTGACATTAATTTATTTATTCTGAAAAGATTTCAAATAAATTTCATTATATTATTTATTTTTTAAAAATAGTTAAATATTTATAAATAATTATTTTAATTAAAATTAATTAATGAGTATTTTGTATGAATAAATTTTTGTTTTTATAACGTCATTTTACGTATTTATGCATATACACTCATAATTTAAACGATAAAATTTTGGTTCATTAATTTCAGTAGTAAGACGCAAACATGATTAATCTATAAATAAAATTATTTATAAACAATTTTAAATGTTAATGATCTTCACAAAAACCGTACACCCAAGACGCCCAAGACATTTGTTGTTTTCAGAAATCGCTATTAATGGACGACATCAATGTATAAATGTTTACAGTATGTTTCAAGAATATTTTAATCATTAAAATATATATTCAAAAAGAGCATAATTTTATACATTTTATTGTTCAACAAAGCAGTTAAAAATTGTGACTCACTTCTAAATAAGACAAGAAAAGTGAGATAGAGATATTGAAAGCTTCATGTAGTAAGTTAAAAAAATACTTTAATTTTGATATTTCAAGGTGCCAAATATAAGCGTCTTCATGGACCGTTTATACCCCGTTATTTAAAATGTATTCAAAATATCAAAACCGCTATTCTTGGTTATGACAAGTTCTTCAATATCCACATTACTGTAAATCGAACAATTGTGCCAACACTGAAAAAGTTATCTTAAATCTAATAGAAAGTTCGCCAACCTGGCAACTTAAAGGTTCGATTGTATAATAAGATAATATTAAAAAAAATAAAAAAAATATCGGTTTAAAAATATTCAAATTAAATTATTTTAAACTTAAAAAGTGCGTTAAATTCTAATATTTAATACGAATCATTTAAGCGCGTAGGTTTTGTCGAATTTTGTATTCAAGTATAAACGTAGCTTTACACTTTACTAAACATACATCATTTTAATTTTTATTTATTTGTTTATTTTGTATCAATTTACAAATTTTAAAATTTATTCTTATTTTTGTTGCTAGCACTTGAATACCGAAATTAGTACTTTAACTATTTTTTTTATTTTTTTTTATTGAAAGTTTAATTTGCGAATCTGAGAAAAAAATCGCGTTACCAACTTACAAAACAAGGAACTGCATTTTACTTGATAACTTACTGGTCAAAAGTAATATTGTCAAGCTGTTAAATAAATGATATTTAATATTATTAAGACGTTAAGTGATGGACAGCGTCAAGTGTAAACTGGCAAACTGTGACACAACGTTTTACCGTGTCAACAATTTATATATAAAGACATAAATTGTATCAGTTGTCAAAAATATGCACCAATTAAGTGGTTTCGTCATTATAGGTTATGACCATCAGCGTGTTAATTTTATTCAATTTTCAACGTCTTATAGTATTTACTGCCAAAATCTATATTGACTATCTTATACAAATTTACATTGATAAAAATAATATTTAATTTCAAATTGCCTCATAATTTTGCTCCTAACATAACAAGAAAATTCTAGAAGATATTGAATTTCAATGTAAAGGATAGTTACTTTTATTAGCTTAGTTTAATCAATCTGTCGGTTTAAATTAAGTGATTAAATTTGTATTGACTACATATTATTTTTGCCTAATACCATCGTTAGATGTTTTGCCGGCTTGCCAGCACCATCTGCTTTACACTGCTTCAAGGATAATATTTTAAGAGTAAATATTAAATTTTTTGAAAACGTCAGGACAAGCTTTTTTTAAAATAACTGAAGGTTACCTCGCTGTTTTTATAATTATATGAAAGTTTTTAAAATGACTTAACTTGAATATTAATTAATGTGGCGATTTCAAAATGATAAATATATCATAACAGGTGTATTTCAAAATATATTTTGTTAAAAAAAATTGTAACACAACATTCCCATTTCGTGTCACGAAATTTGTTTGGCTTTCGATCAAACATGTCTATTCTTGAACAGTTCAAAACTAAAAATTAACGTACATACTGCCTTATTTTTACATGACCTAAATTATACTTTATTTTAATTATTCTGTACATTAAAAAAAGTATTAAGATTATTAAATACTAATTAATGCACTTTAAGCTATTGTGCCAAAAAATTAAATATTTCTAGAATTTATTACTTGCTACTTTCTAACAAAGCTAGTATAAATGAGGCTTATAAGAACGAGCGAGAACAGAACAACAATGAAAATTTGAATTTGCTTAAGTCAAATAGCGAACCATCTATCGGTTAATTTTGAATTTAGAATCAATCAAAAGTTGATTGTTGATTATTAACCTTCAGTGCCCGATGACGTCCATGTACGTCACATAGGGACCTTCGTAGCCACAATTGTAGTAATAAATTGGTGCGTTCAGCAGATTGCACCATTACAATATTTTTAAATTATTTTCATACCAAGTATAATTTTAGAGAAGAATTAAATTTTGTATTTTATTCCCTGTATTATGAAATACTGGTGATTTACAGTTTCAGACAATTAAGTTATAGAAATATGTTAGCAATTAAATAAATACAAAGAAGTGAGCAATAAAAGCCATTTTTAAAACATAAAAATACCTTGAATTTTTAAACAATTGAAATTAGTTTACCTATTCTTTTCAAATTGTTTAACAAAACATATCTGTCTAATAAACAAGCTGAATGCATTTAAATTATGTTTATTTATAGCTCGGATTATAGAAAAAAATATAGAAACAATTATTTTAATACTGTTACGCTTTTAACCAAATGCTTAAATTCTATTTTATGGTCTATTCCAGAGTTATTTTTGTAATTATAATTAATAAATAAACATATATAAGAGTTTGTGCAGTGCAATAAAATTTTGAAATAAATTTTGTGTACATTAATTTCTTTGTAGTAAAAATGTTTGTAAATAAAAGCACTGATATTACAAAATGAAATTTAAAAAAGGAACAAACCTACGTTAATACACACGTATACAAGTTACGTATGCCTGTTTATAAATATAAACGAACTAAATTAGTCCGTTATAATATTTAGTGGTGTTTTTAATTTATGATTTTAATATTTAAATTGAATATTTGTACATCAACTTTATAATTGAATTTAATAGATGATTTATTCAGAAAATATTTTAATAGTTATAAAATGATTGCATAATTGATTTTACGTAAAACTCTTACAAAATCATAAGTAATATATTTGGAGGGAAATTTGAATTTGATTGTTTCACACTGTTCACTAAAATGTTCATTTTTAATACAAAGAAATCATGTTTTTAAACACAATAAAAACACTTTTATCGGGTAAAAGCACTGAATTGACAATTAATAAATAATTGTGGGTACTTCTCTTTGGTAAATTTGTAGCACTTCACTTATAAATAGAATAATCCTTTCAAAAAGTGGTCCTTTGGCGTTGCACACACAATTTTTGATAATATTTACAAAATAATTAATTCACATCACTGATTCAACTTACCAAAAAAGCAAAAAATAACGTTAAAAATACTTAAAAAAAATATCACTATACTGGTCCCAATATGGTAAAAAATAAAATAAAAAAAAAAGAAAAACTAAAGTCTATATGCCAGTCTTTTTTGTCCCAGTTCGTTGGTTAGTGTAACTTACACGCCCATACACATACACGCTTCGTTTCTAATACAACACCGATAAAATTGGTATTCGAACGGGCACTTGTTATAGTATTGAACACTCTTTTATAAGTTCTGTTTTGGGTGACGGAACGTGCGACGAAATGTCCAGCACATCGTGATGCCCAGCGGGGATGGGCGCTGTGCCAACCGGTGCAGGTCCCCGGCGACGTCCTATTCTTCATACGATATATCATCATTGAACGGAGTGATTGAGTTGACCATGGTGGAGATACAAAAGTCCCTACAAACGTCTATCAGATTATTTTCAAAAAAAATTGTTTTGTTTTAAATAGTAAAATGTCAACCAAACACTTGTTTCTCGTTTACAATCGAGTCTTACATCCAAAATTTTATTAAAACATAACCTAATGATAAATTTTGAAATAATTAAAACTATAAATTGTTTAAATTTAGCATGAAATTTTCAATTTGCATGCAAAACGGCTTTATATATTTACTATTGTTGTTTTTGTTCTGAAGCGTAACATTTTTGTGGGACGGGGGTGAAGAAAAAAACATTGTACGTTACAAAAAGTAAGTAATTTATGAAAACCGCAAGATTATTTGTAGTTTGGTAGCCTAATTTGCTTGAAGTTTGATATGAAGGAAGATCTTTTGAACTTTAGCGGTAGCTAGTAAATTTTCCTTATTCTTGTACCCCCACGTTTATGGTTTTTCGAGTCACGCGACACCTGTTTCCCTTGTTTTCATTTATGTTCGTGTTTAAAATGCTTATCGTATCACGAAAATCTGATGTAAACAGTTGTATAACATTATTTAAAAGAAATTGCTTAAAAAATATTTTTGTATAAAAATTCATAAAAAAATGTTGTTTTTTTCCAATTACCGAAAGAAATAATGTAGAGGCTAGACGGTATGGAAAGCTTCCTTTAACAGAGTTCAAGTCAGTTACTGATTTTTGGACTTTGGAGACTACGTAATCATTTCTTGACCAACAAAGATAATTTTAATGTTAAATCAGACACAGTTTTGTTCTTTTTTCTTTGTTAAAAAATGTTAATTTTATTGTTCTCTAGTTATTCAAAATGAAACTTTTATGAGTTTTAATAGAAGTCTGCAACGGAAATAAATTAAATAGGTCCAGAGGCACATTTAAAGATTTGGGCTACCGGTGTCCTTATAGTGCTTTCTGTCCTTATTGTGTTATAAATTACTTACCTTACACAATTAGTAATACTTATGTACATATATAAATATTTTAGTTCTTATGAAAGCTGAAAATTTATTGGTGCAGACAGGGCTGTCTACCGCAAGATACCCAAGTACAAGGAAATTAATTAAAATACCTTTCGAGATCTTTTTTTTTGATAATATTTTAACACTAACTTTTAAGTCAACATTGTCTTATTTATTTTTAAATAAAATACCCCTGTCGCAGCATCCTGCATAACATAGCGAATTTCCATTTACAAAAGTACGTTTTTCTCGGAAACTAGTTGATAAAGAGTAATTGTAAATAAAACGTACTTTTGTAAATGGAAATTCGCTATGTTATGCAGGATACTGCGACAGGGGTATTTATGTAATCTTTTCTCCTCTTTTAAATAGTGTAAAAAAATTTCACAAAAATTCTTGAATAAGTGGAAATTTTGGCAAAAAAACAATTTTTTAACCATGTTCCTGGCATTGGACATGTTCTGGCTAACGAACTTGTCCAACGGTTTGCGACTTCCAATATTTTCACTAAATTTCGTAAAGCTAGGACATTTCGTTCAAGAGTTATCGTGCGGACACATATATATATATATATATATATATATATATATATATATATATATATATATATATATATATATATGTGTGTCCGCACGATAACTCTTATATATATATATATATATATATATATATATATATATATATATATATATATATATATATATATATATATATATATATATATATATATAAGTGAATATTATTTTCGGTTTCTAGGGACCTCAAAACATATTTCTGCCATAGTCCCGGACTAAAGTCGCGTCATGACAGTGCCTGTAATAACTGAATTCCATTCTGGAAATTCGCTAATAATAAATTCAGTTTATATAAATTATAGAACAATAAGGTTCAGTTAGGTTAGAAAAAATTTTGTTGGGTTTGGTTACACTACAAAAAATTTCCTTAGGTTCGGTTAGGTTTGAGACCAAATTTTCTTAGGTTCGGTTAGGTTAGATCAAGTTACGTTAGTTCAGTTATATTAGAAAACATTTTCGTTCACATTACTCCACCCACCGCCGGAGGTTTCTAGAACCGCCCCGGTAGCGGATTTTCTTATTTTCTTATTTTCACAAAAACTAGCTAACCTAGAATAATAGTTCAAAAACCTTTTTTATGTGATTTTTTTCCGTCTTTGCAATGGTGTATAAAAATGTGGCAAAAACTTTTAAATTATAGCAAATTTTGGCAAAAAACTAATTTTTTGCAAGAACAAAAACCATGTTCCTGGCATCCGACGTGTCTGGCTGAAGAACTCATCCAAGATTTTTGGATTTCCAACGTTCTCACCAAATTTGGTAAACCTAGGACATTTCGTTCGAGAGTTATCGTGCTGATACATAAATACATACATATATATATATATATATATATATATATATATATATATATATATATATATATATATATATATATATATAAATTTTAGTGAATATTATTTTTGGTTTCTAGCGACCTCAAAACAAATTTCTGCCATATTCCCGGGCTCAAGTCGTGTCATGAGACCTACTGGAATAGCTGAATTTCTAGAAATTCGCTAAAATAACATGTACTAGCGAGCAGTGTGGCATGTAGCTTCCTCGTACCTATAACATGCTTGCAGTGAAATATACTGGGTGAGTTTTTCGAGAGTTGCCATTTTTTTACAGCCAAACCGTTCATTTAATCGAAAAATTGTTCAAATAAGAGTTGTAGGTATCGACGGGGGCAACCGATTGCTATAGTCAGGAGCTTTATAGCTCTTATGGTTTTCGAGCTATGATACAAACTTATAGATTTTTAAATGGGACTATATATTAATTTTTCGATAAAACTGATCTAATGCATTAATTAACAACATAAATGAGCAAAAAAATTTTTTTACCCAAGTTTAATTTTTTAAGGGATATATAAATTCACGAAGGTTGAAAAAATTCTTCGTTTAATTTTTTAATTTTTCTTTAATTTATCAGTTAGGTGGTAAAAATATGCATTTGTACTTGAGGCTACTTCAACCGATAGTGTTTTTCTTGGTTACATTTCCATTACATCCAAGAAAAGAACCTTTTCCAGTACCATTTCTATCATAAAAATTTGGTTTTAATAGAAATGGCAACTCTCAAAAAACTCACATAGTATAATGAGTAATAAGATTGCAAAGGAATTCATATGAAACCATATGAAATGAATCAGGAGAAACTATCTAAAGGTCAACTCACAAAAATCCTTCATGGAAAATTTCATCAAAACTGGTCGAATAGCATCGGGTTCGGGGTTATGCGTGTTGGAAGGTTTCACGGACAAATAAATTGACAACTAAAAGACACAGAGTCAAAATTGTTCAGGAAGTTTCAAAAAGTGAAACACGAATGGAAAGTTTGATTTTTGAAAACAAAAATTTTCTACTTCTCAAAAGTGATTAAAACCGATCTGCTACCTTGGTAAACTTGGAAGCAAAATAAAATTAAAGAAGAAGACGTCCAAAACTTACACTGCTTAGGGGTCCCTATGTGTATAAATCCGGCCCTTAAATACTGCCAATGTTGTTAGCAAAGCCATAATAAACTTACAATCATCTGTTTTAAAAATTCTTAAAGGACCTATTCATCAAATACGCGAAATATTTGCAAATGTTCGTAAACCTATAATTTGCTTTCAATTTCATCATTCTGGCACTGGCAAATTTTAGTGAACCTAATGACGTCATTAAATTAAAAACTTTTTTTAAATAACCATTATGAAAGGGATTTGAATTAGTATGATTGAATTAATCTTAGCGAATTTTCGAATGGAAAATTCAGCCATTACAGCCTCTGTTATGGTAAGACTTGAGACCAGGACTGTAATGTATGTATATATACATGTATCCGCACAATAACTCTCGAACGAAACATCCTATTTTTACAAAATTTGGTGAAAACGTTGGAAGTCCCAAGCCCCTGGTTCAGTTCTTCAGCCAGACAAGTCTAATGCCCAGAGCTGGGTACTTTAGGCATTTTTCGTTAGATGAAAATGAGTTTTTTGCCAAAATTTAAAAATTCTTCGAGGAAAAGTAATGCTTGTAACCGGAAATTCGCTATGTAATGCACGATGCTGCGACAGAGATGTTTTTATTAAATTAAACTTTAAGGAAGTAATTTGAATCAGGGTGATTGATTGATTTAAGATAATTTGGATGTGAAATTTTCATTTTTGCTATCAAAATAACAAAAAAAAAAGTTTGGAAAAATATAAAAATAAAAATTTATTGTGTTTTTTAAGAAGTTTATGACTTTTACGAGAAAATTTCATTTGCCAAAGAATAATTGCAGTTTCTTTTAGTTCATTTAGGGTGATAAAATTATTTTCAATCCGAATTCGGCCCTGTGCAATATAATTAGTATTAATGTATTTTCAAAACATTATAATATATTGCCGCAGTTCCAGGGTTTATGAAAGATGCGTGTTAGAAATGCGTAAAGTTATTTTTAGAATTTCCTTTTTTTCAACTATTTTACCAACCTTGAATATAAAGTTCAAATTAGAAATATCTCGATATCTATTTTACCAAATTTAATACATACTAGCCGTACCCGCGACGCCGTTCGCGCAAAGCATTGTTATAAACTCAATGAGAAGTGTATATGTATTAAGTGTAATAATTATACAGAACTTGCAAAGAATAATTAATTTTTGTGTAATGCATGCACATGCTCAAAATGGTTTTTCTATTTTTCCGTGGGAATGAGGAATTTTCCCGGTGTAAAAAGTATCTTAAATGTTAACCCAAGTAATAAGTTATCACCACACCAAATTTCATCAAATAGTTTTTGCGTAATATGTGCACATGCACAAAATGGTTTTTCTATTTTCCCGTGGGAATGAAGCATTTTCCCGGAGTAAAAAGTATCTTAAATGTTGCCCTAGGTAATAAGTTATCACCACACCAAATTTTATTAAAATCGGTCCAATAGTTTTTGCCTAATGTGTGCACATGCTCAAAATGGTTTTTCCATTTTCCCGTGGGAATGAGAAATTTTCCTGCAGTAAAAAGTATTTTAGATGTTGACCCAGGTAATAAGTTATCATCACACCAAATTTCATTAAAATCCGTCCAGTACTTTTTGCGTGATGCGTGAACAGACTGACAGACAAACAGACAGACAAAAATTCTAAAAATCGCTGTTTTGATATCTACATCGATAACTATTTACAGTACCATTACAATTTTCCAAAAATATTCCATGTACAGAAATGGTCTCATTACAATTTTATTATATGTATAGACTATGATTTTGCGAACAGAAAGAAAATGTAAATTCTTTAACAAATTTGGTGAAAATGTTTATAATAAAATAATACAAATTTATTACTAAATACAAGTTAAAGATACACATTTAACAAAAATATTAAATAGCTTTTGGCATATACTTTCATATATTTGTAAATTTTATGCCACATAAAAATGTTTATGACTCGTAAATAACGAGACTTATTTTATGTCTTACATTACTTAGTAATGCTACCAAAATACTACACTTACAATAACCACGGAGCTTATATTATTTTGAGTATGAATATAATTTAAATAATGCGTTATTTTTACTGGCTTTTGTTTGATTCAAAATAAAAATTATAATTGCTGAAAGACAAAATTCACATTGTCTAAAATTGTGCACTTAGCCTTTTGTCAACAAGAGAAATGCACTAATGCTCGCGAGAATTTCCAAAGGAGTCTCCACATTCTCGCCGAGGTTGGACGAAACGAGAATCTAGAGGGTCATTTCGTTGTGTCTCGCGGTTGGTGTTTTAATGCTATTCATATGCCTCGGTCAACCTCAGCGAATAACTTCGACGAGGAACCTCGTCCTACTTCGGCGAGAATGTGGAGACTGCTCAAAGGTGGTTGGTCCTCAACGCCCCCTAAATTTTTCTTATCCAATTATTGATGTCGTTTAACTGGTTAGTTTCGAAAAAATTGTTATTACAAATGATATTTCAGCTTTTACAGTATTAACACCCTGACGGTCGTAACCTATAATGACAAAACGCCAACTGGAACACTCTTTTGACAGCGAAGCGAATACACTTTAAGTAGAATTGTTGGCGTCCTACGACGTGGTGTGTCAGTTAATAAGGTTTCATTTGACGTTTTATGATCGGGCAAAAAAAAAATTACACCCCCTGGCAAAAAAGCGGCGACCTTTTTTTTTGCTCATCAGTCGTTTGCTTGTTTCCTCGTTTGCTACCCTAAGTTTACAGAAATACTGCCTTTAAAATTTTCAAAGAAATTTAGAAATTTGGAATTTCTTATATTCTCTTGGGGGCCCTGGGGCAATGCCCCGGCTGTTCCAGCCTAGTTACGGCCCTGTCAAGGTGTTAATCTGATAAAAATTCTCAAATAAACGCGATTTTTACTATGAAAATTAATTTTCCGTTAATTCTATACTCTAAATTTTGTCGAAAAAAACTTTCTTTTAAAATTAGGTATGTAATTATTATGAAAATTCTTCGAACTAAATTATTTTGTAAAGCTTGGACTATAAGCATGAAATGCTGATACCTTTTCGTAAAAAACCTTCGTGTTTTCATTTTCACAACTGTAACATCAATGATGACGTCATTAAGACAAATGTTTTAATATTTTTAATTTTTGTCAATTCAGTATTACGAAAATAACGTAGGTATTTTCCATAAATTTTTGATATTTGTCCTTTGGATACTGAACATGTTTTACGTACTAAAGTAATAATTTTACATAAATTTCTTTTAAGGGGGGAGTTCATACCAGAAACGGCTAAAAAACTAATTCTTTTCGAATCTCGTTTTTTGTTTTTATTTCGTTCTGTGGTTCTTTACAAACACGGTGATATATAAAACATGACCAAAAAAATTTTTTTTTCAAGTAGAAAAGTATTTATTTGTGAGCCGCTGCACAGCCAAGTTGCTGCTCCTTTGCAGACAACGCTCGCCTCCCTCCCCCCTCGCGATTTGATCAGTAATATTTAGTTTTGGTGTGTACACGAGTTACAGTATGCACTGAGATAATGTTTTTTTATTTGTATGCCTATGTAGACGTTTTAATACACAACAATTATTTTTGTTTTTTACCGTTTCCCGAAACTTGTGTTTTCCCGACAAGGAAAATCATATCTCAAGTTCTAGAAAAGATAGAGACTTAATTTTTTTTTTTTTTATTTTGTTCATAAACATATTGCACATAAAGTGGAGTATGCTTTTTCCATTGTAACTATTTCCACAATTGTAACTATTTTTAAACACTTTTTTTTAATAAAAAATTGGGTTTTATAATTTTTAGAAGTTTGGGATTACAATTTTATAGTTAATTTTTAAAATTACCTGAAACCCATACTCAGCTTTATGGACAGGTTCTTTAGGAATAAAATTATGAAGAAATATTTAAAAAATATTCATTACTTTTTGAGATATGGCGTTCCTTGTAAACGCTTAAAAACTTTTCTATTGGAAACCATCCCTAATTTGAAAAAAATTTCAACAAGCAAAATAATCATAAATAAAAAAGTTGCTTTTTTATTTGAACTCCTCCCTTAATAGAGAATTTTTTTTTAATTTTGTACAAATAGCGCTTTTCCAATCAGATTTTTTAACAACTTAGAATTACCAATTACTTAATGAAACAGAGAAAAGTTAATAAAAATACACATTACTATACTAATAACACAAATTAGAAAACTTCGATTCAAGTTGAGTTTAAAAATAAATAGTAAAGTACACAAAACGCACATTGTGGTGAAGACGTAATACGGTAATACACAACATGTAGTAGTCTTTTCTTTTTTTGTGTACTCTTAAAATATCATTGTATGCATGTAATATCATCACATGCAATTCCTGTCTAGATAACCAACGTGGCACCTGCCTATCAAACGTACTTTTCGAATTCTTTAATTATTAATATACCACAATTATTTACTTACTTACATACCTACCTATGTATGTATATCAAAAACGTTACTTCCAAAATCCTAAATAAACCAGTCCGTCAATTTACGCGAATATCCGTTCCACGGGGATTCAATTTCCCCGTGGAATAAAAAATCGTGTAAACTGAATCCGTCATTACAAAAAGAAAAATGCTGGAAATAACGTAAAAGCCCCCATTATGGAACGGTATCTAATACTGGAACAGTTTTGACACTTACATATTAATGAAGTTATTTCTGAAAGAAACGTCTGATAACAAAAATTATTATTAATAGAATGATTGTTTTTCAATTTAAATTCATCTCGCATTTAATGTTTCCTTACTTAATTAAAGAAATAAATATATAAATGTCAAAACTGTTCCAGTATTAGATACCGTTCCATAATGGGGGCTTTTAAGTTAAAAGCTACTAAAAATTTTAGAGAATTTTATAATACAAATGATAACGAATATGTAGAAATTTACATATTTAAATTTTAAAAATATCATTATATTCGATATCGATAGTTTTCGATAACGAAAAATAGGTTTTGACAGTCCCAATATGTTCGGAATACCCACAACTTGCTTCGCTTGAACCTTAAAACCTCGCTTAAAAATTTCGTTATTTTTTCGCTATGACACACGGTTTAAAAGATATTTACGATCAAAGTTTTCAACAACGTAAAGTATCATTTATAAACAAACAAAAATTCAGCATAAATTGAGTTCAATTTGCCGCATAAAATGAATACTCGCGTAAATTGAGTTCAACTTGCCGCGTAAGTTGAATATTCGCGTAAAGAAAGTCCGCATAAATTGAGGGACCGATGTACGAATAAAAGCCTGCAAACTTCGTGTTAAAATCCGTCTACTTGCCTAGCTCTAGTAAAACATCACTTCCTGGACTTGTTATGTGAACAACTATTTTGTTAATATTATTAATGATATTCAGTTCCGAAAATAAATGAATTTTCATATTTTGTTAATTTCCTTCTACTATACAGTCAAAATTATATACTTAATATACTTACAAGTTATAACTCTTTTTTAATGGTGGTATACCGTATACATATACAGTAGAGTCTCGATTAACCGGGGTAATCATGGGAAGGAGGGTCACGGATAATTGAAAACCACGGTTAATCCGAAAAGCAAACAAGGAGTACAGCTAGAGGCCAGTTAGACCTTTCATACTGACACAGGACCACGCAAGGGTGTTTTTTTTTTAAATTTTCCCATGCAGAATTGCAGTCGTAGATCGCGTTTTCAGGTCGAAAAATTTTGATATTTGATCAATTTTGAAACCCCGGTTGATATGCCCTCGGAAAATTGAGATTCTACTGTATTTTTTTGTAACGTACGAAAGGTTAATTTTACCTAATTTTACTTGTCGATGTCATCAAGTTGAAAATATAATTTTTTTCGAACTGAACTTTATAAAGTTAGATTAAGTTTGATTATAAAATTTAAGTAAATTAAACAAGAAAATTTCATTTTTAACATAGAAATTACCTTGTGCGTATACATGAGGGGGAAGGGGTCAAAGGGTCATGACTCCCGCTCTCCTCGAGAACTAAAGACATACACTAGATACTATTTAATTTTCAACACCACATCGGTAAAATGATTATGATTATTGAGCCAGTTGACTCTTTTTATCTGGAATTTGGGAGAGACATCAGAAATTTTCTGTGTATGATTCGCCACAAGAAATGTATTGGCTTATCATTGATTATTATGGATTATGGTCCATTTCAGTTAAATTTAACCATGATTCATCACTTATGAATTTAAATAATTTCCGTTTTCTTGGCTTTACCTCTTTCATTATTGCACTTACGTAAATTTTAAATTTCTAATTTGCTTTTAGAAAAGATTAATTTGTTTCGAATATAAGAATTATTTAATTTTTTAACGATGACTCTATGTTCAATTGTATTTGAAACGGGGTATATTTTTGGTTAGATTTTTTTTTGTTCGCCAACTTTATTTCACGGGAGAAATCATCTAAGACTTTTTCTTTTTTTGCGTATTTTTAGAGGTTTTTTAGCTCTTTAATTTGCTAGCTTCTAACTACAAAATTTTTATAGATTCGTCATATCTATTATCGCGTTTGGTCTACCCACATTTGATCATTTTGCGATAGTCAGTGTCGAATCTTACACAATCTAAGAGGCAGTGTCGTTTTCTAAAAACTATGAAAATTTTTTAAACTCATATAAAGGTGTCCCAAAATTAACGCAAGATTTGAGTTAAATAAAAAACACAATTTTTGTTCTTTAATTTGTTATTTTTTTATTGAATCGTAAAGTACACAGGATAGGGTTATGTATGGAATAACACATCGGATAAATGACCTCCATGGCTTTGCTGGCACATACACACTCTTTTGTCGAAATTTTCCATGAACGTTTCGCATAAATGTGGTTGAATTTCGTTGATGCAGCGTTGAATTTCCTCCTTTAATGCATGGGTGCTTGCGGGCTTGTTGGCATAGACCTTTGATTTCAAATAGCCCCATAAAAAGAAATCTAATGGTGTTAAATCACACGAACTAGGGGGAAAATTCTTATCACCAAAACGAGGGTGTACACGGCCAGGAAATGTCTTATGCAGTAATTGAATTGTTTCATGGGTTGCATGAAATGTGGCACCGTCTTGTTAAAACCACATGTCGTTCACATCAGTGTCATTCAATTTAGGTAGAAAGAACTATCTTATCATGTCGCGATATCGATCACCAGTTACTGCTTGAGCGGCTTCATTTTCAAAAAAGTACGGTCCAATGATACCTCGAGCCCAAAATCCGCACCAAACAGGAGGTTGAGGATGCATTTTTTTTTCGACAAAACCCCAAATGCGACAATTTTGACGATTAACAAAGACATCAAGGTGAAAATGTGCTTCATCGCTGAAAATAATTTTGTTCGAAAAATCGGCATCCACTTGTTGTTGTTCAATAATCAATTCAACCAACTCTCTTCGCTGTGCGTTCTATCGTGTAACGCTCCATTTTTACTAACCCTAAACAATCAACTATCAAACGGTTTTTTTTTTAATAGGATTGCCAACACTTTACTGCACGAATGATGGCAAATTCAAATCTTGCGTTAATTTTGGGACACCCATTACATACCTAGAAAGTAGAAGGTTTGTATAATCATATTATTAGCAAATTAAAGGTTAATTATAAAATTAAATAAAAGCTGGCTTAAAGCTTATTATTAACACACACTTGCTGAATTTTTTAAATATATAACATTAAAGTCATAGCTTAATTTCGGACTGCATTTGTATCCTGTGTACTACTACTTACATTAATGCGTATAAGTATTTATGAAAAACACATGGCTGTATAGAATAACTTCTTGATGCACTGTGCACATGCACATGTGTTTTACAACATACATATCTACATTAAAGTGCAATCTTTAGAATTGCAAGGCTAATATTACTTCGAATTTTTTATGATCAAAAATGGGTATAAATTAAATGCATTCAAATTGTAAATCATTCAAAAAAATTTTTTAAAAAAGTTCTTTAAGATATATTTAGAAATGTAGACTTTAATTACATTAACCACTCTTCCCTGTACTTCCATTATATTTTCATGATTTTCTGTAAAATAAAGTTCCCGTTTCTTCAAATATCTATAAAGATGAGAAATATAAAATATTCCTTAAATAAACACAAATTTAGTTCAATATTTCGTAAACAAAGCGCTGAAACGCAAAAATGAATAATAGTGGTTAAAAATTCACCAATTTAATTTTAAAAGCTGTATTTTTAACGACATCCAGGAAGATATTTTTATCGACATAAAACAAATGTGTACTAAAATGGCTAAAACGGCCTATATTTTAGCTCGAAAATCAAAAATTCTAGACACTGAGTTATCCTGATTAAATTCGCATTTAACGATTTTTTCAATACATGATATATGTAACATAATTCATCTTAAAAGGGCGCCATAAAATTACTGTTTAAAAAAATGGGCTATACTCCAAGAATGTTAGAAAACTATGGACTATATTATTGATTTCAAGAACACGAGTGTTTTTTTCTGAAAAGAGGGCTGTAGGTCAAAAAATTTGAGAACCTATGGTTTTGGATATGTCCCTATTTTAAATATGAAAAAAACGTAAAACAAAATTATGTAACTGCTTTATTACAAACGAAGTATTCAAAGTTTTCGTTTTAGAAATTTCATTTATTCGATAATCCCAGTTTTTTTTTTAATAATGTGATTCAACATTAAACGATTAGTAGTCATAAGCATAAATCAGATGCATTTTCATTGCAAGAACAAATACATCATCTATAATATGTTAGATTATCGAAAACTTTTGATGTTTCGATCGAACGAAAAAAAATCCAATCTGAAATTAGCTTTATAATTAATAGTTAGTATATCTAACAATAAATTGAAGTTGGTTGTATAAGACACATGAAAAAAAGAATCAAATTAATTTATTTCGGTTTTAATTTTTTGGCAAAGTGTTCATTTGCAAAATTTATTGTACCTTTAGCATTCGACTATTTACTAGCGAGCGAGTAATATGTACTTAGCAGCATGTGTATATTTAACAGGGAAGCTATAGAGCCACTTCATATTTTATTTGATGTCTATACGTACGGAAAAGCTGAAGCACGTGTGACTTTCATGTAATCATGTATTAGATAAAATTATATTAAGTGGCTCTCTTTTAATAATTGTTTGACTTTTATATCTTTCTAATTTTCTCTCGGTTTTCTTTTTAATAATTCTAGTGATTTCTTATTGAGTAATCAAGAAAATGTTCTATAATTCAAATAGGGTACTTGATTGAAGTTACAAAGCATTGTTTTTCCATATCAGTTAAGTAACTTTTTTTATTTTCGACAGATTTTGTAAAAAATCATCAAAAAAATAACCCTACAATTTTAAATGAGAGAAAGGCGGGAAAAACACCTCACTATAGTGACGTCACATTTTGAAGCAATTAAACATCAATGTCAATATTTATAACCTCAAAACTTTGATTATATTCATAAAATGTCGAAGTAAAAGCAAGTATTTATTTGAATTCTGGTCGATTATTATTAATATATGTATATAATCTAACAGAAATATTCAAAAGAAAACACAATTTCATCTCACCGACGAAAATTATCAAAATCGACATATCTAGCTGCAAAATGTTACGTCATTTTCAAGAAATGGCGCGTTTTCACTAATTTGAATATTTGTTGAAAAATGGCGATTTTCAAAATTAAATTTCTAAATAGTTATCAAATTTTGTTGTGTTTAATCATTAAAATTGGACATGTGTAATGATAATGCATAGAATTATTTAACATTTGACACAAATTTTAAATACAGTCAAATACCGTATTCTTTTCAAATTCTTTTTAAAAAATAACAAAATTTGCGCCCCCGGGTGGGCTCGAACCACCAACCTTTCGGTTAACAGCCGAACGCGCTAGCCGATTGCGCCACGGAGGCTTATATTTAACCGTCAATTTTTTTATTCCCCTTATTGTTAGTATTCAGGTTCACTATTTTGGCAACAATTTTTATTAATATTTTACAATAATTTAAAATGTCTTTCTAAATAGGTACCTAACCATTTCGATAAAGATTTTAAAATTTATAAATATTGGAAAACTAATTGACAATAGGTAAAGCTTACGGATAACTAACTATTCGTCATGTCGAGCTAAGGAGCAGTCTTAAGCAACATCAGAAGATTAGATTAATCCTCTAAACTTTTAGTCAAATTTTTGAATAGGATAAAATAACGAAAAGAAAAAAAGACAAAAGCCTAAGCGAAATTTAAGTTAATTTCAGGTATAACTCTTTCAAAAATGACGTTTTCTTTTGAAATTAATAACTGATTTATAAGCAGTTTTAATTTTTTTATTTTTTTTTAATTTTTTGAATCTTACAAGTAATACGAGTACACAAAATAAATAACTAAATAATAAATAATAAATAGTCGTTTTTAGTCATTTGGGAAAAATATTAATCTTCATAGTTTTTTAGTCAAGGGTAAAACAGTCACTAAAGAATGACTAAATTTAAACAAAATTAGTCGATTAAGTCAGTAATCGATTAATTATCTGACATTACTAATATAATTACTAGAGTAGCATTGAAACTTATGTCAATACTGAGACAGTGTTAGTCGAAAACAGGGGCGGGCAACTCTCGAATTAGGAGGGTGTTAATCTGTAACAGGAAGTGATTTAAATTAGAATGAGTGAAGTAATTTAGGTGCAAACTTTTCATTTTTACTATCAAACTATTAACTAACGATATTCATTTAAAAAAAAAATGACTAATTTGACAGAAGTTTTTTATTGTAGTGATTCGAGATACTTGTAAAAAACTGTTTACGGATTAATTTTGGTAAAAATGAAACGAAAAATTTCGAAAACCTATAATTCGCTACCAGTTTTATCAATCTATCATTTTATTTAAGGTTTTTAAGACGCTGAAAAATTTTAGTAGTCTTGATGACGTCATTAAACCAACAAATTTCTTTTTTGTCAAATTAAGTTTTGTAGAATTAATCTGAATTAGCAAGATTGGTTAAATTAGAGTAATTTTGGTGTGAATTTTTCATTTTTGGTATCAAATTGGCGAAATTATTTCTTCTCATGACCCTACATGCTTAATTTTAGTAAAAATTAAATACTAATTTCGAAAATTTATAATTCACCTTCAGTTTAACGCCTTCAAAAATTTTAGTAAACTCGCCATCAAATAAGTCACGGGAAAACTTGAATTTTTTCTCTCGAAAAGTTGGGGGAGGATGGTCGTATCCCTGAAAGTCAAATAGCTTTTAAATGTTTTTCATATAAAAATAACAAGTGCTTTTATTTTCGAGATAATAAAAAAAGTGTTAACACTGTCGAAATCAGAATGACGAAAGTTTTTAGTGGATCCCTGCTTAAAAAATTTTCAAACTATATTTAAAAATATTTTCTCTTTTCAATTTAGTTAGAAATTATAAATAATAGGTACTTATATTTTATTATAATATTTTCGTTTTTAAAATCAATTTAAAATTTTTTAGTCCAGGAGGTATCGGCGCATGAGTACCGAAAACTATTCCACCTCAATTTTTTTATGCGATCCTGTTCAAATTGCCCTACTGATGGGGCAACCCGGGGTCATATTGTTTAAGCCGAAATTGTTTAAACAATTGCAAGGAATTGTTATTTTTCAACCTTTTCTTTATTGAAATGCAAATAAAAAAGGTCCTATGGCTTTTCACGATAAAGTTAATATTTTTAGAGATATGAACTTTTAAAGGTTCGAAAAATCTCAAATTTGGGTACTTTTGACCCATGAAAAAGATATTAAAAAAATAAATAAATAAAACATCAATAATATTTTTTTAAAATTCTTTATACAATAGTTAATAATATCCTTAATAGAGATTTAAAAAAATTTCATTGTTTATACCTGTTTTTTAATTGTTAATTTCGCGCGCTCACAAGTATGCGTCACTTACCTTAAGTATTTTTTCAACCGGACAAATTTTTTTATATTCTTTATTGAAATACAAATAAAAAAGGTCCTATGACTTTTCACGATAAAGTTAATATTTTTAGAGATATGAATTTTTAACGGTTCGAAAAATGTCGGTACTCATGCGCCGATACCTCCTGGACTATTTATATAATTTAAAAATATTATGGAAAATTTGTAAATAAATTGTTTATATTCCTCTCTTAATATTTATATTAAATGAAAATAAATAGTTTACAAATATAAGAAATTATTTTAATTTTGGAACACGTTGAAAATTAAGTGGGTGCTAACTATTTACAACTGTGTAAATTTAATAGATATAGTACATTTTAGCAATTACCGGAGGCCAAATTACAACTTGAAATAAAAAATTTTTAAATTAATTTTGATACAATCTAAGGTAAAAAGAAATATATGCGTATGCGTATCGAAAAACATCTCTAGATTTTAAATACAAAACAGCAATTTTTTCTGTATTAACCTTTAAATATAAATAATTATTATTCTTGGCCGGGATCTCATGATATTTTACATTTCAGAACTGCGTACGCATAAAAATATTCATGACAAGTCAAAGAGTGTACAAGGAAATTTTGTTTCCTACACACTTCTTACCCCCAGTTTTGTGAACAAACGTTAGAGCGAATGTTAATATGGGGCATTAAAAAGAACAAAATTTTGATCAGTGGTTCTCGCCATGTTTAAGTTTTTGGAAAAATCAAGAAATTTTGGTTTTTCTGATTTTCTCCGGCCCCCGTTTACGAAAACTGATGAAACTTACACGAAACGTTCCAATTATCTTAAAGGAAAAATTTTTTTAACTAATTTTTTTTCAAAAGCCCTTATTTTTTGAATTTTTTAGCAAGATAGTAGTCGTAGCATACTTTCAATCGGCGATCGATTTGTTTTCAAAATTGCCTCACAGTGGGTGAGGGTGACTTGAAATATAAACTTTCCGCTCTGGGACGGACCGGGGGCAAAGTTTCAAAAAATTTCATAAAATATAATATGTGTAGAACTTTATTTTCTACACCTTTCCAACAATAAATGCACCACAGACCAATGAACTATTTTTATATTATATTATAGAGACTCATTATACAAATGTATAATTGAAGCAGCCAGTTAGGACCAAGTTCCGACCTTAATAGTATTCTGTAATATAGTAATGGATGGTATCCATAGTAACGTTTTCAAATAATTATTGTAAAAATATAATATTGATAATGAAATTTTACTTTTTTGAGAAGAAATTGCAAAATTTTAAAAGAAAAAAAGTGCTATTCGCTTTATTTTCAAAATACGTATGCAAATTATGTCCTGCAATAATTATAGTCGCATTTGCTCAAAAATTGACATTATATTATATTCCTTAAATCTCACCCGTCTCACCCTGTTACCTGCTTCAAGAAAAATGCCGAGAAACTGGCTTTACGCTTTGTCTAACAGTGTTCATTGATCTGTGAAATGTAGTGATGAGCACATGCAAGACCAAGACCAAGACTTGGCAGTCTTGGTCTTGGTCTTGTTCTTGCATTAAGAATCTTGGTCTTGGTCTTGCTAGAGCAGTTTGAGTCTTGGTCTTAGTCTTGGTCTTGCAAAATGCAGTCTTGGTATTGGTCTTGGTCTTGGTATTGCTAAAGAATCTTGCACTTTCTTGCATTTTTTTATTAGCGAATTTTTTCCTTCTAAAATCAGAATTTTTTCTCTTTACGGTATTAATTATACTTTTAAACTATTTAAATAATTTAGCAAGAGTCTTGCTTTTCTCTTGCTATAGTCTTGGTCTTGCTCACTTGAGTCTTGGTATTGGTCTTGCAGTCATACTTATAGTCTTGGTCTTGATCTTGCAAAAAATGCAAGACTAAGGCTAATTTTGCTCATCACTAGTGAAATGCACCCATCTACTCCTAAAATTGCAAAATAAATTTTGATTCTTTGTAACTTTTAAACGAAATGATCTCTTTCGATTGGGTTTTTATGTCATCGAAGATGACATATTAACATGGTTGTGTGACTGAATAATTATTGAGTTGTACATCCATGCTGAATAAACGCAAGAGGGCTGTAGAGTTAACAACTATAGAGTTAACAAGAAATCATAAATTAACACTTTCACTGAGATGACATTACTTAGTGAGTGTCAAAAACATGCATTTGACGAATTTTTTTGGGCTTACAAACTTTCAATCCCTTATCAATTACTGACCCCCACCCCTCCCCTTTAACAGGTTTCAGAAAATAAAAACGGGACGCGCAACGCATCCTACAATTGCACTGTCAGCATTTTTTATTTAAAAAATTCTAAAGTACGATAGAACCAATTCAGACACCTTTCGTCTTTACTTTTTACAACCCCGGCTGATTGAATTGTGACAATAATACACTGGTAAATTGTAATATACACATAATAAAAATAAATTTTTATTAATATGCGATATCGAATGTGCTCTGCTACCGACTTTTCATCCATACAGTTCGATTATGACTACACTGATGCTATACATATCGCGAGCCTAGTGTTACACTGTTCTATGTCGACTTTTTTGAGATTTGCACTTTTTCACATATTTGAGTTCTTCATTTCATCGTCTATCTATATAAATTTAAATTTAATCACTTTAAATTCCTTAAAAACGGTAGAAATCAACAAAACATGAAAGTTTCATCTCCTAAAAGTATAAATAATTTTATTAAAAGTTCTATGTTTCACATAGAATTTGGATGTTCTAAATTATTTTTTGGTTCAATTTGTTATTGTTTCACATAGTATTTTGATATAGGGTTAACCGGGGTAATTGTGAATTAAGGCAATTGTGAACGGCGCCTACAATTTCTAAAATAATATTAATATTGTTAAAGATCAACTCTAAATATGTTTTTCTGAAATTTCTTAATATGCTATTAAAATTTCATAACAATTGTTCAAGTATTTTTTTTTTAGTTCGAAAAAACCCTTGTAAAATTTTGTGTATCTTACTACGACCAATCTTTAAAAAAAATTTTTTTTTAAATACATTTTCTCTTTTTAAAAGGTAAAAATGGTTAAAAGTACTTCTAAAGAAGTGGTCTAAACCCTGAGAGGGTTCCTTTTTAACTGCTAAAGAAATTGGACAATTTATTACCAATTCACAATTACCCCATGATTTTAAAATTGTGGGGTAATTGTGAACGTCATTCACAAATGCCCCCATTCGGTCAAAAATTTCAGTAGTGTCCTTTTCAGAGATGAAAATGTTGATGAAAGTGCTGGTGACCTTATTGTACAAGTTTCCGTTGTACAAACAATACAAAAAAAATTGTTGTTTCTTATTCATGTAAACTAAATGTATTTCCTTGAAAAAGTCTTATTTTACTTGTTTTTGTGTGAATACATGTAATTTTTTGATTTTTTATATGATAAAATGACAAAATATCATCAAAATATCATTTTTAGTTTGTAATAAATTTGTTCCTACAATTCTTGTTATTTTTCTTTAACCTTGATTTTTTGTAGAAATTTGAGGTATGCGTAACTTGCATTAAACAAAGAGAAATTGTGTCCGCTAAAGTATGATGAAAAATTTAAAAGTGGAGTAAATGTGAAGAATTTGAGTTGGGCTTTACTCTGATGTACCACACACTTCTCTTGTAATCCATTCTAAATAATTTTTCTGATGGCATTCACTTTTACCCCGAAATTGATTTGCAAAACTTCACCGGGGAAATGTGAATGGCTTATAAAACTTTTGTTTTTCATACGAATTTGCTCAAAATTTGTGTGGTGCATCCTCAATAATGTAGAATTAAAAATAAATCAACCATAATGTGATATATAAAATAAAAAATACTTAAAACAACGATTTTATCTTAACTCATGAAAATCAATTCACAATTACCCCGGTCATCCCTATATAAATTACATTTTAAAATATGTCAAAACTTCAAACTCATTTTTCTCGAGATTTTAAAAAGTCGAGATGGAACAGTGTAACACTAAGCTCGCGATATGTATTATAAAAACTAAAATATTTCTATGGCACAATGTTTTACTAAAAATAATAAAATTCACATACATACAGATCATAATAGAAACCGATGCCAAAGACTTTGTATTAGGATCCTACGCGAATCTTTCACTGTCTATTATTTGCCAAAAATACATTTTCAGTAGCCCGAAGTACATACATGCATACGAATAATACATATATGTACCACTGGGAAATTTTCAAGGAACTTTTTCTCTCCTCTAATTCAGTGGTGTACCTTTTAAATTAAGTATCATTAATATTAATCAGAAACGGCTTATATATCTATAGGTGTTATTATTGAACGGATACAAAAAGAAAATAAATGGTTGTGTTATATGAGTCGTGCAAAAAAAAAGAAAAATGCTTATATGTTTTTCACGAAAATAAAAAGGAAAATATAGGTTAGGAGTTGTACAAATTATCACAGATTTTTATTTAATTGTGTTACGAATTTCTTTCTTCATAACTTTTTCCATTAAGGGGAGATTCGCCAAAAGAACATCAAAAATCCACCTTTATTATTATTATTTTTTTTTTATACAAATAAATATTTTATAAAAAAACTAAATATACCTACAACATTGTTTCTATATGTCTTGAGATTATAAAAATTTTTTTTTTAAGAAATATTCAAAAATGAGCTGATTATAAATGGGTTTGAAGTCGACACTGTAAGATTTTTCCACCTTGATGGTTCCTCGCGTTCAGAAATCCCCAGTGAACCAAAATAAAAAAATCAAGAATTTTCTGAAAATATACATATACAGTTATGGCACTAACTAGGATCTAAGAAAAAAAAATAATAAAATAAAGTAAAAAAAATGTTTTTTAAGAAAAAGCTTTTATTTAAAAATGGGCTAAAAACAATGAAATAACTACTGACAATGAGTGAAGTTTGAAGCAATATGCAACATAATTTATAAAAGCTTGAGACTACCAGTTTGATGTATTGTACAATCAGTTGTAGTGATAGCTATTATTTAACAAAGATAACTATTTATTTACCTCATAGTTTGTTATACAACGCAATTATTCACGAATTTCTAATTTCATGTACTTTTATCTCCGATTGTACCTCCCAAACATCCTTAAATAATTTAAAATTTTATTATTAGACCAAAAATTATCCTTATTATAAAGTTTTGAAAATATTTTTATTTATGCATTTTTTTATGCGGTCCCTATCCACCGTATAGAAAGAGTTTATATTGTAAGTATCCTCGTGTATAGTAAATGTAGTTGATATGTAGTACTTGAAATACATGAATATAGAATCTACTTACCTATGTATATTGAAATTTTTAAAATTAGCTGCCCAAAAATAAAATTTTCCTACAGAACAAACTTGACATATTTCAACAAGCACGTATTTACGAGTACGTCTAATAGTATTATCTATAAATTCACCGTACGCAAAAATATGTCATAAAAATAAAGTAAAAAATAAAATAGTTGAAAAATTTTTACTTGAATATGATTGTATTCTATGACCTCATAAAGACTTTAACTCAATATTATCACGTCATAAAAATTATGACGTCGTTTTTTCTTTACTTTTTCTCGATTTTGATTTAATTTGAAATTAACGTTCTATCTATTTTTAATTATTTTTTGTCTTTTTTTTTTCAACTATTGCAAAACGTTTATGATTGAAATAATTATGTTTGCGAGAATTACGTACTTTGTAATGTGTGAAATGCGAGTTTTATTTGAATCTAATGAGAATTGAAGTGGACAACATATGTATGACAACATATGAAAATGATTTATTTAATCAGAAGAAAACGTTTTAGTCGATGACATTTTTAACAGGGAGTAGTAGAATGGTCAAAAATATGGGGATACATACGGTATTTTCCAGCGTATAACGCGTACCTTGAACACCAAAAATATTGTCCAAATTTCGTGGTACGCATTATACGCCGGATATAAAACTAAGTTCTGTAAAAATTATGACGGTTTTTATTTTAATCAATATCTATAAATAAAATAGAAGGGTCTGTCTGTGATTTTCGAATTTTTTAGGTATTAGTATGTTTTTCAGTTAGTAAATTCGACATATATACCAAATATAACTTTAAAAAAAATTTTTGTCTGTCTGTCTGTTTGTACGAACCGATTTAACTCAAAAACTATTAAAGTTATTGAGTTGAAATTTACAGGGAATACAGATATTAACCTCCCGATCAATCTTAGCAACATTTTAATGTAATCTCCCAAATGGTTATGTACAGGATAATTCAAATAGAATCTTCATTAAAAGTTCATGGTCTTCTAAATAAAATAGATTTTTGAAAATTTGGTTATAGAAGTTTTCAATTATGAAGATTTTAATTAAAATATTTTTAAATAATAAACAAATACTTTACTTTGCAAAATACCACTTTTATTTTTGAAACTGTGACAATATTGTTTCGAAAATAAAAGTGACATTTTGCAAAGTAAAGTATTTGTTTATTATTTACAAATATGGAATACTATAAAATATTTTTAACTTGCTGCTATTTCCGGTTATATCGGAAGTTGACACCAAATTTGTTATTTCAAGTGCTTTTGACAGCAAATTTGAATTCGCAAGAAATTGTTACTAATATTCTATATGACAGTGACATTTCAGCTTTTCGACTTGATACAGGGTGGTCACATAAAGCATTTTTTTAATTTTTTTTTTTGTTTAATGCGCAACTTTTTTTTCAAATGAATCACCTGTATATTTTATCATAATTATGTAGAAAAATGTAAAGTCTATCTATTACTATAAGATATCCTAATATCTAAAACTTATCTTTTGGAAGTTACATAGAATTTATGTAATAAAATTATCAGTTAGGTTTCCTATGGGCACGGCTGATACAAAAACCACGGGACAGATTTCAGTGAAACATTATTTTATTCCTTAGACGCTTCATCATCTCAAAATCGACAACATTCTCAGTTAAAATTATCACAATATTCTTTAGGGAGGTTGACATATTCAAGACAAAAGCTGATCTAAAACTGAATTAATTTTAAAACCATCAATATGGGAATCTATGGAAAAATCTCAAAGTGTAAAAATTAGATATATTAATATGGTTACTTTCGAGTCGCTTGGCGAGCGAAGAGAAGCATTACATGGAATTCACCTTTTATAGAATTTTAAACTGGTTAGCGAGTGAAGCGAAGTACTTTAAAGAATTGATTTAAAATTAAATTTGCCCGATCAGTTTTGGAATAACTGACTTAAAGTAGTCAGTAGACATACAAGTAGACATACTCAAAGGAGGTAAAAATAAATTAATGAATACATGTTTTAACACTTTTTGAAAATAAATCCTGTAAAGAATAAAATAGGGAATAAACGCAAAAAAAATGGTGGAGAGGTCAAAGCTTACATTTTTAACGCCTACTTTTCTAGCGTCTCCAACAATGAGTCAGTTACTTTAGGAAATGTTCAAATATAATGCAGACAGACTTATAGGGGATGTAGGCCTAGGGATTTAAATTTTCGAATAGGAATAGGGAGGGTACTTATTTAGAGTAAAGTCTACAAAACATAAGGTATTTTAAAAATATATAAAATTCGAGTATTTTAAATCAACATACTTTTTTTTATTTCTATACCAAATTCATTGACACCTTAATAGGCTTACTTTAGGTTTTTAATCTATGTTATATGCTTGAAGAAATGACCAATTAGTTTCTGGAAATTTTCAGTTATTCCTAGATAACTAGATAAAGGGAGAAATTAAAAGTAAAGAGGATTGATGAGTGAGCTTACTAATAAATAAAGCCTATCATTTCAGCTTATGATAAGAAAATAGGGGTAAAATATTTTAACAAACTACCTAAAAGGAATTACCTTTACTAAATTATAAAATGCACGCTTGCGAGGCCGCGGGTAACAGCTAGTATTATATAATATTCTTCTGTCAATAGTAAGTGGATTATCAAATAAATAAAATAAAAAAAAAATAAAATTTAACAATAATACAATAAAATACAATAAAAAAAAATAAAATCTTCAAATTATTTCATACAATAAGTTTATGTACTAAAATTATTTTAGTTAGGTATATATGATCCATTATTTTATTATCAAAGTTGGGGTGCGCGTTATACAGCAAACATACAAAAAAAACAAAAAAAATTTTCACAATTTTGGGGTGCGCGTTATACGGTATATTTTTCATGTTAAAGGTTTAGTTGACATTCAATATATTTTTTACTCTTGAAAATATTTTTTCCTATATTAACCATAGATCTAGGAATCGACCAAGCCTTATAACTTTTGTAGCTATGATGTAGGCTTACCTAGAATTTAGCTCTAATTTTTTAAGAGTAAAAGGACTGCAAGTCTTGGCTATATTTTCAACATGAAATGTTTTTCTTGTGGGATTCAAATATATTAAAATCTATTAGGCCCGATTTACATTAACGCTCCGCTCTCACTCCGCTCCAGGTTCGATAAAATATTCTTACACAACAAACAATGAGTGTATTCACACCATCGCTCTGATATCGGTCCGATATCAGTCACGGTTCTCTCTCGCTCCAATGTCACTCCAATATCAATACCACTCAGGCAATATTTTATCGGAGCGATATCAGACTTGTTATGGCTTGTACCTATAGTGTAAACACTTTTTTGATTCCACTCCACTCCGCTTGCATTCAGTTGTTATTTGAAAAGATATTTTTATCGAACTGAGACCGAACTGGGAGTGTACCCAGAGTGGCATTATAATGTGAATAGAGAACGAATAGGTACCAGCATGATATCAGCACTGTAATGTGAACACAACAAGATTATATCGAATCGGGAGCGTAGTGATATCGGAGAGCGGAGCGTTAATGTAAATCGGGCCTTATTCCCAGCGCTTACCCCCATAATATTTTATTTTAATGTAAGTAATTAAATTGAATGCCCTATAAATTAATTTTTTCTTTTATTTCTTATACCAAACTTTTTGTAATTAGTGTACATGTTATAGTTAATGACTTTATTTAATTTCCAGAAAAAAAAGATTTCAATATGAACAGGACACACAGAATTATTGTCACATTAATTTTTATGTCAAAAACAAAAGTTTATTTTAAAAATTCATAAAAAATAATCTAACGAAAGAAAATTTAATTATTATAAAAACTTCAATACTACAAATTTCTATAAAAAAAACAAGGTAGTCTGAATATTGAAATAAACAAAAAGTGATTTAATTTTCTTATTTTAATGAATTAATAAATTTACAGCTTTGACACTTACAAGGAATTCTATTTTTTCTTTTCAAAAGATGTTTTTTTTTCTCAAAGGTATAACTAACACGGAAATATGAAAATTTTGCCCACAAAGTTAAAAATTTTTCCGACTACCGTAGATATTAACATGAATATGTTTTAAGGCTAACGTATACAGTTGAAAAAATTTGGAACGCTTAAAATTGGTATATGTATAAGGTGACCAGATTTGTAAAGAGTCAAAATGGGATAGCCGACCTTACCGGGGGCTTCGGGGGACGGAGTACCCCCCATGAGAAAAGGAGGATCGAGGTCCCCCCGAGGTCATTTAGAGTGCTAATTTTTCTTTCTACCATAAAATTAATTTGGTGGCGGATGATTCCACCACCACTGTAGCATGAGACCTTTATGATAATGAAACGATAATTTGGATTGAATAATTTGTGTAAGGAGTAGGAAGATAGAAAAACAAAAAGATATTATCAAGGAAATCATATGCAAACCTCTTACACCAGTGATAATATTTTATTCAGAATAATAAACAAGTTCATTTTATCATCAGAATATGAATAATACAATTAGACGTCTTCTTAGCCTAACCATAAGGCATTGTTGGAAATTACAACAATGTAACTAACTTTTTTTTTAAATGTACTTTAAAGGATTACATGGTGTTTACTTTTAAAAAAATTTACCTATCAAAATTGAACGTAAATACAAAAATTGAAATTGAAATATAAATACAAAAACACAGACATAACCTGAGTCAAGCAACGGTTCTTATTTTTCAGACTTTGAGAAAAGACGAAAAGAACTCAAGTAAAGGGTTTGACTTGGTTTTTTAACTGCTTTAAAGGCAGTTAAAAAATATTTCAAATAATGAATAAAACTTTTCATACAAAAGCGTATAAGTTCAAATATTGTCAAAACGGGACAAATTGGCGTCCTGAGAAGTTTGGTCGGGACACCGGGACATGTCTCCGAAAAACGGGACTGTCCCGTTGAAAACGGGACATCTGGTCATCTTATATATGTAGAAATACCCCTGCATAACATAGTGAATTTCCGTTTACAAAAATTAGTTTTTCTCGAAAAATAGTTGACATAGAATACTGGTTTAAAGACCTTTTTATGTAAGTTTTCCTCCTCTTTTAAATGGTGTAAAAATATTTCGCAAAAATTTTTGAATAAGTGGAAATTTTGACAAAAAACTAATTTTTTTTTTCAAGAACAAAAATCATGTTACGGGCATCGGACGTGTGAATTTGTATACATATACAGGGTGTCAGAGAAATAAGCATCATCCTTTTGAGGGGTGACTCATAGCACCCTGTAGACACTAAAACCGCAGGAATTTTTTCGGAATTAACAGTCGCGTCACCCCTCAAAAGGAAAAGAGTTATTTCTCTACACCTATATATATATATATATATATATATATATATATATATATATATATATATATATATATATATATATATAAAGTGGCTGTAATAGCTGATTTTTCGATTCGAAAATTCGCTAAAAAGTGAAATATTTTAAAAATCGTTTTGAATGCAATTTCCACAACGACTTCGAGTAGTTGAAAACGTTTAGAAATACTGCTCCGCTGCACGTAGCATTGTGAAGTTTCTCAGTTTAGTCAATAACTTTTTTTCATTACTTTATTCCATTACTTTTGCCATATTTCCATACGAATAACTCAAAAATGATTGGTATGAACATATAAAACGATAAACACGTTTTTAAACCTTACATATGTTTTTGTCAAAAATACTTACGTTTTCCAAAACTGTGCGCAAGATAACTACAGCAATTTTCATTCGATTGACTTGAAATTTTATCAGTAGCTTCTCAAATAAATTATCTAGGGCAGTACACAAGATTTTTGAAATTGGTTCACAAATAAATTTTTTTATAAACAAATTAATACTGCTTTTTTTATTAATTTCCAAATTTTTTTTCGAGCTGGTGCTATTTATTGATAAGTTAATATTTTTTAATAATTTTGTGTACCACTTTAGTAAAACTCTATATGTGAGTAAAACTAATGTAAATGATAATATCTACGTTAGACCTGCTTTCACGCCACCATTTTGTTTTTCAAATTGAAAAATAGTATATTGTGCAATAAGTGCGGGAAATTGTCGATTGCCCACGAAAGCGAAGTTGAGCGCACTCTACGTTCGTGCGCTCATTCGCTTGAGTGGGCAATCGACAATCCCGCACGAGTTGCACATACTATTTTTTATTACCGATTTCACATACTTTTTTCTATTATTATTACTATTTTTGACATTTTTATTACTTTTTAAAATAATATTTTTGACTGTTCGTCTTTTTTTTTTCTAAATTGAATATTGTTTAAATTACTTTTTTGGTGGTTTCTATAGAAATAATTATGAAATATTTATTAAATGAAAAATCAAGAGGCGGCTTTGCATGTTTTGATTAAATTTTGCGTGTTTTATTGTTAACACTATGAGGCCCGAGCACTTTCACAGCAAACTTCCCCGGAAGCCGGCAATATTTGAAAAAAAAGTTTATATAAACAAATACATAAAATAAAATGATTCAAACACTAAATAAATTCAATACCGTTCAACATTTACATATGTGTAAAACTGTAAACATACAGTCATAAACGCACCATAAACGTGATATGTACATACTACATAATTATACAATGACTACATTCAAATCAATTTTATTTAAAAACATAAATTATATTTTTTATGCGTTTTTTGTTTATCTTAAAATGTTTTATATTTTACACGTACATAGAAACCAAAAGAGTAGTGTGTGTTAGTATGTATTTGTGTGTGTATGTGTTGGTATGTATGTATCGCACACATAATACGTAACCAACTTACTAATCAATTAATCATTGATCGCGGTCGGCCTCTGGGGATGTTTTGTTTGGTTTCGGATGCCGAAGCCATGGGACTTAAAGTGTTAATTTGCGTGTGGAAAGTTTACTTTCCGCACGCAAAAAAGTATGTGGGAAGAGTACAGTGAGCAAACAGCTATTTTGCGTACAGAAATGTGTGCGCCAAGTTAGTACTTCTCCCGCATGATTAATAAAAAATTATTTTGTGTACCTCAGATCACGTACAATTACGTATAATATAGGTACTTTACAAAATTTTATACTGATGACAGAAAAAAAAACTCACAAATAAAACCTTCTTTTCTGGCACTTTAAAGTGATGTAATTACTGGCCCGTAATAACAGAACATTCTCAATAGTGATATCAATAACATAATCTATTCGGGACAATAAAATTATTAATTAAATCAGAAAAAAATAGTTCGTGTATAAAATTAATTTCGTTTTGTACCTGTGCGCATACGTAGCTGTCATTACTCACGGCGAACAGAAGACGAAAAATTTTAATTACACCGTTCTCTTAAAATAAGCAAACCTAAAATAAGGAAATATTGTAAACAAACACACACACATTCAAACATGTTTATATTAAAAAGTAATAAAAATTTTGTCAAAAAAATAAAAAATAATTGTATAAATGGTGTGACAAATAATAAAGTGTTCATGAACTTTTTAATCATTTATTCAGAAAAATTAAAAATTTTGCAATTTGTACATTTACTTATGAGTTTGAAATGAAATGTTTAAAACGTCCAAAACCCTACAATTGTCTATTCTATATAATTATGCATATATAAACATATCCATGATTTGATTATTTAATAGTATCAGGTAGTAGGCATACATGCATATAATGCTTGTGAATGTGTTGTTGGGACCGTTGGGACATTATGAAGTGGTGATAAATTAAAATTTAATAGCTTCTTTGACATTCACTCCACAATATGTGTCTGTACGTATTTACTTTTTGTTCTGTACTTAAACATTAGCAAAGATTATTCTTAAAATGGTCTCATTCGGAACATACAAACGTATTTTCTTATTAATAAAAATAATAATTGTTATCATTTATCAATTTATTATATGTAGTGTTCGAAATCTTGCGGTGCTGACAGGACCGTACTTATATTTTCAAAACTTAAAACGTTAAAAAATCGGGCTAAATACATTTTTTTTTTAAAAATTGTATCGGTATATTCTCTATTAACCATCAGCTGTTAATAAAAATTAGTTTCAAGTTACAAAAAAGCGTTATTTTAAAAAAGTACAAAAATTTTAACTTTTTTTAAATTAAAATTGTTGAAAATTTGACTGACTGACTGACTGTAACTTAAAACTTGTTAATAAAAAAATAAGCTGTCATTTAAAAAAATATTTTTTGGAAAACATAATAATGTGTTGTCTCTCTCACATTTTACTGGGAGAAAAAAGACAATTGATACACATAAATCATTCACTGGTTACATCAAAACATACCTTAACACAATACATAAAATTAAAATCGGACCAAGCAAGTTGTGATAATAAATGTATACACGCATATCTAAAATATATTCAAAACATATCAATATAAGAGGATATTGTCCGTATATAGGCATCCATAATTACCTGTTGTATATATTTAAAATCGCATCAAAATGTTTTATCTAAAATAAATAAACAATTTTTAATACCTTAAAAAATAAAGACAATACTGTCAGCCCCGCAACCTCTTCGATCACTAATTATATGTATTTATTGTGTACAGTTGTTATTTTAAATAGAAAAAGTTAATTATTTAATGTATGTAGTAAAGTTATGTACTTATTTTATATAAGTATATAACTAAATAAACTGTATTTTTAATATGACAGGGGTTATTAAGAAAAGAAAACATTTAACGTGAGAAAATAAACTAGAAATATTTGGAGAACTGGGCATCGCAGCATGTCTTCGCTTTTGGTTACGGTGTATCAGTGACCTAGTAAATATATGTATATGCATATACATAGACATTTAGTTCATCCTGTATGTTACGCTTAAAATAGGGAAAGTGACTTGTTTACTATTCCCTATTTTGAGCGGAATCTGTATTTTATTTATTGGCAATCTAACAAATACCAAATTTATTACGTAAAACAATTTTTTTCCTCTCTATTTTATTTTAAATATTTTCGGCGGCTAATCGTAAACTTGTATCATAAAATCATTATTAATTATTTTATGTGGTGTCTGTTAAAAAAATATTCATTTGCTAGATAGACTTATTCAAAATTAATTTTTTGTTAAGTCATTAACGTTCACAAGTTTATTTAAATTTTAAAAAAAAAAATTATTTATTGCGAAATTTAAAGTTTATTTTGGCCAATTTTTGATTAATTTTGAAAAAGGTGGAGTCAGAAGACGCCCATCGAGTAATGAAAGGCGCCAGATAATTAGACAGTATAAAATTATGCTTTAAAGTAAATAAATTAAAAAATAAATATAAATATAATTTTAATATTTACGAATCTATGAATTCTCATATTTCTGGTGCTTTAGTAGTGGAATAATATTAAAATCTTTAACGCAGTGACGTCATCATGTATATTAGAATGCCATAAACTTAAAATTTGAAGCGAGAGATTAAAAAAGAAACGTCTCTGAGTAACAGAAATGCTTACGACATGTACCATCCTATTCAACTGTTTCACTAACATCCACTACCCACTACTCCCACCATCTGTATTCGTACTTAAATGATATTACTTAACTTTTATTTTATTTTTTTCTTCTTGCAGCTTTATTTTTCTCCCTTTTTATCTCTTATAAATGAGACATCTTTTATGAGAAAACGAAATAACCTTTTTATAATTTCGAGACTAAGGGGTGATACACAATCAATGAAATAAGGAATTAAGATTTAAGATTTAAGAAATAAGAAATAAGATTTAAGGAGTATGCCATCTAGTGACGTTGAATGAAACTGTTAACTTAACTGCTCATAAGTAAATGTATTTAGGTATTTTTGTACATCAGAATTCATGAAAAAGTAACGTTCGTGATGACTATTTTGTCACTAAGTGAAAAAAATCACGAATTTTGCCGTAAAAAAATACCTACATATTTATATCTATGACCAGTTACGTTAAAGTTCCATTCAACATCACTAGATGGCATACTCCTTAAATCTTATTTCTTAAATCTTAAATCTTATTTCTTAAATCTTAATTCCTTATTTCATTGACTGTGTATGACCCCTAAAATACGTATGTCAGTAAACTTCCCTGTTAGTTCCAGAAAAAAGCTGCCTACTCAAAATGCATAGTTGGCCATTTCAATACCATACTTACTGTACTATATCGTGCTAATCGCTAATCAAGATGAAAAATTGTATACCTTTAAGATGATTATAATAAGTAGTTTAAAAAACTCCGAGAAATCTGGGAAGTATGGATACCCTAATTATTTATTTGTGATAAACCAAAAAATTACTCGTATTTATCTTCATAAAATAGGGTTTATAAGGATCAAGAAGGAGCGAAACTAACAATTTTGTATGATTATTCTAGCTGCTAGTCTATAGCTTGGAGATGGTTGTATTTGAGTTTATCATAAATTACTATTATTAAATAATAATTATTATAATCAGTTCCGGATTTATCTAAAGGCAAATTATGCAATTGCCTAAGGCACACTTTTTGGAAGGGCGCATTTATTCAACTTGAAAACATTTAACGCAATTGTTATTCAGAATAAAAACATTTTTATTCATACGAAGTTTCTTCAAATTAACTTTTGTAACTTATTTTTCAATTATTAACTTCCCATAGGAAGTTATTGTAATGGGTCCGATTTTACGAATTGCTAATTTTGACATACCTCCACGTTTCAAGGTTACTAGAATCCAAATCCATCGTTTTTACGTGATGTCTGTGTGTGCGTTCGTTAGTTCGTTCGTAAATTTTTTTTCGTCTCGGACTAATTTCATTAGATGCGTAATCAAAAAATGAAGACTGGATAAAGTTTTCAGCAAATTCGGATTAGCGGTTTGTTTTTTGTGGTAAAAAAACGAAATTAACTTTACGAAATACTGTGGTAAATAACGAAAGATTATATGGATTTTTTACCATAACATTATTATATAATGGCCTAAGAACCTTTCTTGATGTTAAAAACGCCAGTATTTTATTTCAAAATTAAAAAAAAAAATTAAAAAAAAAAAAAAAAAAAAAAAAAAAAAAAAAACGAAATAAGAAACTTGAAAAAATTAGTTTTTTGCCAAAATATATTTTGTCTCGCATATCTTGAGAACAAATTATGTTATCATTTGTCTGATAAGGGTGGAGCCCCCACCCTCAGGTACAGAAGGTGAAGCCCCCCGTATGGTGCAAGGGGCAAAGCCTCTATCGGGGGCCCAGGGGAGGAGTCGCATGAAATGAAAAAAGAATTATTTATGTACAGAAGTCTTTAGTCTTTAAGGACACCCAATGGGAAGTTGACAGTGTGGGTAAACTTGTCCCCCAAATCTTTTATAAAAATAATTGGCAACAATTTATCTGTCATTCTATTTCCACTTCAGAAATAATAATAATCTCTATACTTTCTATAGTATTTTGATATCCTCATTGCTGGATTTACACTAGGGGCGCAAGGCGTTAAAATTTGGAACACAATGTGGCAATTTGATTTTTTTTCATCTCATCACTTACTTTTTGTAGAAAAAAGTAAGTGATGATGTAAAAAAAATAAATTTTTTTTGCTCGTCACTTATTTTTTTTTTTTTAGCGAATAGTTGATGTGATTTTCTTCCAAGGGCGGCATTTTTCATGGTGCCTAGGGCGACACTTGGGGTAAATCCGGCCCTGATTATAATTATATCTTACCAGTTTTGATTAGTGTTAAAACTGGCAAGATTATAAAATAAATAAAGTGGAAAGAATAAAATTGTCAAAATTTGTTTCGTAGTTTATTCAAATTGTGATTACATTTAAAAGGATGATAAATTCGAAAACTTAGTTACTTTACATAGGTATTTATTAAAAATTTATACAATTATGCTAATTTGTTTACAGGTATTCTATATATTTATGCAAATTAATAATTGTAGTGAATAGGTCCGAAATTAAAAGTCAATGAGACCAAAAGCAGGAGTGAAAAGGAACGAAATAAATCAATAGGCATCAAGGTTTAATAGGAACAACTGAATAGTGAACAAAATTAACGTACCAGGGTTGACCAATGTTTTAAAATTAATTTTCATTTTATTAAAATTTTTCTTTTTTAGTTTTAATTATTTTATCAAAAAAATTAGCTTATGAACTAATATTATTGCTTAATAAACAGACTAGGCAACTTTGTCCATATTTACCATTAACCGCCCTCCCCCCTATTCGTACCTATTCACCCCCACAAAGTCCAATAAACTTTCGTTGTGAAATCGTAAGTTTTAAAGTTACAATACTAAAATAACAAAATACTTCCAATAATTCCTCACATCGAATACAATTGTACTGAGATAAAACTGCTGGCAATGAATTAATCCTTACATAATTACATGCATACCTACATATATGTAAATCTAAGTGAAACATAATTCTACTTGTAAAACTCTTTATCTTATAATCAATCAAATATAAAAAAGTTATGCAACAAAGACAGAGATCACGAAAGAATAAAGAAAATAAAAATTTTTGAAAAAAGTCACACAGTAATAAATTGCAAGAGATTGATATGAAATTTGACCAAATGATTGAATCTATATTTGGGACATGATGTTTGTCGTTGAAAAAGTCGTTGGTTGTTACTCATTTTTCAATCTGGCCCAGTTGGCGACACAAATAATCACACAGACACACAAGCTAAATTTAAAGCAGTTTATATATCTATTCATTATGTATCAAAGGTATAGTACACACGGTACACACACTATAAATCCTACTAATATAACTATAATGTGAATATAGCTATAGGTGAGAGGAAAAATCACATTTTTAATTAAGTTGGTAGTAGTTGTTATATTTTTATTCTCTTTTTTGTATTATTTTTACGGTGAAACAAAAAAAGTAACTATATTTACAAGTTTTGTACTTTTTTTTTCAATTTCACTTTACACTGCTATTAACTAGTCAAATTAAGTTGTAAATCTGTCATCGCTACTTTCAGAAGTAAATATGCTTCGTATACTGGTAATCCTATAATGTTGGTAATCGTATTAAATCGCAGATATAATTTCCACGACAGTAAATTGTCCAGAGTTTATATTTTCCAATTTCAAAACAAAAAATTTGGGGGACAGGTCTACCCACACTGCCTACTTCCCATTAGGTGTCCTTAAAGACTAGAGACTACTGTACATAAATAATTCTTTTTTCATTTCAGGTAACTTCTCTCCTGCGCCCCCGATAGAAGCTTTGCCCCTTGCACCATACCGGGGGCTTCGCCTTCTGTACCTAAGGGTGGGGGTTCCACCCTTATCAAACAAATAATAACATCATTTGTTCTCAAAATATGCGAGACAAAATATATTTCAATAAAAAGTTTCTTATTTGGTTTTTTTTAAATTTTATAATAAAATACTGGCGTTTTTAACATCAAGGAAGGTTCTTAAGCCATTATATAATAATGTTATGGTAAAAAATCCATATAATCTATGTTATGTTAATAAAGTTAATTCCGTTTTTTTACCACAAAAAACAAACCGCTAATCCGAATTTGCTGAAAACTTTATCCGGTCTTCATTTTTTGATTACACATCTAATGAAATTAGTCCGGAGTTGATATCATCATTTGTTCTCGAGATATGCGAGACGAAAAAAAATTCACGAACGAACGAACGAACTAACGAACGCACACACAGACATCACGCTAAAACGATGGATTCGGATTCTAGTGGCCTTAAAACGTGGAGATATGTCAAAATTAGTGATTCGTAAAATCGGACCCATTACAATAACTTCCTATGGGAAGTTAAAAAGTTGAATTCTTAGATCTGATAGCTGCTAATGACAAAGTTTTTAGCTTGTTTATAGTCTTAAAGACGTCAAACATAATTTAAAGAGAATGATAAAACTTTCCCAACCAGAAAAATATTAGAAATGTTCAAGCGGGAGTGCCCTTCAATTTGAGATTTTGAATCCAAATCTGTACAACTAGCTAAAATTTTGTTATATGTATAAACTATAGTAGGAGTGAAGATAATTATTGGATCTGAATATTGTCAGCGTTCTCACCATTTACATAAATTGATAAATTACATAAATTAATAAACAAGTCCTAAGTGGGTAATATCACAATTTTTATCTTTGATTCACACTGTTCAATCAATATCTAGACATAAGTTAAATTTAAAGTATCTGACACAATTAGAAGTCCCCTGACCTAAGTACTCAATAATATTATAAAAATATGGACATTGATAAACGTAGTTTTTTATGGTTGACGCCATTAA
This sequence comes from Brachynemurus nebulosus, assembly GCA_035578155.1. NCBI lineage: Eukaryota > Metazoa > Arthropoda > Insecta > Neuroptera > Myrmeleontidae > Brachynemurus > Brachynemurus nebulosus. The sequence continues at coordinate 947,352 of JAPWDM010000019.1, read as the reverse complement.
CAGAAAAATGATGTTTACTGATGAGTACTACAGTTACTACATTCAAGATTTGGCCTGAACATAGCGAATTTTCTTCTATTTCCAACACTGTTATCAAATACGTTTATAATTTTTTCGACTCCTGTTGAAGAACACACTCATTACATATCCGTTAAATGTTGAGAAAGTTAGACATTATTCAAAGGTGTGGAGGAATGATCAATACTCAATACCTTTCGACCAATAAAATCACCGTATTAACCTTTATTCAATGGGTTTGCGATTTTTTTGTGAGTAATATAAGTTTCAATTTCATATATGTTGCGTAGTAACGCCTAAGTAAACAAAATAGTTGGTATTTTGTTTTCATCGTTTGTTCATACAGCAAAGATTCTTTTTATAATACGCCTTGATCAGATAGAAATGCAATTATATTGCTATCTCTTTTTAAATACATATTCAGAATATACAGGTTGATAACTATGACTTGCGATTTCAATATGTATAGAATGCAAATGTATATGATAATTGTTTCCAATACATTTTAATGCGAAATATTTAATAATCAGTTAAAAATTTATACTTTTATAAAAAATAAATATATTTCGTATTAAAAATGCACTTCATATTTAATACATAAAACATCCTGTGTACAAATTATATATTGGTAGTACATTCTTAAAAGGGATAAAAAATATATTTTTTTCTTTCTTAAAAAGATTACGAAATATGTTTCTTTCTTTCTCGCACATGTATTGTAAAAAGAATCATTGCTGTATATAAACATATAATTAAATTAGAGATAACTAGATTAAAATTTTTATTCTTTTGATTTAAAATTTATATTCAGTTTTATTTAAATTAAAAAGGAAAAAAGTCGTAAAAAAATTACAGTATTCTACTCGCTTGCAATGGCGATTATTCACTCAGATGCATTACGACACTCGCCTCGTATCGCAATTTCATCTTCGTGAGTAATAGCTATCATTACCAACTTGTTGAATAATATACTAATAAGTCACTGTATTAACGTTAACTTAATATGTGAGATCTCTAGTACTAAAGTATCACTTTTGTGCGAACACATTTTCAAATATTATCTACAATTTATTAGTTAGATTTTTTGTTAAAAAAATTTTATAGCAATACGATTTCGTTAATTGACAATTAATCCACCATCATTAAGAATTTTTTTTATATTACTTTGAAATTGGCTACGAAACTAGTTGCATTTATCACCTCTGATTGCCAACTAAAAAAATATAAAAAATTCGAAATAACCGTTTATGGCATATCAGTGAAGCAACAATGGAAATTTGAAAACAGACCATAAAATAAAATAAGTGAAAAACTATTATTATTTTGAAATAAAAATAACATATATACCTAATATTTTAAAAATACTTAGAAATATGTAATTAAAAAAAATTAAAAATAACTTTTTTAGAAAACTTTCTATTTCCGAAAAAATCAAAGTATATTTAGTTAATCTTTTTTTTATGTTTGTGATGTTCAAAGTTTGTACAATTTTCTGTCATTTTATTTTTAAAAGATAAAAGTAAAATGCATTTTTCAAATTAAAAATATATAGGTACAATTGAAATAAAAGAAGGAAAACAAGGATGGCAACACCATTTTTATGATTAATAGTTCTTGTTGGCGGAAATGTATATTTTGTTTAAAAACATTTTAAAAAATTATTTCCTCATTAAAAGTATCTTTTTTCATAATTATTAAATTTATTTTTTTGTTCTTGTATTTATAGCTGATTATTGTCAAGAAACAGATATCGACGTGTCTATGAAGCTAGCCCCGCCAAGTCATGACCCCGCGATCCCACTTAGGCTATATTTTTTTGCTATTTTTTTACCAACGAATTGATTTTTTTGCCACAACCGTTCCCGAGATAAAATGGGGGGCTGACTTAAGTCTGAAGTCAGCCCCGCCACCCCTATATCTCCGGACCTGGTGTACTTATTTAAATGAAATTTACGGGATATTTTTTTGCTATTTTTTTACCAACGAATTAATTTTTTTGCCGCAGCCGTTACCGAGATACAATGGTGGGGCTGACTTATATCTGAAGTCAGCCCCGCCACCCCTATATCTCCGGACCTGCTGCACTTATTTAAATGAAATTTACGGGATATTTTTTTGCTATTTTTTTGCTATTTTTTTACCAAAGAATTGATTTTTTTGCCGCAGCCGTTATCGAGATACAATGGTGGGGCTTACTTACATCTGAAGTCAGCCCCGCCACCCCTACATCTCCGGACCTGCTGTACTTATTTAAATAAAATTTACGGGATATTTTTTTGCTATTTTTTTGCTATTTTTTTACCAACGAATTAATTTTTTTGCCACAGCCGTTGCCGAGATACAATGGCGGAGCTGACTTAAGTCTGAAGTCAGCCCCGCCACCCCTATATCTCCGGACCTGATGTACTTACTCAAATGAAATTTACGGGATATTTTTTTGCTATTTTTTTACCAACGAATTAATTTTTTTGCCACAGCCGTTACCGAGATACAATGGCGGAGCTGACTTAAGTCTGAAGTCAGCCCCGCCATCCCTATATCTCCGGACCTGCTGTACTTATTCAAATGAAATTTACGGGATATCTTTTTGCTATTTTTTTGTTATTTTTTTATCAACGAAAAAATTTTTTTGCCGCAGCCGTTACCGAGATATAATGGCGGGGCTGACTTAAATCTAAAACCGGTGTAACCACCACAATATCTCCGGATCTGTTGCACTTATCTAAATGAAATTTGCGGGATATTTTTTTACTAATTAGTCGCTATTCTAACAGTTGATTTGGCATTGCGAATTCCACTCCCTTGTATGCTGTACTCCACTCCCGTAAAATATTATTATAAGCTTTTAGTAAAACTATCCGGCCTTATCTGAAAATCGATTCTCGAATATTTACCGATATCTAGTTATGCTGAAATTTTGCACAAACCTTTGATTTTAATGGCAGTACACAGTTGTGCTTTCGGTATTATGGTGGATTCAAACATGGTGGCCATTACGGCAAATGACTGATTACCTCTTTTGCAACTCTCTTAATATGGATATCAAATGAAAGGGTGTTACAAGTAGAATACAATTATTTATGTGCCGTCATTTTAAATTCAATATGGTAGGCACCACAAGATGGCGGATTAACTATATCTTTGAAACGTAACTTGAGTCTGCATCTACATAGATGGTACCACCATATAATCGGCTTATACTTTTATAAGTATGGATTTGTTCATTTGTGAAGTATTCAACAAAAAATGGAAACTGTCCAATATCTTTGATAACATTGGCATGCATATAGTGAGTTTCATTTTTTCAAGAGCTTTAATTGGGTCTTTATGCAACAAAGTTGATTGACGGTATTCCTTTAATGTAGAGTGCATTACTGCGCTACTTCGCAACATCGGTGGCTTTGAGTCTCCGGGTTTCATGTTGTCTCTAGCGATTTTCGACCTGAGTTGGTCAACTGAACCAATCTCATTAACCTGTTTGGTTAAATCTTTTCGTTCGGCTCCCCGAAGATAACTAGGGCCGCAATTTTCGCCCGATCCTATGAGGATATGAAATTCAGCCAATATATCGTCGTCTTCAGATGATCTTGACAACATGCATGTCAACTGGCTTCTACAACGACAGGATGCTAAAATGTTTATACGCATGCTTATTAAAATATCCACATGTGCCCCATGTGCTGTTTCTCAAAACAATTAAGTGTAATTTTTTTAGGTTAGAATAAATTAACAGGAAATAAGAACCCACCTTTAAAATACAGTTTAAGGTCTTATAATACTTAAAAAAAACTAGGAAAACTTTTAATAAGAAAAAAAATTGTCAACAATTTTAGGAAACTAAAAAATATTTCTTTTAAAAATTGTAAAGAAAACATGAAGTTAAACTGTCATAATAATAATGACATAGTATAAAAACTATATTGGATTTTATTAAGTCATTTACAAATTGAAATTGATTATTAATGAAAAAGAGATCTGCATTGTCTACTTTTGCTCCTGTCCATATCTGCCCTCCTCTCCCCTTCTGTAAACGAATACGCCATACCTGTAATTTTTCCAGATTTTCCAGTCAATGAAAGTTTCTGCCTCTTATAATTAAATCCGCATTTAAGACCAGAATTTTTCCAGATCATACTATTAAAATATGATTGATATGTTCCTGATAAAAAACTCAAATACTTCCTCTTTTTCGTTTGCGCTTCTCGGGTATCTCTTTTATACTCCACGACAGTTGTAATTTCTTTGAACTTCTCTGACTTAATGAAGGTTGTAAACTGCACATCTTTCCTATTGTACACATCAGAATTATTATCTGACCTATCACTTTCAACAATACTTGTTTCACTGTTGTTACTATCAATGCTTGTAGATAAAATCTGTAATTTTTCTTTTATTTTATCCAGCACATTAAAATAATTAGATATAACCAAGGTGTACACTGATTACGGTTTATACTTTTTTTCAAATAAATTCGAAATCTCTTCCCAGATTTGATCACTTTTACAGACGACTTGAGAGATTTTAAAAATTCGGTCACTAAATGGCAAAATAACATTGTGGAAATAATCACTGGAAACATTTGTAGGGCGACCTATAGGGGGAAGTCCCGTAACGCCGGACGGCACCTAGCTCCGGACAGTTTTAGTATCTCGACAAGTTACAATGTGGATGATTCAAACACGTGTGAAAGAGGTGGGGAGGGGTGTAGCGGTACAGAGTCACATGTCATAGTTTGTCAGTTATGCTCAAGACAACATCGGGAGCGATCCGTTTTTGTTTCGGGCGGAAAAATACTGCGTCACATAAGATTAATGTGAGTGTTACACCTATGCAGTTTACAACCTTCATTAAGTCAGAGAAGTTCAAAGAAATTACAACTGTCGTGGAGTATAAAAGAGATACCCGAGAAGCGCAAACGAAAAAGAGGAAGTATTTGAGTTTTTTATCAGGAACATATCAATCATATTTTAATAGTATGATCTGGAAAAATTCTGGTCTTAAATGCGGATTTAATTATAAGAGGCAGAAACTTTCATTGACTGGAAAATCTGGAAAAATTACAGGTATGGCGTATTCGTTTACAGAAGGGGAGAGGAGGGCAGATATGGACAGGAGCAAAAGTAGACAATGCAGATCTCTTTTTCATTAATAATCAATTTCAATTTGTAAATGACTTAATAAAATCCAATATAGTTTTTATACTATGTCATTATTATTATGACAGTTTAACTTCATGTTTTCTTTACAAATTTTAAAAGAAATATTTTTTAGTTTCCTAAAATTGTTGACAATTTTTTTTCTTATTAAAAGTTTTCCTAGTTTTTTTAAGTATTATAAGACCTTAAACTGTATTTTAAAGGTGGGTTCTTATTTCCTGTTAATTTATTCTAACCTAAAAAAATTACACTTAATTGTTTTGAGAAACAGCACATGGGGCACATGTGGATATTTTAATAAGCATGCGTATAAACATTTTAGCATCCTGTCGTTGTAGAAGCCAGTTGACATGCATGTTGTCAAGATCATCTGAAGACGACGATATATTGGCTGAATTTCATATCCTCATAGGATCGGGCGAAAATTGCGGCCCTAGTTATCTTCGGGGAGCCGAACGAAAAGATTTAACCAAACAGGTTAATGAGATTGGTTCAGTTGACCAACTCAGGTCGAAAATCGCTAGAGACAACATGAAACCCGGAGACTCAAAGCCACCGATGTTGCGAAGTAGCGCAGTAATGCACTCTACATTAAAGGAATACCGTCAATCAACTTTGTTGCATAAAGACCCAATTAAAGCTCTTGAAAAAATGAAACTCACTATGCATGCCAATGTTATCAAAGATATTGGACAGTTTCCATTTTTTGTTGAATACTTCACAAATGAACAAATCCATACTTATAAAAGTATAAGCCGATTATATGGTGGTACCATCTATGTAGATGCAGACTCAAGTTACGTTTCAAAGATATAGTTAATCCGCCATCTTGTGGTGCCTACCATATTGAATTTAAAATGACGGCACATAAATAATTGTATTCTACTTGTAACACCCTTTCATTTGATATCCATATTAAGAGAGTTGCAAAAGAGGTAATCAGTCATTTGCCGTAATGGCCACCATGTTTGAATCCACCATAATACCGAAAGCACAACTTTGTACTGCCATTAAAATCAAAGGTTTGTGCAAAATTTCAGCATAACTAGATATCGGTAAATATTCGAGAATCGATTTTCAGATAAGGCCGGATAGTTTTACTAAAAGCTTATAATAATATTTTACGGGAGTGGAGTACAGCATACAAGGGAGTGGAATTCGCAATGCCAAATCAACTGTTAGAATAGCGACTAATTAGTAAAAAAATATCCCGCAAATTTCATTTAGATAAGTGCAACAGATCCGGAGATATTGTGGTGGTTACACCGGTTTTAGATTTAAGTCAGCCCCGCCATTATATCTCGGTAACGGCTGCGGCAAAAAAATTTTTTCGTTGATAAAAAAATAACAAAAAAATAGCAAAAAGATATCCCGTAAATTTCATTTGAATAAGTACAGCAGGTCCGGAGATATAGGGATGGCGGGGCTGACTTCAGACTTAAGTCAGCTCTGCCATTGTATCTCGGTAACGGCTGTGGCAAAAAAATTAATTCGTTGGTAAAAAAATAGCAAAAAAATATCCCGTAAATTTCATTTGAGTAAGTACATCAGGTCCGGAGATATAGGGGTGGCGGGGCTGACTTCAGACTTAAGTCAGCTCCGCCATTGTATCTCGGCAACGGCTGTGGCAAAAAAATTAATTCGTTGGTAAAAAAATAGCAAAAAAATAGCAAAAAAATATCCCGTAAATTTTATTTAAATAAGTACAGCAGGTCCGGAGATGTAGGGGTGGCGGGGCTGACTTCAGATGTAAGTAAACCCCACCATTGTATCTCGATAACGGCTGCGGCAAAAAAATCAATTCTTTGGTAAAAAAATAGCAAAAAAATATCCCGTAAATTTCCTTTAAATAAGTGCAGCAGGTCCGGAGATATAGGGGTGGCGGGGCTGACTTCAGATATAAGTCAGCCCCACCATTGTATCTCGGTAACGGCTGCGGCAAAAAAATTAATTCGTTGGTAAAAAAATAGCAAAAAAATATCCCGTAAATTTCATTTAAATAAGTACACCAGGTCCGGAGATATAGGGGTGGCGGGGCTGACTTCAGACTTAAGTCAGCCCCCCCATTTTATCTCGGGAACGGTTGTGGCAAAAAAATCAATTCGTTGGTAAAAAAATAGCAAAAAAATAGCAAAAAAATATAGCCTAAGTGGGATCGCGGGGTCATGACTTGGCGGGGCTAGCTTCATAGACACGATATCGACTGGTTTTTGATCTTACAAATTCAGATATACCTAATCATAGTGTTTGAAGTTTGGATAAATTTTTTCAAAGTAAGTTTTATAAATTACTAAAACTGTAAGACTTTCATTACTTCATATATGTAGTATACATATATAGCCAAATGGATATGAAAAAAACGTCCTAACATCACGGTGCAGATTTGGAAGTATTTTGTTCGTTTTGCGCAAATGCGATTTTTTTGGTGGTAATATGAACCAATCTGAACAGTAAACACGGTAAACACTAATTGATGCATCTGCGCAAAACAACTGAAGTGCCTCTACCCGATGTCTATCCGTCTCACTTCATCGGAACCACTGCCTCTTATAGGGATTGGCCATATAGTTATAATACATATATGCATTACTTGTTCACGAAATGGGGGAATTTTTTTAGTAAATGAAAAAAATCTTAGATTTGAACTAAAAAGTGGTAGAGCAGAAAATTTATTCAAAAAGCGGCAGATCTCCCGCTAAAACAGGACATCCGGCAACACTGGATGCTTCTTTCCTGAGCATGGTATCAGCTGGTTGGTAGCCATGTTCTTGATAATGATTATCCGCACATGTGCAGTTAAAAATTATAAACTGTTATAAACGCTTTTGAAATTCAAAATGACGGCAGATGTATAAACGTTTATCAAAATCATTTTCAAAATAGTTGACAATAAGTAAATTAACCTTGTCAAAATCGCAATATTAATCAGAAACTAAAAAAAATCTTTTCATCTGTTTAAATCACCAAAAAGAACAAAAATAAAAACACCAAACAAAATAATTTTTTTTTGTAAATGCCGTACTCTACAGTAATTTTAAATTTTAACAAATGGGACATTTGACAGTCAATGTTATGTTATTGAACCAAATTCAAGCCACAGTCTTTTTAAACTCACAGTAAACGTAAAGACGTTTAAAATAAATTTTAAATTTAATAATGTACATGAAAGACATAATATTGTCACTTAATAAATCCTTTATTTTTGGTTTAAATAATAAATTTTTGTTGTATTTTTGACACAGTTGTAGAACGTAATTGTTTATTATTAAACAAGCAAGAAAAAAACCACTAGGATAAACGTGTTCATTTATCTTTTTGGAGAGAAAAATATTACAATTTCTGAATTTCATTTTACAAATTTTTGTTTATTTTCTTTTATTGTTATTATTGCACTTACTACTTACAATAAAATTATAAATATTTTGACATTTTAAAAAATAAAAAAGAATTCAGACATAATACAAATAATAATTTTTAAAGCAACAGTGTTTTTACTTATTTGTTGTTTCACCGACACTGTTTTTAAAGTAAAAACTTCTAATATTTTTGCAAAGTTCAAATTGACAAAAAAATAGATTTATTATCGTACTGACGTCATAAAGTACATTTAAGAATCACTGTAATGAGCTGTACTGTGAACTGGATTATACATAATAATAAAGTTTCTCGCCTTAACCCTAGAATCATACGTTGGTCTACGAGTCAAGTTAATCATACATCGGCGTCGTTTCGACGAATGGACTTTTTACGGGGAGTTTTAGAGTTCATTTGCAAAAAACATTTTTTTACATAACAATACTACAAAAACAAAGAAAATATTTAAAAAAATTGGATTTGGAAAAATTTCTTAATATAAATATTTATTAATTTTTTTAATCTTTTTATCAAAGCATATTTTCATTATAAAAATTAAAAAATAGATAAATACATCAGTTGTATCATAAAACATGTCTTTCAAATAATTAATTTATGAACTATTATGAGTCAGTGGACATGTGTGACTTTACCGAATGTGAAATTTCTCAGTCATAAATATTCCTATAGATATGTAGTTATTTCACCATTAGGCACATTTGTAAATTTTCTAAAATTTGTTAGTAATTTTTCGAATAAGATCTCAAAAAATAATAAAAATTAAAATATTTTCAACAAAATAAATTGTTAACCTTTTATTAAGTCACTTGAAACGCATTCTTTAGTTTTCGATTCAACATATTAAAATTTCAGTATTATGTCGTCTCTATAAGTCAAACAGCTGTAATCATCTTTCATATTATCATAATCATTGAATAAATTAATTATAACATCCATATCTTTAATAAATTTTAGAAAAATTAGGAAAACTTTATATGTGGAGTACAAAATCTTTAAAAAAAAATATAGGTTAATCATACATCGTCGTCCTTTTGACGCACACTATTTCAGTATAAAAAAAACGACAATAGCTATAAACAAAATTTATACGTCTTATGTGTTATAATAACAAATAAATTAGATAACAGAAGTTTCACAGCAAGCAGGTACCGACAAGTTGTAGTATTGGAGCATGTAGAGAAATTCGTTCGTCGTTTTGACGAGTATGTATGATTCTAGGGTTAAATAAAATATTTGCTAGACTGGTTTCAACTACTTTTGTAATTGTAGCCCTCTTCAGTCAAACAAGACAGTCAAACTTTATTATTATGTACATTTCAAAAGTTTCAAGCCTCTACAAAAAGGTAGCAGAAATCAATTATTTTAGGGTATGTAAATATAACGAAATATTTTGATGATTTAATCATATTTATAAAAAAGAATGAGAAATGCGGATTAAGGCCGGGGTTCGTTAGGGGCCACACTCCAGACAGAGGAGCCCTGACAAAATATAAAACTATTTTTAAAAGTTTGTATAAATATGTTAAACGCAAAAAAATATTCAAAAGAAAAAACAGAAAAAAAGAATATTCATTGTATTATAAAAAAAAATTATGTAAAAACTGATATAATTAATTTCAAGTGTCATGCGTAAAAACAAATTACTGTCAACCGGTAATTTACTGCATACGTATGTATTATATATTGTGTAGCGCGTATATTCAAAAAGGTAAGTTTAGATTTAGGTAGTATTTTTATAATTAAATGACAAAAAAATTGCCGTACATATTTAGCAACCACATTTGGCAAACGCTAGTCGAAATTTTCTAAATTTAGAATGTCATTGAATGGAAAATTCACGTGAACAATTTTTTTTTGACAATTAGAGAAGGAAAAGAGATAAAAATTTTTTGATAGCTAAAAATAAAAATATACATACAAGCACAATTGTCTCAAATATTCAAATATATACGAGTATTATGAATGTTTTTAATCTACTTTTTTGTGTAAGTGACAGTAAATGCAATAAATGCGTTTTTGTGTCTAGTAAAAATAATATGTAGTTTTCATTTGGAATGTATGTAAATAACTTTGGTGCGAAATCCAATAAGATACATTTTAATTAATCCTATTTATTTGAATAATAAAATCGTTGAATAAGGCTGATTACATATGGGCTACATTTAATTGGGCAATATTCTCATTAGACAACTGAAAATATATTACACAATTTAGCTTAAAAAACTAACGCGAGTTAATCCAAATTTCTTAACTACTTGAGTGGTTGACCTGAGTTAACTCGGTCTGATGTCATTTGTCGATTGTGCCTGTTACCGCATGCGCACTAATGATGTCGGACCGAGAAGCAGTTAGTCGATTAATACAATTAAAATTGTTTTTCAGATAAAATTAGTCAATAGTTGAAAATATCGAGCACAGAGTAGTCGACTAATCGACTAAATTTTTAGTCGAATTCATGAATTAGGTAACCTATGTAACTCTTTCAAAAACGAGGTTTTCTTTTGACTTTTCATATATTTCTTTTGAGAAAAAGAAAGATATAAAATATCACAATATATTAATCACATAAAAGTGGAAAATCATACAAATAGATAATTTTTTAGTTTCCATTTTTTGAAGTTGAATAAATAATACAGAAAACTTGTTAAATTAGTCGTTTTTAGTCATTTAAAAAAAAATTAATCATTTTAATCATTTAATCGAATATAAAATAGTCGACTAAAATATGACTAAATGTAAACAAAATTAGTCGACTAAACCGGCTAATCGATTAATCATCAGACATCACTAATGTGCACTATGCGCACACGAGTGACTTTTGTCACCGTGATATTTCGATCACTCCTATCTGATCTATGTGTTAAAAAGAAAGTTAACTCTAACACAAAAGTTAGATAAGAATGACAAAAATGTGGTGAAAAAAATCGTCTGTGTGCGCATGAAGTTATTTATCAGAATTTTATTAGGGCTGACCCTTGTTATTAGCTTTTGTGATTTGTTTGTGGAAGTTCTAATTTTATAAAACATTGGATATTACTTTCTTTTGTTGTTTAGTATGTTTTGTTAATTATTGGCTTCAATAATATTAGTACAGTCATCTGGTAGTTTTACCTGGGAAGTTTTACAGGAGTTTTGAAAATGGGTGATTTTATAGATTTTGAAGTGCTTTTTCGAATTACATTTTGTCATCTCGTATCTTTGCCGCTCGCGCCGCCATATTGGAAAAACGGCGTCGAAAAGCAGTTTTTTGGCGATATCTCCTTTCTGAGTCATTTTACGAGAAAAATACCTATATACAAAATTAAACTAGAGGAAATTTCCTACAATTTATGTCTTAACAATTTTTTCCGTAAAATCAATAGTTTCGGCGTACGAGCGCCGCAAAGTGTTACTTAATACGCGTTTTCGTGGAATAACTCATTTCCACACCATCTTGAGGTAGAGTAAGCTACGCGTTTTTTTAATGTGGTTTTCCCAGTAGGCCTAATCCCCTTGTCATGTATAGTTTGGAAATTGAGTGTAATCTTCTTCGTTTAAATTTTCTTGATGGGCCAGGTGTTACAGGTTCATCGTCTTCAGTAGCGATTGTGATGTCACTGACTGAAATTTCTTGGTTTCCTACGATGTCACCATCAAATTCTTCTTGAAATTCTTCATTTTCAATGTCATCATAAAATACTGACGAATATTGTGCTAGTGGACGGACAGTAGACATATTATTTCTGACGAATGACAAACGTGCGTAATCGTCTGAATCAAATATCGCAGTTGTCCGCAACCAATGGACGACTAGCCTAATAATGTACTACGCTCACTATACCTCAAGGTGTTGTGGAAACGAGTTCTCCACGAAAACGCGTATTAAGTAACACTTTGCGGCGCTCGTACGCCGAAACTATTGATTTTGCGAAAAAAATTGTTAAGACATAAATTGTAGAAAATTTTCTCTAGTTTAATTTTGTATATAGATATTTTCCTCGTAAAATAACTCGGAAAGGAGATATCGTCAAAAAACTGCTTTTCGACGCCATTTTTCCAATATGGCGGCGCGAGCGGCAAAGATACGAGGTGGCAAAATGGAAATTCGAAAAGAGCACCTTAAAATCTATAAAATCACCCATTTTCAAAACTCCCGGAAAACTTTCCAGGTAACCCCTTTTATTTGAACCAAATGACTATATTATATTGAAATTTTAAATATTTTAGACGAATATGCAAAAATATAATGCAAAATTTTATGGTCTAACGAATAATTAAAGTTAACGTAATATATATTTTTCTAACTTACATTTTTCATCGACAGAACTGTGGTTTTAACGCAAAAAATCTCGTAACTTAAACTGTATTCAATTAAATTTGCGAAAAATCGGCAATATGCGAATAGCCTAAGAAACAATATATATATTGTCTGATCATACTTCATACATCATGTAATATATTTTATGCATGTTAATCGTAAAAAGAGACAAAGCATTAGCCACGTTCGTGGCGTTAATAATTAAACTAATAATCGCAATTTAGGAAGTACAAAGAAAATCAAAAATTGTACTTTGCCAAAAATACTAACAATTTTTTAAGGTTTCAACTCTAAAATCTCAAATAAAAACACAACTAAAAATTAAACAATTAAATTAACAAACTGATGACGTAGGTATGTTCAATTACATCTGTTAATCATTTATCATAATTAGGTCGTGCACAGACAATTTCATGTAAATTTTTCCTCTGTTACTATTACTAATCATCAATTCTTTTTCCTCAAATCATTTAAATACGTTTTGTTCTACTAATTATTTTTAATAATTTATAAAATTTGACAATTCAAATTTCAATAAAGAAATATTAGCTAGCAACTTTTCGATAGCTGCTGTCGTCTATTCTTACTTAGATACATAGCTTGAAAATAATAATAATTACAACACAAAATAAATGATTTTGAACAGGTGTAACCGATTTTTTTATTGAGCCAATATATTTTTGAGATGATCATTTGAGAAATCAATTGTACGTGAATATTACATAAACATCAGTTATAATGTGGTATAATGGGTCATTTGAAAAACTATATTGAAAGAAGTTATGTTTTAAATTTTATTTTATTGCGAATTCATTTAAATTAGTTTTGACTGCATAATAAAAGAAATGTAAAATAATTTTTATAATAATTGTGTCTTTTTCTAAACTCAGATAATTTACAAAACCTTAGGTCTATAAGCCTTCCTTTTTAAATTCCTTATCTTTTTTTAAATTTATCAAGTTCCGTGGAAAGTAGCGCCGTTCCGTTGACTTTTAAATTTATTTTTAATTTAAAAGTCAACGGATATTTTTTAAAATTTTAATTAATTTTATCTAACGATTAAAAATACGTATATAAATATTTTGTACAGGTAATAACTAGTAATCGGTAATAAAAAATAATTTATTTATAAACGCAATATATCCAATATATAGGCCACGTTAAGAGGTCACGGTTAGATACCGTATTAAATACGAAATTGCAAATTTAATATCTTTAAGTAACTGACGAAATTTGGCATGGAAAATAAATTTTAATAACAAAATTATTATTAAGTGATTAAAATAAATTCGAAACTTTACACATCTAGATATATTTATACATAAACATCTTTTTAAAAATTTGTTCAAAAAAACGTTAAAAAAAAATGTTGCAAACGCGGTTTATTTAAATTTTACTTAAATGTAAAAAATTTTACAACTGAGATGCTTTTAACAAAAACATTCCTGTTTTCATTTTTGTTATGTTGCCAAAATAAAAATAAACGAAAATTTTTTTACCCATAAATAAAACAAAATTTGTATTTATGTATAAATTCAATTAAACTTGAAAAAAATTATAAATTACTTGGAACAAAAATAACTAGTGACAAAATTCATTATTTCCTTATTGTTTTTATAAATACATCTGTGACAAAAATTTATTCATTACTCTATAAGTGTGTAACAGGGTTAAATAATGATAATTTCCATTATAAAAGAAAAAATCAATTAAAATGGGGAGTTTACTCATTTTCCAAAAAAAGTGATTACTTTTTATCATGCGCAGATATAACCAACTATCAGAGAAGTCTCATGCAACATTTCGCTCAATTTATTAATATATTTATGTGTTTTTTTATTATGTGAGAATACTTGGGGCTGCTGTATATTTAAAGAAATATTTTATATTTCACTAGAGACAATGAAACAATTAAAATATCGTCAATATAGCATATATTTGAGTGTTATAAATACACAACAATATAGATGAAAATTATATAGAAATAAGTGGTGAGAATACACAGTCGATAGGCTGGCATTCGCGAACACGTGAAAGGCAAAACAGCTTCACGGCAGAAATAGATACACTATACGTGGTTCACCTTCCACCACTACGACCGTTTCGACTTGGTCTAGTTCGAAAATAAATATTAAGTATACTTTCGTTTGTATATTTATCAACTAATTGTTTAAAACGAACTCCATATTAGATTTAATTTATAATTTTTACGTTAGAGCAGTATTCTCAAAACTTTTTTTAAACCTTTTTCTGTAACTAACAGCAACAAGAGTTTCACCGATTAAGGAATTTAACTCTTTATAACAAGCGTTAAATAGTATAGGAACTTTTAACCGCCATTAATGACTAAGACGAGTTAACTAACTCATCTGTCAGGATTTTTTAATCTATGATAAAATGTCATTAAGCGGCGCCTACACGCTCAATAATATTGTACAATCAACTTGTGCAATTTATTGAACGTTCCTCCAGATAGTTCAATAATTTTGTTAAAGAAATTTGTGCAATAAACTGAATGTAGAAATTGTACTTAATTAAACTGTTGTCTAATTTTAAATAATATTAAGTGATAAAAATGTTGCAAAGCAATAAATAATTATTCTTGCAAATTAATAATTCAAACTGGTTCAAATAATAGCCATCAAATGTGACATTACAGAATAACAAACATCTCAAACAAAAAAAAAAACAAAATAGTATTGCGCAATAATATCTACATAGCCTACAGACTTTACAATATTCATTCATTGCACAATATATTTCAAATTGTTTTTGATCAGCACAATATATTGTACAACCCTTCAATACAACCTACAGACGATCCATAATATTGTACAACCTCAGATTTTGTGCAATATTATTGAGCGTGTAGGGGTCGCTTTACGATAGCTGATACTTTTTAATCGAAAGAATGTGTTCATTGCGTTATTTAAGTTTTAGTGTTCTCTACCAAAATTGGCAATCACTTTGATGTCCAGGCGATTTTCTCTGAAACTATTAGATGAAAAGGAAAATTCTAGTGTACGTTACATCAAATCCATTTTTCAAAACAGCTTAGTGCACGCATGAATATTTGCGCAAGTACGGCTTACATTTGAGCAATATTTTTATTTGCAAAAAAATGTGTTTCATATCTGACATCTGTAAAAACTAAATTGTGTAGGTAAAATTAGAAATCATCAAATGTCACTTACTAGTGCTAGTAGTTTCTAGCCAAAGATACAGGGCCGGATCTAGGAGCGGGGAGGGCAGCGGAGGCACGTGCCCCCCTGGAAGTTTTTAGGGGTGCCTAAAATTTTGAAAATATCGGCGCGCCAAAATGTTTAATTTAACGTTTTCCTCGGAGAGGGAGCCAACAGCAAAGTACGCCCCCCGCCCTCGTAATAACTACAGGCCCGGCCCTGCAAAGATATATCCCAATCTGTTACAAAAAGTAGAGCAATTTGAGTTGAAAAAATACTTTCATGTGCATCATTAAAGACGTTAAATAAAATAATGAAATAAGTCTGTTTAAGGTAGAAGTCTGGTAACTTGGATTGAAAAAATCGAAATTTTTTTTGCTTAATTCGAAAGTACAATATATTGAGAATATACTCTGAAAATTTTAGACCGAAATTCAAAATAGGAATCGAGTTACAACGAATTTTCGAGAGCGCCTCATAGGTGCACGCTGAAGGCAGCTGCAAGCGGTTGGGCATCGACGATTAATGTAAGTACGAGTTTATTTATGAAAATTTGTTGCTGAAACTTTAAATGCGTTTTTCTCAAAACAACTTTTTTACGGTCGGCTCGGGTCATAACTTTTTTCTATTCAACCGATTGCTCTGAAACTTAAACTGGTTATTCGACGCACTTGTAGTTCTCGTCGGAACTAGAGTTAATTTTTTTCATCCCTAACTTTCCATTTTACAACCCTTTTTGTGCGACAAAAAGGCCATTTTGTTATTTTTCGATTAAATTTCATAATTCTAGTTCCGACCAAAATGACATATCTATAGATTAAAGACTAACTAAGAATTTTTAATTTCAGATGTCCCCAAGAGTCAAAATCACCCGGGCCATCCACGTACTTTTTCTTTCGAGGCGCCAAATTCAAGTGATAATAATAATAAAACAAAATTGAATTTATTCAAAAAAAAACTTTTATGTTACCTCAAGATGTAAATAAAAACATATTAAAAATTCAAAACTTTTCATTTGTTCTTTCTCAAAAAAAATGCCCCTAAAAATAGACATGAAAAATGCTACGTGTCTGAAGTTTTAGCAAATTTTTGACACGATGTTATTACCATTTCGTAGAGTCGCTTTCGCTCTACGAAATGCTAAAAACAGCGCGAGTTACCAGACTACTACCTTAATGACTGCATTCAGCCGAGCGCAGCCGTTACAAAACGATTTATGATTTTCTGCTGAAAGTTGCAACGTGTTTACTTACCGGTCACCATGTTTTCCACCAAATTTAAAATATACTGTCGGATAGTCAACACAGATTTGCTGACTGCCTATCAAAACTTAATTATCATCGTCGTAGTATATAAAATACATTCATATGAATAAAAAATTAAAAAAAACTATTGCAAGTCATTACTAATCGTTTATTGAACGCTTCAATCTGCTGACCGCAGCTAATGTACAATTTAGAAAAATAACAGTTGAATAATTTAAGCTAGTTTAATCTACAATGTCAATTAATTGAGTACCGTCAAAGCAAGGGTTGTGCCATAGATAAAATACACCAGAATTTTCCATACATATGGAGATATAATCTTAGAGTTGTCCAAAAGCAATACCAGTGAAGAGAGACGTATAATAGAAGTTTAATTCTTATGGGCCAATGTGGACGAAAATTTTAGTTGATTTTGTTTCTGTTAGATGGCAGAACGATCGAGGTTCAGACGTTTTTAAGTTGTCAGGCGGAGCTTCAGTTTAACAGGAAGAGGTGGGGAACGTATATTTCAATTTATATACAGTGTAAACTCCATATAACGAAATTGAAGGGACCGAGTATTTTATTACGTTATAAAGAATTTTCGTTATATGGAGAGTAAAAGAAAACAATATAATTTTACGAATACAACTTACGAATTTAGTAAGTGGTTTTAATTTTGACTGAATTAAATGACACTTTTTCGTGTCAATACATAAACTCTTTCTTTTACTCGCCATGTTTACAAATAAAAAGTTTGAAAGAAACTAAGAATATGATAACGTAAAGACAGCAATAAGACAATAGTACGGAAGTACAGTAGGTAAAAACACGTGCTAGGCAATTACAACAAACAGATTTTTAAAAATCCCTTTGTGCGTACGAAATATTTACGACTCTGTATCACTATTTAAAGGTCAGTGAAATAAAATTTTATTGGGGTTCAATTTTGCGCTATTGAGAGTGGCTGTTACGTTAGAAAGAGTGTTTCAATATATGGATGATAATGTAAACCAAACAAACCTTAGCAATTTCTACGTTTTAAGGAGTTTTTCGTTAATTTTTCTTCCATAAACAAATTTCTCATTTCAAAAGTACAATTATCAAGACATAATAGTGCGTATTGCTTGCCTACACAGCACTGCCATCTGTAGATGGGGTGCCAATATTGCGGTTTGGGGTGTTCTAAAACTGTCTATTAATTTAACACAGGATTGAAGTTCTATACATCTCTCTTCACTGGCAATACTCAATACGTATTTTGTTTCAGTTTACAAAACAAGGAACCATAGAACACTAGAAGCAAAATAATATCAAAAAAGTCTAGCTCGCTTGGAGCCATTTGTAAGTCTGTCACAGCTTAGGTGATTCAGTCGTCCACAGCACTTGTAGCGGTTCGAACATTGATTGTTGCAACAATGTAATACATGAATCCGTAGCGCTTAGAATACATACATATTACACCAAACATTATGTGTACGATGTGTACGTACCACTGTCTGTGGTACCACGTACATAGCATGTATCAGCTCCCTCCAGCTACCGAGCTCACACACACAAACATCAACTACACCACACATACAGACACAAACTCTAAATATGTATATAACCATAGAAGCTCGTCCCATTTTTGTGACGTAAATTTTTGGCGACAAGCGGGATACTAACTATTATACAGTAGAGTGGCCCCTTGCAAGGAACAAACTTATTCTCGAATGTTTGTCTTTTATTATTCAAATATAATAATATTAACAATAATAATAAAACATATAAAACAATATTATCAATCATTCTAATCCTTAATAATACCACTTAAGTTCTAAATTTACAAAAAATATTATCTTTGCGCCGTGTTAAACAATTTATGTCCCATCCAAAGAAATAACCCACCCGTCACAAGAGCACCACCCCAAAAACACATTTTCGCCACAGGTGAATGTTTTAACGCATTATATTTCATTATTCTGAATTCATTGTGTCTATTAAATTCCTGTAAGATATCAGCAGCCCTAAAAAAATTAAAATTTTTTTTAAAAAATTTGATTTATTTTGTAAAGATGATAAATATTTACGTTCGATGACTTGCCACCGCAACTAATGCTGTATTTTTCGTAAACAGTTTGACATCCACTGAACCATATTTTCCAAGTAGATCTGCAATCTAAAAAGCAACTATATTTACCGAATTCAGATCAATAATTATATCAAATTTTTGACTTTTACTGTAGCAAAATTCTTAGTCATTTCTTCAAAAGCGATCAACTAAATTTAATTGTCACTTTTTATAATTATAAATAAACGGCTTACGCAAAGTTTCGGAAAGATTAAATCTTTGGCACTATGGCCAAATTAAAAATATATGTATGTTTATTATAATTTAAGAAATTGTATAAAATTAGAATAACAACTGATTGATATTTTATTAATTAAAATAATATATCAATTACGAAAAATTATCAATTAGAACTTGTCAGTTAGTTTAAAGCAACTTAAACTGACACAGAAACCAAGAAGCAGACTGATGAGCAACTTTAAATAATAAAAGATGACGCGATTTGTTATTTTCAAAATACATACCCATTCATGAAACTCCTCTCAACCTAGCCCCCCCTTTAAAAATTGAAAAAACAAATAGCCCATAATTAAGAGTTATTTTTGAGTTTCTGTATTCCGTGAATATTAAAAATTTTGAGCTGGACACACTGAACAAAAATTTAATATTTTTGATTGGGGACTGAGTCGAACTCAACTCAGTCCTCCGCCGCTTAAAAATAAAAATTTCAGACCAATTTTTGTAATAGAATTAAGAGCTATTTATGAGCTTTTGAACAAGTATAATTTCGATTTTGATGAAATTTGAGAAAGAAGTAAAAATACTTGAAAAATAAAAAATATATTAGTAGTCTTCATAATCTTTGTTAAATTTGTTAAACTTGTTAAATGTTATTTATGTTATTCTTCGAAATAGATAAAAATCATGAACGAACTATTTGCAACTGTGTTAATTATTACATATTTGACAGTTATTTTATAGTTTTAAACCAGTTCTCGATTTCAATTTAACAAATAACATGCTCTTGGACTTGTTATTTGTTTTCGTCGAATTTCATCAATTTTTTCTCGATTTGTTAATTTTTTTCTTCGAAATAACACATTTAAGTTATAGCATGTTTAACAAAGATTATGAAGACTACTATTATGTTTTAAAAATAAAAAGTAGATTATGTTTAAGAATAAAGCTTTAAAATACACGCATTCTAATTATTCAGTCGCAACCCCTCATAAAAACCACCCCGTATCTCCGTGACATAAAATAGAGCTATAATTAAAACGTAGAAAATAAACTATTTTGCGATTAAATATCGTTTACAGTTTATCAGCTCATAAAATACGTGGATTTCAATTATTTAGTTGTAACTTCTTTACAGAGAAACCATTGCGGACATAAAAGAGAACTATACTTGATAATTAATTATACTTTAACTAGGATTTTTAACTAACTTATTTAATATGATATATCAAACACGTGCTTATGATAAGGTTTAATTTAAAAAAAATACTATACCTAATTACCTACCTCAGAAATATCGATCCTTTTACTTTTATTTGATGTAACATAGAGCCATGGAGGTCGTTGTGATTCCGGATCAGGACCGTCTAATTTCTGTATAGAATAAGTGAATAAATTCGTCAGATTTTATTAACCCTAAAATCATACGTACACGTCAAAATGACGAACGAACTTCGCTACCTGCTCCAATACTACAACTTATCGTTGCAAAACAAATTTTGTTTATAGCTATTGTCGTTTTTTTTTATACTGAAATAGTGTGCGTTAAAAGGACGATGATGTATGATTAACCGATGTTTATTTTTAAAGATTTTGTACTCCACATATAAAAGTTTTCTTAATTTTTTTAAAAATTTATTAAAGATATGGATGTTATAATTGATTTATTCAATGATTATGATAATGTGAAAGATGATTACAGCTGTTTGACTTATAAAGACGACACAATACTGAAGTTTTAATATATTGAATCGAAAACTAAAGAATGCGTTTCGAATGACTTAATAAAAGATTAGCAATTTATTTTATGGAAAATATTTTAATTTTTATTATTTGAGATCTTATTCGAAAAATTACTAACAAATTTTAGAAAATTTACAAATTTGTCTAATGGGGAAATAACTAGATATCTATAGGAATACTTATGACTGAGAAATTTCACATTCTGTAAAGTCACACATGTCCATTGACTCATAATAGTTCATAAATTAATTATTTGAAAGACATGTTGGATGACACAATTGATGTATTTATCTATTTTTTAATTTTTATAATGACGATATGCTTTGATAAAAAGATTCAAAAAATTAATAAATATTTATATTAAGAAATTTTTCCAAATCCAATTTTTTTAAATATTTTGTTCGCTGTTGTAGTATTGTTATGTAAAAAAAATGTTTTTTGCAAATAAACTCTTTGTAAAAGTCCATTCGTCAAAATGACGCCGATGTATGATTAACTTTACTCGTAGACCAACGTATGATTCTAGGGTTAAAATTTAATCATAAAATTTAAAAATAATATTAAAAATTAATCATAGAGTACATAATAAAATACATACATATGTATTTAACAGAGATAGTGTAAGTTCCAGCCAAAACCAGTAAAGGAAAAAGGCCTATGAGAGGATCGTCATACAATATATTCTGTAATAATCATCAAATGAAAATTGACGTCTAAAAAATATTAAAATCATAATAGTCGTCATATGAAATTTGGTGTTTAAACAAAATATGTATCAATTTTTAATATATTTATTCAATTTACTTACAAATGAAAAGTTATTCCAGTTTCCTTCTTCAACATATCTGGACTTTTATTAGAGAATTTTCGAATCGAAAATTCGGCTATTACAGTCAAGCGCGACTTGAGTCCGAAACTATGATATATGTAAATTTTTTTGAGGTTCCTGGAAGTCGAATTTTTCAGCCAGACACGTTCGATGTCCGAAACTTCAAAAAAATGAGTTTTTTTTGCCAAAATTCAAAAAGTTGAAAAAATCACATAAGATACGCTTTTGAACTATTATCCTATGTAAGGGGATTTTCAAGAAAAAAATAATATTTATCATCAAAATTCACCCTGTTATGCAGGATGCTGCGACCTAATATGCTTTGTGTAGACTGTTATGTACAATATTTGTATTAGGGTTCCGAAGAAAAATCTCGAAACTTTCATACTTTCACGAAATTTTGTATGTGCATACTACAAAATTTGTATGTGAAATAAAATAATAATAGTAATAAAATAATAACAAATATAATAATATAAATAAAATAATAACAAATAAAATAATAATAGTAATAAAATAAAATAAAAATAAAAATTGGAAAGAAGAAAGAGGAAATGAAAATTTTTTTTCCCACGTATCACTTCGTCTTGGATGTCGTTAGAAAGGGTTGCTAAAGCTGAGATTTCTTTTACAATTTTTTCATTATAAGTAAAAATAAAAAAAAAATTAGTAAGTGTCCAGGTCTACACCCCAAATCCGCCTTGACCCGGACACTTACTTAAATAATGTAATAACATGCAAACTAACCTCTCCCGTCGGGGTTAGGACAGTGTTTTATATCGTCTGATGTCTTTGAACCTGTCAAACGCTTCAAAACATTTTGTGGGAAGGGAGAGGAGTCAATACATAGTATGCCTCTCTATGAAGTAAACATGCGATATGACACCAGAAGGAAGCATAAACCGCGTAATTCTGGCGGGAATATAACGTATGGATAGTGGAAGTTACAGCCAGTGCGAATCGCGGCCATAGTGTAATAAACTGATGTGTCCGGGTCTAAACGGATATATGTATGTAGCATGTATTTTTTTATATATACACCCAATATAACTTCAAACACCATTAAATGATGCGCGATAAAATTCTGAACACATACATATCAAAATTAAAACAATATGACAATTATGACGAAAATTACATGTCTAAGTTAGACACACATTTTATTTCTTTGAAAAACTGGAGAATAGTAATCCTGTAAAATGAGATAGTAAAAGTTGAAATCCGTAGTTTTTATTGGTACAGCTGTTTAGAGGATGTTTTTCTCTCTCTAATGACGTCAAGAACAAATGTTTATTGTTGCAGGTTAATGTAGAAATTATTTACTTTGAAGATTGGTGCAAAGTGTCCGGGTCTAGACGGTTTTACGGTACGTTGAGCGAGCGACAAAGTATTGCTTTTCCGCTTTAAAGCGGAAAAGTAACACTTTGTTGCCCGGCAACGAGAGTCTTCGGCAAATACACATTTTACGCTCTCTTCACAGAGCGCAAAAGCCTTCTTTCCACTAAGATTGTAGAAAAAATAAATTTGAATAATTCATAAATTATTATTTAATACATTGTTACTATAGTTCTGAAATCAGTTAAATTGACCAATACGAATTTTTGATTCGTTTTTGTCGTGTTTACCTACAATGAAATGACCAATGAAATGTTTTGTATTTTTTTTGTTGCTGTAAAAACCTGTCCTAATTTCTTTTTCTATGGTAAAAGTGAAAAAACTACAATACTCTTATAGGACTTGATACAGGGTAACTTCAAAAATGTAAACTTTACCGCATCGATGCATCATGACTTTTCTGATGCGTCTAATACTACATGATCCGCTGCTGATGCTCTCTTGAAATTTGATGCACATTAGATATTTTTGAATGGGATATTGGCATCATGATGCATGTAGCATAATAGACACACAATGTAGCCAATGTAGCATGATGGACTATAGATAATATAGTAATACAGTCCTTGTATAGGTATATTATCTTTGAATTTCAACTTGAACTTACTTGAAATGAAAGGTAAATTACATAAGTAAAAAAGGAACTTATTTTTAATGAAAGGTAAATACATTAATCTTTTTCAACAGTTTCTTTTTCGGAATTATTCCTGTTGGTGTTAATACCTACATAATACGGCAAGTAGTTATAATTCTACATTATACACATGACAAGCATCTTGGACACCACAGAATAATCAGAAGCCAAGTTGCTATCTCCGCACTAGTGATACCAATGTAGACAAAAAATCCCCTCTATTTCCCACCACTATGTTGTGTAAGTACACACTGTGTGTAGTGGTGTTAGCTTGATCTTTGCAACTGTGTCAGTTGAAACACACACAATTACAAAACATGTATTGTCGGACGGAGCAAGGTGGGATCCAAGCTAACAATGGTCCAACAATACATAATAATGCGTTGTGCATTGAGTGACCGATACCGACTAACTAAATGCCTTAAGCGGTATCAAGCACACACTGGCACACTGCTATCCACAGTTTTCTACAAACACGCTTAGGGCTTGTTGGACACGCATCACCAAATTTCTTGATGCATTATTTTGACACATCAAATGCAAAAATTAACTTCTGATTTTTCGCTGTGATGCGTCTGATGCGTTTTTGTAACTTTTGACTCTGCCTCATGCAAGCAGTGATGCATTTTTCAAGTTAGCCACACATGAGTTAAATTGTCATACAAATACAACTAAAAATAATAGTAAATGACAGACATACTTGCAAATGTTTTAAAACCATAATTCGACCACACCTGATGTCCTCATGCATCGGCAAATGAACAAATAGCTCTAGCTCTGACCATACTATATATGTATTATTATGTACTCTGGGAAATTAATACTTAACGTACTATATGCGAAGTACTCCCACGCACAATATTAACACAATTTTTATATTTTTCGATAATTTTCAAATGCTCTTTACTGGTCAATGGCCGCAGCACAGTCGTCTCGTAATGATGTCCCGAAAAAATGTGCGCCATCCGTACAAAACAGTATCCGGTACAATAAGAATCCCAACCGGCATCGTGGAAATTATCACTGGTGATTTCAAAACCGGTATTCAATTCAATTAACGGTGAATTAATCACAATATGGCGGCCACGTTGATTTTTAAAATAGTCGTACAGGTGACTCAGCGCGTTCGACTGCCACCATAGATTTTTCGGGATTACGTGTTTCAGTTCTTGACTCAAGAATTTCGTGTCGTATATGGTGGGGAAGAGATCGTTAATGGCTTTCTTAAACGCCGTGTAATTCGCCGGTAGATCGTTTTCGAATTGATTGTACATTATTAGGAGATCTAAAAATAAATTGTGTCCTACGAGAGGTTTTTTCGAATTTGTGAGCAATCGGAAGACTTTTGAAAAACCTAGAGCATTATTTAGACATTCTTCTTCCGGGCTTAATTCGGTGTTTTGTAGCTTTTTGTACGTTGTCGCATTAATTTTTTTAATTTTGAGCTAAAACAGAAATATTTTTAAATTCAAAGTTCGCGCTTCAATTACAGGTAGCCCCCGAAGAACACGGGTACCTTCCCTCCAATTACACGGTTTTAAACAAGGGGCCAAACTACTATTATGATAGTTAGTATTCCGAGTGTAGCAAAAAAATGACGTAAAATCCTCCCCACTTCGCATTATTATGTTGTGTGGGTACACACTGCTTGTAGTGGTGTTGGTTTGATGTTTGCTTCTGTGTGCGTATTCACACACACAACTACAAAACACGTATTATGAGATAGAGCAACGTCCAGCTCAAGTAACAATTGGTCTTACAATACATAACAATCGTAGTGGATTCGGTGACCGATACCGACTGACTAAATCCCTTAAGCTGTGACAGACCTACAAATGACTCCAAGCGAACTACACTTTTTTGATATTATCAGGTCAGTCCATAAGTTCGTGCGTATTAATAGCATGCATGGAATTCATTATGACTCATTTACTAAACCAATACAGTTTTGAACCTGTCGAAACTTTTCATCGTTTGACTAACATATTATTCAGTTCATCACCAACTTTCGTAAATATCGAACACATTTTAATACCCATAGAAGATGAATATACATAATTAGTACAAACGTGCTGTGCTACATTTTTTACTTTCGTGTGGTGAATCTGCCAGGTTTGCAGCGATAAAAATTAATAGTGTACATGGTAAACATACAATTAGTGTAAGGACTGCCCAGAAATGGTTTTAATAAATTTAAAGTTGGAGAAAGCAGCATTTATGATGAACCCCGTTCAGGACGTCCTGTTAATTTTGATAATGACATTCTTCGAAATCTTGTAAAGTCAGAGCCACAATTAACAGTGGATCAGATAGCAGAAAGGATGAATTGTGTTTAATTGTGTTTTTTTTATATTATTTAAAAGTTTACCAAAAAAATGCGCACGAACTTATGGACTGACCTGATAGCTTGCTTCTAGTGTTCTATGGTTTTAAACAACACGATTTTTAAGTAATTCCTTTGAAAACGAATAAAATACAAATATTATATATTTGAAATGAAGTTACACCGGTCCTCAATGTACGCGAATATATCCGTTCCATGTAGATTTGATTTACACGAATAAAAATCGTGTAAATTGAATCTGTCATTATAAAAGAAAAATAATACTGGAAATAAAAACTACTAAAAATTTTAAAGAATTTTATAATAGAAAGGAACGAATATGTAGAAATTTACGTATTTAAATTCGGAAAATATCGTTATTTACGACATCGATAATTTTCGATAACGAAAAGTAGGTTTTGACAGTCCAAATATGTTTGGAATACCCACAACTTGCTTTGTTTAAGCCTTCAAAAATTTCGTTATTTTTTCGCTACGACGCACCGTTTACGAGATATTTACGATCAAAAGTTTACGTTCACGAAAAGTATCGAAAATTAATTTTTTTGGAAATATTCTATTGGTGACTAAATCAATGGAACTAATGAGCCTGGATTAATAAATTATAATCAGTTTATGATGAATAACTCGGTATCGATAATTTTCGATAACGAAAAGTAGGTTTTGATAGTCGCAATACGTTTGGAATACCCACAATTTGCTTCGCATAAGCCTTCAAAAATTTCGTTATTTTTGAGCTACAATGCATTGTTGACGAGATATTTACGATCAAAAGTTTATGATTACGAAAAGTAACGAAATGTAATTTTTTAAAAATATTCTATTGTTGACCAAATCAAAGGAACTAACAGAGCTTAAATTAAACAATTATAACCAATTTATAATAAGTAGTTCGTTATCAATAATTTTCGATAACGAAAAGTAGGTTTTAACAGTCGCAATAAGTTTGAAATACCCACAACTTGCAAATTAAACGGAATGTTTTTTTTTTAATTTTTTAATTTTTACATTTGAAATGGAATGTCTGTCTTTTGTAGTTCCGAACAACACGGTTTCAAAGAACACAGAACCAATTAATCGTGTTCTTCGGGGGACTGCTATACTCATTTCATTTTACCTGACTATCATCGATGAATATCCAAACGTTCGGTCTTAATCGTAGATTTAATTCTTGTCGTAGAATAAAATATAATTCGGGATTGTAAGGAATATTCTCTACAGTGTAAATATCATCCAATTGTGCGGTATCCATCCATTTTGAAATTGCCTGAATTTCCTTATTTAAAATTCTCTCTACGTCTATTCTCACTGCCTCTTTGACCGTTTGATCAAACGTATTTTCCACTAATCGTTTTCGTAATTCAGCTTCACGTTTTCGATTTAAATAACTAATTCCTTGATAGAACAACTAAAAATGGAATAATCTCTACAATTTACCGATAATTTATGAAATTTTCAACGGTTACCTTGTTAAAATCGAAATTAAATTCACATAAAAAATTAACAGCCGACGATTGAAATAAATATAATGAATCAATTCCTCCAAAACCGCGTGGAAGAATATAAAATGTATAACTGTCGGCAAAATAAGAATTTTTATTGGCGTTAAAAGAAAATGCACTGATACCAATTTGTATTGGAATAAATGATTGCATATTTTGTTTGAGTTTTTCATAGCGTGCATCGTTTGAATCGAATAAGCTAAAATTAACAATTTACGATGAAATTATCGCGAACCATTCATTGTTTATTAAGTTTCTAACCTATTTTTTAAAGAGCTTTTTGCTACAAGTCCACTAAATTCACAATCAATTGCAATAAAAACACTGTTTTCGATTGATTTTTTAATTTGAGGTAAAACCTGATCAAAATTACTTTTAGTTACTGAACACATTTTATAATAAATGTAACAATCAAAAAATTTCACATTTAAACAGATTTGAATTGTCCAATTGTCAAATAACATGTGTTCCTACATGGACAATTAAAGGATCCATGAATTATTTTTTTAGATGCATTCTTGACAGGCCAGAAATATTTATTTGAAATTAAGGTTGAATAGTTTTTGTCGCCGTTGGCCAGTCAGGAAGAATATTGTTCAATTATGCCGGTGTAATGTATATATTAGTGATGGGACTTAAATCAAATTCTTTATAAGTCGCAATGTTGTTTAAGCTGTGTTGTGTTTAATTCGTGTAGAATTTGAAAACTAAAAGAACTTTCCACTATATATTGCAAATTTATTTTTACAAAAAATCACTGACGAATTTATGTCTTTGGTAAAACACACGCGAGATTTATAAATATTAAAATTTCTAAAAAATATTAAAATGTAATATTCATTTTTAATACCTTTAATTCTTAATATAAGAAACTTATTATTTCGACAAATAAAGAACTATCAAATTGTAAGTATCGTTTGTTTAAATAAACTTCGATTAAACAAGATTTACTGTAATATTAGTGTTCGCATGAACGAACATAGAAATGGTTAAAAGGAAATCGGAAATTTCACTATATTTGCTTAAAAATGACAATATTACTGACGCTTCCCTTGTCCTTAAAAAGCTTCAATATTAAATAGTCACAAACTCAAATACGGCACGTGCATAGAGATGGGCAAAATATTCAATAATTACCCAAATAGGAATATTGCCGGGAAAATTTCCGATGGGAATTTTACCGTAGTCCATCTCTAGGTATATACACAAGCCATATGCGTGATCAGTATATAAATTAGATTTTTTATATAGAATATATAGAAGATAGATTAATTATATAGAATATATTAAATGTACCACTAGAGATGGGCAACGGGAAAATTCCCATCGGGATCTTCCCGGGGATATTCCCATTTGGGTAATTATTGGGTATTTTAGCCATCTCTACACGTGCATACTAGAGTAGTGATGTCGAATCAAAATGCAGATAGTCGATAAATCGACTGAGTTGTTTTTCCAATAAAATTAATGATTACTCGAAAATATCGAGCATAGAATGGTCGATTAATCGACTGAAGTTGTTTTTACGATAAAATTAGTCATTAGTCGAAAATATCGAGCATAGAATAATCGATTAATCGACTAAATTTTTAGTCGAATTCACGAATAGGGTAACCTATATGTAACTTTTTCTAAAACAATGTTTTGAATTTAATTATTAGTCACGTTTCATTAGCAAAAAACAAACGACACTGTGTGACTGTGGGAAAAGTAATACCAACCAAATTTTCGTGATTTTTGTACTTTCTTTTTTTCACAAAAAAAAAAACTAATTTTTTTTAAATTTTATTGCGAAACTAACCTTTTATCTGCTTTTAATTAAATTATATATATAATTAGAAATCACAGAAAGTATACCAAGCAGACTGAATCTATTTTTTTTTAAATCTAGTAACTTTGTCTATGCTGTCCTCTGCAAAAACACAATAAAAATTGATGTTCCATTAGTGAAAAAAGTAGACACAGTGTAACACAGTGTCATGCACTGTGTAAAATTTTTGCTAATGGAATACGGTCATTGACTTTTATTTTTATTTTTTAAAAAAAATTACATATTACAATATATTATTCACATAAAAGTAAAAAATATCTTAGTTTAAAAATATATTAGTCATTTTTATTAAAAAGTGACTAAAAGTAAACAAAATTTGGACTAAACTGATTAATCATATAATCATCTTACATCACTGTATGTATTAGGAATGTCGGATGATTAATCGATTAGTCGGTTTACTCGACTAATTTTGTTTACATTTAGTGATATTTTAGTCGACTATCTTACCTTCGATTAAATGATTAAAATGATTAATTTTTTTTCAAATGACTAAAACCGACTAATTTAACAATTTTTCTGTATTATTTATTGGACTTCAAAAAATGGAAACTAAAAAATTATCTATCTGTATGATTTTTCACTTTTATGTGATTAATATATTGTGATATTCCATATCTTTCTTTTTCTTGAAAGAAAAATATTAAAAGTCCACAATTAAATTCGAAAAAAAAACTCGTTTTTAAAAGAGTTAGGTAGGTTACCTTACCATGAATTCGACTAAAAATTTAGTCGATTAATCGACTACTGTGTGCTCGATATTTTCGACTAATGACTAATTTTATCTAAAAAACAATTTTAGTCGATTAATCGATTAACTGCTTCTCGGTCCGACATCACTAGTATGTATTCACGGAGGTGGGGTGATGGCATACAGTTTATGTGAATATTACAGAAATGAAGCCTACACACATATTCACACACATTAACACACATGTAAAATAAAACGAGATGCAGATATTTTGTCAATGCAAACAACACACACACTACTAAAAAAGTGACAGTAGGGACACCAGTGCTTGGCTTCAGATCATCTAACAAAATGACAAGCCTACACACATATTCACACACATGTAAAATAAAACGAGATGCAGATATTTTGTCAATGCAAACAACACACACACTACTAAAAAAGTGACAGTAGGGACACCAGTGCTTGGCTTCAGATCATCTAACAAAATGACTAGTCCATATACGTCATTGTATGTATTAGTCAGTGGTGCAAAATCAGTCAAGTCAAAAAAATCTCGAGTCCCATCACTAGTATGTATAATCACTTTGTACTTATGTATACATTATCTTTGATTACAATCAAACCAGGTGAAAAAGGATGAATACATACACGTACACATAAGTTAGAAAAAAACAAAAATAGTTAACAAAGACGCAACTCGACATGTTGGTACAGGATTTTTAAATTTTTTGTTTATTGCGTTTTCAGAATATATTTTGTTTTTAATTTATATTTATCACAAAAAGTATTCTCTTTGCTGTAAATAAAGAAACAATAAAATAAATTTTTACGAAAACAATTTTATTTGAATAAAATAGATAACAAAATGTTTTAAAACAAATAAATTCAATCTAATTATAGAACCGAACACTGTTGGAATGCTTTATTATTTTTTTGTCTAATACAATATTTCAATTGGTTCTGGATTTCCACGAACCTGCGGCTAAAAAACAATACACAATGAATCCAATCATATTGAAAATATCTGATATTTTGTAAAATACATACAAATACGTGTATTTCATTTTGAATATTTCGTGATAATACTTCAGTTAAATCGTTCTGTGTCACCGACTGAATTTTAAACTGTTCTGGAATACTCAGTTGTAATTTCGGCAATTTCACTTTACCCGCACTCAACGGATATAACGTATATTTTACAACAAACTCTGATTCGGGCAAGATTGAAATTTGTTTCTGAAAAAAAAAATAAAAAAATAAAAAATATGGATTTTATGGCAGAGTGTAGCGTTACGGCTGAAACAGAAATCAATATTACACCAACCCCCTCAAAAAATCTCGAATTTCCAAGTGTGAATTGTTATTTGAATGATTGGTTACACGAAACTTTAAAAAATAAATATAAAAGATCGTTTTTATTCGCATTAGAGAATAAAGAAATGGTGGAATATATAATTAACATGTGTCTACGTTACAGTGTCAAACTAAATTTGAATTTACCGCTAAAATGTTTACTTTTTGAATTGATCAACGACTATTCGATAAATATGCTAGATCACATCCATAAAAAATACATCAACCAAACAGAAAAAATGGAACTTTCATACAAAAAACTCATTGAAAGATTCAATTCGGAATTAATAATAGCGTTTATTCATTTGACAATCAAAATCGAGGGCAATAATGATTCGGACGGTGACAAAATCGATTTTAATTGGACACTTGTACAGGATGTTACAAATTTAGAACGTGTAAAATCGTTAGAATTTCAAATAATAAATATTTTGTATAAAAATAATATACCGCAGAAATCGCGGTATCACGATTTAGAAATTATGATAACATTGTGTGAACGAAAATTGAAGATGGGATCGTGTATTCATTTTATTGACGGGATTGTGTCAATGTTTTTTGCCAGATTTTATACGATTATTGAAGATCTTATTACACTGGATCGACAATGTTTAACAAACGTTCATTATCGGAATCAACTGATTGAAAATCGGGCGTATTTGGCTGGTGGTATTGCGGTTGCCACTGTTAAATATTTTGGTCATGTGCCTTCCGAAGTGGTGTTTGAATGTTTATGTAATTATATGGCGTACATAATCGGTGTTACGCCACTGAATATTAAACTTCTAGTTGCAGCAATTGATAAACAGTTAAACAATTTTGAATATAAAAATTTGTAATTTTTTTGATTAAGAAAAAAATGTAAACAAAGTTACCAAGTGCGCGTTAGACATACATTAAGTCAGAATGTTGTGTTCAATAGCCACAGTTTTGGAGAGAAAGAGAAGAGTTCAAGAAAAATGTATTAACGAATATGGTAAAAAAATTTTTAATTTTGTCAAATTTCACTGAAATATAGAAATATCTTAACCGGAAAATAGATATTGGTATAGATATTTCTTAATAAAATATCCCAAAAATGAAATTTTAATCTGTTTATTCCCTTTAATCCTTTAATTCCTACAATTATGTATATTACTCAACATTACATTTATAATTATTCAAGTTAAATTTAAAAATCTTTCGTAATATTCATTATTTAATCTCCCCGTCCACTGTTTGCTATCTACATCAAATTCGTAATTTGCCACTTGTTTCCGGTACACGTATATTTGTTTACACCTCTTCTGGGTTTTTCCCATTTCTTAACCAGTTTATTTATTGTCTTTAATTTATATATTTATTTTTTTTATCCAAGCTGAATTCAGTTCAGTTCAGTTTTCACCTGAAGATGGTTTAATCAACCGAAAACTAGTTTGTGAAAAATAATATATCACTATATTTCAGCGAAAATTTTGCAAAATTAAAATTTTTTTCACTACAATATTTTTTTGGGATATATAAATTTCACGAAGAATTTTTTCAACCTTCTCCCAAATTGCGTGGACTAGCTTTATAGAAGGATGGACATAATGAAACCAATATCTTCTATTTCATAGCTTTTCTTTATTAAAATTGCCAAAATATTTTCGATATGTTTAATATCATCTTCAGTGGCTAAACATCAAAAAAAAAAAAAAAAAAATTTTTACAACGTAATAATAAACAATAACATCATTTTTATATATTTACAATTCTTCGTTAACTTATACTATTATTTTTTAGGTTATAAGCTACATATTGGATAGGAGGATTATTTATTTATTTTTGTAAAAACAACAAGAATTTGTGATTTAGTTGATATATAGGAAATTTTATGTTTGGAAGAATATCTATTTGTGTTAACGAAACAAACAAAACCTATTTTTTAATATTAGCGGATTTGAGACAGGACAAACTGAAACAGTATGTATATTAAAATGTTAAAAAATTTTTTTTTACAATCTTACTCACCAGAAATTATCTAAATTTCAGATTGTCATTCTTGGATAACAACCAACCATACCAACAATCCATTAGAACAATTTAACTAGTTTATTTGCATTTCACATGGAAATTTGTCAATCGAAAAAATTTTTTATAAAATAATTACTTTAATTTAAAACAATTAAAAAAGTCAAACATATTTAAAATGTAAAATCAAAAAAAAAAATTTCAAGAGAATTTTTTTTTTTATTATTATCACAGTTTGTACAATGTACTCCTCAAGTACATTGTTATTGGTATGGTAGCACAGTGATCAACTGAACTAAATTTGTAAATTTTTTGTTTAAAGATAAATTTCTCGAAAATTCTAGACAAAATTAGTCCGGTCTCAATTTACATATTGGTATGTGTTTATTGTTTATGTTTTTTGATTACAATGTATTATATAAGCATCTTTTGGAAACATTGTTTATTGATTTCTATTATTATTATTATTTTATTTTTTTAATAATCGGTAAATAGGCATTATCTAGAGCTAATGATTCTATCTGCTTGTTGCAATTTTTTGATTCATTCAGTTTTATGTAAAAACCTTCACTTAATAATCTTTTTTGGTATTTATTTTCTCTGTCTAATATTTCGACTTGGTCGAAATTAAACCTGTGATCATTATTTATCGAATGTTCAGATAATCCAGTTGCCTCTTTGCCCCTTTTTATGTCATATTTGTGTTGGGCTAATCTATTATTCAACGACTGTGACGTTTGTCCATAGTATGATAATTCGCAATCTTGGCAGTTTATTTTATATACTATATTGTAATCTTGTTTTATATCTGTTTTTACTCTTTTTTTAGTGTAAATGTTTGAAATTTTATTGTTAAAAGAAAAAGTTATTTTATTTTTGCTATTTTTTTCTATTATTGGTTTTAATTTCTTAGTTAAATTATTATAGGGTAAACAAATTCTATTTTTATGTTCATTAATTGTATCTACATTAGTTTTTGTTGTATTATATGCTAAATGTAACATTACATTTAGCATATAATACAACAAAAACTAATGTAGATACAATTAATGAACATAAAAATAGAATTTGTTTACCCTATAATAATTTAACTAAGAAATTAAAACCAATAATAGAAAAAAATAGCAAAAATAAAATAACTTTTTCTTTTAACAATAAAATTTCAAACATTTACACTAAAAAAAGAGTAAAAACAGATATAAAACAAGATTACAATATAGTATATAAAATAAACTGCCAAGATTGCGAATTATCATACTATGGACAAACGTCACAGTCGTTGAATAATAGATTAGCCCAACACAAATATGACATAAAAAGGGGCAAAGAGGCAACTGGATTATCTGAACATTCGATAAATAATGATCACAGGTTTAATTTCGACCAAGTCGAAATATTAGACAGAGAAAATAAATACCAAAAAAGATTATTAAGTGAAGGTTTTTACATAAAACTGAATGAATCAAAAAATTGCAACAAGCAGATAGAATCATTAGCTCTAGATAATGCCTATTTACCGATTATTAAAAAAATAAAATAATAATAATAATAGAAATCAATAAACAATGTTTCCAAAAGATGCTTATATAATACATTGTAATCAAAAAACATAAACAATAAACACATACCAATATGTAAATTGAGACCGGACTAATTTTGTCTAGAATTTTCGAGAAATTTATCTTTAAACAAAAAATTTACAAATTTAGTTCAGTTGATCACTGTGCTACCATACCAATAACAATGTACTTGAGGAGTACATTGTACAAACTGTGATAATAATAAAAAAAAAATTCTCTTGAAATTTTTTTTTGATTTTACATTTTAAATATGTTTGACTTTTTTAATTGTTTTAAATTAAAGTAATTATTTTATAAAAAATTTTTTCGATTGACAAATTTCCATGTGAAATGCAAATAAACTAGTTAAATTGTTCTAATGGATTGTTGGTATGGTTGGTTGTTATCCAAGAATAACAATCTGAAATTTAGATAATTTCTGGTGAGTAAGATTGTAAAAAAAAATTTTTTAACATTTTAATATACATACTGTTTCAGTTTGTCCTGTCTCAAATCCGCTAATATTAAAAAATAGGTTTTGTTTGTTTCGTTAACACAAATAGATATTCTTCCAAACATAAAATTTCCTATATATCAACTAAATCACAAATTCTTGTTGTTTTTACAAAAATAAATAAATAATCCTCCTATCCAATATGTAGCTTATAACCTAAAAAATAATAGTATAAGTTAACGAAGAATTGTAAATATATAAAAATGATGTTATTGTTTATTATTACGTTGTAAAAATTTTTTTTTTTTTTGATGTTTAGCCACTGAAGATGATATTAAACATATCGAAAATATTTTGGCAATTTTAATAAAGAAAAGCTATGAAATAGAAGATATTGGTTTCATTATGTCCATCCTTCTATAAAGCTAGTCCACGCAATTTGGGAGAAGGTTGAAAAAATTCTTCGTAAAATTTTTTTCACCATATTCATTATGGATTTTCACAAAGTAAAATTATCTACAATTAATTATGTGAATGTATTAACGCTTTAAATGATTAAGAGGAGTTAACTCTTAACTCTTAATTATAAGTAATGTTCAATATTACCGACATAGTTTAGTATAATTTTTATTTTGCAAATTCCTAGGGTATCATTTTTTGATGTTGGTATCCCTGATTTTCTTTCTTTTTTGTAACCTTATCTATTGTACTTGTCATTGACAGTGCTGGCGTTCGGGACGAAAATTTTGTTAACCTAACGTTAGCTAACGGAGCTTTCACCTTTACAAACCAGAGGGGTCTGATTCAAAAAATTAATGAACGTTAGATATTTTTTTCACGGTATAAATATTTTATTTCTGAAGTACAGCCACATTTAAAAATTATGGAATAAAAATAATCAGTGACCATGTTAGAAATTGTTGTTTTAATATATAATGTATGTTAATTTTTTGAATGCATGCCCTCTGTTTTGTAACGGTGAAAGCTCCGTTAGCTAACGTTAGGCTAACAAAATTTTCGTTCCGAAGGCCATCAGTAAAAGGTCCGGCATTCTGTGATAAAAAAACTTTCTCTATGGTTAAAATAAGAATTAATAAAGAAAACTGCTCTTAAACCTGACGTTAACGTCAAATTTAAGAACAGTTTTCTTAATTATTATGTATTTTTAGGTATTGAATGTAATTTGTAAATCTTTAACATGTCCCTGCCACTTGTGTTCAAGGACAAATTTTAATTGTCACATTCCGCTATGCGGCGCTGATGGTACTTATAGGCGAAAATTTCAAATATATATTACTAACTTATAGGAAAGAAAAAATATATATAAAAAAATATCAAAATAATTCTATAAAATATTATTTATTGACATACTCCAAAAGTTTCAAAATCACAGCTGAATTTAGAGTTACCTAAAATTGTCGCTCATTTAACCTACAAGAACCATCAACGCCATCTCGTGGATTATTGTACAGCGGCAACAGTAAACGGTAAATCTTATTATAAAACATTTCTGGAGTCGTATGGGGCTAATCTTTAATGAGTTAAATAATTTTAAAGAATATAAAAATTTAAGGTGTTTAGTGCATTAGAACATTCTAAAGGTTAATGAATGATTATTGTATTTAAATTGCGTCGACTAATATAACATTACGTATACTCTGGATAAATTAAACAATGCCATATAATTGTTTCAATTTGTTTGTTCTTTTAG
Source organism: Brachynemurus nebulosus (assembly GCA_035578155.1). Taxonomy (NCBI): domain Eukaryota; kingdom Metazoa; phylum Arthropoda; class Insecta; order Neuroptera; family Myrmeleontidae; genus Brachynemurus; species Brachynemurus nebulosus. The sequence continues at coordinate 909,749 of JAPWDM010000019.1, read as the reverse complement.
ATAGTTCACTACCTAGCAACGTTACCAAACTTCTATATAGTTCAATTTTTATAATTTTTTTTCTATTGGGATCTGTCAAATGAGGGTATGACATCTGGTGTTTAAAAATCAGACTATTCTTAAAGTGCATTTGCTGAAATATCATTAATGATTTGAACTTTACAGATCTACATTTACATACAATTGATTTGTTTCTCCCATTCGTTGACAGTTCTCCAGTTATTTCATGACATTTTACCATTCAAATTTGACGTTTGTATATTGTAAATTGTAATATTCATTAACTCATTCACTCATTTTTTCATATTTTTACCATATTTTAACTATTTTTCAGATACAAAATTCTCTCTCCTTCAACAAAATTTCTTTGCTTCGGACTCTCAACTCATGTACATGCATTAACTATTGCATATAAAACTAATGTCAATGCACTTTTTGGTCAGCCATTTTTATTAAGCCACGCCTAACTGACAGTTTCCAATAGTTCAATGGTACTCAGTTCCACGTAATTTTAGACTACTCGTATTTAGATTAAACGTAAACCGTTACACTTTTTGATATCAATTTTCAGCATCACCTCAACCCAAAAACATATTTCATGTTGAAAAAAAAAAATCAAAAAATTCTGTTAACCAGTTTTAATTTGTGACAATAAGTGATTAACTTTTTGGGGATTCGCAGTTGCTTAATCTCTAATGCGCCAAACACATTAATTTCCTTAGTTTTAATAATTGATAAATAATGTTAATTTTGATGTTAATTATTTTAAGAATTTGTATTTATTTTTCTTGTTTAAATAAATTTTGTATAAACTTACTTGTTTGTGACCGGCAAACATAAACGCATCACTTGCTTCCATAATAAGTTCCAGTATAATGATATCTGTTGTATTATTAAACAGACGGTAAGTAGTTGGTAACGGCTTCAAAACAATTCCAAACGCATCGATACATAATTCAATTTTTAATGGTAACTCCCGTAACGGGCCAACATTGTTCCAAGGTATCGTAAATTTTGAAGTATTCACGCAAGTTTTACTTCCTTTTCTGTAAAACACATTTCATTTGAAACTGCACATGTCTGTTTCATCATGGGCCCATAACCTACCTTTTCCAAGTAATAATATAATCACCGATTGAAGTTAATTGAATAGTTTTATTCGTTTTTGGAATAACAGCCGAATACAAATGCGTCAATTCGCCCCCATCGCTAATCAGAGTTATACTTTTCACATGTTGACTATGATCTTTAATAATACTTACGTTCGGATTCTAAAAACAAAATGGCGACTGTGTAAATCAAAATGGCCGACAATTAATATTTTTACCAATTTCATTACCGTTGTTTCAATATGTGCCGTTTCAATTGAAATAGGCCATGGCGTTATGTTTGTAATTAGAGGCCGTATAAAAAATGTCTCGTTCAAATATAATTGGAAACCTTTGTCGAAACATTTTGTGAAATATTTACATTCGAAATCGAATGGTTTAATTGATCGTATGATAATGTTGTCTTCTTTTAAACAAGGACATAATTGACCTTCTGGCAGTGTTATGAAGTATGTCATGCGCACTAGAATTGTGGATTCAGTCGCTTCCTGAGTACGGAGGTAAAGTTGAATTGTTTTTATTTCATTTTTTGCGACGATTTTGTATTCGTAGGGTGGAGGCACTTGTTCCTCATTATTAAAGTCTGTGGTAAGTACACCTGTAACAAAAAAAATATGAAAATTAATAATTTCTTTGTAGCATTTTAGTAATTTGACGAAAAACTATCAGCTTTTTTTATTAGAATATTTTAATTTATGACATTAAAAATTAATGAATAATTCGAATTAAAAGTAATCGATAATGCGATTTTTTAAATACAGTCGACTCTCGTTAATTCAAACCTGCGATAATTCGAACCTCTCTTTAATTCAAAATTATCACGAGTTCCCTACAAAATCTCTTTATATTTCCAACTAAATCAATACATTGTTATGCACTTGGTAATTCGAACGGAAAAATCATTGCTACGTAACAAAACGACGCGGTATATCGAACTCATCGGCGTCAAACACTCGACAATTCAAAGTTGTAGAGAGAAAGAGACAGAAAAATTGTAAGTACATTTTGAGACACGTTCAAATGCATTCATCGCAAATGCTTAAAAATTAAAATAATTCGAACCTCTCTATAATTCGTAATATTTTAAGTCCCTCGAATTTCGAATTAACGAGAGTCGGCTGTAATCTGAACATTCGATTATTAAAAGAATACGATTATGCCCATCACTACTAAAAATCTAGAATTAGTAAAAAATATTAAGTCGTAATTTATTACGAGTTTTGCTGCTTCAAAATTATTAAATGTATTTAATGACGTCAAAGGGGTAATAATCGCTTCTTTTTCTAATTAAAAGTATTTCAGATGATTTATTATGGATGTCAAAGTAGATTTTTAGTAATTTGGAGACACGTTTTATCGTTTTGATTCCTAAAATTTGAAAAATTGGTTTGGAAATTCAACCTATAGCGATCTTCCGATTTTGGTTACATAAAAAATGAAGAAAGCACATCCAAAAAAGCTATAATTAGCAGAAAACATCAAATATTTTCGATTTAAATTATCAGTTTTATCGTTTAAAAGCAATTAAATATACCCTATGAGGTCATGAAGGTAATTGTTTATTTTTTCAAAATTCGCATTTTGAACGCATTTCAAATGATTTATGACGGATTTGATGGTCATTTGTTCAAGACTAGAGTTCAAAACTAGAGTTCTGATAATTCTACAATTATAATTTTATCAAAAGTGAAAAGAACAGCTCCAAAAATCTTTAATTAACAGAAAAATATAAAATCTTTGTGACTTAACGCCTCAACTGTCTAACCAATCGACTTAAAACTTGGTACAGAGATAGTTTTTTGCTCCGGGGAAAATCCTATTGCAGTAGGAAAATACTCCTCCCTTCCAAAAAAATAACAATTCTTAGTGATGACACGACGTAAGTCCCGGTACGTACTAACATGACATCATAATTTTAAACACCACGCATGCGATTTATTTATTATTTTTTTGACAATACTAGACATAGGGACAATTCGTATCGGCGTAAGCGGAAGCGGCTTGCGCTCATTTGTAAGCAATATGCGCTTGAAAACAAGCACATTTGGCTTGCTATTGATATGTATGTATATTTCTGTCTCACTTTCCATGCTCTAGTGGGAGGGTGAGAAGCATACATAGTTTCTAGTCAAGTATTAGCGTTGGCTATATACTTGTCACCCTTCTTACTAGAACATGGAAAGTGAGACAGTAATATACATACATATCAATAGCAAGCCAAATGTGCTTGTTTTCGAGCGCATATTGTTCGCAAATGAGCGCAAGCCGCTTCCGCTGACGCCGATACGAATTGGCGCATAATTTTTAATGAATATTTCTTACATTTTGCCGGCGCATAATCACACTTTTTGACAATTTCAATTTTAAGATCGATAATTTCTTGTTCTTCCACATTTTTCACCCGTAATACGACTGGATACCATTCCTCGGTCAAAGATGGCGGCTCATGTTCCACATTCAATTCCAATTTTGACGGTCGCTGTTTAATAAATGTGGTTGTACACGGTTTCGTATCGAAAAACAACGATGCATTCTTCAATCGATCGTACAAACACTGAAATTCCGGATACGTGTAGTCCACAATATAAATTTCATTACCCAATCCGCAAAATTTCAGTACAGCTTGTCGTCCGTCACGTGATCCCAAATAGAAGTATATGGCACAAATCTAGAAAATTTTTTTTTTGGGAAATTATTTTATTTCAAATAAATATACCATGTGAGTTTTTTGAGAGTTGCCATTTCGATTACAACCAAATTTTTATAATAGAAATGGTACTGGAAAATATTCTTTTCTTGAAAATAATGGAAATGTAACAAAGAAAAGCACTATCGATTGAAGTAGCCTCAAGTACATATGCATATTTTTACCGCCTAACTGATAAATTAAAGAAAGATTAAATAATTAAACTTGGGTAAAAAATTTTTTTTTGCTCATTTATGTTGTTAATTAATGCATTAGATCAGTTTTATCGAAAAATTAATATATAGTCTCATTTAAAAATCTATAAGTTTGTATCATAGCTCGAAAACCATAAGAGCTATAAAACTCCTGACTATAGCAATCGGTTTCCCCCGTCGATATCTACAACTCTTATTTGAACAATTTTTCGATTTGGCAACTCTCGAAAACTCACACAGTATACATATAAGGGTACTTGACTGTAATTGAAAAATGATTTTAAATGCTTTGTTCTTACGTATAAATTAGTTAATTTTTGTTAAATTTTTAAAAATCTTGAAAAAGCCACTACAATTTTAAATGAACAAATTGGCACGAAAAATGACTCATCGTAGTGACGTGTGCAATGACGTCACAATTTGATGCAAGAAAATGTCAATTGTCAGTCATATCAGTACGATTTTAAATTTGTACACAATATTCAGTAGTCAGTATGCTCAGTTTCAAATGGTATTTACAACTTTCTACTTTGTCATCTTCGTCATTTACAGCTAATGCCACAGAATATGGATTTTTATTGTATCTTCAAGCAAAATTTTACATTTAACAGTACAGATGATCCCCCCCTGGTTTTAATTGGACGTAACCAATAGCATCATCACCGTAAGATTTTCGTGAAGTCCTACAAGTATTAAATGCACTTTAAGAAAACTGTTTTACGTAACATTAAAATTGTAGCAAAAAATAAAAGCATTTTAACATTATATATCTAAAACAAGTTCATAAGGATTTTACGTATTAAGTGACGGTATATTTCTTCCATCAATCTAACTTGAATGCAAAATTAATTACAAACCAAAATACGGTGTCAATAGGGTGTGGCACACAGCTTCCTCGTACTCTTAAAAGACTTTACAATAGTATTCTACCAAATATATATACCGTGAAATTATATTTTCGCCTTAAAGTTCATAAAAAATTGTTGTAACTCAAAATACTTAAAGACTAAATTAACCCCCAAAATACTTTAAAAATTTGAGCGAAGTGGGACTAGCAGTAAATAAGATATTGACATTTAATGGGATTTCATGGTAGCGCCGTGAATACTATTACTCCGAATGCAATAAAATTTGTAGGGGACCATCTAGGAACCAGACCGCATAATTTCTGACAATTTCATAAAAAAGAATTTCAAACCAAGTGGCATAACTTCTGAACTATTCATAGTTCAAAAGTTATGCCACTTGGTGCAATTTAGTATATTAATGGAATGACATGGTAGCGGCGTAGCTACCGTTACTCCGATTTCGATTAAATTCATAGGGGATCATCTAGGAACCAAACTGCATAATTTCTGAAAATTTCATTAAAAACAATCGAATAGTTCAGAACTTATGCCACTTGGTGCAAACTGGCGACACACAGACGGACGGACGGACAGACACCAAACCAAAATTGTTCAGGAAGCTCTAAAACGTAAAATGTGCGTAAAAAATTTTATTTTGCAGGGGAAAAATTTTTTATTTTTCAAAAGTGATTACAATGCTTTCACTACTTTAGTAGTCTCGGAATTCAAAATAAACTACAAAGAAAAAAACAATTTCGCTTGATCAATTAGAATTGTGAAAATGCAATTTGTCATACACAAGATGTAACTACGGTAATAATTTGCTACAAAAATGACGTCATTTTCAAATAATACCGCGTTTTTGTCATTTAAATGAAGGCTACAAAAATTAATAATTTTCAAAATATAATTTTTAAATAACTAAAGAATATTGTTATTTGTCACTGCTAAAATTGAATATATTTAAGAATACATAAAATTATTTAACATTTACTCATCACTAGTGTTCGAAATCTTGCGGTGCTGACAGGACCGTACTTATATTTTCAAAACTTAAAACGTTAAAACATCGGGCTAAATACATTTTTTTTTTAAAAATTGTATCGGTATATTCTCTATTAACCATCAGCTGTTAATAAAAATTAGTTTCAAGTTACAAAAAAGCGTTATTTTAAAAAAGTACAAAAATTTTAACTTTTTTTAAATTAAAATTGTTGAAAATTTGACTGACTGACTGTAACTTAAAACTTGTTAATAAAAAAATAAGCTGTCATTTAAAAAAATATTTTTTGGAAAACATAATAATGCGTTGTCTCTCTCACATTTTACTGGGAGAAAAAAGACAATTGATACACATAAATCATTCACTGGTTACATCAAAACATACCTTAACACAATACATAAAATTAAAATCGGACCAAGCAAGTTGTGACAATAAATGTATACACGCATATCTAAAATATATTCAAAACATATCAATATAAGAGGATATTGTCCGTATATAGGCATCCATAATTACCTGTTGTATATATTTAAAATCGCATCAAAATGTTTTATCTAAAATAAATAAACAATTTTTAATACCTTAAAAAAATAAAGACAATACTGTCAGCCCCGCAACCTCTTCGATCACTACTCATCACTCAGCCTCGATATAAGCAATCCGGTTAATAACAATTCATTAATCATCTCTCTCTTTAATATAAACAAAAAGTCGCAAAAAAAACATGTTTATGTTTACAAAAGTACAAATATTTTACCTGTTATTTCTGTGGTGGCTTTAAAATAAATTAACGGTTATTATGTATACCAGTATACCTATGTCCTATAACAACAAAACTTGGTTTCCAGTTTTTTTATTTTTTTTCTTATTAATGAGTTTATTTAAATTTATTAATTCACAATTCCAGGATGTTTTTATAATTAATAGTCCTGTTTAATTATTAAGTATTTCGTAGATTTAGAAATCTATGTTGAAATAAAAAAATATTCCTGCACCAAATTATTTAATTTACTAGGTATCTTATCTATCTACGTAATTTAATGAAATGAGGTATATACATACATATCTTTTGTTACTGTTTTTGTTCAAGCAATTAAAAATTGTTTAGATCTGTTAACATATCATTATATCAAATAAAAAGACATAAATTATTGACATTGTACAAAATACCTGCGGTACACTACATATATGAGTGATATATCAATATATGAATGACATCAAATATAAACAAACATACAATAAAAATAATTATGTATGTATTTTCGGCATTCTACAGTGGCTGTTTATAATCATGCAAGATATACATATAACATGTCTTGATAAATTAGTTAATGATTTTAATTAATTTTTTTTTTATCTGACAGGCCTAAAGCAGCTTCCACATTCTCGCCGAAGTTGGACGAAGTAGTTCCTCGCGAGGTTGGCCGAGGCATAAGAATAGCATTGAAACACCAACCGCGAAGCACAACGAAATGACCCTCTACATTCTCGACTCGTCCAACCTCGGCGAGAATGTGGAAGCTGCTTTAAGAATATTTTCTAGCTATGTAATTAAATTACTTAATTACTTAATTAGTTTATTTGTAAAAACACATTCCTTTTGCTTAGCCGTATTAGAATTATAAACATGGTAACAAGATTATTTAATAATTTGCATACTGTTAAAATATTTTAATGAGCCGTCTGTGCTAAGAATCGTTGATAGCAATCGTCACCAAAAACTAGAACCAAAAATTGTTATTAAAGAGGTCCATGTGTAAAATAAATTTTGAATACAGTCAAGTACCGTTTTGTTTGTGGTAATTTGTACCTGTATCTCTTTACCGGCGTCCGACATATCGGGATTGTACTGTACAAGAAATTTTTTCGTTTCATTCGGTTCAAGAAGTATATTTGTGTCGGCCGGGACGATTGGGATTTCTTTGTTGTAACTGTTCGGGCTACTGATCAGTAGAGACGCCGTGAGGAAATTTAATTTAAGGGGTGTACAGCTTCTACATAAAACTTGTATATTTATAGTTTCATTGACGTGATAAGAGGTATTAAGAAAACGAACTTTTGCTTGTAAAAAAATACTAATATTATTCATTTCAACTGTTATCGCCTTAGGTTCCGGATTCGTATTGGCGGTGATCCAAAGTTGATGTACGTTGGGGTTTAAAGGTTGTAATGTTTCTGCATCAATTTCAGGCACTATTTTCTAAAAAGAATAATTTTCTGGACACAGAAGTTCAATATAGAGGGTAAATAATTTGAGAGTTGCCATTTTTATTACGTCACGACAAAAATTATTAATTTAATTAAGTAAAAATTATAGCTACCGCTTGAATCAATCGGCTGCTATATTTACAGCAAGTAATAATTGCATAGTAACAATATTTCAAAATAAAAAGACACTAATGTATGTTCAAGTAACATAAACATTATGACGTCACATGTGTGCATAGGGAACTGTTGAACTAAATTTAAAAATCTATTTTTAATTTGATCAGAAGTGTACGCATAATCTTTTCATCTATACATATAATAAAATTGTAATGAGACCATTTCTGTACATGAAATATTTTTCGAAAATTGTACTGGTACTGTAAATAGTTATCGATATAGATATCAAAACAGCGATTTTTAAAATTTTTCTCTGTCTGTTCACGCATCACGCAAAAACTACTGGACGGATTTTGATGAAATTTGGTGTGATGATAACTCATTACCTGGGTCAACATCTAAGATACTTTTTACTCTGCTAAAATGCCTCATTCCCACGGGAAAATAGAAAAACCATTTTGAGCGTGTGCACATATTACGCAAAAACTATTGGACGGATTTTGATGAAATTTGGTCTGATGTTAACTTATTACTTGGGTCAATATCTAGGATACTTTTACTCCGGGAAAATGTCTCATTTCCACGGGAAAATAGAAAAACCATTTTAGCATGTGCACACATTACGCAAAAACTAGTCAACGGATTTTGATGCAACTTGGTATGGTGATAACTTATTATCTGGGTCAACATTTAAGATACTTTTTACTTCGAGAAAATGTCTCATTCCCACGGGAAAATAGAAAAACCATTTTGAGCACACATTACGCAAAAACTATTGAACGAATTTTGATGAAATTTGGTATGGTGATAACTTATTATCTAGGTCAACATTTAAGATACTTTTTACTTCGAGAAAATGTCTCATTCCCACGGGAAAATAGAACTATTGAACGGATTTTGATGAAATTTGGTGTGGTGATAACTTATTACTTGGGTCAATATCTAGGATACTTTTTACTCCGGGAAAGTGTCTCATTCCAACGGGAAAATAGAAAAACCATTTGGAGAATGTGCATGCATTACGCAAAAATTATAGTTCTATGCAAGTCCTGTATAATTATTACACTTATATACTTCTCATTGATTTTATAGCAATGTGTCGCGCGAACGACGTCGCGGGTACAGCTATTCGTCAATATTTTGAACTTTTTTTTGATAAATATTTTTGGAATAAATGATAACTCTCAAATTATTTATCCTATATAGGGTCAAAGTTACCATTAAAACTTTCATTAAATTATTATAAACTCTTTCTTTATAATCAACCGACAAATTTATACTACTCGAGAGTGCTTCTAAACTAAACGTGACGAACTCCTGTATACTAGCGGTGACATGCGCACAACTGATTGCTTTTTTCAATAGATCAGCTAAAATTGAAAACCATTTTTCCGATCGATAATCCCACAGCATATGAGTTAAAAGTCTGCAATTTAAAACAGAAGTAAATTCAAAATCAAATAATTCAAATAGTTTTCAAAAATTACGTTAAAGCTTTCCCGAAATCATTCGATGAACAATATTCATCGGCCATTTGCACGACAACGGCACTACGCATGCGCGGACACTTATTCGCTTTAAAATGTAAGATGGCGTTTCCATATAAATTGATTATTATACTCTGAAAAGAAAATTATTTTTTATCGTATTGTTTAAGAATCACTGTTTTAATGTGTTACCGAATGGTTGACTGTGTTACGTTCTTTCCACTGGAGCGCTTCGATCGCCGCTTGCTCTAGAGCCGGATCGGGAGGTTCGGCACTAAGTCGACCCGCACGCCAGGGTCTTTGACCGTAGTGTTCCAGTCGATTCATACCTTCCAGTGGATCTGGTGATGGATATTTTAAATCCGGCTAACAGAAAGTAAAAATTTTTTGATAAAAACGGGAAAAACGTTTTGGAAGTACAGTGCACATTCTGAATATTTCCGCTCTCAATAGTTCCGCTTCCCCAGTTTGAGACTCGAGCGTTACCACCACTCTACCACCTGTTATTTATTTATTTCATCAAAGCTAAGAATCAAAAAGTTTGTTTTGTTTATATTAAGTGGAAGAAAAATTATCTAAATTAAATAAACATAGTAAGACAACTTAAATTTGTAACATCATTATTCGACTAACTAGTCAGCATTGCTTATATTGATCCACTGCATACACTGATAGTGAATTCACTGGTAATCTCATTATGTAAACAATTAAACATAAATCTTAAGCAGGTATAAAAAACTGATTTGTTTATACAAAATAAAAATTATGAAAAAACATTTAGAGAAGCGAGCGTAGTTTTACAAAATTTTATGAGGAGATACATATTTTATCAGTAAACGAAAAACTTAATACTTTTTAATTCGATTTTAAGTAATAAAGAAACAGAATTTTGTTAACACATGCATAAATAGGTGATTGCAATAAAAATGACATCGTTAGATTATAACCCAGATCCAATACTGTGTATGTACAGATACATTATACTATACCCCTAGAGAGATAAACCACTAGAGTTTTATCGTATGGTTGTATAAAAAATAGTAATTTTAATTGAATTTTTAAATTATATTATACAGACCCACCTACTTGTTTTGACGCTCCTGAAAAGTTTTTAATTTTGACAGGGTCATAAATTATTGAACTATAACCTTTAAATCTAGACATAAAAAAATTCTTGTACCTTGCCCATTCTGCGGAACTATTGAGAAGGAATACTGTATAAAATTTTACCGAGCACAGTTCGTAGCATGCTTTTTTACGTAAAATCGCTTGATTTGCGGCTTGCTGATAGTAGAAACCAGGATGTTGTGTTTGAGCGACGGGGAACAGATGAATTACTTCGTAGAATAGGTCACCGAAAGAGCTATACTGTTTCGAAAGCCACGCATGATGTTCGAATGCCAACTCTTTGAAACCGCTGCGCGCTTTGTAACGATCGATATGAGATTTAAATTGTAAAATGGCGTCGCGACGTAATCTTAGCGTGAAGAGTAGTCGACAGAGTTTATAATTGATGAAACCGGCAATTGTACGAATTTCTAGCGCATTCGTATCGACCATACGTATTTCTTGTAGATTGTTATACGCGTGCGTATAATGTCTGAAAGTAAAGACTATGTGTGAGCAAAATTAACAAATTACTAAAAATTTTTTTGCAAGAAAATTAAAAAATTAGTTATGCAGAGTTGGTATCACTTCATTTGTCATGAAAAGTGTTAACTCCTTATATCCTGCACCAATTTCTATGTCAGATTTTTATAAAACTTTACATAACGTACCAAAATGGGAAGATTAAGTAAATACCCAAAGAAGATTCTGATATCCTCTTAAGGGTAAGAGTAAATTTCCGTGTTAAATAAAATATTATATAAAAACTTTGGCGGCAAATTTGAAATCAATTTATAGGAACAGCTTTTAACATTTTTCACATCATTTACTCTCAAATGATGTTGATTTCATTTAAAAAAAAAATTATAGTTGGAATTCGTTCAAAAAAATGGATTACAATATACTTAATTAAAGTTACTTAAGGCGAATTTTCGATAGGCAACCCGAGAGCAATGTATTACATTGCCATTAAGGATTCACTTAAATTAAGTTTCATTAAAAAACAGATACTGCTGATCCGATTGTGAGAAAGAAAAATGTGAATGTATTGGTCACACAGATATAAAAAATAACATTAGGAATTTTTTGAGTAAACAAATCATTATATATGTATACAGGGTGGAATTTTGATAACTCTTATACCTTTTGGTAAATTTCGATAAAATTTTACGATGATTTAGAACAGAATTTGTTGGAAACAACATAGCTTAAAGCATAGCTATGTTGTTTCCAACAAATTCCGTTCTAAATCATCGTAAAATTCTATCGAAATTCACCAAAAGTATAAGAGTTATTAAAATTCCACCCTGTATACATATATAATGATTTGTTTACACAAAAAATTCCGAATGTTTTTTTTTTTTATATATCTGTGTGACCAATACATACCCATTTTTCTTTCTCTCAATCGGATCAGCAATGTACCTGCAAAAATCAGCTGCGGGATCTTGTACTATTATATTTTATATTTTAACACTATACAGTCCTTACCAAAATTTTGCAAAATTTTATACGATTATTGAAGATATGATTACTGGTCGTGATTGGCCTCTACAGTTGTTCTGTCTGTTTTCAGCTGCTGAAAACGTGGACTGTAAAGTGTTAAAATATCCATTTTTATCAACGGTATCATATTTAATGTTTCCAAAATATATCTTACTAACACCTAAAAAATATCGCTTTTTTAAACACCCTTTTTTACACACTTACAAAAATTCAGTCTGAATTTTTTTAGTGGCAATTTTTACACAGGGGAAAAGAAAAAGGTTAAAACTACTCTTAAATGTGTCTTTCCCATGATATTAAACGTAACATCTTGATTTATAATTGGTTAATATCTGTCGGCAAAATGAAAAAATAAAAATTTTTAAGAGACAATTTTTAATGAGTTAATGTGTATCAAATCCCATAAGAATATTGTAGTTTTTTCACTTTTACTATGGAAAAAAAGTTAGGACAGATTTTTACAGCGAAAAAAATGGTACAAAACATTTCATTGGTCATTTCATTGTAGGTAAACACGATAAAAACGAAACAAAAATTCGTATTGGTAAATTCAACTGATTTCAGAACCATAGTAACCATGTATTAAATAATAATATGAATTATACTAATTTATTTTATTCGTTAACGTGTCTTACCGTATTATACTTGAGTTTTATATTTTTTCTGAATAAATTTGTGTTTTCTACAACTTAAATTTCTTGCCTAAAAGTAATTTAACTCGAAAAACTGTCAACCAAAGGGTCAAACTAGAATGTCTACCAAACTGTGCCCACTGTAATCAATGGGTGACGTAACACAGCAAATATACAATCACAACACACGATGTATGGACACGAATAATGTGTTAGTAATATATTTTGACAATGATATATGCAGTTCGCATACATACACTATATACTATGATGGCCGACCTATTTGACAACTAATCAACATTTAAAAATAAATTTATTTATTTTAAGAAAGATATCCCTTTATTTTGAGAAAGTTTTTATTCAATAGAATTTTTACACTTAAATACGACACACTTTATATTTTTTTCTGTTTAAATTTCACGAGTTGATTAAAAAAACATGATTTTTATTTTGACGTGAACACCACGGCAGTCAGTAACAGACTAAATCAGTAATGGTGTAAATTGCTACTTACTGCAACTTTAAGATTTCACTTTTTTATACGTAGGCTTGATCTGTCTCAACTGTGCTGTCAACCCAAACACGCTTCAGCTTCGCTGTCGCGTTTTTGTTAGTTGACAGTTCTTCTCGGTAAATTGCTAGGCAACAAATTTTTGTTAGACAAACCCAAATTTATTCGAAAAAATATACAAACCTCTCGTGTAATTATAAGTGAAAACAATAATTACTTGACTGCGGTATGATGATCCTGTTTTAGTTCACACAGAAATCCCATTTTGAATTCATGTCGCACAAATAAATACTGATGCGTGGTTTTATTCAAATAATCACGATGCGATTTCACATTTCGCACTTCCTGCGAATAGTATCCTTGCGCTAAATCGTAGAACGCATTCTCCAATCGGGATATATATCCAACAAGATGATGATCGTGAGGCAACAGGACAAACAGATGTTCGGAATTGAGTTCACAACTGGCACACAGCGCCGTGGCACGTTCAGACGCTAAGATATCTTCACTGGCTGGCAGTGGGGCGATCTGTTGAATCAGCACAACGACAACTCGAGTATTTCGGCCTTCAACTGCCGCTCTACAAAAAATTCATTTGAATAAAATAATATTAAATGGGCAAGACTACAATTCGTACGGTGCCAGGATTTGATGACAGTTCCTTGTAGAAATCGACAAAATGAAATGAAAAACAAGAATAAAATTTTTCGATATCTCGCTTCGTTTTCGAGATATTGAACGTGTAAAACTTGTCTTTAAATTCGGAATATATAATATTTTGAGAATGAGCGTGTTCCATTTAGAAAACACAAATGACACGGTGTGACCTAGTTTTTATATCAATGTCGAAGTATATTGTCAAAACTAACTAACCTAACCTAACCTAACCTTAACTAACCTCACCACCTAGTTTTTATATCAAAGTCGAAGTATATTGTCAAAACTAACTAAACTAACCTAACCTAACCTTAACTAACCTCACCACCTAGTCTTTATATCAAAGTCGAAGTATATTGTCAAAACTAACTAAAATAACCTCACCACTTAGTTTTTGTATCAAAGTCGAAGTATACGGTCAAAACTAACTAGTCGTAACTAATATTGTTGAGTGTCTGGTAAAAATTCCAAGTAATTCTGAGCATTCCTTAACTAACCTCACCACTTAGTTTTTATATCAAAGTGTACTGTCAAAACAAACTAAACTAACCTAACCTTAACTAACCTCACCACCTAGTTTTTATACCAAAGTCGAAGTATATTGTCAAAACCACAGAATATTCAGAAACAAACTTCGTATCTCTATACTAGCTTTCTCAATGTAGACAAAAGCTTACGTCACAAATGACCTAATTTCTGTCCCACTCCAAACGCACAACATGTTACAACATAAATCTCGTATCAATATATAGGTAATGTACGCGTGTGTGTGTATCAACGTTACACTCTGTTTGTTGAAAGAGGGGACTACACTATAGTCAAAATTAACTAAACTAACCTAACCTAACCTTAACCAACCCCACCACCTAGTTTTTATATCAAAGTCGAAGTATATTGTCAAAACTAACTTAACCTTAACTAACCTCACCATTTAGTTTTTATCAAAGTAGAAGGATAGTGCCAAAATTAACTAAACTAACCTAACCTTAACTAACCTCACCGCCTAGTTTTTATATCAAAGTCGAAGTATACTGTCAAAACTAACTAGTCGTAACTAATATTGTCGAGTGTCTGGTAAAAATTTCAAGTGATTCTGAGCATTGCCATTTTCAGAACTCCAGCAAAAAAAATTAGTTCTTTTGTGAAAAAAGAAAGTACAAAAATCACTGAAATTTGGTTGGCAATACTTTTTCCCTATGCACTGTGTTACACAGTGTCGTTTGTATTTTTTAAATGGAACACACTCATTGTCAAAATATTACACATACTGTACTATACATACAATATATCCGAATTTAAAGTTTTACGCTCAATATCTTGAAAACGAATCAAAAAATGTTATTCTTGTTTTTCGTTTTATTTTTCCGAGTTCTACAAGGAACAGTCATCAAATCTTGGCGCCGTACTAATCCCCACTAAATGTATTAATGTTACGTATTCTGATACCTCATAGATTGTACTCTGGAGGATATTTCGATCAGTTTCTCATTCCAGTGGGCGTCGTTCCAATCGAGATCGTAAAATATGACGATAACCGCTGGAATTTCATTTAAATGTTTATTCATCCAATTCCGTTTTAAAATTCCTTTCGGTATGTACCATTCGTACGAGTTACGTTTTGGTTTTAATACTGGAAATTCGTGAGCATTATTCAAGAGTTTAAATTGGATTGGAACGCGTTGCATTTTATCATTCGTACGAAAATCACACCAAATTGTCTTATGAATTGCATTGTTTACGGTATCGAGACCGGAAAAACCGATTAGCGCCAACGGTTTCGCCGTGAGTTCTGGCGGTAGATCAAATTGATCCGGTTGCTGTGAAGATGGAAGCATTTTATTAAAAGTTTTAAGCGTTTTGAATAAGTCACTGTATGAATTTATTGTTGAAATAGTTTTATTTATATTTAAAACACTTTCATAATTTAGCGTTTAAAATAGAAAACTTAGAAGATACAAGCTGGATAAGTGTAGAATGAGCTAAAGACATAACGAAAAACACGGGTCTTGAGAAAAATTTAAACTGTCAAATTTTAAATATTCATTGCCTCAAAAAACTTTTGACGTCTGATATGACAGAATTGAAAATTGCTTACCAACTTCATTGAATATGTTTGCCAACAGTATAATATATAAGAGTACATATCTATAGTATAATCGTGAGATTCTCTATGGTAAAAAATATTTGACCTTTTGAATACAACTGGGAAACTAGGAACGTATTTTTTAAAATCACAATGAATTAATGTTCGCTAGAATGATAACATTTTAATATTAACACTATACAGCCCGTGCACTTTCACAGTATATTTCCCCAGGGGCCGGCAATATTTTTAACTCTTTTATTTTAACCATAGAGAAAATTTTTTGTCTGAAAATTTCGGGCCTTTTACTGCCAATGATAAGTATAATAGATAAGGTTACAAAACAAGAAAGAAAATCAGATCCCAAGATCAAAGAAGTGAACCCTAGTAATTTGCAAAATATAAATTATACTAAACTATATTAATAAAATTGAACATTACATAGAATTATACCGTATTTCGAAAAATCTGTCATAGATGACGGCACCTGTATCAGTGAATCATAGATATCAGAATGTGTATGTACCACATAATAGGTGGAGTACACGTTATCTGTTTTGAAGCAAATCGCCACATTGGTTAACACCACGTTAACACCTTTCATAACCTATAAAGTGTCGTGGTAATAAATATTTTTTAATTTGTATACGATTATTGTTGTAATTTGAGACTATTTATTAACAAATATTCTAACAATATTTATGAAAACAAATATAACATCAGTAAATATAGAAAAATTTTAAATTAAACCTTGTTTAACCGCTATATTGGTCAACACTTCAACCCTTTTTTTGGCTTCATTTTCATGTACTTCCCTCTATTTCTTCAATGCTCAGAGCAGTGAATATATACATATCAACAATCAAAGCATTTTGAGCCGCTATATTGCAGGACGAATTTGAATCATTTAAAGTTAAGAGCACATATCTATAGTATTTTCGTGAGATTCTCTATGATAGTAAATATTTAACCTCTTAAATGCAACAGGGAAACTAGCCAACTAGGGCAGTATCACAAACACAATTTAAATCACAATGAATTTGTGTTCTCTAGAATGATAATATTTTATTGATTTTTTTGGAAATAATCATAAAATCTTTATGCGTGTTTGCTATGAAGTATATTGTAATGTTTTGCACAAGTTTCTGTACCTATTCATCTTTGTCCTAAAAAGGTTAAATTTAGTCTTTATGGTCTTACCGTCTTTATTGCAATCATAGAGATACATGGAGAGACAACTTAAAAAATCGTTTGAAAAGTTAAATAGTCATTAAAGAAAAAGATGACAGCAGTCATTTGTATTTCTATACTATATTTTATCTTTATCTAATAAATGACAAAATATATTTGTTAAAGGAATGCTAACTTTGAGTCAGGAATAAAAAAAGATACATATACCTTTAATGTCGTGTTGTCACACTCCTATCAATTGTTTGTGTTGGAGTTTTTGTTGTCATAGATCGCATTTGTCTACAACCATGTCCCTGCCACTCTGCATATGGTCCATTATAAAAAAATGGACCGTATTCTGACCCGCTGTAACTAATATACCAGATGGCGTTGATGTACAGGGAGTTAAAATTAAAGTCGGGACATGAGTTTCGATAGTTCGCTATTTTTCATCAGATTCATCTAAAATAAATTGGAAATAAATTAAATATTTAAAAAAATACTTCAACTCAACCTAGAAAGATTAATTAAATTAAAAAATTTTAATTTTTCGTTAACACATAACTTGGTAACGATACTTTTGTACTCAATCATATGATAATTAATTTTGACATCCATTTGATGAAAAATGCTCACATGTCCCAACTCTATTTAGTATACTCCCCTACCATCAGCGCCACCTAGCAAACTGTGACAGTCATTGGCCCGTCCTTGAAAACAAGTGGCAGGGACATGGTCTACAACATACTTGCTTCAAAAATAGATACATAGTTGGCCATCCATGTATATCACTGATTGCAATACATATATGTACATAGTTCATATAAAATAATTATCATAAATTACATATTTCGGGAACCCCATATTTCTTTTATCCTATGACGTTGTTTTTCCGACTGGAAAATCTCTGGTACAGTTCAAATTTGAATTATACTTAACAGAAACTTTTAAAAAAATACAAAAAATAATGCCTAATTGTGTGGTATGTAGATCGCCGTACGTCAAAGGGACGTCATTTCATCGGTTAGTAAATTCATAATATTTATACCTCATTTCAGATACAATTGATCATGAGTTTTCGTTAAAAAATTAAATAATTCTTATATTCGAAACAAATCAATTTCCTATTCTTTTCTAAAAATAAACTGCAAATTTAAAATTTACATAAATGCAATAATAAAAGAGATAAAGTCAAGAAAACGGAAATTATTTAAATTCAAAGTGACGAAGCATGGTTAAATTTAACTGAAACGAACCATATCATAATTATAATCAATTTTGTATTTTTGATGCTATTTTTGTGTTTTTTAATGTAGATAACTAGATAATGAGAATTGCTTTTTGGAGTTTTGTACTCATTATCGTTTACAATTTTTGGTCATGTTTATCATTGCATTAGGTATTCACAACTTGCACTTGCCCACTATTTTTAGGATTTCGTAGTACAACAAAATAAAATTTTATAAATTCGTCATGCCTGTCATCGCATTAGATGGTATACCCGCACTTGGCCACTTTTGAATAATCACTGTCGGACCTTATGCAATTTAATAGACACTGTTGTTTTTTAAGAATTGTTATTGATTTTTTTTAAAACTCATATAGAAAGTAAAAGGTTCAGATAATCAAATTGTTACCAAATTAAAGGTTAATTTTAATTGATTAAATGGCTGTGTTCGAGCAGAAAAAATTTTTTAAGCGCTTCAAGCCGCTTCATATTACTAATTTTTTGCCAGGACAGAAATCAAGTGACACGTAGTTCTGTCTTTCACCAAATTTAAATTTTTCTGCGATAAATTACAAAATTCTGTCATATTGTTGTTTACTCTGATGATTCTTCAATAATATGACCCATAATGTTATTCATATTGTGTAAAATATATAAAAGAAATAACAAATTTTCCTATGAATAACTCTTATTGAGGTTATTTTGTTTAAATATCTATGACGATATTTTGCTTTTTGGTGCTTTGTTATTCTTAGTAAATCGCCATTTTGCTTTAAAGCGCTTTAAAGAATTTTTTCTGCTCGAATGCAGCCAATAAATGAAGCAAAAAATATTTTTCCCTCGCTGAAATTTATCAATCGTTAGAACTGTAAGAAATTCTTGCGACTGACTACGAAATCGTGACTTAATGCATAATTAAAACTTTTAGATTTCCTAGAAATGATGAATTACGAAAGAAGTGGATAGACGCCATGAACTTATCCAACAGAAATGTAATAACAGATAAAAAACTGATTTGTAAGAGGCATTTTGATAAAACATGTTTTCATGGAATTCGTGACAAGTACCCTTTATTACGGAGAAATGCAGTTCCATCGTTACATCCTTATGTTCCTTTCATGTAAGAAGTTTTTTGAGAATATTTATTTACAGAGTACTACAGTTGAACATTAGTAGAGAATCTCAAGGTAGTTTAACCGCTTTAACGTGGTTGCTCTGAGATAGTCAGGTACAAAAGTATATCTCAGCAAAAAAATTTTCTTTTATCAAAAATTAAATAATGTATTAATATTCTTCAGTTATTATATTTGTATACCACTTGTTTGTTTTTTAATTTCCGCGCGTTTATGTTGTAGCAATATAAAAACATAGTTGAAAAAGCGTTGTAAAATGATGTTTATAAATTATATTTCAAAAACGGCGTGTTCAATAATTTTTATTTCTTATTAAATATGGTTTGTAACTTTGTATTAAATAACATTAAATTTTTATCAAATTCTTTTGACACGTTTTCATTTTATTAAAAAAAAAAAAATAGAGTTTGCCCATAAGAGCCCGTGTTAAAATTACAAAACTTTGAAATCGTTTTTCTTAAAAATGGGGGTGGTAAATTTTTTTTGGTAAGGGCTCGTATTATTAGTATTGAATTAAATAAATATATAACTAGAGAAACTTCGTTAAAATCCTTTGAAAAAATCGTTTTATCGACCAACTACCTTAACCAAAGCGTGCCGAAAAAAAATTTGTCTTAAAATGCCGTACTTTTTGCTGCGAGTGCCAAATACCAAAAATAAGGTTTAAAAAAATTAGATAGGAACTCGGTAGAAAAATAACTTACCCTAGCAATTTGCAAAATATAAATCAGTAATGACGATGTAGATTCTCCCTCGCGCCTCTGTTGATGGAATTAGAAACTGTATCGAGTAAAAATGTACGTGTACGTTTAACTCTTTAAATGATTAAGACGAGTTAACACGTCCTGCAATATGGCGGCTCTAAATGCTAGGATATATATGTATTCACTGGTACAGGTTCCGCAATCTGTGACAGATTTTCCGAAATACGGTATAATTATAAAAATAATGTTCAATTTTATCAACATAGTTTAGTATAATTTATATTTTGTAAATTGCTAGGGTTCACTTTTTTGATGTTGGGATCTTTGATTTTTTTTTCTCATTCTTTTTTTGTAACCTTATCTATTGTACTTATCACTGACAGTAAAAAGTCCGGCATTTTAAGACAAAAAAATTTTTCCGTATGGTTTGTTTAAAAGCGTTAATTGGCTTAATAAAATCTAATTGGCGACGCAAACATTACGCGAGCGCTCCTGGTTTTTTTAAAAGCTTTTTTAAGCTATGTTGGTTTAGATCAAATCTTGGAATCAAAATTTAGACAGATTCTAATTGAGCTAGAGGTTTAAAATTTTGCATATCTGTCTAACCTTGATGACAATGCAATATTGTATAATTAGTTTTTCCGTAATTCGCCCCAAATCAAAATTGTTGATTTTTAGTCCTATGCAACTTTTTGACTTCGAATTGTCAAATATTGTCCATTGATTTTACATTGCAATTTTTTGTTTCCATAGTTATGTCTGATTAGGGTAAATTAACCGATTAAAATATAGGTAAAAAAATTACTTCTTTAATTTTTTTTTAAATTAATTGTGATCAGACTAAAAAGTAGAAAATAAATTAAAGTAAAAAAATGTTTTTTAAGAAAAAGCTTTTATTTAAAAATGGGCTAAAAAAATAAAATAACTTTTGAGTGAAGTTTGAAGCAATATGCAACATAATTTATAAAAGCTTGAAGGGTTTAATTAAGTTTGGAAATTACTGAAAAGTAAAATAACTACACTTATATCCAAAACAGAAATAATTAATGATAACGCCTCAAGCTTTTATAAATTATGTTGCATATTGCTTCAGACTTCACTCAAAAGTTATTTTATTTTTTTAGCCCATTTTTAAATAAAAGCTTTTATATCGCCCATTAATCGTATACGTATATTTTTACATGACGCTAATTCTAATTTTACCACCAGAGGCGCGAGTGAGAATCTTTTCATCGCCAATAAATCAGTGACAGAAATTATGTAAACTATGTTGGTAAAATTGAACATTTCTTATAATATGTATACAGTATTTCGAAAAACTTGTCACAAATGGCGGAACTTTTGTCTATTAATATTAGAGTCCCTTATGCATATATCAAAGAATTTTGAGCTACCGTATTGTTGTTGGACTCATTTTAATTATTTAGAAAATTCCTTTATCGAGATTAGAGTGGCCAAAATTGTTTTTATTCAGGTTCCCCCTCTCGCGCGACTGATAATAGAGGTAAATTATTTTCTCTGAGAGGATCTCAAATTCCTTACCTTGAGGTTTTTAACATGCTTTACTCGTAATGTAATAAAGGTATATTTTATACTGCGGTTTTATGGTACACTTCAGAGGAATTTGTTAAAAATTCGTTATACTGAGGTTCAACTGTATTAAAATTTTTTAATTTTACCAAAATGTATTAAAATTTTTATATTTTTATTCAATTTCTATTTCTTTTTTATAGTCCACCAACTCCACCAATAGCAGATTCAAAAAATGAAATTGATAATAGAGTATCAGTTACAATCGTTGTAACCCAAGAAAATCTATGTTCGTTCATTGACGAAAGAGACGAAAAAGAACGGATAGAATTTTCTAAAGCAATAGAAGATATGACAGATGATGATTTTGGAAGCGTTAATGAAAGAGAAATTCACCCAGAGAGCATAGAACTTTGCGTAAGGCAATTAAGAACACAAAATCAACATTTCCAAGAATTAAACGGATTCTATGAAAAGACAATAAAATCTTTCAAGGAGTTGTTAAATTATCTAAAAGAAAAACATTTTATTTCTGACAATACTCATCACTGATGATTTATTTAAGGTAATATATTTTGCTTCCGAGACTACTAAAGTAGCGGAAGCACTGTGATCACTTTTGATAAATAAAAAATTTCTTCCCTCCAAAATAAAATTTTTTACGCACATTTTACGTTTTAGAGTTTCTTGAACAATTTTGGTTTGGTGTCTGTCCGTCCATCCATCTGTCTCTCCGTCTGTGTATCGCCAGTTTGCACCGAGTGGCATAACTTCTGAACTATTCGATTGTTTTTAATGAAATTTTCAGAAATTATGCAGTTTGGTGCCTAGATTGTCCTCTATGAATTTAATCGCAATCGGTGTAACGGTAGCTACGCCGCTACCATGTCATTCCATTAATATACAAAATTGCACCAAGTTGGCATAACTTCTGAACTATTCAGTTCTTTTTTATGAAATTGTCAGAAATTATGCGGTCTGGTTCCTAGATGGTTGCCTACAAATTTCATTGCATTCGGAGTAATAGTATTCACGGCGCTACCATGAAATCACATTAAATGTCAATATCTTATTTACTGCTAGTCCCACTTCGCTCAAATTTTTCAAGTATTTTGGGGGTTAGTTTCTAAAATATTTTTGCTATTATTTTATAATTTAACCTTTTAAGTATTTTGAGTTACAACAATTTTTTATGAACTTTAAGGCGAAAATATAATTTTACAGTATACCTGTATATTTGGTAGAATACTGTTTTAAAGACTTATACGAGTACGAGGAAGCTGTGTGCCCCACCTCATTGGCAGCGTATTTTCATTTGCTTTCAGTTTAATTGTATATTAACGTAAAAGCTCCTATACCCGAACGCGTTCAATACTCGAACAGTTTTAATATTTATCGGTTTTTTTTCAAAAATAACTTCATTAATATATAAAATATCAAAAATGTTCGAGTATTGAGCCCGTTCGGGTATATAGGCTTTTACCACATAGAAGATTAAATTTCCCTGGTGGCAGTTTGCGAAACTAACGTATGACAGATATTTTCCGATAGCTGTGTGATACGTGTTCCCGGGTTTTGCGGCAATTTATTTATTGGATATTTAGAAGACATTAAAAAATACTACAAGACCTCTTCGTCAGGGTGATATTTCAATAATGTAAAATGTCAACATTTTAAATCACTTAATTATACGCACAATTTACGTAAAAACTTTGTAAAATTGTTATTAGGACATTCTATTGGGTGAAAATTGTTTGTCATACATTAGTTCCGCGACTTGTCGCTAGGGAATCTTATCGTTGACAATAGAAATTAAATTAATTATTTATTCACAGAAATAAACTTGAAGTTAAATTTTAAATAAATTAAAAACTGGAAAAATAATATTTTTAATTCTGTAATAAAGACTGAAAAATTTATCATATCAGTGTTTTCTCTTATTTTCAGAGTACAACCGGAAACTGTTTAGCAAATTGTGGATCGGCTATTAAAAAAAAAATAAATATTCGCTCGAACTGAGGAACAGTTCATTTTTACCTTAGCACGAATGCTTTGTATTACAAATACATTAAGAGATGGAAGGAAAAAAAGTGACTGATGGGCTGAGTTCAATGGCGGCCCGACAAGGTTGGAATTATTAAAATTGACAATTGGAAATAATTTTTTATTTTATTTATTTTTAATATATATATCTGCATTCAAAGTGTGCAAAAATAATTATCTTATACTGGACTTTTCTGAATAAAACCAAAAAATGTCTTAAAAAATAATTTATTTTATATGATATAATTCCTATTATGGGCGTAAGCTAAAAAGAACTTTTTTTATCTACATCTGCATTTATCTTTGTCTATCATCTTAATTAATAGAAGTTTACTCACTCACTCATATAAAAACATAATTACTTGGTTTGGTTGGTAACTATGGAAATAATACAATTTGTGTTCCCCTCATCTCAGTTTCTGGCGGTCTTTTGAGCTTGCGGCCATAGTAAATATTAACAAATAAAACTATATTCAAATATTTAAGTACGCACCTGGATGCGTATTTAAGATAACTGAACATAAGTATGGTCATATGTGACTAGTTCTAAAACACCCGGTATAAACGATTTCGGAATTTTTACTTCGTCACCTCTTCGCCTCATCCATACTTAAGCTGCAGCATTAATTTTTAGTATAACGGAAAGTACCTACCCCTAAAAAATCTTTAAGAAAAATGGAAGGACTATAAAAATTTTGAAGTTTTTCTAATTTTTTTTCGAAACTGGACAGTTTGCCACAAAAAACGGACTCAGAGAGCAAAATTCGAGTGGTAATCAATTACTATTCACTAGTTGGGTATGTTGTGTGAATTTCGTTGAAATCGAATTTCAAGGTCAGCCTACTTGAAATGACTTAAAAATATTTAAAATTTGAATTGTAAAATTGAATAATATTCTTTTCTTGGATTAAAAATCGTTTTTGTCTGAACGTAGTATATTAAAAATGTTCATTTTCGGTCGCAAAATTAATAAAATTTTAAAAATCTAAAGCTTAATTTGCATTATATCTCTTAAAAAACCGCAAGAGTAACAACCACAGAATATTACAGAAGGAACGCTAGTATCTCTATACTACTGAAACCAGGGTAACGACAAAGGATAGAAAATATCCCACCAATATGTTATATATGTGCACGCGGAGTTGTGTGTGTTAGTGCGATAGATGTTGTGTGTGTGTGTGGGTGTGGTAACCTATCTTGTATACGTATATACATATATACATACGTATGCCGTGTTAATACGACGGTAACAATATGACAACAATTTAAACACACCCATTGGTAGCTACTAAGTGAATGACAACATAGTTCTGCAAAATGCTCATAATTGCCCATGAGTGATTGCAGAAAAGAGATAGTTGTATTCCTTCTAGTGTTCTATGGTAGCAACTCATATCTGAACAATTTTTTTTACTAAGTCAATAGGTAGGCCGTTTTGTCGTAACTAAAATGGCTACTTTCAGATTATTCATGCTGTACATCAATATGGCATGGCGTAATTTCCTAAAATTTTAAAATAAATTCAAATAAAAAACCCAAATAAAAATTTTAAAATTTTTATTTTCAATTTAATACAACAAAAATATTTTTTGTATCAATAAAAAATAAAACAAAATACCATTTTTGATTAATTGGTATAATTTTCACTTTAATTATACGATCGCTTTTTTATAAATACAGAAAAATAACAAAAATTGTAAAACATTTTAATAATTAAAATTACTAAAAATAATAAAAATAAAATAAATATTTAAACATAAAATTTGTAGATAAAAATACTTTCATATCTTACGTCGTAAATTTTCAAAAAAAAATTTAAAATAAAAATCACCTAAACTATTTTTTAATAAATGATCTCACTTTATTTACACATTTGTCCATAAAGTTCTTTTTCCGTTTTGACGAATTTGATAATGGCAATGACAACAGCGACCCCTTTTTTGTGTCTGTGGACGATGTTGTGGAGGCACGTTCGACGGCATCATCTAAATTATCATAACTTGCCGATTTGATCGAAAGTTGTTCAGTCTCATCGCGTGAATTTTTATCATTGGACGGTTCAGAAATACTTTTTGACGAGATTTGTGTGTCGTTAGCTGCTTCAACATTATCACTTGAGGTATTGTGTCCATTCAATTGTGAATAGTCAATTTTTGAGTCTTTATCACTATTATCACTATTCTGAGTTCTGTTATTATTGTTATTATTATTACTATCACTGTTTTGAGTTTCTTTCGATTCGTTTAAATTAACTAAAGCACAACCGGTTATATCTAAGTTACTGTCGTAACTCTGTGAAAGTCTTTTGGGATTGAGTGATTCTTCCATGAGCGAATTTTCACATGAGGTGTGCGCGGTGGTTGCGGGTTCGTCCAAAAGTTCATCTAAACTCTTCGAACGACCTGGTGGCACTGTTGGTAAACCTTTACGTGGTGGCGGTGTGATCGTCGCTGCTGAGCTACGTCGGGGAGAATATTGTGGCGGTGATGGCCGCGGGGGTCTACCACCCATTAACCAGGTACGAGATGGACTTGGACCTTTACACAACCTAAAAATTATACATACAAATTAGTAAAAATATTTAATTTAACCTGTATTTAGTATATAAGAATTTGGAACCCAACGTGGGGCATCAAATTATTTTTAATTTTTTTTATGGCTCGAATTTTTTTTTAAAATAAAAGTAGTGTTCGTTAGTGTTCTTATTTTCTTATTTTATTTTCAATAAAAAAATTCGTCAAGTGTGTGCTGGACCACGGAAAATCACGATTCCAGTGATTTCAAAACAGATTATTATTTCGAAAATTTTTAAAAGAGAAAATTTTAAATTAAACGGCATGCGATATTGTCTATTAAAGACTAGTCTAGTGCGTGTTAAACCACGCAATACGATGACAGACATGATGTAACCGTGGTTATGACTACGAAACACTAAAAACAGTTTAAAAATATGAACATATTACCTTGGAAGTTTAGTTGCCGAGGCATAGGGACCATCTAGTCATTCTCTCCCACCCGATGTGCCGTTGGCATCCTTGTCGGAACCTTTACCGCTCGCACTATCATTACTGTGCATTCGTTGATAACTTGGTGGTTGTCTCGGAATGCCACAGGCGGGTGTTCCCGGTGTGCCATCACCTCTATTATTGTTTGTTGATGTGCTTCGAATGTTCATCATATTCCCGTCAGCCCTCATATTCATTTCACCACGGAGGAAACTATTTATAAAATTTAAATTCAAAAATAAAAAAAATAAATAAAATTTGTTAAAAAAAAGAAAATTGTCCAAAGCGGTTAGTAACAAAAAAATAGAAGTTGGTGTTAGTGTTTAGTGGAAAACAGTGCAACCAATTAAAAATAAAGTGTTTTCTACGACCAATATAAAAAAAAATATTGAAGAAAAATACTCCCCCTAGGGAATTTTTATTGAAGGTCGTAGAAAAAGTAGAGAATGTATTTTCTAGTGTATAAAACGAACACAAAACAAACAGAAAATTATCAATAAAAATTCGTTATTTATTGAAAAAATTTATTTTTCCTATAAATAAAAAAATACATTCTTGAAAGCTGTTAATATAACTACATAATATAGTTTAATTACATTTTATGATCATAGATCTCGCCACTACAGTTTGCAAATTTTATCGCTTTGTAAACTGTGTTAAATATTCGTTTCTACGAGTATTTTTTGCAAACTCCGATGACGATATCATTACTACTAAATACATACAAAGCGTATTATAGTATAAAAATATATATTTTTACAATAAAACAAATACCAAAGAAACTGTGTCGTCAAAAGGTTAAATATTGTCAATTTTAGAAGTTAAAAAGGTCAGTTGGCCGGTTATCTCTCATTCAATATGGTGGACATTCATTCTACCACATATAATTTTCAAAACGAAGTTTCTACTTTTCTAGAAACTGGAATAGAATTTTTAATTTTTTATTGTACTTGGCTATCATTTTTATATGATAATATACCTTTCGCCACTATTTTAATTTGTGACAGAAACCGTAATAACCATTTATTACTTCATACACACATGATCAGAAATTGACAGGCAGAGCAAGAGTGCGTTATGACAACTTCTATTACTTTGGTATATCTTTGTTTCATCTGAATGATGTATAGAGTAACTTTTTAACGTTTAAGAATCATTACAGTCCTCTTGTTAGACCAAACATTGAAAAATTACTCTATATTTGTACTCAATTAATAATTAAGTAATCTTTCGGTTACTTTTAAGAATATTTGTACATTTTAACTTAAGTATACTTTAATAAAAAATAAATATGGCACCCAAAAAAATAAAGCTTACTACGCAGTAGAGATGTCGATTCTCCATAAAAAGGATCGATTTTTGGATCGATTTAAAACGAAATCAAAAAAAAGCGATTCAAAAAAAAAAAAAAATCGGCTAAAAAAAATCGATTCTGTGAGATCGATCTAAAAAATCGAAATTTTGAAAAGTTTAATAAAATTAGCTGATAATTTTTGTTTAAGGGACTTACTTGATAGTACATACGTAATATCGGTAATATCGTGTAAAAACGCCTTACATTATATTTGTAAAGGCGATGAATGAGTTAACTTTTCAATTATAATTATAAAAAATAAGACAATTGAATATGTAGGATGAATACCACGAATTGAACCAAGTTTATTCAAATATTTCAAACAAATTGACAAAAAAATGTTTTCTAAATAAGTCGCTTTTGTGGGAAAGGGGTCGTCGTTTGCACAGATAGGTGGTCTCTTCCTTTTGTATTAATAGTCTGACTTATATAGAGCCATAGGAGGGGTTCGTTGATATAACGAGTAAAAAGTGACAATTAACAATAGAGTTTTTGGTGTTTCATTTTAACACATGTTTCTTTGTAGAATTACTATTAAAATGTTATTTTTGGAAAAAACCGGTTATCGATCTCTTACTTTTAATAATCGATTCATGAATCGATTCAAATAAAAAAAAAATCGAAAAAAGAATCGATTTTTAAGCTTCTTAAAAACTTTTTAAAATCGACATCTCTACTACGCAGAACAAAAGTATAATGCACTTTTCACCAACAAATTTAACATTATTGAAAAAAGTACTTTATATTTTTGTTCAATGCTGTATAAAATTTAAAATATACAAAATCACAGATACGATTGACTGTTTTTTGCAATCAAAATCACCATTTTGATTTTTCGAAACCAATTATTAACTATGCACAGCGCACGCGCATAATTAAAAAAAAATGTTAGTTGCGTAAATGTTTTACTCGCGTACAAACCGTTTTATGCTATAGATATTGACTGACGTACCGTTCTAACTTATCCACGCACGCGTCCTGATAATCGTGAATCCATCGCACGCCATTAAAATGGCACACTGCTCGCATATCTTCCGGTAATTCTTCCGGTTCGGGCCATTGGAAATTATCGATGATCGGAATGATATTGCATTGTGATTGTAAAGCTGCCACTATTTCCTAAATTTAAAAAAAAAGCTCGTGAGGTTATTGACATAGATATGAAAATGGTTTTTTGAGGTTGGGTCATTCCATGTCAAATCATCCAGGGGGTTTAAACACAAAAGCCCACCAATTTTATTTCACCATTCTGTAACAAATTGAATCTAGTTTTTGATGATATAACTAAAAATTTGGGTTCAGGAGCTAGACTCTAGTTATTGACCAAGTTTTGAACACATGTCAAATTTTAGAGAGCGGTCTTAATTTTTACTTTAGAGCTCAATTAAGAAGCTTAAGTATGCATTTAGATTCAATCTATTACACATTTTACTTCAGAATGTTATTCTGAAAAAAAGAATACAACTTGGATTTCTATAACAATAAATAACAGATTTATTACCAAAAACGTAAAACGATGCAGCATCCCGAAGTGACTAATGCTACGCTATTAAAACGAGTTTTTTCCAAAACTTTGTCATTCTTGTCTTGTCATTCTATAACTCAAAAATTAATCCAGATATTGAAAAAAAAATTGAAACTGGGGTCATTCCAGTTTCAAATCATCCAGCCAAAGGACATATTGACACCCAAGGTTGTCAAAATTTGATGAAACTTGGTGAGTTGGTTCAAACCACAAATGTAAGGAACCACACCAAATTTTTTTTACAATATTTTGATTAATTTCTGAGTTATAGAATGACAAAGTTTTGGGATTGGAAAAACTTGGTCAATAACTAGAGTCTGACTCCTGAATGCAAATTTGGAGTTATATCACCAAAAATTAGATTAAATTTGCTACAGAATGGTGAAATAAAATTGGTGAGCTTTTGAGTTTAAACCCCTGGATGATTTGACATGGAATGACTCGGTTATGCTTACTCGATGCACCCAATCTTTACGTTCATGGTCGCCAATACACCGGTCTAGGGCTTTCGGCGTGAGAACCAGTAGGAAATGTTTGGCTTGTCGTATACTTTGTAGTAAATTGTTATCGAATTTGCCGGCTTCTAATCGTTCAACGTCAATGAACACGCTGAATCCGCGAAGTTGTAAATGGACTTTGAGTAAACTGGCCAACTGTGATCCGTTCGATCGTCGATAACTCACGAATACGTCTAACGATTTGTCACGACTCTCTTCGTTGAAATAGGGATTCGTTAAACAATTTTCGGTATCTGAAACAAAATATTGAAAGTAGTAGACTTGGTAGGGTACTACATCAAAAAAAGTTTGGGTAAAATTAGGTTGATACGTTTGTGTTTTAAGTGTTATTTATGGTGGTAACTTACTTCGAATGGCTTCTAATATTCGTATTCGATGGATGGAGTTTGTGATGCCACATTCGTTAAGTAACTGGTCGTCTAGGATTTTTTTGATTGAGTTCATGTTGACACCGGCGTTCAACATTGAATATGTGTAAATACTGAATTCAGGTCCAATTGATTGTAAGAAACCGTTTAAGTTCTCTGTGTCGCGTGAACTGTAGTCAGCCATTTTTTTCAAGTTCTGTAATTCTCTTGTAAACCTGCGTAAGAAAAAATATTTTTATTATATTAGTGTATATTCTAAAAAAAATGTAAATCTGGGAAGTAAATTATTTTATTCACAGATGGCAGCATTAAAGGATGTGAAGTAAATTTTATTCAAAGATTAACCTGTTCATACCCAAATTACTGTAATTCAGCCAGTCACCCCGATTAAAATTACTTCCAAATGAAATGAAATTTCTGAATTTAATGACGTCATCGAGTTTACTAAAATTTTCCAATGTTTTCAAAATTAATTTAAAATGATAGAACGATGAAATTAAAAGCGGATTGTAGGTTTTCAAAGTCATTTTTTTCATTTTTAGCAAAATTACACCTGTAGGACCACCAGAAAAATGATTTACTTGAGTCAGTTATATTTCTAAAAAGAACTGCGTCATTCCAACTATAAAAATGAAAAGTTTGCATCAAAATTACTCTAATTAAATCATTCACCCTAATTTAAATCACTTCCATAAAGCCTGATTTTAGAAAAAAAGAATCTCTAAATTTGCTGACGTCATCAAGTTTATTAAAATTTTTGAATGATTTCAAAACCAAATAGAATGATAGAATGATGAAACTGGCGCGAATTATAGGTTTTTGAAGTCCCTTTTTTCATTTTTACTAAAATTAAGTCCGTAGGATCCGTAGGATCACTAGAAAAACGACTTTTGTCAAATCAGTGATATTTCGAAAAGGAATTGTGTCATTTTAACTGCAAAAATAAAAAGTTTGCACCCAAGTTACTCTAATTTAACCAATAACTCTAATACAAATCACTTCCATAAAGCTTGATTTGAGAAAAATAAATTTTTGAATTTGATGACGTCATCAAGTTTACTAAAAAATTTTTATGCTCTAAAAACCAAATTAAAATGATAGAAAGATGAAACTGGGCGCGAATTATAGGTTTTCGAAGTCGCTCTTTTCATTTTTACCAAAATTAAGCTTGTAAGACCATCAGAAAAACGACTTCTCTTAAGTCAGTCATATTTCTAAAAAGAATTGCGTCATTCTGACTGAAAAAATGAAAAATTTACACCTAAAATACTCTAATCTAACAAGTCATTCTAATTCAAATCACTTCCATAAAGCCTGATTTAAGAAAAAAGGAATTTTTTAATTTGATGACGTCACCAAGTTCATTAAAATTTTTAAAATGCTTTAAAAACCAAATTACAATGACTGAATGGTGAAACTGGACTCGAATTATAGGTTTTCGAGGTCGGTCTTTTCATTTTTTCTAAAATTAAGCATGTATAACGACTAGAAAAAGACTTCTTTCTGTTGAATTAGTCCTATTTCTAAAAAAAAATTGCGTCATTCTGATGACGCAAGATATTCTTCATTCTGCCACAAAGCCAGAATGAAAAATATCT
Organism: Brachynemurus nebulosus; assembly: GCA_035578155.1. Classification (NCBI taxonomy): domain Eukaryota; kingdom Metazoa; phylum Arthropoda; class Insecta; order Neuroptera; family Myrmeleontidae; genus Brachynemurus; species Brachynemurus nebulosus. The sequence goes on along the minus strand of JAPWDM010000019.1, from coordinate 877,404 downwards.
GGATTTGTGGCAGTGTTTAAGAGTAATATATTATGTTTTGTGTGTAAGTACTAATAGTCTCATATAGGTAATTTATAGGAAGAGGGAGCGGTAAGGATTTTAGCAGTATGTAAGTGACAAAACCGTAGATCCACTTTTGGGTTAGTGGCGAATATAATCATGGCAGAAAATTCAAAATCTTCGTAATAACAGTTTAATCAGTATTTTTAGTTTGGAAGATGCTGTTCTGATGAACTTACCTTCGTCTTTGTATACCATTTTTCAGTCCAATATCATTTTCCAAATTTTGCTCGGTGATTTGTAGCAACAAATCGCCATCTACTCGACTCGTGACGAATTTATCGGCGTAATCGTTGAAACCGATCTGTTTAACCCATTCCCGTACATCCTCAACGGACCACAGTGGCACCTGTTGACTCAATTTATGCGGCACCTCTTCACCCATTAGACGTAACGCTTGCGCGGCATATTTTGAGGCGACCGCGTTCGGACAACTCGCCACTTTCTTCAACGGTTCAATCGCTCCAATTTCTTGAAATATTTCCGTGTTACCCTGTTGCTTTTTGATGCCCGCTTCCATACAAAAGTGGAACGCCGCCAAATTTCTAGCTGCCTCGCGCTCGGAACTTAATACTGGCACTAATCGTTGTAGCCAATTTTTACTTTGACCGTGCGCGTGGGCAAGATTTGATTTGGCGAAGTCGAATGGGTTGTGCGAGGTGACGAACGGTTCAACTAAATCTAAAGTTCCGGATTTTAGGACGGCTGCCTCAATTTCTTTATTCGCTACCAGCACGGCAATGGCTAAGCACGCGTAATATTTAATGTTATCGTCGTTGTGAAACGCCAACGGGAACAGCCACATCGGCACTTTACGTTTAATCATTTTCTCTTGATTTTCGGCGCCACCGTACAACGACAGATTCGCTAACGCTCCGGCACAGTGACGTAACGTTTCAATGTCATTTTTTCGACACTCGAACAGCACGTAATCTAGACCGCCTAGTTTGATGACTTCGCTACAGGTGGATTCACTGTGTTTGAACAAGTGTTCTAGGATTCCGGTGCCAACACGTGAATGATCCACCGAATTGGCACGGGTACAACCACACGCTACTTTGACCACTTTATCCAAACCGTTCTCCACGACGTACGCCCGATTTTCCGTGGTCAAACATTGTTCGAGTAATTGGGCACTGGGATATTGTAAATTATCGTCAGCCGTACAGTTGGCGATTAATAGATCTAAACCGCCACATTCACGTAGTGCGTTACACAGTGAGAGTCCCAATTCGTGACCGTGGGTTGGTATGGCCCACGCTTTACGGATCATGTCGTTCATTTTATTTAAAATGTCCGGTGCTTTCGCAGACGTTGGATTGCTACGTAACGATTTTACGCAAGCGCTAACCGCATTTTGATATTTTGCAATGGCTTTTTCGACATCTTGTGGATTTGTGCTTGAATAGAGTTGGTCGAGATCTTTGAAGTCCATGCTTGTTAGTAATTCATCCTCGTTGATGATGCCGTTCACTTGTTGGTTACTCATCTGTCAATGTGGAAATAATTTTTATTAGAACTGTTTTCAGAAAAATTAAAAAAAATTGTAGGGGTGATAGGAATGGCAAGCGAAGTCAGTTACGAGGGGAGTTTAGTAGAATACTGAGTTTACGCGGTCTACTGAGTTCATTATGTTACAAATACCTTTTTATTCACTGAAAGTTTGGTTCGGTTACAGGTATATAATTTTTATAAACCAGTTTTCATTAAAACTTTTCTTTGTTCCACACATGCCGAACGAATTTGAAATGAGAGATTTCTCTCAATTCGCGCATGCGTAGTGGGGACGAATTAACCTTGGTCTGGTTAACTACGAACCGTAAAAAAGTTTCAACAACAGAAAGCTTTGTGTATTGGGGACCAAGAAACCCTAATATTATGATGTCCGCACGTATCCTGATTCGAAGGTATCATATCCTTATTTTTTATCACATCCCTTTTTGTATTAGATTTTTTTGTATTATGGAGATTGAAAAAAATTCAATCATATTATATTTGAATGTATTCTAACTCGCAGGGCCGAATTTACACATGCGGAGATCCTTGAGTACTTTACATATGGAAGTCCCTTAGTAGTTTTGTGGAAATCTCGGCTAAGGCAATAAGAAAAATTCCAAAATTTTTTCAAATCTTCCAAAAAATAGGGTTGACGAGTAAAAAAAAACTAAAAGGCGCTTATTCTTTGTACTCTACTCCTCTTTTGACTGAGGAAATTTGTCTGAAAAACAACTTTAGTCGATTAATCGACTAATTGCTTATCGGGTCGACATTAATAATGTTGGAGGATTAATCGATTAATTGGTTTAATCGACTATTTTACCTTCGATTAAATGACTAAAATAATTAATTTTTTTTTAAATGACTAAAAACGACTAATTTATTAATTTTTCTGTATTATTTATTGAACTTCAAAAAATGAAAACTAAAAAATTATCTCGTCATATTTTTCTTTATCTTAAAAAATACATTAAAAGTCAATAATTAAATTCAAAATAAAATATCATTTTCGAAAGAGTTACATATGTTACCCTATTCATGAATTCGATTAAAAATTTAGTCGATTAGTCGACTATTATATGCTCGATATTTTCGATTAATGACTAATTTTGTCTGAAAAACAACTTTAGTCGATTAATCGACTAACTACTCCTCCGCTCGACATCACTACAATGTGTATACTGTATATACCTGTGAAGCTAATGATGTTGCCTTGGTGGAGAAATTTGTTTTTTGCGTAATCGTATAATTTGATTGTGATGAATGTGTTGATTTGGCTACGTGATGTTTCTCATGATTGTAGACACTGGACGCGGTCAATGTTTTTGACGATGCCATATTTTCCGCCGTGAAATTGTCACTTTGTACTCGAATAGCACTGGCACTCTGTTTATGTATATCGGACTGTGTTATTTCGCTGGTTTTCAGTAAGCTTGCCTCCTTTAACAAAAAAAAGAAGAGTGTAAATATTAATTGAGTGGCAACTGAGAAGTTGAGAAGAAATGTCACGGATTTCTAGATCGAAGTAGGATCGAATCAAAGTAATTTTGTGTGGATCTTGAAATTATTTTGTAAAAACAAAATAAGTACTAATAAAAATGAAATATCATTTAACCAACAGTGTGAAATCTACATATAAGGTCAGTGTTTCCCAAAATGTTGCCCCGTTGCAGGTTCGTACCTTTAACTTTTGACTATATTAGTTTACTAGCCGTACTCGCGACGTCGTTCGCGCAAAGGATTGTTATTAACTCAATGAGAAGTATGTAAGTGTAATAATTATACAGAACTTGCAAAGAATAATAATTTTTGTGTAATACAGGCACATGCTCAAAATGGTTTTTCTATTTTCCCGTGGGAATGAGGAATTTTCCCGGAGTAAAAAGTATCTTAAATGTTGACTCAAGTAATAGGTTATCACCACACTAAATTTCATAAAAATCCGTCCAATAGTTTTTGCGTAATACGTGCACATGCACAAAATGGTTTTTCTATTTTCCCGTGGGAATGAGGCATTTTCCCGGAGTAAAAAGTATCTTAAATATTGCCCTAGATAATAAGTTACCACCACACCAAATTTTACTAAAATCCGTCCAATAGTTTTTGCCTAATGTGTGCACATGCTCAAAATGGTTTTTCAATTTTCCCGTGGGAATGAGAAATTTTCCCGGAGTAAAAAGTATTTTAGATGTTGACCCAGGTAATAAGTTATCATCACACCAAATTTCATTAAAATCCGTACAATGGTTTTTTCGTGAACAGACAGACAGACAGACAAAAATTCTAAAAATCGCTGTTTTGGTATCTACATCGATAACTATTTACACTACCAGTACAATTTTCAAAAAGTATTCCATGTACAGAAATGGTCTCGTTACAATTTTATTATATGTATATAGATTACACTTTCACAGACATGTAGTTCCAGGAAAATTCCAATTTCATGATTCAATTTTTTTTTTAGTAATAACTGAATGTCTCATTATCTCAATAAAGTGACAAAGTTAGTTTGGCTTATCGCAAATAAACGGTTTTTTTTTTTTTTTTTTTTTTTTTTTTTTTTTTTTTTTTTTTTAGAATGATAGAAGTTTAAATTGAAATAAAAAACGTATGAATTAAATTTTGAAGTAAAATTTCGGTAATGTTTCGAGCGACATGGGCGGTTTTCTTGGGTCTTTTCAAGTTCTGTCGAGTGCAGGCGAGTAGTTAGGTGTTATAGAGAGGTTTCACTTGCACATATTTACAATTTTTTTATTTTTATTGAAAAGGTAATTTTGTTATTTAAAGGTTGAAAGTAATTTGCGATGTACGTCAAAGCGTCAGTTGTTTTTGGTCTGTCAGCGTAAAGCAGAGATTTTATTTGCACTCGAAAAAATAATCCACTGGCATTAAATTATGGATTGTGAAGGCCAAAATTTATCGAAATGGTTCTTACAATAATGTTGTTATTAAATTTAAATTTTTCTTTTAATTAATTTTAATAAATTTTCATAATATAAGAGCCATTTACTTTGTCACTTTTCACCAAATAACTCTTCGATTACGAGCTAGCTTTCGAGTAATTAATTCATCACAACACAACACAACACAATTGAAGAGTTTTTTTTTCTAAAGTTAGCTCGTAATCAAACAGTTTAATTTAGTGAAAAGTGAAAAATATATTCACAAATATCATAAATAGCTATAAAAAGTTTAGTTCAGTCCAGATTGTAAAAAAAAACTTTTTTTATGCAGTGAACTAGGGACTGCATAAAAAAAGCTTCATCGAAAAAACATAACTCAAAACGCTCAAAACTTAGAAATTTCCTTAGAAGTTGATTCTATAAACAAGATAAAGCATTAATTTACACGTGGGAACATTTTATTTCATTTTTATAATATGTTATGAAAATTGTGAAAAATATATCTGTAAAAAAGATAAAAATTTCGTCAAGTGCTTTGACACGCACTAAGTAATATCACCTCAGTGAAAGTGTTAATTTATGATTTTTTGGCTCGTTTTTTAAGTACAGTGAGAATACAGCCCTTTTGCGTTTATTCAATATATGCATGTACAACTCTATAATTATTATATTATATATTATTATTATTATTATTAATTTTTCCCCCACTATAATCACACAACGAGATTAATATGTCATCCTTCGGTGACATAATAAATGATGAAATTACTTATATTCTTATGCAATGATGCAATCACTTATATTCTTATGCAATATACTGATTAAATGCTTAAAAACCATTAAAAAGTATTTTTATCAAAGAAAGTTACTATAGTTAATGTTTAAATTTCCTACTTTCTCTTGATTTTGATTCACATTATGCTTTTTAATGACTATTTTTTTAAAAACCGCATAAAAAAAATTGCACAAAAAAGGACCGCATAAAAAAGGTTCAGCTGTATTTAATAAATTTTCTTTTTCAACAATTCATAAACGTTGTTGCAATGTTAATTTTTCATCTTTCACCTGTTATTTTTGATGTCATAAATATTCCTATCAAAAGTTTTATCACTCTAAAAAGAACACCTTGCACTTTCGGATTTTTTGAAACTTGTTAGTACATAGATCACTTATTACAACAGCACCTGTCGCGTCGCACACCTTTAAAATTTTTCACGTATTTTCAAGACGGCGTTCAGTTCACTTTACAGTATTTAGTGTTAATCAAATCTGAATGAAAGAACTATTTTTCAATTTTCAAATTGTTATAAAAGCGACTACTTAGTGTTGTGTTGGATTATTCACATTTAAAAAAAAAATTATTACTGTCACAACCATTGAAGTGACAAACACTGACAGTATTAATATTTTCAACAAATGGAATCTGGTCAACAATGATTCCCATACAAGGTCTTATCAAATTTCTCTTATCGCATGGGTGAGTCTGGTATTATTTTCGTATAAATGTTTGTACAGTAGGATCTTGATAAACAAAGGTGATTAGGATAGCGAACAGAACTGATTTTATGGGTCATACACAATCAATGAAATAAGGAATAAGAAGTATGCCATCTAGTGACGTTGAATGGAACTTTAACGTAACTGCCCATAGGTATATGTATTTAGGTATTTTTGTACATCAAAATTCATGAAAAAATAACGTTCGTGATGACTTTTTTTGTCACTAAAGTGAAAAAAATCACGAATTTTGACGTACAAAAGTACCTACATATTTATATCTAAGAGCAGTTACGTTAAAGTTCCACTCAACGTCACTAGATGGCATACTTCTTATTCCTTATTTCATTGATTGTGTAGACACCCTTAGATCAAAATTTGAATCAAAATGGTTGGTTAGAATCATCTGTCCGGATCAGTAACCTACATTTTTTGAAATTGAATTTATTTAGCCTTGTGTGCAGAGACGGCGCAAGACTAAAATGGGGAGTGGACGAAATAATTTTTGCGAGGCCCCTTTTAATTTTCTCTTTGAAATTTCTCCGTTAAAAATTAGCGGCCAACGAGCCGAGCAAAAAAATGCCTCAATGACTTTTGCGAGGCTCCTTCTCATGATTTTCAAAACGACAATACCCTTAATCAAGTTCTGTCTGCTTTCTTACAAATGTGAGGCCCCGCCGCGAGGCCCCCAAAAGCGCGAGGCTATAGGCGGTCGCCCACTTCGCCCACTCTTTGCGTCGCCTCTGTTTGTGTGTGAGTTGTTAGAGTGGATTCGCAAAAAAATTCTAGAAACTTTCCAGTTTATTTCATTTCAGATAAGAATTAACCTCACTTTGGTGAAGCGTTAATGGCAGGTATACCTACTTGGCCCACTGACTACTTTTTCGGAACAAATTTAGCAATAAGCTATTTGTTAAACCAATTTAAACTAATAATGTACTGAAAAGATATTCCTGCGAAATAAAAGCTTATATCAATCGAAGAATAATTTTAGGGTGCGTACTTGATTGTGCTACTAAACTGATTCTTATATTAAAGTGACTTATCTCCCTATTATCTTGTTTTATTGTCTTTTAACTTGCTAATCATTGATATCAGAATGCTTATGTACCATACAATAGATGGAGTAACAGCAGGGTTAACACCACGTTAACACCTTTCATAACCTATAAAGTGTCAGTGGTAATAAATATTTTTTAATTTGTATACGATTATTATTGTAATTTGAGACTATTTATTAATAAATATTCTAACAATATTAATAACAACAAATATAACATCAGTAAATATAGAAAAATTTTAAATTAAACTTTGTTTAACCGCCATATTGGTAAACACTAACCCTTTTTTGGCTTCATTTTCATATACATTGAATATATACCTGTACTCCCTCTATCTATTGAATACTCAGAGTTGCTAATAAACATAAAATTTAAGAATGGAGAAAATTAAATTAAGAATAACTTGAAGTCCCTCCTAAAGGAATGATAAAGAATCGGATATATTCAGTTACATAGATACCTAAATTATTAGTAGGAGAAATAAACTGGTAGACAATACGAATACTGATAATGTACAAAACAAATATCACAAAATTTATAGAGCTTAAAAGGTTTTTATACAATGGATGAAATCATTACATGAGCAAATAATCCATTTTGAATCAAATGTAATATTCTCTGTTAGATTAATAACAACTTTTCAATTAAAAAACATAAAAGAATTCAAAATAATGCGAGCCCCGTACATTTAACAGTAAAATTTAAGATAAAGATATATTCTAACAGATACGCAACCATAATTAGCAAATATTAATGGATTAATAGAAGTTTTTAGACAATCTGGATACATAAACCAATTTTTGTTTTTCATACTGGCACCGTCTATATTGGATTAAACGAAGTTTTACTGTAGGCTCCATTTCAAACAGTATACGAATTTTTGAATGAATTTTATTTTGTAAAGCCGGTTCTACACGATGCTACGAACACCTTCCAACATTGGACGTTTGATGATTCGTCGCATCGTGTGGCCGTTGTTCGAACCCACGAGCGTCCAATGTCGAGCGTTGAACGTTCGCATTTGGTCATGTTCCGGCCGATGTCGGTATTCTTGCACCGAGTCAAAGGGATGCTTCGAACGTTTGAAGGTCAGTGTTGGTTGCGTTGGTTGGTTCGACTCAACACCTGCACGACTCGTTCCTGTGAAGAGAGACAACATCAGTGTATAACATTAGAGATAACATAAGACAGATGTCATCCTCGTCCACTGAATAAACGTTTGTACCAACACATCATCATATGTATTGGATCAAACATTCGATTCACCGTGTAGCAGGAACATTCGCAGCACCAACTGTCGAACTTACTTGCATCAAACGTTCGATCGAACGTTGGAAGAAACGTTCGTAGCATCGTGTAGAACCGGCTTAAGTTGAAAAAAAAATACCAAGGACACAATGACACTAATGAGTAATGACAGTGAGTTCAAATTCACAGGTGGATCGTTAGATGTCACGCCCCGTCTCTTGAGAGTAAATTGACAAAAATCAAAACAAATTAAGTACGCCTGTACGCCACAAAAAATGCATTAGTGAACATTTATACAGATTTTATTATCAATGTTTATTAAAATATTAATGCACCAGACATTAAAACACACACAAAAATGGCGCGAATTTTGTTATACCCAATGAAATCACACACGCCACTGTTTGAGAAACACTGTACTTGAGAAATAAGAATAAAATATCACATAATATAAAAAAAAATTTAAATCAAACAATACCGACCGTGTCCAATTCATATTTTTTGAGCACATCTTTGAACGCGTATGATCTTAATGACATTTTTTTGAGTATAATTGTTGCGAATCAAACACTAATACGCGAATGAATGAATCGATTACACCGTACAATGAATGTTGCTTATTGTTAAGTGTATGTACAAGGTAATAAACATTTATATATTAGGTACGTACTTTACGTAAATTATGAACACAATGATAATTCTTATATTCTTCGCATGTTATCACCGTTCTTATCACGTGGGTGAAGTATATACACATATATTTATGTATATGTAAATTTAAGTACAGTAGGACCTCACATTTGTCCGTAGAATTTGAATTGGTTGTTGGTTTAGATCATGGGTCGTTCGACAATCTTTTTATTTTCGAAAACAATCATTTTTGGAGTTACATTTTTACCAAAATAATATTTGAGAAGTCGCAAGTTTGAATCATGAAATATAATTTTTAACTTTCCATAGGAAATTATTGTAATGGGTCCGATTTTACGAATCGCTAATTTTGATATATCTCCACGTTTCAAGGTCACTAGAATCCGAATCCATCGTTTTTAGCGTGATGTTTGTGTGTGCGTTCGTTAGTTCGTTCGTTCGTTCGTGAATTTTTTTTCGTCTCGCATATCTCGAGAACAAATGACGATATCAAATCCGGACTAATTTCATTAGATGCGTAACCAAAAAATGAAGACCGGATAAAGTTTTCAGAAAATTCGGATTAGCGGTTTGTTTTTTGTGGTAAAAAAATGGAATTAACTTTATTAAGATAACACAGATTATATGGATTTTTTACCAAGCCCCTGGTATGGTGCAAGGGGCAAAGCCTCTATTGGGAGCCCAGGGGAGGAGTCGCCTGAAATGAAAAAAGAATTATTTATGTACAGTAGTCTCTAGTCTTTAAGGACACCCAATGGGAAATTGACAGTGTTGGTAGACCTCTCCCCCAAATTTTTTTAAAAAAAGAATTAAATCTAGAACCTACCTAGAAAGAGGTAAACAATAAATAATTTTGAATATTTTTAAAATTTCGTAGTTCTAACAATAGAATCCTTATGAATTCGTGATTTCTGTCATCGTATAGGTGGTCTACTCGCGCACTTGACCACTTTTTTATAGTCAGTGTCGGATCGTACACAATTTAAGAGACAGTGTGTTGTTTTTTTTTTTAAAAAAAACTATCAGTAAAATTTCTGTTAATTAATTAATTTTCATATGTGGTTTTTCTATTGTCCTTATAATTTTGATTTTATGAAATATGAGAAAAAGCTCTAAAATCTATGAGTGGCTTCAAATTTCATGTTTCTGGCGTCAAAATTACGGTTTTTGGAGCTTTTAAAAAAAATTGGTGTACGTGATGACGTCATCCAGTTCACTGTTTTTCTTTTTTAAAGTAATAGCCACAAAATTGATATGAATCAGGTCTATTGGCGAAATTTGAATAATTTGAGTGCCAAATTATCATTTTTCCTGTAAAAATGACCAGATTTGTTCAAAAAATGCGATTTATTTTCTAGATGTGATTTTTCTGTTAGGCAGTACCCCCAGTTTTTGTTTTCTAAATTAGAATAGCAGATCGACCAGAAGTCACTTTGCAATCGATGCGACGACGGGTCGAAAACTACTGTTATATTTATAGTTTGTTAACCAAACGCATTATTCCTTTGTGTCCTTCCTTATTTTAAAATTTTTCTTGATCCGCCAAATATTTTGATATTTATACCTACAATTTGGCCCGCCACGCCGATTCAAAACTTTGGGAATCCTTATTTTAAACAAAGAAAACTTGTTTTATGTAGTTGAGTTACCTACGTAACTATTATGAACTACAGCAGTGGTTCTCAAACTTTTTCATCCGCAACCGGCCTTGTACTTATAAATTTCAAAAAAAAAAAAAAATCGAAATATGTAGAAATAGATAGAAAATTGTTTCTGTGACCCCTTCAAATAGTTTTCGCAATCTGTACTATAGTATCACTGTACTACAGTATGAGGAAGTGTTAAACTTATAATAAGATTCAGTTACTAAAAAAAAACAAAAAAATGTGAACGAAGCTCTAATTCAGCTGAGGCTCTACTGTACATTTTATCGCTAAACAGTGTTAATCTTTTTTTAAAAAATTTGTGTCTCAAATTGAAAGTGTTATGTATTAAATTTATAGCAGATATATTTTGTATATCTACATAATTAGATACATATAATTATGTATGTATTGTTTGCTATATATGGTAATAATTATTTTTGGTTATCTAATTAAATTACATTCGTTGTAGAATTATTTGATATGAACATTCATTTAATTAAGGTATTTAATTCGTTAATTAATGATTCATTACGATTAGAGTGTTGGCATTTTTATTAACCGGAATTTCCTTACGGGGAAATTTTGACATTATTTCATTGTAAGTTGGGAACAGACAGCCGATATATTCACAGGTTTTTGTCACACGATAAACCTTTTTAAGGTTCCATAGTTAAAACATCGGAACTGAATTGGAATTTTTAATTTGCGCCTACAAGGGGCTACTTCGAAATTAATAGTATATTATTCAACGAGCTGGTAATGACAGCTATTAATCATGAAGATTAAATTGCGACACGAGGCGAGTGTCGCAATGAATGCGTTTGAGTGAGTAATAGCCATTGCAAGCGAGTAGAATACTATATTTTTTCTACGATTTTTTTCCTTTTTGATTTAAATAAAATTGAATATAAATTTTAAATTAAAAGAATAAAATTTTTAATCTATATTTCTAATTTCATTAAATGTTTGTATATGTATCCATGGATACGGTCAAAATAAAATTCAAAATGTTTTGTTTATTTACAGTTTTACACGTTACTACGCAACATATATGAAATTAAAACTTATAGATATATTACAAAACAATCACAAACCCATTGAATAATGGTTAATACGGTGATTTCATTAGTCGAAAGGTATTGAGTAATGATCATTCCTCTACACCTTTGAATAATGCCTAACTTTCTCAACAATTAACGGATATGTAATGAGTGTGTTTTCAGCAGGAGTAGAAAAAATGTTATATGTACTATTAAAAACACTATTTTAGCAAAATTTTAATATTAGGTTTTCCAAAATTGTTTGAATTTTTAAGTTGTGAAAGGTTTCTTGTTAGAGAATATCGGTGAAACATTTAGGAAATCTCGATAATTTTAAATGTTTAAAGTATTTACGAAAATGAAGTGTCATTTTTTTTTCTATATTTATACTTAAATCTAAAAATAAAATGCGGTGTTTTCCAGTGGTTTTGTGTGTTTAATCATTGTAATATTTATCATAGACAGTATTTTTATAATAAACTTATAAAAATTTCCTATTAAAATTGGAATTACCTCAACTTCCGTTTTAAAAATAACACTTAAAAAAATTGTCATTTAAAAAATGATAAGAATGAAGACGACAATTAGTGAATGAATCACCATATTTGATATCAAAATAAAAATAAAAAAATGTAAATAATAACATTAAATCCATTGATAACCAAGAAATCTGATTCACGCCAAATAATGTCCCTCAAATTGGGTGATTGACTTTTTGACTTCGTTGTTAATTGAAGTCATTCATTACTTTCATTCCAACGGCAATATCAATGATTTTGATTTGCTCAGTTCAGCCATTTTAGTCATCTGTGACCTGTGTTAATTTTTTGAAGATTTTACATATCTTGATTGGATTTTTAGTCATCTTTTTCCGGAGTATGTTAACAGTTTTTTTTTAACCCTACACGGAGAGAAAATTCCTATAAAAATTACTGTGCTCATACTACAATCGACGTGTAACAGGCGAACATATCCAATTTTTGTACGGTAAAATTGGATATGTTCGCCTGTTACACGTCGATTGTAGTATGAGCACAGTAATTTTGATAGGAATTTTCTCTCCGTGTAGAAAGGACACCTACAAAAAATAACATAAAAGAAAACCTTAGACCTAATACGCCTTATAATTTTTTAGTTAAATTTTTATTTTTTGCGCATATGCTATATATATATATATATATATATATATATATATATATATATATATATATATATATATATATATATATATATATATATATAACTGATTAGCTGAAAAAAGAGCTACGGAAGAGCTACAATTATACATTAAAAATATATAGGCCTGTCAGGCCGCACGTGTACCTTTCAGGGTTAAAAGTTTTCTTAATATAAATGTTGTTTGGAGAAGAGTCAGTACGTCTGAGTATTTTGATTTAACACTTTTCCAAAAACTTTTTCAATCAATTTTAAGGTAAAGCGAATGCAAAAAACGACAATTAGTTTGAAACCAAGAATTTATATCTTCAGTAAGCAGAGAGTAGTATTTTTTTTGGGAGGGGGGAATTTAAGTTCTACATTTCAAAGGGAGTACTAGTACACATTCCCAAACTTAAACCATCATTCACTAAGCTGTAGTTAAAATTGTTAGAAATTACTACATTCGGTTAAAGCAAAAATAGTCTTGGTTCGTAATCATTAATTTTAAAGCAGCAAACTTAGAAGTTATCTGGAATAAAATTTATTAATTGGAGCAAGAACCGTTGATGTTTTAAAGATTTTGTTTCTAGAAATATGTAACAGTTTTTCCAAGAGATCGATTCTTCTTTGAATTTTTCGAATGTCTTTTGGACTTTCTTTTAAACAGTTTCTTTCTGACTGGCAAAATTTAGTTTCATTTTTTTTTTTTTTAACTAATGAAAACAGAAAAAATAAAAGTAAGCGTTTTCCTACAGGAATAAAATAAGAAGGAACAAGTTCGTTAATTCGCGATTAATTTGTATTGCGCCATAAGAAAATCGCGTTGTAAAAAACTCAGAAACTAAAACGTGACAAAGAATCGTGAAATTAGCAAATTTGCATCGCTTTAAATGGATACCACGTAGGTATTGCATTCTACCGAAACCGCGTTATAAGGGTTATAAAATTGTTGAAAATTAGTAAGTTTCTGTAGCGTATTATATATGAATTAAGTAGCATCAAGTAATGATACTTAAACTGTGCTATACGAGAACCGAAGGGTTGTTATAGGGGAAGTGGGAAAAATGGTTCATAGAAACCATTTAAAATAGAAAATGGGAAATGGTTTTCAAAAATGCATTTAAAATACAAAATAGAAAATGGTTTTTCTAAACATATTTAAAATAGAAAATGGAAAATAGTTATTTAAAATGGATTATAAAATGCAAAATGCTTTCTTACTTTAAATTTATTCTATAAATTTTTTATCTTGATTCATATTAATAAAAGAAAAGTTAAAAAAATGTCAAACGTACTGAAATAAAATAAGGACAGTCCTTTGGGAAAATTTTATAAAGTTTGCATGATATGAAAACGAAATTTGACTCTTGAAATATTGTTACTCAAAAATATTGTAAAATTTAATTCAGCTTAAACATATTCAAACATTGAGTACGCTACAACTGCGACTTCTAAATTACATATAAAAATCATCTACTCGAAATACAAAAACATTTTCTTATCGACGTGTCTTAAAGATAATAACACAGTACTTGAGTCAGAAAAGTTTGACTTGAGAGAACTGCAGCTGTAGTAATAAATTTAACTTAAATGATATTGCAACTCGAGTTATAAAAAATTTGAGTCAATTGAATCAACTTACATTTAACTTACAATTTGTTAGACTGCGTTCAACTCGAGTTCTATGATTAATATGAGTCATAAGTGTCATACCTATACACATTGAGTCTACAAGCATTTTCATTTTAAATGTAAAATGGATTCAAATTTTCATTTTAAATACAAAATGAAAAATGGTTTGAACGAACTTATTTAAAATACAAAATGCAAAATGCCATTTTGTATTTTAAATACATATTTAAAATGAAATCATTTTAAATAGTTCCCAGCCCTGGTTATAGGTTGGTTTTTAAGGAAACCGTGTTATAAGAAAACCGCGTTATAAGAGAAGGACTGAATGAATGTATAACGTATACTGCCTCAAACTTAATGATTAAAAACTATTTTTCCTCTAACCTCAAAAAAGTATTTTAGTTTAAAATTCAAAACTCAAACAGCAAAAACCGAAAATCCTTATTTTATCAGTCATATCGCCCACATAAATACCTTCTTCGAGGGTACCCGAACTAGCGTATGTTTGGGAAGGCGTACTGAACGTAGTGAAGGACATCGTACAACATAACTAACCGCCGACGTTGAAACCAAACGCTTGACACGTGGTTTAATAACGCATGGCATGTAACAATTGGCGGAAAACCGTCGAAACGACGGTTTTCGGTCAAATGTCGGTGAATCGGATGACGGTGATTCCGAACGAGTGCTCGATGTAGATGTTGGTGAACGGGAACTGCTACTTGTACGATTCGAGGAAGACGGTGGCATCGGTGTATCCGATTGTCCAATACTACGAAATGCACCACGTCTAACTGGCCACGGCGCCGACATTTTTAAATTTTTTCACAGTTAGATAACAACATAATTTTTTCGATTGGTGATAAAACTAGATTACGTTTTTTGGATTTGAGTCAAAGAGTTAAGTAATTTTAAATTTATCACTTGTAATATCACATTTTAATTTTATTTATTAGGTAAAAGCTTTTTTTGCACTGAATTTAATTTAACCCTTTTCCGACCGAACGTTTAAAAGTCCTAATTACATTTTTCCATACTTAAGTGTAAATATTTTCTAGTTAAAAGTTTTTCACAATCTTTATTTAAATGCCTTGGGGTTTAAAAGGTTAAAAATTTAAGCAGAAAATAGATCATGAAGAAACGGTAAGTTGCCAAAAAACCGAACTTTCTAGTTTCTCAGTGAATTTCGATCATTTCTATTGTTTGGCTCCAAAAGGGTTAATATTATTTAGGTGTATTTTTGAATTTGACGTGTTCTTTTTGAGTAATTTTTAAAAATAAAGTAAAAACTTGGCCTTTCTATAAATAATACAAGCATTCACTTAGATTTTATCAAAATTTACTTAATATTACATTTTTAGGAAATTTCAATTTAAAAATAAACTGTTTATTTTTAAGTATTTTTGGCGCAATTTTGTCTAATGCACATTCAGTTAAAATAAAATTTTTAAGTCTAATTAAATTTAAATGTTGCAATTATTTTAACTGTTTAAAATATACACAATAATATTTGAATTTAGAATGTTGACAGTTTAAATGTTTGATATCAGACTTGCGCAGTTATTTGCAATTAATGTTTTGGTAACACTGAAAACCGTTATTTTAAATAGTTTTCGAACACAATTTGATTTCGTAACAAACAAGGGATGTAAAAATTAATATTGTTTTTGTTAAAATCACTTTTTTTGTATGTAATTTTGTGTTTGCATTTAATGATTGTTGAATATGTACTGACTGATATATTCGATGTTGTTGGAAACACTAAAAGGCATCCTCGAAAGATATTATGTTGGCCGATTGCCAAAATTATAGTGAAAAAACGCACAAATTTACCATCTATTACGTATATACACGGGATAAGACATAAAATGTTTACTTGGGTAGAAATTCGGATGTGTATGTATATGTTAATTCTATTTATTAGTGTGTTATCATTCCTAAGTTTTTTTTTCTTTTTTTTTTTTGAGAAATTGATTCATAGTGTATTTATACGTATGTTTAATTAGTTATTTTAAGAATTGATTTTTGATAATTATTCGAAAGTGTAAAGTTCAATAATCTAACACATACTGTTCAACAGTGATCACTTTTAGGTGCTTTTGGGCTGTATAGAGTGCAACTTCCAGCTAATGGTCGTTCATATTAAAGTAGTAAATACCTAGAGTAAGTAGGATGCAGAAGTAGAACAGAAAAATAGCATAGTTTTGTGCCTTTCTATTTCCGCTGATGTGCTCTATTTATTATAAATTTACCATTTTGGTGTGAACGTTCGTTATTTTCGGTATGATACAGGGCCAGATTTATCTTAAGTGCCATTCTAGACACCGTGAAAAATGCCGCCCCTGCTTTTTGCTTAAAAACAAAAAAACTTAACTTTTCCTACTTTTTTTGTTTGAACTTTTCCCTAAAAAAGTAACTAATGAGTAAAGAAAGAAAAATTTCGACTTTTCAAATTCAAACGCCAACTTTTGCCGCCCTATTCTAAAAATCTGCCGCCCCTAGACCATAGCCTAGGTAGGCTTAGTGGCTAATCCGGCCCTGATTTTATAATAAAAGCGACCCATCCTTCAAAATGTGGTAGCAAATAATTTAAAAGTGTTAGGAAGTCATAAATATTTCCGTTTTATTCTATTATTCTAATTATTTCAACTAGTCTTCTAGTAACACTAATCGGTATCCTTTAGTCTCTAGAAGTCTAGAGCCATTTCAAACGTCGCGTCACGTTTGATCGGATTCTTACTTCCCCTTCCCGTTGTATATTATCGTGCTAGGCAATTGTCCTCTCCCCCTTTTGTGTACGTATGTATTTTATGGATGACCCTTTTCCAGCGTTCCCACCGTAATATTTATTTTAGTTTCGTTTACGTCTTTTTAAAATCGCGAATAATTCAAATCAGATAAGTAGCGCAATTATTGATAAATACTTGAATTTGTAGGTTAGGGTTCAATCCTTGTTATCGGAGCTGTTCGTGAAAATTTTTCTAAAGATTTCCTTCACAATTCAGGTTGATGGTGTAAACTAGTGTAAAAAATAATGATGTGTGTAGCGTCTGTTACAGATAAGGAGCTTGAAAAATACACTTCAAGCTCCAAGATTTAAAAATGTAAAATATCAAATCAAGTTCATAGTGTTCATACTAAACATAATTATGTACGCCCTTTAAAATATACGAAAATGTAATAAAATAGTATATTTTTCTACAATTTTCTAGAAAATTAAAAAAATTTCAGTTATGTCGTTATTGAACTGAACTGACAAATACTGTCTTTTATTTTTTAATAATTAATTCACTATAATTTAATGGTATCACGAAATATCAATTAAATAATTGTAATACATACGGAGAAAGTATCTATTATTATTGATATTTTTATATTTATTATTTATTTTCAGGTTTGTCTTCTACGAACTGAAAATTACGTATTGTTTTTACTCTATTTTTATTTTATCTATTTATTGTTGTAGAGTCAAACGAATTTGAAATGCAATAGTTCCCTTTCTTCGTGCAGGTGGAGTGGGTAAAATAACTCATTGGTCTGTGGTTTATAAGACACATGTTGTAGCGCCGCATGGAACAGGCGCTGCGTAAAACCAAATAGTTTATATTTGAAGTTTTCCAAAAAATGAAAATCTTTGTAATTAAACTAAGAAAATTAACAAGTATCGGTTTTAAAAGAGATTAGATAATAGAACATTCATGTTATATCAGTTGAATAGAAATTGCAGTAATGCAAATTATAATATCATGTATTAGTGAGAGTGAGAAGAAAGACAGTGTGACAAAGGTGCTTCAATAACAGATCTGGTTGGTCAAGAGAACACCACACAAGGAATAGTTCTGAGAATTAATATTATATACTTAAGTGATTTATGTATCTTACTCTTTCATATGATGAAAAATATGTTTATCTCAAATAGAAGTTCATGGAATGTTCTATAGAAAAAATAATAAGAAATTTTATAACGAACTTGGAAAAAGTTGATTCATTCTAATTTTATATTGTAACAACAACTAAATTAGTTTCGGGTCCCCTTTCCCTCAAAAACGGTTTAAACTGATACTTATATTATTTTGATATTGTTACAAATTCAATTTATAATATTGTTATTAATTTTGTTAATTGATTAAACATTTTAATAAATAATTATATTCGTATAATTAAAAATACGCGAGTGTTTTATTTATTGAATTCACCAATACGAGCGATCACGCGTTGTGGGCGTCGAAACCAAAGAACCCATAGCGACCTACAGAGACAAAACCGAAAGGTGAACATCGCGTGGGCGTAGAAAACCCACAACCTGCACGAATCTAGTTCATCTAGATTTCCCGAACCAAGGGCGGCCTTTCAATGTACATATACTAGACGTGTATACCTTAAAAATTATTTAGACTGATCCATTTTAAAATCCGTTTCTGCGACTATCTCATTTGATATTCTGTTAACTCTACGAAGTCAGAGCGTTAAGAAGGCTGGACTTTTACGAAAAAAAAATATGATCAAAATGAGTTGAAATCGACAAAACTGAGTAGATTTTAGAATGAAAAAATTCTTTGAAGTTTCATGTTGATTAGGAAGTCTATTGTTGAGAAAAACAAATTTTGATGTACGGTAAAGTTACCGAAAATGGGTAATTTCTGTTATAATTATTCGAAAAAAAATGATGCTAAAGAAATAGATTTGTTTAAAGATGCAAACAAAATTTAAAACGATTAGAAGATGCATTCTTGAAAAAAGAAAAAATTAATTGGAGAAATGAATTATTAACCGGGCAACATCTGACAACGTGATATTTAAATGAAGTGTGACGGGAGAATTAAAAATGAAATTAAGTGATGGTACAACATATACAAAATCGAAATTTAAGGCAAAAAAAATTTTCAATAATCGCAGAAATATTTTTAAACTGGAAACAAGAGTAAAAAATATTTAAAGACAATCAAAATTTTATAATAAACACACAAACCTTCTCAAAATCTTTGATGCTTTTGATGTCTTTGACCAAAAACTTTTAAACATCAAAATTTAATTTGAAATATACAAATCACTACCCATTAATATTTTCGAAAAAAATTTTCGCCTGAATATAAAATTGCAATTAACTACATATTTCACAATAATATGTATCTGATTGTCGAAGGTCAATATTCTGGCAGGGGCGGAAAACGTTTTTTCAAAATGAGTAGGCGAATAAATATAAACATATCAAACGTTTAATGCCAACCAGTCAACATAATTATTTAATATTCGAGTATCAGTTTTGATTTAGAGAATTAGAAAAAAAAAACAAAAAAAAAACTATACACACAGAAATAACTAAACACTAATAACTAAACACACAGAAAAACTAAACACACAGAAAATATGTTGTCAAATGTTTCAGAAAAATATTTAGCTTCAAATACGGGAAATAATATCTATGAATTAATGATGACAGAGACTTGAATTTAACCCTAGAACGACAAGGCTCTGTTATGGGATAAATTTAGCAAGTGAGTGTCATAAATGACACCTATAATACACCGGTTCTAGTGTGTCAAATTGATATTTAATTGATGTCAGTGTCAACGTCTAGCTGTCTAGATGGTATTCAAATTTTTACCAAAAAAGAAACTTATTAGATTATTGTCAACTTCTACATTATCAAAAGTTACAGCGCTGAAACAAAAAACGTAGGTGTCATGTATGACACCGACTTGCCGTTCTAGGGTTAATAAAAATTACTATGAGGTAATCTAGCACTCACAGTGCTTCCGAAGCTAGTTCCTTCTCATCAAAAAAATTTTTTAAGTATGAAAAAAAAATTTTACTTTACAAAATATTACTTTATTTTATAATTGTGACAATTATTTCGAACATTAAGGGTGCCTACACAATCAATGATATAAGGAATAAGAAATAAGAAATAATGAATAAGAAGTATGCCATCTAGCGACGTTGAATGGAACTTTAACGTAACTGCCCATAGGTATAAGTATTTAGGTATTTTTGTACATCAAAATTCATGAAAAAATAACGTTCGTGATGACTTTTTTTGTCACTAAAGTGAAAAAAATTAGGAATTTTGACGTAAAAAAGTACCTACATATTTATATCTATGAGCAGTTACGTTAAAGTTCCACTCAACGTCACTAGATGGCATACTTCTTACTCCTTATTTCTTATTCCTTATTTCATTGATTGTGTAGACACCCTAATTGTTAATTTTCAAACAAAATCATTTCGAAGTTCATTTATGAACTTTGTTTGAAAATAAACATCCAATGTCCGAAACTATTGTCATAATAAAGTGGTATTTTGTGAAGTAAAATATTTGTTTTATTATTTACAAATATGAAATATCATCAAGAAACGCTCAAATTAATATTAATATTAAAAACATTTACTATAAGAATTCATAAAAATGAGTGAACTAAACCACTGGTATTTGAAGACGTTCTACGTGACCGAGAAAACGAAAAAATAATAGATTTTGTATCGATTTATTTTTCACGTGAAGGTCACACAAAGTTTAGTAAACAGAAGAAGGTGTATGCTTGAAGGTGGATAAAAATAAACCAGATTGTATATTTTTAACAATTTTCACGATTTTAATTATAGAATTGACTTGATTGTGTATAATACAGTTGAGTTTAATGGAAAACAGTGATGTTTATTTATGTGATGATATTAACAGTATTTCCACGAAAAAATTCGAAGGGGGAGTATTATCCAGAAAATTGAAAATTTTGTCTGATGCAAATCCATTAATTTTTTTCGCAATTAAATCAATTTTTTTGTACTATGTGGGTAGGAAAGCAGACTCCCCACTCCGAATCACCCCGTATTACCCCGAGTTGCCCTATAAGAATTGACAAAAAATTTTTGACTGTAAATTGTTAAAAATTTCAATCTTCGAAGTGAATATGTTTATGTATTGTATTTAATGATATTATGGAATAAATTATTCCTATACTGGGAATTTGATGCTTTCCGGAGGTAAAATGTAGCTTATGTACTTTTTGGTGCCTTAAGTTAGTCATTCGTTTTTTTAATAGTCAACTATCGTAGACTGATTATTTCATTTTAAATACAGTTTTCCTTGGGAATAAAATATTTTCCCGTGATAAATGTAGGAATGTAGCCAATATCTTTGTACGTTTTCCTGACTATTCAGCACGAGTATTTTCAAGTTCATTGGTTTAGGCGTGACGGTGAAGCAAACAATACGTTTTCCCACGGAAATCCTGGGGTAAAAAGTAGCCTATATAGTGATGAGCAAATGCAAGACCAAAACCAAGACTTGGCAGTCTTGGTCTTGGTCTTGTTCTTGCATTAAGAATCTTGGTCTTGGTCTTGCTAGAGCAGTTTGAGTCTTGGTCTTGGTTTTGTAAAATGCAGTCTTGGTATTGGTCTTGGTATTGCTAAAGAATCTTGTACTTTCTTGCATTTTTTTATTAGCGAATTTTTTCCTTCTAAAATCAGAATTTTCTCTCTTTACGGTATTAATTATACTTTTAAACTATTTAAATAATTTAGCAAGAGTCTTGCTTTTTTCTTGCTATTGTCTTGGTCTTGCTCACTTGAGTCTTGGTATTGGTCTTGCAACCATACTTATAGTCTTGGTCTTGGTTTTGCCCTTGGTATATACAGGGTGTAAAGTAAATAAGTTTCATAATTTGCAGGAGAGAAAGGTCTCAGTCTACTAATTAAGTATTGCTAGTTAAATTTTACCGATCAAGTTTCATTTCAGAAATTTTCGATTGTCAAAAACGTGTTAAAAAATGGCCCCTAGAAAAAAAAAACTTAATCAGGCTCTGATTACTTATCATTTTTTTCCTTTGCTTTTTTGAATGTAAATTTTTTTGTCAACAAAATATTTTTACCTGCTTGTTTACGGAATCTTTTGAAAATAGTTATACAGTAGTGTCCATAAAAATTTAAACATAATTTTTAATGAGACAATTTACGTCACATATCAAATAGATCGATTTCGTCAAATCTCATTAAATTATTTGGAAATTTAACAAAGTTCACTAGATATTTATTTTCTCCAATACCAATAATACGAGCCCTTACCGAAAAAAAAATTGACCACCCCAATTTTGAGAAAAACGATTTCAAAGTTTTGTAATTTTAACACGGGTTCTTATGGGAAAATTCTATTTTTTTAGAATAAAATGAAAATGTGTCAAAGTAATTTGATAAAAATTGAATGTTATTTAATACAAAGTTACAAACCATATTTAATAAGAAATAAAAATTATTGACCACGCCGATTTTGAAATATAATTTAAAAACATCATTTTACTACGTTTTTACAACATTTTTTCAACAATTCTTTTAAATTGCTACAACATAAGTGCGCGGAAATACAAAAAACAAGTGGTATACAAATATAATAACTGAAGAATATCAATACATTATTTAATTTTTGATAAAATAAAGTTTTTTTGCTGAGATAAACTTTTGTACCTGACTATCTCAGAGCAAGTACGTTAAGTTGAAGTATTTTTATGACACAACAATTAAATTTTAAAACATTTCTAAAATATACAATTGGTTTATTATTCACGCACATACACATACTTTTAATTTTAATACTTTGATTTAAAAAAATTATAAATCGCTAATTTATTTTCACACAGTTAATTCATGCAACAATCACATTGTTTCATCTTTATTCTGGATCACATATTCACATAATCACACATACACATTCAACTACAAATGCATATATACATACTTATAAAATAAATAGGTTACTGGTGTTTCCAAAACACATAAATATATTCAGTTTGACAGGTAATAAAATATCATGTTTATGTATGTCTTTAAAAAATAATTTTCAAAAATTAGGGTTCCGAAGAACTCTGGAAGTTCTTATAATTTTTTGATTGTAACATTTTCAGAATTTCCACGCTTTTGCATGTATGAAAACGAAATTTTGTAAATACAATACATGCTACAGATAGATATCTCAATTAACCGTCAGTAAAACAATTTCTTTCTTAATTTCTTATGGTACCCATCTTCCGTATTTAAAGCTGGGCATAAACACTTTTAGTACACTCAGTAAGTGAAATTTTACGTCAAAGTATATTCTGATATTAGATAACATTTCCAAAAATTCAAATCAAAATTATTAAGAGAAATTTAGAAGAGAAGAGAACTTACGAAAATTTTTTTTCGTAAGTTCCTTCAAAAATAATTGTTTGCAGCATATCATTAAAAAAATCTTTTAAAATCAAGTTAAGGTTCTTTTAACAACTTCTAATCTTTACACCTTGTTTCAGAAATATTGTATGTCGAAGTCCATGTGGTTTGTAGGGAATCCAATTACCACTTAATTGACCCTTAAGTAACACAAGTACAAATATATTTATTTATTTTCACAGTAAACCGTAAAAAAATATGCTATGCGATGTATTTTATCTCCAAAAATACAAAAACGCAAATAACTCAGGAACTCGGCTTAATGTGTGTTAAATACGCACTTGGCCAACTCCTTGATTATCAATGGTTGATGTGATGATATCATCATGATTATAGACCGGATGAAATAATTTTTCACAGGACCGGCTTAACGATTTCAGTGTAATACTGTTAGACTGTTTGTATTTATGTAGAGTCTGCTACAACAGAAATAACAGAATCCTGAAAATTTGTTGAAATTCAACATAGAGAAGCGAAAACTTTTTAGAAAAATTTTATTATGTGAGATTTATATCAAAAATTAAAAGGGGCCCCAAATTTTGTTGAATTAAAGTTTTGCAATATTTATTTGTCTAACTAGCTCGCAAGTATATATAAAACAAAATTTATTGTCTTCTTTCCCACCGGCGGCTGTCTTTCAGTATCAATTGATAAACAAATTCCTTATCTCTTTTTAACTTTTTAAAATTTAATATATGTACCTTGTTTACAATTTTTTAAAATTTTTAGTTTTCTGCACAGGTACATACATATGCAGTGTACATCAAGCAATATTTAATCTAGTTGTCCATTCATTTCATTCAAACACATAAACAAAACATCATTTTGATGACATCGTACGTGTCTTACGTATAAATATGTACGTATGTATTATTTGTATTTAACCACAGATACTATTGATATTAGAATATTTATATGGACTAAACAATCGATTTTTAAATTTTTAAAGTTTTTTAGATATTATTTTTTGAAGCAAAATCGTTATATTGGTTAACACCTTTTATAATCTACAAACACAGAACACCTACAAACTATCGACGGTAATGAATATTTTTCAATTTTTATGTGATTTTTGTTGTAATTTGAGAGTATTTATTAATAAATTTTCTAAGAATATTTATACTAACAAATATAACATCAGTTAATCTAGAAAAATTTTAAATCCCCTCTTGTTTAACCATCCATATTCGTCAACACTTTACTCACTTTTCATTTTCATATAGATAGTGTATATAAGTGTATTCCCACTATTTATTCAATGCTCAAAAGTATATACAAAAAAAATATTAGTTGGCAAAAATGAACTAAATACCTACATAATATTTTATTAGATAACACATTATTAACGTTATATCTTTTTTTCTTTATATGGATACTTTTATTTGTGTATAGTTTGTTGGCAAGATATACTAGTTTTGTATGAACATTTTTTAAGGGAAAATTAGTAATATTTTCTAAAACATGTTAATTCGATTTAATTTAATCAGTTTATGTATGTATGTATGTAAAGGAACATTATTTGCTCTAGCAGACTCATACATAAATACAAACAGTCTAACAGTATTACACTGAAATCGTTAAGCCGGTCCTGTGAAAAATTATTTTATCCGGACTATAATCATGATTGTCTGTGAATCCCCAAGTACATATGTATGTGAGCATGTCTGTAATTGTTTATTTAAAAAAAATGTTTTGACGATTTTGACACACTGGGAAATGAAAAGGAATATTTATCAATTTGAATGAATCAATAGATAAGGTAAATGACCCAAAATCAGACAGTGTCTTAAAATCAAACGTTTATATTAATTTAAAGAATTTAAAAAAATTCTGCTTTTAAAACGTTCGTTTTGTATATTTCGATTTATTTTTAACAAATATTGTACTAAAATTAATGATCAATTAGTTATTTTGCGAAATATACAACAAAACAGTATTAATTTTCATATTAGCAGAAATTGGAAAAGTACATTATTAACTAATATGTACGTGTAATAAATAAAGCAATTTTTCAATAAATTATACTTAAATGCATCTTTATCATTTTTTTTTCTTTTTTATTTGAGCTAAAGCGTTTATAGTCAAAATTATGGACACTGTTGAATTTAAAAACACGAAAATAAGTTCACAAAGGTATTGAATTTAGAGCTAAGTTCTTATGGTAGATGTCGAAATTATGTGCCATTGCAGTAGTACAAAAATTCTTATTTTTTGTATTTTATCTTTCTATTTTTCTTAAGTGATAATTTATCTAAAGTAAAAATTTTGGTCTGGTTGTTGACAAAAGACTTTCAGCCTTTCCAACGAATTTTAAATTATTTTAGGAAAATATGTTTGGTTCTTCCTTAAAGTGTCGGAATTTGGGACATTTACCTTACTGTATATTTGCTTACACAATAGACGGACTACTATGTATGTTTATAGTACGTAAATTTTTAAATGTGTTTTGTATCAGCTTGTTGGTATAATAGAACAAATTTGGTAAAATAATTGTACAATAATGATAATTAATGCCGAAGTTTGGAATTCTCTGTTACAGTTTTCCGCTAAAGTTACTCACTTATGAATAAAAATTCACTTTTTAATCTGTGTTGTGTACCAACAATATTAACAACAATGTTTTATGACAGTTAAAGGAAAGTGTTTATTTTGGTTTGTTTAAAAATTCAGGTGTAATTTTTAATGTAATTTTTAATTAAATTAATACTTGTAATTAAAGTAATGCAACTAAATATTTGTAATTAAAGAAATGCAACAATACCAGAGTTACGGTTCTTGCAATATTCATAACGTCCTGTGAAATAAAAACATACAAAAATATTTCAAACATATTTTAACCAAAATTTATGAAAAGCAGTGTTCGGTTTTTTTTTACTATACAGTACCTATCAATTCAAAAGTCGGCAGATGTTTACATATTGTCGTAAAATAAAAAAAAAATTTATTTTTATTTTTAAAAAATTTTTATTATACAGGGTGCGAATAATTTTAGTTTGGTCAGAGGCGTATTCAGAGAAATTCATATTAAACGATGAGCTGGCTGGGATTTTCTGCGATGCGATTTTCTCAGATAGCGAATTCCGAAAAAATTTTTATGTCTTCGGCAATTTTACACCGAGATAAACCATCTCTCAAAAGGATGAAACTTATTTACTTTACACCCTGTATAGTCTTGGTCTTGGTCTTGCAAAAAATGCTAAGCCTATACCGACCCCCCGATTCTCCAGCTACCTCTACATAAAGTATCAAGTCTAACTGACTAAGCATTTGAACGAGAGGCAAACAAACAAATTTTCCCACGGGGATCAGATGTTTCCCCGGGGTAAAGGTAGCTTATATCCTTTTCCGCCTCGCTCCCTCTCTCTAGCTGTTATCGTGCAAAGTTTCAAATGGACTGATTAACTGATTGAGGCATAATGGCGAGAAAGAGAGAATCGAATGTTTTCCCCGAAAGAAAAAGTAGCCTATGTCCTTCTAAAATATTCAAATCAATAGCTTAATCTGTTGAGGCGTAAAAGTAAACCAAACAAACAAATAAATAAACTCACTTTCACATTTATATTAGTATGATTAGACATATTAGGCCGTTTTCATCCGAATGATTTCCGATTATCAATTTTTACACCAGCGCTTCCACTGAATTATTCTATTTTTGGAATGATATAATATATACACGTTAGATATTAAATAGTCGTTACAATTTCTAACATTTTCACTGCTACTATAAAAATATTTTCTTTCAGTTGATATTTTCCTAATGTAAATTCTTTTACCGCTATGAATCATCAACTAAAATCGCGTAAGAAATATTTCAGCCAACAAGGAAACAAGAAAAGTGTGAAAATTATGTTGATATGTATATATGTAGACGCGTATGAGTCATCCAACGTCTCAATAGAAAAGCTTTTAGAGCCTTGTTAAAATACACGACTAACAACAATCTGATATTTATCAACACACAGTAAGAACCAAAACAGTATGACTCATCATGAACGAAATTCTTAACAAACCGTAAACAGAAATGGTGGCTCCATCTTTCTACGTCGTCTTCGTACTCCTCCCGATGGTGTCCTTGACGTGGTGGTGGTCGTTATGATTGAGCAACACGACGGTACACTATGACCGTGACCGAAATTGAGTCCTTGACGTGATTGAGCCCCACATAGGCCGTATAATTTGATCGGTAATCTTATACAAACCCGTGAGAACATTTCATACAAAATTTATAATACATTTAGCTCACAAAAAAATTACATAAGTCGAAAAACATTTTTAAAGACATAAGCGTTTGCACTAACTACACCACAATAAACTAGTCACTATATTTTTTTTTATTTTTTATGTTTTTTTAAAAAAAATATTCTAAAATTTAAAAAAAGCTGAAATAAGTTATTTGAAATTAGCGGGGAAAGGACACGTCATAAAAGTAAAGGACGTTACCTTCACTAAAAATAAAAGAATATGGTTTCGTGAAGTCAATAGTTAACGCTGAAAACGTTTTTCAACTTCACTTTTTAAAATTGCTGAAATTTCGGAATAATTTACAAAAAAAAAAAAAAAAAACATTTGTGCCTTTCTTCCCTTATTTTCAATTTTTACTTATTATTATACGAAATGATTATATTTCTTCGAATAAATTTGTGTTTGACTAACGAAAATTTACTGCCTAGCAATTTAACAAGAAGAATTATCAACTGGTAAAAATACGATAGCGAATTTTATTTAAAAAAAAAAAAAAATATAAAATTTGAATGTGATATAGTAAAACAATTTAACGAATAAGTTCGGATAATAAAATTATTATTATTTAATATTTCGTTATGGTTTTGAAATAAGTTAAATCTGCCAATAAAAACTTTTATTCAATTTTTATCATGTTTATCTACAACGAAATAACGAATGAAATGCTTTGTATCATTTTTTTCACTGTAAAAATTGGTCCTAACATTCCTAACTTTGTCTTCACGGTAAAAGTGCAAAATTTTTTAATATAGTTGCTAAGTTATTACACGAATATATTTACAAAAAAATGCATTAAAAAGAACACAAATATTTAATGAAAATATTTTTCTTAAAAATTTTGAAAATTTTTTTAATCATGACCTGATAGAAATTTTAGAACGTTTTTTTCTCGTTGTCTTTTAGAATTTTTGAATTGCTTTTATTATATTAAGTAATTACATTTTGGTACAATAGGAACATTTCCAGTAATAAATTTTTGTTTTAAAAAATTATTAAAATAGCAAGATTTCAAAATAATATTTCAAACACAAAGAAAGTTAACCAACTTGGGTAAGTTCTAACTTTCAAAAAGTGAAAATAAAGTCCTTTCTTTTTGTGACAATTTTCCGCAAACTTAAAGAATAAACTTTCTCGAACAATACATTTTAAAAAAAATTACAAAAAAAAAAATAAATTATATAAATAACTATTAGACAAATATATTTAATTATTTAATTTATTAAAAATTTTTTTCAACATCACATTCACTATTTTCACAAAACCCAAATAACGATTTCTGATAAAAAAGAAAGTAAAATTTCAATTTTCTTTAATTTACCGTCGGTTATAGGGGCTGGTCAATTGCTCATGATGACGACACTAATACCCTACAACTAAAAAGACGCTGACATCTCGCGTCTGACGACACATTCCGAACCGAGACCTTGACAACATTCAGAACGTGTAGTTAGTGCTGGGCATGCACAAAATAGAGTGGCGCCATACGGTACAGTTCCTCCGTCCGCAATTTCAGTATTGATCAAATAATAAGTATGTAAATACATCAAGAGTTTCTATGAATGGCGTGTAGGGGAATCACACTGAACTACTAAATAGAATTTGAATGGATACGGTGCCGAGGAGTTTATATTATAATGGATATTACCAGAGGTGGATTTAGAACTTTGTCGCCGGTTCTTATGTTTCTAACTCCTATAAATTACCTATCTTGCAAAATACGGTACTTGACTGTATTCAAAATTTGTTTTAAATGTTGAATAATGTTATGTATTATCCTTAAATATATTCAATTTTAGTAGTGACAAATAAAAATATTCTTTAGTTATTTAAAAATTCGATTTTGAAAATTATAAATTTTTAGCCTTCATTTAAATGATTAAAAACGCAGTGATATTTGAAAATGACGTTTTGAGAGGGGCGCCAAAAGCTAGTAAGAGGAGCGTCAAAAGCTAATAGGAGGGGCGCTGTTACTTTAAATTTCTTTTGTGTGTCATTAGAATTTTGTTACGTGAAAGTGTAGGGAAATTACGAAATTACTTCCAAGTTATGATTTCAAATATATAGACACACAAACAAAGCACTGGCGAGCAAAAAAAAGGTCGTTAAGGCAACTTTTAGGGAAAAATTTACAATACAAATTTACGAGAAAGAATTTTTTCCGAAATTTTATATACACCGTTCCACTACTTAAAATTTTTAAAATCTTAGAAGTTAAGGGGGGCGCAAATAAAGTGTCATGCACCGGGCGCCAGTTATGCTCGCTACGCCTCTGCATTTTTTATGGACTTAACATATAAAAAACAACAATAAATTTCGTTATTAAAACCATTTGTTGACTTAACCTGTTTTAGCGGGTAGTTGTTGTCATAAAAATACATTTGCAATTTAATTAAACTATGTACTTATTTATTAGTTTATTAAGAATTTTAAGAACTTAACTTCTTTTGTTAGTTTCTGAAAAGAATTTTTTTTATAACAAGTGCATAAAAAATGATGTTGGGGGTGGAATTGACTTTTGCCCTTTTGGAAATATATGAGATAGTCTCTCTTGATCCTTATATTATAAAATTTAAAAAAAATCAAAAATTGACTTAACTAATTTTGTTTCCCTGCGCTATATATATTATAACGGATTCTTGTAACCACAGGATGGAGACTGAGGAGGATAATGACTTGGAAAATACAGACAACTTCGATTTGTTTCGAGAGAGCTATATCCTGTTTAGAACGAAAGTTCACATTACATATATTCGAGTCAACGACACCAGACGAAGAATTTTTCAACTGTTTTCATCATATTAAATTTCCAGAATCGTTTGTAAAAAAAGAGGTAAAAAAGTAAGAGAATTTTCGCCACTGCACGGAAAAATACTGAATCATAGTTACGTTTTATAGTTCAATAGGTATTATGGGCGCAAGCTAAAAAGACCATTTTTATCTATATCTGCATTTATCTTTGTCTATCATATTAATAAATAGAAGTTTACTCACTCACTCCTATAGAAACTTAATTACTTGGTTTGGTTAGTAACTATGGAAATAATACAATTTGTGTTCTCCTCACCTCAGTTTCTGACGGTCTTTTGAGCTTGCGGCCATAATACACACAGATATAACAACGAACATTAGCTATTTTTTATGTGGTCTATACCCACCCCAAGAAACATTCGTGTTACAATTTAAAAAAAAAAAAATTAAAATGTTATTTAAATTGTATAGAATAATGAGACGTCAAGTATACTCAGGATCAGTGCCGGATTTATACTAGGGGCACGCGGGCCACTGCCCGCGGACGGCAAAATTTAAAACACACGTGATAATTTTTTTTTTCGTTTATCACTTAATTTCGGATAAGAAAATAAGAAATGGAAGCTGCTTTTTTTTTCTCGTCACTTATTTTTTGATAGAAGGTAAAAAAGTGGGAAAGTTAATAAGAAATTTTTTTTAAATTATTGTCAAGGGCGGCATTTTTCACAGTGCCCCGGGTGGCACTTAGGGTAAATTCGGCCCTCTTCGGGACAAATTAAACGAACTAGACAATATAATATAACTGTGTGTCTTTATCTAATTGTTTGAATTTGTTTATTATTTTAAATAAGTAGCTCAATACTTAGCAACGTTACCAAACTTTTATATAGTCCAATTTTTATAATTTGTTCTTCTGTAGACCGTTATATTTTTTGATAACAATTTTAAGCGTCAAAAAAATTAATCAACCCCCTTTAAGGGGAGTTTTACTCGAGAGTCCTTAAAAATTATGTATTTTTCTAGAATTTTTTTCTCAAGAACGGAAGTAAATATCAATTTCAAATTTTGTACACATATTTATAAGTATTAAACTATACAAAAAATTTTTTTCAAGGAAAAATATAAAAAATTGTCCATTTTATAGATACTGCAGTGTGACGATCCGAAAATCCAATGCCTCGTTGGCGGACATCCTAGCGCCGGTAATAAACCACCGAAATCCAAAAACAAAAAAGATTTATAAAATATATGAAGAGTACCGGCACCTCTACCTATAATATCAATAAATTGCTGAAAGAAAAAAAAATGGCGGATGTTTGAACTTTTGATTACGATTTTTATCTTATTTTTCGCTTTTTAAACTTAAAAATAAAAAAAATATTGAAAGTGTATTGAACTTAGGTAGAGGTGCCGAAGAATTGAATTATCTTTAAAATAAAAAATTAAAAAAAGGATCCATCGAATGGTTTTTGAGTTATCGTGTCCGCCAGTTCCAAAAATGTAGTTCCGAGATATTATAAAATATATATAAAGAAACGTATTTTCAAAATGTTATATTTAATACTCATTATTGCGTGAACTACGTTTTTTGAATTTTTTTTTTATAGAAAGCTGGATTCGGTTAATGTGCAAGAATCTTGTTTTTAAATTATTTTCAGTAAAATCACTTTGGGAACATATTCTACACATAATTTGCTATCAATTTCGGCAAAAAAAATCGATTTTTTTTATCAAATCTCAAGTAAACCTTCCCTTTAAATTACTTTCAGCAAAATTACTTTGGGAACATATTCTACACATAATTAGCTACCAATTTCTGCAAAAAGAAAATCGATTTTTTTAACGACTCTCAAGAATACCTCCCCTTAAATGAAGTAACAAGTGCACCACCTTGCAGTCCGTGTCCCAACTAATACAGAACTTTTTTTAAAAATAATTAGAACACGCGAATTTGTAATCAATAAAAAAAATAAAAATTTGATACCATAGTCGCATATTATATTATAATATATTGTTTGAATTTGAACCTTGACCCAACGTAATTATTCATTTCATAATAAGATCAAACAGAGCGCATCACTGCGAAACAAAGTTCTCGTATCGTCTCAAATTCCAGTCGCAATTTTTTTTCAATTTCGCAGACAATAATGTGTGTGTACATATTAAAATATTTAGAATATTAAATCAATTTATTTTACAGTGTGTTTCAGTTCAAACGAATCAGTAAAAGTTTTACGGGGTGACTCGCGAAAGTCTACAATGGTGGCAGCGTTGAGAAAATTAATATTATTCACATTGTATAAAATAATTATTTAGGTCGTCACGATTTTTTTTAAAATATTTATTTTGTTGTAATTACCATTTGTAGAGGTCACTAGTATTGTAATAGTTTAATAAAACTAACTAATTTCAGTATGTAGCTAACTTCGCATAGGTACTTTAGTTTTATTAATGAAGAAATTAATGTATATATGTCTACAACTGTTTGTGTACTTATTTAAAATATTTCTGTTAGTACATATGTAATGAAGATTCACTATTTAATTGTTTATATAAAATAATAATTTATTATACTGTGTCTTGCATCATTAATTAATTATATGTAATATTTTGTAAATGTAATATTAATTGCAATCAAAAGGTCAATAAATAAAATTACCATACCATACTAATAATAATTTAGGTTGATTGAAAGTCTGAGTTTCTACACAGAGAAAACAGTTATTTGACTTATATGATTCCTTTCTTTCAATAAAATGAAAAATACGCTGCCAATTGGGTGTGGCACACAGCTTCCTCGCGCTCGTAAAAGACTTTAAAACAGTATTCTACTAAATATATACACCGTGAAAATTAAATTTTCGCCTTAAAGTTCATAAAAAATTGTTGTAATTCAAAATAGGTACTTAAAGGTTAAATTATAAAATAATAGCGCAAATATTTTAGAAACTACCCCCCCCCCAAAATACTTTAAAAATTTGAGCGAAGTAGGACTGTAGCAGTAAATAAGATATAACATTTTATGGGATTTTATGGTAGCGCCGTGGATACTATTACTCCGAATGCAATGAAATTTGTAGAGGACCATCTAGGAATCAGGCCGCATAATTTCTGACAATTTCATAAAAAAGAATTGAATAGTTCAGAAGTTATACCACTTGGTGCAATTTAGTATATTAATGGAATGATATGGTAGCAGCGTCTTTTTAGTAATACTTTAGTCCCGTAACGTATATACTATTTTTTTGTAATTCTGAATAATTTAAAATTAGAAAAATTAAGAAAAAAATTGATTTAAATGTTATTTAAATTGTATGAAATAATATTACATCAGGTATAATTTGGACAAATCAATCAATGTTTGTATTTATCTACAAATTTGAATTTGTTTACTATTTTAAATAAGTAATTCATTATTTAGCAACGCTATTTAAGTTAAATTTCGTTTGCTGATTGTTGACGTTCTATTAATTCTACTTACTGATTGGCTTAAAAACGGGAACAAAAGTGGTCCCAAAAAGTTACGTCATGATAAAAGCCAAACTATATACAACTGCCATAAAAAAATAAGATTCCAGAATAAATTTTTCAAAAATCACAAAAAATATAAAATTAAACAATGTAAAACAATTTAGGTAGGTATTGTAAATAAAAATAAAAATATAAATTTTAAATAAAAATGTTTTTTTTCGTTCTAATGTAAAATTGTTAATTTCTTGCCAAATGACGGATATGTTCAAGTATGATTTAATTTCTATTATTTCGTCTTGCTGCTGCTAAACAATGTGCCAAAAAATTAGAAAAGATTAATTTTAAAATATGAAACAAAAATTCAGACTGATGTAAGTACATAGTTCTGTTGATAAAAGAAAATGAAGATCACGTTTTATAAATTTAATATTTTGTAACAAGTTCATTTATCACCTGAATTATTTAAAATAATTGGACAATGTCATTGCTATTCACTAACAGATGTCACTAGTAATTAATTGAGCGAAAATTGCGTCTTATTTTATGAAATAAGTTTCAAATATTAAATATTATCGTGATTGTTCTCTTAATACTTCCATAGGAGAATAGTAATTAAACTGTAATTGGCAATATTATGGTGGAGGCGCCGAAGTGTATATGCAGGGGCAGTGCACGGGGTATGTGAAAGGCTTAAAGACTATTTAAATTATGTAAATCTCTGATAAATCGTTTCCTCCTTGTATCCCTAAGATTTGATCAGTACTATATTATGTCTTGGCGTGTTTAAAACTTTGATCCATACCGGAAATTCTTAAAATTTGCCTGGCCCGATGAAAACTGACACCAATTTTATAGTTTCAGATCAATTTGAATAAAGTTTCCCTTGCAATTTTCTCAACTGTAACTTTTTGAAATTTTGAAAGTATACTTACTCACGAAGATGAAAATGCGACACGAGCCGAGCTTGCGAGGCGAGTGTCGTAATGCATCTGAGTGAATAACAGCCATTGCAAGCGAGTAGAATACGATATTTTTTCTACGACTTTTTTCCTTTTTGATTTAAATAAAATTGAATATAAATTTTAAATCAAATTTTTAATCTATTTCTAATTTCATTGAATGTTTGTATAATATGTATAAAATGATCAAAACAAAATATATATTACTTTGTCTACTTGCGCGTTACTACGCAACATATATTAAATTAAAACTTGATACATACATTAGTCACAAAACAATCGCTAAGCCATTGAATAATGGTTAATACTGTGATTTCATTGGTCAAAAAGGTATTGTATTTTATTTTAACAAATTTGTTACAAAGTTTTTGACATGTTTCGTTTTATATGAACATCATCAGACGAGTATCATATAGAACGAAACATGTCAAAAACTTTGTAACAAGTTTGTTAAAATAAAATAGTGATATTTGCAAAGTAATAAAATTTATTTTATTTACAATATGGATTATCACAAAGTAGCGCTCAAATCAGTGAACTAAGTATTTTTATTCAAAAAGGTTTATTGTTAAGTTTTTCCAAGTTATCTACTCATAGAGTACAAAAAAACTTATTAAGATTTATGTGAACTACGCACATATTCTGTATTGTTGTAAGTCCTGACGGGTGCAATCAATAAAAATCAAATATATCATTTGATTTGATTAAATAAAAGTGTAATATATTTCAGTATTATTGAATGATTAGAAGCCGCTAGAAGCGATCCGTGGGTTCATTTAAAAATACTATTAATAAATAATAAAATTAATTTTAATAAAATCGAATATAGTACTATAATAAATTAATAAATAATGCGATATTATTTATTAATTAATTAAAAAGGTTATTAATAAATCATATCAAAATTATGCAATATTTAACAATATTTAATCTTTTGAATTACATGATATAAATTATAAATTGATTTATGTAGAATTGATACATATATCAGATTTATCTGTAATATTATACTTTTATTTAAAATAAAATTTGGTAAAGAAATTTTATTGAAAAAATTTGGCCAAGTATGTATTATAAACACGCATTAACTTAGGGCTCCGTAGTCAGAGTTATTCAAAACGTTCTACGGGGTAATATTCAAAAAAATTTAACCCCTTATCGCATACGAAGCCATATATGGATTCTAAGTTTTACTATTTTTTTTCAACTTATTAAAATATATTTTTTTTAAACTAATGTTAAATCCTAACTTTATACTCTTTCGAGTAACGGAACGTAATTTTTGTTGTCTTTGGTAAGTGCGGGTTGTCAAATTATTTGAAGTTATGTTCAGAGTGTCCGACCGTTACAGTGCAATTAATTGGTGCTAATTTTATTTGTGAAAACTAAAAACAATAAAACGGTAAGTACTAAAATCAAAAATTTTCAAAACACATTCTTTATATACTCAAGAATATGGAATAGTTGCGATTCGTGTGTGTTTTCTTGTTTTCTTCGATTTTTGGGGCTTATTTTGAAGTTGACATATTTGGCTTCGTATGCGAGTAATTTCTATACACTAAGACTTTTTTTTTTCTTAATTTGACTACTAAATTAAAGGAAGCGAAAGACATTTTCAGTAAAAAAATTTTTTTCTTCAACTCTTCATAATTCATGCAATAAGGGGTTAAGTATTTTTATTATAGTTCATCATGAAACGCTACTATCTAATTTTTTAAAAATTTTTTTGGTTCCACGGTTGAAAAGTTAGAATATTTTGTAAGAGGAATTTTAAAAAAAATTTGACGGTGGAAATAAATGTCTTTAACAACAATTAAAAAAAATTTTTAGACAATAATTTGCGTTTTTACGTTAATATAATTATCTAAAATAACCTTGGACTCTTTAAATAAATATAATAAAGTACATTGGAGGAAACAAATCTTATAAATCGTAGTAGATAATGTTTTTAGCTACATACATAGGTATAATATTTCCAGCTCCCGCTAATATTTTATAAACAATACATACATTAACTCGCGCCGGCACCTAACAAGCGGCAAGAAAAAAACATTTTCGCATTAATAAATAAATAAAATATTAGTTATTGTGAACACAATTGACCTTAATCGTTTTGTCTTACTGGTATAGTTCACAGAAGCAAAAATCATATTTTTGAGATACCTACTATGTATAAAGGAAAGAAGTACGTTCATCTTCTTATTTTGTTTCCTTACGTCTGTGACACTCTAATAGTTTATTCTTCTCCCACTTACTAATACTGCAATTTTTTACAGAATTTTCAATTTTTTTGAAGTAATGTGACTAGCGCAATAGGATGCATCTCTAAAATTAACGAATGATTCGTGCATAAGTCGATTCTTATAGAACTTAACATTTTTCAATTTCAAATATTATCGAGTGCTTGTGAGACATTACTACGTATGACAAACTTTTGTTTGCATTTCAACACACGCAGTATTCATATGTTCACTTATCGTTCGGCTAAACTGAAACTTTTAAGCACTCGATTTCTTTAGTATAGTATGACCAAAAACCACATGTAAATTAAAAATCACAAAGTGATTGAACTTAACATCTAAAAATATTAAAATTTGAACCAATTTGGATACAACTATAAGATAAACATTTTTAAAAACTACTTTCTAACACCCAGTAAATGAGATTTCGAAGTTATCCCCCAAAACACACCGAAAAACCCTCACTCAATATATCATACAAATACAGTACTGAAGGAATTTTTAAAATCAGTCCAGCAGTCTACTTTCTACATTAAGGAGGGAGTTCACGCCAGAAACGGCTAATAAACTAATTTTTTTCGAATCTCGTTTTTTGTTTTTATTTTGTTCTGTGGTTCTTTACAAACACGGTGATATATAAAACATGGCTAAAATTTTTTTTTCAAGTAGAAAAATATTTATTTGTGAGCCGCTGTACAGTCAAGTTGCTGCTCCTTTGCAGAAAGTGCTCGCCCCTCCCTCGCGATTTGATCAGTAATATTTCGTTTTGGTGTGTACATGAGTTAGCACTGAGATAATATTCTTTTATTTGTATGCCTTTGTAGACGTTTTAATAAACAGTGAGTAAACCGCTTCTTTTGTTATTATTTTTGTTTTTTACCGTTTCCCGAAAGTTGTGTCTTTCCCGACAAGGAAAATCATATCTCAAATTCTATAAAAGATAGAGACTTATTTTTTTTAAATTTTGTTCATAAACGTATTGCGCATAAAGTGGAGTATGCTTTTTCCATTTGAACAAATGTAACTATTTTTAAACATTTTCTTTTTTTTAATAAAAATTGGGTTTTATAATTTTTAGAAGTTTGGGATTACAATTTTATATTAAATTTTTAAAATTACCTGAAACCCATACTCAGCTTTATGGACAGGTCCTTTAGGAATAAAATAATGAAAAAATATTTAAAAAATATTTATTACTTTTTGAGATATGGCCTTCCTTGTAAACGCTTAAAAACTTGTGAAAAAGGGCCCCCTCTCCCCACAGGGAAGAGTAATGAATGTTTCAAAAACAAAATTTTCTATTTGAAACACTCCCTAATTTGAAAAAAAAAAATCCAAAAAGCAAAATAATCATAAATAAAAAAAATTGCTTTTTTATTTGAACTCCCTCCTTATACAGAATGTGTTCTTTTGCTAATACAGGTGCAAGAAAGAAAAAATATATTTCGTAGTCTTTTTAAGAAAGAAAGCAATATATTTTTGATTCTTTTCAAGTAATACTATAGATATATCATTTAGTATACAGCGTGATTCATGTAATAAGCATACGTAATGCAGTATTTATTTTGAAATAATAAACAGAAAA
Organism: Brachynemurus nebulosus; assembly: GCA_035578155.1. NCBI lineage: Eukaryota > Metazoa > Arthropoda > Insecta > Neuroptera > Myrmeleontidae > Brachynemurus > Brachynemurus nebulosus. The sequence continues at coordinate 838,568 of JAPWDM010000019.1, read as the reverse complement.
AAAATAATTCCAGTTTTTTATTTATACATACATACTATTTGTATTATACATATGTATATATATATATATATATATATATATATATATATATATATATACATATATATATATATATATATATATATATATATATATATATATATATATATATATATATATATATAAAATTCTCAAGTTAAAGCTATCATTCTGTATACTTCAAAATTTTTAGTTAAACGGAGAAAGAAATATAATTTTATTTCTAATTATTCAAAATGTATTAGCAAAAAAACAATTTCTATAAACAAATAAACCAATCTACACTTTTACATTATAATATTAGTTTAAATAGTGGGTCAAACAAGGAAAAATATAACGTATAGTAAAAATATCATTTTTGTTTGCGCATACTATACCATATATTGATGTCCACCTACTCCTTTCAATATAATTATTTGAGATTTTTATCTAGATTCAATTTAATTTACATTACAAAACAACTTGTATACTATTTAATGATACCACACGGAGATTATTGTTAGATTACTCAAATCCCCTCCGGCGCAAAAATTTAACATTTTCTACTTTGTTTATGTATCTGATTTATTTGAATTAAAAGTTGCCAAGGAATTTTCCGGTGTAAGAAGAGGCGATGGAATATTTTTGAAAGTGACAAATGCCATATGTATCAAGTGTTTTTGGTATTATGGTCCACGAAAAGTATTTTTTCAAGGTGTAATGTTTATGGGTTTTGTATTAAAAATATTATATTTTTGCACAAAAGATAATTTATTTTTAAACAACAAACAAACTATAATGTGAATAACATCGATATGAATTACCTCTACAAATGATCATCTAAAACATCATTTACGTCAATATTCAAATTACATGTTAAAAACATAATTAAGAACACAATAAAAAATGTTAACAAAATAAAGATGGTGCAGCAATCACCCACAACTGAAATAACAGTTGTTTCCTATAGCAAAAGAATAATATCTATGATTAGCACATAAACATTTTTAAAATGACGCGCGAACACAATAAAAAAATACACAATTTCGTTTGTTAATTAACAAAGAAAATAAATAATTTTACAATAAATAAAGATAGATGGCATTCATTGTGTTTATATGTCTAATTCGTTTGTATAATTAATTTTAATTGGTGAATTTAGAGCAAGATAATTAAATAAATTTTTATGTAAACATTAAATAAAATGTCTCAGAATTATATAACACAAAAAACATCCGCATTTTAGTTTTTTTTCTAGGATAATAATTTTTAATTAATAAATTAAGGTTATGTATTGTCTGGGACACCATTTAAAAAATATGTGTCAACCATTTGAACTGAACAAGAATTTTTTTTTATATTATGAATGAGGATTTAATTTTTTAATTAGGTGTGTCAAATATTAATATTGTTAATCGCGCATGGTCTACGGTTGGATTTTCCCAAAATGATATATACTACAAATTTTTTTTATATTTCCCGCCTTATGATTGTTTTACATATTATATTTGACAAGTTGGCCCCACGTTGGGCGCCCATTTTGTAGATAAACGTTATTTATTTTTTTCTTCGTATTAATTTGTAAAAATTGTGTAAGTGTAATAAAAGCGACTATATTCATTTTTTATGTCAATTAGTGATGGGCGCGTAAACTGTTTACAATGTTTACAAGCACAGTTTACACGTAAACACGACTTCTGTTTATAACATATTTTTGGGAAATAAATATGTAAAAAGCGTAAACAACGTAAACAGGTTAAAAATTAGATTATAAATTGTAATAATACAAGAATCATATCAATAAATAACCAAAACCAAAATTTTTGTTTTATAACTTCATATTTATTTTGAACTGAAAAATGAAAACTTTCAGTTTTTTTTTTCTAACCTATCTTTGGGTGGCCACATTGAACAAAGTTTCCTTACAAACTGAACACAGAGCATTATATTTTCTTCCTTCTTTTTTTTATTGGAAAATTTAATTCTTCATATAAGTATATTCCTCTTGGGAACTGCCATTTTTTACTTTGTTTGTTAAAATTTTAGATTTAGACTCTTCACTCTTCTTTTTAAGTACCGTAAAACCGTCTAGACCCGGACAGGGGGTCTAGACCCGGACACTTTGCACCAACCTTTAAAGTAAATAATTTCTACATTAACCTGCAACAATACACATTTGTTCTTGACGTCATTAGAGAGAGAAAAACATCCTCTAAACAGCTGTACCAATAAAAACTACGGATTTCAACATTTACTATCTCATTTTACAGGATTACTATCCTACAGTTTTTCAAAGAAATAAAATGTGTCTAACTTAGACATGTAATTTTCGTCATAACTGTCATATTGTTTTAGTTTTGATATGTATATGTTAAGAATTTTATCGCGCATCATTTAATGATGTTTGAAGTTATATTCGATGTATATATAAAAAAAAATACATGCTATATACATATATCCGTTTAGACCTGGACACATCAGTTTATTACACTATGGCAGCGATTCGCACTGGCTGTAACTTCCACTATCCATACGTTATATTCCCGCCAGAATTACGCGGTTTATGCCTCCTTCTGGTGTCATATCGCATGTTTACTTCATGGAGAGGCATATACTATGCATTGCCCCCTCTCCCTTCCCACAAAATGTTTAAACCTTTGACAGATTCAAAGACATCAGACGATATAAAACACTGTCCTAACCTCGACGGGAGAGATTAGTTTGCATGTAATTACATTATTTAAGTAAGTGTCCGGGTCAAGACCAATTTAGGGTATAGACCCGGACACTTACTAATTTTTTTTTTTTTATTTTTACTTATAATGAAACAAATGGGTCTGGGATATAACAAATAATACACTCTTTCTAATGGTTATACTTTTATTGGTGATATCTATGACGGAAACATGTATAAACATAAAATTAACCGAAAAAAAGTAAAAAAGTATCCGAGTCTAGACGGTTTTACGGTAATAATATTGACAAATTACGTATAATTTATAACTCTTTACGTGTTTACCTTAGTTTACATCTTTTTACAGTGTAAACGTCAACACGGACTGTTTATACGTAAACGCCCATCACTGAATTTTCAATATTTGGTAGTTCGTTAAAGTTAAGTAATTACATAATAGATGGAACTTTTATTTGAAAGAATTATCGCGGTTGCCCTTAATTATAAATGTCATATAAAATAATGAAAAAAAAATTATATCCACCTATTATTATTATTAAGAAAAAAATATATAAAAATTATTATCTAAATTATTCTACGCAAGCAAAAAAACTCCTGAAGCTACAGGCGTCTTCCTAATAAGAAAATTGATTATATTGTAAATAGAGGTTTTGCGAATATTTATCTAAAATTTTAATCATTTCATTGTTAAAATTTCGAACAATGACCGGAAGCTAAACAATTAAATCAAAATTGGCTTATTTTTTTTTCGTCAAAATTATAGTTGTTTACTACTATTTTGTGTTTTTTGGCCATTTTTGGGGGACAACAATTATATCGAAAAATTATTATCTAAAATTATAGGTTATTAAATCATATTGGAAAATCATATATAGCACGCTCCATTAATTGTGATGTTATGTAATTAATAATGATAAGGTTGGGAAGTTCCTCGAGCAGTTTTTTGTATCGATTTAATAATAATAGTAATTACGCATAATTTTTTGTGTTTAGTAGTAATTTTTGTAAAAATTATATTTGATAGGTCAGTTTTACATTTTAATTTTGTTTCACAGTCAGCTTCGGATCTACGATTTTTTAGAATCGGGGCGGAAATTTGAAAATGGCGTCCCCCCCCTCTCTAACGTTTGACATAAATTGCCAAAAAAACTCATAAGTATATAAGTCCTTTATAAAACTTGATAAAAATTGAGGGTTTTGTAAAGGATCAATATATGTAGGTACAAGTTGATTTTTTATTTTAATAATTCTACTCCGAAAGCACTACAAGTTGTGAAAATTTCAGAGTTTTTATCACCAGCCCCGTCAGAGATACAGGGGCGCAAAATTCCAAAATTTGGGAAAAAGTCAGTCTTCGGAAGTTTATAAAAATTAAGGGATACAAGTAGTGTCTATTTGTTTCATAATGGGTAGTTGTACCCGTATAGCTATTCTCATAAAAAATACTAAGCGAGGTTTAAAACATTTCTTCTATAAGAAAAAAAATGGTCAAAAATGAATTTTGCTAAATTTTGATATCCAACTTTAGGTACAGTTTTCTTATGGAAGGAACGAAAATAGGTTAAATATGGACATTACTTAAAATAAAGAGACATTTATTACCTTTAAAATGGTTTTTATTTCAATCTTTTAGGATGAACGGTTTATGAAATATGTGCATTGGCATAAATGGCTGCAAATACACAAATCAGCGCAAATTGGAAAACAAAAATAGCTACCACGCTTAAACGGTTCAAGATAATTTTTTTTTTTAAGAATTGTTTTCAATACTTCATGAATATAATAGAAACAAATGGAAGAATATTAATTTTTTCTAAAATGGTCGAGCAACCAACTTCTTTTTTAGACCATTTAATATAGACCGACCTACTATGATTTTGGTACCTCCTAAAACTGACGCCTGGGGCCCCCCTTTAGATGCGGGCCTGTTCATAGTTAAAATATTGGGTTAAATAAGTCGAGGATCTCACGAAGAAACTGATTGACTTCTATTTTAGAAATTTTAGAATTGAGTATTTTGATTCGATCCTGTAAGAAGCTAATTTTACAAAAAATTAAAAAAAATCGACTTACCTGAAGTTTCGCCATATTCGATTCGGCGGTGACTCCATCGACACAGACACGAGCCCTTGTTGCGGCTGCCGCATTATTTTCTTGATATTTCACATCACCCGCTTCGAATAGTTTCATTTCAGCACTATTCGCTGTTGCCTTTTCAGCACTGAAACTATCAGTAACCACCTGAAACAACAACAAACGATACATATATTTTCTTCCAAATATTTTTAACTTGTTTTAACGCGTTCACTGCTAGTATAAGCACGGCTCCGTGTATGCTATCGCACTAGTTGCGATGCCAGAGTCGTGCAGAAGCATGGACACACATTTTGTCTGTGTTACGAATTCATGGCAGTGAACGTGTTAATACTAAGAATCCTACCAAAATTAATTTAAGCGTGTCCTCCAAAGACATATTTCTTTGGGTAGTCTTGTTTCGTAACTGCAGCATCCTCAAAAGATTCAAAAAACGGTTCATTATTATATATGACATTAAAACAACAATTAATCAAGCTAGACTTTCCGGCGACTTTCACTAGATTATCAGTATTTTCAATTCAGTGAACTAATTTATATTTTAAAAGAAATTTAACAGGGGAATTCTTTCAACGTAATCTGTGTTAAATGAAGAACAGTCAAGGAAAATGTTCTAGACTGCGGAATATTAAAATTAGATCATAATAATCATAATAAAGAAATTACAATGACAAAAATATTGTGTGAGTTATCGGAAAAATACGGTTTTTCGCGTACTTTTATTATCAGTATAAACAATGTAGTCAAATCATGTTGTAATAAATCATTCAAAATGAGTCACATTAGCTCAAAATTTTGAAGTGACATTTTTCTAGCAAGGTAAGTACTTTCAAGTTTCAAATAATTTCAAAATCGAATGTTTTAAGAATCAGCTAAAGTTGGACATTAAGTGAACATATGAATATTAGTGTATGTATAAATACGAACAAAAGTTCGCCATCCATTAATAATGTTTCACAGGCACTCAATAACATTTGAAATTGAAAAAATGTAACTACGTCTCGCATTAAAGAGAGGATGTGTTTGATTGATTGTCGGACTCGAGTGGCACTCGAACAAGTGGTCGGTAGCCTAATAATTGGTAAGGCGGTTGGCTAGCACCAAGAAGTCCGGATTCCAGTCCCAGCCGATTCAGTTTGACAATTAAATACTATGTGATAGTAGGTAAAAAAAATTTTAAAATGAAATTCAAAGTGAAACTCTAATGATTGACTGAACATGTTATTACAGTTAATCTTATGTTACATTAGTCAAATAATTTAATTTGTCGTAGTATTCTTGATGTTATATTATTTCAAATTATTCAAAACAATCTTTTATCTACGATTTCGCTCACATGGTATTTGAAACTGTGACATTAAGTTAAATTTTAAATACACTTTCTCATGGCAATCAATTGTTTTTCCAAGGTAAAAAGTAGCCTACGCCCTTTCTTGTTTCCCCTGTTGACATTTGGCAAAATTTGAAGGCTATCATGCGTGTTTCTAATAGTCAGCTGTCGTAATTTTAATGTTTCATTTTAGATATTATATTTTCTGTCGAGAATGAGATGTTTTCATTTGGTAAAAAGTAGCCTATATGTCTTTAACATCTTCCCGATTATCGAAGCTCGGTGACCGCGTAGACAATGTTTTAAATACATTTTTTCATGGAAATCAAATATTTTTTCGAGGTAAAAAACAGCCTATGTCCTACTCTGTATTTTCCTACGACAATACCGTTACTATTGGGACTTTCTATCAGGGGCAAATAGCCTATATCTTAATATATCTCTTTCGATTATTCTTGATTATCTCGGAAACTATAGAAGATAGGAAAAACACTTTATGAGACACAACACTTTATTTTTAAAGTACTTTCGATTGATATATATATATATATATATATATATATATATATATATATATATATATATATATATATATATAATTCCAGGGTCGAACCCACTGGAGAGGCAGTTCAGCAGATTAGAAATGAAAAATATTTTTTTTTATCATGTTGTACCCCTTGAATTTTGATGAGACTTGGTGCAGTAATTAAGTGCATTGAAGCACAGTTACTGAATTTTTTTTGAAGTGGTCGCTCAATTGGAACCCTATAAAAATAACATTAGATCGGATATTTTCCTGGTTATTATCCTTAATAATGAGGATTGATACGATAATAAATATATCAAATATTCTCGAGAGTGTTTGCCTTCATGTGGATTTGGAATTATTTTCCTATGTTGAGTAGTTAACAAGAAAAAAATTTTTATAATTTTTTAAATTTTTTTAGTTAAGGTAAAAGACCCGGTAATTGACCCTGGCCCAGTTTCTGAACTTTTCAACTTTGTTATAAATTAATAAAAAAACTATATTTTAAATAAGAAAAAAAATAAATTCTTAATTTAAAGTAATCTATTCTGTGTCTAATGAACAGCAATTTAAAAAGTTTAGAATATATTAACTAAATAAAAAAAAATTTTTAAGTTTAAAATGTGTGTAAACACTATTTTTTTGGTAGTTTCTTAACAGTTTATGTTACAAAGTACTCATTTTGATTTGTGCAATATTCATCATGTAAGTATGAAAACTTAATTAAAAATATATGAGCAGGTTAATATTTGTTTAAAATTTATTTTAAAATATTTATAAAATACCTTAGAATGATTTTTATTATTGAAATATGAGGGTCAATTACTAGGCTCACTTCTAAAGTGGTATGGCCCAGTTAAATTCTAACCAGTTTTTGTTAGTTATTTTGTTATTTATAGTTATCTTCGATTAGTTTTTGTTATTTTTCATAACGTATTACATTAAACATTCATTTTTATCAATAAAAAATTATTTATAAATTAAATTTTAAAAAACTGTATTTTTAAATTTAAGGATCAGAAACTAGGCCACTGTCAGGGTCAGAAACTGTCACATGAGAAATTTTGAAGGTCAGAAACTGGGTCCTTTTTGCGAATTTTTAAAACATTAATTTAAATTATTAATTCAATTCAAATAATTATTTTACTTGTATGGCTTTATTTTGAAAGCCATAAACTAGTTGATAAAATTATTAATTGTCTCTTAAGTTGAAACTTATATTTATTACTGTCGTTTAACCTCAGCCGTCACTCTTAAAAGGTCAGAAACTAGGCCCGTTACCTTATTTCCACAATTACTCGGTTTTGGCCGCCAAAATTGTAGATATCAATTACTTACAGCCTCACCATACCACTGATATAGTTATTAAAAAAATTCGTTTCCGGGGCCGATTCACCTATACTTATCCGGCTATACCCTTTTAGTGAATGTCATTTTCGACTTCTAGGGACCTCAAAACAAATTTCTATCATAGTCTCGGACTCAAGTCGTGTTATGACAGTGGCCGTAATAGCTGAATTTTCGATTCAAAAATTCGCTAAAAGACAATCTGACTACAGCTGACAATAACAAAATTAACTTGTACCAGTAAAAAAATTTTTTCCCGTAAATTCCTTCACACTGTATCATCTATTTACAATTTACGTTTTTAATAGTAAATTTACCGCAAATATACAAAATGTTGTATTTTTAAATCAAAATTTGTGGTGAATCATCCCGTTTACCACGATTATACATAAAAATAAAAGTATCTAACAACATGAATATTAGAGGTGGGGTAAGAGCGGAAACTAACAATATTTGTATATTTTCATTAGTGATTTGAACAAAAAGGAAATTATTTCTAGATTTTTACGAACGTACACGCGGGAATGTAAAAATAAAGTTTTATTGAAAAATTAAAAAAAAAATTAATGACGTCAATTTTCATGATTATTTTCGGATATTAAATGTTATTTATAGATCATTTTCATTGAATGTTTGATGATGTTTAATTGAAACATGTTGTACACCTGAGTTCAAAAAATTTTGCTACAAATGTAACACGAATTTACAGAAACGTGTTGGTTTTAGAAATTTCATAAAAGCGTAAAAAATTTGTTAAAATGGATTTTGAAAAATTTGCAATAAGTATGGGCGCAGTCAACGTGATTTATTAGTTTGATAAAAAGAAACAAATAGTTATATTCATGAAATTTGTAAAATAGTACAATACATGTCACAAGGTGGGGACATAGTTTCTGGGATAAACGATCGATATTTAAGGGGAGATTCGCTAAAAAAAAAGAAAGAAAAAAGAAATCGATTTTTTTTCTTGATAATCATGTTCCTTAAGGTGTTAGAAATATTCTTCTAAAATTTTATTTTAAAAAACTGAAAAATCAAAAAGTTATGGGCACTTTAATGCACGCACTTTACTATAATTCAATTAAAAAAAAAAAAAACTTTAAATGCTATTTTCTCGAAAGTACGTTTTTCGACATAGTTCCTCATGTATCTCAAAAAGTATTTGAGATATCGACATAAATTAAAGTGCATATTATTCCTCGATGCCGTCACTTTGGCAGGAACTAGGATCTTTTGGTTCCGTAATATATTTTCAAAGTGGTGGCTGTTTATAGTCGAGAAACAGCGGTGATTTTTGAAGATTTATTTTCCAAATGCGATTTCTCGCTAGTTTTTTATTTTTTTTCTTAGATCATAGATTGTGCCATAACTGTATATTTGTATTTTCAGAAAATTCTTGATTTTTTGATTTTGGTTCACTAGGGATTTCAAAACACGAGGAACTATTAAGATGGAAAAATCTCGCAGTGTCAACTTCAAAGCCATTTATACTCAGCTCATTTTTGAATTTAAAAAAAAAAATTTTTTTATTCTCAAGACATAGAAATAATGTCGTATACAGTTGATCCTTTTTTTGTGCGGTGGAGGGGACCGCATAAAAAAAATTGCACAAAAAAAAAATATATTCAAAAATATCATAAATAGCTATAAAAAGTATAGCTCGATCCAGATTGTACAAAAAACTTTTTTTATGCGGTTGGTCGGGACCGCATAAAAAAAGTTTCATCGAAAAAACATCACTCAAAACACTCAAAACTTAGAAATTTCCTTAGAAGTTGCTTCTATAAACAAGATTTACTAATTAATTTACACGTAGAAACATTTTATTTCAATTTTATAACATTATGAAAATTTTGAAAAATACATCTGTAACAAAATTAAATGATGCAATAACTTATGTTCTTATGCAATGTATTGATTAAATGGTTAAAAGCCGTTAAAAAGTATTTTTATCAAAGAAAATTATTATAGTAATTGTTTAAGTTTCTTACTGTCTCGTGATTTTGATTCATATTATGCATTTTAATGGCCAATTTTTACAAACCGCATAAAAAAAATCGCACAAAAAAACCGCACAAAAAAAGACCGCATAAAAAAGAGTTCAGTTGTATTTAGTTTTTTAATAAAATATTTATTTGTATAAAAAAATAATAATAATAAAGGTCGATTTTTGATGTTTTTTTGGCGAATCTCCCCTTAAGTGTATTTTATACCGTTTTCTAACAGAATTATAATGCAGCTATATCAAAAATAGATAGTGACGTACGGTACTTCAAATATTATGGTGAGAGCGCTGAGAGACATATTACGAAGAAAAAGTTATTCAAGTTTAATAAAGAACATAACAGTCCATATTTTAAAATAAATATTGTTTTGAATACAAGTGTACCTCCAAATTTAATTTTTAATTAAATCTAAACAAATATTACTTACATATTATCTTTAAAAGATAAATAAAATACTTAAATCACATAAAATTAACAAAAACTGAATTTCTGTCTTTGTCACACCCACTTTCTTGCGCACTTCAGCAACGAAGGTGTTTTCATAATGACGCAAAATTTAATGTAAATGAACTAACACGTTATAACTGCCGACAATAAAAACATTGTGTACTTTGATTTTCACAAAAAAAAAAAAGAAAATCTAAATTTAAAATACAATTTTGGTAAATAAAATTTATTAATAAAAGTTTTTTTTTCTTGTATTTTTGTTACTAATACTAAATGACGTACATACAACGTATTTATGTTAATTTTCAATATAAAACTTGGATCTCCGTTCTGCTGGGTTTATATTTACTTATTTTTTCAAGTGTTTGACGTGTGTAGAGCTGACGAGAGGCTGGAAACCCGGAGTCAGTGGTAGGAAACCCGGGGAAAACAGTGAGAAGTGTGATGTGTCTAGTCAAGTCAGATCACGAAATGTGACCAAACTCATTTAAATAACAAAATGTCAAATAGATTTAGAATATTTTGTAGATAATTTTTTAACAGGATTTATACTTCATTTCGGGCAAAGGGAAACGCTAAAAAAGGAACAAAAATATTTTATTTAATACGTTTATTTATGAGTCAATATTTCCTTCCGCAAATTCCTTTTGGAAACATCATTTTGTCCATTTCTTTTTGTATTTTATTGTTTGTGTACGGATTATACCACACCTATCCTGATTGGGAAAATACAATATTTTACCTTTGACATCCTTTTTACATCTAATTTTTGTATAGGTATTACAAATTATTGTAATTTTTGTATATGACAGTACAATAATAAACACTGTCAACGCCGTAGGTACTAGTGATATCGGGTGATTAATCGATTAGTCGTTTTAGTCGACTAATTTTGTTTACATTTAGGCCCGATTTACATTAACGCTCTGCTCTCACTCCGATATCACTCCGCTCCAGGTTCTATAAAATATTCTTACACAATAAACAATGAGTGTATTTACATCATCGCTCAGATATCGGTCCGATATCAGTCACGGTTGGCTCTCGCTCCAATGTCACTCCAATATCAATACCACTCCGCGCTTGCATTCAGTTGTTATGAAAAGATATTTGTATCGAACTGAGACCGAACTGGGAGTGTACCCAGAGTGGCATTATAATGTGAACACAACAAGATTATATCGAATCGGGAGCATAGTGATATCGGAGTGAGAGCAGAGCGTTAATGTAGATCGGGCCTTAATCATATTTTAGTCGACTATTTTTGATTGAACATTAAATGATTAAAATGATTGATTTTTTTAAATGACTAAAAACGGTTAATTTAACAATTTTTCTGTATTGTTTATTGGACTTCAAACAATGGAAACTAAAAAATTATCTATTTGTATGATTTTTCACTTTTATGTGATTAATATATTGTGGTACCAACCGTACCCGTGACGTTGTTCACGCGAAACGTTGAGTAGTTTCTTTTTCCAATTTGTAGTTTCTTGCAACACAAAATGCATTAAATTGTCTCCAAATTGACAATTGTGTATTTATTGTATTTTTCGGTACACAATTAGCAACATTTTTTTTTAATTTAAAATTCAGAAAAATTTTCAAACTACAAAATTTATTTACAATTTTTGTTACTATAGTTATGAAATTTTTTATGAAATATGTAAATTGGCGTAACGTGTGTAGATGCTTAAAATAGTTTTTCCATTTTCCCGGAATAAAAAGTATCTTAGATGTCGACCCAGGTAATAAGTTATCATCACACCAAATTTCATTAAAATCCGTCCAGTAGTTTTTACGTGATGCGTGAACAAGAGAGACAGACCGACAGAGACAGATTTACAGTTTTATTATATGTATAGATTTCATATCTTTCTGGTTCTTAAAAGAAAAATATTAAAAGTCCCTAATTAAATTCAAAACTAAACCTCGTTTTTGAAAGAGTTACCGAGGTTACCTTACCATGAATTCGACTAAAAATTTAGTCGATTAGTCGACTACTCTGTGCTCGATATTTTCGACTAATGACTAATTTTATCTGAAAAACAATTTTAGTCGATTAATCAATTCACTGCTTCTCGGCCCCAACATTACTGGTAGATACATTTAATATTATAGGAGGTTTGAAATCAATCATATTGTGGCATGTTAAATGTTACTCGTTCTACCTGTATATATAATTATATTGCTAAGACTCAAATTTTAGATTTGATCTAGCATTGAAATTTTGGCGCCGTCTTTGAATTCTGTGTTAAAATGTGTACCATTTATCACTTTCTTTTTATCTTATCAAAGTAAGAAGTTATTTTAACTTTATAAAAGGTCCAAGAATTCTTTTTCACTAGTGATGAGCAAAATTAGTCTTGGTCTTGCAGTCTTGTCTTAGTCTTGCATTTTTTGCAAGACCAAGACCAAGACTATGTATACCAAGAGCAAGACCAAGACCAAGACTATAAGCATGGTTGCAAGACCAATACCAAGACTCAAGTGAGCAAGACCAAGACAAAAGCAAGAAAAAAACAAGACTTTTGCTAAACTATTTAAATAGTTTGAAAGTATAGTTAATACGTAAAGATAGTAAAAATTCTGATTTTAGAAGAAAAAAATTCGCTAACAGAAAATTTTGCAAGACCAAGACTCAAACTGCTCTAGCAATGCCAATACCAAGACTCTTAATGCAAGAACAAGACCAAGACTGCCAAGTCTTGGTCTTGCATTTGCTCATCACTATTTTTCACTTACAATTTCAAAACTGAGAAAGGCAGAAAAATCTAATCACATAAACTATTCTTCAAAATCAGACCCTTTCATTAATGTTGTGTTTAACACTACGTTTTGGAGGAAGCCCAGGAAAATTTATAGCAAAAACTGAATATGATTCTTACCTTCCTCTTGGACTGGTTAACTATCCGTTGATGTTCAAACTTCAGAGATGTGTCAGCCGCATTCGTTCCAATCGTGGCACCCGTTGCCGCCGATGAGATCAACGGTATCGCTCCGTTTCCATTCGTACTACAAATCAACGGTGACGACACCACCACCGTGTCCGGTGTCGGCGGAAACGACACCAACGGTTCCGGGGAACCAACCACCGCGGTCACATTACAATAATCACAGTCAATATCACAACACCCGCCACAAACCACCGGTGACACCGTGGCACCTCCACCATCCACTAAATTTTCCATTGAACTTCGAATTCGATTACTGATATTTTGAATGTTTTGATGAGCCGTGTATCCGTTTTGCATTTCGCTGAGCGTTTTCATTTCGGAAATACTGGAACGCAATTCGGCAATGTCGGATTTCATTTGTGCCGTTGACGTTGACGTGGACGTGGATGTTGATGTGACGTGTTGCACGCGTGACGTTGACGCACTCGTCACCGAGGAGTTACTCTGAGCTACCGATGATGTTGAGCACTGGCTCGCCAATTTTGCAACACGCTGTTGTGATGTGCTGCTCGTTTGAGTGTTCGTTAAGATCTGAAAATACGTTAAAACAAAAAGTTGTTTTAAATTTGTCGTGTTAAAATATTATTCAAGTAAGTACTTATTTATGTGTTTGTGTGAGTTACAGTGGAACTGTATAGTTCGTTAGCCAGAAATTTAAATTTAGATGATTGAAACATACAAATATGTGAGAAATCATCTATGTTTAGTGTCTAACGTAACCTTTAACGACATAATATATGCGAATGTACACCAAGTGTCAAAATGTTGTATACTAGAAAGAGTGGAATCAAAATAATTTGTAAAAAAAAAAAATTGTATTTGTATTCAGAATTCAAAGTGAACACAAAATAAAAACATTCTATTTGATGCTATAGTTGGAACATACTTTTCGGAAATCCAAATACAAATTCACTTACTCTCTGAGCTTCTTAACAGGGCGGTACATGTTTCTCGACAATGTTCCACCTATTTTTTTTTAATGGATTTGCCCATTTAAGGGGTTGCATATACTTATTTTTCAGAAGACATCTTTTTTTTATTGAATTTTCTTTGAATAAATCATATCAGAAAGTTGATTCAAATTTTATTATTTAAAAAGTTACGTGCATTAAGAGAAAGTGATCTCGGGTAAACATTTTTTGCTTTCTGGCCACAAAGCGTAGTAGATAAATTGTATACGCCTGAGATTGGCCACAGAATTATGTAAGTTAAAAACTTAAAAAGTATCCGTCTTTTAGTACTTATAAAAAATTACAATGAAAGCTTTAAGCACGTTTTTCTTAAAAACACATTAAAAAAAATACGATGGGCATGCTTTCTCAAAAACTACTCTCTCTCAGCTGTTTTAAAATTTTGTACACTTATTTCTTATTGCAGTGTTGGTCTGTGACCACAAGATTTTTGATGATTGTTTTTTCCCGAGGATTTATTCACAAAGTAGCCATTATAATAACAAAAAAATATGGAGAACTTCAAAATAATCAATACAATAGCTTTTGAGAAATCATGTTCACTGAAAACTACCGAAAGACAGCCGTTTTGGAACTTCACCTGTAAAATTTTTGTTTCTCAATATTTGTTAAAACAAATATTAAGTACTTAAAATAACGAATTAACTAATGGTATAAGAAAGGGAATAAATCTGGTATAAAAGTCTTTATTTGGATAAATTTTAAGTTTAAAAAAAAAAAATAGAAAAGTTCTACTAATTTTTCTTGACACAAGTGCATTATAATCCTTTAATTGACACTGTAGCTTATACACAGCTAAAGGCGTTTGTATACCACTGAAATAGATGAACACAAACAAATAATTATTATTATGTACTATTAAGTGTAATTCTATTTTTTAATAAATGTTCTCCATTTTTATGGCCCGTCCTATATTTGTGTATATTTACACGTACAATTTATGTGATGTATGGAAATGTGCTAAAAATTCCTGATAAATGATTCGGTTAACATTGAAGAAGAATAACGCAGTCACTTATTAAAAGTAATTGCGCATTAATTCGATAAGATTTAATTAAATACAGAGATAATATAAAAAATATATAACTCTGTTCTCGATATTCAAAGGCCAATTTTAATGACTTCTTCAAAACTGTCGCGTTGTGTAAGTTCGTACAATATATTTTTGAAAAACCCGGTAAAAAAATGATAAATAAAATTCCTCTTATGCTGAAAAAATCGTCTGATTGAAGTTGCAATTATTTACTAGTAAATAAAATTTTATTTTTATTTATAAATCGTGACCCAAAATATTTTTAGAATTTTAATTTCAATTGAATGTTGCTAAAAATAAACGCCGACCGACAGAAGACAGAACTGAACCCCCACGTTTGTTTATGAATATTCAACAACAATTTTCACGTTGAAAATTACTATTACCGGCTAATATTATGCATATTTATCATACCTTACATTAGTCAAATAATCTGAGAATGGATAAATTTAAACAATGATGTAACAGTTATTGTTGTTTTTGGAAACAGTTTTTTGAGCAAATTTCAATATTGATTTAACCCACTAATAAATAAAACATTTTACTTTTATGATATGTTTCGATCAATATGATCATTATCAATAATGATCATATCATGAATAAAAGTTGTATTTTTGTAAAGTGTTTTATTTATTAATAGCAAATATTGAATTGATTTAACTGATTTGTTGCGGCTTTTTGGATATTAGAGGACGTAGATAATTATATTTACTATAAATTGGTTTATATTTTTAAATAATTTTAATATCATCGTTGAGAAACACATTGGTTAAAATCAACAGTTCCAAGGAAAGAGGATACTGAAAAAATATGGTCCATTTTTGGCCACTGAGCGGCAAGAGAGAGAGTGATTGTTTCTTAGAGTTTTTGATGGTAGTAGATTTAAAAATAAAAAGTTGACAACGCAGTTGCAGAATTTTCCCGTTCCGTTTTTAGCTTGTGAAAGCTGCTGAGGGAGAAGGATTGGGGTAACTGAGAAGGGACTAGTATATAAGCATTAATAAATAATAGCCCCCCCCAAAAAAAAACAATGAAAAAGACTAGACCGTTCTAAGCTTACAAAGAATCAAGTTTCATTTTGTGATTTGGGGAGCAGATGGGTGCATTCTTAAGGAAAGTTATCGGAAACAAAGTTGTTGAGAATTGAATAATCTACAGAGCAAATTTTGAGCTATATTATTGAGACCACTGGATCAGATTAGTCAAAATCACTAAATTTCTGCGTTAAATAATTTTCGAGAAAAAACTATGTGATAGACACACGAGAGTGATCTGATGAGGGTTCCGTTTTTCCTTTTAACAGTTCGAAACCCTAAAAATCAATCAGGCTTATTTTGACAACAGAGGCACCAGTTAGTGTCTACCAGTGTTGGGCAAGATACCGAATTTTATAATCTAGATAACAGATAATAGATAACATAATTTAAAATATCTAGATAAAGATAACAGATAATTTAACCATTATCTAGATACAATTTTAGATAACAGATAAGATAATATTTACAGAAATAATGCATTAGGTCAGTGTTTCTCAACCGCCGGACGGTAGACCGGTGCTGGGCTGCGAAAGTACCTCACCGGTCCCCAGAAAGATGTGTAAATTACAATAAATTACAAAAATGTTAAAGAAACATTTTCTTTCTATTAGAATAATTTTAAGAATAATTTTTAGCTACAAGAATTCCATTTAAAATACGAAAATTGCTTCTAAACATTTCTCTAATGCTTAAAAAAATGTCGATACTTCCTTGAATTGTAGACCAAGTGGTCGGAATACGACATTTCATATTTCACGATTAAATATTATTCCAACTAATGACGGCAATAATTCCAGACAACAAGAATTCTGTTTAAAATTAAATAATTGCTTTTAAATATTTTTAGCGAATTTCCAGAATGGAAATTCAGTTATTACAGCCGGTGTCATGACGCGATTTGAGCCCGGGACTATGGTAGAAATTTGTTTTGAGGTCCCTAGAAACCGAAAATAATATTCACTAAAATTTATATATATATATATATATATATATATATATATATATATATATATGTATATATGTATATATATATATATATATATATATATATATATATATATATATATATATATATTATATGTTTACTAAGTGTCCGCACGATAACTCAAGAATGAAACATCTTATTTTTAAGAAATTTCGTGAAAACGTTTACGGTTTTTTGGACATTTTTCGTGAAAAAAATTTGGCGGAAAAATCACATAAAGAAGGTTTTTTTGCAATTACTCTATATCAACTAGTTTCCGAGAAAAACGTACTTTTGTAAATGGAAATTCGCTATGTTATGCAGGATGCTGCGACAGGGGTATTTTATAATTCTTAAGAAAGTGTCAAAATTTATCTGAATTACATGGTCGGCCAAATGAATACAAATACGGAAACGGTGAATTTAGCTTCAATTTTCTATTTTTCAGAAAAAATAAAGATGTATTTTTATTTTTATTATCTTATCTTTTTCCTTCCCTTAATAAAAAGATAAGATAAAACATAACTTCTTTTGAAAATATCTAGATAAAAGCTAATAGATAACGAAAACGTTATCTAGATAAAATTTCAGATAACGTTATCTAGATAAGCACAACACTGGTGTCTACCACATTGAATTTCCCGTGACGCAATAAACTGTAGAATATATTCTGGATTAAGACGAATCGAATAAACTATTTCACATTTGTTAGAAATAAGTTTTAAGATGTAACAAAGTAATATACATACACAACTGCATAATTATTAGGTAAATGCTCCAAAAATGGGTCACTGAGTGTAGTGTTGCAGGGATTAAATAAATACAACATTAAATACATGATTAAATGCATTTTTAATGCATGCAAAATCGATAATTACTACACTTACTGCTTGCAGTTAGCAATAAAAAATAATAATAAAACTTCATTATTTTTCTATTCAATGCGACCTTGTATTCTGTAGCGTTAATAACATTTTCCAGAGAATTATCCGAAGTGTAGGTTGATAAATTAATGTGTTCGTAACAATACAAAAGTAGGTAAAACCTCGTCACCATCTCATTTGTCTTTTCAAAATAGTCAACCAGTAATCAGGCTTTAATGTCAGTATCTATCATTTTTCATAAAAGTCTATAGTCATAGTGACTATTTATTTAGATATGTAGAAGTATCAAAAAGATATTAATTATTGTTTTCCGACTTGCTTAGTATCAATAAATTATTAATAATTGCGTTTCATCTGCTACTACTACTAATTCGCCTACGTTTGAATTAGGTGCGAATAAATCAAATTGCATGTTTTGTATCGGACAAGAGAATTTCAAGAATATACCATGTGAGTTTTTTGAGAGTTGCCATTTCTATTACAACCAAATTTTTATGATAGAAATGGTACTGGAAAAGGTTCTTTTCATGGATGTAATGGAAATGTAACCAAGAAAAACACTGTTGGTTGAAGTAGCCTCAAGTACATATGCATATTTTTACCGCCTAACTGATAAATTAAAGAAAAATTAAAAAATTAAACTTGGGTAAAAAATTTTTTTTCTCATTTATGTTGTTAATTAATGCATTAGATCAGTTTTATCGAAAAATTAACATATAGTCCCATTTAAAAATCTATAAGTTTGTATTATAGTTCGAAAACCATAAGAGCTATAAAACTTTTAACTATAGCAATCGGTTGCCCCCGTCGATATCTACAACTCTTATTTGAACAATTTTTCGATTAAATCAACGGTTTGGTTGTAATAAAAATGGCAACTCTCGAAAAACTCACACTGTATATAAATCAAATGTATTTACAAAGTCTTGAAGTACTAAATTGTAATGTATTGTAGGTTTAATTCCTTCTTCAAAAGAGGCTCGGACAAAAATGCAGAGTTTTTCTTTCTGCTCGTCGATTGTATTTTTGTTTTTTTTTTGGGGGGGGGGTGATTTTTGAACTTTTTACTATTTTATTGGAATTTCTTGTCAGTTACCTAATTAGATTAATTGTGTCCTGGCGCAATTTTGTCTCAAGCGTCTCCCTAAGCACACACCTTCGTTACCCTATTATCATTCTACGTCGGAATCGACACTCGGAAGCATCGATTGAAGGCACAAGATTTTTCTCAATTATAGGGAAAGCAAAACAATGAATAAAAGATTTAAAAGTGTTACTCCAACTTCGGCTTTTTTTTTCAGCGACACTTTTTCGCATCTCTTTTGCTGTATGCCCTAGAGCGGCTGCTCGATTTGCTTCATTATGGTTACACTATTGTTTTCTATATTCAAATATTAAGGAGAATGGAATTTCCAAAGTTTTTCTTATAAATTTATAACACACTTGCTTGTAAATCTTATAAAAACAGGAGGTGGATAAAGATCGGCCATTTTTCACTCATCATAACAGCGAAAATTAAAAGTTCTTACACAAGCAATCGTTCGGTACTCAATTGCCAAAAGTCCAAATCCTTATCTTAACATGTACATAGTACTTAGTAGTTAGTACCTATTTATATATTTACGAAACATACAAAATAGCTTTTCACATTGAATACAACTTCATTTATTCGATTATTAAGATTATATATTATTGTTACTGTGCGTTACTTAAAGTATAATATAAAATAAATAATTATGAAAATTTACGAAGTGAAGGTCACTAACGGCGAATCGCAATAATTTAAGTGAAAAAACTGTTTTAGTGTAACATTTGTCCGACGAAGTGAATTTACATTTAAGTAATGTATGCGCAAATGTAAGTAAATGTGTTGTCGATAGATGACATTGTAACCGATGCCAAAAATTTATTTTTGTCAATGATAATTCAGGTAAAAATATTATTCAATTTGTTACACATATACATATAATATGTATGTAGGAAAAACTAGGAAGACAACTAGGATACGTGTATATTTCAGTGTAAATTTGAATGTCATATTACAAAATAAATGTTTTAAAATACTGACAGGTTTGAGTCCATTTTTCTTACAAATATATTAATAAATCAACAGTTAAACTTCCTTAATTAATTTATACTCATATTCAGTACCGATTTGAGCGGGTAAGCCGGGTAGGTCGCGGCAAAAAATTTAAAAAAAGAAAAAAAAAATAAGAAAAATTAATAAAAAGGTTTAAAGGTTGATCCTGAGCCAGAGATTTTTCTGAATTCGCGTCGATAGTTGGACCACCACACTCAGATTTTGGGCCAAATTTCAAACTTTCAGAGAAAATCATCTATAACCAGACGGACGAACACCGAAATAATTCGTAGCATAAGTGCTCCGTTGTACCAATTTTTGATGCGGAAGTGGGATCGCTTCTCTCAAATTCATTTGAAAAACAACTGAAAACTAAATATTTTATACTTTTACGGGCAGGATATTATCTTGTTTATCTCAAGGTTCTTTTTTACTTCAAAGTTAAATTGACGATTTATGCACGGAAAATGCAAATTTTTCGTATATAACTCTTTAAAAAAATAATAATAAAATAACACTTAAAAAAGGACAAATAAGATTTATAATTTTGTATGTAAAAATGTTGAAGTAAGTCATTAAAATTTCTTGAACCATAACTGATGATCAGCAAGCAACAGACATTATGATTAAACGGCGTTCACTTCAAGGATAAAACTATAATAAATCCATTGTTCTATTTTGAAAAAAAAAAATACAATTGTTTTACTATTTACACGGACAAGAGTGTCGTATCCTCGTACATATCTATGTCCGTTTATCGAGTTAAATTACAGACTAGATAAGAAAATTACTTCTGGAAATTATTCACATAATCTATTATGTATTAACTAGCTGTACCCGCGACGTCGTTCGCGCGACTTATTGTTATCAAATCAATAAGAAGTATTGGCTGGGTGCGTGATGGCAACGACATCTATAATACACATTTTGTCATGCTCATTAACGAATATAAATAATGGTAACCGTGGAAATAAATTTAAAATATTTTCAAAAAAACCGTAAAATCTGAATACAATTGTTTGTTATTTACAATTATTTTTATTTATAAATAAATTTGAACAATTTGAAGTATAAAATACTGGATGAAGTATAATAGTTGTATTAATAAAGTAATTAAACAATTTTCGACGTTAACATGGATATAATTATCAAGACAGTATTTCCTTCTAACACCGGACTATGCAGAGGAAAAAGTTGCTGGTGATAGTGAAGCACGTCAGGGAAATTCGAAAATTAAGAAATGCTGGCATAAGTCATTTAATTGAATGTATACAGTCATACATAAGGCAAACATCAATAACTTCTTATGAAACATCATTGCATGTGAGTTTAAAATACCTCAAATATTTTTAATTCTGTATTTATGGATTGACGTGTAGACGTTAATACGTTGACAGATAAATAAGCAACGACATATTAGTGGCAATTGCGTTTATAATCAAAGTGGATCAATGTATTATATTTTTATTTAATATTTTTTATTACACTATAAACACATATGAGCATGTATTAGGTTGTTCAAAAAGTAATTGCGTTTTTTTCCAGTAGATGGACAACAGTCCACGTTTACTTCTATCTAAGTGAGACACGAACGTCAAATGTTTCGCGCGCTTTATTGTTGACACTTAACCTAAAAACCAAAAAAAAAGTTGACGTGATTCAATCGAGTTTTGTGCTTACAATTGTGGTTCGAACATGGAGAATTTTGAAGAGCATATTCGCCATATTTTGCTTTATTACTTTAAAAAAGGAAAAAAAGCAACTGAAGCAAGGGAAAAATTGTGTCAGGTGTACGGCAGAAATGTCATCAAAAAACGCCAGTGCCAGAACTGGTTCGCCCGATTCCGTAATGGTGATTTTTCAGTCAAAGACGCTTATCGCTCCGGTAGGCCTTCCGGGATTGACGACGATAAAATCAAAGCACTTGTGCAAGCCAATAAGCATTCAACGGTTCGGGAACTTGCTACTGTTTTAAAAGTGTCCATTGGAAGTGTTCATGGCCATTTGAAATCGCTTGGCTTCGTAAAGAAGCTCGACGTTTGGGTACCGCATGAGTTGAAAGAAATTCATCTGACGAAGCGCATCAGCATCTGCGATCAACTTTCCAAACGCGAAAAAAATGATCCGTTCTTAAAGCGTATGATCACAGGCGACGAAAAATGGATTGTGTACAACAATGTCAGCCGAAAAAGAAGTTGGAGTAGACGAGACGAAGCACCGGGAAGGCAAGCCAAAGCGGACATCCACCAAAAGAAGGTTATGCTGTCAATCTGGTGGGACTGGAAGGGACCAATTTTCTATGAGCTGCTTCCAAAGAATAAAACGATTAATTCCGATATCTACTGCGAGCAGCTACAAAAATTAAGTGACGCCATCGCACAGAAACGTCCCGAACTTATCAATCGTAAAGGTGTGGTCTTTCACCACGACAATGCGAGACCACACACCAGTTTGGTCACTCGGCAAAAGTTGTTGCAGCTTGGTTGGGATGTGTTACCACATCCACCGTATAGTCCAGATCTTGCCCCATCAGACTTCCATTTGTTTCGCTCCTTGCAAAACTCCTTGAATGGTAAAACGTTTGCTTCTGAGGACCTCATCAAACAGCACCTTGACAAGTTTCTCGCAGAGAAAGATAGGAAGTTTTATGAACGCGGTATTATGAAGTTACCCGAGAGATGGCAGAAGGTCATCGAACAAAACGGACAATACATAATTGATTAATATTCATTACGTATATTAAATAAACGCACTTGAAAATCAAATGAAAAAAAACGCAATTACTTTTTGAACAACCTAATATTATTGCCTCTACTCACGTTGAAATCGATTTAATTATCCCCACTACTCACGCTGCAATCGATTTAATTATCCCCACCATATACTACGCACCCTGCCAATATAAGTGTAATAATTATACAAAACTTGTACAGAACAATAATTTTTGCGTAATGCATGCACACGTTTAAAGTGGTTTTTTTATTTACTCAAGAGAAGGAAACATTTTACCGTAATAAAAAGTATATTATATGTTGATCCCGGGTAATAAGTTAACATCAGATCAAATTTCATCAAAATCCGTTTAATAGTTTTTGCGTAATGTGTGCACATGTTCAAAATGGTTTTTCTATTTTCCCGTGGGAATGAGACATTTTCCCGGAGTAAGTATCTTAGATGTTGACTCAAGTAATAAGCTATCATCACACTAAATTTCATTAAAATCCGTCCGGTAGTTTTTGCGTGATGCGCGAAGAGATAGAGAGATAAAATTTTAAAAATCGCTGTTTTGATATCTACATCGATAACTATTTACAGTATCAGTATAATTTTCAAAAAATATTCCATGTACAGAAATGGCCTCGTTACAGTTTTATTATAACTATATTTAGATATTGTAAATGACATGTGTACATAATTTTATTGATTACATGAACGAGTTGAATATTCCTACTAGATGATTCGAGTTTGAAAGTTGGTTTTCTGTTCCAGGCGAGCCTCAAGAACTGCATGTGTGCCGGGTTTATGTTATGCGTGTAATGTAAGTTCAATAAAAGAATTATAAATTATTTTAGGATTTTGCATTAAGGTAGTTACCTCGACATTCAACTTTTCGACAGAATAGTTTCAAATTTTAATAGTATAAAGAAGAATACTATATCTGATTGTCCTTATAATTTGGGACAGATTGATCACTTCTGAGTTAAGATAATTAGGGTTAAAGTTTGTATTTACTCCACGTATTAGATCTCAAAATTCTGACTACGTACCCTTATTTTGTATTTAACAATTATAATGACTAGGAAAAGAAAGATTAATAAGTTCTGAATGTAAAGAAAAAATTGAATTATTTGTTGATCGTTTTGAATTGAAGATATCATCAGAGAAATTATAGTATTTTAATAAATACACCAATTTCAAGCAACTGAACTGAAGCAATCTGGCAACCCTGTATATTAAATAATTGGTTTATTCGTATTTATTGTTTAAACAATATTAAAAATTCATGAATAGCGTTTTTTGATCTTTCACCGCTTATGTAGCGAAAACGGTGATAGATACATTAAAAAGTGTTAAGATGTAGAGAATTCGATTCTCTACAAAAAAGTCTGCGAGAGCAACTGTCTATCTTGTACAGGTGAAAAAATAAAGCGCTCCAAACGCATATGCATACCACTTAATATGTTTGTTGGGTAATTAACAATGATGTCAAAGCATTTATTATAAAAAACTTTGATAGTATAAGTGTGTATGCACAGACTATGTTTGAATGTATGCATACACGTTCGTATGAAAAATAGTATACATCAACATCTATCCATTAATACATATAATAATGACATAAAGTAAGTTTAGTTTGTAATCTTTCTACTAGCATGTCACACAGTAACTACCTTAACATCTTTAATCAAAGCATACGGGAAAATTTTTTTCTCTTATAATGTCAGACTTTTTGCTGCAGACTTCGGACCCTGTTATACTCATAAGAACCTGTCACAGACGTACGGCACTTCTGGCTGTTAATGGGTACATATCAAAGCATTTTGAGCCACCATATTGCCGGTCGAGTTAAAAAATAAAAATAGAAGCCTTATATTATAGAAATGTTGGTACATATTTTTATTCAGAAAGGATCCGATAAGTACTAACTGACATCTAAAAGTGCGATAACAAGATCATGTTGAATAGCCTCGACGAGAGGAGGGGCTGTAGCCTCGGGGTCTGGGTAAAAGTGAAAAACTGTTTTTTTTTTTTTTTGATAAAATTTTGTTGGACCTCCAGGTCCGCCATTTCGTTCCATTTTGTACACCATCCGGACAGTTCGTCCGGGCATACTCGTGTATATAACTACCCATATAATCATATCTAGTGTGTCTTTCTCATCAAACACTGATTAACTGATAAGCAGTATCTAAGTCAATTTCTCACTAATTGGGTTTATTTTCAATATTGTACGGAGCCCACGATACGTGATTCAGACTCGCACTTTACCAAACTTGTTTTTAAGACTTTTTTTTAGTGAGACAATAAACTTGAGTTCAACGCAGAACAAAGGCTAAAAGCTACTTAAAAATATAAATATAATAATAATAAATTTATTAAATTAATAGAAATATTAAAATATATTTTATTGTAAACGAGGGACTCCCTACAAGTTACACGTATTGGTTTTAATAATAATAATGAAACACTTGGGCATTAGTCGCGACAGTTATTTTACCACATACTGGGCCCCGATCTAAAGATAAAGATATTTATCAGTAGATCTTTTAAGGCGATTAACTTCGACTCTATTATTATTACTTAACGTGTATATAAAACAGATAGAATTTAATAATAATTACATTCATTTTAATAAAATGTCATATTAATGCATATAATATAGGTAGGGTGAATGCGGGAGAGATGCCGCACATTTTGAAAACTCTTGATAATTCTTAAAGTATGTATCTAATTGATTTGAAATTTGGTACACAATAAATGTAAACATTGTTCTTTAAAATTATTTATAAATAATTTTAAATTTTGAGTCATAAAGGATTCATAATTAACATTTTTGTAGAGCCTGCAAAGCGGCGTCTCTCCCACACCTATGCCGCATCAAAGAAGGTGAGAAGCCGCATAGTTCATATTAAAAATTTTGCATTTTACACACATCTCCATACATGATGCATGCCGTATGTAACCATTTTTGGCACTTTATACATCTTAACCCCAGTCAACTTTTTTTTTCTTTCTGAGTACTTTTCAAAACATTCAGTACACAGGCAATCATCATTATTTTCGTTATTTTCACTAATATGAGAGCTCTTCCTGATCCATTAATGGATCTTTTATATTTACGTGGCATAATTTACAGCCAAAAAGAAAAAACTGCATAATCAAGGTATATGAGTCTATGTTTTTAACATGTAGTATGATGCGGCAACTATACCAACTTTAAATGTGGCATCTCTCCTTTTTGTTGGGATAGGTGTCGCATGTTGCTATAGCAAGCATAGTGCGGAATTCCAACCTAAAATTTTATACAGTACTTTTAAAATATACCTAAATTAATAACAAAACTCATTTTCATTAAAACAATGAAATATACATTCTTAAATTCTAATGAATTAAATGCTTGATAAAATATTATGTTAAAAAACTTACTTTTCAATAATAAAAAATTGGATAATTACTAAACATCATAAATGTTACCATATACAGCTTAAATAAGTAACTTATTTTAAACATATAATCCATTAATAACGCTATCTATCAATCAACGGACGAACTATGGCTACTGTGGCATCTCTCCCGCACTTACCCTACATATACAGAATTTAAAATTAGTCTGCATAATGAAAACAATCAACTTGTACATATAATACTAAAATATGAAGGTTCAGTGGATTTCATAAAATACAGAAGACGCAAAAGATTTTACCATTTTAACGACAAAAATGAAAAATTCACAACAAAGTTAACCATTAAATTGTATTTTAATGATAAGAGAAAGAGTTCGCTAACTTTGACCCTACAAATGAAAATTTTATATTAAAATTGTTCAAGTTCCATTAATCAATAAAAATAAAGCTATTTTCATGATGGGGTTTCATTTAAGAAAATGTAAATTTTTGACTTAACAACGTCACCAAGTATACTCAATCATTTAATGTTCAGAAAAAAATAATTTAATGATAGAGAAATTATTGGAATCTGTCAAATGGGCGGCGTTTAAAAAACAACTGACGAAAAAGTGCATTGACATTAGTTTCATATGTAAATACAGTCGACTTTCGTTAATTCAAACCTGCGATAATTCGAACCTCTCGATAATTCAAAGTTATCACGAGTTCCCTACAAAATTTCGAACTAAATCGATACATTTTTCGAACTAAATCAATACCTGTTAATTCGCACAAAAAAATCATTGCTACGAGCAAAACGACGCGTTAATTCGAACTTATCGGCGTCACAAACACTCGACAATTCAAAGTTGCAGAGAGAAAGAGTACATTTTGATTGATTTTGAACCATTTGGTATTTCAAATACTCGATAATACTCGGCTGTAGTAAAAAGTGCGATTTAAGAAAAAATGATAAATATTAAAATTATTTGCACTTAGATTGACATGAGTCTGAAGTAAAGAAATTTTGTTAAACGAAAGAGAATTTTGAAAAATCTTTAACACTCAAAATCTGATACAATATGAAAAAATGCAAAAACAAAAATAGATCACTTTCATTGCATTTAGTTTCATAAAAAATAAAATTTTTAACTTGCTGGCTGCCTAAAGTACACTAAATTATTTAAAGCTCGAAAAATCACAATTTAAACGGTATAGATATGAAATCAAACAATTTTGACAAAAATGAAAGCTTAAAGTTGACAGAAAATCAAAATACAGTTGATCCTTTTTTTGTGCGGTGGAGGGGACCGCATAAAAAAAAATCGCACAATATATATATATATATATATATATATATATATATATATATATATATATATATAAATATCATAAATAGTTATAAAAAGTATAGTTCGATCCAAACTGTACCAAAAACCACCGCATAAAAAAAGTTTCATCGACAAAACATCACTCAAAACGCCTAAAACTTAGAAATTTTTTTAGAAGTTGCTTCTATAAACAAGATAAAGTCTTAATTTACACGTAGGAACATTTTATTTCCTTTTTATAGTATTATGAAAATTTTGAAAAATACATTTGTAAAAAAAATTAAATGATGCAATAATTTATGTTCTTATGCAATGTATTGATTAAATGCATAAAAGTCGTTAAAAAGTATTTTTATCAAAGAAAATTATTATAGTAATTACTTAAGTTTCTTACTGTCTCGTGATTTTCATTGACATTATGCATTTTAATGGCCATTTTTTACAAACCGCTGAGAACAAGAGTTCAGCTGTATATCGAAAATATCTGGCTACGGAACTCACAATTTTGTTAAAAAAAAAAAAAAAAATGTTACCTGTGAAGACGTTGTAACTTGGACAGGTCGCGGCCCGACTAAAACTTTTTTTGGAAAATTATCCATTACTGTGGCCATTTCTGGACCGTTTTGTGCACCGTCAACTACTGTTGGTGTTGCTATATCTGACATCTGTAACAAAAACAAAATCAACTTAAAAATTGTTGGCTTATTTACATAATCGTAATTAAATAGCAATGAAAAATAAAATTGTGTTTCACTATTAATTCTTAATTTATAGTTGAATGTTAGATAAAAAAATTTTTTAATGATTTAAAAATTAATGATTAATAATTGCGGATTTTTTTAAATATCTAAATAACAATATGTAATATTTTTTTTTAAAATAATTATGTATGTATAAATATACCTATGTAACGTTATATCAATAAATAAATAACCAAATTCCTATGATTATTAATGATCATTTGAAGTCAATTAAGTAAAATTAAATGTTACTAAGGTTTAATGTTAAAGATAAATGATCTTTAACATATTTGTAATTATGTATGTTATGTATGGTAATATACATACATAATATTTAATGAGAATAAAAATCTTACAATAAAATACCAGGTGTCTAGGCTATTGCAACGTTGGGTGAGTATTTTCTGCTCAAAAGAGGAGATATTTTTACCTCCGTAAAGCTAGCCGTCCGCAAAATAAAAATTTGAAAAATCATAAAAATACTACTAGGTAAAAAATATCTAGATATTTTATACCCCGTCTCACGAAGAATATTGTAATAATTCTGATTGAAGATGTTGATCAAAGCTTTAACGTAGTTGCTTCGAGATAGTCAGGTACAAAAGTATATCTCAGCGAAAAAAACTTTTATCTAAAATTAAATAATGTATTAATATTCTTCAGTTATTACATTTGTATACCACTTGTTTGTTTTTTGCTTTCTCTGCGTTTATATTTTAGCAATATAAAAACTGAAAAAGCGTTGTAAAAACGTTGTAAAATGATGTTTATAAATTATATTTCATTATATTTGTATTTTATAACATTAAATTTTTATCAAATTCCTTTGACACGTTTTCATTTTATTAACAAAAATAGTGCTTTCCCATAAGTAGCCCGTGTTAAAATTACAAAACTTTGAAATCGTTTAGGCTCGTATTATTGGTATTGAATTAAAAAAATATCTAGAGAAGTTTTGTTAAAATCCTTTGAAAAAATCGTTTTATCGACCAACTACCTTAAGGAATTTCAGTAAAATCTATCCAGTAATTTTTGCGTCGTTTTACCTAATTTTTTTACTGTTACGAATTTCTGAATTTACAAGCTAAAAATCGAATATTTGTCAAAACTGAAAAGCCAATTTTTGTGATTTTTGATCCTGAATAGCTGTTTTAGTCGTACATTTCATACTGTATTGATCACAATTCTTTACGACGTGTCAATTTGATAATGCCAAATTGAAAATCCCTGAAAAAAATTCGACTAGTCCGGAATTTTTTCGTAATCATTTTCTATTTGTACTGAGCTATGTATATACATATATGTAAGAGTTTGTAATTACTTAATTAAAAATTTTGAAATAAAAATGCTTTAGTATGTTACTCATGCACAATAATTATTCAGTACAGTCATACGCTTAATACAAATACGATACAAACATATACAAAATAAAAAAATATCAATAAAATATGTACAATATGTAATGATTACGAAACAAGGAGTTCCCCGGCTGTCTGTTTTAAATGGGATGTACATACATACATATATTTTTATTACATAGTTATAGTATTTTAATAAAACAAATAGCCTTGACTGTTTCTCAAACATTCATGTGTTGAGAAATATGCGAACAATTAATACTCAATTTGCACAATAGCGTATAGTTTGAGCCGCGTATGTATATTATTTAATAGTATAGTTCACACAAGTAAAAATGGTATTTTTTTAGGGTAGGGGAGACAGGGGCTAGTATTAACGGGGGTAAGTATTAACAGGCCATTTTCCGCCAAAGTACGGATGAAAAAATTAAGTACGTCCGGTTGCTGTCATCAGTAAATGACCAGGGACTCGTGACCAATCAGTCTTCGACCGGTTGCCGCAAAACAAAGTTGTGAGTAAGGCGTAGATTTTATTAGGTAAAAGAACATTTTTAAGTCGACGGTTTTTTGATTTGAAGCATGATTGTATACCTAAAAGAGACTAAATTTATTTCAAACGGTAGCATATTCCATCTGGTATTGTATTTTGTTTAAATTTTACCGCATTATCAACGTATTATTTTTAAAAATTTAAATTTGTAAAAAATTTACCTTCGGGGCAAGTATTAACAAAATGCATGGGGTAAGTATTAACATGTTAACATTTACCTAGTTTAAATTTTATGCAACAAAGACTATGTTTTTAACTTCATCCCGATTTCAAAATCCAAATATCGTCATTTTCATGCTTCGAGGTTACCAAAATTTTTTTCGTGACATTGCCAAATATCTCTGCATGTATGTGTGTGTACATATGTGAGTGTTCAATTTAAATGGTTTTAATTTTTATATCTTTTCTGCAGTGAAGCAGAGGAAGAGTTTTGCTTGATCTGAGTTATCATATATTTCAAGAATTATAATAAAGTTAAATAAGACGAAGACTAATTTTTTAATAAGTAAATATTTTTTAATACAGAAGATATTAAACGATTGTGGTTGTCTATCGAAGACTGAAAATTTACCAATTTTTGTTTCGTTATCAAGGTGAAAGTGACGTAATTTGCTACTTAATAAGGACTGACTAACTATTGCCTCAGAAAAAATTAAAATAATGATTATAACTTTAACTAATTAAGTAAAGATAAATCTAAAATAAGAATTTTCTATGTCAAATTAATTCCTTTTTAATAATAAACACGTTAAATATGATAGTTTGTTTTATTTCTTATAAGTGCATATCTACAAAATGTCATAATCATATTAAAACTCTAATGTTAATACTTACCCCAACGTTGTTAAAACTTGCCCCAAAAGTGGGGTAAGTATTAACAAACACATTTTTTAAGAAAATGGGTTTTTCCATAGAAAGTACAAGGGATATGTAAGTTTTTTTTATCAAAAATTATAGACAAATAGTTGATGCTTCATAACGTTTACAAAAAAAATTGCTAACTAGTTTCATTTCCGTTTAATATGTAAAAAAGTAAAATCTGTTAGTACATGCCCCTGTCTCCCCTATCGAAGGAACATCTTAGCAACCCTCACAGTTTTAGGCCCGATTTACATTAACGCTCCGCTCTCGGTACGATATTACTCCGCTCCCGGTTCGATATAATATTCGTACACAATAAACAATGAGTGTATTCACATAATCGCTCTGATATCGGTCCGATATTAGTCACGGTTCTCTCTCGCTCCAATGTCACTCCAGTATCAATACCACTCAGGTAACATTTGATCGGAGCGATAAAAGAATTGTTATGGCTTGTACCTATAGTGTAAACACTTTTTTGATTGCACTCCACTCCGCTTGCATGCAGTTGTTATGAAAATATATTTGTATCGAACTGAGACCGAACTGGGAGTGTACCCAGAGCAGCATTATAATTTCAATAGAGAACGAATAGGTACCAGCATGATATCAGTACTGTAATGTGAACACAACAAGATTATATCGAATCGGGAGCGTAGTGATATCGGAGTGAGAGCGGAGCGTTAATGTAAATCGGGCCTTATCACTCCTGTCATACCCCCGTAATTTCTACATTTTTCGGCTTATAAGCATGAAATTTTGGATGTACATGCTACAGAAATAGGTATTAATTAACTCTCAACAAAAAAAAAAATGTCTTCAATTTTTTGAGGCATTTTTTTAAACTGGAAAGTGCGGATGAAGATTTTATTTATTACTCATGCGGGAGAAGTACTAACTTGGCGCACACATTTTTGTACGCAAAATAGCGGTTTGTCCACTGTACTCTTCCCACATACTTTTTTGCGTGCGAAAAGTAAACTTTCCACACGCAACTTGAGAATAAAACACGCAAAATTTAATCAAAACACACAAAGCCGCCTCTTGATTTTTCATTTAATAAATATTTCATATTTAATACGAGAATTTAGACCAATTTTACCCTTTTAAAAACGAAGTCAACTTCAGTCTTCTAAAACCGCTGAAAAAACAACCAAGTGAAGGAAAACATTGAAGAAAACAAGAACAGATTGAATGGTCCACAATTTTATTGAAAAATTTATGTATTCAACCATCGTGTAATATCTTGAATATTTCGCTTTAGTTATAAAGCTTCATCGGCAAGTTTATTAATCTATCTAAAAATTTTTTACATAGGGTAAAAGACCCCATTGTCCGATCAGTTTTGACATTTATATCTTAATGAAGTTATTTCTGAAAGAAACCTTTGATAAAAAAAATTATTATTAATAGAATGATTATTTTTCAATTTAAATTCACCTCACATTTAATGCCTCCTCACTTAATTTAAGAAATACATATATATATATCGAAAAATTTTTGTTGAATTCGTGAATTTTTAATATGATGGATGATCATTATTCAAAACACATGAGTTATAAATTGTAACATTTTTCACCGAATTTTTAAAGTTATTAGCATAATAAAAGTATACAAATAATTGTTATTAGTCCACTTAAGAGATTAGGATAGCTAAATTAAATTTTATATGCGTTAAATATTATTTGTATGACTGATTCTTCTTGGGATCTGAGTTTTACAGTTAGGTACCGCATTTTGAGAATTATATATTGCATATCTATTTTATAAACATTTTTAATTAATTTTTGGGTTTAAAACACTTAACTAACCGTTTTTATAATTTTACTTTAATATTTTATTTATTTCAGAACGTAAAATCAATTGAAAAATAATTAATATTGAATTAAAACTTCCAAATTGTTATTTATATATTATCAAATAAAAACGTCAAACAGAATATGTATGATATGTATTAGATCTGAAACGACACATACAGATACAATATAAACTAAATTTAACTGTTTAAAAATTCACAATGGTTAACGGCTAAGTCAGATCTTACACAATGTTTTTTTAAAACATCAGCAGAGAGCGAAACGAAATTGTGATTTTAGTGGTTTATTTTATCGAATATTTAAACCATTCTTGGCTTTTGCTTTGACGTTCTATGTTTCACTAGATGTCACTCTATGATAATACTCTATGACATAGAGCCTCACCTAGTAGTGGATAGAGTGTCAAAGTGGCTGGAAGAGAATGGTTCAAATATTCGATAGTAGAAGGTTTGTACTACTGTACGTCATGTACATTAATGCGCGATTTTTCATAGGGGTCAGTGTATTGATCTTTCAAAGGAGGTTAATATATTCTGTCCGCTTTTTCATAGACGTCAACAAATTATAAAACAAAAACATTAATAAATCAAAATTTTTGGGTTATATTTTCTTAAAAACATATCCATTGGATTAAAAAAACTTGGTTTCATACTTATTAAGAAAAAAAAAATGGGTGTTTTGTTTATTTTTTAATTTTTTTAAGCTAATTTAATGATACAGCTAAAAATAGTGATCGGTCATCGGGTCTCTTACCCTAGTTTAATAAAAAAAAATAATTTTTAATAGAATTAGAAAAACCGTTTTAATTTCAAATATTATCGAGTGCTTGTGAGACACTACTACGTCTGACAAACTTTTGTTTGCATTTCAACACACGCAGTATTGATATGTTCACTAATCGTTCAGCTAAACTGAAACTTTAAGCACTCGATTTTCTTTGGTATAGTATGACCAAAAACCACATGTAAATTAAAAATCACAAAGTGATTGAAAAAATTATCCGGATCGGCCGGGAATCGAACCATTAATTTGAAATTAAAATTGTAACTGTTTCTCGAATCAGAGAGAGTACTAATACACATAGGTGATTGAATGAGTGCCCGGCTCGGCCGCTTACCGAGCATGGGATCGTTGGTGTAGAGGTCAGCACACCTGGCTAGTTACCAGGAGATCCTGGGTTCGATTCCTGGCCGATCCGGATAATTTTTTCAATCACTTTGTGATTTTTAATTTAGAAAAACCGTAACAAAATTTGTTACGGTTTTTCTAATTCTATTAAAATTTTGGAATGAAGGCACTCACTACGATCGTGCGCTCAACTTCGCTCTCGTGGGGAATCGACAATTTCTGCACTTATTGCATAATATACTATTTCCGCACCATTTTGTAAGAAAGAAACTCGGAAAATGATTTTGCCAATCAAAAATTCTTGAAGTAAAACTTTATCGGCGTATATTTACCAGTAAAAAATTATAGTACAGTGCGATCTGTATGACCTCTGGATTTCGAAATTTATTTCTTTTTACAGCCTGTATAGACAAAATACTAATATAAAAAACTAAAATGAGTTTTAATTTTTCTCGAAAACCAATGTATTTAGAACAATGGTTCAAAAATCATCTTTAGCCTTGAATACGTTTAAAATGTTTTTTAATGTTTTCTAAATCTGTTGAAGCCATAACTGGTAATAATATATAAAATGGCATATCTGGGAAATTATTTTTTTCGGCACTACGGAAATATGGTTTACACTTTAAATATAGTGGAGACAGATGTTTTGAGATAGAATAAAAACCTTGGGTAAATAATTTGATTCAAACTATAGGTAAAAATACAAGAGAAACAAATAATCCTTCTTTATCATTAATTCTGGTACCACCCTGACCTTTAACCTTTATCTGTAATATCTCAGTATCACAATTAATTTAAAAATAACCATTAAAATAAAATAATAAAACATTTAAATATTTTTATCTAAAATGCAATCAAACACTATAAATAAATTCAACTATAGTTACAAACTTTTACATATTACATACAATTTTATAGTCAAGGTTTTTCTCAATCAGTTGAAAAAATGCTAATCAGTTCCACGAAAGAAAATTAAGTTAAATAAAACAAATATCCCCTACCCCCGCCTACACTGTTGGCATCACCGAAACAAACTATTATGTCATCACGATAAAATGAATTCAATTTTTTAATAGGTATGCGCCGTGCCGTTCTAAGTGCTAATTCTTGGAAAACACCAACGAGTTCTTGAAAATTCAGATTTGATCACTGTTATTTTATAACACGATCTTTTAAATGCAACTATTACGTAATGCATATATTAAAAAAAATTCTTATGGTCAATTCACAGGATCACCAACATTTATCAAAAGTATCAAAGTGTTTAAAAATGTGTTTTGGTGGAGGCGCGATGTAATTTTTTTTTAAATTACTGTTGGTCATTTGTACCCCAATGAAAAAAAAATCAAATCCAAAAGTCTGAATGTAAAAATTTATAGAAAAATATCATTGCTTAAATGTTTACCCTGCGTTTCCACCATCAAGAGTGAAACGAGGTTCTTTTTTAGTTTTGTTTGAGATAACGAAAAAAAGCAGACAAAGTAAGAATTTAAAGGCTTATTCTATAAATATTAAGATACAGGAACATACTTTTTTACCGCTTTTGCGAACATGAAATATCAATTTAATTAGTGTTTGGAACAAAAACAAAATTTGAAGGTGAAGTCCACCTCCAAAAAATAGTGTTATCAGCTAAAAAGATGATATTTTGAGAAAATTTTCGGTTTTGTCATTAAAAATTGGATTTGATTATAAAAGCCCTAGCTTTCAACCAGTGCCATAAAAACTGCGAGTACTTCCGTAGACTATACTTCTAAGAAGCTGCAGTCCAAATTACAAGACGATTTGATGTATTCGCTAAGCTTAAAAAACAGATTCGAGATCACAATTGGGTTCTTTTTTCATTCAAATGAATTTTGTTTGTATACTTCAATACGTCAAAAATAAACAATTTTTTGTTTGCTCAAGTGAAAAAAATTCCCTAAAAATATTCATTATTCAATATGCTAACTAGATATAACCCCTTAAAAATTAGAATTTAACTACTTTATTCTATCCCACATTTATAGTTACCAAGACTAGATGCAGTAAAGAGAGTTCTTAAATGATTTTACTCACTCAGTCACTTATGAATATTATATAATATAACTCTTAACTCATTTTCCTCAATAAAAAAGGCGACAAATAAATATTTTTTTGCAATTTGTGCAAAAATATGGAAAACTGTCGTTTGTCGTTGTTGGGTCAACTAAACAGGTTAATTGTTTTAATGCGTTTTTTTAATTGTTTTAATTAATTTGTGTTGAAATTAATTTACTATTTTTAATAATTACTATACATAGCTAGTAGAGAAAAATCATTTGTCATATCTATGTATTTCGTCTGTGCTCATCTATTTAATGAAAATTATACGACAAACTGATAACAGACGAATAGTTTCAATTTGCCCCAATTGACCTTTTTAAATGAAAATAGTTTTCATTTCTGTCGGAACTGAGCAATATTGCAACATTAATGAAATTTAATATAAGAATTTAAATTTATTAATTTTATAATAAGTGAAGCGTATTACAGCTGCAAAAGAGATAAAATCTTAAAACTGTCAAAAATGAGTTAGAACAAAAGAAATGATTTCCACTTTAAATTAAAAGAAACTTTTTGAAAATTGAAACTTCTTGAATGACTTCTTCAGCTAGACATGTTCCTTGCCCAAAACCTGCCTTTATATACCTGAATTTGTCTTTACACCATGGCAAAGAGCGAAAAAAATCATAGAAATTTTTGAACCATTATTTTATGTAAGAGAGTTTTCGTGAAAAAGTAATTTTTGTGATCGAAAATTGCGACAGGGGTAGCAGAGATGGGAATCGGGTCAAGAGTTTTAAGCGCCCCCTTGGGTTCCGGCGGATCCGGCCAGGAACGGGTTAATTTTCTTAAAACGGACGAGAGTGAAAATTTTTTATGTGTTGGAAACAGGCGGGATTGGACAAATGTTTCAGGAGTATTACACTTCTGTTTTCATTTATATAATACAAAAATAGCGGAATCCGAAATAATAAAACGAGCCTCGTCAGGAACGGGACAAATTTTTAGAAAACTGACGGAAGCGGGAATGAAGGGAGTGAAAATTTTGCTACGGTAATGGGAACGAACGGGAGTGCTAAGCAAAATCAGGAGCGGGTGGGACTGGGTCGGTAGCGTATTAAACTGGTGACCTAGAGTGCACGGGTCCGAGTCCCGTTCGAGCAAGCAAAATTATTATTATTATCTTTTTTCTTTTTTATTTTGTTAATTAAATATTAAAATTAATAAATTTCAAAAATAAGTAATTATTTCTAACAATAAATATCATAAGTTAAAAAATAATTGTATTTTTTTTTTTTAATTCGTAACCATTTACTGAATACTTTTTTTAATAAGTAATTTGGCTTTTTTTTAAACAGGTAAATAACAAAATTACCAGAACCTTTTTTTAATTAAAAAAATTAAAAATTTTATTGATCTATTATCCTGCGAAATCCCATCCCGAAGTCAATTTCCCAGGTCGTGCCCTCTCCTTGTAAGTGCAATGGAATACTCAGTTATACGTAAATGTTGACTTTCCATACTTAAATTATACTCGACTATATACAGGGCCGGATTTATTTTTTGAGACGTCTTTGTGTACCTCTTATATGAAAGTTCATAAGCACTTTTTAAATGGAGATTCCTGGTAAGGCGATAAGGGGTTATGATTCTGAAGAATTTGTGGCGACAACACATACATACACATAGAAGCGCAACAGAAAACTCTGGAAACAACGCGTATAGCAACAACAAAACAACACACATGTACAACGTAATAAAATTCCGTTAACCGTAGCTACAAATACAACATACACCCATTCAACACTGCGACGACAAATATACACTTATACTCGCCAAACAACCGAATATTCCAGAATCAGAACCTTCCAGCAACGTACATGCATACAACATCAACAATATACATTCATTCAATACCACGACGACAATACGCATACACACACAACCAATTGAACTTTTCAGCAAAGATACACAATACCACAACAACCCCCGTTCGTCATACGAATATTCTAGCATTGGAACTTTCTAGTAAACCACGCATCTCGCTATAAATACACTAGTGCAGTGCCAGTGGAGTCAGTCAGTGGACAACCGTCTATACGAACGCATCAACGGTCAACAGTCGTCTACAGCGAGTCAGTCAGTATTCATCCGCCTACGATTAGTGATCAATTGCGAGACGTCAACAAACAACCAATACGAGTGCATCAGTAGTAACAGTGACGACCAGTCTGTGCAGTGTCAGTGCTAAACGTTCAACGTCACCAACCAATTACCGTGCGAACCAGTTGTCAGTGCAAGTCGAACTACCCCTTCAGGATACGGAACGGACAAGCGACAACCAGTGAGAAAAGAACCGACATCACCACCTCTCCGATACACCACGACATTCGGAAGTGGACATTACGCAAACATCATACATCCAACATCCCAACATACTGTATACAGTAATTCTGTAAATAAAGTTTATTCTACCAAACCAACAAGGAGTTTAATTGAACACGCTATACCTCTTCCATACCTATTCCCATAAATTCATTACTAATTTTGTGGACGCTTCTATAGGACCTGAGAGACGTGCCCCAGGCATTATACATATATAGACTGTCATAGTTTTTGATACCAATTTTAAGCGTCACGAATATTCCAAAACACCTCAGCCCAAAAACAGACCCGTGTTAAAATAAACTATATAATAAAAACGGTACTTTACAATTAATTCTGTGTAATTAATTAAAAATTTTCCAAGCATATACCTTCCCGCGCAACAGGCTGAAGATGTGAAAACTGTATTCTCCACTAACCTACACAATACTATGACAATACGTACCAATACCAACCAATCATAGAACTATATTGTTATTTTTATCAAATGACTTCAATCATGTGACGTTTCAATATCAACATCATAATTATTTTATAGAATATTATGTCATTAATTGTTTTTTGTGCTTGTGAATGGATGAAATGAGTGAGATAGCTAATAACATGACGTCCCCTGTACACACACACTTACACAGACTCGTACAATGTGAGGGAATCGTCACAACAGAAAATTTTTTTTTTCGAATATTTTAATATGTAATTAATTATTGTGTTATGTTGTAATATTAAATTCATATAAGTATAATTAGCAAGAAATACATATACAATGATATATGAAAAACTGGAATTACATCTGTTGAGATCATTGGTTTATTTTAAATCGACAGTTTGAATTTTAACTGTTTAAATATCAAAGGTTGTTACGGGGAGGAATACCTTTAGACAGGGGAAAATAAAGGTAATTTCGGGAATTTTTTTGACAGGGCATTATGACCTTCAAGTGTTACAGCATCTTTTTTTTTCAATCAAAATACCAGCTGTGGAAATCTTTCATTCGAGCGTGTCACTTCACAAGTACTCAAAAGGCTGTTACTCTAGACATCGTAATTGTAATTTGAAAAATTTTTGAGTGCCCCTAAAGATTAGGGACTTTTGTACATGGCCCCTGAACCCCACGCGAAGTAATTTGAGACAAAAAATATTTCACCAAAATCTTTTAATTTCTTTTATTTATTATACGAGTAAAAAAACAAATCACCAATCCGAACTTTCTGCAAATTTATCCAGTCTTCAATTTTTAATTAAGCATCTAATGAAATTGGTCCCGGAGTCGATATCATCATTTGTTCTCAAGATATGGGAGGCGAAAGAAAACTAACGAACGAACGCACACACAGAAATCTTGCTAAAAACGACGGATTCGGATTCAAATGATTTTGAAACGTGTAGATATGTATGTCCAAATTAACGATTCGCAAAATCGGACCCATTACAATAATTTCCAATGGGAGGTTAAAAATTTCCCGTATAATTAACATAATTATGTATAAAATGTCGATGAATAATCTCTAAAGGAGTCTCCACATTCTCGCCGAGGTTGGACGAGGTTCCTCGCTGAGTTTGGCTCAGTCATATGAATAACATTAAAACACCAACCGCGAGACACAACGAAATGACCCTCTACATTCTCGTTTCGTCCAACCTCGGCGAGAATACATTTCACGATCAGTATTAGGCACTAAACACAATAACGCGATTAGCTCTAGTTAAGAAAACTATAAAACCCAAGCTTTTATGAAAAGAAGTAAGTTTGGGGTAGGTATAC
Organism: Brachynemurus nebulosus; assembly: GCA_035578155.1. NCBI lineage: Eukaryota > Metazoa > Arthropoda > Insecta > Neuroptera > Myrmeleontidae > Brachynemurus > Brachynemurus nebulosus. Next base: position 798,130 of record JAPWDM010000019.1, on the reverse strand, counting down.
CGACTTTGAAGGATTGAAACTTCCAGCTTCAGGTATATTTTCAAATCCCCTCCGGTTTCAGCACCTTCAAACGGAGATTTGTTAAGGAATCTCCACTTTCTCGCCGATGTTGGACGAAACGAGAATGTGGAGACTCCTTAACAAATCTCCGTTTGAAGGTGCTGAAACCGGAGGGGATTTAAAAATGTACCTGAAGCTGGAAGTTTCAATTCTTCAAAGTCGGTATACCTACCCCAAACTTACTTCCTTTCATATAAGCTTGGGTTTTATAGTTTTCTTAACTAGAGCTAATCGCGTTATTGTATTTAGTGCCTAATACTGATCGTGAAATGTAGGAAGGAAATTAACTAATTACCTACAGCAATTTTTCAGAGTGACTATTTCCCAGAATACATTTTACATAAATATTTCCTATTTCGTTGGCTGTTGAAAAAGATATAGGCTTCAAAACCTTCACACGAAGACGTCAAGAAAGAGAAGTGAACCAGAAAAGATCGCAAATCGTTAGGAACTTTCCGAGAAATCAGAACAGGTGGAAATCGCTCAAGCTACGAATACTTATAATTTTCCTTTAAGGTAACTGTAAACTTGAAGGACATTTAAAACCATTCAACCTGGAAGCAAATAATGTCAGAAGATTACCGTAGAGCCACTCCATATTCTAAATTTCCCATGGTAAACAAAGCTAGAAAATGTGGTTTAGACCCCGGGTTTAAACCGACAGAAGTATTAGAAGGGTGCCAAGTGCATTCAAAGGGTCATTATGCATATTTTTACATCAGAAAAATTCAAAAAAAAAATTAACCAAATCATAGTGAATATGATCAGTTAAATTCAAATACAATGCGATATTTGAAATGTTGTAGTTAAGTGCGATAGTGACCGATGACTCATACCACACACAAGAGATTTCAATAACAATTTTGTTTACTAGGAACACACACGGTAGTAGGTCACTTCAATCACTTATGTAATTGTGTGTAGCAAACTTGATCTTCAAAATGAAGCACATAATATCAGATTTTATTAGATAATACGCGTTGTTCATGACTTTTGTCTTCTTAATTTATTGTTCCGTTTCAATTATGTACAAGTATATGCATATCATATCATATCATACGATATGTATAAAGATTTTTAAATTCCATTGTCAAAAATTTATTTGGTCCACTTATTGTCATTGTTTTATTATTATTTATTGTTATGAAAATAATTGGAGGATTTAAAAAAAAAAATTTTCAAGGACTTCTTCGTTCTGTATAGTAACCTTAACACGTGGTTGATGCGTTAGAGATTAAGCACTACTAAAATTTTCCTTTGATAAAAATTACTTAAGGTACCATTACAGTCTGATTGGTCGAAAAATAGTCAATTTTTGCGATTTTTTTCGGATGGATAGGATGGGGGAGTGGGGATGATTTTTTTTTACGATTAATACCACTATTTAACAATACATAAATATTTCTTTTATTTATTTTTTATAATTATTATAATTTTTGGAAAAAAGTTTCTTTAAAAAAGGCCGAAATTTGGTGCCCACGATTGCGGCCGCAGTCTTTATCTGAAAAAAAAAAATTAAATGGATTATTAATCTATATGTAGGTAAGCCGCTATGTACCTATGAGAGCTTTTTTTCTTTTGAAATGTGAAAAAATGGTGGCGGTTTGAATAAAAAGTACACAATTTTTTACAGTTTTCCATGTGACAATATACGAAAATTTCAAAAAAAAAAACTCCTAACGGTTTACCTACATTGATAATCCATTTGATTTTTTTTTTTTATTCAGATAAAAACTGCGGTCGCAATCGTGGGCACCGAATTTCGGCCTTTTTTAAAGACACTCTTTTCAAAAAATTATAATAATAATTATAAAAAATAAATAAAAATAAATTTAAAAAAATATTTTTGAATTGTTAAATAGTGGTATTAATTAGTGATGAGCAAAATTAGTCTTGGTCTTGCAGTCTTGTCTTGGTCTTGCATTTTTTGCAAGATCAAGACCAAGACTACATTTTGCAAGACCAAGACCAAGACCAAGACTATAAGTATGGCTGCAAGACCAATACCAAGACTCAAGTAAGCAAGACTAAGACTATAGCAAGAAAAAAGCAAGGCTCTTGCTAAATTATTTAAATAGTTTAAAAGTATAATTAATACCGTAAAGAGAAAATTCTGATTTTAGAAGGAAAAAATTCGCTAATAAAAAAATGCAAGAAAGTGCAAGATTCTTTAGCAATACCAAGACTAAGACCAAGACCAAGACTGCATTTTGCAAGACCAAGACCAAGACTCAAACTGCTCTAGCAAGACCAAGACCAAGATTCTTAATGCAAGAACAAGACCAAGACCAAGACTGCCAAGTCTTGGTCTTGGTCTTGCATTTGCTCATCACTAGTATTAATCGTAAAAAAAATTAATTCCCATTCTCCCATCCTATCCATCCGAAAAAAATGGTGAAAATTGACTATTTTTCGGCGAATCACACTGTGATGGTACTTCAAGTATTATTGCATATTTGCATATAACTTATTTGCACACGGTCCCGTTTGATTCGAAAGATGTCCGATAAGCAATTCTTATACAGTATAGCACCGATAATGGAAACATCAGTTTTGGAAAGTTGCATCAAAAATGTCAAGTATTTAATATTTATGTACTTGACATTTTTGATGCAACTTCTCAAAAGTGACGTTGACTAATTTGATGCTCTCAAAAAATTTCCAAAACTGATGTTTCCATTATCGGTGCTATACTGTACTACTACTGGTGTATACTCAGAGATACATACATTATGTATTAGAATTTTGACCGATGAATCACCAATACTTTTATAGGTGTGTGTTGATAAGGAAAATCTTTTTGTCTTGCCAAAATCAAATGTTATTTAATTTTATAATGATTGAATAATTTTGAAAAAAAAATTTTTTCGTTATTAATTGGCATTTTGTTTATGATTTAATGATTTGTTTATTTATATCTTTTTTTTCTGTCTTAATATTCATTTTACATTTATTTTTATTTTTTTCAAAATATTTTGTCTATAATTACCATAAATTAAAATAACTAAAATAACTTTATCAAAATTTTTCTTTTAGGTTTAATGAATGAACAAATTCTTACCAAAAAAAACCTACAAAATTTGCAATCTTTTATTATTTAAAATATACCGATGGTGGCGACGCTGTGTAACATATTTATATACACTGGTTTAAAAAATATTTAGGTACATGGGACGAAAATTTTTTTAATAAGTATTTCTTCTTTTAATCGCCAGGTTCTGTTACCCTGTCAACGCCTAATGAAAAAGAAGCTTTCTACATAAAATATCCTAGGCACAGAAAGCTCGAAACTTAAACAGAGAATTTTTTGAGAGTTGCTATTTTGATTACGGCTAAACTACTGACTTAATCAAAAAATTTTTCAGATAATAGTTGTAGATATCTCTGGAGGCAATCGATTGCTTGAGCCAGGAGCTTTATAGTTCTACTAATTTTCGAGCTATGGTACAAACTCACTACTTTTGAAATGCAATTCTATATTGATTTTTTGATAACACTGATCCAATGCTTCAGTAAAAAAACATAAGTAGAAGAAAAAAAAATTAATCCAAGAAACGAACCAACATTTAATAGACAACACAACAGGTTAGTTTATTTTTTAAAACATAGATGTCGCTCCCAACTTTTAATGGTTTGAATTGTTTTGTAACGAATTTTTTCGTAATTAACTGCTACTTTAATAATTTGATCCATATTTATTAATTCATTGAAAATTAATTACTTGTTTTAGCGAATTTCCAGAATGGAATTCAGCTATTACAGTCACTGTCATGACGCGATTTGAGCCCGGGACTATGGCAGAAATTTGTTTTGAGGTCCCTAGAAACCGAAAATAATATTCACTAATATATATATCTATATGTATATATGTATATATATATATATATATAAATATATATATATATATATATATATATATATATATATATATATATATATATATATATGTATATATGTAATATATATATGTATGTATATATGTAATATATATATATATATATATATATATATATATATATATATGTATATATGCATATATGTATATATGTGTCCGCACGATAACTCTCGAACGAAATGTCCTAGGTTTACGAAATTTGGTGAAAATGTTCGAAATGCCAAACCGTTGAACAAGTTCGTTAGCCAGACACGTCGGTTGCCAGGAACATGCTTTTTGTTCTTGCAAAAAATTAGTTTTTTGCCAAAATTTCCACTTAATCAACAATTTTTGCGAAATTTTTACACCATTTAAAAGAGGAGAAAAAATTACATAAAGAAGATCTTTAAACTATTGTTCTATGTCAACTAGTTTCCGAGCAAAACTAATTTTTATAAACGGAAATTCGCTATGTTATTCAGGATGCTGCGACCGGGGTACTTTTTTGTTAGATACAATAGTATGAAATTTCTTCTTGGCATAAAATATCGATTTTTTACCATCACTCTAACAGTATTTAAACGATTAATAGCTGTAAGAAGATCTAAACGTTTAAACTGATACAAAATTTTGCATTAAAAATCAGTTCCAAATTTCAAGTTATGTATAATAACTATTTGTAGCATGGATTATACTTACATACTTGAAACCTATAATTAAAAAATTTTTCCAATCCACGCCTACAAATATATTCAATGTATTATGTACACAATATAATAGATATAACATATAATGTACATTAAACAAATTAAAGAAATACTTGTCTTGTATGTATGTACATGTTATGTTAATTCATAAATACATATTGTTGTAGTATATATTATGACGATATCATTATACATAATTATAATTGTACCTACCATCATGCAAATGAGGTATTTTATATTATTATGATTAGTGAAAAAACATGTTCGTACAAGTATTTCATTATAATCTGCCTGAACTTGTGACATAAATGTAAGTACAACACATATAATACATACGAGTGTGTTTTTGATCTTATCTACCTTAAGTATTTGAATAACGTGGTATTTAGGTACTATATATACACAAGGGAACAAAATTATGTTAAACATTTCAGAAAAGTATTATAAAATGGGATGTATTGTACCGTAATTGCGGATTACTTGAGCCCTGTGGAGTCACTTGAGTCCAAAACGGAAAAAGTATTATTTTCTGTTTTGTGCTTATATTAGTCAGTAGTAGAAGTAAGTTAGATGTTTAGCTAATAGGTAACAGCAGTAGGTTTACGGTGTTTAAGTTTAGGTAGTTCTGAAAATTGACACTAGAGGTGAGGCAAGTGTTGTTTACTCTCTGTTTGAAACTGATGTTTTGTTACGTTGCTAACTTTTGACTGTAAAAATAATTGTGGTAGTCTACAAAGGAAGGTAAGTGTATAATTTTAATACTTTGTTCATTACTAAACTAAATTCAGATATGTTCATATGCCAACTATTTCGTTTTTTTTTTTAAATTAAGGTTTTGACAAATCAGTAAAATAACCTTAAAATTAGGGTAACTTGAGGCCATCATAACTTTGGTATAAAATGCTCATGTTTAACTTAATTTTGATACCAGATATACAAAATTACAGATTACAAATTATAATAACTTCAAATCCTAATTCACTACTAATTCTTTTACAATTTGATATAAAATATGATTAAATATTTTCATACTGAAATATTATTGTCATTAGCACATTACAAATTACAAAAAATGAACAAAAAGCAAAAGGTAATCACAGTATAAAAAATGACTATACGAATACTTTAGTGATGAGCAAAATTAGTCTTGGTCTTGCAGTCTTGTCTTGGTATTGCATTTTTTGCAAGACCAAGACTATGTATACCAAGAGCAAGACCAAGGCCAAGACTATAAGTATGGCTGCAAGACCAATACCAAGACTTAAGTGAGCAAGACCAAGACAATAGTAAAAAAAGCAAGACTCTTGCTAAATTATTTAAATAGTTTAAAAGTATAATTAATACCGTAAAAAGAGAAAATTCTGATTTTAGAAGAAAAAAATTCGCTAATAAAAAAATGCAAGAAAGTGCAAGATTCTTTAGCAATCCCAAGACTGCATTTTGCAAGACCAAGACTCAAACTGCTCTAGCAAGACCAAGACCAAGACTGCCAAGTCTTGGTCTTGGTCTTGCATTTTCTCATTACTAGAATACTTTTGTGGACGTACTGTTACCAACCAATATCTCAAATTGAATCTATAATCCAAGACAGCAATGTAATAAAAATATTACATAATATTTTTTTTTATCATTTTTGTGGCTGATTAAGTAATAAAACAATTTTTTGAAGTGGCTTTTTTTTATAGTGGTTAAAGATGAACAGTAATACACACGCCGGTATTATAACGAATTACTGATAGTACTATCAAAAATAAAAATATAAATACATCGAAATTATTATTAACCATTGATTAAATTATCACTACCATTATTTTAAATTATTTAATTTGATAATAAAATAATTAATTTTATTACTTCTCATTTATCAATTATAATTTTATATTATGTTTTATTTTTTGATAATTAAATTTAAAAAAAAAAAATAACCTTAGTATTCGTGAAATAACAATAAACTACGCAACTAGATTACATCAAGATTTATTTACACCAAATTTTATGGATGCTGAAGCTATAATTTTTAAATATCTGAAAATATTAGTGGATACAGGTGCTACGGTTACATTTATTAAAAAAGTAATTTTTCACCAAATGCACCCAACTTTTGAAAAATTAACAGTTTTGGGCGAAATTAACTAAAAAGTGGTCTAACGTCTTTAAACAAATGCAACAATTGAAGTAAAATTAGACGTACATATATCGTTTTCTATCTCCTTTCTCTTTTGTTACTTTTATATTAGAGGAATTACAGCAACAATTGACTAGGCTTAAAAGCGAGAACAAAATTATTTTGTTCCCTAGGAACTAAAAGTAACCCTTTACTCCCTATTATGAGATACTTAACCATGTATGTGAGTCCAAAAATTGCAAAAAATTTCTTTATTACAAGATTTATTATATAGTTAAATTTCTGTAAAGAACTTTAGAATGGTTAATTTTGATTAGTTTTTTTTTGCCCCATTATCAAATACGATTACATATTATCTTGAAACATTTATTTGAGATAAAATTTGAGTCGTCTTTGCGGCACGAATTATTTGATGTTCTAAAATTACACTCAAATTTGTTTAATTGCGTTAATTGATTAATTAGAGGTTAAAACTGATTACTTTTTTTGGATGTCATTTGCATTTTATTTATGAATTTTGAAAAAAAGATTTTTTCGAAAGGTTATCATTATCATTTTTGGGCAGAATGCAACAACAAAAACATTTATGTTAAAAATAAATTTTCCTGCTAACAGTATAGTATAGTGCTTATATGTTTGTGATAAAGTCGACATGCCATGTTGGTCTGCTTAGGCGTCAGTGTTATCGGCCTAATTTGACTGATATTATAATGAAAAAGTTCGTCAAGTGCGTAATGGACACGCACTAAATCAGGATTCCTCAATGTTTGGAGTTTTTCACAACTTTTGGGATAAAATATAGGGGATACACATGCAAAGTTCAATATTTTGCAAACGAAGTTTAAAAATGAAAAGTGGTTAATAGTGACGGACTAAGTTTTTTGGAGGCCCGCAACGTTGGATTCTTCATATAGAGCCGTGGAGAGAAATCTGAGGCCGCAGATCAACGCGCAAAAATAAAATACAGTTGTTGAGCCGCAAAAAAAAAAAATTAGTGAGTAAAAGAAGGAAAATCTGCTAAATGCCTATAAAAATTTATTAAAGTTACTTTTAATAATGATTCTGGGCCCCTCTGTCTGGTGCGACCCCTAGAAGGCCACCCCTTCCGCGGAGAAATATTAATTTTTTTTCAAATTTCTTCGATTCACAGTTGAAAATAAGGATTTGACCAGATATTTCTTCGAAACCCTAATTAATAGCGGTTGCATACTTTAGGGCTAATACCTTGAATCAAATAGGTCAAGTCAATATTATATAATTTTACTTTTTTCGTAAATAATTCTTGCAACTCTTGCAAATATTATGGCGAAGACGCTGTGAAATTTGCCAGATATAAAAAAAAAATACAAAAAAATGCGCGAATCCCTTGAACATACTTTTGAAAGTGATAAGCCATACTTTTTGTTTAGTACATACTAAATTCAGATTGAACAATAATAATGACTAATCACAAAGAAATTTTCTTAATAAATTTTAAATTAAGACCTTAAAACAATAAAATCTACTAGTAACAAAAAAATCATTCAATAAACTAAATTACTACTTTATCTTTAAATAACACTAAAATTATCAAAGCAAACATTACAATATGATAAGGCATTTTATAATTTAATTAATAAATACGTATTATTCTATTCCACACATTAAAAATTTAAAAAAAAAAGAAAAGAAACTTCAATGCCATCTTCCTTTACTAACAAAAAAAATCAATAAAAGCCCTCGAAAAAGAAACGCATTTATTAATAAAAGAATAAAAATAACGTAAAACCTTGAAATTTTTTCAAAACATAAACATTTCTTATAAAATTTCAATTTAATTGTTTATTATTTAAATCAATAAATTTAACATATATTTCAATGCCATCTATCGTTATTTCACTATAACTTCCGCATCGTAGGTTTAATAATTTACATTCAACAACCAAGATTGCATAACGGTTATTCGAAATATCTGAATTTTAAAATATCATAACAATTACTTACATAATAATTTAAACGAATCGGTTTCAAAACTGTTTTATACATAATATTTTGGTGTTAAATTTGACACAAAATTTTAACACAATATTTCACAATTTGATAAAAAAAAAAAATTATCATTATAACTAATACACTTGAAATCGTGTTTGACAAACGTCATTAACGAAAAAAACAACACTATTTTAACATTTTGCTTTACTATTACATGCTGCATGAATTGTGCGCGAACTTTAACTGGCCATAAACGATAAAGGTGCAGTGTATTTAATACTTTTTATCATTAATTTGTGTATATTAAGTTGTGTTAATGTATTGGAGGTTTTTCATTTCAAGACGTTTCAAATGTCTGCCCGCAACACTGGCAATACGTAGTAGTGTAGTAATCCGAGAGTGGGGGGCCACACATTCAAGATAGCCGCGCGGAATCTCTTTACATTGATAAATTAAACATTTTGTGAAATAGTAGGGTGAATGCGGGAGAGATGCCGCACATTTTGAAACCACTTGATAATTCTTAAAGTATGCATTTAATTGATTTGAAATTTGGTACACAATAAATGTAAATATTGTTCTTTAAAATTATTTATAAATAATTTTAAATTTTGAGTCACAAAGAATTCATAATTAACATTTTTGTAGAGCCTGCAAAGCGGCGTCTCTCCCACACCTATGGGAAAGATGCGGCATCAAAGAAGGTGAGACGCGGCATAGTTCATATTATTAAAAATTTTGCATTTTACACACATCTCCATACATGATGCATGCCATATGTAACCATTTTTCGCATATTATACATCGTAACCAGTCAATTTTTTTTTGTTTCTGAGTACCTTTCAAAACATTTAATACACAGGCAATCATCATTATTTTTGTTATCTTCACTAATATGAGGGCTCTTCCTGATCCATTAACAGATCTTTTATATTTACGTGACATAATTTACAGTCAAAAAAAAAAAAACAAAAAAAAAACTGCATAATTAAGGAATATAAGTCTATGTTTTTAACATGTAATATGATGCGGCATCTATACCAAAATTTTATACAGTACTTTTAAAATATACCTAAATTAATAACAAAACTCATTTTCATTAAAACAATGAAATATACATTCTTAAATTCTAATGAATTAAATGCTTGATAAAATATTATGTTAAAAAACTTACTTTTCAATAATAAAAAGTGGGATAATTACTAAACTAATGGACTAATCATAAATGTTACCATATACAGCTTAAATAAGTAACTTATTTTAAACATATAATCCATTAATAGCGCTATCTATCAATCAACGGACGAACTATGGCTACTGCGGCATCTCTCCCGCACTTACCCTAAATGTCCGATGCGGTGTACAGTGTATGTATTTTGCCTGTGACTGCTTGGTTATCGGCTTCAGGGGAGGGGAATGATCACGTTTATTGTATCTAGTAAAGATGAGGGTAGAAGTTGAGTCATAAAAACTGTGACCTATTTAAAGTATTGAATGAGGGTAAGGTGGAATATGGTGGGGATATTTTCCGTACTCAATTCCGGGTGCACAGGTGGATATCTAGAAAGTTACACTGAGAGGTCAACCGTCTCGAGAATCAAGATCTCGATACACACCAACAGTGCTTTCAAAAACAGATCAAGAAAAACTGAAGACTTTTTCTTTTACAAAATCTGGGTTAAACTTTTGTGTTAATTTTCGTATGTATTTAACGAAAGAAATTTCAGCACCGATTCGAAGCTTAGTTATACACGTTTAATAGATTTGAGTGTTACTTTCTGGTAACTTTTATCCTATAGATTTTGTGACATGTTTCGATCAATATGAACACTATCACATAAGTTGTAAGGAACAAACTTGTTTTGAAGGTTTTGCTAATAGAGTCTCTTTTTTAAAGTTTCGTTCTCCTGTCTTTAGAAGAAAACTTTAAAAGACGCTAAAAAATATAACTTTCCAGACAAAATCTTCGAAGCAAGTCATTTTCTTGAAGGAAAATTTCACCATTACGACTTGCTTGATAGTAGTCATATTGATCGAAATGTGTCAAAAAATCTATATATAAAATAAGAGTGGTATTTTTGTGTTAAATGCAGGAACTAAAAGATACTGATGCTCTAGTGTTAGAAACAAGACCGCAAAAAATATATATACTAGAGTTTCGCTACAGAAGCATTGTTTAATGATTGATTTTAGCTCAGAAGAAAATTTTAAAAACATTGAAAAATATAACTTTCTAAACATTTTTGATTTTCTGAAGAAGTTTTATTTTTCTGACTCTACATGTACTTACGGGTTTCCATGAACTAATAATAGATCTATGGAGAGGCTCGTTTTTCTGTGGTTTATCTTGTTCATTAGTTATTACGTAAGACATGTAGCTAGCTACTCATTGAATATGTTGAGATGATGTCAGGAATCAATGTATGTATGCAATTTCATTCAAGAAAAGCATATGACACATGATTTATTTAAATTAACTAATGGAAAAATATTGTTGGGAATAAAATATTGTATAAAATGTACCAAGTAAAATTCAGGTGCAGAGAAATATAATACTGCATTTTACCCAGAACTGTTCTAACATTTCATATGTCTTCATAAATATCTCTTTAGTATTCATTAGCGAGAAGTAAATCGTATGTTTCTCTATGAGATGTTGTATATTCTTGCAAGACAGTACCCACCTTGACATGTATCTAGGATTTCTACAGAGGAGCTCCGACATTAGGAGAGTAGAGATTTGAGGTCACTCCTGGTATTCTACAAGAGACTGCGGTACAATTGGTCCACTTTTGGTAGTATTCGTGAAACGGGAGCCTAATCCCGATCCACATTGTCCATTTCCTTGGCAAAAACATAGGATACCCTTGAGGATACTAAGAGGATAGTATATTCTCCAAAGTGTAGCTACACAAAATCAAGCTTCTTTGCGGTCGGGTAAATAATTATGGATAAACTCCAAGCAACAAAATTAACTAGATCTGTGTCAGCAAACAAGTTAAATCATCTCAGCTCCATCAATTTCAATTATATAATTCCCGGCCGTAAATGACCCATATTTGTATGAATCATTAATTTTGTTCAAGCAATAAAGTAGATTAAACAAAGGAAAATGGTAATAAATTTTTGAATTGGAGAATGAATCATCACCAGTTACGAGGCAAAAAAATTCTGGGAGTATCCAAAAAAAAAAAGTTGTTTGGAAGTCATACGGTGACAACATAATTAATATTGATTCATTGAAAGACGTGAATTAGCAGATTTTGTATAATATGCATTTGAAAAGTCAGTGCTGAGATGAATATTATTTGGGTGATTTCGCACAGCTTTAGAGGTACTATAGCCTAACAGAAAAATCACATCCAAACAAATAAGGCAGATCTTTTGAAGAAACTAGGTTATTTTTATAGAAAGAATGAAAATTTTGCACTCAAATCAATACCTAAATTTCACTAATAGATGATCTACATAAATCATTTATCTTTGTAGCTATTAATTTACAAAATAAAGAATGGACTTTAACATCGAACATGAAACAACTGAAAAATCACCTGTGGAAATTAACCCTTTCATTTTAACCATACAGAAAATTTTTTGCCTCATAATGCCGGACCTTTGACTGCCAGTGACAAGTAGGTACAATAGGTAAGGTTACAAAAAAAAAAAGAAAATCAGATCTCAACATCAAAAAAGTGAACCCTAGAAATTTGTAAAATATAAAATATACTAAACTATGTTGATAAAATTAAACATTACTTAAAATTATTCCGTAATTCGAAAAATCTGTCATAGATGACGGCACCTATATCAATGAATATATACATATCAAAGCATTTTGAGCAGCCATATTGCAGGACTCGTCTTAATCATTTAAAGGGTTAAATCACAGTTTCTTTTTGAGGGAACCCTAAAAATATAAAGAGTTTCCGTGCCAATTTCCGTAGAAAATTCACTTACAAAAAATTCATTTTTGTATCGCAATTTCATTAATTTCGCTTGTATTAATAGCATGCATGGAATTCACTATGACTCATTTACTAAACCAATACAATTTTGACCCTGTCGAAACTTACCGTTACCGTTTGACTAACATATTATTCAGTTCATCACCAACTTTCGTAAATATCGAACGCATTTTAGTACCCATAGAAAATGAATATAGATAATCAATACAAACATGCTGTGCTACATTTTTTATTTTCGTGTGGTGAATCTGCTAGGTCTGCAGCGATAAAAATTAATAGTGTAAGGACTGCCGATAAATGGTTTAAAAATTTAAAGTTGGGGAACGCAGCGGCATTCTTCGAAATCTTGTGGAGTCAGAGCCACAATTAATAGTGGATCAGATTGCAGAAAGGATGAATTGTGTTTAATTGTGTTTTTTTTATATTATTTAAAAATTTACCAAAAAAAAAAAATACGCACGAACTTATTGGACTGACCTGATACATAAATGAAAAGTGATTCACCGATTCACACACCAAAACAATGTAACTTTAATTAGAGACTCATCAAATCACTAATTATAATTTTTAATTAATTAATTCAAACAATGTTTATTTTCATTTGAGATCAACCAAACAGAAACAAATGTAATTATGTATTATGTATGCAAATTTTGAGTATAATAAATATGACTCATATACAGTTTTTCTACAAAAAAACTGAAAAAAATGTTTATTATGTATATTGCATTAAGTGCAATTTTTGTATAAATTATTTATTATTATTAGTCATACTGAAATAATTTCATTATTTTCACTTCAATAGTGTGTTTTGTTTCTTATCATCAAAAAAATTAATAATAAAAGTATGACTGATAACAACACTTTTGTATTTATATGGCTTTTTTTTATATGTTTAATTAGTATTTACGTATGTATAAAGGTGAAGAATTCTCGGAAGACAACAGATTAGCGATTACATACATATTTGTGGTTCAAATATTTGAAGTTTATTTAATAATTTTTTTTTCTTTTGTAAATTTGATATAAAATCATTTCAAAGAAATTGTGAATTATGTTATAAAAATGTTTTTTGTATTTTTTTTTACAAGTAAGCATTAAAAAATTAGAAGTAATTTTTGAAAATCTCTTAATGTTTAAAGGAAGGACGGGTGGGTCATTTTCTTACGATTTCTTATGAAGGGTAAGGGGGGATGATATATTTTCTTGAAAAAAATTATTTGGATTTGAAGGAGGGGTTATGTCAAATTTTAGGATCACTTACATAAGGTGAGGGTAAGATTTGAGAAAGATACCTTATGTAATTTATGGATGGTCCCAAAAGCAGGAAGGACCTGCTAAATTATTCAAACTTGGCTATAAATCAAGGTTCTACCATTGGTGTCTAACGGTGGTTAATATCTTTGGGTAACTAACTAATAACTTAAAATTCATTTTCAAATCCAGAAAGTTAGTTAAATGTTGAATCAAAATAACGAAGATATGATTTAACCAAGTCCTCAGCGTAAGTGTAGAACATTGTAACTAGTGATGAGCCCAGAGTGTGCCCGACACGGCTTAAGACATGTAGTCAGTCGGTGTCCGTCGCCGAACACACAGTGCATTATAATACATTGTTAGACATTGTTACTTGAATTGAACAGGTTGGTCTGTCCCATAATAGGTGTTTTGTAGTAGTGTGTGTGAATACGCACACTACTGCAAAACACCAAACCAACACCATTGCGAACAGTGTGTACGTACACAACATAGTGGGGAGATTTTAGGTCACCCACTGGCAACAAGTGGAACAGTTTGATAGACATTCTAGTTTGGTCCCTTGGATTTCAAGGTTTCGACTAGATTTGGGTCAATAATCGGAGCACACTAGTTCGCTCCCGCGGTCAGATAACCCTGAAGGGTAGTATACTAGTTCGCTTCCGTGACCGTATACTAGTTCGTTCCCGTTAGATTTTTGATGTAAAAACTAGGTCGTTAGGTTAGTTAGTCAGTTTTAACAATATATTTCGATTTTTTATATAAAATCTAGGTGGTGAGGTTAGTTAACGTTAGGGCAGTTTAGTTAGTTTTAACAATATACTTCTATTTTTGAAATAAAAACTAGGTGATGAGGTTAGTTAAGGTTAAATTAGCTTACTTAGTTTTAACAGTATATTGCAATTTTTGATAAAAACTAGGTGGTGAGGTTAGTTAAGGTTAGGCTTGTTTAGTTACTTTTCATCTTACTATCTGCCTACTACCCCTTATCCCCACCGTCATTTAGGTAATTAATTTTACCTGTCAGTAGATAACAAGTCGGGAGCGAACTAACCTACGACCCTTTTTCAAGATAATATTAAAATCTGACCGCGGAGAGAACTAGTATAATATGCACCCTCAATAATAAACAAAAACAGCATCCGACAATCTATGCTTTTAATTGGATGATGGGCACTGTTAAATTTACTATTTCCTTACTGAATCTTACGAAATAAAGTGGAACTTGAACAAACGAGAGTTTAAGGGGAGGTTTACTTGAGATTTGATAAAAAAAATCGGTTTTTTTTTTGTTGCCGAAATTGATAGCAAATTATGTGTAGAATATGTTCCCAAAGTGATTTTACTGAAAATAATTTAAAAACAAGATTCTTGCACATTAGCCGAATCCAGCTTTCTATAAAAAAAATTCAAAAAACGTAGTTCACGCAATAATGAGTATTAAATAAAAAAATTTTGAAAACACCTATATATATATATATATATATATATATATATATATATATATATATTTTATAATATCTCGGAACTACATTTTTGGAACTGGTGGACACGATAACTCAAAAACTATTCGATGGATCCTTTTTTTAATTTTTTATTTTAAAGATAATTCAATTCTTCGGCACCTCTACCTAAGTTAAATACACTTTCAATATTTTTTTTATTTTTAAATTTACTTTCGGTGGATTTCGGTGGTTTATTACCGGCGCTAGGATGTCCACCAACAAGGCATTGGATTTTCGGATCGTCACACTGCACTATCTATAAAATGGACACTTTTTTATATTTTTCCCTGATGTAGCTTTCCTTCCTTTTATGTAGCTTAATACTTAATAAATATGTGCACAAAATTTGAAATTAATATTTACTTCCGTTCTTGAGAAAAAAATTCTAGAAAAATACATAATTATTAAGGACTCTCGAGTAAACCTCCCCTTAAAGGAACCTGAATAAGCGACTTTTTTCCTTATAGAGGTTTCTCACTTATAAAAGTGTAGAAATAGCTAAAGGATGAATCAGCAGAGCTCCTTTAAGATCGTAGTAGATCCTAAGCCCTTTCAATTTAATATCGACGTTATTCGATTGTTAATATATTTACAATTTTTAGATTTTTATAGGCCCTATAGGCAGAGTTCCTAATGTGCCTGTTCAGACTATATTTGCTCTGAATATCTTCACATTACTTTAATAAAGACAAAATTCCAAAGCATATAATACATAAATACAAGTTTTCTTATTTATTTAACTTAATTATCATTTTAATAGACAATAACCTATAATCAAAGATTAACAAGGAATTTTTTAATCTAAATATTTGACAGTCTTACTCATCACGTGACCGCCCCGTTACAATACTTACTGAATTTTAAGTATGTAGTTAGGCTTACCACAAAAAAGATACGTAAAGATACGTCATATATATACATTGCACTTTGATGAATGCAGTGAGAACTCCCCGTGGAAAAAAACTCCAGTAACCAACAAATTGGTACGAATAATAATAAAGGAATGTTTGGAATTTCAAACACCTGTACTGTACTGCACGCCTGTCTGTCCATCTGTCTGTTTGTGTCTTCATACGATTGTTTTATTATTTTATTATTACATAACCTGTTCTGTTTCAGTTGGAAAAAAAATTTGTATATCCGCCCGGAGGGATAATTTGATGACGATGATTGCGTGTATGCATTCCACTACATCACTGCATTTGAAAAATTGAATAAATGCAACGTAAGAAAGAATTCCGTTACAAATGGTTACTCCCTTTTTACTTCAAGCTACAGGAAGTTCAAAGAATACCAAGCATTATATAATTCATTTGAAAGTAATAACTAGATACCTATTGACGATGGTAAAATTTCCCTGGTGAGCATTTGTGGAACTAGTATATGACATATGATTAATATTATTTCATTGCTTTATAAAAATTTTGTGATGATTTCTTTGTTAGACATTTGTGTCGCCTAGTATGTATCAAAATCTACTAAATGCACTTTTAGAATTTTTTGATTTTTTAGGGCCATTAATTTTTAAATGCAACAAGGCATATGCCCCTTAACATTTTTTGTTGTAATTTTAACTGCTTACTAAAGAAATCTGCAACTGAAATATAACATAATTTTCAAATCCTAAAATTACATTGAAAACTTTACAAATCCTGCTAAATACCCATACATAACCTATATTTTCGATTTTAACCATTCAAATTTTAATTTTTTCACTGACATGCGGGACGTACGAAGTATAAAATTATGTTTTCACGTAAAATTTGTATTTTAGTATTTATCTAAAATTTTAAATAATGAAATCGTAGATGTAAATGAATTACTAAGTAAGCACTTTGGTTTTAAGTGACAAAATGAAAATAGTTTACAATATTACAAAACAAATTTTATGGTCTAACCCTGATACATCCAATATTATTGAATCAATTTTTTTTTTTAATAAATTTCCCTTATAATTTCTGTTTTAAAACGCACTTTATATAAATGTTACTATCAAAACCTAATAATAAATTCAAATAATTTTGATTAAAAAAGGGGTAAAACGATAATTTTGTTTTTTGATAATGGTACTAATCATTTTTTTTACCTTGTTAGTTAATATAATTATGACTTTTTAATCGAAAAATTAATTTTGAACTGAGTTATGGTTTTTTGCGATTTCCCATGATCTTTATAAAGTGGAATTAGTAGATTTTGATACTAGGCAACTCATTTATCAAAGAGTAAAAAATACTACGAGACCTCTTCGCGAGTATGAACAATATTTTAAAAGTGGAATTTTAATGTGTGTTGGTGTTAAAGAACGAAATTTCAGTAACATAAAATATTTGGGTTTACCTGCACAAACTTCTGGAGTATTAAGTTATTCACATGAAGTGCAATGTAATGTTGATACCTCAAAATGTTCTGAGCAAACACGCATAAACACTGACGAAGTTTTCATTTTAAGAATAGTTTCCTAATGTTTTTTTAGGTTTGACACTGCACTGGTAGGAAAACGATGAAAACTCAGTCGTTTCCTTTTGTAGTTCCTGCACTGTGGAACACAGCAGTAAGTACTCCCTTTCTTTTTGTGTTTACTGGTGTTCATCTCAATACTTTAAATCACGTAACTATACGCACAATTTAAGTGAAAACTTTATTAAATTGCTATTAAAAAAATCAACTGTATGAAAATTATCTGTCATATATAAGTTCCGTGACTTGTCGCTAGGGAATCTTATCATCGCCAATATATCTGTTCAAAATCTTACTACAGTTTCAAACAACAACGGACGAAGTAAGTGTTTATGTCAGGAAATATGTGTACCTAGCTTTTTGTCTCTTTTCTTATTTTAGGTATCATTTATATCAGAGTAACTATAGTAATTAAAGGTTGGCTTCATTTTTGTATGGCGTATTTCAAAAAGGCTCGCACAGATGGCAACGCTTCTGCCTATTAATTAGAGCCCCTATAATAAATAGAGTCGTGACATGTGTGCTGAACGCTGATTGGTTCCGGCTTTTTTTTGTCCAAAGTTAGGTAAAATAAATTGAAAATAAATTAAATATTTTACAAAAATCATTTAAATTTCATGAGCGTTACTTTATGGTATTCCGTATTTGATATTAGTAAATAAAAACACTTTACAAAATACCACTTTTATTGAATATAAAACTCTCATGACATGTTTCGGTCAGTATGACCATTCTCACACGTTTGAGAAAATCATTTAGTTTAACCTAGAAAGAATAATTAAATTAATATTTTTTAATTGTTCATAAATTCATAACTTATTAATAATAATTATGTACTCAAAAATATTTACTCAAAATATGTGATAATTTATTTTGAAGCTTCCCGCTCTGTTTTGGACAGAAAATGGATGACATGTCACGACTCTATTTATTATAGGGAGTCTCATTTTACATATATGTCAATGCCATCTATCGTTATTTTGCAATAACTTCATCAGTGCAGTTAATAAGTATTAGAATTTTTAAAAGTTTCTTGAAAACCTTACTTGAAGACATACAGTTGGATAAGGTTCTTTGTAAGTCCAAGACCAAGACCACGATTAACCTTTATAAGCCCCGGATGACTCGCTATTAACTGTGAATCATAATGATTCGATTCGATTACTTAAACAGTATGTTCGTTTACTCCGAAATTTACTCAACCCTAATAAGCATCTTGCAATAAGATAAGGATTAAGAACTAGACGCCATTAAAAGTTAAAGGTTCAAGTAACAAAGTAGGTGTTCTACAACTAATAAGCGCGGAGAGTAGTGATGAGCAAAATTAGTCTTGGTCTTGCATTTTTTGCAAGACCAAGACTATGTATACCAAGAGCAAGACCAAGACTATAAGTATGGCTGCAAGACCAATATCAAGACTCAAGTGAGCAAGACCAAGACAAAAGCAAGAAAAAAGCAAGACTTTTGCTAAACTATTTAAATAGTTTGAAAGTATAATTAATAGGTATGTAAAGATGGTAAAAATTCTAATTTTAGAAGAAAAAAATTCGCTAATAAAAAAATGCAAGAAAGTGCAAGATTTTTTAGCAATAACAAGACCAAGACCAAGACTGCATTTTGCAAGATCAAGACCAAGACTAAGACTCAAACTGCTTTAGCAAGACCAATACCAAGACTCTTAATGCAAGAAAAAGACCAAGACCAAGACCAAGACTCAAACTGCTCTAGCAAAACCAATACCAAGACTCTTAATGCAAGAACAAGACCAAGACCAAGACTGCCAAGTCTTGGTCTTGGTCTTGCATTTGCTCATCACTAGCGGAGAGTAGGGTTCATCACTAAAAACCTTCTATCATCATGAAGTTTTCCCAAATAATTCGTAGTATTTACAATCATTCGAAAACAAAGGCTAGATTATCACTCAAACATACAACTTAAATATATTTGGAACACGCTGTGCGAACGATGCGTCATACCCACATACGAATACTCACCTACCTGTCTCTGTATCTAATTGGCGGAACTTACAATATTTACTACGAACAGGCAATTACAAAATAATAACAGGGGTATGCATAAGATAATAAATTTATACACAATTTATTAATATAAGCGTGTCTACTATATACAAGTGACTCGCTTCGTAACATACCTATACAAACACCCCCCGGCACACTGCAGGGACGTAAGGGAAATCAGAACAAATCAGAAGATAACACCCATAGAACTGACCATACGATGTGAACACACGATGATTTGTTGTGGTTTTTGATGTGTGTATATGAATGTATGATTCATCCGGGTGCGTTCACCAGCCAGAGTGGCATACGACGGGATTCCAAATTGCTCAACTGTTGCACTAAATGACTGTGTAATAGGCGTAATAATTTCTCTTGTGGTATGAATAATTGAAAAGACACTTCGCTTGGCTTCAAACACTTCCCTTCCCCCCTTCTCACTCTTTCAACACCGTGTGAATGGTGTAAATGGTTCAATTGGGTCATTAGCATTTCATAGGTATGTGATTTCAAAAGTATTGAGTAGGAGTGTTATACAGAGGTGGTTTTCTCGGACACGGAGTCAAAAGTGAATCGGAATCAAAGTCGAAAGCGGTCTAATAAATAGAATATAAAGTTGGAAGTAGTGATGTCGGATGATTAATCGATTAATCGGTTTAGTCGACTAATTTTGTTTACATTTAGTCATTTTTTAGTCGACTGTTTTACCTTCGACTAAATGACTAAAATGATTAATTTTTTTTGAATGACTAAAAACGACCAAATTATTAATTTTTCTGTATTATTTATTGAACTTAAAAAAAATGGAAACTAAAAAATTATCTATTTGTATGGTTTTTCACATTGTCACATGCCATAACATTCTTTTCCTTAAAAAATATATTAAAAGTCAGTAATTAAATTCAAAAGAAACTATATTTTTTGAAAGAGTCACATAAGTTACCCTATTCATAAATTCGACTACAAATTTAGTCGATTAGTCGACTATTGTATGCTCGATATTTTCGACTAATGATTACTTTTGTCTGGAAAACGATTTTAATCGACTAATCGACTACATGTTCCTCAGCTTGACATCACTAGTTGGAAGTAGATATATTATGTGCTTCTACCGATTAGTGATATCGGATGATTGGTCAATTAATCGGCTTAATATACTAATTTTGCTTGCATTTAGTCATTTTTAATCGAATATTTTATCTTTGATTAAATGACTAAAATAGTTAATTTTTTTTTTTAAATGACTAAAAACAACTAATTTTTTAATTTTTCTCCGTTAGGTATTTATTGGACTTCAAAAAAAGGCAACTTAAAAAATGATCTAAATTATCTATTTGTTTGATTTTTCATTTTTATATGATTATGGTATATCATAATTATCTTTCTTTTTCTTGAAACTAACTGCTCCCCCGCTCGACATCACTACTACCGACTAACTAAGAATTGGAAGTTACGACTTTTGGAGTCAAAATCAAAGCACCGTCATAAATCGATAATATCTTACGTTGTTTCAAATTTGTGAAAAATCTTGTGAAAAATGGTTGCAAAATATATCTGTTAGGACGTGAAATATTTGGAGTATGAGAAAATATCCAATTTTTGGTACAGTAAATAAGATGAAACAGTATAGAAACAGAGATAATTAAAGTTATTTCCGTGATCTTATCGTATCCGTAAACTTTTAAATGATTTAATTTTATTCAAATATAAGTAATTAAGATTTGAATCATCTTTAGATAATTAGAATAGAAAAAAGTAAATTAAATACTCTACACTCCATTTACACAAGTAAAGTGGTCCTTGACCATGAATCAATATTTTAACAATGATTCAAACTATCTATTTTTTAATAGAATAAAAATAAAAAACATCTCTTACTAATTACTGTCGATTAGTAAGTACACTCGGTTCGTATTATAGTCAATCAATCTGGCTGTAAATTTAATTGTTTTGAATAGAGAAATTTGTGTTTGTGCTATAAAAATAGCCATGTTCGTTTAGAAAATGTGACTTATTTGGACTCATTTTTCGAATGTGATTTTTCTTAACAACAGTCGAATAGTAAAGGATTTAGGATACGTCCCTTTAGACTCTCTTTAGACCAGATTAAGTTCATGTTATTTTTGTTAAAACAAAGAAAAGTGATTATAATAAAACCAAAGTTTACGAAAGTCAATGTAACTAATTTGAATAGTTGATTCATAAGGCGATTTGTGGCTTTTACAGATGTTTTTTTTTTTTTTTTCTAAAAATGATTTTTCGTTTCTTCTTTTACTTTTTCTGTTCTCTATTGCAAGTTTGGTCTTCAGATGTTTTTTTGTTGTTTTACATTTTTTTGTTTTTTCACATTTCCGTTTTCGTATATCATTTTTAGTGATGTACGTATTTCCTTTTTTGCAACCAACGAGTTGCTATATTTCGCATTGTTTGATTTGATTGGTTTTGATCCAAACTACATAGGAACTCCAATATAACGTACTGGCCGGTACAAAATAAGGGGAAGTATGTTATATCGGAATACCAGGGCCGTCAGTAAAATTTTTTTAAGGGGGTACAGAAACATAATATGCGAACACATACGCATTTCATTATTTATATACACACGCATATACACTTACTTAAATGCATGTTTACAAGAACACACGTCTTCAACTAAATACATATATATATACACAACTGTTGTACATTGTATAAGTATACTAGAAAAATGCATAAGCTGCAAAATTTGACAACAATTTTAAAATACTCTTCTTAGAAATCAGTCAAAATATTAAAAAACCGACTTCACTATTGGTTAACTATTGAAAAATAGACCAAAGAGTGGAATTTAATAATAGTTTTAGAATATTCTATTCGGAAACTAGGAAAGATGTCGGAAAACTAACTTTACTATGGGATTTGCCATTAAAGAAATAGTTGAATAGCGGAATTTGGCAAAAGTTCTAGATCATTCTATTCAAAACCTAGAATAGATATCAAGAAATAAACTTTACCATCGGATAGGTCATTAAAGAAAATGCAAAATAACGGAATTTGAGAAATGTTCTCGAATATTCTATTCGGAAACTAACAAAAATATTGAGAAAGCGACTTCATCAGTAGATTGCTATTTGGCGAAAAAGGTTAAATAGTGGTGCTATACAAAAGTTTTAGTTATAAATTTACGCCAACGTATACAATTGCAAAAAAGTATAATATTTACATTTTCCTTAAATAAAGTACCTTAACTTTTGTTAAATTCCGCTATTTGATCTTTTATTTAATAATTAGATGAGTGATAAAATTGGTTTTTTTGATATTTTTGCTAATAGAACATTCTAGAATATTGTTCAATTTTTGTTATTTAGGCTTTCATTCGACGACAAATCCGATGGTGAAATCAGTTTTCCGATATTTTTACTAGTTCTCGAATAGAACATTCTAGAATATTGTTCAATTTTTCTTATTTAAGCTTTCATTTGATGACCAATTCGATGTTGAAGTCAGTTTCCCGATATCTTTGCTAGTTCTCGGATAGAACATTCTAGAACATTGCTAAATTTTTGTTATTTATGCTTTTATTCGAAGACTAGTTCGATAGTGAAGTTAGTTTCCCGATATCTTTGCTAGTTCTCGGATAGAACATTCTAGAACATTGCTAAATTTTTGTTATTTATGCTTTTATTCGAAGACCAGTTCGATAGTGAAATTAGTTTCCCGATATCTTTGCTAGATCCCGAATAGAACTTTCTAGAACTTTTGCTGAGTTCCGCTGTCTAGTCCCTTCTTTGGTAGACTATCAAATAGTGAAGTCGGTTTTTCGACATCTTTGCTATTTTCCGAATAGAATATTCTGGAATTTGCATCAAAATTTGTTATCTGGCTTTTTTTTCTATAACCAATCAAATCGTGAAATCGATGTGTACTCGTATATACACACATATTTATCTACGTATGCATATACGTGAAATAATATGTACGTGTATGTCTCTATATTGGTGTAATTGTTTGTTGGTGTTGATTTTACTGTAAAAGTTCACAGGAATCTGAATATTTTTGAACAAGTTCACACATAGTTGTAAATGTGTATATATTTACACTGATTATATTTATTTGTGTATAAGTACTTATGGCTATGTGTGAATGCTATACGTGTGTATGTAAGAAAATATGGGAACTTGTCAGACCCTCACATAAATTTGCTACGCCCCTGAATTGACGATTATGTATACCTTGACACAAATACAATCTCACGTCTTCAAATCTGTGAGAGGGGTACCCCACCACTCGGTACGTTATATTGGAGTACGTTATATTGGAGTTCCTATGTAAAAGGTTTTTAGTTTCTTTTGTTTATGAAAAATTTTTAAATTTTTTCATTTTTCATTTTTATTTTTATTGATTTTTATATTCTTGTCTTGATAATGGTGTTTTGAGACACCGAAACCGGTCGACATGTTGAATATTGGTTAAAAAATTCTTTTTTTGCTGGTCTTAATATTGAGGTTTATCGCCAAATAAAGTCAAATAAAGAAATTAGAAGTTTAAATTTTTTTGGCGAAAATAGAGGTAGCAATTTATTTACTATATATCGAATTTCGACTATACTTAATGTTGTATTCTCCTATGTATATTTGTTAACATTAGTCACATCTCTAGGTACAAATAATACAAATGTATATTTAATTAAATCCATTACATCTTGATTTGCACATCTTGTATATATGCATATCTCACAATAGCCCCCCTTCACCCCGCACTTATTAATGCATCGCACGTTTTCGTACGTAGTCGGTGTAAATTAAATAAATAATTAACATTAGAATACATTTGCGAGATGAACAGTGATAGTATTAACTAACATGACTCATTGAAGTAATACAATTTACATATGAATAGTATAACTGTTTTTACATCAGCAATAATGCACAAGTTAATTCAACTAATGGTTAGAAGTCTAGTACCATCTGTGTTGAACTGACGGAACTAACTGTTCAAGTTAAATTAAAAAGCTAGAGGCATCAGATATTTCTGTTCAACTTGTCTCCGATCATGCCACTACACAAATTTCCTGCAACATTTTCTAGCATCGTCGAGACTGAGACCCTTGACTATTTTAAAACAAAGGAAACGGATATTTATTTTTCATTCTTTCTGTTACTTCTTGTTTTCGTTTTATTAATTCGCTTTTTAGCGTTAGTTAAAAAGAAAAATTAGTCGCCATATTACTTCTTGACACTTTACACATTCTATGTCAACCTCAGGATTAAAACAAATCTAATGACACCATTTAAATGTTCTATTACCAGGGAATAAAGCACAACTTTAGAGTGGTCACAACATTTGTATCAAGATGTTTTCCAAAAAATATTTCGCGAGGTGCTCCACCCAAACAGGTCATTTTTATTTTTTGCAGTCCTAATTAATGCCACTATGAGTCATACTTTTTGGTTAAACAATGAAAATGTCTAAGATATCCGTTTTATGTACAAAATCTTGTTTTAAAACATACAATTTCAATCAAAAAAATTAACGTTTGAATTGTCGTGTATTAAAAAAAAAAAAAAACAACGAAATAAGACAGTTATTAGTTCAGTCACGCACAAAATGAATAAAGCTATGTACTAAAAAATGAAAATAAAAAAATTAATCTTTTGTATCATAAAACTAATTTATATCTACAAGTTTTACTGGAATTAAATTATACGAACATATTTTTAATATATTTGTAATGGAAATCGATAAATCATATAAAAAACTATATTTAATTATAAAAAAAAGTAAATTAGTTAATATAAACTTTACTTAATTTAGCGTTCTTCTTTTCCTATTTATATATTACTTTTTTTAAATTATGATTTCTAAGTGTTTATCGTTTATTTAACTACTGGTCTCCTTATTTTTTTTTTTAAACATTTTCAATATATTGCAGTTATTCTAAATTCCATATTATTTTTGATCAGCATATAATTTCTCACCATTTGTTTAATCTATTAACAATATTCAAAAAAGTTTGAAGTCAGTCAACTGTCGTAATTTCATTGCTTCGTTTTAAATACATTTCCCTTCGGAAATGAAATATTTTCTCGTATTAAAAAGTAATCTATGTCCTCATATGTTCAACTATCACCATCTCAAATTTCAGGTCGCGATTGGTTGAGCTGTTGAGGCGTAAATATGATTTACTCGGAACATAAATAAAATCGATCAAAAATTTTCATTATAGCGTGAAAATTAAAATTTTTTCACACATCAAATTGCTGTTGACAAGGGAATTGGCATCAAACTTGATATTCGACAAAAAATTTATTTTTAAAATTGTCAAGTTTGATTATTTAATTTGAAAGCATTTAAAAATACACTGACAATGGGGGGGGGTGGTACACAGCTTTCTTCTACTCGTAATAGACTTTTATCCAATCTTTAAGGTAATTTTGTATTTAAGCATAGACATTAGAAATGAAAGGACTAGTAAATTATATTACGTACGAAA
Source organism: Brachynemurus nebulosus (assembly GCA_035578155.1). Lineage (NCBI taxonomy): Eukaryota > Metazoa > Arthropoda > Insecta > Neuroptera > Myrmeleontidae > Brachynemurus > Brachynemurus nebulosus. The sequence goes on along the minus strand of JAPWDM010000019.1, from coordinate 771,719 downwards.
GATATTATGTAAACGTTAAAAAGAGACAAATATTATAAATAGCATGTAAGGCTCGATTTACATTAACGCTCTGCTCTCACTCCGATATCACTACGCTCCCAATTCGATATAATCTTGTTGTGTTCACATGACAGTGCTGATATCATGCTGGTACCTATTTGTTCTCTATTCACATTATAATGCTGCTCTGGGTACACTCCCAGTTCGGTCTCAGTTCGATACAAATATCTTTTCATAACAACTGAATGCAAGCGGAGTGGAGTGGAATCAAAAAAAATGTTTACACTATAGGTACAAGCCATAACAAGTCTGATATCGCTCCGATAAAAAATTACCTGAGTGGTATTGATATTGGAGTGACATTGGAGCGAGAGCCAACCGTGACTGATATCGGACCGATATCAGAGCGATGATGTGAATACACTCATTGTTTATTGCGTAAGAATATTTTATCGAACTTGAAGTGGAGTGATATCGGAGTGAGAGCAGAGCGTTAATGTAAATCGGGCCTAAATTGTCAATATGTAGTTCTCTTTCTAAGATACCCTAGACTTTAAAATTAAAATTGAAGCATAGTTCAGCCATGTTCGTACTAAAAAATTCGAAAAAATAATATAAAAATTTTCACTATTTTCACTTTTTAAATTGTGTTTTTCGTCGTTATTTTTTTAAAGAAAATATTATGGCAACTAGTTCTACTTACAAATGTAAAAACCCTATTAGAAAAAAAGCACAAGGAATACATTAACCGTCTCTTTGGAAAAATATTTGCGTATATGCATTATATGTTAAATAATAATTTAATATTACATACCAAGTATGCAAAGGATGTAAAGCATGATAAAGTTCACTTAAGATAAATTGACCACTTCTATTATGTGAATTCAATAGTAAATGTAGTTTTCAACTTATTTAAAAAAAATTTCTACATACATATATAAACATTTAATTTTGTTGCCGCCACAGTCTAGTATTAGCACAACTTTTGCTTCTATAAAACAATGTCATTGTGTTTAAGCTACATCTTATCTTAAATTTCGTATCTTATCATGTTTGAAACAAGAGTAACTTTAAGACAAGGATGGAATAGATTGCTTATTTATTTTTCCTAATCAACTACATGGAAATTATGAAAAGACGGATTGCCTAGCTTTTTTTAATATCGGAAACCCCGGTTACCATTAAATTCGTACAGGACCAACTACTAGTCGCACAATTTAGAACCAACTAGGAAATAAACCGCATAATTTCTGAAAATTTCATTGACAATTTAACTTATGTGTAACAAGTCCCATAAAAATATTGTAGTTTTTTCACCATTACCATGGAAAAAAAGTTAGGACCGATTTTTACAGCGAAAAAAATGGTACAAAACACTTCATTGGTCATTTCACTGTAGGTAAACACGATAAAAACGGAACAAAAATTCGTATTGGTAAATTTAACTAATTTCAGAAAAATGGTAACAATGTATTAAATAATAATGGGAATTATACTAATTTATTCGTTAAATTGTCTTACCGTATTACACTTGAATTTTATATTTTTTCTGAATAGATTTGTGTTTTTTACAACTCAAACTTCTTACCTAAAAGCAATTTAACGAGAAGAACTGTCAACTAACAAAAACGCTTCAGCTTCGCTGTGGCGTTTTTGTTAGTTGACAATTCCTCTCGTTAAATTGCTATTACAAATTTTCGTTAGATAAACCCAAATTTATTCGAAAAATACAAACCTCTCATGTAATAAATAAGTGAAAAAAATTCAATAGTTTCGAAGTTATGCCACTTGCTGAGATTTTCAGATATAGGCTAACTTCAAAAATGCATCACTGCTTGCATGAGGCAGAGTCAAAAGTTCAAAAATGCATCAGACGCATCACAACGAAAAATCAAAAGTTCATTTTTGCATTTGATGCGTCAAAACAATGCATCAAGAAATTTGGTGATGCGTGTCCAAGATGCATGTAATGTGTATAATGTAGAATTATAACTACTTGCCATATTATGTAGGTATTAACACCAACAGAAATAATTCCGAAAAACAAATTGTTGAAAAAGATGAATGTACATTACCTTTGATTAAAATTGTTTGAACTATTTGAATACATCTTGCACTCAAAATAGGTATGTAATATTTTTTATTCAAATAATTTCAATATTTTCAATTTCAAGTAAGTTCAAGTTGAAATTCAAAGATAATGTACCTATACAAGGACTGTATTGCTATATTATCTATAGTCTATCTGTAGCCAAATCAGAGGCTAAATTAATCATGTCAATATCCCGTTTAAAAACATCTAATGTGCATCATTTAATATTAGACGCATCAGAAAAGTCATGATGCTGCATCGATGCGGTAAAGTTTACATTTTTGAAGTTACCCATATACACAGACGGACTAACAGACGGACTAACAGACAGACATGGAACTAGAATTGTTCAGGAAGCTCTAGGACGTAAAATTTTCATTTTAGAGCGAAAAAAATTTTCATATTACAAAAATGATCCCAATGCTTCCACTAATAATTTTCAAAATTTTTATAACAAGTCATTTACACTTTTCTAAAATGCAATACAGATAGGTATTATATTATGTATAATTTGAATTCATGGAACCAACCATTGGAATTCCAGTAGACTAGCCCACCCCGGTTATTTTTATCATCTAAATATAGAAAATAAAACTAAATTAAGGGCGCCTCTACAATTAAACCCATCTAAATTTACATATGTACAAGTAATTTACCTAATACGTATACAAATTGTCCCGAATATCTTACAGCATGATAAATAGTCTAATAGAAAAAGAGTCTACAGTGCAACATTTCTTACGGTTTAATACAAACTTCTTTTTCTTCAAGTCAGTACACCAAGGATTCTTTTTATAATACACGTGCGAGAAAGAAAGAAACATATTTCGTAATCTTTTTAAGAAAGAAAGAAATATATTTTTTATTCTTTTTAAGCATGTACCACAAATATATAATTTGTATACAGGATGTTTCATGTATTAAATATGAAATGCATTTTTAATACGAAATACATTTATAAATAATAGTATAAATTTTTAACTAATTATTAAATATTTTGCACTAAAATATATTGCAAACAATTATCACATACATTTGTATTCTATACATATCGAAATCGCAAGTCATAGTTATCAACCTGTATATTCTGAATTTGTATTTAAAAAGAGATAGAAATATAATTGCATTTCTATCTGATCAGGGTGTATTATAAAAAGAATCGTCGCTGTATTTCAAATATAGATCTCTCTTTCTGATTAATCAATTCTAATGCTGCTTTCATATTAGAACATACGGTACGTACAATATAAAATAATACATATTTAAACTTATGTCTAGTATGTATACTGAGATAATTACTTAAAACGGTTCAGTAATAATTAATAATTGTTATAATTCTTATTGTAACACAAAATTACACTTCCGTTCATTAAATTTAACGCAACTGTAATTAATTTAAAGAGCAATTATTAATACGTAGATATCATAATATGTATATGTCTTTTTCGTATTATTAATGAATTGTAAGTGTTAAAAAATTAAGAGCAGACACTTAACAAATTAAAAGTCATTCAATACAATGTGTTTAACAATTTAAAGTAGCGTTTCTCTGCCTATTGTTAGTCACGGCCCGGTAAAATCTCGAATAATTTTGTGTAGATCGATAAATTACATTTATATTTAATACTAGCTGTTACCCGCGGCTTCGCAATTTTATAATTTAGTAAAGGTAATTCCTTTTAGGTAGTTTGCTAAAATATTTTGCCTCTATTTTCTTATCATAAGCTGAAATGATAGGCTTTATTTATTGGTAAGCTCACTCATCACTACTCTTTACTTTTAATTTCTCCCTTTGTCTAGTTATCTAGGAACAATTGAAAATTTCCAGAAACCGATTGTTCATTTTTTCAAGCATATAACATAGATTAAAAACCTAAAGTAAGTCTATTAAGAAGGTATCAACGAATTTGGTATAGAAATAAAAAAAAGTATGTTGATTTAAAATACTCAAATTTTATATATTTTTAAAATACCTTATATTTTGTAGACTTTACTCTAAATAAGTATCCTCCTTATTCCTATCGGAAAATTTAAATCCCTAGGAAAATTTAAATCTACTATAAGTGTGTCTGCATTATATTTGAACATTTCCTAAAGTAACTGACTCATTGTTGGAGACGCTAGAAAAGTAGACGTTGAAAATGTAAGCTTTGACCTCTCCACCATTTTTTTGCGTTTATTCCCTATTTTATTATTTACAGGATTTATTTTCAGAAAGTGTTAAAACATGTATTCATTAATTTTTTTTTGACCTCCTTTGACTATGCCCTCCAGTTTCATTCGTTTAAAATTATCCTAACTGCGAGTAAAGCTACTTTAAGTCAGTTATTCCAAGACAAATCGGGCAAATTTAATTTTAAATCAATTCTTTCAAGTACTTCGCTTCACTCGCCAACCAGTTTAAAATTCTCTAAAAGGTGAATTCCATGTAATGCTTCGCTTCGCTCGCCAAGCGACTCGAAAGAAACCATATTAATATATTTAATTTTTACATTTTGAGATCTTTTCATTGATTCCCATATTGATGGCTTTAAAATTAATTCAATTTTAGATCAGCTTTTGTCTTGAATATATCAACCCCCCTAACGAAAATTGTGATAACTTTGACTGAGAATGTTGTCGATGTTGAGATGATGAAGCGTCTAAGGAATAAAATAATGTTTCACTGAAATCTGTCCCGTGGTTTTTGTATCAGCCGTGCCCATAGAAAACCTAACTGATAATTTTATTATATTAATTCTATGTAACTTCCAAAATATAAGTTTTAGATATTACAATATCTTATAGTAATAGATAGACTTTACATTTTTCTACATAGGTAATTATGATAAAATATACAGGTGATTCATTTGAAAAAAAAAGTTTCACATTAAACAAAAAAAAATTATTAAAAATGCTTTATGTGACCACCCTGTATCGTATATTTATTCCTGAAATTTCATGAAAAGAAAAGAATTTTAATGATATTTTTTTAATGAATTTAATGATATTTATAAGAAATGTCTCACTAACCGAGGGCCGTAACTAGGCTGGGGCAGCCGGGGCATTGCCCCGGGGCCCCCAGCCAAAGGGGACCCCCAAGAGAATACAAGAAATTCCAAATTTCTAAATTTTTTGAAAATTGTAAGGTCGATATTTCTGTAAAATTAGGGTAGGAAACGAGCAGACAACTGACAAGCAAAACAAAGCCTTATTTTTGCTCGAGGGACGTAATTTTAAGGACAGTGTCTCTGTAAAATTAGGGCGGCAAACGACTGATGAGCAAAAAACGAACCAGGGGATGGAATTTTTTGTTTTTTCCAGGGACAGCGTAGGAGCCCTGAATGTACTTTCTGCCCTGGGGCCCCTGAAGACGTAGTTACGGCCCTGCTGACTAATCAACCCAATAATTTTGAAGCACCTTGTAGGTACTATCACGTCTCATTTAAAACGATACATTATTATTTACTTACCATCTATTGAGCACTGATGAAAATTTTTAGAATTCAAAAAGTTGGTTTGAATCACAGACCAAAAAAAAAACTTGTTCTAATAAATTAAAAAAAAAAAAAGTTCTGCATATTTAGATATTAAAGATATGAAAATGGCAAAATACAAGTAAGACACGTTTCAAGGTGAAACAACAACGGAAAAATTATCACATCCGAACTCGCAAGAAAAAAAAAAACTATTCAACTTGCCACCCACATAGTATGTGAAAATTATGCAAGTGTCAAAAAATTTTTATTGAAAGTGATAATTTTAATAATAATGATAGATATATAAGTATATTATTACTAGGTATCGGAACATTTTTCGGATCAAACGGCATTCGTGTTTTGTGTATGCAGGGTATGCAGGTATATCGCACTTGATGTGATAAACGTGAATATAAAAACGAATAGATATTTGGATAAAACTTATATATATATATATATATATATATATATATATATATATATATATATATATATATATATATATATATATATATATATATTGTGTGAGTTTTTCGAGAGTTGCTATTTTTATTACAGCCAAACCGTTGATTTAATCGAAAAATTGTTCAAATAAAAGTTGTAGATATCGACGGGGGCAACCGATTGCTATAGTCGGGAGCTTTATAGGTCTTATGGGTTCGAGCTATGATACAATCTTATAGATTTTTAAATGGGACTATATATTAATGTTTCAATAAGACTGATCTAATGCATTAATTAACCACATAAATGAGCAAAAAAAATTTTTTACCCAAGTTTGATTTTTGAATTTTTCTTTAATTTATCAATTAGGCGGTAAAAATATGCATATGTACTTGAGGCTACTTCAACCGATAGTGTTTTGCTTGGTTACATTTCTATTATATCCAAGAAAAGAACCTTTTCCAGTATCATTTCTGTCATAAAAATTTGGTTGTAATAGAAATGGCAACTCTCAAAAAACTCACATGGTATATATAATTCACACATATTATCTGTCTATCTGCCTGCATATACAAAACACGATGTTGTTTGATCCGAAAGATGTCCGATACCTAATTATTACAATACTGTTGTAACTGTAAATCTACAACTGTAACTGTAGATATATTAGAAATTTCGAGAATTGAATGTTACACATTTCACTAGTTCAAATATACCTAAGCCAATATGATTACCTACATCAAAAATTTGAAATAAGTGCCCAATAATATTTTCAACGTTAAACGTATAAAACAATGATGTGCGTGGCATCTATAATAGAGCTAGTTTTGGAGTGCAAGTAACAATTTAAAATCTAAATTAGGCTATTCTAACGACTGAAATGAAAATTTTACCAGAATCAGTCAAATTTTTGCTCATTATGCTAAAACTGTGATATATCTTTCTTACTAGACGAGTAATTTTTGGCGGTCTACTTCTTTACTTATGCAAGCCAAGTTGTTCCAACCTCACATATGATTGCGCAAAATCTTGTTTTACTGAATTTGGAGCACTTTCATCTTGAAAAATCTTAGAAATTAGCGGCTTGTTTTGTTTATCTAAAAATTTATGTTCATTTAACTCTCAGACGCACATTTTTGTCAATAGTTAAAAATCCTTCTTTATGCGGTTTTTTTATTCTTTTTCCAGTGATGTAAAAAAAATGTCGCAAAAACTTTTAAACAAAAAACATCTTTTTTTTTCTCGAAAAAACTATGTACCGGGCATCGAATGTGTGACTAAAAAACACACCCAAAATTTTTGAACTACCAATATTTTCATCAAAATTCGTAAAAATACGATGTTTCATTCGACACATAAATACCTACATAAATTTTAGTGAATATCATTTTCAACTTCGAGAGACCTCAAAACAAATTTCTATCATAGTTCCGGGCTCAAGTCGCGTCATGACACTGGCTGTAATAGCTGAATTTTCGATTCGAAAATTCGCTAAAAGGTTTCAGTCTCTTATCTGGCTTCACATTTCACACTTCAATAAAAAAAAAAAAATTGACCTTTTTCGAGACCGTAATAAATTTTATGACTTTTTTTGGTAAAAATATTTTATCCTTTTAAATTTTTCAATATTTTTAAATTAAGTTAAAAAAAAAGTTTAAGTTCAATATGGATTTATATGTGACGAAGCAAAAAATCATAGATCCTTGATATTGCTTGCATTAAAGTTGGGAATTTCAAGATGCCAATTAGATTGTGAACTTTATTTTATCGGCTGATTTTTCTAACATAGCAGTAATTTTATTAGGTAAATTTAATAATTTTAATAAATAATTTTTTCTTATTTGATATTGAATTAACTATGATAAGTAAACTAAGTAAATAATTTATGATAATTTTTATAGCGTAATGATTTCCATAACAGTTAATAATTTAAAATAATTTTCTTTTATTTAAATTAACTATATAATTACGAAAATATCAAATATTATTAATTAAATTCTGCCCCACCCCCGTTTTGAAAATATGGCTATGTAAATTGTTCAAAAATGGTTTAAAATCGCACTACAAGTTTTTCAAATTTTCAAAGGATCAAAGGATCTCTGATTTTTTGCTGTTATTATAATTAAATAATATTGAATCCCACAGGAACATTTAATCGGGATAAGATTACACCATGTGTTAGATCAGGGTAAATAGTGTCTCTGTGTGTACTATAAGTTTCATCGACTTCGATTTAGTTAGTTGGATGTGATTTAGCAGTTGATTTTGTTTCCACCGGGAACCTTCAATTGGGATAAAACTATCCTATGTATTATTATTGCTATTGCATTCACTATGAATTTCCATAATCATTTCAACACATTTTTATAATATAACTAAGTCTGACCCGCGGCTTCACCCGCATTGAATTAAGCCCCCCCCCTTGTGTCTCCCCTTCTTCCCCCGGAAACCTTCAATCGGGATTAAACTATCCCGACTAAAACTATTTCAAAATTATTACTATATATGTGTTCATAGTAAATAACGTTTGTATATTAAATTTTATCAAATTCGATTCAGTCAACCTACAGGAACCTTTAATCAGGATAAGATTAGCCTATGCGTTAATTCAGGATTAATCATGTCTGTGTACAAAATTTTATCAAATTCTGTTTAATTATTTGGACATGATTTTGGAATTTCTTTTGCATCCCCTGGGAACATTCAATCGGGATAAAACTATTCTACGTGTTATTAAAATTCTAGCTACATGTGCTCATAGTAAATAGTGTCTCTATATTTTATTTAATCGAATTCGGTTCAGTCATCCTACAGGAATCTTTAGTCGGGATAAGATTATCCTATTTGTTAACTCAGGATAAATAATGTCAGTGTACCGAATTTCATCGAATTGAGTTTTGTTTTTTGGGGTGTGTTTGAATAATTGTTTTTGTATCCCTCAAGAACTTGCAACCGGGATAAAATTTAAACATCGAACAAATTTAAACATCTAAACATCCAAACTTTCACATTTATAATATTATTTAGATATTAATTTTCAGTTAAGTTACATATAAACCGATATAGAACTTAAACTTTTTTTTTAACGCAATTTAAAAATACTGAAAATTTAAAAGGATAAAATATTTTTACAAAAAAAATTCATAAAATTTATTACGGTCTCGAAAAAGGTCAATTTTTTTTTTTTTATTGAAGTGCGAAATGTGAAGCCAGATAAGAGATACAAGCCCTAAAATTTTATCAATAATCTCGAAAAATTCAACCATTTCTTTCATAAAATTAAAAACCTTTTACCTAACCCTACGTTTAGACATACGATTTCAATCGAATGTTAATTGAATCGAACGAAAATCGTATGATAATTGGATGTGTAAACCGGTAATCCCCAATAATGATCGTATTGCCTTCGATTTCAAAACGATTTTTATAAAAACAGATTGTAATCCTATTTTAGTTCGATTTTTTAAAAATTAAAATGGCGCAAACTGAAAATATTAAGAAAGATTATGTGCATATTATTATTATTTTAAAGATAAGTGTGCGTGTAATTTATTTTTTTATTGAAATTTGACATTTCAATTTGTTTAATTTTTAATAAGATTTTGACGCTATTAAGCATAAAACTGCTTTTATGAAGATTTAAATACAACACCAAATACACAAAAAATGCCACGTGTTTCAAATTTCTTAATATTATTTTAATTTCCTTTAAAAATTATCTAAAAATAGCACAGTGAAACATTCCAAATTTGCGAGGAATCACAAACACAATCCACCACACGAATATTGTAAATATACATACATCGATTTTTATTCGTTTTATTGACACTAAACAACTTTAAACCGCGCCACTTTATGTTCCTTTGTTTACTAAATTTATTTTTTTATTTATAACAACTGCGAGAACACCAAGACATTATAAGAAATGATATTTTTGTGAATAGCCTTGAACAAAATTTTGTGAGACCAAACTAGTTAGTTATTTGATCCGCAAATTATATCGGATCTCAGTCAACGTTCTGGATTTTTGTTTTAAATAGTAGAAAAAAAAAATTAATGTGGCGTTAATTTTTTTTATGTTTTTATGGATTATATTTTACAATTCAAGGTTCTTTAAATACATAAATTTATTAATTTGGCTAAAAATTCGAATATTCGTCTTTACAAAGAAAACAGTCTAAAATTGTTATCATGGCGGAAGCGCCTGGAATCAGTTTATATTGATGATTCGATTAAGTTAATAGATATTATATTATTATGTTGCAAGCTGTCAAATAATTATAAAAAAATTAAAAGTTTTTTTTTTGATAATAACTAGAAAAATAGCCCTGTCGCAGCATCCTGCATAACATAGCGAATTTCCGTTTACAAAAATTAGTTTTTCTCGGAAACTAGGTGACAGAATAATAGTTTAAAGACCTTTTTTGTGGTATTTTTCTCTCCGTTTCAATGGTGTAAAAAATTTCACTATTTTTTGACTAACTATTTTTTAACTAACTATTTTTTAACTAATTTTTTTCACGAAAATTGCCAAAAAAACCATGTTCCGGGCATTGGACGTGTATGGTTAACGAACTCGTCCAACGGCTTGGGACTTCCAACATTTTCACGAAATTTCGTAAAAGTAGGACATTTCGTTCGAGAGTTATCGTGCGGACACACACACACATATATATATATATATATATATATATATATATATATATATATATATATATATATATATATCTTAGTGAATATTATTTTCGGTTTCTAGGGACCGCAAAACAAATTTCTGCCATAGTCCCGGCCTCAGGTCGCGTCATGACAGTGGCTGCAATTTATAGCTGAATTCCATTTCGAAAATTCGCTAACAAGGAATCTATTCCATGCACCCAGTAAGATATTTTACGTTTGCGCATGCCCAGTAACTATCATTATTCCGATTGAAATTTAAAATTTATTTCCAGGGCCAAAATTTGTGGAACGAGGACCTGCATATGGTTTAACACTCAAAGAGAGGTTTAACTTCAATTTCTGCGTCCCGAAGTGATTTTGACGCAAGCGCCTCCGTCTCAAAAGTTCATTTTTTCACAAAAATGTAGTTGATGAGTCAAAAAAAGGGATGACCCTGAGAACTGAGCCACTTGTTAGTGAGAAAACCACTTCCGAATAAAAAATTATTTTTCTTTCTTACGCCGAGATTTTTCCCTGTTGCGCCCTTTTCTGTCATGCGTCCTAAAGCGACTCTTTGATCTGTTTCACTGCAGTTATGTCTCTGTGCCTAAATACTCACTAAATTTGAGCAAAATTGCAATGAAATTCGTAGACGATCATCTAGGAATTAATCCGCATAATTTCTAAAAATTCCATAAAAAATGATCAAATAGTTCCAAATTCATACCACTTGGTAGGCCCGACGAGAGGGTGGGGTAGCTGGGGTTACAGACCCAGGGCCCGAGCTGGAAGAGGGGGCCCGTAACGATAAGTAAGAGCCCGGAAAAAAGTAAAACAAACTTCTTTTTGTTTATCATTTATGTTTTTGGGGAGAAGTTTTTAAGAAATGTGCTTTGTTTGCGGGGCCCGACATTTCTCTCCACGGCTCTGCCACTTGGTAGTATCGATCTTTGGATACACAAATGGGCAGACAGACAGACGGACAGACACGAAACCAAACTTGTTCAGGAAGATCTAAAATGAAGACTAAGTGCCAAGAAAAAAAATTGAGTTAGACCCAAAAAAGGAATCTACGTGCTATTGCCAACAAGCTAGATAGTATGCTAAGAATTTTTTTTGACACTTAGCCTGTTTTTGAAGTTCAGTCTTCAAATGTAGAATGCGCGTGAAAATTTCCATTTTTGGGGGAAAAAAATTTTTATATTCCAAAAACGATCACAATACTTCCGCTATTGTAATAGTCTTGAAAGCAAAAGACAAAATAGTTTGCGTAAGTTTAAGCTTGAATAAGTTTGGAGAATTATCTAAAATCACTTAAATCATTCCTGTACATATTTGGAATTGCAGGGATGAATTTTCAGTTTTATTCCTAGAGTCCTAGACGATTCCCAAAAATAAGGATTTTCGAGGCATGAATTAAAAAGTAAAAATATATTTGCGACAATCGTTAAAAATTGGGCTTGGCCCTACGTATTCTTTACACATACACATATCAGTGATAATGCGATAAAACGTTTAATTGTACAAGCCCATAATTCATCATAATTAAAACAAAATTTAATTTATCTTATTAAATTTTTAATGTCAAAAAAAAAAATATTGAGGCCAAACTTAATTGAAACAAACGGTATATTTAAATTATTTTCAAAACTAAATTAAAATTTATGGGAAGTTAAAATCTTCAAGGTTTTCAAATTAGAAGAGCCATCTTATGTATTTTCTCGTTACAATTGTGACAATCAGCCTACGCGGGATCGGACAGAAGATGACAAAAAAAAAAACTTTTCCACGGAATAATTAAACAACTATTCTTTTGAAACATACCCTTTGCAGTTCGCTCCCGCAGACTAGTTCGCTCCCGCGGTCAAATTTTAATCTTATCTTGAAAAAGGGTCATCTTTATTTACCTTGATAAATATATCAAGGAATATTTCTAAAAGGTTCGCTTCCGACCACGATTCCGACTTGTTATCTACTGACAAGTAAAATTAGTTACTTAAAAATATTCAAACTGATACATATACAGCCAATTCTTTTGTTACGGACATGACATTTTCATGCACATTTACACGCCTTCTCATAAGAAAAAAAAATAGAAGTTATTTTTTTCTTATAAATTTTCAATACTAAGCAGATAGACAAATGTGTACACAATATTTGTACTGAATATAAAATACATAACATTATTAGTTTTAATGCTAGAGCTAATAGAGTTTGTGTTACGGACGTAACAAAAAAGTACCTTTTTGTCGCGTCCGTAACATATCTCTAGCATTAAAACTAATAATGTTATGTATTCTATATTCAGTACAAATATTGTGTACACATTTGTCTATCTGCTTAGTATAGAAAATTTATAAGAAAACAATAACTTCTATTTTTTTTTCTTATGAGAAGGCGGTAAACATTGAGGAGAGAATCGACTAGAGAGAATGCTGTGTATTACAAATACATTAAGAAACTGAAGCAAAAAAATTGACTGATGTGAGCAAAAAAATTGACTGATGGGATTACTTTAATGACGGTCAAACCATTAATTTAATGGTTTATTTAATATTTATAAACAAGTCTCCGTGGTTACAAGTTGGGCTTACTAAAATGGAGTCATGCTTCAAAATTTAATGCCTGTGGTATCTCTAGGAAACATATGTTAATATGTTCGATTCAGTGCTCTGTGGCGGTAAAGTGCGAGGAAATGTCATGTCCGTAACAAAAGAATGGCTGTAAAACATTTTTAGAGAAAAAAAAAACTGAATTTGGAACCCTTGGTCCAATATAGTAGTAGACAAATATGTTTTTTTTTTTTTTTTTTTTTGTTTTTTTTTAGTACCTAAATTTAAATAAAATTTTTAATTTACTGGATTTACACTTTAAGAAAATTGCTATTTTCAATACTGAAATGAATCACAGAAAATATCAACAGTTACAAAAAATAATTATTGTACATCACCGATCAAAATTATCATACCAATTGGTGCGTAATACTAATCCTTACGCTGAGTCTTATTAGCCCATAGAAATTATTAAGTTAATGTTGAAATATTTTGATTTATGTTTAACTATATTTTCCTAGTTTTTTTTGGGGGGACGATAATTTCTATAGTAAATATTTTGTAACTTAAATCAAGACAATAAATTTTGTTAAATAACTCAGATATATACGTACAAACGCTACGAAAGGGCATTTAATTTCTAAAGTTAATTTATGTTTGGATGAAATCAGATACTAAAATTTAACGTAGTTTAACGTCAAATTATTCATTCTAAAACTGTTAATTATTTTTTATTTATTAAATAATTTGAATACTTATCAATTCTTCAATCTTGGAAACATTTTTAAATGCAAAAATTTATCAGATTACACGCCAAGTGAATAAAAAAAGTGAAATTACATTTTTTTTTTGCATATTGCCTCTAGCTGTAAAAATTGATTATTCGTAGAAGTACCTACTGGCAATCTTTTTTCCCATTAACGAAAAAAGTGACAAACATGATATTAAAGTGATCTCCGAATATCGTTCTGAATTATATGATAACGATCAATATAAATATAAATCAATATTAATTAAGGGGAGATTAGCCAAAAAAAAAAAAACAAAAAAAAAACATCCAAAATCGACCTTTATTTATTTTTATTTTTTTGTACAAATAAATATTTTATTAAAAAACTAAATATACAACATTGTTTCTATGTTGTATATTTTTTTTTTTTAACTTAAAAAATGAACTGAGTATAAATGGCTTTGAAGTCGACACTACGAGATTTTTCGACCTCGATGGTTCCTCGCGTTCTGAAGTCGCCAGTGAACCAAAATAAAAAAATTAAGAATTTTCTGAAAATATACATACAGTTATGGCACTAACTAGGATCTAAGAAAAAAAATTAAAAACTAGCGAGCAATCGCATTTTGAAAGTAAATTTTCAAAAATCACCGGTTTTTCTCGACTATAAACACAGCCGCCATTTTGAAAATATATTACGGAACCAAAAGATCCTAGTTCCTGCCAAAACGACGGTATCGAGGAATAATATGCACTTTGATTTATGGCGACATCTCAGATACTTTTTGAGATTTCACGTATATCTCACATACTTCCGAGAAAAAAGCATTTAAAGTTTTTTTTTTTTTAAATTGAATTATAGTAAAGTGCGTGCACTAAAATGCCCATAACTTTTTGATTTTTTATTTTCTTAAAATAAAATTTTAGGAGAATATTTCTAATACCTTAAGGAACATAATATTAGGAAGAAAATAAATCAATTTCTTTTTTTTTAGCGAATCTCCCCTTAATGGGAAAAGTGAAATTCCAGTGATCTTGAACAGAAAAATTACTTTCCACTTTTTTACTTATTACAAAAATAATGAGGTTATAGTTAATGACAGTTTACAATTTTTGAAAATCGACACTTTTGTCATTAATGAACTGATCAAGGTTGGTCAAGGATAGATTAACATTTTTGGAAACGGATCCTTCGTTTACCTGGCAACACTGAACGTGTCGAGATGGTTTAAATTTATGTTTTATAATTTTTTCTTTTAAAAACCACAACTAACAGTCGCGAAATTAAAACGATTTAGTGCGAAAAACATTTAAATAAAAATTAAAACTTATTTTGCGAAATTTGAAAAAAAACCAATGCGTATAAAGATTTCGTTTATTAGTTATTCGGTGGTGCAACTGAATCACAATTTTATATCTACAAACGACATAACATTTATGTTACGGAAAAACTAAAACTACAGTTGTCCGCAAATAAATGTGCATACCTGTACAGCGTACACTAAAAAAATTATTTCAAATATAATTTTTATAAAATATTTGATCGGACACATTTAACCCTTTGCACTCGATGGGCGCCGCTATGGCGACACAATAAATATTAATTCCACTCGTTAGGCGCCGCAGCGACGCCATAAACAATAGGTACGTATTTTATTATTTACAACACGCTAGGGGACCTTAATTAAGGCCCGATTTACATTAACGCTCCGCTCTCAGTACGATATCACTCCGCTCCCGGTTCGATAAAATATTCTTACATAATAAATAATGAGTGTATTCACATCATCGCTCTGATATCGGTCCGATATCAGTCATGGTTCGCTCTCGCTTCAATACCGCTCCAATACCAATACCACTGAGATAATATTTTGTTGGAGCAATATCAGACCCTATATGGATGATAGTGAATACGTTTTTGATTCCACTTCGCTACGTTTCTTAGCCTTCTTCATTTATATGAAAATTATTATATTAGGAAAACATGATACAACACAACGACGCGACGTCTTGCTACAATACATTGTGATACATACTACTAAAATTAACTAATAGATATATTGTATTATGGATATTATGTTCTCTTAATACAATAGTGTTTGCAGCGTTTTAAAACTACTGTCGAGTAGTTGAGTACCCATACTAAAAAATGGTTCGAGTGCAAAGGGTTAATATGTTAAACATACTTTGTTGTGACAAATGTTATAAAATTAATAAATATTAAAAAAGTTTTTTTGATGTTAGAACGTTAAGAAAGACGGATTTTAAAAAAAAAATCACGTTCAAATGAATCATCAGCGTCACATGTTATTAACAGAGAGCGCATGTAATTTTTCAAACAGATTATAGGATTATCGGGTTAATCATTAACTTTAGTCGTCTTATATCTACATATTTATTAAAGTGTTGGCTTCAGTTAACTCACAGTGAGTGTTTTAAATGATCTATAATTATACGTAATTACGCATACATATGTAATTATTAATTAAACGTCTAATGTAAAAATTACACTCCGTTACAAAATTTAGCGTATACCACTGTGATACTTTCCACCTATTTTCCAAATATCGACTAGTTTCCTAGTGTCGTTTCTATCTAGAATTGTGAAAGAAAACTATGGAAAAACCGTCATCATATTTTAAACATTCTGTGTCTTTGTTAAGGAGAGATTCGCTAAAAAAAAAAAAACAACTAAATCGATTTTTTTTTCTTCTTAATTATATTCCTTAAGCCTACGGTATTAGAAATATTCTCCTAAAATTTTATCTTAAAAAAATGAAAAATAAAAAAGTTATAAGCATTTTAGTGCACGAACTTTACTATTTAATTCAATTTAAAAAAAAACCTTAAATGCTTTTTTCTTGGAAGTACATTTCTTGACATGGTTCCTCGTGCATCTCAAAAAGTATTTGAAATGTCGACATAAATTAAAGTGCATCGTATTCCTCGATACCGTAATTTTGGCAGGAACTAGGATCTTTTGGTTCCGTAATATATTTTCAAAATGGCGGCTGTTTATACATAGTGCGAAAAAAGCGGTGATTTTTGAAAATTTATTTTCAAAATGCGATTTCTCGCTGGTTATTTATTTATTTTTTCTTAGATCGTAGTTAGTGCCATAACTGTATATTATGTATATTTTCAGAAAATTCTTGAATTTTTTATTTTGGTTCACTGGAGATTTCATAATGCGAGGAACCATCAAGGTGGAAAAATCTCGCAATGTTGACGTCAAAGCCATTTATATACATTTCATTTTTTATTAAAAAAAAAAAAAATTTTTGTAATCTCAAGACATGTAGAAACAATGTTGTATATTTAGTTTTTTAATAAAATATTTGTATAAAAAAAAATAACAAAAAGGTCGATTTTTGATGTTTTTTTGGCGAATCTCCCCTTAACCAATATTTTTTATAATAAATTATTCACTGAAAACACTTGAGGTGGTGAATTGTTTTGTAATTTACTGTACGTATGTAGTTCATAGAACCCATTCTATCACATTATTCATAACTTCATAAGTTACCCTTCACTTTCATACGTGTTTAAGATTGGTAACACTGATTAATCGCACAAACGGTGTATGTATATAATTTACTGATTTTTTTATTTATTTATGGGAATCGAACTGGTCGTTATTCTCGATAAAATGTGTGCTAATAAACACCGCATGCGTTTCGTCGATTACGTCAATAAATCACTTTCAAACGAGACTAGTTCGATTAAATTACTCTATTTGTCATTTTATGTCTTAATTTACAATTAATTTTATAGTTCAAGAGTTCTTAGAGAAAAGTATTAATACACGAAAGTTTATTATTTTTCGTTAGCGGAATAAAAAGTGTTCAAGTGCGTGTTGGGGCGCATAACGGATGACAGACATGTCAGAATCATTAGGCTGCCTGCAGACTGATAAAACAAAAAAGCCTTTATACAAAACGTTTTTGACTAATTTCGTTAGAAGTTGTTTTCCTTATACTTTTAATATGAGTGCACACACATTGGTACTTCAAAACAAAAAAAACATTATAAAACAATCACTATAAAACTGTTTTAAACAAAAAGCTTTTGGTTTTAGTTGTTTTCGCTTGATCAATGTGTTACAAAATGTTTTTTTCATCTAACAAAATGTTTTGTATAAAAGCGTTTTTGCTTTGCAAGTGTGTTTACATGTAATTACTACTATGTATCAAACGTTTTAAGAAGAAACATTTTGTTAGAAGCACAAACTAAGGATGGTATGTAAAATCGCAGACTGCGATTTTGTCGCAGATATTAAAAAATCGCATATCGCAGGTTGCGACTGCGACTCAAGCAATGTTGCGACTGCGACTTTTAAAACTGCTCTTGCTACTTCTGTTCTCTACATCGTACAACTAGTGCAGTAAAAGCGTACTTTGACCGTGCATTTCGGGTAGGCAGCAATTTTTTTTTTGGAAGTTGTAGGGGGGTCAGTGATGAATGTAAAACCTAGTTTTCGGGATCCGCGGTGGTGTCGTTTAGCCGCCATCTTCGAAAAAAGGTCGAATTGTATTTTTTCGAATATCTCCAAAACCGTAAGTCTGACAAAAAATTCGTAAAGACCTTATTTACAGATAATTTCATTTTCTACAAAATTTGTTATAAACTTTTTTACATAACTTTAAAAACAAAAAAGTTATCAGCAAAAAACCATGAAAAATTTAGGAACGAAAACTTTTGAAGCCAGATAACTTTTCTATTTTTGACCCGACAAAAAATATGCTTCTTATCTTTTTTATAGAGTACTTTTCAACGAAAAATTTGAGGTATTAAATTTTATCATCCGACTTCTAATTAGGAAGTTATAGCTCTCCAAAAGTGGGTAGGTAAAAATTGTAACTAAAAAATCGTCGACTCTTAAGTGACATATTAATTTTAAAATACAATTATTTTATATTGTTTTACTTTTTTTGGCTAGTATGATTTTATGAAAAAATAGATATTACATATTAACCTGAAATTTAACACCTTTCCGCACCACCCGTGGTGCTTAAAGCCCCTCTCGTAATATTTCTTTTAACAGCTTAAATCCTCATTCATAACAAATCTCATTCATTTTTATTTGTTTAATAAAACGCCCCTTTTTTTATTTAAAAGAACAATGTTTTACAAAATTAAATTATAGTAACTCGGGAGGTGCGGGTTCATTGGTGCACTGTATAGGGATGAACATTCGTAAGGTTCTCCTCCAGCCCCAGTATTCTGGATTTTTGTATCTTGCCAACCACGACTGTACTTGGTGATACACTCTGAATGTGTGCATACGAGTTGTATCTTGTGTGGGCGGGAGCGAGGCAAGATTAAATTTACTTTTAATTGTTGATTTCGCGAATCGTTTGTACCGCAATATATTGATCGATTCTTCATGCTTATCACCGCCATACAAAGCAATAAAAAACCGCTCTCCAGCAGCACTCAATGGGGTCTACTTCTTCGTTCTGAAATAATTCTACTCCTGAAGCCAGCTCTGAATTTTTTTCAAAAGTATATATAAATTTCATTTTGCCCATATTGTAGGTTGCCGATATTGTATCGCACCCAAAAAAAGCATGAATAAACAAAATGTTATTACTTACTACATCCCCATGCTTCAAGTTCAATGTAGAGTAAATTTTATCAGGCGTGTTGCCTTTTTTTGGTTTAAAGGAAAAAACATTTGATTTGTTACGCCCAAAACCAACCAGCAGTATATCTATATCTTCAGCAACGATTGTTACGGAGTCGTACAAATCACACTTCTCCAGAGCATAATTTACAATTAGTGAATCCGCATCTGCTTCTGCTTGCTCGATATTATAGTCCCATTCCAGCAGTTCTTTCTTTAGAAGAGTAATTAAATTTTTCTTGTTATTTTAATTTGAAAGAATTTTTTCTTGTCGGATTGTCGGAATACTATTGCTACTGCAAATTATATCTGCACAGTGTTGCTTTTTCGACCTCCGAAGACGTTCCCACGATTTGGTGTCAGCTATGTTTGGATCGTCAGAGTAACCATCAAAAACTATACCTACCGATGAACCAAAATGATTTTTAATATATTTGGAATAATTTTGACAAATTACTTTAAATGATACGTTCCGCTCCCACACAACTGTATGGAGAAGGTATCCACCGTCAATAATGAAGAATTTATTTTCTCCAAACCGCACGGGTGCACTAAGTAGTAAAAATGCTTTGAATAAAGAGGATTTCATGCTTTTCCTCATACCGTCCTCTGTAAACAACGATAATGGGAAAGGTGAAAGTTCGTATTTAAAGCATTCTTTTATATCGCCGATTGACTGCTTGGATATACATATTCTTTGGAAAATAAGCAAAGGATTAACTACTATTGGAGATTTATCCACTTCAATAGATCTTGAGACTGCGCTCAAAGGAAGCACTTTATTTTTTCTTTTGAAAGATAAATTACTGAAATTCTTGTCAATATTTTGAGACATTATGGCTTTTCCAATTTCAATTGCAAGGTCACGATTAATATAATCTGGGGCAATAATGCCAGTAAAAACTGATATTAATTCCGATCTTTCCAAAAATGGGTCATAAGATGCCAACCAGTGATCCAATTTTTCAACATCTTCGTTATCTCTGATGACTCGTGTATCTCTGTGATCGACGTGTTGTTCCGAATATTCCAAGGAAACATTACAGAAATTTTCTATTTGCTCGCAGATGTCTTGCAATGATATCATTCCCAGTATCCAGGAAGCAAGCGTACTTTCAGATATTCCACGATGAGTTAACCCACCAGACGTTTTCATCATCCTCATAAGTGTTTGTTCAATGGTTTGGTCGGACATCATTCCACTCCAGAATTTGTTTGTCCGTCTGATAGTAAATCGGCCACCAGAAGTATAGTCCTCAAATTCTTGTGGAGTTATACGTTTGTCTAGTTCTTGCATATCTTTTAGGTAGAGTTGAGCTGATTTTGCGTACAAGAAATGCCCACTAGAGTGAAATACAGGGAGCATTTTTTGAACTGAATCTAAATGAAGGGTCCAGTTACCAGATCTTTCAACTTCAATGAATTGTTTTAAAGCGTGATCATTTTGAAATACTGTATCCAGAGTCTGGCTGTTGGTCCTTTATGTTCTAACATTGTAACAGCATCTTCGAATTTAGTAGCTATTTCCTTAAATGCCGTAATTTCAGCTGCTTGTAAAATCTGTGTTTTATTACTTACAATACTGTCCATTAAATCTCGTTCTTCATCAGTGAAATCAATAAATTCCATAATTTTTTTTGCCAAAGACAAGTGCACCAAAATGTGACCTCGTACCATCATTATTCATTATGTTTTACCTTAAATCGTGCGTATGCGTGGCCAGACATAATATTATTAACACAATTATCAGCATAAATTAGTTTTAGCAACTCTTCTAATCCACTACCAGACATAATGTACCCAACTGAACCAATAATAATAGTTTTATTTATCTATATACCTCACTTACCTTTCTTTACAGCGCGCAAACTCGATAACTGTATGTTTAATAATAAAAATAAGTACGTCAAATCGTTCGTTAAGAAATTTCCTATAAAAAATATAAGAAGCATTAATCTTGTCGGGTTGAAAATAGAAAAGTTATATGGCCTCAAAGTTTTCCACTCCTTAATTTTCCACAATTTTTTTATGAATAACTTTTTTAATATCGATTTTCTGACAAAATGTTTCAAATAAAAATTGTAGAAAAGAAAATTTTCTAAAAAAATGGTCTTTACAAAATTTTTGTGTGCCTCATGGTTACAGAGATAATTGAAAAATTAATTTTGACCTTTTTCCCAAGATGGCGGCTAAACGGCAACACCCCCAGTCCCGAAAACTCAGTTTTATATTCACCACAGGCCCTTCTATGAATTTCAGAAAAAAAATTGCTGCCTACCCGAAATGCACGGTTCGATCGTTTTGAGCGACGCTTTTACTGTAGTAAACAGCTACATCACTATGATGTTTGCTTATGTTGCGACTTGCGACTGCTATCTATATTTTGTATCATGTTTGTAGTTTGTACTTTGTACCTAATACAAGACTATAGGTACATACATATTAAACTGAAAACTACCCTTCGTCTTCGTTGTGTATACGTAAATTATACATAATATAAAATATAAGATGCTTCGTATGTCTTCTTAAGCACCAATATTTTTTTATTACCAAAACATGAAATTTTTAAGGATTATTGTTAAAAATTTATTTCATGTAATTCATGGAATTACTTATTTATAATGTTATTACAGTATTGGAGAAAAGCAAAAACTGAGCAATATAAAACATATTGATCGCAGATATATTTGTAAATTTCCCAA
Organism: Brachynemurus nebulosus; assembly: GCA_035578155.1. Classification (NCBI taxonomy): domain Eukaryota; kingdom Metazoa; phylum Arthropoda; class Insecta; order Neuroptera; family Myrmeleontidae; genus Brachynemurus; species Brachynemurus nebulosus. The sequence goes on along the minus strand of JAPWDM010000019.1, from coordinate 749,459 downwards.
ATATTTAAAATATATGCCATTTTATTAGTTTTAAATTACCTACCAATTGTATTATTCCTTTTTTTTATTTAAAATTTTCTAAAAAAATATCAGTATCGTTTCTAAACTTCAAGTGTTCGCATATTATTGTGAAATTCAAAGCAACAATCGGTAACTTTTTTTAAAAAATGGATCTTGGAAACTATGTCAAAGGAAAAACTAGTCCAGTTTGGAATTTTTATTCTATAATTGATAAAGAATATGCCAAATGTAACATATGTAAAACAAAATTGTCTTATCGAACATCGACAACAAATTTGAAATACCATTTCAAGAGGAAACATCCGACTATATCTTTAGATTTTATTAAATCAAACCCAGAACAGCAGGCCGACACGGCTGAAAATTCTGTACAAATGAGGTCATCACAAGAACCTGTGGTAGTAACTCCGGTATTAGCAATTGAACGGGAGACTGTTGCAGAAGCTGCATCGAATGTTAAAATAAAAAATCGACAGGAGCAAATGTCTGCGTTTCTAACGAAAAAAAAATCTGGAACAGCCAAAAGGAAATTAGACGATGCACTTTTAAAGCTTTTTATTATCGATTTACAACCATTTAGCATAGTAGAAGATAAAGGATTTAAAGAATTCGTACAAGCTTTGAATCCAGCTTATCAACTTCCAAGCAGACACCACATTTCGAAAACATTGATTCCGGCGTTGTACGAGCAGTGTAAAAATGATGTGCGGGAATATTTAAAATCTGTTAATAGTGTTTGCTTAACAACAGACTGTTGGACCTCTATTAACAATGAAAGTTTTCTTGGTGTTACGGTACATTTTTTAAAAGATTTTGAATTGGTTTCTGTGCTTTTAGAGTGTAGTGGTATGACGGGATCGCATACAAGTAGAAATCTTGGTTTAGAACTGAAACGTATAGTGCAAATTTATGAACTAGAAAATAAAATTTTACTTGCAGTGTCTGATAATGCAGCCAATATAAAAAATGCAATTAAAAATGAACTTCAGTGGCAACAATTCGGTTGTTTTGCGCATACTTTAAATTTAATTGTGAAAGACGCATTGAAATATGTTGACCAGTTAGTGATTAAAATTAGAAACATTGTATCCTTCTTTAAACGTAGTTCATTAGAGTATGAAAAGTTACTTAATTATCAAAAACGGCAAGGTATTGATCAACCTAAAAAAATTATTCAAGATGTACCTACTCGATGGAACTCCACATTTTACATGCTGGAGCGATTTTTAGAACTACAAGAAGCAATTCGCAGTACGATTGCAATTGTTAATAAAGACTTACCAGTAATAACAACAAATGAATGGGAGATGATACGACAACTTTATGAAATATTAAAACCGTTTGAAGACGTCACCAAAACAATAAGCGGTGAAAAATATCCCGTAGGTTCCTTCGTCATTATAATGACAAACGGCTTACTGAAAATTTGTACTCAACTGAAAAACAAGATATTCGATCCTGTTATTCTAGTTGTATTAAACAAATTACAAACTGGATTAAGTGACAGATTAGGACAAATTGAATTTCACGAGGTATTAGCAATCTGTACATTTTTAGACCCACGATTTAAAGATGTTGGCTTTCAAAACCGAGAAGCTGCAGAAACGGCTAAAAATATTTTAATTAAGGCTGTTTCAAAAAAAATAATTTTTATGGAGCAACATAAAAAACATGTTACAGAAGAAATTGCCACTACGTCTTCAAATTCTAATAATTGCTCAGTATGGAATTTTATTGACGATCAAGTTAAATCAAATTCGCGAGGCAAAAGCAGTGCAAATTCTCGAGCTTTGGTCGAAATTCAACGATACCTCGACGAAGATATTCTTGACCGTAAAAAAGATCCATTAAAGTGGTGGGCCGAAAATAATTACAATTATCCTCATTTAAGTTCTGTAATGCAGGATAAATTTTGCGCGACTGCCACATCCGTACCATGTGAAAGACTATTTTCAAAGGCCGGTATGTTGTATAACGATAGACGTACACGGTTAACAGCTAAAAAAGTGCAAAGTGTCTTGTTTTTAAATGCAAATTTTGAAATTTTAAAGAAAGTTACCCATTAAAACATTTACTTATGTATTATTATTATTATAATTATTATTTTATTCATGTTAATATTAAATAAGTTACTAAATAGTTAATTGATTTGAACATTATTTCGTTATGATCCATAATTAAAATAATACCTACAAAAACCAACAGTTATTAAGGTAAGCACTTGATTTAATAAATTATCATTTATCCAATCTATATTACTCATAATTATACGATCATCACTGTGTCTCTGCTATGTTAACATCATCTACCTAGTACGTTACGTCCAATAGCATTTTTTTTTGAAAAATCGCAGTAGCAGTTAAAAATAACAGTCGCAACTAAAAATCGCAGTCGCAGTTTAAAATCGCAGATATTCTTTAGTCGCAGTCGCAGTCGCAACTGCGATCGCAGAATAGCAGTTTATCTCATCCCTAGCACAAACATTGACACTTGTTTTATTCAAAAACATAACAATAAAAACATTCCACGTGTTTTATAGATTTTTATTTAACGTACATATTTTTTTTTTTTAAATGGACGTAAATACTGAAGAATAATCAGTTTGGTGGAAGCAAGACCTGTGGGATTTTACGATAAAAGAACGTCATAATCGAGAACTTACTGATAAATTATAGTTGAAAATTTCAATTGAAATGTAGTCAAAAGTGTTAGGAATTAGAAAAATTAATCAGATTTATAGGATCTTTACTTAATTTAAAAATAAATTTTTTCAGAGTATTTTCTTTAATTTTTTTTTCTTTTTTAGGATGTATCCAATAATTTCTTTCACATTGTATTAAATTCATTTGTAAATATGTTCAAAGACATAGTATATGACAACACACAAATAATGGACACACTGATAAAGCAAAAACGTATTTGCAGAAAACGTTTTGTTCTACGACAAAACATTTTGCTTGATCAGTATGCGCTAGTATGAAGCAAAACGTTTTTGTTTTTAAAGAAAATGTTTTGTATAACAACATTTTTGTTAATTAAAAATCACAAAGTGATTGAAAAAATTATCCGGATCGGCCAGGAATCGAACCCAGGATCTTCTGGTAACTAGCCAGACGTGCTAACCTCTACACCAACGATCCCATACTCGGTAAGCAGCCGAGCTGGACACCCATTCAATCAACTATGTGTATTAGTACTCTCTCTGATTCTGATAGTTACAATTTTAATTTCGAGTCTCACAAGCACTCGATAATATTTGAAATTAAAATTGTAACTGTTTCTCGAATCAGAGAGAGTACTAATACACATAGGTGATTGAATGGGTGTCCGGCTCAATACTACGTGTGTTGAAATGCAAACAAAAGTTTGTCATACGTAGTAGTGTCTCACAAGCACTCGATAATATTTGAAATTAACATTTTTGTTCTTTAAGTGTGTGTCGAACTGTTTTAACATTAGACAAAACGGTTTGCTTTACAGCGTTTTTGCTTTATCAGTGTGCAAGCAGCCTTAGGGTTCTATGATTTTGACTAGGAAAAAAACTTACAGACACAAACACATTCAGATTATTTATCGGTTTTAATCGATTATTGCCATTTGCATAATTCTTATAAATTTACAGAAATTATTTCGATAAAATCAATGGAATGTGACAGGCCTGGTTTGAACTTGACACGACCTTTACAAAAAAAAATAACCTTCTAAAAATTATATAGATGTTACACAATATTATTATATGTTGAAGATTTTGCAATAGCAGAATTAATACAATATTGCAATATTAAGAAATAAAAATAAAAAATTTCAAGAGAATGGTCTCTTCTTTTTTGGATAATTTATTGATAATGAATTTAATATACAAGTTCCAAATACAATAATGTTAACAAAAAAAATTATATTTTCTCGCACGAAATGGTGAGAACAACTTTTTCTAAAATAAAAAATTTCAAACTTTTAAACAAAATCGGCAGGAAAGAAACTGACAACGGAAGTTGAAAAACTTTTCTTATTTTATAAAAATAATCCCTACAGTGAAACTGAATTAAAAAAATGTTAAACTGTGAGCTAAATCAACACCAAGGACGCCCATATGATGATTTGTGTGTGTGGGATGGGGGGAGGGCTAGAACTAGTGGCAAGGAATATTTCTAATATTTTGGATGACGAATAGTGATTTGTAAGTAACAACAAAAATTCCCAATTTCGATATTTTCCACAAAAATAACATTGACAAGCAAAATAAAAACGTCGTTTCCCTTTCTCCGAGCTCCCTTTTACACCTTTTACACCCGAAATTTTCCCCCAAACATGACCAGCTAGGGGGGGGGGCAAATCACTAATAAGTAGCCATAAAGATTTCCATTGACGAGCAAAAAAAGGTCGTATTGCTCTCTTCGGGCTTCTTTTTTGAAATTTTCTCTCAAACATGAACAGTTGGGGACGGGGGTACGCCCTCCCCCCTCGAGTATGGGCGCTCTTAATCAACACGACTTACTAATTTAGAAAATAATCAGACATCCTTGCTGACAAAGAACTGGACAAAAACTACAGAGCAAAATATTTAATTATTTAATAATTCTGATAAGTACCATTAAAATAATTACATTTTAACACGCTGACGGTCATGAACGCCGTACGGCGTCAACTGAAACCTGACTAACTGCGACACAATGCTGTACCGCACAACTAAGGTATACATACAAACATAGCTCACTCTGTGTCTAGGCACTGTAGGTGCCGAAACGTTGCGATATGCTCTATAATACATTACGTATTGTGCAGCAAACCTGTGGTACCGATCGGACCTATCGTAACCATCGTACCTAAACAGGGAATCAGCTACTGTTGTTTATGTTGTTAAAACAGGGTATCAGTTGAGCTTTCCATCATAATGCCTCATGGTTATTAATGTGTTAAAATAATAAAAATAATTTATTTTAATTATGTCAGAATACATATAATTATTATGCAATAAATATCATACACCACATTTCCCAATTAAATTCACAATTAAATATGGTCATTACAAATTACTTTTTTATTACATAATAATAAACGTGCAGTGGTAAAATACCTTAATTAGTAATTAAAGTATGAATCACAACTGTTGTTGTAAGTGACAAAAAAATATATACATCATATTTCAAACCGGATATAATTCCGATTTTTATCAAAATACACGTATTAGTATGTTGTACAGTTCACGCAATCAAAGTTTGTAAGAAACAGTTATAAAATACGGTAGTAGGTAAAGTTACGCTCATTGAACAAACACCAATGTCATCTCTCGTGTAAGAACGGAATTTTAGTTATCACCCCGTTATTTTTTACATAAATTGACATATTTGCTCACCATATAGGGTTGACCGGGGTAATTGTAAATGGATTTTCATGAGTTGAGATAAAAACGTTGTTAAGTATTTTTTATTTTATATATCACATTATGGTTGATTTATTTTTAAGTCTACATTATTCAGGATGCATCACACAAATTTTGAGCAAATTCGTATGAAAAACAAAAATTTTATAAGCCATTCACATTTTCCCGGTGCGGTTTTGTAAATCTTATGAATTTCGGGGTAAATGTGAATGCCATCAGAAAAATTATTTAGAATGGATTACAAGAGGAGTGAGGTACATCAGAGTAAGGACCAACTCAAATTCTTCATATTTACCACACTTTCAAATTTTTCATCATACTTTAGCGGTCACAATTTCTCTTTGTTTAATGCAAGTTACGCATACCTCAAATTTGTACAAAAAATCAAGGTTAAATAAAAATAACAAAAATTGTAAGAACAAATTTGTTACAAGCTAAAAATGATATTTTGATGATATTTTGTCATTTTATCAAATAAAAAATCAAAAAATTTCATGATTTTCACACAAAAACAAGGAAACTAAGACTTTTTCAAGGAAATAGATTCAGTTTAAATGAACAAAACACAACAATCTATTTTTTTTTTTTTGTGCTGTTTGTACAACGGAAACTTGTACAATAATGTCATTGTACATCATCATCAACATTTTCAACTCTGAAAAGGACACTACTGAAATTTTTGACCGGATGGGGGCATTTGTGAATGACGTTCACAATTACCCCGGAATTTTAAAATCATGGAGTAATTGTCAATTGGTAATAAATTGTCCAATTTCTTTAGCAGTTAATAAGGAACCCCCTCAGGCTTTAGACCACTTCTTTAGAAGTACCTTTATCCATTTCTTACCTTTCAAAATACCCCTGTCGCAGCATCCTGCATAACATAGCGAGTTTCCGATTATAAAAATTAGTTTTTCTCGGTAACCAGTTTATACACAATGATGGTTTAAAATCTTTTTTATCTGATTTTTCTCATCTTTCTAATGGTGTAAAAAAATGTTGCAAAAATTTTTGAAATTGGGAAAATTTTAGCAAAAAGAAATTTTTTTCACGAAAAATGCTCAAAAAAACATGCTTACGGCATCAGACGTGTCTGACTAACGAATTTCCAACATTTTCATCAAATTTCGTAAAAATAGGACATTTCATTCGAAAGTTATCGTGCGAAAATATATATATATATATATATATATATATATATATATATATATATATATATATACATATATATATATATATACATATGTATATATATACATATATATATATATATATGTATATATATATATACACATATATATATATATATGTATATATATACATATATATATATGTATATATATATATATATATATATATATATATATATATATATATATATATATATTAGTGAATATTATTTTCGGTTTCTAGGGACCTCAAAATAAATTTTTGCCATAGTCCCGGACTCAAGTCGCGTCATCACAGTGGCTGTAATAGCTGAATTCCATTCTGGAAATTCTCCAAAAATCTTGCCATAAATGCGATGCTCGGAACATGGTTTTTTGGGCATTTTTCGTGAAAAAAATTAAATTTTGCAAAAATTTCCCCAAATTCAAAAATTTTTGTAACATTTTTTTACACCATTGAAAAAATCACATAAAAAAGGTTTTTGAACAATAATTATTCTGTCAACTAATTTCCGACAAAAACTAATTTTTGTAAACGGAAATTCGTTATGTTATGCAGGATGCTGCGACAGAGGTATTTTATATGCTACATATTACATTAAATCTATAATAATCACTGCTTGTACGGAACACTATTGGCGCAAGTACAACTTGCACTTGGCGGCTTTTTTAATTCGTAATTATGTACATGCCATAGATATATGAATAGTATTCATATATCAATGGTACATGCATAGGTCTTTGAGGAATATGTACATATATAGTATCTTACTACATACATATATGTATGTACATACTAACTCTATAAGTCGTTATTTGACTTCAGTAACGAAATATAGTATATGGATAATCCATATCAAATATCTCCTTATTGAAAAACCATGTTCCTGACGTCAGACACGTCTGGCCGAAGAACTCATCCAAGATTTTTGGACTTCCAACGTTCTCACCAAATTTCGTAATCCTAGGACATTTCGTTCGAGAGTTATCGTGCGGACATATATATATATATATATATATATATATATATATATATATATATATATATATATATATATATATATAAATACATATATATATATACATATATATATATATATATATATATATATATATATATATATATATATATATATATATATATATATATATATATATAATTTTAGTGAAGGTTATTTTCGGGTTCTAGGGACCTCAAAACAAATTTCTGCCATAGTCCCGGGCTCAGGTCGCGTTATGACAGCGGCTGAAATAGCGTGTATCCATTCTGGAAACTCGCTAAAAAAAAAGAAAATGTATTAAAAAAAATTTTTTTTAAGGATTAGTCGAAGTAAGATACACAAAATTTTGCAAGGGTTTTTTCAAAATAAAAAAAAGATACTAATTAATACTTGGAGAATTGTTATGAAATTTTAATAGCATATTAAGAAAGGACAGAAAAACATACTAAGATTTGATTTTTAACAAAATTAATATTATTTTAGAAATTATAGGCGCCGTTCACAATTGCCCCAATTCACATTTACCCCGATCAACCCTAAGTGTGATAGTCGACTTTGTATCCGCTGCAAGTAAAAGTTCATAAGGAATACTGACTGGGATGGAATAATGATAAATCTATGTACTTTAAGACAAAGTATGTAAATTCCGCTGACACAAACTAAACTTACCTCGTGGTAAATCACAATATGTATGAGCTTGTATGGTAATTGGGTTTCAATAGAGGTGATGATGATCTAATGAGTCATTTCAAATGATTTAAAATAGACATGTCCGTTAAACAATAAGGGAATGTCCCAATAATTTGTAAGTAACACATGTTCGAACACAAGAATAATCAGAAATAATGATATTCCTTAGTGATTCCGCAGATTTATACGAAAGGTTTTTTCAAAATTTATTATTTTATCAGTTTTCTACATATAGATCAAGAAGTTGTGTTCAACAGGTGAAGTTGGGAGTGTTGACGGTAGTATTGTTGATTGGCGAATGCCATTTAACCGGGTGAAGAATTTTTATACCATATGTAAATTTTATTCAAAGAGAAGATATAGTATAGCACACGTCCATAGCAATTATAGCCGATAGACATTTTGGCATTTTGAATTTGAATTTGTAATGAATAATATCTTCATGAACGTGTCCGTAACATGTTATTACATTATGTATGTAAATTTTAAGAAATGTATTCAATTTTCATTTGAAAAATATTGTTAAGGCCACTGAACGCGGCACTATTTTGTTTGAATTCATAAATTAAAAAGTACATTTAAAATATTTATGTATGTAAACACCGTCAATACCTATTAATTTTTTTTTATCTATTTTATGAATTATTATGAGTGATAATTACAATAGTGATATCGCTATCAGGTACACCGAAATATCAGTTGACCTAAAAAGTATTTATTATTTAAGGTGATGTTTTTAAAAAGTATGATCGCTTCTTTGATGTTTAGTGCTTACAAAATTTATGTAGAATTGTTTCCCATATTAAAAAAAATTCGTCAAGTGCGTGTTTTTGACACGCACTAAGTAATGTCACCTCAGTGAAAGTATTAATTTATGATTTTTTGGCTCGTTTTTTAGTACAGTTTTTTAGTACAGTACAGTGAGAATACAGCCCTCTTGCATTTATTCAATATATGCATGTACAACTCTATAATACAGTAAGAATACAGCCCTCTTGCGTTTATTCAACATATACATGTACAACTCTATAATTATTATATTATATATTATTATTATTATTATTAATTTTTCCCCCACTATGACCACACAACGAGACTAGTATGTCATCCTTCGATGACATAAAAATACATTTGTTGCAATATCCTGCATAACATAACGAATTTGCGTTTATAAAAATTTGTTTTTCTCAGAAACTAGTTGATACAGAATAATTGCTCAAAAACCTTTTTATATGATTCCCTCTTCTCTTTCCAATGAAGTAAAAAAATGTCGCAAAAATTTCTAAATTTGAGGAAATTCCGGAAAAAATTTATTTTTTCACGAAAAATGCCCGAAAAGCTATGTCCCGGGCATCGTACGTGTCTGGCTGAAAAACTCATCCAAGATGTTTGGACTTGTAACGTTTTCACCAAATTTCGTAAAAATACGATGTTTCGTTCGAGAGTTATCGCGCGGACACCTAACTAAATACATACATAATATTTACATATTATATATAAATTTTAGTGAATGTCATTTTCGGCTTCTAAGGACCTCAAAACAAATTTACCGGACTTAAGTCGCGACATGGCAGTGGCTGTAATAACTGAATTTTCAATTCGAAAATTCGCTAAAACTAACTGACCCGTGCGAACATTTTGTACAATATCATAAATAATATAGGGTGAATGCGGGAGAGATGCCGCACATTTTGATTCTTAAAGTATGCATTTAATTGATTTGAAATTTGGTACACAATAAATGTAAACATTGTTCTTTAAAATTATTTATAAATAATTTTAAATTTTAATTCATAAAGGATTCATAATTAACATTTTTGTAGAGCCTGCACAGCGGCGTCTCTCCCACACCTATGGGAGAGATGCCGCATCAAAGAAAGTGCGACGCCGCATAGTTCATATTAAAACTTTTCCAGTTTACGCACATCTCCATACATGATGCATGTCATATGTAACCATTTTTGGCACTTTATACATCTTAACCAGACAACTTTTTTTTGTTTCTGAGTACTTTTCAAAACATTCAATACACATGCAATCATCATTATTTTCGTTATCTTCATTAATATGAGGGCTCTTCCTAATCTATTAATGGATCTTTTATATTTACCTGGCATAATTTAGTCCAAAAAAAAAATTGCATAATTAAGGTATAAGTCTATGTTTTTAACATGTAATATGATGCGGCATCTATACCAACTTTAAATGCGGCATCTCTCCTTTTTGTTGGGATAGATGCCGCACGTTGCTATAGCAAGCATAGTGCGGAAATCTAACCTAAAATTTTATACAGTACTTTTAAAATATACCTAAATTAATAACAAAATTCATTTTCATTAATACAATGAAATATACATTCATAAAAATATACATTCATAACTTCGAATAAATTAAATGCTTGATAAAATATTATGTTAAAAACTTACTTTTCAATAATAAAAAGTTGGATAATTACTAAACTGATGAACTAATCATAAATGTTGCCATATACAGGTTAAATAAGAAACTTATTTTAAACATATAATCCATTGATAGCGCTATCTATCAATCAACGGACGAACTATGGCTATTGCGGCATATCTCCCGCACTTACCCTATTTTTTATAAAAAGATTTTGAGTTTTCTGTAATTGGTGGAAAGCGACATAATGCACAAAAGCATTAGGGTATCGAAGGCTTCGAAACCCTTAAAAAGAACATTAAACTTTACCGTCAAAATTTAGTTACCGTGCCTTCGAACATGAAATAGATTATGGTTAAATAAATTGTCAATAGATGATGCCTTCTACATTCTTATGAATAATGTAAACAACACCAACCAACAGCTCTGTCATGCATATTAATTAAACAGATTGTCAACAGATGGCGCCTTTTACAATCTATAATTAACTTTAAAAAAATTTTTTTTTGTCATTAGGCGAGGAACGTAATCTTCAAAATGATGTCTTAATTATTAATTTTGATGAAGTATTACGTAAGGGGGATAATATGGCCACCTTTGAGATTAAACTTTACCATCAAAATTTAGTTACAGTGCCTTCGAACATGAAATGGATTATGGTTAAATAAATTATCAATTTAGACGATGCCTTCTACATTCTTCTGAATAATGTAAACCACACCAACCAACAGTTCTATCATGCATATTAATTAAACAGATTGCCGACAGATGGCGCCTTTTACAATCTATAATTAACTTTAAAAAAATTATTTATTTTTTTTAGTCATTAGGCGGGGAACGTAATCTTCAAAATGATGTCTTAATTATTAATTTTGATGAAGTATTACGTAAGGGGGATAATGTGGCCACCTTTGAGAAATTACATAATACAATATGATGATATTCGATTAACGATTGAACAGAAACCCCACCTTTGAAAATCTGTCCAATAGATTAAAGAAAATTCCTATTGTACGTATAATAATACGAAATGAATTTAATCTTTAATATGTCTCAAATTACATTCAACTATACGTATACAACATAATATATTATAATATTGTCATTTTATAAACACAAAAAACAAATGGGCTATGAACTCTGTTAATTAAAACTGACATAAAATTAACCTCGAAGTCACCTGAGATGTCTGCGCATCACTTATCATTACGACCATAATATCAAATATACTCGTACACTGTAAGTACGAATGTATTCCATTATACAGTGTTGGTTTAAATAAGTTTAAAAAATGTTTTCTTGAACTTATTCAAATCTTGTCAAGTTTAGACAGACATATTATGAAAACGAATCTGTGGCGTCCAAGTTAAATTAATTTTTGAAGTACAATAAAGCGTCGATTATCCAAATGTCCATCAACAGTAACGTCAGTTAATCCAACATGAATCTTAAAGAATACAAATTAGAGTACTTAAGTCTATTTTATAATTTGAAAAAAAAAAAAAAAAAAAAAAAATTATAATAAAAAAATAGACGTTCAACTAATATTCAGTCCGATTGACATAAATTTCGATATATTTACCTGTTAAAAAAGATAATTTTTCTTAACCTTTTCCTGCTCAACAGTTTTTAGACTATAACTGCCCGACGGTATTTACCAGTACCAGAAGTTTTAGGTTATTTTAATTCTTTTATTAATACTTGCTTTAAATTCTTTTAATAATTCGTTTAAAATACTTGTTGAAACTTCAGAGTACCTACTATTTGGTCAACCAATTGGAATTATTTTTAATTGTTAGTGATGTTTTTAGCCAATTTCCAGAATGGAACTCAGCTATTACAGCCACTGTCATGACGCAACTTGAGCCCGGGATTATTTTTTATGTAATTTTTTCTCCTCTATGGTGTAAAAAAATTTTGCAAAAATTTTTGAATAAGTGGAAATTTTGACAAAAAACTAATTTTTCGCAAGAACAAAAATCGAGTTCCTGGCATCCGACGTGTCTGGCTAGCGAACTTGTCCAACGGTTTGGGATTTCCAACATTTTCACCAAATTTCGTAAACCTAGAACATTATATATATATATATATATATATATATATATATATATAACGCATGACGTTATATATATATATATATATATATATATATATATATATATATATATATATATATAACGTCATGACGCAACTTGAGCCCGGGATTATAGCAGAAATTTGTTTTGAGGTCCCTAGAAACCGACAATAATATTCACTAAAATTTATATATATATATATATATATATATATATATATATATATATATATAAATTTTAGTGAATATTATTGTCGGTTTCTAGGGACCTCAAAACAAATTTCTGCTATAATCCCGGGCTCAAGTTGCGTCATGACGTTATATATATATATATATATATATATATATATATATATATATATATATATATATATATATATATATAACGTCATGCGTTATATATATATATATATATATATATATATATATATATATATATATATATATAATGTTCTAGGTTTACGAAATTTGGTGAAAATGTTGGAAATCCCAAACCGTTGGACAAGTTCGCTAGCCAGACACGTCGGATGCCAGGAACTCGATTTTTGTTCTTGCGAAAAATTAGTTTTTTGTCAAAATTTCCACTTATTCAAAAATTTTTGCAAAATTTTTTTACACCATAGAGGAGAAAAAATTACATAAAAAAAGTCTTTAAACTATGTCAACTAGTTTCCGAGAAAAACTAATTTTTATAAACGGAAATTCGCTATGTTATGCAGGATGCTGCGACAGGGGTATTTTGATTCAAATCTTTGTATTCTTCGGAATGTCTGATAACCAACGGACCATACTAGTAACCAAATTACACTGTTCCACTTGTCGCCAGTGAGTGACGTAAAATTTCCCCACTCTGTTGGTGTAGATACACACTGTTTGCAGTGGTATTGGTTTAATGGTTGCGTCTGTGTGCGTATTCACAAATACTACTACAACACACGTATTACCAGAGAGAGAAATGTGTGCTGTTCAACTAACAATGTCTAACAATGTAATACAATGCACTGTGCGTTCGGTGACGGACAGCGACTGACTACATGACTAAAGCTGTGACAGGCCTACAAAGAGCTCCAAGCAACCTACACTTCGTTGATATTAGTTGGCTTCTAGTGTTCTATGCTGATAACATTTCGATATTTAAATGGGTACTAAATTGATGGGTGAGTTAAGTGGTACTATCGCCAGGCAGCAAAGGGTTAAACTCAGAAACTATACGTCAGAATTAGTTCTAACATTTTGTGTAGCAAATACTAAAAAAAAATAACATATTCAAAAATCATTCTTTAATCTTCAGAATGTTTTAGGGCGTCCACTACGGTTAATTAAAATCTAACATCGACTCTCGCCTATTAAGGGCAGTTCGCAAGGTTTTGAGAATAAAGTTTGCTGTCAGACAGTTTTCCGGAAAGTACCAGTAGGTAATTGACAGTACTCTCAAGTGGACAATAAACTATTAACTTTCTGGATACAATTACTTCTACAAATTATTCTCAGATGGAGATATAATTTAAACTAAAACGAAACATCAGTGTATCATTACGTTCATTGACTTACAGTGAAGTTTATGCCTGTGCCTAATTAATTTTAATAATTACAATTAATTAAGTACCTAATATATATGTATACATACGTCTATATGGACAAAGTAAAGTGACTGAAGTGTTAACTGCTGTGCTAACAACTGCTCATGTTGATTATGTGCACGGTGTGCTCGGCTACGGCAGCCGAAGCACGGGGCACCACCGGCTGGGGCACTCTCGTTGACGGATGATTCATCAGTCAGTTGGTATACAATATCTTTTGTTATAAGTACAGACAAATGTAGAGGAACGTGAAGCAAGGCGATGAGGAGGGGAAGTATAATATTTAATTTCATTCATAATCTGTTATCGCATTGTTAATTACTACTGAAATAAACCACAATATGTACCCAGACAACAGTGAGAACCGGATTAAGTAATTTTTATGATATAATAGAAAAATATTTTATTCCTAAATATTTTTATGGTTCAATCAGCAGTAGGGTCTGTCCATACCAAAAGGTCCATAACATAAAAAAATAAAAAATATGATAAAATTATAATATTACTGGTATTGTGTTGTGTATTATATGTAGGAAGTGGGCACCACTGTGTTTTTGCAGGGAACTTGTGTTTTGTTTGTTTTTTTGCCAGTTGTTTGGAGGCAATGTTGATTGTTAATGGTGTGTTGATTTTTTTGTATCCTTTTTAAGAATAATGTTACAGTTATAGTTGAAAGTTGAGACTTTTTGATACAAGAACAACAATCCACAGGATCTAAGGTAACTATAACCCTAAAGCTTTTACTTCAAACTAATTTCATATAATTATGAAATGGATGAAAGATTAGCAACCCAGTAACTGTAACGTGAGTTACCAAAACATTAATTTGTTTCTGTAACTTTTAGAAAATTGGACTCAGACATATGATTTTTTGTATTCTCTTCACAAATAACTCATTGATTGCAGAACTAATTTTTTATATTTTTACAAAAAACAAAAATGTAAATTTAACGTACCTAAAAAATGTAACGTGAGTTACCATTCTGGTAACTCACGTTACGGAGTTTCTTAAATAGGAGTTGTTTCTTTAGTTGTTTCTTTATTCGAGAAATGATGTGTGCCAGAGTAATGAGGATGCCATCCTTGAAGTAAAAGTTATGTGTTTGAAGTGTGTTTCTGGACAAAATAACAAACTTTTCAAAATAGATGAAAACGACGTTACTTTTGTTAGTGTTAACAGGTTTAAAATGTACTTGCTTACCCAGAAATTGAAATCAAAGGTGGTAGGATGTACTACAAGTTCAAAAAACCAGTTGATATTAAAGAGAAGTAAAAAAACAGTAAGGGTTTCCCATTATGAATTTAGAAATATTTTAACCAGTATTATAAGACAGCATACTATAAATTGTACGATTAAAATAAATATGCTACTTTTTCACCTTCTGTTTAAAACTTCTATTGTTTAAGACTAGTATTTTATAGTTTATAGCAGGTATTATAAAATTGTTCTGTTATTCTGATATTTAGTAATAATAAAACTTTCCTAGTATTTCATATGTGTCGCTTAATTTGTTTGTCTAAATTCTTCTTTTCTAAAATTACTTCTAAATAAAAAAGGACTTCAAGATTGTAAAATATTCTTTTAAGAACTGTATACATTGATTTGAGTAATGTATACAAATAATAATTATTTTATATAACTGTTTTCAAACCATTTTCCAATGAAGACAAAATGTAACGTGAGTTACCGTAACGTGAGTTACCGACATTGATATGGGATTTTAATAATAAAGTCTTCTACAGGCATAGGAAAATTTTGACAAACTTATCATCTTCTATATAACACACACAGGTTGAATATAAAAAAAAATTATTCTTGTAACTTTGAATCGGGAGCAGAAAAAAGCAATTAACCCCAAAGTAAATTTTGTACTGTCCCTTTTTTGTAACGTGAGTTACCAAAATGTTTAAATTATTATTTCAGTTGTGGACAATTCAAAAGCTTTAAAAAAAAGTGATGGTAAAAGCAGATCATCATGTTAATACTAGGAAAAATTCCGATTAAAAAATGTTTTAACTTAGTGTTGTTATATTACAAAAACTCTTAAATTTTGATTCACTTAGTAACGTGAGTTACCGTGGACATACCCAGTATGGCTAACTTCAAAAATGCATCACTGCTTGCATGAGGCAGAGTCAAAAGTTCAAAAACGCATCAGACGCATCACAACGAAAAATCAAAAGTTCATTTTTGCATTTGATGCGTCAAAACAATGCATCAACAAATTTGGTGATGCGTGTCCAAGATGCATGTCATGTGTATAATGTAGAATTATAACTACTTGCCATATTATGTAGGTATTTAACACCAACAGGAATAATTCCGAAAAACAAATTGTTGAAGAAGATGAATGTATTTACCTTTGATTAAAATTGTTTAAACTATTTGAGTACATCTTGCACTCAAAATAGGTATGTAATATTTTTTATTCAAATAATGTCAATATTTTCAATTTCAAGTAAGTTCAAGTCGAAATTCAAAGATAATATACCTATACAAGGACTGTATTGCTATATTATCTATAGTCTATCATGCTACATTATCTGTCTTATTTATAGCCAAAGCAGAGGCTAAATGATGCCAATATCCCGTTCAAAAACATCTAATGTGCATCAAATTTCAAGAGAGCATCAGCAGCGCATCATGTAGTAAATACATTTTTTTGAAGTTACTCTAGATTTTAATACTCATGGCTGTGTTTACTAGGAACGTTCTGTAACGACATATTTGAAATGTTAAACAGTACAGATATCTATATGATTATTCGATGAAAATAGTTGCTAGCAAGACAGCCATCTATGAACGTATAGTGAAAACAATAAAACCATTAAAAACATTATAGGTAATAATCACTGATACAATTTCTATTTAATACTCATGCGCAATGGCGTATTTACAATGTGGAGGACTAAATGATCACTCGCAAACTCTAAAAAATAGTAAATAAAACGATAAAATAATGAAATTGGACGCGAATTGTAGGTATTTGATGTCACTGTTTTCATTTTTGCCACAATTAAGCGCGTAGGATCACTAGAGGAAAGATTTTTGTCATTTCAACCATCCATCCAGAATGAATTTCGTCATTTTGATGGCAAAAATAGAGTTTACACCTAAATTACATCAATTAAACAAATCTCTCTAGTTCAAATCGCTTCTATAAAGCTCAATTATGGAAAGAATTTTCCTAACTGAATGACGTCATCAAGTTCACTAAAAATTTTCAACGCTCTACAAATCGTATGAATAATGTTAGAATGATGAAATTTGGAGGCAAATTACAGGTTTTTGAATACGATTTTTTCAATTTTATCAAAATTATATATGCGTAGGATGAAGTAGAGCCTAGCGAAAAACTTCTGTTGTATCAGTTATTTATTTCTGGAAGGAATTTCGTCACTTTGGCAGCAAAACTGAAAAATCCACACCCAGATCATCCTAATTCAAACCACTACCATAAAGCATAATTAAAGAAAAAAAAAGATATTTTTTTTATTTGATTACGTCATCAGATTCAATAAAATTCTTTAAACCAATTTTTTTTGTGTGAGAATTTGAAATGAAATATTATAGTTAAATTTTCGGTTACACGGACTTTCGCTAAAGGGAGTTTTCAGTGTATTAACTATTTCAAAATATTTATATTATTATTAAAACTGAATATTTTACTAAATTACTAAAATTGTGCGTGGCTTTGCACGCCCTGTACGGCCCACTAGCACACGCATATTGTGTATGGGTGGTGCAATGTACTACTTTACTAATTTACAGCACATTTAAATCACTAATTTAACTATTTTATAGAGGAAATCGCCTTGTCTAAAAAAAATTGTCCTTCAAGAGTGTCCCACTTCTGACAGTCTTACAGAGATATTATGTCAAAAGAAAAAAAAAATTCTTTAACCTTTAACCGGTAAGATGATGTCTGTGAGTCGTATACAAATATATTCTTTCAGTTTTCTTCCTCCCTCCTTGTTTTTGTTAACTGAACGTTTGTGTATTCTTTTATGATTTAGGGCAAATTTTACCCTGCTGGCGTAAGGGGTTTTTTTATTTTCCACAACTGTTTATGTTCTTCAACTAAATTTGTTAGCTCCTGTTTTTCTTCTTCGTTCAACATTTTTTGAATTTATTTATTTCTTTGTTATTTTACTTACCGGGTTTACCTCTATGGATGCCTCGGGGCACTTCCCAAAGTCCCCAAAAAATAAAAAAAATAAAAATGTAACCGAAAAAGCCGTTATCCTTTCTATTCTATTCCTTAATTTTGAGATTTTATTCGATTTTGTGGAGGCCCCTATTGCGTAGAGGCCCTAGGGCACGTGCCTCAAGTGCCGTTATGTAAATCCGGATTTGTATCTATATCTATATTATATTTATTTATTATTATATTATATCAAGGTCTTTATTTTTCAACAAAAATGAAACGTATGGTTAGCACAATGATAAATTTTGAACTAATTTGTCAAGAAAAAGACGTTTTTTTATTTATATAATTATATTTATTTAGCATACGTATAACCATAGTAATCATTATTAAACATTAAATCACACTATGATGGTACCTTAATACAAATTTAATCCTCCTAATGTAAAATACGCACCCTTAAAATAACAATCCGCTATTCAAAAGCGTTTGGAAAATATTTAGGAAAAGGTGGTTTTCGTTTCACCCCTTTACAGGTATGTATATATCTCTCTTATTATTGAGTTTTGCAAAAAAAATGTAGATGAAAAGGTATCATTATTTCTCAAAATACTATCAGCTCTAGCAATTCCGGTACATAATTCTGGACCATCCTGTATATTAAAATTTATTATGAAATATGTTAATTATAGTAATATATTATCAAATTTTACAAAATCTAATAAATTTTACGTTTCAGAAAACAAACGAACATAAAAAGCTGTTTTGAAAGAATGTGCAGTATGACAAATATGGTGACATTGGCGAGGACATTCATGCCTAAACAAATCCAAATATATCGCGCTAATGCAAACATTAGGCAACCACTACACTATTACGAGCACGAAACGACTCAACATACTACTCGACTTAATTCGCCAACAATTTTGATATACATTCAGATGTCTTCAAATGTACATTACATACAATCTATAATCATTAGATCTTCGCGAAGTTCTACGAATGACGTTTGTGGTAACGCTACTCGCAGCTCGACAAACTTCGCCGAGTACTTTGCCGAGCAACTTCGAACGAGAGTGTAGTGGACGCTTTATGGTGTATTATGTTCAGGTACCATCAGGTACCATTCTCTTTGACAATAGACTGAAAACAGATCGTCGAAGCAGTCTAGACATTCCAAACATAAATAAAATACTTAAACAAATTATTTCAGTTCAAATTGTTTTTTAGCAAACAACAGCTGAAACGATTAATAAATAATGTTATTATTTGTTAAAAAAATTAAAAATAACAGTTCTTTAGAGTTCTAAAGAGAAAATCTCGGAATCCTTATAATTTTATATCATTTGGCTTATGAACATAAAATTTTGTATGAAAACATGCTACAAAATGTCGACTTCATTTAAGATACAACGAAGAAATTTTCCCTGAATTTCTTGAAAGGATAAAAATATTTTTCGCCCGCATTAAAAGTGGAATATGGTTAGGAAGAGCTCTTAAAACACAGACGAGTTTACCTTTAACTAGGAATGTCGTTTTTTAATCGAGAAATCGAGAAATCGATAAATCGGAAGTATGAAAACCGATTTTTAATCGATTATAGATTTTGAGATCGATTCACACATCGATTTTTATTTTATGGAAATCGCGAAACAATTTTTTTTTCAAAACATAAATTACTTTTTTATTTATACGTTGCTATTTATTTATTAATTTAAATTTAAATTTATTATCGGTACTATACGATTATTAAATTTTAAGCATCAAATGCATATATCAGTTGTCTATGCATCAAATCAAATTGTCAAAATTGACAAACTGACAACTGTACCATGTACAAAACAATAAAGTTTATGCGGGAAATTTAAAGCAAAAAAAAACTTTCATTTAATTTGTTGTGTTCTTTTGACTATTGTTGACCTATCAAAGAAAAAACTCTTTCAACATTTGCCTTATGACCCGGAATGCAAAAATAATATTGACAAATAGTAAGGAATTCTGAAAAGTAATCTGAATTACTAATTTACTAACCGATTTAAAATAGTCTACCCATTTTAAAAATGACTCATGAATTTTGATTGTTGAAAATTAAAAAGGATTGATGAATCAAATCACGAGCGGAGCGGAAACCAACACATGACAAATGTAAAGAAAAATGGTGAAATTTAAAAAGCCTAACAAAAGACGGACAAGCCGAACATCGTCTAATTTGGCCGAACACGCAACGAAAAAGTCTGACTGTGTCCGGCTTTATACGGACGCTTGGTAACCCTAGCTGTGACGGAGATATGATCAACTAAATTTTCGCCAGTCAGTTAAAGAAATATTTTCAGAACGAATCCTTTATGTAGGAAACCAAATCTAAATCATTAACCAGCACCAAGGAATCCTAAATTAATGAGTATCGAACATGCTCTTGACAATTTTTTTTTTAATCAAGTTGGTATTGTTTGATTTCAGTGTCAGGTTGCGCATTGCTCGTCTCATCAAAATATTGTTATTATTTAAAATTATAACAATAGAAGTTTGTTTATATTTACACTTCTTTGAATTATTAAATACTAGCTTTGACCCGCGGCTTCGCCCGCATTGAATTCGATCCCCTCCTCCGTTTTGTATCCTCCTTCTTCTCCCGGGAACCTTCAATCGGGATAAAACTATCCCGACTAAAACTATTTAAAAATTATTACTATATGTGTTCATAGTAAATAGTATCTGCATATTAAATTTTATCAAATTCGGTTCAGTCATCCCACAGGAACCTTTAATCGGGATAAGATTATCTTATGTGTTAACTCAGGATAAATAGTGCCTGTGTATCAAATTTCATCGAATTAAGTTTAATTTTGTAGGGCGTGTTTGAAAAATTTTCTATCCCTGAGGAACTTACAACTGGGATAACATTTAGCCCATATGTTAATTCAGTGTATAAAGAGTGTGTATATAAAATTTTATCAAAATCGGTCCAGCCGTTTCAGAGATTTGATTTTGACTTAATTATGGATTCCTATAATAAGGCTATGAAAAAAATTTTATACCTAACATTTTATTGCAATAATCTCGGTGTAAGGTAATACATAAATAAATCATTAAATGGGCGTATACTTAAATTTTATAACGTCAAAAATCCATTGCTTACTTTTATCACCTTTATGCAAATGTCTCTTATGTTTTATTTTTATTGGCTTATGTACGACATTCGTATTTTGAAAATCCATCTTATTTTAAAACTGTTAATCACATGTCCTACAATAGATAGTATTTTCTATACCCAAATAAGGGATTATTACGAAAAGAAATAATTTTAAACATAAGTTCAAGTACCAAGTATAAAAAAAAAATCATTTACATTATTCTCCAAAATTTTAAAATGAGTAGATAATAAAATGTTTATTGCTATGCATCTGATTTAAATAACTGACCTAATTTATATTTACACCTCCATAAATTCAATTATAATAAAACCTTATATTTAATAAATTGAGTGTAACTAAGTAATTTATTCCACATGAATCTTCAGTCAGTAATAGAGATACTCACGGGAGTGATTTTCTTAACCCGTTCCCGCCCACTCACGATTATACCCATCGCTCCCGTTCACTCCCATTCCCGTCGAAAAATTGTCACTTCTGCCCGTTTCCTTCAAATTAGTCCCGTTCCCGGTAGAACCCGTTTTATACCCATCGCTCCCGTTCAATCCCATTTCCATAGAAAATTGTCACTTCTGCCCGTTTCCTTCAAATTAGTCCCGTTCCCGGTGAACCTGTTTTATACCCATCGCTCCCGTTCACTCCCATTTCCATAGAAAAATTGTCACTTCTGCACGTTTCCTTCAAATTAGTCCCGAACCCGTTATCTTTATTTCCGGTCCCGCTTGATCAAAAAAGTTTTTAATTTTAAATAACGAAAATAAAATGTAACATTCCCAGCATATTTATTATTCACTCCCGCCCGTTTCAATTCCCGTCAAAAAATTTCCACATCTGCGCGTTCCCGTTCCCACCGGTAAGACTCGAGAGGACCTTTAAAACTCTCGGTCCGATTTCTATCTCTAATCGGTAATAAATGATTCTGTATTAATTGAGAGTTAATATCTCTGTACCAAATTCCATCGAAATCGTTTCAGTGATTTTGTCGTGATTGAATGATTGGTTTTGTATCCCATAGAAACCTCCTATCGAAACAAAATCATCCTAGGTGCCTATTCAAGGTAAATAGCGTTTGTATACAAAGTTTCATCACATTTAGTTCAGTCATTTTAGTGTAATGGAATAACTAATTTAGTGTCCCACGGGAACTTTCAATCGGGATAACGTTATTCTCTGTGTTAACTCAGCATAAATAGTGTCTGTGTACAAAATTTTATCAAATTCGGTTTTAGCAACACGTGACTGAGTAATTGGGATTGTATCCCCCAGGAACATTCAATTGGGATAAAACTATCCTATGTGTTATTAAAATAATTCCAGTATGTATTCATAGTAAATAGTTTTTATATACCAATTTCACCGAATTCAGTTCAGTCATTTTGCTGTGGTTAAGTAATTGGTTTTGTAGCCCACAGGAATCCTTAATCGGGATAAGATTATTCTATGCGTTAATTCAGGAAAAATGTTGCCTGTACATCAAATCCCATCGGATTCGGTTCAGTTATTTGAGCGGGATTGATTAACTGAATTTGTATCCCTCAGGAACATGAAAACGGGATAAAATTATCCTATGTGTTATTAAAATAATTCCAGTATGTATTCATAGTAAATAGTTTTTATATACCAACTTCATCGAATTCAGTTCAGTCATTTTGCTGTGGTTAAGTAACTGGTTTTGTATCCCACAGGAGCCTTGAATCGTGATAAGATTATTCTATGTGTTAATTCAGGATAAATATTGCCTGTAAATCAAATTCCGTCGGATTCGGTTCAGTTATTTGAGCGGGATTGATTAATTGGTTTTGTATCCCCCAGGAACATGAAATCGGGATAAAATTTAGCCTATGTGTTAAGTCAGTGTATAAGAAGTTTGTACGAAAAATTTTATCAAAATTCGTTCAGCCGTTTTGGCGTGATTGAGCAACAAACATCCAAACATCCAAACATCCAAACATCCAAACATCCAAACATCCAAACTTTCACATTTATAATATTATTAAGATTTATCAAAAAACTACTGTGACGTCTTAGCGTGGCACAAGAGTTCTTTTTTTTTACGTCTTTAATACATAATATAAAGCCGGTTCTACACGATGCTACGAACGTTCCTTCCAACGTTCGATCGAACGTTTGAGGAAGTTCGATAGTTGGTGCGACGAATGTATCTGCTACACGGTGAATCGAATGTTTGATCCAATACGAATGATGATGTGTTGGTACTCAGTGGACGAGGCTGTTATCTGTCTGATGTTATCTCTAATGTTATACACTGATGTTGTCTCTTCACATGAACGAGTCGTGCAGCTGCTGAGTCGAATCAACCAACGCAACCAACATTGACCTTCAAACGTTCGAAGCATCCCTTTGACTCGGTGCAAGAATACCGACATCGAGCGGGACATGGCCAAATGCGAATGTTTGACGCTCGACATTGGACACTCGTAGGTTCGAACAACGGCCACACGATGCGATGAACCATCGAACGTCCAATGTTGGAAGGTGTTCGTAGCATCGTGTAGAACCGGCTTAAGTCTAAACCACGTCCCCGCCATTTGTGTTCAAGGACGAATATTTATTGTAACAATCCGGTATATGTATGGCGCTGATGGTACCTACTTATAGCGGCAAAAAACTGCAAAATTTCAAAGAAAGAAAAAATATATATAAACAATTCACAAAATATCAAAACAATTCAATAAATTATGTATTTAGTGCTCGTAAACACATTACGAAAGCTCCAAAATCACAGCTGGATTCTCAGTTACCTAAAACGATTGTCGCTCATTCAGCCTATAAGTAGTAAGTACTATTAACGCCATCTTGTGGATTATTATACAGCGACGACAGTAAGCGGTATATTTTCTAGGGATGTTATGGATATCCGTAACCGCAACCGAAACTACCGGATATCCGAAATAATTAATTATCCGTAACCGAAACCGTATCCGAAAATAAAAGTTTCGGATAATAACAGACAACTGTCGTTGGAAAATTGAGCTTAAATCAAAGGAAATATTTGCTGCATGTGTTTCTTTTGATAAATTTTCGTTGATTCGTGTTTGGCGTTCACTTTCTTTGGTACAATTTTCCCTTTTTTCTAACGAAATGTTCACTAAAAGCAATTATCTGTAACCGTAACCGTATCCGAAACATTATTCGATATTATTATATATCCGTAACCGAAACTGAAAAAAATGTTTTTAAATATTCCATAACATCCCTAATATTTGCCCATAAAGGTCTATGGAGTGTGGTATGGGGCTGGTCTAGAATGAAATGCATATCTTACAGATTTTCTTTTATAAAACTATTACAGACGAAACATCCTTTCATATGTCCCGTTTTCACATAAGTATCTCAAATTATTTACGTAGCAAATGCCAAAATATCTTTCTCCAACTTTATTGATATTCGTGGTCACAAGTCGACTAATTTACCACTATAAACGATCGCTAGTAAATCCATAACTCTACCCTGAATCTCGTTTTAGTGAATTTTCACTGTATTATCATTTTTTCAAAAAAACATCGAAGGCCACATTCTCTTTTACAAAAATTACATAACCCAATTCTTATTTCCTTCACATTATGCAATAAAAATAATATCAAAAAATATTATTAAAATTTTTATGGACAAATTATACAATTCCAATTGATTCAAACTAGTTCACATATTTTTTGGATAATTATGATAATATAGCAATTAAATGGAGCCTACCTACACGAAAATTTTTCTTTTTTTTTGAATGAAGGTGTAATTTGTGTGTCTAGTTCACACTTCCCACTTACAATGTGTATTGTTAATCAGACTATAGCATGAGTTTTATTCATTCATTAATAAATAAAAAAAAAATTAAAAGGAAGTCTTTCTATACGCGTACGAACATTACATATAAATTGTGTATAATATATCCGGTTTTTATTCGACAATACCAATTTCAAAATTACAATTTTTGTGTCTGTAATGATAATAAATAATAAATTAATAAATTATACAATTTAATTTGGTGATTTTATTTTTATGTATTTTAAATTATGTTGTACATTTGAACCATATATAAAGTACACCAGAATTTCATTTCTGGAAGATAGCCAACTTCAATACATTTTTTTGACCCTCTATTACATCTCTTCTGAGAACGGGGGCAGCGGGTATAGATGGCATCACTGTCGTTATCATCATGCGTAGTACAGTTGAAAAGAACAGAGATGTCACTATAATAACTTTATACTATCATTAGCTTTATCCGATAATGTAGATTACTACTAGTAAAATAATCCACTAAAATTCTCCTAATTGGATTTTATTTTGATCAGGTTTTCGAGTTTAAAACTCATACAATAATTATAAACTCTATATTTGTTTAAAAACTAAAGTAAATTTATTCAAAATTATACATTAATCAAAATTTTGTAAATGAATATCACTATCACTGCTTTTAATTTCTGACAAGTGTGCTCCCATTTTTCTACAACAGATACAATATGTTCTATTTTTCTAATTAATTTACTGCGATTATAAAATAAGTAATTATTTTCAAATAAAAATAAACTAATAAATGTTAATTGTATATACCTCCAATAATAATTAAGTAAAATTATTAAATTTAATATTGAACTCAAAAAAAAAAAAAAAAAAAAAAAAAAATAGACGAATTTTTCATAAATAATTCGAAAAAATTGAAAATTCCCTGCTGAATTTTTTGTAATTGTTACTATAGAAATGTTACAAATTAGAAATTTCTAAAATAATAGAATAAGTTCTATGAACAGTAAATTCGACAGATATCAGCTAATAGCAATATGTTGTGCAGTGCTACTGCACTGCCCTCTGAACTCAGCGCCAAAATAACCACCTGCTAAGAAAAAATCCTATAATTTAAGTGAGTGCTCTTCTATACATATATAGTGTTATTCTCTTTGGTTTGAACTGAGTACCTACGTACAGTAAAGCCTAAAACAGTGATAAAAAAACAACACAAACTTGATTAATTCTATAACTTTTTTTTTGTTTTAATTCCAAGTACATTTGAAAAATGTTTACTTCCGAATCTACCGCGGTCACGGAAACCTTGTAACCACTTTTGAGAGGTGAAAAATATTTGTTCGACAAAAATAAAATTTCCACGCGGATTTCACGTCTCAGAGTTTCCTGAATAATTTTTTGTACCGTGTCAGGAGTTACGCGGGTTACTCTTTAGACAGTTCAGTGGGATTTGCACTGAAAGCGACAAAAAATTATGGACTTTTTCGAGTTTAGTAATATTTAATTTTTAATATTTAAGTTTTAGTATTATGAACCATCTTAACTGAATTGGCCATAAGTCCAAACAGGGTTTGTTTTTTGTATGTCAATTAATTTTGTATCAAAAAGTATGTTCAAAATAATACTGGATATCGGTGCAGTAAAACATAAACTCCAAAACTACGAATAAATTCTTGAGGTATTTGGGGTTTCTTCGAAAAAAAATTCTAATGAACTTTATTGAACTACTTCTGAAATATATTGAATGACAAAGAGTACTTACCGAGAAAAAAAACTAGTTAAATAGAATTTCATTAGTAAACAGAAATGGCTTACCTGAAACAAAAAGAGATAAAAAATTAGAAACTTGTAAAGAAAAACGTTCATTTTTCATAAATTTCAAAAATAATTTGTAGAAAATAAAATAGAGAAATGTCCTTTTGAAAAGGATTCATATTATGTTATATTCAAATCCTAGAAAATTGTGTCTATTACATTTCTAACCCATTTTCAAAATTCTCGCTTTAAATACACTACTAAAAAACTACGTTAATAAGTAGCTATCAGTCAAAAACTTTAAAACAACAGAAAACTATTTTTAAAATTTAAAAAATAAAAAGCAAAAAAAAAAAAAATCATTATTCAAAACACTTTTATGACAAGTTGCATAAATCACTTCAAATATGGCGCGGTCTCAGTAACTGAAAATAAAAATACAAATTATTTTTTCCCCTTATAGTCCAAGCTCCCATAACACAAAATCATACTTGATAAAAGCCCTCAAACTAAAAAAGCTAAATCGATAATAAATATTACTGAAAATACAAACTACTCGTCTACAATTAGACTACTGCATTTTTTTTAAAATTCTATTTTAATAAATTTTTAAATTTGATAAAAACATCTCGTTTAAATTTTCGTTGAAGTCTAACATTGTTAATAAAGTTTTTTATTAGACAGGCCAATTTTATTGCGTCCAGATATCAAAAAGTTTATTTAAAAAAAAAAAAAATGAGGGTGTTATGTAAGGTGTCAAAGTGTACCTATTTATCGAAAATAATAATTACTTAAAATAATAAAAGGGTCTATCAGACATTAATCAATAAAATACCCCTGTCGCAAGATTCTGCATAACAGCGAATTTCCGTTTAAAAAAATTAGTTTTTATCGGAAACTAGTTAACATAGAATAATAGTTTAAAAGGCCTTTTTGTGTGATTTTTTGAATAAAGGGAAATTTTGGTAAAAAACTAATTTTTTTACGAAAATTGCCAAAAGAACCATGCTTCGGGCATCGGACGTGCCTGGTTAACGAACTCGTCCAACGGTTTGGGACTTCCAATATTTTCACGAAATTTCGTAAAAGTAAGACGTTTCGTTCGAGAGTTATCGTGCGGGCACGATATATATATATATATATATATATATATATATATATATATATATATATATATATAAATTTTAGCCAATATTTCTAGGGACCTCAAAACAAATTTCTGCCATAGTCTCGGGCTCAGGTCGCGTTATGACAGTGGCTGTAATAGCTGAATTCCATTCTGGAAATTCGCTAAAAGTTCAATCAGGTCAATTCCTCAGTAAAAAAGATATATGTAATCCAAACATATAATAATATAATAAAACTGTAACGAGACCGTTTTTATACATGGAATATTTTTTGAAAACTGTACTGGTACTGTAAATAGTTATCGATAGTAGACATCAAAACAGAGACTTTTAAAATTTTTGTCTGTCTGTCGGTTCACGGTTCACGCATCACGCAAAAACTACTGAACGGATTTTTATGAAATTTGGCCTGATGATAACTTATTCAACATCTAAGATACGTTTTATTCCGGGAAAATGTCTCATTCCCACGGGAAAATAGAAAAACCAAAAACCAAACATTACGTAGAAACTGTTGTTCTATGCAAGTTCTGTATAATTACTACATCTATATACTTGTCATTGATTTTATAACAATGCGTCGCGCGAACAATGTCGCGGGTACAGCTAGTTTGCAATAAAACTATTTGATTTGATTTTGGGCTATGGGAATTTGGACTATTACATAAAAATTGGAGTCTCGTGTCTGTCTGCCTCGTCATATTTTTAAACGTTAAGGCTAAAGTCACACTGGAAGCGGGTACGTACGACTTAACTTGCCTGATGTACTCGTCAGACAATTGTCGTCAAATAAAGTGGTCACACTGTTAACGTATACTTACGTAAATTTATTTTATAAATGAATCTGTTAAGAGAGTATTTGTTTCTCGATAATAATATAATTAATTATTATTTGATGAAAAAAGCGAATCGAAATTTTTGGGTTATGAATTATACAACAGAAAATCTGACGGTGAATTTAGAAAATTGTTTCCACATTTGAAAATAGACAAAAACAAGTTTTTTCAATATTTTCGTATGAATAAAGGGACATTTAATATCTCCGCAACCTCTAACCAAAGTTTTCTACAAATTTCTCTGTTATGGTACTTTTTTTCTTTGGTTCCGTAATGGTACCCTTTCAAATACCAGAATTATTAATTTTTCGATATCCATTTAAATATATCCCTAATTTATCAAATAATAAGTTTTATAAAATTGTAGTTTGGTACTACAATTAATATTGTAACAAATGAAAGTATCCGTTAAAATTTAAATAATATTCATAAATTGTATTACTTTTACTTAAATTGTCTAACTTCTTTATCTTCTACACGTACGACTAGCGTGAAAAAAAAAACTTTTTTGTTTCCATTTTTAACACTGACGACTACGTACGTGCGCGCAAGAATAACTCGTATCTAGTGTGACCAACTTCGTTCATTTGCACTAGAGATGATCGATATATCGATAACTGTTATTTTGTAACTAGTATAGAAAGATAACAGTTATTGTGAATAACTGGAATACCCAGTAACTGGTTACTTAAATAACTCCTTTGGAAATATCGATAACATAGGTCAATATTAATATATTCGAAAGCAAGGATCACAGTAATTTATTTTAACCACCTACGGAGAATTTCAAAATAATAACGCCCCAGGCAAGTTACACATTTTCTATTGTAGCACATTTAAAAAACCCTTAAAAATGAACTATTGTCTATTGTACAGTTATCTATTTGTATTTGTAATTTTGTATCCATAAAATTGTTAAAATTGTGTATATAAAGTCTAAATCCTTGTATAGACAAGTATTTGAACAGATATTGCAGATTATTTAGTATCCGTCAGTGTTATAGATCTGTGCGTATTTCACTAACAGAACCGTTTATACGCATATCGAATATCTTACAATATGTTAAAATATCCAAATACCATACCAGTTAGTAGAAAATAACCGTTTAGCTCATCTCTAATTTGCACTGTTTGTTTCAATCTGACGTGTATGTACAAGTACGCGCGACTCGCGCGAGTGATTTGTCGTACGTACCCGCTTCCAATGTGACCGTAGCCTAACCGCGCAACTCCGTACAGTGTACGATTCTATAGAATTGAATGCTTTTTTTGAACTGTTTACTTTTTGTTTATCTGTTTTTGTTTTGTTTTTGTTATTCTTTATTGTAGTAGTGATCTTAGCCAAACGAATTGCGCGGGGGTCAACAACCGAATTTTGTACGTCGTACACAACTCGTTGAAATGAGGTGTCTGTGCTGCTGCAGTACAAATGAACATTATGTACATGGTAGTCCGTCAATGAGTCCGTCCATGACGAGGTATTTTAATGATAGCACAAATTTGAAGAAAGAATCTATAAAAAGTGTTATTATGTCTTTTTGTGGATGTTAAATACATATGTAATAAAACTATATGGATTTTAAAATATAAAGAAAAGCCCTCCATTTGGATGTGACAAAATTTTATTGAAATATTAAAGTGATTTATTATACTGATTGTGAGTTAATTTTAAATTTTTGAATGCCCCATTTAAATCCGCGTGGACTCATCGATTCATTTCTTTGTGTCGCTTGTAGTTTTTACTGTCAGTCATAATGTCATAAAACTTAAACCCAGGTAACGCAAACACCTAAGCCAAACGTTCGAATTATTAGGTCCGATTTACATTAACGCCCCGCTCTCGATACGCTCCCACTTCACTCTCGCTCCGATATAATCTTGACGTGTTCACATGACAGTGCTGATATCATGCTGGTACCTATTCGTTCTCTATTGACATTATAATGCTGCTCTGGGTACGCTCCCAGTTCGGTCTTAGTTCGATACAAACATCTTTTCATAACAACTGAATGCAAGCGGAGTGAAGTGGAATCAAAAAAGTGTTTTTGCACGATCGTGTAGTTTCAAGCATTTACCGATGCTGTTAACAATGTTGGTAAGTTACGTTTCCCGAACGTTTCCATGGAAACCAAAAATGTAATTATTTATTTATATTGAAATTAAAAGTACAATTTGAACAATTAGGAAAATTAATCGATTAATATGAAAATTTTCATTAGTTTGCACATTATTATTATTATTGTTGCCATTAGTCTTCATATTTTATTGACATTTCAAAAGGTTGGTTCAATCATTAAAACTTTCTGTGTGTTTTCATAATCTTCCTTTCATTTTAAAATTTCAGTATAAATTTGCAGCCAATATTAAAATGCTCAATCAATTTCATTATTCTCACTAATGTTATAGTTGAACAAACTATTTTCCTCCATTTTTTAATAGAAAATTCAAAAAAATATTCACGCCAATTAAATATTGACATTAATTTTTTATTTACAAATATAGTTGTCAATTGTCACTACAAAGATTCGTATTATAAGTTGCTCTAAATATTTATAATATATATTTATTCATGGCATTCTATGTGATAACATAGAAATACAAATTTGACTTATATTATCCGAATTTTAAGTTTTATTTACTATATTTTTATTTTTTAATATTTTAAATCGATCGTGCAAAAAATATTATACAATACACGATGCGTTAAGTGCCTTTACTGATCTCGAAAATTGCAAAAAATCGACCCTGCGGGTCTCGTTTTTGCAACATTTTCTCGATCAGTAAAAGCAACTTACCGAACTTATATTGTAAAATACTATTACACTATAGGTACAAGCTATAACAAGTCTGATATCGCTCTGATAAAATATTACCTGAGTGGCATTGATATTGGAGTGACATTGAAGCGAGAGCGAACCGTGACTGATATCGGACCGATATCAAAGCGATGATGTGAATACACTCATTGTTTATTGTGTAAGAATATTATATCGAACCGGGAGCGGAGTGATATCGTATCGAAAGCGGAGCGTTAATGTAAATCGGACCTTAATGATTATAGGGCTCGGTTCTTAAATACAACGAGAATACTTAGCTGGTTCTCCTTGACCTTGTTTGCAACGAATATTTCGACGTTCATTACGATGCTTGTTATCAGTGACGGACTAGGGAACCGGACAGCGGTGGTCCGCCCAAGGCACAACAGACACAAGGGCCCGGAGTCATTGTTAAAAAATAACTTTAAAACTTCAGAAGGTTTTCCTTTTCTTTTCTTTCCTTTTTCTTTCTATTTTGCCCGCTAGCACGATTTGATTTTTTTTGCTCGTCAACAGTATTTTTGGATATGAATTTGGTCGATGTTTGACCCGAGATTTCTCTCCATGGCGTTGTCTCTCAGGGATTCAACATTAGAGACGGTCTCAGACCTCCGAACGAGTTAGTCCACCAATGCTTGTTATGTGCTTATAACCATGATGGTTGCTATCACAATCAGTGTTGTGCTTATCTAGGTTAACGTTATCTGAAATTTTATCTAGATAACGTTTTCGTTATCTATTATCTTTTATCTAGATATTTTTAAAAGAAGTTATCTTTTATCTTATCTTTTTATTAAGCGAAGGAAAAAGATAAGATAATAAGAATACATCTTTATTTTTCCTAAAAAAAAGAAAATTGAAGCTAAATTACCATTTACCTAGTATTCACTTGGCCGACCACATAATTCAGATAAATTTTGACACTTTCTCAAGAAATACAAACATTTTTAAAAGTAATTATTTAATTTTAAACAGAAGTCTTGTTGTCTGGAATCATTTCCGCCATTAGTTGGAATAACATTTAGTCGTGTAATATGAAATGTCGTATTCCGGCCACTTGGTCTACCATGTAATTTAGATAAGTATCGACAATTTTTTAAACACTAGAGAAATGTTTAAGAACTTTCCGTTAATTGTAAATATAATTCTTATAGCCTGGATTCATTTCGGCCATTAGTTGGAATAACATTTAGTCGTGTAATATGAAATGTCGTATTCCGGCCACTTGGTCTACCATGTAATTTAGATAAGTATCGACAATTTTTTAAACATTAGAGAAATGTTAAGAACTTTCCGTTAATTGTAAATATAATTCTTATAGCCTGGATTCATTTCGACCATTAGTTGGAATAACATTTAGTCGTGTAATATGAAATGTCGTTTTCCGACCACTTGGTCGATCATGTAATGTAGATAAATACCGACACTTTTTAAGCACTTTTTTGAAATAAAAAAATGTTGTACTCTACGTGTGCTATCATGGGCCGTAAATAAAGAAACTAAATTCCAAAACATGTAATTTTGTCGCTAAAAACCTTTCTTGAACATTTTTGTAATTTATTATAATAAATCATCTTTCTGGGGACCGGTGAGCTACTTACGTAGCCCGGCACCGGTACAAGGATGGGCGGTTGAGAAACACTGACCTAGTGCATTATTTCTGTAAATATTATCTTATCTGTTATCTAAAATTTTATCTAGATAACGGTTCAATTATCTGTTATCTTTATCTAGATGTTTTAAATTATGTTATCTATTATCTGTTATCTAGATAATAAAATTCGATATCTTGCCCAACACTGATCACAACACAGTGATTGTCAGAAACTAATTTTGAAATGATTCCTTCTGTTCCTCCTTTTTAATTTCCCACTAAGGAAAGGTTTAACTATACCCTATACTGGCAAGTTGGTAGTGTGAACCTCCCGTGTTGCACCCGTACAACTATACTACACCGCTTGTTAAATTTTAAATTTATTAGCAAATTAAAAAAACAATAAAATAATATAAAAAATTCAGGAACCAGTTTAATACATAAAGTCATTCAAAAATATCATCTAGTGCATAAGAAATACAATTACGTACATCCCTAACTCTATAAAGATACAATAAAAAGAATTATGACACAAAGAAATAGCTGATTACAATTTAAAATCCTAGAATTTTAATGATTATTAATTAAACTAAGCAAATTTGTAAAAAATGTTTGAAAAAAAATTACCGGAAATACTATAAAATGGATGCAATTAAACAATTTATAGATGAATTCTTCTCTATTTATTATTGCATGTTATGATTATATTATAAGAACAATATTAATTCTAGATATATCATACATTATGGCACGACTGGCGCCATTTAAAATGTTGACTTTGCCTAATTATAAACGAAGTATATGTACATACCGTGCGGTTCAGCAAAACCTTCCGAATTCAGTTAACAATTGAATAAAACAACAAACTGTGGTAATAAAATATATACCTAAGGCTCCCTGTACACGATCAGTAATACTGTCAGTATTTACTGATAAAAATAATGAATCATTATTTTTATTACTTCAGTATTTTTATGATACCGTACACTATCATTATTTTCTTCAGTATTTTAAAACAAACTGTCAAGTTTAATTTTTCGGAATTTTTAAATTAATAAAATTGTGGAATTGTTATTATTATGGAAGAAGCGTGTTTAACTATAGTACTAGCGTTTGCAATTCAAAACAAGGAAACAAAAAAGAAAAAACTATGTTCGTTATTTTTTTTCTAGCTAAGTCATACATATACGCATGTATGTACATACGGTACATATCGTACATATTGTACATATTGCCGTACATAATAATCAATAATATATGTACAAGCCTACTTGATGTACATATTATACGATTTACAATCGATTTGTATTTATCTCGGCTGGTACCGCTGGTACATAATATACGAGAAATATGTTTTAACGGTTTTAACTGTCATTAATGTCACTGTCCCCTCCACGTTTTAGTACTGAAGTAAATACTGATGGAATTATAAGCCATTCTTCAATACTTTCATCATTATTTCAGTATCGGCAATACACGATCAATAAAAGTGTCAGTATTTTGAAATACTGACAGTATTACTGATCGTTTACAGGCAGTCTAACATTATTCAACACACTACTTTCTCGTAAGTACTCTGTTCGTTGCATGGAATCTAGATGTGAAATGTTTTGATGAGCCAAACGGTATATGAATGTTTAATGTCATTCAACTAAATTCATGTCATCTTTATTCAATGATACGCTTATAATGTAACTAGTAATTTATCTATCCTTTTTCTTTGTGTATATATGTTCGAACAATTCAAAAGACACATTCATATTATTTTTGAATTGATTATAAATGCAAATTAATGAGGAATCGAATTTAGTGAAAAAAAAAGTATTTATTAAAAGGTTTTAATTGAGTGTAATTATCATTTAAATTGGAGCCATTTTTCAAAAATTCACACAAAAAAATATAAACAATTTTTTACGACGCAAGGTGATTGACTTTCTAAGTATGTACGTTTATGGCTTTATTCGAACCACTTGACATAGGTGAAGTTAGATTTCTGGCATTCTTTGAAGAGTTCTAGAGTTCTCTATGTATATCAACTTTAAAGCTTTGTTCCTTTTCCAAAATGATGAACGGTTCAAATAATAACGAATTTGTCAAATACGCATGATCGAACTGAATTATTACTTGAACTAATAATTCTGAATTTTTAAAAAGGAACGCAATAAATTATAAAAATATTCTATAGAGGGCATAGAAGTCTGACACTACTATCATATAGAGAAAAGCAACAAAAATCTCGATGAGAAACAGGGTTATAGATATAATATATATTCAAGTAGTATCAGTGTCAGTCGCGTCAGTTAGCGTCAATTATTTACAATTTATAATCAACAAAAATATTTTAATTATTATTTATAAAAAAATAAATTTGAATAACTTTGCACTCGTATGACGACGTTACCACGCTAACGACGCTAACCGTAGATATCGTAAATATGGTAGATAATGGGTAGATATCGTAAATATTATTCTTCATTAACTTTTTTTCTGATAATTTTTTCAAAACTGTACACAAACTGAAATTCTAGTTCAAATTCTTGACAAAAATCCCGGACTGATTGAACTGTTTTGGACTCAGTTCAAATTCAAATTCATAGTAAAAGGAACATTGAACTATCAGTACAAGTAATATATTTTTTTAAAAGGAAGGCATTATTTTCAACTTTTCTAACTGCGCATGATTTTTACTGATTTGAACTAAAAATTCGTGAAAAAGGAACAAAGCTTAAATAATTCAATTCCCATGATTAAGTGCCACATATTCTTTTTTTATACGGTGGATAGAAATTGCATAAAAGAGTTTCGTAGAAAATACATAACTCAAAACGCTCAAAACCTCACCAATTTCCGGAGAAGTTGCTTTTCAAAACAAGATAAAGCATTAATTTACGCAAGAGAAATACGTGTGTACTTAAAGAAACATAATAATACAATAACTTATATTCTTGTATAATGTACCTATTGATTAAATGCTTAAAAACAATCAATAAGTAATTTTATCGCAAATTAATGTTTACGTTTCTTATTTTCTCTTGCTTTTTATCCACACTATGCACTTTAATGGACATTTCTGTTAAAACCACACAAAAAAGACCGCATAAAAAAAGATTATGCTGTACAAACGAATCGAATTAATTCAAAAACATGGATTTGAATAATTTTTTAATGACTTTTATAAAATTTTACAAAAACGATGTAATTAATATGAAAGAACAGAGCATTTAGAATAGTTTTTAATTAAGTACCATATTGTAAATTAACTCGGAGGAAAATGGACAATTAGCTCTACCCACAGAATACAGAACCGACACTACTATCCCTCCTATCGTGTAATCAGCAGTGTGTACTTCTGAGCAAGTTTGGTTACATAGTAGTCACTCGTTCTGTGGAAGTGGATGAGTGTAGGTCAATTGTTTTGATCACGTTTTGATTGTTATAGTTATTATTGCCACCACCGCACGAAGCCGGATACATACGTATGTAGTACCTATTATATATATTATTTTACAACTCTAAGAAAAAAGTAAAGGTAATAAAATTTTGAAAAAAATATGATTAGTTAAAAAAGATGACAAGGATAAAAAAGCAGCTTGTACAGTGACAGTTTAATTTAGTTATCTCTCTCACACAAAAATGTGACAAACCAAGTTGGATTTACATAGCTAAAGAAACTTCATAATTCAAAAAGTCAAATGAATATATATAATTTTTAAAACTATTGATTTAGATTATAATTTAACATTTCTAAATCGTATTTTGTATTGCCATATTCTATTTTGAATTGAAAAGTAATATTTTTATGAAAGTTACTGCAAGAGGGTAGTTTCGTACTGAAAATAATTAATTTATTTCATTTTTTGCTATAGAGCAATTCCATGTATAAACCGATCACCCAAAAATGGCATGTTCTCCAAATTTAATTTCCCTGTGTATATAATAAGTTTAAGTGGTGTTGAGCTATGTACTCGAATATTATTGAATTATCTTCTACTTTGTCGGAGTTATAATTATCCAAAGTTGCGTTCAAGGTCAGAAAATGGGGATTCCCCAAAATATTTTATTAATTTTTTCAGAGTCTAAGAATAATTAAAAAATGATTACATGTGGCATTGAATGTACTTTACATACACTTTCAATCAGACCGATTTCCATTCCAATACATGCACATATATTGAAGTAATTGCAAGTTTTATTTTTTTCTTTAATCGCTTATACTGAAAATACCTTATCTTCGATTTTTGATTTTCTTTTTTTAAATTAAAGTACTCAGTCCCCTCTATAACGTGGTACTCGATTTTCTTTGTTTTTTTGAGTTTTACGGATTTTCCGGGGCTTAGTTTGAAAAATACGTGAATTTTTTAACTAATTATTAAAATAAAGTATTAATTATAATATTACCCCACCTTTAATTTTCGATTTTCTTTCTTCAAGTTAAAGTACTTAGTCCTCTCTTTAACGTGGTATTCGATTTTCTTTGTTTTTTGGGGTTTTACGGATTTTACGTGGCTCAGTTTTAAAAAAATACGTGAATTTTTTAACTAAATACTAAAATAAAGTAATAATTATAATATTACCCCACCTTTGATTTTCGATTTTCTTCTTTCAAATTAAAGTACTCAGTCCTTTCTATAACGTGGTACTCGATTTTCTTTGTTTTTTAGAGTTTTACGGATTTTACGGGGCTTAGTTTGAAAAATACGTGAATTTTTTAACTAACTGATAAAATCAAGTATTAATTGTAACATTACCCCACCTTTGATTTTGGATTTTCTTTCTTCAAATTAAAGTACTCAGTCCTCTCTTTAACGTGGTATTCGATTTTCTTTGTTTTTTTT
This sequence comes from Brachynemurus nebulosus, assembly GCA_035578155.1. Lineage (NCBI taxonomy): Eukaryota > Metazoa > Arthropoda > Insecta > Neuroptera > Myrmeleontidae > Brachynemurus > Brachynemurus nebulosus. Next base: position 711,119 of record JAPWDM010000019.1, on the reverse strand, counting down.
TTTTTTTTTTTTTTTTTTTTTTGGGTTTTACGGATTTTACAGGGCTCAGTTTTAAAAAATACCAGAATTTTTTAATTAATTGATAAAATAAAGTATTAATTTGAATATTACCCCACCTTTGATTTTCGATTTTCTTTTTTCAAATTAAAGTACTCAGTCCTTTCTATAACGTGGTACTCGATTTTCTTTGTTTTTTTGAGTTTTACGGATTTTACGGGGCTTAGTTTGAAAAATACGTGAATTTTTTAACTAACTGATAAAATCAAGTATTAATTGTAACATTACCCCACCTTTGATTTTAGATTTTCTTTCATTAAATTAAAATACGCAGTCCCCTCTTTAACGTGATAATCGATTTTCTTTGTTTTTTTGAGTTTCGCGGATTTTACGGATCTCAGTTTTAAAAAAATACGTGTTTTTTTAACTAATTGTTAAAATAAAGTAATAATTATAACATTACCCCATCTTTGATTTTCGATTTTATTTCTTCAAATTAAAGTACTCAGTCCTTTCTATAACGTGGTACTCGATTTTCTTTGTTTTTTTGAGTTTTACGGATTTTACGGGGTCCAGTTTAAAAAAATACGTGAATCTTGTAACTAATTTTTAAAATAAAATATTAATTTTAATATTGTTTCATCTTTGATTTTCTTTATTTATATTTTAAATTGGAGTTTAGAGTCCCCTTTAAAACGTGTTATTCAATTTTCTTAGTTTTTTTTGAGTTTTATGAATTTTACGATACTAAATTTTAAAGAAACACGTTCATTTTTTTACTAAGTGATAAAATAAGGTATTAATTTCAATATTACCTTAACTTTGATAAACTCAGAAAAACTTAGAAAATCGAATAACATGTTATAAAGGGGACTCTAAACTTCAATTTAAAAGATAAATAAGGAAAATCGAAGATAAAACAATATTAAAATTAATACTTTATTTTAAAAATTTTTTTAAAACTGAGCCCCGTAAAATCCGTAAAACTAAAAAAAAAAAAAAACAAATAAAGTCGAGTATCACGTTAAAGAGGGGACTGAGTACTTTAATTTGAAGAAATAAAATCGAAAATCAAAGATGGGGTAATGTTATAATTATTACTTTATTTTAACAATTAGTTAAAAAAACACGTATTTTTTTAAAACTGAGATCCGTAAAATCCGCGAAACTCAAAAAAACAAAGAAAATCGATTATCACGTTAAAGAGGGGACTGCGTATTTTAATTTAATGAAAGAAAATCTAAAATCAAAGGTGGGGTAATGTTACAATTAATACTTGATTTTATCAGTTAGTTAAAAAATTCACGTATTTTTCAAACTAAGCCCCGTAAAATCCGTAAAACTCAAAAAAACAAAGAAAATCGAGTACCACGTTATAGAAAGGACTGAGTACTTTAATTTGAAAAAAGAAAATCGAAAATCAAAGGTGGGGTAATGTTACAATTAATACTTGATTTTATCAGTTAGTTAAAAAATTCACGTATTTTTCAAACTAAGCCCCGTAAAATCCGTAAAACTCAAAAAAACAAAGAAAATCGAGTACCACGTTATAGAAAGGACTGAGTACTTTAATTTGAAAAAAGAAAATCGAAAATCAAAGGTGGGGTAATATTCAAATTAATACTTTATTTTATCAATTAATTAAAAAATTCTGGTATTTTTTAAAACTGAGCCCTGTAAAATCCGTAAAACCCAAAAAAAAAAAAAAAAAAACAAAAAAAACAAAGAAAATCGAATACCACGTTAAAGAGAGGACTGAGTACTTTAATTTGAAGAAAGAAAATCCAAAATCAAAGGTGGGGTAATGTTACAATTAATACTTGATTTTATCAGTTAGTTAAAAAATTCACGTATTTTTCAATCTAAGCCCCGTAAAATCCGTAAAACTCTAAAAAACAAAGAAAATCGAGTACCACGTTATAGAAAGGACTGAGTACTTTAATTTGAAAGAAGAAAATCGAAAATCAAAGGTGGGGTAATATTATAATTATTACTTTATTTTAATATTTAGTTAAAAAATTCACGTATTTTTTTTAAAACTGAGCCACGTAAAATCCGTAAAACCCCAAAAAACAAAGAAAATCGAATACCACGTTAAAGACAGGACTAAGTACTTTAACTTGAAGAAAGAAAATCGAAAATTAAAGGTGGGGTAATATTATAATTAATACTTTATTTTAATAATTAGTTAAAAAATTCACGTATTTTTCAAACTAAGCCCCGGAAAATCCGTAAAACTCAAAAAAACAAAGAAAATCGAGTACCACGTTATAGAGGGGACTGAGTACTTTAATTTAGAAAAAGAAAATCAAAAATCGAAGATAAGGTATTTTCAGTATAAGCGATTAAAGAAAAAAATAAAACTTGCAATTACTTCAATATATGTGCATGTATTGGAATGGAAATCGGTCTGATTGAAAGTGTATGTAAAGTACATTCAATGCCACATGTAATCATTTTTTAATTATTCTTAGACTCTGAAAAAATTAATAAAATATTTTGGGGAATCCCCATTTTGTGACCTTGAACGCAACTTTGGATAATTATAACTCCGACAAAGTAGAAGATAATTCAATAATATTCGAGTACATAGCTCAACACCACTTAAACTTATTATATACACAGGGAAATTAAATTTGGAGAACATGCCATTTTTGGGTGATCGGTTTATACATGGAATTGCTCTATAGTGTAAATCCAACTTGTAAAATTTTATTACGTTTACTTTTTTCTTAGAGTTGTAGGATTATACCTATGCGACACCACGCAACACATCTCAGATCACTCACACACACACGACAGATCACACAAATACAAACTAAACCCATTGCACATAATTATAACATATTTTCTATCTATTTTTTGGTTATACTGGTTTCAGTAGTATAGAGATAACAATGTCGCCTCTGGTACTCTGTGGCTCTACCGAACAATGAAAAATATAACACAGAATACCATTTTTGCTTGCGTCAACTATACTCGGTTATTACATGGCTTTGCGTACTGTATACAACTGTGACATTATTTTTGGAACAGTAAATACAATTTTTAAATATAGAGCGGAAATATTAAACATTTTTTCTTTATATTTAATTGCAACATTATTATCATATGTATGTATTTTTATGGGTTTAAAAAGATTTATTTTAGTAAATAAGTACAAAAAAAAATTACATTTAAGTCCATATAGATATAATATAAAAAATACTAAAATTAAATTTGATAAATTTAAAGAAATTTATTGATAAAATTTTGTAACTATTGATAAATAATTCTTTTGGCATCGTTAGCATTTAAATATTTCGTTTCATTTTTTTTGACATTGTCATATCAGTGAATCAACCGATTATGTAATAAACTAATAAAATATAGCATATCTGACAAAAAACAGTCTCAAAAAATTTGTAAATCTGTAAAAGTCATTTGGTTGAAATGAAACTTTTTTGCAATTATAATAAAATTAGTTACGGAATTTTTTTGAAAAAAATCACCAGTTTACTAAGGATTATTTAGTTTTTATTTTTTTAGCAACGTTTCGAGACGCAATGCTGTCTCCTCACGTTGCTAAAAAAATAAAAACTAAATAATCCTTAGTAAACTGGTGATTTTTTTCCAAAAAATTCATGACCAAAAAATCCTTGATAATAAAATTAGTTAAAAAAGAAAAATATCAGTTTTTCGTTACAACATTACTATTTTCTTTACATTCCCAATCATCAGAACCGTTTTATACTATAGTATCACTCTCAATTTGCTCTCGGATTGATAAAATATTCTTACAGATTGGCAATGAATTTATTCATTTCTTCGCTACGATCTAAGTACGGTTTCGATCGGGATCCAACACCGATACACCTCGCAGAATATTTTATCGGAGCGCACTAACCTTATCTAACGATCGATAAGGTTTGCCACACACATACAGTTTCAACTGACAGTTTGACCTGAATAGTTTAAACTGTCAGCTGAAACTGTACATTGTAGAAGCACACACACATACAGCTCAATCCTTCAGTTTTTACAATGGATTGGAAACAGCAGGACAATTTCACCTAGCAGCATCTTTGATTCCGCGGAAATTATGTTGTTAAAAAAAAAATCAAACGCACTTGCTCCTGACCACAGACCAAAGAACATATTCTGTATATCCTATAGACTCACTCTATCAATTTATAAATGAAGCAGCCAGATACGGCCAGTATACGACTTAATAGTATTCTGTAATGTAGTAATCAGTGCGATAACCTGTGGTATTTGTAGTAACGTTTTCATATAATTATTGTCAAAATATAATATTGATAATAAAATTTTACTTTCTCGAGAAGAAACTGCAAAATTTTGAAAGAAAAAGAGTGGTATTCGTTTTAATTATAGTTCCATTTGCGGAAAAGTGTACAATATATTATGTTCCTTAAATCTCACCCGTCCCACCCCGTTACCTGCCACAAGAAAAATACCTACAAACTGGCTTTACGCTTTGTCTAGTTGTATAATAATAATAATAGTGATCATTGGTCTGTGCTCCTGACACAAATTGAACTGGAAACTGTACAGTTGAACCCCCACACACGCAACAATCAGTTGAACCTTTCAGTTAAAAAAATTGAAATTTCATTCGTCTCAGTTTAACTGTACAGTTGCGTTGAACTGATGATGAGACTGAAATACCCACACACGTAGAGTTTACACTGTATAGCTGAACTGTTCAGTTCAAACTGTCAGTTGAAACTGTACGTGTGTGGCGGGCCTTATATATAACGATCTAAGGATCTAACGATCTAATAGTGTTATAGATTTTGTAACACTGACAAAACAGAATTACCCTGGCTATAGAAGTTTCAAAATTATTTCTACATGTAAAAAAAGTTTTTGTTGAATAACGATACATATTTTCAATTGTAATTTTGTGCATTAAGGAACGTATTTATATAATTATGTTTATTAAAACCACTGAGTAATTTCATTTCGAAAGTTAGTAATTTATCCCTTGAAGAAACTTACTAACAAAATTTTAATTTGTGTAAAATATATCTAATTTTAAGGCAAATAATTTTTAATAGTTAATTCACTAAAACTGGAAAACCGTACCTTAGTTTTTCACAAATTTATCATGAATATCACGAGATCACATTGTTTTGAATTATTTCAACTAACTAAACTGCCACTATAGACCTACTACTGGTTAACAATGAAAATTACGAATGAATTGGTCAAGAAATATTGAGGTCAGTCCTAAAAAATTTTTGAAATAGAATCTTCCGTTGTTAAAGCAAACCATACGGTGGCCATGCCGGTGTATAAAAATAACAACAATATATTTTCTTCTCAGTTTTCTTTTGAAGAAAACGCGATGTATTTTCTAAGTTTAGCAGCACAAAAACATCTGCTATATGTATGTACTGTAAGTTTGTATCTCCACTGAATTTCTATAAAATATTATATTCTGCGTAAAAATAAAAATTTTGCAACCAAAAACAATTTAGTAACGTTGTGTGTGTTTGAGCCAATTTTTCTATTCACCTGAAAAACAGTTATGTAAGTTTTTGAGAAATGGGTCATTTGTGAGTAACTATAGTTTGGAAAGAGTGATTGTTTCAGGAATGATTTCACGAAAAATTACACGAAGCCGTTTCAAGGGTATTTTGAACCGAAACAAAATGTGGAATAAGTAAATATTCGCGTAGTTCTTGAATTATTTGTATGGTGTGTTAACAAGATGCGAAAAATGCCTTTTTGGCAAATATATTTTTAAAATTGATTTTAGAGAGGATAGTTTTACTTTCTTAAAATCTTACAGTCTTATTGTTACTCTCATAAAAAAAACTTCTGAAGTAATGGTCGTAGGAAGGCTTTTGGATAAAGAAGTTAAAGCTAAAAACGCTCTCAAATGGTATTCAGAAAAAATATTTTCTGTACTTCCTTCACAAATTTACAGTAAAACGAATTTTTTTTGGGTGGGGGGCGACTAAATTTCTGTATCAAGAAGTAAACGGTTTAAAATATTAACCCCTTTAGCAGCTACCCCGAGCACACCTCGTCATAGGAATTATACAACTTGAATGATTCTTTCGATCTGAACGCGCCTCGTGTTGGTAACATAAGATGCTGTCATCTGCTATCGTAAAAGCATTACTAAAGCAAAAATTATCGAATAGGTAGGCCATATAATTATGCAATTAAATTAAGTATTTTCAAAGATCATTTTATTTGGTTAGTTTTACATAAGCCGCTAAAGGGGTTAAGGTAGGTGGTCGATAAAACGATTTTTTCAAAGGATTTCAACGAAACTTCTCTAGACATTTATTTAATTCAATACCAATAATACGAGCCCTTACCGAAAAAAAAACCTGCTACCACAATTTTGAGAAAAACGATTTCAAAGTTTTGTAATTTTAACACGGACTCTTATGAGAAAACTCTATTTTTTTTTTTTTTTTTTTTTGAATAAAATGAAAAAATGTCAAAGGAATTTGATAAAAATTTAGTAGGTATGTTATAAAATACAAAGTGACAAACCATATTTAATAAGAAATAAAAATTATTTACCACGCCGTTTTTGAAACATAATTTATAAACATCATTTTACAACGTTTTTACAACGCCTTTTCAATAATGTTTTTACATTGCTACAACATAAGCGCGCGGAAATTAAAAAAACAAGTGGTATACAAATATAATCACTGAAGAATATTAATACAATATTTAATTTTTGATAAAAGAAAATTTATTTTTTTGAGATATACTTTTGTACCTGACTATCTCGGAGCAACTACGTTAATTTTAAAATCACTGTTGGATCATTTTTGAACTTTTTGAATAATACAGCCTCTTGAAAAATGGCAAAAATTTTTAAATTTGAAAGTTTTTGTTGTTTCCATGATATTACTAATAAATGTAAGTACTTCGAAGTTACAGTTACCATTCTAATTGTAACTCCCAATCTTTTATCGTTATGAAAATTTATATTTGAATACCTAATACCAGAGATGGCACTTTTTTTTATTAGGCGTTAAAAGATAACAGAAACTGATAAATAATCGAGTGACGGTTAATCGAAGTTTTACTATACCTATCTATATTTTTCTCGATAAAACTTACTATTAGTGTAACATATACAAAATATTTTTAGAACGTTATTCTTATTCCAACTTGTCTGATAGTGTTTATTTTGAAAATAAAAATATAACACTCCCACCAACATTTACAAAAAAAAATTACGTATTCTATTTAAAAAAAAATAATAAAAACAATATGTATATATTTATTTTTTTGGCTTACTAGTGTTTACTTTCCGTATTACTTGTATTAGTTACGTCGTTTGGTTAAATACGGATGCCAATAAATGTGTAATGTAACATCAAAAGTAACACCTGACAGATTCAATCGATATTTAAACAATGAACCAAAAGAAACGAAAATAAATACAATTTCATGGTGGCCACAGATTTTTAAAGATCAAATTCCGTGACTTTTCCAGTTTTCAACGCATTTTATTAAAAAATTCCCTGACTATTTTGTGAAAAATGTCGCCCAAAAAGCTACACTTTTTCTTAAAAAAAAAAAAAAGTAAATGAAGAGCAAAAAAAAAATGAAATCCGGGATTTAAAAATGAAATTTTTAAATCTAATCTCAAAATAAATGAAAAATATTGATTGAAGTCTTCTGGTAAAATTTCCTGACTTTCCCAGAAAGTTTAGAATTCCCTGACATTTCAAGATTTTCCAGGTTTTCCAGTAATGTGACCACCATGAATCTGAAACAAACCTGAATTTCTGAAATTTTCCATGGTCCCCTCAGGGACCATGAAGCCGCGCCGCGGTAAAAAAGTTTTAAAAAGTTTTAGAACTGCTAGTCTAGATGCATTCCTAATATAACGGAAGCAATTTCATTGCATTTCTAGCATAATCAAGGAAGAAATTAAAGATTTAATTTTTTCTGTATGATCGAAAATAGTGATGAGCAAAATTAGTCTTGGTCTTGCAGTCTTGTCCTGGTCTTGCATTTTTTGCAAGACCAAGACTATGTATACCAAGAGCAAAACCAAGACCAAGACTATAAGTATGGCTGCAAGACCAATACCAAGACTCAAGTGAGCAAGACCAAGACAAAAACACCAACACTCTTGCTAAACTATTTAAATAGTTTGAAAGTATAATTAATACCGTAAACAGAGAAAACTCTGATTTTAGAAGGAAAAAATTCACTAATAAAAAAATGCAAGAAAGTGCGAGATTTTTTAGCAATACCGAGACCAAGACCAAGACTGCATTTTGCAAGACCAAGACTCAAACTGCTCTAGCAAGACCAAGACCAAGAACTGCTCTAGCAAGACCAAGACCAAGACTGCCAAGTCTTGGTCTTGGTCTTGCATTTGCTCATCACTAATCGAAAACTGAATATAAAAGTTACTGAATATAAAAGTTGATGGTGACACCTGGTGGCAAAAATTTGTCTATCACACAGACATATGAACTGCTAACTGCAGAAAGGGAACAAGTCCAAAATTTTTCAAATGCGTTTTTTTGTGTCAAACTAAAGATGATGTATAGACGGATGATTTACAACAGAAAGGGAACTTTTCTATCATCTGTTATGGCCATAGTAAGTAGTTCATTTATGCGTTTACTGCAGATAGAGTACAAGTCTATACACCATCTTGAATTTAAAACAACAAAAAAATTTTAAATTTTTGGACTTGTTTCCTTTCTGCAGTTAGCAGTTTATATGTATTCGTATAATTCCGTTTACACTCTGTATACTTATGTCACTATAAAACAATATTTAATCATGTCATTTATAAAATCAGTTTTTTTTTACAGAAAGGAAAAAATGGCTTAACTTCCGCCTAAGTAAAAATAAAATTACAACTGAACATTACTTGTTGCGGGGGGAATCATACATAGTAAATTAGTAACACTGTTAAAGAGTAAATGATATATTTTTGTTATTTATTTAGTTTATTTCTTATTGAATAAATCCTTGAAAATTGAAAAAAAAGAACTTTCTAAATCTGAATGCAATAAATTTCTATAAATTTAAAAATAATTTTATGAAACTTCAAACAAAAATTGAAAAATTTTTTTCTCATTAGTATTCCTAACGTACTTTTAAATTTAGATAAAATATGTATCAAAAACTACCGAAATTTTAACAAAAAAATATTAAACATTTCAGTATAAACTGCAATAACACATTTCTCATAAATACCAATTGTTTACTATGATTTCTGGTATGTTCTAAAAAAAGAAAGAAAGACAGAAAATTTCACTTTACCATCAATACAATGATCTGGTGCTGCTATAATACGCCGTCTACCAACCTTTTGTCTTCAAAATTCAATCGATTAAGTATTTGCTAGTTATATAGATAATAAAATTCTAAAAAGATATTTTTGTAAGAAAAAACTCATACAAAGAAAACTGACAAAAATTGAATCTCTTACTCAAAAGGTGGGAAAGATTCACTACGCCATTTATGTACTTGTTTAAAAGTCCAGGAATAAATATTTGTGTTTCAAATGTGTTTTTAGTCTATTATTAGATAAATAATTATTCTGCATTGATAAATTATGTATCCTAACTATAATAAATGTGAAAGTGGGTTTATTTGATTGTTTGTCTTTCTTTCACGCCTCACCCACTTAATCAATCGACTTGAAACTTTTCACAGAGAATGTTATAGGCTTCTTTAAGAAAATTACCAAGAAAAATAGCAGTGACGAATGGGTTATTAAACGATCAAATCAAATTGGTACACCACAAACTATAGTAACACCTTACCTACCTACAATAATAATAACATCTACTAAAAATAAACATCCATCTTTTGTAAAAACTCAAAACAGCTGATCTTATTCGAAAAAATTTTTTGAAAATTTACCTTTTTACTAAAATACAACCGTCTCGGTGCATTCGGTTGAATCGGTTGCAACGTAATCTTATTTACAACCATTTTGAACTCCAAAAAGAAAACAAACTGATAGTCACTTGAACAAATTATTATTTAAGTCACTTGTTAAAACACGGAAATTGCACTGTTATTATTAAACAACAATCGAAAAAATCGAATCTATTCATAAAATCAAATACAAGACGCATATTATTTAAACGTCGGATTCTCGCGTTCCGTCAGGGTTTTTGTATTCAACACAAATAATTGACTGAAGTCGTTTTCGATAAGAAACGAAACAATTGATTTAGTAGTTCGTTCGTCAACAACTTATAACTGAGCGATTACTGACTGAGTACGTTTCCAGAGTTCCGTCCGTTTTGTCATTATTATATCTGACAACTGAATATCGTTGTACGGGCCGTGTAGTGTGTATGTATGTGTGCGTACGTACGTGCGAATCCTCCCCACTTTCTTCTCCACTCTCCGTCGATCGTTACTTAAGTAAGAAGGCGGTGCGCCGTGAATGTATAATATGCAAATGTAGATATGAGCCGTTTTGCTTTCAAAATGTACTAAATCAAATATTTACATTTTTACATTATGTTTTCATTTTCAAACAAATTATGACCAACATATTTAAAATTGTAAAGTATAATAAAATAAAAGTGGTATTTTGCAAGGTAAAGTATTTGTTTATCATTTACAAATATGGAATACCATAAAGTAACGCTCAAATCTATTAATATTGGGAAATTTGTAGAGTACGTCAACATGCGTTTTTTTTTTAACCGATAAAAACGAAGCAATAGTGGTGGATTTTTTAAATTATGAAAAGTTAAAGCGCGAAAGCATATTTTTGTTTTGGAAAACGCAAATTTATTAATATTTTTCACAATTTTTTATAATGACAACTGTATGATTAAACAAATTTTTTGTGTGTGACAAAAACACACTTTTTTGAAACAAATTATTGTATAATTTATTTATAGAAAACGATAAAAATAACAGAACAATGCGTAACACAAGTGAGTAAAGCGGCCCCGCTAACGCGAGGCCATTTAATATACTAGGCAAATTAGTTTGTATATCAAAATCCGTTTTTCAATTGTCCTAACTTATATACTTTGACTCCTTTTAAAGTGTGATAATTAATAATAAAACGCAATTATTTTTACCAGTAAAAATATGTGACCACCCTTTAACTCTGTAAGTACAATAATTCTCAGCCGCTTTTGTTTCTTTTTTCCGGCAAACATCGAAATTACAGCAAGTTGACGTGCTCTACAATTTACCCTTAATATTATTCAAAATTACTAAATATTGTACACATAAATTTACTTCCGAAACTACTAAACGTAGCGGAAACATTGTAATCACTTTCTAAACATGAAAATTTTATTTCCACATGCATTTTACATTTTAGAGCTTCTTGAACAATTTTGGTTCCGTGCCTGTTTGTCCGTCTATATGTCCGAAAATCCCACTAAGCTTCTGAATTATTCGATTGATTTTGATCTATGGATTCGATCGATTCTAAATTTTACCACCACAGACGTGAGTGAAAATCTTTGCGTCTCTGTTTCAGACATGGCGTAAATAATATGAAAAGACTCTAAGGAGCAGTGTAAAATTCAGTTTCGAGGACTTACACTTTTCCAAAAATTAAAAAATTATTTTATTAATTCAGAAAGTGACTTAAGTCTGTTTATAATCATCAAAAACCTATTATTCTTCTAACGGTGTTTATCGTACTAATTGGGCCGAAAAACTACACATTTACCAGTAACTACCAGTCACAAATATTTTTAAATTTATTCAAAAATAAATCTTTAAATATCTCGATTCAAAAATAAATGAACTTAGGCTACACTCAAAATAATCGACTCATATGTACTCTTATTTTGTTGTCTTTGACTTGTTGATATAGTTTTTCAGGGTTTTTAAGAATAATTATTTCAAATTAATTTTCTGAAAGTGACTTAAGTCGTCTTCTTTTAAGTAGATATATTTGTACCGCGTACAAAACACATCGCGAAAATTTCTAAGAAAAACTGCTTTCAAGAAGAAATGATTCGGTCAAATTCAGAGCGTTCACCTCTACAGTGCGAGTGGTGATACTTAATCGGAACTTGTTTATTTTAAATGTAGGATACGTTTTTACAACTTTTTTTTAAAATAAGTAATCAGATGTATGTTGTTTTTATTTATATATTCATTTATGCACATATTATTAGAATAAGATTAATGTTGATGCTGTTTTATTTGCACTAAAAGTGCATTTCAAAATACAGTGCAAGCTCTCAATAGTGCCGTTCCGCTACACTTCAACAGGGATACTATCCTCTCCGTCACACTATTTCGTTTTGATTTTAATAAAAATTAAACAATCACAAACGTACTAAACAAAAAAAAAAATAAACAATTTGTTTTCTTTTTGAATCACTGGCATTATTGAAAATGCCATTGAATTGAAACGAATTGTGATGGTGAATGAACGTGGAGTTGGAGTAAAGGTATAGTCTTTTCAAAAAAAAATTACCAATGGAGAAATTTGGTATTATTGAGAGTGTCAACTGTATTTTTAACAAACAGAGTGAAGTTATCACTGTGTGTCGTAATTCAGTGTTTCTCAACATTTTCTCAGTTACGGATCGGTTAAATCTCGGATAATTTTGTGCGGACCGGTCACATAAAGGATTATACGATTGTTATCAATTTTCTGAATTACATTTATATTTAATATGAAATGTGGTTTTCGGATTACTTAGCCAACCAAATAATTCAAATAAATATCGACACTTTCTTAAGGAGATGGTAAGGTTAATTCGTACAAAAAAAGGCATGTTTTTGTTATTTTTTTTGTGACGACACAGTTAAAATCTCTTTGTTAAAACCAGTGTTACATTAAAGTATAACATGCGAAGAATATTGAATAAAATTTTCACGAAGAAATATTAAAAAATACAGTAATGGCAGCAATTATTCGAACGTGTCTCGGAAAAAAGTAGAATTGCGGTGCCCCTCATAACTTGGTGCTGGATCATCCGAAATAAAAAAATTAAAGTTCACTCGTTAGATAATAGTTTTCCTCAGGTAACGCTGGGAGGGTTTTTCGAAATTTCAATTTTTCACTTTTTTGGAACACTTAGAACGCAAAAACACGATTTTTGCGAAAAAAATTGGCTAATTTGTTATTGTAAAATAAAAATTATTAACAAATTTGGAAAAAACTCTCCAGCGTTACCTCGTAAATTATGTACAGAAATAGTGTTCAAAATTTCATATGGATCGGTGCTGTAGTTTTGAAGTTAGGAGGGGCACCGACTTTGAAAACGTGAGCTGTGGGGAAAACGCTTTAAAGTTTTGAACACTTAAAAATTCTTGTATAAAACTGATATAGAATACTTACTGCTAAACTAAATTTTGTATCCTACACTGACAAAATATACAGTAGGTACAGGTATAAACACGTTAGTACTTCCATTGAAATTTCTATAATATAACTGAGAGAGAGATATATATAGAGAGCGAAACATCTGCCAGGTAACAACAAAAATGCTTATAACTTCGTCAATCTTGCTCCAATCAACTTGAAATTTTGAGATAATATTCTTGAGATATTATGCATTCAGTTAAAAAGATAAAAAACGCAAAAAAATTATTTTAATACCTTACCCTGCCCTTGAAATACTTTCGCGGACCGGCGATTGGGAAACACTGTATAATTTGAACCCAAGTTTAATTTTATATCAAAATTGTCTACTTCGATTGATTTCGAAATTTTAAATTAAAGATTAAAATTTTTTCTATATATAATAAACTAGTAAAGGAATTAAAAAGGATTAGGAAAAAATATGAAACTATGTCCATTTACGTCCTACTTTTTTGTCAGAATAAACTATCCAAAAAAGTGCAGTCAGCGAAAAGGACTCAAAATTCTTCATAGATTTTAATCAAATTTATTTAGAATTGGGTTCATTAAAGAGAACGATAAAAAACTGAAGACAAAAAACTTCACAGAAGTTACAAGCACCAATTTTCTAAAATAAGAATTATATTCCTGATTAACCTAAATGAAGTCATTTCGATTTTCAGTAAACATTACAAAGAAAACTTAAGTAAGTACTCAAGTAATTACCACACAACAGAAAAATTATAAAAACTAATTTAATGTGAAATTAGTCTAAAAGAAGTTTATTGGACTTGGAAATGGTTCAACATTTAATTTTACGTATCGCCAAAAATTAGCACGGTGCAACGAATTTTCAAAAATTCATTCGATTTCAACAACCATTCAACTGTTTTCCACTGAAAATTTTTTTGGCCTTTTTTAGAGTGGTTTCCTAAAAATTATACGTCAGACTTTTGGGATGTACTCTCAAGTAGGTATAAACTGACACCTCAAAATCTTCAAGTAAAATGCAGTGTTCCATCGATTTCTTTTCTTTGGTCAAGCAGCTTAACTATTTTACAGTAAAACTGTTTATTGAACTGAAAATAAAAAGGAACGTATGCAGATGTAGCAACTTGGATCGAATATACTAATGTAAAATGTCGTTTTGTTTGTGCCAATCAGCATTGTAAAATTCTCGGAAATTATTAAAACAGACCGACGCGATGTATGACATTAAAACAAGCCCCACATCAAACAGTGCTTTTAACATTTCGGCAGAAAAAAATTGGCAACAAAACAGCATAAATATATAATAAAATGTTAATTACAGGTGTACCAACTTTTAAAATATTAGGTAATAAAAATTTATTAGTTGCGGACGAAAGTTACATGCTTTTATAAATTGATTTTTCGTATAAACGGTAGAAAATATTAAAGTAAATGCAAAAAATTAAGAAATTAAAAAAAATGTTAGGAACGGGATTACCTTGCGATACGTTGTAAGAAACCTTCTGAATTTAAATTATTTTTTATAAAAAAAATAAACCAAAACAGAAGTTAATATTTCTTAGTACGGCTAAACCTTCTTTTATACGATGGATATAGAGACCGCATAAAAAAAATCGCACAAAAAATCGCATCAAAAACTTTAATAAATTGCTATATAAAAAGGATAGTTCGATCCAGATTGTAAGAAAATTTTTTTTATGTGACGAATCCGGACCACATAAAAAAAGTTCCATCGAAAAAAATACATAACTCAAAATTAGTCTTGATCTTGTAGTCTTGTCTTAGTCTTGCATTTTTTCCGAGACCAAGACCAAAACTATGTATACCAAGGGCAAGACCAAGACCAAGACTATAAGTATGGCTGCAAGACCAATACCAAGGCTCAGTGAGCAAGATCAAGAAAAAGCACGACTCTTGCTAAACTATTTAAATAGTTTGAAAGTATAATTAATACCGTAGACAGAAAGTTTTGATTTTAGAAGTAAAAAATTCGCTAATAAAAAGATGCAAGAAAGTGCAAGATTTTTCAGCAATACCAAGACCAAGATCAAGACTGTCAAGTCTCGGTCTTGGTCTTGCATTTGCTCATCACTAGCACAAAACCTTACAATTCCCTTACAAGTTGCTCTTCTAACCAAGATAAAGCATTAATTTATACATGAGGATATTTTATTTCATTTTTATAATATGTAGGGGAAGGTCGCCCAAAGCGGGTAAGCTAAGATTAAACGCCCAAAAAAGTGACCTCGATAAGCAGATCTTTTTTATATTATCAGATAGAATAGTTATCGAACTTTAAAATGAAACTTCGCTTAAGAAATTTTTATACGATATTTATTTTTAATAAAGAAAATACAAAACCTCTGTAAAAACCCGCTTTGCCCGTATAGGTATCCTAAAGCGGGTAACCCCCTTTGGGCAAATAACAAACTGTAACTTTATAACAATTAACTGTAACTTTCTTTACAACCTCCATATTGGAATATATTACTTCAGGTGATTCCACATTAAAATCACCACAAACAAGGAAGAAATATTTTTTTCAAGCTTTTTCCCTCATTCCGTCGTAAAAAGAAGATTATTTATTTTTTTTCCCTTTCTAACAGTTTTTTCCATTAAGATGCTTCTATTTTGTCTACCCGCTTTACTCATACTCGCTTTGCCCAAAAAGACTTAATTTTGTTAACTTAGAATAATTTCAAAATGAAAGCCGATACATGTCTACCTTTTTCTACATTAAAAGTCAAATGATGATAACATAATATGGTAATACCAAAAAGATTACAAATAAAAAGGTTTGTGACTAGTCACAGAATATTTATCGTCAAAATTTTTAACAAAACCAAAAAAAAATTTGAAGAAACTTAACTAGGACATTAAACGACACAAGGGTTCAAGTGCAACTGATTGACATTGGTTGATATTCGGTTAATCTCGGTATACATACGACCTGACAAAAACATTCGATACAACGATATATAAGCGCTTACCCGCTTTAAGAGGGGTACCCGCTTTGGGCGACCTTCCGCTATTATGAAAATTGTAATAAATAGGTACATCTGTAAAAAAAGCTTAAAAGCCATCAATAAGTAATTTATTACAATCAATGTTTAGGTTTCTTATTTTTTCTTGTTTTTGATTCACATTACGCACTTTAAAAAAACGCCTAAAAAAAAGTCGCACAAAAAAACCGCATAAAAAAAGGTTTAGCTGTACTGTGAATTACATTGTTTATAGCTATTTACAAAATTACGAAATATTTTTTTTTTCGGGCATTTTTATTTTTGCGGTCCGTACCCTCCGCACAAAAAAATGTTTCAATGTATAACAACTAATGTATCAAAAACACATACTAGCCATTATTTGTTACATGTACTACTGTAATTACACACTCATTTAACATTTAAAGCTCAACAACATACAACTACAACAAAACCTCGTTAAAAATAAAAATTTTCATTACTTGTATTAAATTAATTCGGTTAGAAGCTTTACTGTAAGAAATATGATATATTAACGCCTTGGTGGGTACGTGAGGAAACTGTTTTTAATTTTTTTTTTTAATAAGAGGTACTACTCTTGCTTGCACGTGGGTTTTAATGCGATTTTTTTTTTTAAATTTGTTTTATGATATGTGAGATGCCGAGATGCAACGGGCATTTAAACCAGCAATACAATAACCAATATCCATATGCATACATCTGTGTAAGCCTACAAGATGATATTGCAAATTTGATATTAGAAATAATTAAATTAAAAAAAAAATAATAATCACATACATTACAAATTACAACTTGTATGGGTGTATAATAGCCGATAAGATTGTGAGCCGATATTAATATCTTAACCACTAAACGGTCCGCGCATCTACGCAATAATCTTCCTTAGGGACCGACAATATTTTTAAAGAATTAAATAAAAAAAAAACTTATATATAAATAAATTTACGAAATAATTCAGAAAGTGTAAGTATACACATTTAAAAAAAAAGATTATAGGAAATACAATAAGAATACACGGGTAAAAACACCCAAAACAAATGAGTTGCCTAGTATCAAAATCTACTAATTTCACTTTATAAAGATCGTGGGAAATCGCAAAAACCATAACTCAGTTCAAAATTAATTTTTCGATTAAAAAGTCATAATTATATTAACTAACAAGGTAAAAAAGATGATTAGTACTATTATCAAAAAACAAAATTATCGTTTTATCCCTTTTTTAATCAAAATTATTTGAATTTATTAGGTTTTGATAGTAACATTTATATAAAGTGCGTTTTAAAACAGAAATTATAAGGAAAATTTATTTAAAAAAAAACTTGATTTAGCAATATTGGATGTACCAGGGTTAGACGATACAATTTGTTTTGTAATATTGTAAACTATTTTCATTTTGTCACTTAAAACCCAAGTGCTTACTTAGTAATTCATTTACATCTACGATTTCATTATTTAAAATTTTAGATAAATACTAAAATACAAATTTTACGTGAAAACATAATTTTATACTTCGTACGTCCCGCATGTCAGTGAAAAAATTAAAATTTGAACGGATAAAATCTAAAACATAGGTTATATATGGGTATTTAGCAGGATTTGTAAAGTTTTAAATGTAACTTTAGCAGGATTTGAAAATTATGTTATATTTCAGTTGCAGATTTCTTTAGTAAGCAGTTAAAATTACAACAAAAAATGTTAAGGGGTATATGCCTTGTTGCATTTAAAAATTAATGGCCCTAAAAAATCAAAAAATTCGAAACGTGCATTTAGTAGATTTTGATCCTAGGCGACACAAATATTTTTATTATAATTACATTTACATACTTCAAGGATTGAGTCTGGAGAGAAAGTCACCAATAATTACTAATAAAAATTGATGATTTAGTTAGCGACGTTTCGAAACATAAAGTTTCATCATCAGGCGTACTGTATACATATTATAAAGAAAAAGAAAAAATTATTATTATAACCAAGGAGATCGAGTGCTTAATGTTTCAGTTTAGCTGAACGATAAGTGAACATATCAATACTGCGTGTGTTGAAATGCAAACAAAAGTTTGTCATATGTAGTAGTGTCTCACAGGCACTCGATAATATTTGAAATTAAAATTGTAACTGTTTCTCGAAACAGAGAGAATACTAATACACATAAGTGATTTAATGGGTGTCCGGCTCGGCCGCTTGCCGAGCATAGGATCGTTGGTGTAGAGGTTAGCACGCCTGGCTAGTTACCAGGAGATCCTGGTTCAATTCCCGGCCGATCCGGATAATTTTTTCAATTACTTTGTGATTTTTAATTTATATTATTATTAACTGTTTATTTATATTTTGTTCACAAATTGTTTTTTTTTTTTATATTTTTTTGTCACTTTATTATTGTTGATATTGTGTTTATTTTTAGATCATCCCCTTAAATCTAAGGAAATTCGGTAGGTTATGAAAGTTGCTGCAATAGAAGACGTATTTTTACTGTAAGAGCCTAAATTAAGAACTGGCTGATAGGAAACTTTAACGGATTTTTCTTTATTACAAAAACCATCCAATTTTGTGGGTTCCAACTGGTTTTCGTCATTTTTTTCGTAACAATTCAACCTCCCTAAAGCTAAATTTTGACAAAATAAAGGAGTTAAATTGCATACTTGCCTAATTTCTCTTCAATCATTTACGTCTAATATCGTTCTGAGACTTCTAATATTGAAAATATTATGGTGGAGTCGCTGAACAACACTATAAAATACTATACTTGTACCGCAAATACTCTGTTTCATTACAGTGAAACACCTTAAATACAAGTGTTGGTAAGGCTAAGTAAGTACTTGTGGTTGTCAAAAATTTAAGACCGCATTATTTACAGGTGTTAAAAAAATAAATAAACTAACACTTGTTTATGGGAAAATACTATGGTTTAAAATAATTCACTAAAAACCATTACAAAACACGAAATGTTTGCGGTTTTTGATGAAATTTCACTAACGCTGATGAGTGCGTCTGAATGACTAATTAAATACTTTAAATATTTACGTAAAAGTTTATTAATAAAAAAAAAAAAAACTGTGTCTATTTTTATAATATTTTATAATAACAATAATAACACTCAAAATACAAAAACCACAAGAACATTGATAAAAATAGTTTAGTACAATGCACATTAATTGTTTTTTTTTTTTTTTGTAATTTTATGAATGAAATATATGAGTAATATGTAAAATATTTTACTCATATCCGTTTTTGAAAATTATAATAATGAAACACAAAAATACGTAAATTGTTTTAGATAAACAAATCTGAGTGTAAAATAAACTTGTACCTACACTATTGTTTTACAGCCAAACTAACAAATTTTATTCGAAAATGTTTTACGAAGGGAAAACAGAGTAAGTAATATTTTTCCAACGAGTTAAAATAATAAACTATTGAAAAAAAATATATCCACAGAGACAAATAGTATATTGTGCAATAAGTGCGGGAAATTGTCGATTGCCCACGAAAGCGAAGTTGAGCAATCGACAATCCCGCACGAGTTGCACATACTATTTTTTATTACGAATTTCACATACTTTTTTATATTATTATCACTATTTTTGACATTTTTATTACTTTTTAAAATAATATTTTTAAGTGTTCGTCTTTTTTTCTGAATTAATTAGCGTTTAAATTACTTTGTTGGTGGTTTCTATAGAAATAATTATGAAATATTTATTAAATGAAAAATTAAGTGGCGGCTTTGCGTGTTTTGATTAAATTTTGCGTGTTTTATTGTCGATTTGCGTGTGGAAAGTTATTTTCCACACGGAAAAAAGTATGCGGAAAGAGTACAGTGGGCAAACTGCTATTTTGCGTACAGAAATGTGTGCGCCAAGTTAGTACTTCTCCCGCATGAGTAATAAAAAATTATTCTAAGTACTATTACAATAATTTTGGATTTTAAAGTATAGATAATAAACAGGAAGAGTAAAGTTGATAAGGTCGGTTTCTGACCTACCCCCTAATTCTTAAAAAAGCCTATTAAACTAGAAGGTATTGCCCGTGCCGTCAACCTCAATCGAAAAAAAAAGTTGAAATTTGACAAAATGGCGGAGTTTTTTAAAAAAAGTTTCAAATTTTGCGCGAAAATTTGATGATTATTGGCCTGCAAAAATTACATTTTTTATTCGATCGGAAAACTATAGGTTCATGGCACGAAGAAACATATATAAAAGAAGCTGCAATAAGAATCAAATCGATCAGATGATTTGTCTTCAAGTTATAACTGCAGCAAATTTGAAAAATGTAGTTTTTCTTTTAGTTTTAATCACTGAGAATTTTTACTAAAATTATTTACGATGTACTCACTATAACGGTCATAGTAAAACTAGATGAGTCGTTTAAATGTGCCAGAGAGTCTAGCAGCTCCACAACATGTGACTGGCAGTCACGTCCAAAAACTCCCGAACTATTAACCTTTATAGATTTCTCAATACCTCAAAGTTAACAATGAAAATCCGAATTCTCTCTTCAGATGGCTGTAACTCAAAAATTATTTGAGATACGCGCTTGAAATTTTAGTATATTATTTTTAAAGGTATAGACTATCAAAACATGTAAAAAAAACTTTTTTCAATTTTTTCGAAATGTTACACTAGTGGTCTCGCTTAAAATACATTTTATCTCAACCACAGGTCAAAAATCGGCCTTAGCGACCCTTCTCGCTGAAAGATTAATAAAATGACATTAAAATTTAACTAGTCCTCTACTTTTTACCAATAAGTATATTAATTACTATTAAAATTTCCCTTGAGAGATAATATCAGTATAAAATCTATAAAATATCGATCAAAAAACAATATATCCACTTTATTTTACAACAAAAAAATGCAATAAACATTACAATTTTTTTTGTTATAATACATACTTTTTAAATTTTTTTCATTTTTAAATAAATAAATAATTACTATTTAAAACACACAAAAAAATAAATTATTAGTATACTAAATATGGTCAATGCGTTTTGACGAAGAATTCAACGACGAGAGTTTATATTAATTATTTTAATACAATAAATATAAATTCGATGACAATATTAAAGAATTCAATAATATCACGTCTGAAACAATGACGCCATCTTGCTTACTACCGATTACATACAAAAAATTGATTCAAAAATGAATAATTCAACGTATTTGCTTTTCTGCTCGTAAAATTGCAACCAGTCCAATGCAATAATTGGGCGCGAGCATATCCAAATTTGGAAATGTGTAGTAGTAAAACGATGCTGCCAATTTTTTTATGAATACAATTGACAATTAATAAATTCAGATCAGGTAATAAAAATGTTTTTTTTTTTTCGAAAATTATTAACAAAAAATCAATTAATTAGACAATCAATAAGAATTTAAAACAAAGGAAATTAAACACTTATTTATTGTAAAGTACGTTTTATAGGATGTTGTTATTTTTTGCTGTAATTAAAGTGTATAAATATCACTCAACTTCGAATGAACGATGTCAATTTACAAAAAAAGTGGAAAATTTTTAATCAACTCTGTATTCTGAAGCCTAAACTGTACGTTTGAGGCCTGGGCCTAAGACGGTAAGTTTTTCCGGGTGGCATTTTTAAGAGCAAAAATCAAAGTGGCTAAAGAAAATTTTTTTTCTTAAGGGGAGATTTACTCGAGAGTCCTTAAAAATTATGTATTTTTCTAGAATTTTTTCTCAAGAACGGAAGTAAATATCAATTTCAAATTTTGTGCACATATTTATTAAGTAGGTATTAAACTACACAAAAAAAATTTTTCAAGGAAAAATATAAAAAAGTGTCCATTTTATAGATAGTGCAGTGTGACGATCCGAAAATCCAATGCCTTGTTGGTGGATATCCTAGCGCCGGTAATAAACCACCGAAATCCAAAAACAAAAAAGATTTATAAAATATATGTAGAGTACTGGCACCTCAACCTATAATATCAATAGATTGTTGAACGAAAAAAAAAATGGCGGATGTTTGAACTTTTGATTACGATTTTTGTCTTATTTTTCGCTCTTTAAAGTAAATTTAAAAATAAAAAAATATTGAAAGTGTATCGAACTTAGGTAGAGGTGCCAAAGAATTGAATTATCTTTAAAATAAAAAATTAAAAAAAGGATCCATCGAATAGTTTTTGAGTTATCGTGTCCACCAGTTCCAAAAATGTAGTTCCGAGATATTATAAAATATCTATAAAGAAACGTATTTTCAAAATTTTATATTTAATACTCATTATTGCGTTTTTTGAATTTTTTTTTTATAGAAAGCTGGATTCGGTTAATGTAAAAGAATCTTGTTTTTAAATTATTTTCAGTAAAATCACTTTGGGAACATATTCTACACATAATTTGCTATCAATTTCGGCAAAAAAAACAATCGATTTTTTTATCAAATCTCAAGTAAACCTTCCCTTAAATTACTTTCAGCAAAATCACTTTGGGAACATATTCTACACATAATTAGCTACCAATTTCTACAAAAAAAAAAATCGATTTTTTTTAACGACTCTCAAGTAAACCTCCCCTTAAACCTAAACAAATTCATTCCTTTTAAATTTCAAACCCTTTTTACCAACAAAATAATAAAAAAAAAAAAATTCGATTTTTTTTTTTGTGAACCGATATAATTTTAGTTTTAGAGACTCAGAAATTTGTTTTCTTCAAAATCCCGTTTAATTTTCTAATTTTAGGATGCTTCTATTTTAAGCGTCGATTTTGACACTACACATATAAAATATATCGTCATCGGCAAAAAGGAGCATAATTTATTTTTTGATACTTTTAAAGGAATGTCCGACTCCCGAGAACGTGTAATCGATTGCATATATAAAGTTTCTCTAAAAAAATTATTGAAAATGTATCTTTTTTTTAGCTTCTAATCCTAAATAATTTCTTTAAGACTACAGAATCTGGTGAATCACTACATTAATTTATCCAGTCGCTTACTTTATACATAATTGAATCATATATCCGTAAAAAACATTTACAAAAATAAAGATTATGTTTCCATTTAATCTACACATGATCGCAGTACAGCACGATTTACCACAAACTACATAAATAGTGCCTACAATATCAATATCCATGAATAATAAAATTTTTAATGAAAATCTCAATTTTCCTAGACGTTGATAATATATGGCTTTGACACATAATTTAAGACGCTATAAATACATGTATATGTTGGTAAACGTCTTGGTCATAGCGTTGAATCATCTTGTAACATATAAAACAAATGGCGCCAAATCTTACTATACTCACTCAGTAATATGTAACTCATTAAAAATTTTTATCAAATTGAAAAAGAAAAAAAAAACGATTTTTCTTCATCATTAGTCAAAATGAATCATTTGGTGCGACGATTTACTAACAGGAAATTTTGTTATGCGAATTTTTTTAATTAATATCTGTCAAAAACTATACACACAAGTACTTACTTAAGTGTACTTGCTGAAACTTTGTTTTGACTAATTTTCGGGGGGAAGAAGTAGAAAGTTAGTTTGAAAATACATCTTTACATTAAGGACATTTGCAAAAAAATTTTGGGAAGGAAGAAATGTATCTATAATATATAATTTATTGAAACTTTGAGAATATTTTATGCATATATTCGAATAATTATCGTAATTTTTTAAAAGTATTTCCATGAAAAATATGAAAGATATCAGCTGCCACCCATCGGAGGTCACCATCACAAGTATAGGTGTTTGTGTCCATTCTGGAGGCTACAGTTTCCATTTGAAATCATCAGGGGTTCAAATTTACTCTTTAAGGGGATGCTTTTCTTCTATATAAACCTAACTTCTCGCCAAAAAAATTAAAAATTGCATTTTTTAGAAAATTTAGAGATGTTTAAAGAAAAAAGTAAAATTTTTTCCAATTTCTTATAACTTTTTTTTGCAATAAAAAATACTTTAATCACTCCAAATTTAGGCTCATATAAATTTAAAAAAATCGTTTTGAGAAAAATGCGTTTGAAAAATACAGATTTATTTATTTACTAGCTGTATCCGCGACGTCGTTCACGCGACGCATTGTTATAAACTCAATGAGAAGTATATAAATGTAATAATTATACAGAACTTGCATAGAACAATAATTCTTGTGTAATGCATACTCATGCTCAAAATGATTTTTCTATTTTCCCGTGAAAATGAAACATTTTCCCGGAGTAAAAATTATCTTGAATGTTGACCCAAGTAATAAGTTATCACCACACCAAATTTCAACAAAATCCGTTCAATAGTTTGTGCGTAATGTATGCACATGCTTAAAATAGTTTTTCTATTTTCCCGTGGGAATGAGATATTTTCCCGGAGTAAAGAGTATCTTCGATGTTGACCCAGGCAATAACTTATCACCACACCAAATTTCATCAAAATTCGTCCAATATTTTTTGTGTAATTTGTGCACATGCTTAGAATTGTTTTTCTATTTTATTTTATTGAGACATTTATCTATCTTATTGTCATGAGACATTTTCCCGGAGTAAAAAGTATCTTAGATGTTGACCCAAGTAATAAGTTATCACCACAGCAAACTTCATCAAAATTCGTCCAATTAGTTTTTGCGTGATGCGTGAATCGACAGACAGACAGAGAGACAGACGGACAGACAAAAATATAAAAATCGCTGTTTTGATATCTACATCGATAACTATTTACAGTGCCAGTACAATTTTCAAAAAATATTCCATGTACAGAAATGGTCTCGTTATAGTTTTATTATATGTATAGATTTATTTATTTAAACTACTTTCCGGTTAATCAGCAATTCCGACACCATATAGCAATCCTTTGTCTTCTTCATTTGAACTTGCAACTTAAAAAGATAAATTTATTGTCAAAATTATTGTAAATGAATCTAAATTAGTTGCTCATTTAACCCCACATAACATTAGAATGAATTGAAATTTTTACTTGATACTTTATTTTGATTATATTTTTGAACAGTTTTACTAATAATATATGGAATAAAAATTTTTTGAGTCACCTAAATCCATTTCCTTCCATAAGGACAGTAGTTTGTCGATTATGCAGTTGTAGCTACGTAAGAAAATTGAAACCTGTATAGCTCGGCCATAATTGCTGGCAACATATTTTCGAAATGTGCCCGTCAGAGCCGAATTTACATAAAGGCGCTTGGAACACATGCCCCAGGGTCATCACAAAATTAATAGAGAATCCCTCAAAACACTTTTTTTTTACTATCGACTAGGGTAGGGCGAGGTAAAAAAAAAAGACAAAATCAAATCTTTTCATTTTTCATGTAGAAAAATATTTGAATTTTTAGACAAAAAAAATACTGTATGATGTTAAATTGTTTGTATTTTGAGATTTTGCATGTTTTTTCACTCAAGCTAATGACATAAATCTATAAAAAAATAAAAACTTTGTCTTTTTTTACCCGCCAAATGGGGTAAAAAAAGACAGTGGAGGGTAAATAAAAGACAGACCTCTAACTAATGGGATACTTCAAGCACATAATTGGAAGGGTAAAAAATAGACAGCTTGGGTAATTAGCAGTACAACACTTTTTATTTCACAACTCTATCTCTACTACAAAATTTTTTATAGATATATTTAAATTTTACGTATTTTACTAAAAACTTTAGCTAAGATTAAGCGGTAACAAAAGTCACAAAAAAGTTAACTGATGTAAAAGCTTGACTCATAGGAAATTTCTTTGAACTTTAAATATTAAAACAGTTTTTATTTCACAAACGTACAACTAATAAAAAATTCATTGTAGCTCATTAAAAAAACAAATATGCTATGCTAAATATGTCTTTTTTTACACCACTTTACATAAAGTAAAAAAATAAATCAAAATAATCTATGAATGAGTTAAAAATACTAAATGTGTGCAGTAAAACATAGTTATACATTATAAAAACAAATAAATTTTCATGGGTCAGAAATACAAATTTTCGAATAAGCTGAAATTGATATCCATGAAAACCGTCTCCTCACTAACAAAAAAAAAATTGTTTTATTAAAGAATCCGTATTTTTTTAATCCATAAAATATACATAAACATGTCATAATATATAGTTTTAAAATGAAAATCCTTGTCAATAATTTTTAATTTTCCTAAATGTTAACCCCTTGTATTGTCTCTTTTCTACCCCATTTTTTTCTTTTTTTTTTTTTTAACATATGAAAAAAATTACAAGCAGTTGGACCATTTAAATAAAACTTTGTACTTTACATTACTAAAGCATGTAGAATAACAAGAAAAAAATACAGCGCGCTATCTTATCAGATTTTTTACTTACTGAAAAAGTTTACGGTCGCGGAATGAAAGTTTTTCGCTCACGAATAGCAGAAGTTTGGGAGAAAATTCTTTTATGTTATAAAGCCCTCTCCAAAAATAATTTTTTGGCCCAGACAGCTTAAAATACTAATGTATTTTGTTGTAATATTTTTTTATTTTTCGAATTTAACCCTGTTGAGTTTAATATAAGTATTTCTTTTTTTTACCCCACTCGAGCAGTGTCTTTTTTTACCCCGCCCAACCCTATATTTTTTGGGAATATTAGAAAAATTTCGAAAATTTTCTTGCCGCCTTACCAGGGATCTTAAGGGCAGGGTAAGGTATTAAAATAATTTTTTTGCATTTTTTTTTATTTTTTTAACTGAATGCATAATATCTCTAGAATATTGTCTCAAAATTTCAAGTAGATTGGAGCAAAATTGACGAAGTTATAAGCATTTTTGTTGTTACCTGGCAGTTGTTTCGCTCTCTATATATCTCTCTCTCTCAGTTATATTATAGGAATTTCAATGGAAGTACTAACGTGGTTATAGCTGTACTGTATATTTTGTCAGTGTAGGGTACAAAATTTAGTTTAGCAGTAAGTATTCTATATCAGTTTTATACAAGAATTTTTATGTGTTCAAAACTTTAAAGCGTTTTCCCCAGAGCTCACGTTTTCAAAGTCGGTGCCCCTCCTAACTTCAAAACTACAGCACCGATCCATTTGAAATTTTGAACACTATTTCTGTACATAATTTACGAGGTAACGCTGGAGAGTTTTTTCCAAATTTGTTAATAATTTTTATTTTACAATAACAAATTAGCCAATTTTTTTCGCAAAAATCGTGTTTTTGCGTTCTAAGTGTTCCAAAAAAGTGAAAAATTGAAATTTCGAAAAACCCTCCCAGCGTTACCTGAGGAAAACAATTATCTAACGAATGAACTTTAATTTTTTTATTTCGGATGATCCAGCACCAAGTTATGAGGGGCACCGCAATTCTACTTTTTTCCGAGACGCGTTCGAATAATTGCTGCCATTACTGTATTCTTTAATATTTCTTTGTGAAAATTTTATACAAGATTCTTCGAATGTTATACTTTAATGTACTACTGGCTTTAATAAAGAGATTTTAACTGTTTCGTCACAAAAAATAACAAAAACATGCCTTTTTTTGTACGAATTAACCTTACCCTCTCCTTAAAGGTTGATCCGAGCTTGGTGACCAGGTTACAATATTCGGTAAAATTTACTAATTTTATTGCCTGTTTACGAGACTCTTAATAACAACTATATACAATACATAATATGGACTGCGTGAATTACGAACAAAAGGTCTAATTAGGTTACAATTACAACATACGTAATCGCTTATATATTTTTGATACGTGAGAATTATTTATTTTAACATTTTTTTTTTATTGTTACAAAATTGCTGAACGCAATTTTTTTCAAAACTTTGTTACATTACACCACAAAATAATACAGATCATATACGCAAGTACATACATATTTGTTCAAATTAAAAACAAATTATTTACATTTAAACTTAATATTTTTGTTCAATAGACATAATAAATATGGAAATATGATTTCAATAAATATTTCTGTCCAATCAGCAAAACATAATTTTTAACACAAAAAGAAAAAAAAAATTATTAAATAAAACGTTTTGCTAGTAACAAGGTAAGCATTAACGTAAATGTTATTGAATTGTACAGGAAATTATGAATTATTGTCCATGAAATTGTAGACACCGATTGCGAAATCAAATCAAACACAATATTTTAAAAAAAATATTTCGGTGTTACCTAAAACGTGATGTGTTAGATGCATGTTGAGTTCCTGCGAAGAGGGCAATGAACGAATTTATGAAAGTAATTACGAATTTTTCGCCGATAATATTCGAAGCTTAGTACAGAATTTTGGGGTAAATTTTGTATGCTTTTTGTAACGCTGCTTTTGTTATTCGTACAGTTTTATGTAAAATCGAAGGAACATATTTAAAAATCTATAATTAGTAGAAAATATTAAGGTTTTGTAATGAAGTTCAGTAATGAACGGTATAAGTAATACCGACAAAAACATGAAAATTCATCATTGTAATCATGTAAATTCAGTTGTAATCACAGAAGAGGTTGTAATAGTATTATATTCCTTTTATCCAGTTAATTCTGGAGTACTACGAAGTAGTGGTGGAGAACTATCGATAGCACTATCGATAAATATCGATAGTTTTGACTATCGAAAAGAATCGATATTTTTTCTTTCACTAGTTTTCGATAGATTTTTGCAGCCATTTCATTTACTTATAAATACTAGAGGTAATAAAAATTTCGTAGAAACTAGAAACCAGAAACATAAAAACAACCATTTTAAAGGAATTTCCAAAAACAGGAATCGTTACAACTATGCAAAATAAACTAAAATGACAAAAGAAATTAAACAATTGGATAAAAAAGTCAGTTCAGCCAAACAATTACATAAATAAAATTAATTAAATATAGCAAAGAAATTTTTGTGTATTAAAGTTCTTGTAGGCAATAATTGCAGGTAACAAAAATTTGTTTGTTTTCTAAATTGTATGTTTCATGTTTATTCAATATTTATCTCCCTTGTTGCTTTCTGGTAGTATCTCTTTTTAATTCAATTATTTAATTTACCAATTTATCCTATTGTTAGTACCTAGATAATATTAAGTATTACATTTACCTACACTTGGAAATTCCATTAAATTTCTTTAATTTTAAATACTTTTGAAATAATTTTAAATACTTTTGAAATTTACTTTTAACTTTCGTATTTAAATTGTCGTCGCATTATAGTGACAGCGGATATTCACGCATTGATGCATTTATTATAATATATCTCTCAAGAATACAATTTTTCTTGGGAGATACAGTAAGTTCGAAAAAGTCAGATTTTAGGTAAGTACGATCTGGATAACCAATTGGTCCATTGTATTAGTCCAAAAGTTCTATGAAATATGATAAACTTGATTACAGGGCCGTGGAGATAAATGGCGGGTCCCGGGAATTAATAACAATTTTTCAATCCAAAAATATAAGCGACGAGCAAAAAGAAGTTTTTCTACTTTTCCCAGGGCCCTCTATCGACAGCTACGGGCCCCTTCTTCAAGTGCGGGCCCTGGGGCTACAACCCCGGCTACCCCACCCTCTAGTCAGGCCCGCTTGATTATCAAAAACTATCGATAAACTATCGATAACTATCGATAGTTTCACGACTGACTATCGAGAACTATCGATAGTCCCGACTATCGATAGTTCTCCACCAACTACAACGAAGTTTAGACAATGGCTGATAATCTTGACGCTTTTTTTGAGATTTGGAAATGCAATGTTCTAGAACTCTGTTTTACCGTCACTCAACAATCCAACGTTTTTAATTTTACTAAAAATAAAAAGAGCATTTACGAAAATCTAAACCTAAACGTATAAACGATTTGGAAACTTAGTTTACGATTATACGGTCAGAAAACGATTTAGTATACCTGATTACGTCATCAGAACAAAATTTTATTCATTTATATATTTAATATTATCGAAAATATTACTAACAATTACCATTCAAATTTTGCTAGAAATTAAAAATTATCAGTTAAAACCGTTAAATATCTCTTAAAATCAAATTACATAACTGAAATAGTTTTTTAGTAGGTATAATGTATTTAATATCGTTCCAAATGTTTACCTTAATTTTATTCACGAGCTTACCGACATTTATTTTTTTTTTTAACCATTAATATTATTACACAGTTTAATGAACTTGTTATAAAACAATAATTGCAACACTTAATTGAAAATTTTACGTTTCAGCAATCTGAATAGTTCGATTGACTTAATTTTATTTCCAATAAGTTTTTTGAGTTCAAATACTTGAAATATCGATTTTTCTTTTTGATTCTCCGAAACAACGGAAGTACAGTGACGTCTCATATAACAAATAAATAATCAATAAAATTATTGTTAATTAATTTTATTTTTATACGCATATTTTATTAGAAATGCAATTAACTTCAGTGGAATTTAATTCACAGAAATCTTGTAATTGTAATACGGATAGACATGCGTGAACATTAAAAATTATTGCGTACCTAGAGAAAAATTTAAAGCAAGTGTGTTTTTGCACGTAGGACTTTGATGTAAATTTACTAGGTGTGCTAAGAGAGGATGTACGATCTTGCACGCACACCGTTTTCCAAGAAATATGGAAATCAGAATGGCAGGTGTTAAAAGAAAATGTGATTAACAAGGAACAAGAATAAGTTAATTTGAATAGAAAGATAAAAAAATTTGCTTCAAGTTCCAAAATGATGGATTATTTTTTAAAATTTTTGGAAGATGTTTCTTTGCTTTATTTTATATTTTCTAGTTCGATATTGGCAATAGATTTTGAATAACTATGCTGCCGAAAAAAAAAACAACCAAATACATAAATTAAAAATCACAAAGTGACTGAATAAATTATCCGGATCAGCCGGGAATTGAAGCCAGGATCTCCTGGTAACTAGCCAGGTGTGCTATCCATTACACCATCGATCCTTTGCTCGACAGACGCCCGATACAGACAACATTCAATCACTTATGTGTATGTACTCTCTATAATGCGAGAAGCAGTTACAATTTTTCAATTTCAAATATTATTGAGTGCTTGTAAAACACTACTACGTATGACAGACTTTTGTGTGCATTTAAACACACGTAGTATTCATATGTTCAAAGTACGTTTTTCGAAATAAATCAAAGTACATATTATTCCTCGATACCATCATTTTGGCAGGTACTAGGAGCTTTTGGTTCCGTAATATACCTATATTTTCAAAATGTCGGCTGTTTATAGTCGAGAAAAAGCGGTGACTTTTGAAAATTTATTTACAAGATGCGATTTCTTGCTGGTTTTTAATTTTTTTCTTAGATTCTAGCTAGTACCGTAACTGTGTATGTATATATTTTTAGAAAATTCTTGACTTTTTTATTTTGGTTCACTGGGGATTTCAGAACGCGAGGAACCATCAAGGTGGAAAAATCTCGCAGTGTCGACTTCAAAGCCATTTATAGTCAGCTCATTTTTTAATTTTTTTAAAAGAAAATTTTTTTTTGTAATCTCAAGGCATGCAGAAACAATGTTGTATATTTAGTTTTTTTAATAAAGTATTTATTTGTATAAGAAAAAAAGTAGTAACAAAAGGTCAATTTTTGATGTTCTTTTGGCGAATCTCCCCTTAATTTGGTCTATGTTCACTGTAGTATTTGTACGTAATCCTACTTGTGTGACCTCGCCTCGCTCCTGACAAAAATTTAATCGGGCGACAATTTAATCGAGCGATAGTTTAATCGGTCGACAATTTAATATCATTTGTGTACACACACCTTTACGATAACGCCATTAAACAATCAAAGGACATCAAAATAAATATTGCTGCATCTTATTGTTGATTTGATGCATCAATAAACAAACGCCCTAATTTACAATTCTTCATGTTGTAGGTATTATGGCGCCTGTTTTTCAATTTTTTTTTTCGTTGCTGTTGTCATCCAATAACATGACAACAAGACAAGTGCTTTAACATTTATATGGGGACAAATATACAGTTATAAAATATACATCTACATAAGTTAATATTAATTCGATTGCTTTAATGATACAATATAAAAAGAATTAAATTAACATTGAATGCCTCCTTTTTGGATATCTCCGCATAGGAACTCGAAAGAACTTGATAAAATACCTGTTGCAGTGTCACTTACGCCTACAACGAAATACAATTGTAGAAAGATGAACACGATCTTGGCCGAACGTATAACGGTGACATTTTTTTTTTTTTAATAGAATTATTTGATATGAAATTTGCAACCGATTTAAATTTCTAATGGGTTCAAACCAACGAGGTGTTTTTTTTGCTAATAGAATATTATCATAGGTGTTTTTAGATATTTCGCATCATTTATTATAGTTTAAATTTTGGGTATAAATGTTGAGTGACTTCCTGTCAAAATACATAAGGTCTAATTAAAAAAAAAAATAAAATAAAATTTCGTAGATTCAAATTGTGCCATGGAGCTCTCTACGTCCCCATATCAAAAATGGCTCTTGTGAATTTTGTTAGCTTTAGCATCAATCGATTTTCTAGATTTGTTTTTTAAAAGGCAGTACCTACATGGGTGTAATTTTATTTTCTATGTTCATTTTAGGTACTAACTACAAAAAATATCTCTTTAAATTTTCAAAAAATCAACACTTTTCGGAAACATAATGCCTTTAGATTATAGATCTCGTACAGAAAGCGTCATCTGCACTTTCAAAATTTTGCACTCTAAGGCTGACGAGCACAAACCAGGAGATTTTGTAACTTAGTATTTTAATAAAAGAGTGAAATACCCCTGTCGCAGCATCCTGCATAACATAGCGAATTTCCGTTTATAAAAATCCGTTTTTCTGTGATTTTTCACCCTTTTCTAATGGTGTAAATAAATGTCAAAAAAATTTTTAACTTTAGAAAATTTTGGCAAAAAACTAATTTTTTTCACGAAAAATGGTCAAAAAAACCATGTTCTAGGCATCCGACATGGCTGGCTAACGAATTTGTCCAACGGTGTGGGACTAAATATAAATTTAATACATAAATTTTAGTGAATATTATTTTTGGTTTCTAGGGACCCCAAAACAAATTTCTATTATAGTCTCGGGAGATTTATTTCGGAGCTCTAAAAAATAGAACTTTCTTCGGAACCCTAAAAAACGGCATATAAGTAACATACAAACATATACATATGTATGACGTATATGACTTATATACAATCTCTATCTTCCTGTACCACAAACACATTCTTTCATATAATTATGCATATAGGTATACCCCTGTCGCAGCATCCTGCATAACATAGCGAATGCCCTTTTATAAAAATTAAATTTTCTCGGAAACTAGTTGACATAGAATAATAGTTTAAAGACCTTTTTTATGTAATTTTTTTTCGTCGTTTAAATGATGTAAAAAAATTTTGCAAAAATTTTTAAATAAGTGGAAATTTTGGCAAAAAACTAATTTTTTGCAAGAACAAACACCATGTTCCTGGCATCCGACGTGTCTGGCTAACGAACTTGTCCAACGGTTTGGGACTTCCAACATTTTCACCAAATTTCGTAAACCTAGGACATTTCGTTCGAGAGTTATCGTGCGGACACATATATATATATATATATATATATATATATATATATATATATATATATATATATATATATATATATATATATATATATATATATACATATATACATATATATATATATATATATATATATATATATATATATATATATATATATATAAATTTTGGTGAATATTATTTTCGGTTTCTAGGGACCTCAAAACAAATTTCTGCCATGGTCCCGGGTTCAAGTCGCGTCATGACAGTGGCTGTAATAGCTGAATTCCATTCTGGAAATTCGCTAAAACTGACGATTTCAATTACTTTCTAGACTAATGTAGTATTTTCAGTTGTAGTGTATTTTACTAAAGAAGTATTGAAAATATTCTCTTGAGAGTAAACAACTCCGGAGGATAATACTAAAGTAATAAATAAGAGAGTAAAGAAAGCCAAAATATACTCCTACCCACTAGCAGGACTATGTAAAAGAGTATCTTTGAAAAACATTGGTGACCTGCATTTTTGTACCTTCTTTTCGGCTTATTTTCGTAATTTAACATTTTTGGGGGTTTTTAATTAGGTGTTGTAATATGGTAATAAAATTGTATTAAATATTACAGTCAGTTTCCGATTATTTGGGGGGCAAATTAACCAGGCTGAATGTGAAAACCCAGCCGCTGCATGCGTACCTATATATTTTTTCTTCTAAATAATTTTTAAACGCAATTAAAGTTAAGTATAGAAAAAGAAAAATGATTAAAAAGTAAAGCAGTTAGAGGCATCAGACATTTCTGTTTAATTTGGTACAATTATTATTTATTCATTTTTCTTTTTCTCTATTTCATTTTGTTTCCACCGTTTTAGTTTGCTTTTTACGCAGTCTGGTTTTTTGACTTTTTTGATTAACTATTTTATGACTAATTTTTTTTTCAGTTTAATTTTGGATTAACCATGATTTCGATTTATCCGTCCTTGTTCTCCTCATTACTGCACCGAGTA
The DNA here is from genome assembly GCA_035578155.1 of Brachynemurus nebulosus. NCBI lineage: Eukaryota > Metazoa > Arthropoda > Insecta > Neuroptera > Myrmeleontidae > Brachynemurus > Brachynemurus nebulosus. The sequence goes on along the minus strand of JAPWDM010000019.1, from coordinate 676,400 downwards.
ATCGGTGTTGACTGTATTTTGACAACATGAATGGTGTTTTTAATGAAGATAATACGTTTGAGTCTATAGTACGAACTACTCAAGATAGAAAAGCTGACAGGCGCGTATACAATCAAGCTTTTTATTTGGGGGGGGGGGGCACCATATAGGAAAAATGAAAGAGATAAAATTTTTTATTAATTTTCAGAATTTTCAGAAAAAAAACTAAGAAACGAAAAATTGGTTCTCTGAAGATTTTTTGTTTATAGTGGATGCCACCCAAATCATAACTTTTTCTGATAAAATTTTTATGTTACATCACACATTTCTAATAACTAACAAAGTATTTGAAGAAAACTAAAGTAGTTGAAACTAAAGAAGTATCTTGTGAATGAGCTCTCCGAACAAAACTAATGTTGTATAATACTTCTTTAGTTCCAACTAAAATAGTTTACAAAACTAAAGTAGTAAATTTCTCTGATTTGGTGCTCGTCAGCTTAAGGTAGTTGGTCGATAAAACGATTTTTTCAAAGGATTTTAACGAAATTTCTCTAGATATTTATTTATTCCAATACCAATAATACGAGCCCTTACCAAAAAAAAATTGACCACCCAAATTTTGAGAAAAACGACTTCAAAGTTTTATAATTTTAACATGGGCTCTTATGGGAAAATTCAATTTTTTTTGAATAAAATGAAAACGTGTCAAAGGAATTTGATAAAATTTTAATATGTTATTTAAAACAAAGTTACAAACCATATTTAATAAGAAATAAAAATTATTGACCACGCCGTTTTTGATATATAATTTAAAAACATCATTTTGCAACGTTTTTACCACGCTTTTTCAACAATATTCTTAAATTGCTACAACATAAGCGCTCGGAAATTAAAAAAAGCAAGTGGTATACAAATATAATCACTGAAGAATATTAATACATTATTTAATTTTTGATAAAAGAACAAATTTTTTTTGAGATATACTTTTGTACCCGACTATCTCAGAGCAACTACGTTAAAAGTTAATTTTGAGATTATCCAAACTTGTGTTATCAAAATAACGAAGCAGGAAACATGGCTGAAACTGTAAAACACTTCTTTTAGTCGGTTCTGCTCCCCTACTTTTTTAATATTATCAAAAATTTAAGGAAGTCAACAAATTTTTGATTTAAAATCTTCGTAAGTTACCTAGACTCATTCCCCAGAACTATGGTTTCAATCTCTTCTACCCGTTTAAGTTACCTGCAATCCACAATGACCACTAAAAATAAATCAAGCTTCCGGAATCAAGCTTCCGAACATTAAAATACTCCTGTCGCAGCATCCTGCATAACATAGCGAATTTCCGATTCGAAAAATTAGTTTTTTCGGAAACCAGTTTATGTAGAATAATGGTTTAAAAACTTATTTAATGTGATTTTTCCCTTCTTCTCAATTATGTAAAGAAATGTTGTAAAAGCTCTTGACCTTTGGGAAATTTTTGTAACAAACTTTTTTTTCACGAAAAATGTCCAAAAAACCACGTTCCGGGCATCGGACGTATCTGGCTGAAGAGTTCATCCAAGGGGTTATGACTTTCAACGTTTTCACTAAATTTCGTAAAAATAAGATGTTTCGTTCTTGAGTTATCGGCCGGACACATATACTTAGTGAATATCATTTGCAGGATCTAGGTTTCGGGTTCGGCTAAAAAAATTTTTCTGTCACAGTCTCGGGCGGAAGTTTTACCACGACAATGGCCGTAATAGCTGAATTTCCTTTTGGAAATTCGTTAAAATAAAAAATATTCTTCATATTTTATTCCTTTAATACGACTTTCGAGTAATAAGCTGATCATACTGATTTCAAAAATATTCACAAAATTACTTTGAAGTAAAGCGATGACAATTTTTACACTTAATTTTGAAAATAAACATCGCACATAAAAATAATGAATTTTACCTCCAGTCTGTGTTATTAAATGTGAAACTGATGCAGTTTGTGTCATCTATAATTTAAAAGTAAAACATAGATGAGAACATAATACTTAACTATTACTAATGTTTATCTTCTTTTATATTCATGTTCATTTTCAGAATTACAACTCACATAAATTTTATTTTATATTTTATTTCCAAAAAATAAAAAATCGTTTGTAATTCTTTTTCTTTTTTAAAACTCATACAAACATAAATTATTTTATGAATATTTTTATTTCAATACATAAAACAATTCGCAAGGAATTATCTAAAAACTAAACCGCATAATTTCTGCAAGTTTCATCAGAGACCCAAAACCAAAACTGTTTAGAAAACTCTAAAACATAAAACGTGCATGAAAAATTTTCATTTTGGATGGAAGAAAATCGGAAGCAAAAATTAATATTTCAAATACATCTCGGAAATTAAAAACTTAAGGAGAGATTCGCTGAAAAAAAAAAATAAATCGATTTTTTTCTTCATAATTATGTTTCTTAATTATGTATGTTCCCTAGAAATATTCTCCTACAATTTTATTTTAAAAAAATGAAAAATCAAAAGGTTATGGGCATTTTAGTGCACACACTTTACTATAATTCAATTTAAATAAAGAACTTTAAATGCTTTTTTCTCGAAAGTACGTTTTTTGCCATGCTTCCTCATGTAGCTCAAAAAGTATTTGCGATATCAGCATAAATCAAAGTGCATATTATTCCTCGATATCCTCATTTTGGCAGAAACAAGGATTTTTTGGTTCCGTAACATATTTTCAAAATGGCGGCTATTTACAGTCAAGAAAAAGCGGTGATTTTTGAAATTGCAAAAATTTGTAAAATGCGATTTCTCGCTGGTTTTTTATTTTTTTTCTTAGATCCTAGTTAGTGCCATAACTGTATATGTATACTTTCAGAAAATTCTTGATTTTTTTTATTTTGGTTCATTAGGGATTTCAGAACGTGAGGAAACATCAAGGTGGAAAAATCTCGCAGTGTCGACTTCAAAGCCATTTATACTCAGCTCATTTTTGTTCAAAAATGAGCAAAAGCCCCTATACCGGAACCCGATCATATGTCGGAAGAGTTTTGACATTTATATATTAATGAAGTTATATCTGAAAGAAACCTCTGATAACAAAAACTATTATTAATAGAATGATTGTTTTTCAATTTAAATTCACCTCAACATTTTCCAGTTAATTTTCGAAGTTAGCACAATAAAACTATAAAAATAATTTTTATTAGTCCAGTTAAGAGATATAAGAGCTAAATCACCTTTTTATTTGGTTTAAATATTATATATATATATATATATATATATATATATATATATATATATATATATATATATATATAAATGTGTATTTCTATTGAGTACAAATATAACCTCTTGTATGTAACTTATATCATGTACGTAAAATAACTAAATATTTAGATTATAAATAGTTTTAATTCCTTTTTGAGTCTAAAATATTTACTCATTGCTTTAAAATCGTAAAATTTTTAATATTTTTTTATTTAATCAATTGATAAATGAAAAAATATTGATTTGAAATTGTAAAATCTTTATATGGAAAGAAATATGGCAGCCATTTTAGCATATTAGTGTTAAAACTGACCTAAAATAAATGCCACTGTCGTTTTGTACAAGATCACTAGGTGGCGAAACCTTATTTGTAGAAAATACACCTTTTTAACCTTTATTTATATCTCAGACTTAAACCATTCTATGTTTCCTACTTTGACGTCTAGATGTTACTCTATGTGTGTCATATTGCACGTGTGTTTCATTAAACATTCCGAACAATTGATGCTAATGAATTCCGATATGGGTGCTTATATTTTATAAAAGAAAAACATTAATAATTAAAAAATTTTGGGTTGTATTTGTTTAAAAACATATTCACTGGATTAAAAAAAACTTGGTTTAATGCTCATTAAGAAAAAAAAATGGGTGTTTAATTTATTTATTAATTTTTGTAAGCCCGTTTAATGACACACCTAAAAATAGTGTTCGGGTATAGGGGCTTTTAAGTTATTTGAATAAAAAAAAGAAAAAAAAATAATAAAAAGGTCCATCATTGATGTTTTTTTTTTTTTTTTACGAATTTGCCCTTAATGTGTATTTTTTGAGTTTTGAAACAGATTCACAAACAAATTGTTTACTGATTAATCAATAATTTAATCCAATCAAAGAGAAATGCAAGTTCCACAAAAAAATCTGTTACTTATATTCTATTGTTTAATAGTTTTGTGTACTGCGATTCTTTGATCTGACCTTAGTCAATAACAATATTGTGCGTTACAGAAGACATTATTTGTTGCAGTATTGATGACATGTTTACAGTTATCGAAAAATTGATATATCTAGAAAAATTTTGGTAATTTGATTTGCCGATAAAGCAATAATTGATATTTATTAAAAACAATAAAAATTTCAATGATTTGGCAATAAATATTAAAAAATATATTGAGACGCAAAATATGAATACGATACCATTCACATTTGAGCACGTTTTCATAATTTTTTTTTCTAATTTTCGTTTCGTAGTAAATATTTATGAAAAGAAAAACAATAATAAAACTGAAAATATTCAATTACGATTTTAGTTCGCTTAGAATATGAAGTTTTTGGTGAATTAAATAAAATAAAAAAAGCCTAAGATGGCTAACGCATTTGAGCAGTGTTTCCCAAACTTTTTCCTTAGTTAAATACATGGTATCAAGGTCAAGTATGTATTATAGTGGCCAGACTGTGAATCTGGCATAAAAAGAAGTTATGCTATAATAAAAACTTTTAGTAATTATAAACATTTTTAAAGTTATTTGTTATTAACTTAGATCAATTAAAACGTTAAATTATTTTATCGTTTTAAAAAATTTTCTTTGAACTTATGCCAGTATGTTTCATTCAAACAATCGGTAGGTAGGTATTTTAATTAATCAATTTAAATAACATATCAGTAAGCGCAACTACAAAATCAATTGACAGAGTTAATGAAATCATTAACGGCACAAAATTCATTTAATTGCCAAATGACCGAAATGATACCATGCTCTCATTAAATTTTCATGTAACTAAATTCTGTTTAAGCATTGATACTTAGGGGGCCTCCATAAATTACGTAGCCTAAGTTGGTTACGACCTATACTTATGACATTTTTAAATTTCACAGAACTCATTCAAACGGATTTGTGTTACCATTTGGTCACACAGTTTTCACAGTAAAAATGTGTTTGGTAAAAATGTGTTAATTTTCATATTTTATAATAACGTAAAAGCCCCTATACCGGAACGCGATCATATGTCCGAACAGTTCTGACATTTATATACAGTCGACTCTCGTTAATTCAAACCTGCGATAATTCGAACCTCTCTATAATTCAAAGTTATCGCGAGTTCCCTACAAAATCTCTTTATCTTTTGAACTAAATCAATACATTTTTATGCACTTGGTAATTCGAATGAAAAAATCATTGCTACGTAACAAAACAACGTGTTAATTCGAACTTATCGGCGTCAAACACTCGACAATTCAAAATTGCTGAGAGAAAGAGACAGAAAGATTTGAAGTATATTTTGATTGATTTTGAGCCATTTGATATTTCAAACACTCGATTATTCATAATATCTTAAGAGTCCTTCGAGTTTCGAGTTAACGAGAGTCGGCTGTATTAATGAAGTTATTTGAAAGAAACCTCTGATAACAAAAATTATTATTAATAGAATGATCTTATTTTTCAATTTAAATTCACCTCGCATTTAACGTTTCCTTACTTAATTAAAGAAATATATATATATATATATATATATATATATATATATATATATATATATATATATATATATATATATATATATATATATATATTAAACAATTTTTGTTGAATACAGTATTTTGATCCTTTATTTACATCTGATACTTAAACCATTCTGTTTCCTACTTTCACGGCTAGATGCCACTCTATGTGTCATATTACTAATATTATAGTCTGTTTGTATATCGGTTCCCTACTCCTACTATCATTAATATTATTCTGTTTCGATATAGATATCGACATTTTGTAAAAGAAAAACATTAACAAATAACAATTTTTGGGTTGTGTTTTTTTAAAAACATATTCATTGGATTAAAAAAACTTTCTTTCATGCTTATTAAGAAAAAAAAATGGGTGTTTAATTTATTTGTCAATTTTTATAAGCCAGTTTAATTACACACTTAAAAATAGTGTTCCGGTATAGGGGCTTTTACGTTATAAAAAATATAGGTATTATTTCAACAAAATTTCCCACAAGTAGTTCCACCGGAGGGCGAATGTGGGGAAGGACAAAATTCACCTGTAATCTACATGGGGAGGGGGGTTAAGACATGAAAATGGAATATTAGGACTATGGACTATTAGGTCACAGATCTGAATCCCGAGCTCGGCTATAGTTATGATGGTTTTTCTTCAATTTTTTTTCACAATGCCTAATGAATATTGACACAGTTCCTTAAGAAGACGGTTGCAGATTAGGAGGCTTAGTCTTTCTTTCAGGAAGTTGGTCGTTTGGAACTCAAAGGTCGCATATGACTTCTAGTGTTAAATATGGTTGACTTGTTTAAAGAAATAATTATGAATTAATTTATACATCGCATAAATTAACATCATTTTATATTAGAAATATTTTTACTATAACAAATCAAAAAATTATGCAACGATAATTAGCTCGGAGTTGTTAAACTGTTGAAATGTGTTTATATTTAATTTATATAATTAAACAAAAAATTTATAGTAAAAATATTGAAGCCACATAAATTATTAATATAATTTCTTTTAGTTTAAATTATAATTTAAAACTCATTTTAGTTAATAGGACTACGTTCATTTTCAAAAAAATCACGTAGGTTACATACTGCGATGAATATAAATATAAATTAAAAATGGAAAAAATCAAATTATAACATTTTATAATACATAAAGTAATAAAGTAATTAATTAATAATATTAATTAAAAGGATTTACTTGTCAAATAAATATTAACTAAAGTAAATAGATTAATATTAATACCGTGCCCTTACTATAAATATCTCTGATCGTTTTACTTGAAGCAAAAAAATTAATCGCATAAATATTACATTAATATTTATAAATTTCATTAGTGAATTTGAAATTTAACATAAATAATGCAACCAAGGTGACATCAGTTGAGAGTAAACATGTTATGCTACCGTATTTCAACTGCCTATAGCAGGAGCTCATTCTATTATTCTTAAATGGTACTTTAAAATATTCCGGACGCAGCATCCTACATAATATACTTAGCAAATTTCCATTTAAAAAAGTTAGTTACTCTCGGAAACCAGTTTACATAGAATACTGGTTTAAAATTCGATTTTATATGATTTTCCCCTTCTTTCCAACGGTATAAAAAAAAGTGTTACAAAACCTTTTAAAATTTGATAAGTTTTGGCAAAAAACTTTTTTTTTCAAAAAAAATGTTCAAAATACCATGTTTTGGGCATCGGACGTCTTTTGCTGATGAACTCATCCAAGAGCTTGGAGTTTCTAACGTTTTCTTGAAATTTCATCAAAATAGAAGGTTTTGCTCGAGAGTTATCGTGTTGATACATAAATACATAATTATATACCCACGTATATGCGTCCCGAAGTCAAGTCGCGCCATGAGAGTGACCGTAATAGATGAAGTTGCCGATTTTTAAAACACAATTACTCAAGAACATGAGACAAAATAAACAAATTTTTAAAAAACTTTTAAATATAAGTTCCCATTTAAAAAAATATAAGTTTGCATAATAGCTCGAAAACTAAAGGACTTATGAAACTCCTGGCAATGACAAACCGCTCCTACCATAACTAAATTTTGTTTTCTACTAGAACAACAAAGAGGTTTTTAGTTCTTAGTTTTTAATTACTAAATATCTAAATATACATAAAACATTCGGTATATACATATTATTTATTGCGAAAAGCACGTACAGAAAACTACTGTATGTCATACCCCGTATAACTTACTGTTATGTATGTAGTTATGTTAAATGTGCAGAGACGTTAAAACTTCTACACAGTACACACAAAGCTAGGTGACTACTGACTACAAACTACACAACCCAGCAGGCAAAATGGAGAGTTCACCAATGCTGATAAATTTGAGAAACCACGTTACATTTTTTTATTCCAAAAATGAAAAAATAACAAATGCATTCTATCTGCTACTTCTTCTGCTTCTGTCTTCAAAAATTCCTGATTATTTTTTGATTCCCTGCTGAAATATTATTGGCTAATATGTTTATTAAATTAGAGGAATAGCAATCAGTTGTCTTTTTCTTCATAACACAGTAAAACGAAAAAATACAAAAAATACAAACAAACAAAAAATAGTCACGAAATAATTATAAAAAAAGAAAAATTTAATTTGCCCTAATTTTAATCTATAAGTTCTAAAGAATATGCGAATCATTTTTGTATCAGCAAGGAGATTCTAAAAAGAATCGCCTGCACGTATCATTTTTTCAACAATAAAGAGTAGTATCCAAAATGAATCTCTAAGGTAAATCAAGTTTTTCACTGAAAGGAGAAATCATAGACCATAATATGAACATCGAACTCATACGGAAGAATTGCCAAATTTGGCCACAAAAATGGCATATATTAGGCTTTCTTTTTTCACCACTCCTAGCGTTAATATTCTTCAGATACCGATGTGAATATAGCGAATATAGTAAGATAAAACAGAATGTAAATAGACATTAAGTATCAAGTGAGTGTACATGGACACCTTTAGCCACAATTTTTGACAATTTAGGAATTATTTCAAAAATCTTATAAAATTGTATTTTAAATAAATACTAAGAATTTATTCGGCTTAACTTTATCAATAATATCAAAATGGGCAAGGTGTATGGTGTTAAAAATTGTTCTAATGGCAGTGCGACTGATAAAAAGCGACGCAGGGAATTAAATTTGAAAAATCCTTCATTTTTCAAAGTACCTCAAACCTCAAGTAAGTTAATATATTTAACGGAAAATCAAGTAAACTAAATAAATTTCATTAATATTGCAATTTGTTATTTATGATATACCTAACAATAAAACTGTTCCAAGTAATATTCAAACTACCGCTTTGGTATCCAAGGAACACGAATGCCTTCTTATATTTATAGACATGTTTTTGAATACATTGAGTTCGATCACCATTTATGGTCACCATGAGAGAAACATAAAAGAATCAGCTTTGTGTATCGCTTTTGATAGAAATTTAACACTTTCAGTCCCATGGCTTCGGCATCCGAAACCAAACAAAACATCCCCAGAGGCCGACCGCGATCAATGATTAATTGATTAGTTGGTTACGCATTATGTGTGCGATGTTTATCATCATTCATCACACGGATGTGTTCCTACTCACACAAATACATATCAACACATACTACTCTTTTCGTTTCTATGTATAAAAAATTTTAAGATAAACAAAAAATACATAAAAAATATAATTTATATTTTTAAATAAAATACATGTATTTGAATGTCAGTGTATATGTAGTATGTACGTATCACGTACGTATGTTTACAGTTTTACACATACATGTTGAACTGTGTTGAATTTATTCAGTGTCTGAATCATTTTATTTTATGTATTTGTTTAGTTTTTTTTTTTTTTTTTTTTTAAATATTGCCGGCTTCCGGGGAAGTTTACTATGAAAGTGCTCGGGCCTCATAGTGTTAATATTGACGAAGGATAGAAGTAACGAAAATGATGAAAACGAATAGGTTTCGTATGGGAAACATTTGGTCAGGTGGGTATATAAAAAATACGTTATATTTCACATATTATAAATGACATGCAAAAAAAAAGAACTAAGGCGACGGCTTGTGAAACAAATTATGCTTTTTACTGGGAGTGCCTGTCGACTGCTCGTTCCCGTGTTTATGCTGTCGTCATTTTGTAGGTAACAATAAAAAGAAAAAAATCTGTACGCAACAAGTATAAATAAAAATATTGTGGTTCAGTAGTCAGAAATCTCAATACACATAATATTATAACGACTAACATTAGTGATGGGTATGAATAAATTTTTTATTCACAATGAAATATAAATTTGTCCACTGTACTCAGTTCAAAAAAGTTCAAGTTTTGTACGCACGCACAGAGGCGGATTTATAGTTTTACCTGCTGCGGCCTACCCTAACTGTTGTCCATACACCATACTGTTCATACGAAAGCTGCAAACTTCATCAAACTGCAAGTCTGAGGTACATAATGGTATGTACATAATAGGTATGTACTTAATAAATTATTAGACCAATCAAATTAACGCATTTAGGGGAAAATAAAACAACAATTGTTACCTAGACTTTTATAAATGGAAATGGTAAAGAGGCTTATAATAAACGTAAAAAAACTACATGCGTGAGCAAGGGCGGTGGAGAGTTGATTTGGGGAGGGAACCAAAAGGGTGAAAAATTATATTATTGCAATTTCTGGCGAAAGTCGAAGTCAGAGGAAAAATTATCCTTAACAAAAGTTGTAGATCATGAAAAAATCTTTTGTAAGAGTCACTTTTTAATATAACCTCAAAATTTCGGAGAAAACTGCGAATTTTCTGCTTTTTTCTTTATTTCGTTTTATGTTTCCCATTTCCACAAAAATATTTTAATTTTGATAAAACTTGGTGAAAGTATACCTTTCTAGGTCTTAAATAACCACAAGTTTTTTCGGGTAAAAAAATTAAGTTTCTTTTAAGTTTCCGGGATATTTATTTTTTTTCGGTCCGGAATACTTTTTTTCAAGAAAATATTCTACTTACAAAACTCATCGCACAGAGTTCTGCCGGTGCTCATTTTTTTCGGCTTTGCAACTTTGAATTGTCGAGTGTTTGACGCCGATGAGTTCGAATTAACGCGTCGTTTTTAACGCGCACGATAACTCTCGAACGAAATGTCATAGGTTTACGAAGTTTGGTGAAAATGTTGAAAATGCCAAACCGTTGGGCAAGTTCGTTAGCCAGAGACGTCGGATGTCAGGAACATGCTTTTTGTTCTTGCAAAAAATTAGTTTTTTGCCAAAATTTCCACTTAATCAACAATTTTTGCGAATTTTTTTTAGACAATTTAAAAGAAGAGAAAAAATTAACATAAAAAAGGTTTTTAAACTATTGTTCTATATTAACTAGTTTCCGAGCAAAACTAATTTTTATAAACATAAATTCGCTATGTTATGCAGGATGCTGCGACAGGGGTATTTAGACTCTTCGTCGTGGATTTTTAAAAAACTTTTTTATGTGTTGATACATCTTTAAATCAAACAGAAACTTCTAATTAAAACATCCGATATTATTGAACAATTCATAATATTTCTTACAAAAAGATACTTATTTCCTTTTCTTTTAAATTGACTGGTCACAACTGCCAACTCGCCCACACTTAGCGAGCAAATGGTTCTTGTCTCGTAGGTACATATTATGTATCTAACTGGCAGCCAGCTCAATCAACTCCCGTTGGTTGCCTGGCGCGGTGCGATTGGCACGTTGGACCCGACGACCGAGAGAGTGTTGAGTGTGCATCCCGTTCGTCCACGTCTATACGGTGCTGTGCGCCGTTATCGAAGGGTCAACGAACGCACCAATGCACGTGCTCCGGTGATGCATTTAAAACTACACATAACCAAACAACGACAAATGCTTAATAAAATTTGTTACATTTCAAGAACTGTGCGTTCTGCGCCACTGTTTTGAAGTATGGTACAAAATAATATACATACCTTATAAATACAATAAATTTCATTTGTAATGTGAAAGTTTTGAGATTTTCTTTGTTCTCAAATTGGACGATAAATATAATTATTGTTTATATACGGGATTAAATAATAATGTAAAAACAATTTTCGAGCCAAACGACAGATGTGGTAATATTTTGTTATGATTTGTTTTGGTTGGTCCAGTAAGCGAACACAGAACCGTATTCAATTTCGTCTACAGAACCTCTCTATAATTCGTAATATTTTAAGAGTCCCTCGAGTTTTGAATTAACTTGAATTTTTGTGGAAATGGGAAACATAAAACGAAATAAAGAAAAAAAGAAAAAAAGAAGAAAATTCGCAGTTTTCTCCGAAATTTTGAGGTTATGTTAAAAAGTGACCCTTACAAAAGTTGTAGATTTTTTCATGATCTACAACTTTTGTTAAGGATAATTTTTCCTTTGACTTCGACTTTTGCCGGAAATTGTAGTAATATAATTTTTCACTCTTTTGGCGCCTCAACCCCCCAAATCAACCCTCCACCGCCCCTGCTCATGCATTGAGTTTTTTTACGTTTATTGTAAGCCTCTTTACCATTTCCACTTATAAAAGTCTAGATAACAATTTTTCTTTTATTTCCCTAAATGAGTTAATTTGGTTGGTCTAATATCTAATTAAGTAGATACATACAAAAGTATACTTCAACGATAAAATTTGCTTTTATCAAAAATTAGATAATGTATTAATATTCTTCAGTTATTATATTTGTATATCACTTGCTTTTTTGAATTTCTGCGCGCTTATGTTGTAGCAACATAAAAGCGTCGTTGAAAAAGCGTTGTAAAAACGTTGTAAAATGATGTTTTTAAATTACATTTCAAAAACGACGTGGTCAATAACTTTTATTTCTTATTAAATATGGTTTGTCAAGAAAAAGCAGTATCACAAATGCCATGAAACTTCGAGAAGTAGCAAGAATGCTTCATGGCATTTGTAGCCAGAGACGTATTTTGCGCCCTGAAGCGATTTTGACGGAAGCGCCTTCCACTTTTCACTTGTTCCCGTCAGTTTCTCATTTTCTCCGAAAAATTGACGAACAAAAAAAACCTTCCTCAGTTTTCGAATTCATAACTCATATTTCAACAGCTATTAGTGCAAGCAAAAACAAAGTCGCTTGAAAGCTACTTCGTCGTATAGATATGAACTATTCTACTTTTATTTCAGTGGATAAACTACTTGCAGACAATTTTGTCGGCTGAACGTACCCATTGTTTCGGAGAGTCTTGACCTATCCTCAATAAGAATTCTCTTTAAATAATTCAAACGATTTGCATATTATATATATATATATATATATATATATATATATATATATATATATATATATATATATATAAATAATTTAAAATAAATTTATTTTCTTAGAATTTTTGGAGACACAATCTACAAAGATAACTGTACTTTGTCTCATTTTTTTTCTGGCCGTTTTTTAGTAGATAGTCATTAATTATCTCTGCATAAATCATTGTCACTACTAAATTTTATACAGGTATGGCTCATTGAACTTTGTACTAATATCAAAACTTAACATTTTTGTTAAAAAAATTTCACATCAAAAAACATGTTTCTTTATCAAATTTTGTTCAATTCTACAATTTAATTACAATAGGTGGGCGAACACTTAAAGACTAATATAAGTTATTAGACATTTCTCGCTATAAAAATGTAAAATTTTTTTTAAATCACCTGCAATTTATGTACTTAATTGCTTCATTTAGTATTCTAGTATACAGGAAAACTTCGTCAATGGTTATTAGCGAATTTCCAAAACTGGAAATTCAGCTTTTACGCCAGGTGTCATGGTGCGACCTAAGCCCGAGACCATATCAGAAATATGTTTTGAGGTCCCTAGAATACGAAAATGATATTCACTAAAATTTATATATATATATATATATATATATATATATATATATATATATATATATATATATATATATATATATATATATGTATCCGCGCGATAACTCTCGATCGAAACGTTTAATGCTTATGAAATTTTGTGTGCGAATTCGATTTTCCAAATCGTTGGATGAGTTCGTTAGCCAGACACGTCGGATGCCCAGAAGTAGGTTTTCCGGGCGTTTTTTGTCAACAAAATGAGTTTTTTGCCAGAATTAAGCAATTTTTCAAATTTTTTTTTACACTAAGCCATTGTAAAAGGTAAAACGCATAAAAAATGTTTTTATACCGTTGCTCTAAATTACTTACTTTTCGAGAAAAACTAGGAAATATGTCGTTCTCCATTTCACTCGCACTCGCATTCTTTTTTTTTCTGTCTCATTTTTTGCGAGCTAAATTCGAAAAAAGCCGCTTTATAAGTAGCGTGTCATGATTTTTTTAATCCAATTTAACGATTCGGCTATATTCTATTTCTCTGTCAGTTAAATGTTTTTATAATGTATCTCTGTTCCATTTTTTTTTACAAAAAAAATCCCGACGATATCTGTTATGTGATATGATCAGAATTTAGATTATATTTACACCTTCCTAAAATTAATAAGAGTTTGCTTCAATCGTATAAAAATTACGTTAAATCATATTCAAACAATAATATTTTTACGTAATTTTTTATCCAATTGACAATACAGTTATGATTAGAATTGTATAATCAGAGCATTCTAATATTAAATAATTTTGCACATTCAATTTTTTTTTTTAACAAAGAAAAATTTTTTTAAATTTTGACACATTCTTTTATGAAATTTCGATTAAGAAATATTAAAAAATTTTAAAGTGAATCATTTAAAAAGAGTTAAAAATAAATTAAAAAGGAAACATTTCTCTATTTTAACATATTTGTAAAGAAAATTTTACAGTTTACTTACAGTTTTTTGAAAAAATGTAATAACATTTTTACATACAATAAAGATTATATTTGAACGGTAGGAAATCCACAAATTTTTTTTTATTTCTTTAATTAATTATTAAAATTGGTTTTAGAAGAAAATCTTCGTCTAATTCGCTCCAAGCCGAAAGTATAGCCACTAATAAGGACATTCCACTGTTAAAATAAATGGAAAATATATTGAAATTTATTTAATGAAAGCCATTCATACACATTTTTAAAATATCCTTTTGAATTATATAACAAATAAAATCTGTGTAAAAAAATCTAATTGACGTGTTTTTTCTCAATTTGCTAATATTAAGTAAGGCTCGTTAATTAGGGAGTGATTGTGTTAAAATTTTAATATAAAATATGGTAATTTTAACCCTCTTTAAAAGAACATTTCGATTTTAACAATAAAAAAATTTTAAAAAGTGTTTTCGTTTTTCCCGGATTACCAAAAACTGTTCATAGGCATATCTGTGACTAAAGTTGCCTCCCTTTCTTAAGAAAATAAAGTATTTTTAAAATTTTGTGCAAAAGAATAAAACACAATTAACGAAAAAAAAGTACGCGTTTCCATATTTTTAAGATTTTGTAGTACAAGAAAATCCTTATAAATTCATCATATCTGTTATTGCATTTACTAGCTTTTACGCAATTTAATAAACAAAAGTCTGAAAATGGACGTAGAATCTCACTGTTATTAATTATTATGTCTTAGTCTTTTGAAAAATTATTTTTTGAACTAAAATAAGAATAGGAGGAATATAAACTTAGGGGTAAACGACAGGAGTATATAAACTTTATTTTAGATTCTACGTTTATTTTTACAGAAAATCATCAAGTACCTATTATTTCTTTTTTGAATGTATAAATACAAAAAGTTCGAAATTATTTTATATTAGAATTTCAATTTTGGTCGACCCTACGGGTTGTCCCCATTTACTCTTTTCTCGTCTCTTTTGACCCCAATTTTTCATAGAGAAGAAATTATACGATTTTTGTTAATTTTTCAAAAACCACCGATATTTTTAAATTTTTTTGGATACTGCTGATAAAGTGACCATCTTCGCGTAAATTTTTAATATATTAAAGATTAGGTACTCATAAAATAAATACAAAAAAATACGGTGTGAAGTCGGAATGCGTACCTATTCATCCTTGTCTACGGTAGCACATTTTTTATTGACATAAATATTAGAAACGCAGGAAAAGAGACCAGGAATCAACATAGAAGTGGATTATGGTACGATATATTTTCTGAAAAAAGTGCTTAGGACCAAAGTTATAGAGTTCAAAGTGATGCACTTGATGATCTTGAAGCACTTGACTCTCGTGATGCACTTGACTTTGAAGTTGACCTTGAGGTCAATTTCCAAAGTCATTTGAAAATCATTTAATATTTTTCAAAAGGAGTAGTTTACTTTTCATCCCTAAATGGTTCAAAGTATATTCGAACGAATTTCACATGCAAGATAGAAAATAAGTGATCAAGAAGTAATTTTGAAAAATACTTGCTCAATCGCAATCGGAAAAATAATAGTTAATCATATGTTGAATTGAATTCCTAATATGATAACTATAGAGTAGCAATAAAAATTTTAAAAAATTTTGAAAATTTCTAATATAACATAAAGTTAATGTTTAACTTACAATTGGAGTGATATTAAATCTTTTCTTAACTTCTAAAATTACTTACAAAAATGTTTTCTTCTAATTTTTTCTATAAATTTTCGCCTATTTTTTCATTTCGTCAGGTTTTTATTTTTTTTATTTTAGAAGAATAACGCAACAAATCAATTTTGAAGATAGATTGAGTCAATACATGAAATTACTGCTTATAGGTACAGGATATGGTCAAAGTTCGGCAATGGCTAATCATTTTCAACTGACCTTGAAAATCGATTTCAGGGTCACTATCAAGTGCATCGCTTTAAATTCTACAAATTTGGTACTCAGCCCTTTTTTCAAAAAATATGCCGTTTCAAAAATATTTAGCTATAACTGTTTTCATCTACAGAGGTTGAATGGTGTTTTCTACCCCTAAAAAGCGTATTTAGCCGAAATAAAAAAACACGTATTTAATATTTTTCGCTGTTTAATAAGTATGTTAAGTTTCATTCAAATTGGCAAGTATTAGTTGGGTAGTGTTATTTGTCAGAATGTTTTGCCGATCTAGTTTTTTCAATATTTCTTTGCTCGTTTTCAGAATTTGTATTTTAATTTCTACGGACAAATAACTCATTCTTTTCTTCGATTTTAGTAACTTTTATTTGCTGATGTTGACCATTAATTGATCGAAACATATCAAATATTTTTCAATGATTTTTTTAGCGAATGTCGAAAATTTTGAAAATTTTTTCACCGTTAGTAAGTTAAAGTATTTGAATTCATTAAGTAATTAAATGATGTCCACAAGAACCTTACGAACTACCATAAGTTATATGAGATCCCTAGGACCCGTTTTTTACTGTTAGGATAAACTTTTTACTAAAATTATTTTAGATGAATAAAGGTTATGTTGTATGATTTCCGCCAGGGTTTACTGTTCCCATTATTGTAAAAAATAAACTAACCGACCGATTTTGAAAATTTTTTCACTGTTAGAGAACTAAATTATTTTAGATGGATACAACTATGCTGCACAAAGTCCGTTCGGGTTCTTGGGTTCCAAAAATATCAAAACTAATTACCCAGCCGATTTTAAAAAATCTTTTACTCTTAGAAAGCTAAACTATTTTAAATAGGTACAGTTCTTAGATGAGATCCGCCAGTCCCCAAAATTTGGAAATTCGCTATGTTATGCAGATGCTGCGACAGGGGTATTTATATTTTCAGATAACATTAATCGACAAAAAAAGTGTTACACTTAACAAAAAACAAAAATAGACGCTGAACAAATTTTCATCCGTAAAACAGAGACTGAAATTCTAGCGCTGACAGGTGAAATAATATAATACCGATGTTGCAGCATCCTACAAAACAGCGAATTTCCGGTTACAAAAATTACTTTTTCTCGAAAACGCGCTTACATGGGATAATGCTTCAAAAACTGCTCTTTCTGATGTAAAACAATTTCGAAAAACGTTTCAATTTTGGCAAATTTTGGCCGCAAAGGTTTGGAATTTAAAACGTTTTCACCAAATTTCATAAAAATAGGATATTTTGTTCGAGAGTTATCATGCAGACACTTAAAACTTTGTTAATATGAAGATTAACTTTCGTTCTAATGTTCTTTTGTTTTTGCTGAAGGGCCAACAGTAGTCTTCTTTATTCTTGCTGTATTCATTAGCTAATGTCTCTAGGGCAAAATATATTAAATTTTACTTATCTTTGTGAAAATTTATTCCGCAAATAATTCATAAAATCTTACTAATATTCAGGCCCGGATCTAAGGGGAGGGGCAGACCGGGGCCCCTGCCCCGGGCGTCAGTTTCAGGGGGTCAAATAGTCTAAAAAAAAGTTGGTTGCTCGACCATTTTAGAAAAAATTAATATTCTTCCAGTTGTTTCTATATTATTTTTGAAGTATTGAGAACAATTCTTAAAAAGAATTATCTTGAACCGTTTAAGCCGTTTTTGTTTTCCAATTTGCGCTGATTTTTGTGTTTGCAGCCATTTATGTAAATGCATATATTTCATAAACCGTTCATTCTAAAAGGTTGAAATAAAACCATTTTAAAGGTAATACATGTCTCTTTATTTTAAGTGACGTCCATATTAAACCTATTTTTGTCCCTTCCATAAGAAAATTTTACCTAAAATTGGATACCAAAATTTAGCAAAAAACTACTCATTATGAAACAAATACTCACTATTTCAATTGTGAAACTTGTATCCTTTAATTTTTGCAAACTTCCGAAAACTGACTTTTTTCCAAATTTTAAACTTTTGCGCCCCTGTATCTCTGATGGGACTGGTGATAAAAATTTGAAATTTGCACAACTTGTAATGCTTTCGGAGTAGATTTATTAAAATAAAAAATCAACTTGTAGCTATACTGATCCTTTACAAAACCTACAATTTTCATCATTGCCGCAACGGGAAAAATTGAAGTTTTATAAAGGACAGAAGGACTTATATACTTATAAGTTTTTGTGACAATTAATGTCAAACGTTGGAGAGGCGGGGAACGCCATTTTCAAGTTTCTGCCCCGGTTCTAAAAAAATCGTAGATCCGGGGATGCTATTATTATAAATACGAAAGTGAGTTTGTTTCTCTTGTTTCACGCCTCATCAGCCTAACTAATTAACTTAAAACCTTGGTTATAGGCTAGTTTTTACGCCGAGGAAACATTCTACTCCAGTGGGAAAATTCCCTATAGAAATAGCAATTCTTGACTGTGACACAATACAAATATACCCTCTATACATATATTAATATGATGTCATAAACGCGTTCAAACACCACGCGTGCAAAACCGCGGGTAAATGTTAACTGTTTATAATAAATTTAGTGTTGAGTATAGTTATAAAAAGGATTCACTGTACAACTGATATGAATTGAAACGAATTTGCATACGAACGATAAAGTTATCAACAAAAACAAATGAAATAAAACATAACACCTCTAGCTGGTATCTAATTTTAATGTATGTAATTTAATCCTCGAGATAATATCTTCGTAAATGATCAAGATTTAGATTACAATCGTTGAAGAAGTTGGCCACAATAAATCACTCCACCGTCTTGGAGTAATGAATGCGCACGTTGAAAGGAGGGTAAAAGTCATGCTCCTTGAACGAGCATGATCTATACTCGAACATAATTATGTATATGGTTTGATTTGATCGATAAATTAACTGGTATACACCTACGACATCTACCTATAAGGATATAATTTTGATAATTTGATGCATTTTGTTGTCTACTGTGTAAGTATATAAATAATTAACTAGCAAATTAGTTAGAAAAATGCATCATTAACACTTAATAATGTCAATCAAACATTTCAATAGATAGGTAATAATTATCGAGATGCTTATCTGATTGTGAGTTTTGTAAAATTGAGAACGGCTGATTATATGTATACTTAAACAGTACAATAGATTTAGAAGGTTATATAATAATTATTTTTCTACAGTCATTATAGAAAGTAGGCTTTTGCACTCTATGGAGAAAGCGCAAAATATGTGTTTACCGAGGATTGTTACTATTCGCTTTAAAGCGAAAAGTAGTACTTTGTCGCTCGCTAAACATATTCTCATGAGAATGACGCGCTCCGCCTGGCAGCGTCGCGCGTCAACATTCTCAATCGAGCGGCAATAACTATTTCGAATGAAACTCGAAAATGGAATATCTTAAAGTTAAACCTAAAGTAGGTAATGTAATTTGGTGTGAAGTAAAAATCAAACGAACATCTACTTCTTTGAAATTCTATCACTTTTCACTAAAATAGACTTTTATAATTATAATCACTTTTCACAAAAATAAAATTGTTCGAATACGGACTAACTTTCGAGTTTTACTAGTCTTCCTGATGACAGCTGGCTCGTAGTGTAACCAGGACCGTATCATCGCATAGACAAATGAGATTAATGGCTAGAACCCGGTTTTTTGAAAGGCCTGGTCAAAGTGTCTATTTTGAATATTTGAATCAATATTTAAGATTTGTTTTAGTTTTTCACATTATTTAGTTATTTTTTATTTATTGTTTTATATTTTTTGTGTGCTCTATATCTTGTGGGGGGGGTGGGGTGGAAGGTGCTCAGTAAAAAAAAAAAGTCTCGAGCATCAAAGTAGATTAATTCACCCTGTCGACATTTTTTTAGCATTATGTTTAAAGGCAATTCTTTAAGGGGAGGTTTACTTGAGATTTGATAAAAAAAAAATCGATTTTTTTTTTGCCGAAATTGATAGCAAATTATGTGTAGAATATGTTCCCAAAGTGATTTTACTGAAAATAATTTAAAAACAAGATTCTTGCACATTAACCGAATCCAGCTTTCTATAAAAAAAAATTCAAAAAACGTAGTTCACGCAATAATGAGTATTAAATATAAAATTTTGAAAATATACGTTTCTTTATATATATTTTATATAATATCTCGGAACTACATTTTTGGAACTGGTGGACACGATAACTCAAAAACTAATCGATGGATCATTTTTTTAAATTTTTCATTTTAAAGATAATTCAATTCTTCGGCACCTCTACCTAAGTTCGATACACTTTCAATATTTTTTTTATTTTAAATTTAAAGAGCGAAAAATAAGACAAAAATCGTAATCAAAAGTTCAAACATCCGCCATTATTTTTTCTGTCAGCAATTTATTCAATTATAGGTATAGAGGTGCCGGTACTCTTCATATATTTTATAAATCTTTTTTGTTTTTGGATTTCGGTGGTTTATTACCGGCGCTAGGATGTCCACCAACAAGGCATTGGATTTTCGGATCGTCACACTGCACTATCTATAATACCCCTGTCGCAGCATCCTGCATAACATAGCGAATTTCCGTTTATAAAAATCCGTTTTTCTGTGATTTTTCACCCTTTTAAGATTTTTCCTCCTCTTTCTAATGGTGTAAATAAATGTCAAAAAAAATTTTAACTTTAGAAAATTTTGGCAAAAAACTAATTTTTTTCACGAAAAATGGTCAAAAAAACCATGTTCTAGGCATCCGACATGGCTGGCTAACGAATTTGTCCAACGGTGTGGGACTAAATATAAATTTAATACATAAATTTTAATGAATATTATTTTTGGTTTCTAGGGACCCCAAAACAAATTTCTATTATAGTCTCGGAGATTTATTTCGGAGCTCTAAAAAATAGAACTTTCTTCGGAACCCTAAAAAACGGCATATAAGTAACATACAAACATATACATATGTATGACGTATATGACTTATATACAATCTATATATCTTCCTGTACCACAAACACATTCTTTCATATAATTATGCATATAGGTATACCCCTGTCGCAGCATCCTGCATAACATAGCGAATGCTCTTTTATAAAAATTAAATTTTCTCGGAAACTAGTTGACATAGAATAATAGTTTAAAGACCTTTTTTATGCAATTTTTTTTCGTCGTTTAAATGATGTAAAAAAATTTCGCAAAAAATTTTAAATAAGTGGAAATTTTGGCAAAAAACTAATTTTTTGCAAGAACAAACACCATGTTCCTGGCATCCGACGTGTCTGGCTAACGAACTTGTCCAACGGTTTGGGATTTCCAACATTTTCACCAAATTTCGTAAACCTAGGACATTTCGTTCGAGAGTTATCGTGCGGACACATATATATATATATATATATATATATATATATATATATATATATATATACATATATACATATATATATATATAAATTTTGGTGAATATTATTTTCGGTTTCTAGGGACCTCAAAACTCTGCCATGGTCCCGGGTTCAAGTCGCGTCATGACAGTGGCTGTAATAGCGAGCTTCCATTCTGGAAATTCGCTAAAATGGACATATTTTTATATTTTTCCTTGAAAAATTTTTTTTGTGTAGTTTAATACTTAATAAATATGTGCACAAAATTTGAAATTGATATTTACTTCCGTTCTTGAGAAAAAAATTCTAGAAAAATACATAATTTTTAAGGACTCTCGAGTAAACCTCCCCTTCACTCTGAATAAATTTACTGTAACCAGGAATCACTTCCGTCTTTAATTGAAATAACGTTAGGTCGTGTAATATGAAATGTCGTTTTCCGACCACTGTCTACCATGTAATTCAGACAAATATCGACACTTTTTTAAGCATTAGAGAAATTTTTAAAAGCAATTCTCTAACTTTGAATAGATTTATTGTAGCCTGGAATCATTTCCATCATTATTTTGAATAACATTAGGTTATGTAATATGAAATGTCGTTTTCCGACCACTTGGCCAACCATGTAATTCAGATAAACATCGACACCTTTTCAAGTATTAGAGAAATGACTAAAAAGCATTTCTTTAACTCTGGAATCATTCTTCACCATTATCTGGAATAATATTAGATCGTGTAATATGAAATATCGTTTTCCGACCACTTTAAAATTGTCTATTTTTATTAGTATTTTTATCTATTATTGTCATCCATAAATTCCGAATAGACTGAAATTCTTCAAATCTGCCATTTTAGCGAATTTCCAGAATGGAATTCAGCTATTACAGCCACTGTCATGCCGCGACTTGAACCCGGGACCATGGCAGAAATTTGTTTTGAGGTCCCTAGAAACCGAAAATAATATTCACCAAAATTTATATATATATATATATATATATATATATATATATATATATATATATATATATAGGGGAAAGTATCATAAATCGTACCGTCGCCTTAATCGTACCATGGTAAAATTTCGCATTAGAATGTATTTTTTTGACATCTATCTGTTGTCATTTAAGTTATTTTATAAAATAATTGTCATAAAAATTAACAGCTAGCAGTGTAAACTCCGAAACACAAATTTATAACAATTTTAAGTTTTGACTAGTGTTTCATGTAAATTTTGAGTCATTTTTATAAGACTTTGTTGAAGAATATGGTAGATATTAACAACTATTTTGAAATTTATTCAGTAAAGTAATACATTAGTTTTATTTTCAACTAATTTTTATTTTCCTAACCTCATTAGTTAATGTAATATACTCTTTTTTTCAAAAAGTAACATAGTTGCCTATATTGTACTAGTACTGGTACGATACAGAAAACTGATAACACGTAATTACCTAAATCGTACCCTTAAAAAGTATTAACAAAAAATTGCGAAAGTAAAATAACTAAAATTATTTCGTTAGCATTTGTAACCTCTATTATATTTTTAGAATATATTATAATACCTATAAAATTTTTTTCTGTTTTTTAGAATAAATATGTGTGAGAAAAGAAAATATTACAATTGGTCAGAAGCAGATATAGAGATTGCTTTAAAATTATACTGAAATAAGATGTATGGCTCTAATGAACGTTATGTTATTTATATAAAATTCTAAAACCTATATTTAAAAGGCACTTAAAATGTTTAAATTTTGGAGTTAAGGACCATAAATATTAACAGGACGCCCCATAATTTTCAATAAATAAATAGAAGGCTACATACTGAAATTTGAAGAACGCTTCTTTGGCCTTACCATATTTGATGTACGAGGATTAACATATTAAGTAGTAAAACGAAACAAAATTCCTTATAATTCTAACAAAAGTAACGTAATGGTTGAGAACAAGTGGGTCTACTGTTTTATGAGTCGATATCCCAATTCGCATTTGTTGATTTTTTTGTTTTTAATAAAACAATGATTTTTTTAAAAATATGAGGATATTTCCTTTGTCACTTTATGTCTAAAACAAATTCTGTTTTTAAAATTTAATAGCATTTATTTAAGTAATATTCGTTGGTACGACTTAAGAATCTCGTGGTACGAATTATGAATCTAGTTTCCTAAATTGATACCAATTGCACTAATCTTAATTTTTACATTTTTTAAGCATTTTTGATTTAGTTTTCTTATTAAAACATGACAGGATGGATCGAAAAAACTTCAAAATTTCATTCCAACATAAAATTTTTGCCAAATTTTTGAAAATATTTCCATAAAATCAGAAAATGTACAAAGTGGTTTCAAATTAGCCAACTCTCCCCTATATATATATATATATATGTATATATGTATATATATATATATATATATATATATATATATATATATATATATATATATATATGTCCGCACGATAACTCTCGAACGAAATGTCCTAGGTTTACGAAATTTGGTGAAAATGTTGGAAGTCCCAAACCGTTGGACAAGTTCGTTAGCCAGACACGTCGACTTATTTAAAAATTTTTGCGAAATTTTTTTACATCATTTAAACGACGAAAAAAAATTACATAAAAAAGGTCTTTAAACTATTATTCTATGTCAACTAGTTTCCGAGAAAATTTAATTTTTATAAAAGGGCATTCGCTATGTTATGCAGGATGCTGCGACAGGGGTATACCTATATGCATAATTATATGAAAGAATGTGTTTGTGGTACAGGAAGATAGATTGTATATAAGTCAAATACGTCATACATATGTATACATATGTTTGTATGTTACTTATATGCCGTTTTTTAGGGTTCCGAAGAAAGTTCTATTTTTTAGAGCTCCGAAATAAATCTCCCGAGACTATAATAGAAATTTGTTTTGGGGTGCCTAGAAACCAAAAATAATATTCATTAAAATTTATGTATTAAATTTATATTTAGTCCCACACCGTTGGATGCCTAGAACATGGTTTTTTTGACCATTTTTCGTGAAAAAAATTAGTCTTTTGCCAAAATTTTCTAAAGTTAAAAATTTTTTTCGACATTTATTTACACCATTAGAAAGAGGAGGAAAAATCACAGAAAAACGGATTTTTATAAACGGAAATTCGCTATGTTATGCAGGATGCTGCGACAGAGGTATTTTTTCTATTTACCCTTGTAGTTTAAGAAAAATTTGTTTAACCTTGTTTAAACTTGAACCGAGCTTGTACTACAATTTTGACGGTCTCCCTTTCAAAATACCTCAGGCTACGGGACCAAAAGATCAAATGTTAACAAAATACGCCCCTTTTTATGATTTAATCTATAATTTACAATTACAATTTAAAAAAAAAATTAAATTTTTAATACTTTCAAACGCATTATTTTCGAATATTTTTAATATTTTTAAGTACATACAGACATTCTCTTTGTAAAGACAGAAGTTATGCGGCATGTTTTTAAGTACATATTCGTGCGGCATTTAGTACATTACATAAATATGAAGATTAATAATTTTACAGTAAATTTACATAAATATCTCAAAATTAGGTCATATTTATATGAATTTGCGGTACTGACTGACATAAGATCATTTTATGTTCGAAATATCAACATATGTTAAATTTACTACATAAAAATTTATACACACTACACCGTGTAATAAAAAAACAGTGTAAATATTTCCAGAATCGAATTCGAACGTCATTGCTTGTTAATGCTCAATATGGACTGAAAGATGTTACAGAAATTTGAAAACTTTGAATAATAAACATATACGTGGTATATGTAAAATAAAAATTGTTTTTTTAGTAACACTCAAATCTATCGAAAAAAATTTAATTTGGTCTATTAACTGTTCAGTGTACGGAACCCTAATTGTGCGAGCCCGACTCGCTCTTGGTCGCTTTTTGATAAAACTATAAAATTAATTGAAAACAGATATTTACCAGTGTAAACCATATTTCCATAACAAATTTTATTGTTTACAACAAATCATTTTACCTCTATTCGCTCCGAGCCGAGACTATAGCCACCTATATCAAGTGATTATTTGTCAATTTATCAGGACGTTTTACTATTATAAATGAATGAAAAATATATTAAATAAAATAAAGTAAAAAAAATATTTTTTAAGAAAAAGCTTTTATTTAAAAATGGGCTAAAAAAAATAAAATAACTTTTGAGTGAAGTTTGAAGCAATATGCAACATAATTTATAAAAGCTTGAGGCGTTATCATTAATTATTTCTGTTTTGGATATAAGCGTAGCTATTTTACTTTTCAGTAGTTACCAAATTTAATTAAACGCCTCAAGCTTTTAGAAATTATATTGCATATTGCTTCAAACTTCACTCAAAACTTATTTTATTTTTTTAGCCCATTTTTAAATAAAAGCTTCTTCTTAAAAAACATTTTTTTTACTTTATTTTATTTTCTACTTTTTAGTCTGATTACAAATTTAAAAAGATTAAAGAAGTAATTTTTTTACCTATATTTTAATCGGTTAATTTACCTTAATCAGACATAACTATGGAAACAAAAAATTGCAATGTAAAATCAATTGACAATATTTCACAATTCGAAATGTCAAAAAGTTGCATAGGACCAAAAATCAACAATTTTGGTTTGGGGCGAATTAGGGAAAAACTAATTATACAATATTGCATTGTCATCCAGGTCAGACACGTATGCAAAATTTTAAACCTCTAGCTCACTTAGAACCTGTCTAAATTTTGATTCCAAGATTTGATCTAAACCAACATACTAACAGCAAGTTAAATAAAAGCTTTTAAAAATTGAAATTTGTTTAATAAAAGCCATACATCTTGCGCATTTTACCTTAAAAATGTCTTAAAATGGAATAGTTTTCATTTTTCAATAAAATTAACCAAGAAAAAGCACAAGATGTAATTTTTGTGATATTTTTTGAAAATCTGAAAATAAAGTGACGTTTGATAGTAGAGTTACAAGTAATTTTTTTTTATTATTTTATAAAATTTGGCAAATGGATATTGTATTGTAATAAGTACTGGCTTTGGAAAAATCACAGTATTTAAAAAAAAAAATACTTTATCTTATGCACAAACAGCATCCTGGTAAACTAACATATTTGTCCACTTTGAGCGCTGTAGTCGAATTTCGTATCCCCCCACTTTTGATTTTTAACCGACTTCAAAACCGAGAAGGTTCTCAATTCAACCCGTATGTTTTTTTTTTTTTTGTTTTTTTTTTTTATATATGTACACCAATTTCTCCCACATTTTTGGCTCAATTTTCGTCATTCTTTTTTTAGTTAGTAGATAAAGTTCTCCAGGTGGTCCCATAAAAATTTTGTTGACATTGGTTGAGCAATTCTTTAACTATCTTCAATAATATGAACAATATGAATAATTATGGCAAATTTAAAATTTGTATATGCAAAATTATTTACTTTAATATCTATAGTAACATTTTTTTTAAAATTTATGTTGATCCAAGTATCCTAAAACTAATTTTCTGTCAGTACCTAGTTTAAAAAATTCTTTGATGATTTATTGATTTGAAAAATTTTATTTTCCTAGTAATTATTACTTTAAACATTATTAATGTTCCAAATTTCAAAGCAGTCAATCAGTGCCCAAAATTATGATTTTTGGACGCTGGTATTTTGGAAACTATTTGACCCAAACGTATGAAGTTTGGAATAAAAAAAAAATTTTAAAAAATCAAATTAAGAATGGGATGGACTCATAAGCATCGTCACTAAAAGGTATAAAATAAAAGCTCTTTTAAAAAAACGACTTCAAAAAGTTAAAAATAATGAATAGTACGAATTTTGAAGTCAGGCGGGAAGTAGTATAAAAAATGTTGATCTTGAAGAATTCATGAATTTTTCAAGCACATCCGATCGCAATCTTTCATACGACGCCCCGCCTAACTACAAAATTCGTACTATTCATTATTTTTAACTTTTTGAAGTCGGTTTTTTAAAAGAGCTTTTATTTTTGTATCACATTGTACCTCTTCGTATGTATGTACCTACATATAATAGCATAATAGTTAATAATATTTAATTGAACGAAAAGCATTACCGCGTTTTATCATTGTGATTCAAAATTCACAATTCAGTAGTACATAAAATACAATATATATCGCACTATTTATTAATTAATAAATATATTTATGTATGTAAGACACATAAGAAATATGTTCTTTATCAAACGAGTTGAGAGAAACCGTCAAATCATTTATATTTTTAAACACAACCATGTTCAATCTAAATTTAAAATATGTACTTTCAGAACAGAGTCGATACCAGAAAATATAATGGGCAAAACGATTTATAGACGTAAAAAACACGTCATGGAAGCTTTTGATCGACTAAATGAAATTGTCAAGTACGTGTTGAACCAAGCATAAACTGCGATTCCGAAGACATTTCAAATTGAATAGTCTTAGAAATAGTTAACTGAACATATGAAAGTAAGGTTTTAGACCTTATCACAAGAAGAATGCGGTTTCTGCGATAAATTTAAATATTAATCATAACAGCTTTCTTTGATAATATAACTTATTGACTGTTTTCAAGCATTTAATCAGTACGTTGCGTAAGAATATAAGTTATTGCATCATTAAGTTTGTTTTTTTTTTATATAAATGAATTTATCCAAATTTTTATAATATTATAAAAATGAAATAAAATGTTCTCATGTGTAAATTAATATGTACTTTATCTTGTTTCTAAAAGCAACTTTTAAGGAAATCGTGAGGTTTTGAGCGTTTTGAGTCGTATTTTCTATGAGATTTTTTTATGTAGTTCCTATCCACTGCATAAAAAAGGTTCAGCTGTACTGCACCATTCTTTAGGAAAAGCAAAAAAAATTAATATATATAGGGTAAAAGCCCCGTTTGTGGAACGCGAGCCAATAGAAAAACAGTTTTGACATTTATATCTTAATGAAGTTATTTCTGAAAGAAACGTCTGATAACAAAAATTATTATTAATAGAATGATTGTTTTTAAATTTAAATTCACCTCACATTTAATGTTTCTTTACTTAATTAAAGAAATACATATACATATATATATATATATATATATATATATATATATATATATATATATATATATATTAAACAGTTTTTGCTGAATGTGTCTCTTTTGCGTTTGATCAATGCTTATTTATAGAAACACATGCCTTATAAATTTCAACATTTTCCAGTTAATTTTCGAAGTTAGCGCAATAAAACTATACAAATAATTTTTATTAGTCCAGTTAAGAAATTATAAGAGCTAAATCACCTTTTTATTCGGTTTAAATGTAATTTATATATATGTGTATTTCTTTCAGTACACATATAACCTTTGTATTTAACTAAAATCATATACGTAAAATAACTAAAAATTTATATTATAAATAGTTTTAATTTCTTTTTGAGTCTAAAATATTTACTTACTGCTTTAAAATCGTAAAATTTTTAATATTTTTTTTATTTCGGAGCGTATCGTCAATTGATAAATAAAAAAATATTGATTTAAAGTTGCAAAATTTTATTAATAATGAAAAATTGTCGCCATTTTGATAAGTTAGTTTAGAATTGATTAGAACTTTACCAAAATACATAGATGGCGAAACAAAATATAGTATTTTGGTATATTCTGTGATTTTGGTCGTTTATTTTAGCGAATATTTAAACCATTCTATATTTTTTAATTTGACATTCTATTTACTACTAGATGTCACTCTATGTCATAGAGTGCAAAGATGGCAGAAAATGTAATATGATGTATCTCATGTTCGTACATACGTGTTCTTTTTTAGGTGTCAATGTGCTGATTTTTTAAAGGGTGTTAATATATTCTGTCCGTTTTTTTATAGATGTCAACAAATTATAAAACAAAACATTAATAAATCAAAATTTTTGGGTTATATTTTCTTAAAAACATATTCATTGGATTAAAAAAACTTGGTTTCATGCATATTAAGAAAAAAAAATGGGTGTTCAATTCATTTATTAATTTTTATAAGCAAGTTTGATGAAATACCTAAAAATAGTGTTCCAGAATCGGGGCTTTTACCCTATATATAACCAAAACTGCATAATTTTTTTCAAACAGACGTTTCTTACCAACTGAAAATCATTGTCAGAAAATACAGTAAAAATTTTTTTTATTATACTTTTTCGAAGGTGACACAAGACATAATTTCATAAAATACGAACCAAACTTTAATAAAATTTACAATTATCAGAAAAAAACGGTGTTAGACATTTTAATTACTTCTGGTCAATACGGCGCCTACATTTATATAGCTGTTTGTAAAAAAATGAATATTAATATTAGTAATAAATGCAATTCAATTGAAAATAATTATCTACCTATGTTAGGTATTTATATTTTATGTTCTCATTAATAAAATTATGTTCTAAGATATTTATATTAATTTACTTCAAAAAGCCCGCCCACATTCATATTATTTGTATGTGTGAAAGATAATATCTGATTGATAAAACATCAACTATGAAATAGTTATTTATGTAACAAGTAAGAAAATGATGATAATTGATAATATATCTCGTCATAATTGTTTATCTCGGCAAATCTCGCTGAATAACCAGAGCAGCAACCATTTAAACTTTAAAGCAAAGGTTTCTAAAGTTTTGTGTCAGTGGACTAAATTGTAAATATCAAAATATTTGACAGGTTGTTCCGGAGACACAAAAAAAAGCGTTTGTCTACTTAAGGGGGTATTTTAGTCTAGAGGCTCGATTTTGAGGTGATTTTACGAATAAAAAAAAAACAGTAAACATTTTTAGTATCCATTTTTTACCAGTATTTTATTGATATTTAAAAAGTATAAAAATGTATGAAAATTTAAAAAAAAAAAAATTCAAATTTGAAATCGGTACAGCCCGGCAAAGTGAGGACTCAAGAAAAGGCGTCTCCTGGTTGACGTGATTCCAACCCTCCTGATGATCTGAAACATAAAATTTTAGTTAATTCTTAATAAATAAGGATGTAGAATTAGTTGGACGTAGCCGATTTGAAAAAATTATTTTTTTCACAAAATGGCGTCCATTTAAAAAAAAAATTATTTTTTCGCCTCCTTTTTTCAAGTTTAGAAATTTTTTAAAAATAGTAAAAAAAAATTCCAAAAACCCTTTGTCGGGCCAATTTTGATAGTATTAAGAAGGTCTGTACCAAATTTCAAGTAAATCGGTGCATTAGGACTTGAGATATCATGTCAACCGTATCGAAAAAAGTAGTTTCGAGTATAATTTATATTAAAAATTTGAATTTAACACTGAAAAGATATATACAGTACACAGGGAAAAATAACCACAACTCCGAAAATAATTCGAATTTTCGTAAATCCTTTTAGAGGCTTATTCTTAAAGGTCTGAACTTTGAAAATATGAGAAAAAATCGATTTTTTCGAATTTCTAGACTCGAATACTGCCTTAAACTTCATCCATTTTAAATAGCTATTTTCCATTTTCTATTTTAAATATATATTCAACAAAATCATTTTTCATTTTGTATTTTAAATGCATTCCCCAAACACCATTTTTTTTTTCATTTGTGAACCAACAACTATTATGACTCGTGAAAAAAACACCTACATATTTTACACGTGTTGTATATAATATTTTTGGAAATTTACTGACAATACTATTTGTATGCATTCTAAGTTTAACGAATAAACAAAAACATAGATGCTGCCGAATACAAATTTTATTTAACATTTTTTAATATTTTTATTTGATAATTTTTTTTATTTATGTATTTATTATATTAATAAATTTAATTAAGCAATATGGCCAATATGTTTCTTATCTTTTACATTTATTTATAGGTGTGTGTGTATGTATGTGTGTGTGGTACTGGGTAATTAATATTTGTAGTTTGTAGGTGAGTAAAATCAATAATTAATGTAATTTCTGTTTTTAAATTTTTTTTTATTAGAATGAAGAAAAAGAACGTAGAAAACTAGTTATGATGCCACCGTGTAAATATCAGTTTGTTCTCATGTCTTAGATAATAATTCAAATTTGTTAACATTTTTATGTTTATGTTTCAAATAAAAAAAAAATTTCAATTGGTAGTAAATTATTGAAATTTCATCATACATATTAACAGAAACACCTGGCTTATCAAATACAAATGTTTAAATCATTTTTAAAGAATACAAATTTTTATTATGTTTGACATATTGGTGAAAACCTTGGAACATCCCAAATAACACGGAATTCCGATTCAATGACTCAATCAAAAATCCAATGTCTTTGTGTCGAGCCGACAAAATGATACCAGTATTTCTTCTTAAATTTTTTTATGTAAAATGTCAACCTAGAAGGTGAAATATAAACATAAAGCTCATCTTCTTCAGTACTAACTTACTTGGTAATTTAGCCATGTGTACATTTGGTTACTCATATTCGATATTTTTTATACCTATTTCTGCGAAAGTTAAAATTCTCTGGTGTGCTTGTTTTAATGAATACTCGACAAGAAGCAATAATCTCTTTCGCTCACTGGCCAGGTGCTTTGTAACAAATTTTGCGATTTGAAAAATGGGATTGACACCTGTAAAACATACAAAAAGAATAAGAAAAATAGTTTGAATGTTGAGAAAGAAATAAACCGCATTTATTTGGTTAAAAACGAAATTGTAAGACGTTGAACGGAAGATTATTGGTTCTTGTTGAACAACACTTGCAGACCAGAGAACTTTGGTAGAAATGGGTATAAAAAATATCGAATACTTATGAGTAACCAAATATACACATGACTAAATTACCAATTAAGTAAGTACTGAAAAATACATGAATCATTATCGGAAAGTAAAAATTTACATTTTCATGATGAAAATAAACATAAAAATAAAAAAATTTAGACCGTATTTGCAATCAATAATAATGCAATATAATCTACCCTACTTTTTTCTTCTTTATATCTTTATATGGCTTGGACACCACATATATTTCGAAAAAACGCAAAAACATGTATCCCCTAATTTCTGGTGCTCTTTCTATTTATAATGGTAAAAATTTGATACAATGAACCATTCAGGCTGTACAAGAAAATTTACCCCCATTTTCACCCCTCCAGTCCCTCTTATAAACCCGCCTCGGATTTAACCTATACAGGTGAATAGGTCTTTCAAAGAGTAACATTTCGTCAATTTAAAGTTTTCCTTTATCTCTTATAGTTTTCGAGATATCTTAAGAAATACGATTTGAACCCCCAACTTTAGGGGATGGTTTCACCCCGTAAACGTGGAAGATGGCCAATAAAAAAAGATGCGGGTCCCTTATTTTTGCCTATTTTACACACCAGCGAAGTTTCATCAAAATCCGGAATTTCAGTCTGGGTGCATCTCCTTGTAAGTTATTTTATTCGTCCGTTTAGCGGACGACTAGCAACAGCCATATTAGCCAATAAAAATACCGAAAATACTGATTTGAGTCTATTTATTTAATTTAATTCTACGATGGTAGGAAATTTTTGGGAACTGTCAACCCCTTCCCGGAGCTATGACAGACACTTCTGCTCGAAAAAGATGTGTCATACCCAGTGGCGGTTATTCCAGGTATGCGGGGTAGGCGCCGCCTACCCCAGTTATTTCTAAAAAACTGAAATAAATTCATAACAAGAACGTAACATTGTTTACAAAATAATTTAAATACACAATTTCAATAAGATTTACTTTGATAATATTGCACATTATTACATATATTGCATATTAGAATATACATAATTATAAAATGCATAAATATTGTAATATTGTCCGTAGAACGTACTACCCATTATATACACGATATACACTATACTACTATAGCATATCTATAGCCACTTTATCCAGCTATACATACAACAATATTATTCCACATGCACACTGCACAGATACGACAGATACCATACCTACCATGGTAGGCTCTCTGAGCAGAGCGTATCCGTGTGTATTGAACCTGTATATGTGTGTATATATTATGTAGCTGTATTAGTTGTTTATAAACACTGTTGGTACTTTCACAGGTAGGCGATTTTTTCGGTGACTACCGTACATACGATTACAGCCGAACTAATCAAAACTTAATTTGTGTTCTAGTCATATCAGGTTTTAGGGTTTTTAGCATGCTTCTTGTATACCTCTTGTAAATTTATCGTTGCTGTTCCGTTGTGGTTTGATTGTTATTTTATTATTAACTGTCTTTTTTTAAAATGACATACTACAATAAAGTATTAAAAAACATTTTTTTAAAGGAATATTGAGGAAAAGAATTTTTTTGAGTAGGTATATTGAAGATAATTTAACTTATGCATATTTAATCCCATAAAAATATTATCGGTTTTTTACTTTTGCTGTGAAAAAAAAAAGTTAGAACCGATATTTTATATTTTTTTAAATAAATTTGTGTTTTCTACAATTCTAATTTGTTACCTAAAGTAATTTAACTCGAAGAATTGTCAACTAGCAAAAATACGACAGCGAAGCAGAAATATTTTTGACAATAAATATTTTTTATATTATATAAACATAAATTTATTACAACAAATACAAATCTCTCGTGTAATATTAAGTGAAAAAATATGATTTTTTCGAGTGATAGATCATTGCTAATTTATCCTTATTTTAAGGGTTGATAATTCAGAAAAAGCATTTGTACATCAGTTTTAATAAAGTTTTTTTTGAATATTCTAGGTTAAATTGTTGTTTGATATCAAAAAAGCTTTTCTCTTGTCTATTCTCTGTGAACAAAATTGTATGGGCAACTGCTAGGTGCGAAAATTTTCCCAATGTTGCCAAAAAACATGAATGGAGTCACGCTCATATGCAAGCATGTATTTCATTGAATGTATTTGGTTTTGTAATAATTGATGCAGTAAAGAAAATATTTATTTCTTCAAAGCATAACAAAAAATCACTAAGGGTCTCATGAAACGCTTAACTGATGCTGTATATTTTTTGGCTATGCAAGATCTTGTATTTCGTTGACATGACGAATTCTCAGAATTATCAAATTCAGGAATTTACATACTATTTGTAAATTTACTATTTTGATATGATGAAAAATTAAACTTTCATTTAGTTTACTGCATTTACCTTACTTGTTTGATAATGGTCATTTAGAAAACTCACATTCGTTTTCTAGGAACATTCTAAGAATACGATGAAAGATGAAAGATGAAAGCAGTTTAAGTTTATTTATATTGAACAAAGCTTTCCTGAAATATTACAGTTAAAATCTAACGTGCTGAGTAAAATTAATTTTTTTTTTTATTTCTTAATTATTCGTTTATTAATTTTTTTTTAAATTTCTACATGCAGTTAGTCCTTTTTATCCATCTTTGTGTTCAATGTATTTTCGCAGAAAAGTGTAAATTTAGAGCAGGGGTGGCCAACCCAAATGATCTTGCGGGCCACTTTGGAAGCACATCATAACTCCACGGGCTGCATATAAAATTATATGTTCCCATAATATATTACGTATTTTTTTTTTTGATACATTGGTTTTCACTACCATGGTCTTTATAAAATAAATATATTTTGTATAAGTGTGATGAATCTCACGGCCCGCGGGTTGGCCACTCCTGATAGAGTAGGAATTATTTACGTACAACACTTTACGATATTTTTTAGTAAAAGAGTATTTGTTAGTATTAGACTTTACGATATTTAGTAAAAATTCGAAAATATCATTCCGCTTTCTCTTTAGTACTTCTTTACACACTAAGTGTGGTTTATCTTTTCTGAAAGCGCATACCCAATCTTAAAGCTCACGAGCCGCCACTGGTCATACCAGGTTTTTCTGAAAGACAATATAATCTTTTATGTATACCATAAATTTCATCAAAATCCGTGATGACGGGTAGTTTCCAGAAATTGTCACCTTCTTTCGGGAGTTATGACAGACACATCTGCCCGGAGAAGATGTATCATACTTTATGTTCGAAATCTTGCGGTGCTGACAGGACCGTACTTATATTTTCAAAACTTAAAACGCGGTAAATACATTTTAAAAAAAAAATTGTATCGGTATATCCTTTATTACCTAACCATCAGCTGTTAATAAAAACTAGTTTCAATTTACAAAAAAGCGTTATTTTAAAAAAGTACAAAAATTTTAACTTTTTTTAAATTAAGATTGTTGAAAATTTGGCTGACTGACTGTAACTTAAAACTTGTTAATAAAAAAAAAATCTGTAATTTAAAAAAATATTTTTACGAAAACAAAACAATGTGTTGTCTCTCTCATATTTTACTGAAAGAAAAAAGACAATTGATACGTATACATAAATCATTTACTTGTAACATCAAGAAATACCTTACACAATACATAAAATTAAAATTAGACAAACAAGTTGTGACAAGAAATGTATACACGCATATCTAGAATATATTCAAATATACCGATATAAAAGGGTATTACCCGTATATAGGTATCCACAATTACCTATTGTTTATATCTAAAATCGCATCAAAATATTAAAAAAAAAAATAATAAACAATTTTTAATACCTTAAAAAAATAAAGCCCCGCAACCTTTTCTGTCAGTCATGCTAAGTTTTTCTGGAAGAGAATATAATCTTTTATGTATACCATAAATTTCATCAAAATCCATGATGATGGGAAAAAACTACAAATTTTTCATGATAATTAATGTAATTAAATTGTTACATAACTTTTGTAAATCTGCGATAATGTCAGGGGCTCCCGATCTAAAAAGGAATTTTCTTCTCAAACACTATCCAAACACTATCGTGGAAACTTTCGTGTGCTACGGCCACACTTACCTGCACCATACTATCCAACCACATTTAATTAATCCAAATACGATTATATCACGCAATAAATTAACATGTTGCCTGTCCCATTACTGTCAAACCAACAACATTAATTAATTTCCAGTAAAACAAACAGATACAAAACAAAGTTAAATAACAAATTTACATATTAATCATCCCAGCATTATTTTAATAATTATAATAATTAATATTGCAATACAAAAGAATTATAATGGAACATTTTTATAATGTACCACACCTACGCTTGCATACATGAACGGCATTCATTTATTGCTTTTACCATAATATTATGGCGAATGTTATTGCTTACAGAAAAACAAAAACAGCAGCGAATTCTATAAAAAAACAGATTTAGCCATAAACTAACGTACAGTGGCAACTTGTTTGGTACCTAATATCAATTTATTATTTGTAACAAGTATATTTTGATAAGGGTAACTTTGTCAATGAGATACGTTAACAAAATAGCATTTTAATAGGTCAAATTAATACTTATATAGTCCGAGCACTTTCATAGTCAACTTCCCCATAGGGACCAGCAATATTTTTAAACAAATACATAAAATGATTCAACATGTGTAAACATACGTACATATACACTGATATTTTTAATAAAATCAATAACAGGCAGTAAGATAATAAACTAGTAAAAATAAATATACAAAAAAACAAAGAGTAATGCATAATAATATAATACACTAGCGGAAATAATTAAAGGATCAAAAAAAAATTCCAAATTTTTAGCGATTTTTCGAATGGCTGTATCTTTGTGAAAAATGGTAGTATCGGAGTCGTAAGTAAAGCAATTTAAAGCTGGAAGTTTCTAGTTTCGAGATCTTGCGATAAAAAAATTATCAAAGCAACGTGTGTGGCGCAATCCTAATAAATACACTGAAAAAAAAATTTTCGAAATTTTTTCGGTTTTTTTTTTTTTTTTTGGTCCACGGACTTGGAAAAAATTTTTCCGACTTAACCACCATATGGATCGGATAGCTTGTTCATTCAGTTTTAATTTGCTTTTTTATAGACTTTCATACGACCACTTCTCGCTGCGATATCGAACTTTGAATGGAGAAGGATCATTTCGTCTTTGACCATCGATATCTCAGCAACCAATGATCACAAAGAAAATTGAACGGGTGTTTTAAAAACTCGAATAAATTCTCTACAAGCATTAGCCATTGTTTTTTTCAGAAAAAATTTTTTTTGCATACTTTACATGAATTTGAAAAATCAAGAAAAAAAGAGCTTTTGGTGACTCTTTGGAAAATCAAGCGCTGAATTAGAAACTTTGAGAAAACCACTAATGTTAAGTGTGCCTTTTACAGTTCAATATACCCGCAAAAACCCCACCGAGTTTCAGTTTAATCCATCCAGCCGTTTTTGTGTTTCATTCGATTGAATTTTTGAAAAAATTAAAGGATCATTTTTTTGATCTTAAACTTTCATAATCTTCAACAAAATGAAAAAAAAAATTTTCTCAGCTTTTTTCACATTTTTATCAAGAACAGTATTTAAATTTATAAAAAAAAGAAAATTTCTCAGAAAATTTTCAAAGAAAATTTTTTTTCTAAAATTTTTTAAAAAAATTTTTGAAAAATTTTTTCGAAAAATACTTAAAAAAATTTTTTTTTTAAAATTTTCTAAGAGATTTTCTTTTTTTAGACGTTAGACCATTTTTATAGTTAATTCCAAGTTGTAAAAAAATCAAACGAACTGACTGCGTAAAAACAACAGAACAGAAAAATAAAAAAGTTCATGTAATCTCAAATGATAACATGCAACTGCAGACATCAGATATTTCTGTTCAACTAGCTACTGCATGTATGGGCTTTTGCACATATCATATTTCATTTTTCTCTTTTTCTATTTCATCTTGTTTCCATTATTTTAGTTCGCTTTATACGTAGTTTTTAAACTTGGAATTTACTTTTAGGGTTGAGACATACCTAATGAAGTAATGACACTTCGTTTATAAAAATTCATCCAGGCCTTTGGATGCTACGAGGGGATAAAGAATACCGCATACAGACGCGCGAAAAACATAAATGTTGCCTTTTGTTGTACTTTTTATTATACATTTTATTTGAAAATAGAAAAACAGTTTAAGGAATTAACCTGTTTAGTTTCTTAAGAAATTAGGATTTTATTTGAAAGTAACTCATAGTAAATATTAATAATTATTTCTTTAATATTTTCAAAAATGGTCACTGCACATTTGATTCTCATCAATGGTAGGTACAGTTATTCGTGTCAAAATATAACATTTTCACTGGTAATACTACTGGAGGATTGCAGAAATCAATATAGGACTCAATTTGCTTTCTGTCACATAAACTTGGTAGGTATGTTTTGATTGCACAATATCTTGTAATAAGTTTGTTTTTGTTTTGTCTATTCACAAAGGGAATTATGAAAAAGGTAATTTAAAGAAAAAACTGGTTTGGTATCCTGTAAAATCAAATATATCAATTTCTGTCCTACTCGGCATTTAACTATTTTCTTTATCCAAACAAATTCAAAAGAAAATGGAAAATTACGATTCCTTTGAAAATAGAACGTAACTTAAACAGTAATGTTTAAAAAAAATTCTTTAAATTACAAAGATCTATTTTTAGCCACGTTTTTTCTTTAAAGTTTGTTTATGAAATATGATCCAAACTGTTTTTTTCTTAAAATAAAAAAATTATAATAAATTGTTTTCAAAAATTGACAAAAAGTAAAAATAATCCCAATTTGTAGATCATTAATCATAATGACTGCAATAAATCTGTTGTAGTTTTTCGGTTATATGCGCATTTTATTTGTTTATTACTGCAGTGAATTACAGTAGTAATTAGTATTCTTATTATTACTATGCAACAAAAAACTTTGTGTAGGCTAGAAAATAAAAATTAGATTTATAGAATACACAAAAAAGGTGAAAAGACCTCATTTTAACAAAATAAAGAAATACAAAACATCTAAATTAGAGGTTTTTGATTTTTTATATTTGCCGAGCCTTCAATTAAATAATTACATAGTAGGTAATTATTGTTTAAATGTTTCTGAATTACTTTATCCATATGCTTTAGCAATGCTGAAAATGCTGTGAAAATCAATAAAAATAAACTGAACAAAAAAAGTGTTTTTTGTTTTTGAATTGAAAATAAAATAGTATATTGTACAATAAGTGAGAATTTGAAACTATGGAGACAATAAATAATCAACATATATATATATATATATATATATATATATATATATATATATATATATATATATATATATTAGGGTAAACGGTATAGTTATTGGACGTCGACAGTTATTGGACGACACACTCTCTTTTGAAGATTATGAGGCTTATAGACTAGTAAAGCAAACTTCCTGATTTTTTAGTTAAACAGAACTTTCTAGTATCTACAGAACTTGGGGATTGTGGAAATACGCCAGAAATTAATAAGTAAAATTTTTGTCCAATAACTGTATTTTTCTACACGCACAACTTTAATATTTTTTTTTCAGAGACTTACCAATATGTAATATGAAAGTTTTATATGGTACATTAAAATAGACAGGTCTTACTTTATTTATGAATTTACCCTATATATTAAATCAACGAAATAGCCTACTATTTTATTATATTAAATGGTATGCATAAGGTTGAGCATTGTGAGACTTTGCTCAAGTAAATATGAATATGTTGTTAATACATATGTACAATGTAGGGAAGGTAGGGCAATGTGGCCACCCTAAGGTTTGAATTGATATATTTTCCAAACGGTTTTAACAAATTAACATTTCTTGACATAATGAAATTGCAAATTTAATATAGTCTTTATTTTAGAACATACATACGGTTTATATATTCAAAGTAACAAAAAATTTTCAATTATTTCGTAAGTGACAAAGTGACCACATTACCCACCTTGGGTAGGTAAAGTGGTATAGTATTATTAATATTAAGAATTAACATAAATAAAATTCACTTTTTAAATGACTTTTTAATTTTTAGATGAAATTATAATTTTTAATCAAAAAGATGACAATTTGCTATTAATTAGTAATCATTAAAACAGTTTTTAATTATCCAAAGTACTGAGATTGTAACTATTCATTTTTAAGACAAAACTCACAAGTAAAATCATCATCTTCCTCATTCCAACCGTAGCAAACTTCATGGGCTCATCTTTTGCATATCGTACATCGTACTCAGTCATCTTCTGCTTTTGATTCCGATTATAATTCTGGTATCACTACTAAATTTACTGGGCCACTTTACCTTTGTACGTAGTGGGCCAGATTACCCAAAACTAAGTACAATGGAAAAATTGAAATAAGTCCCACCCCAACGGATGATTCATAATTTTTTATTATAAAATTAATTACTTCAGAACTATAATAGACAATATTTTTATACAGTATTTGTAAGTACTTACCTTAGATCAAAGGGCACAAGAAACACTTTTTTTTTTTAAATAAAATTTTCTAAGTAACCTCTAAATAGTTGATATTCACCATGACACTGTATAAATTGTCAATCTATCATTTAAACCAAATAACAAGAAATGGAAACCCTTGGTTCATTTGCAAACTAGTGGTGACAACTTTACCTGGCTGGGCCACTATGGCGAGCCTTCCTCTATATACATATATTACGTGTATCCGAGATGTGTACATATATGTGTGTGTATATAACAACGTATTCACATTTACTTGAGCAAAGTCTCACAATGCTCAACCTTATGCATACCACTTATTAAGCCGTGGGATATTATTTCGCACGCTATTCCCACACACTGTCTGCAATTATCATTTTTTACATCTAGTTACCCGTGCGCAAAATGTTACTTTTAATAGGAGGAGTAGAAAAAAGTAATTTTACTTTATAACTTCTCCCCTACCCACCGCTCCCCTTCGGAAAAATTAAGGCGTTCGGTGCATAAAAATAATACCACTGTCGTAATATCTACAATAACATAGCGAATTTCCGATCACACAAATTAATTTTTCTCAAAAACTCGTTGACCAAGGATAATGGTACAAAACATCAAAACGGATCTTATTTTTTCGTTCTATGCGTATAAAAAAATTCGAAAAACTTTTAAATTTTGACAAATTTTTGCGAGGGACAATGAATTACTGCCGAATTGAAGAAATAAATTATTTTGTAACTAATATAATATGTATGTTTTTTCATTAACACTTTCATTGCCGAACACGCGATATCGCGTAATAAGGCTACTTTACTATATGGCCAATCACGTGATATCGCGTGATAAATATAAGAACCTACTCATTTAACATAAAATATCTGGCCATTTCACAAAGTCCATATTTTTAGTTTGGTAATGAAAGTGTTAAATAATGTTAACCCTAGAATCATACGTACCTACTTGTAAAAATGACGAACGAACTTCTCTACCTGCTCCAATACTACAACTTGTCGTTACCTACTTGCTATGAAACTTCTGTTATCTAATTTATTTGTTATTATAACACAGCAAATGTATAAATTTTGTTTATAGTTGCTGTCGTTTTGTTTGTATGTATTGAAATAGTGTGCGTCAAAAGGACAACGATGTATGATTAACCGATGTTTTTTTTAGAGAATTTGTACTTTACATATAAAAGTTTTCCTAATTTTTCTAAAATTTATTAAAGATATGCATGTTATGATTAATTTATTCAATGATAATGATAATATGAAAGGTGATTACAGCTGTCTGACTTATAGAGACGACATAATACTGAAGTTTTAATATATTGAATCGAAAACCAAAGAATGCGTTTCAAGTGACTTAATAAAAGATTAACAATTTATTTTGTGGAAAATAATTTAATTTTATTATTTTTGAGATCTTATTCGAAAAATTACTAACAAATTTTAGAAAATTTACAAATGTGCCTAATCAGGAAATAACCACATATCTACGGGAATATTTGTGACCGAGAAATTTCACATTCTGTAAAGTCACACATGTCCACCGACTCATAAGAGTTCCTAAATTAATTATTTGAAAGACATGTCTTATGATGATACAATTGATGTATTTATCTATTTTTTAATTTTTATAATGAAAATATGCTTTGATAAAAAAATTAATAAATATTTATATCAAAAAATTTTTCCAAATCCAATTTTTGTAA
This sequence comes from Brachynemurus nebulosus, assembly GCA_035578155.1. NCBI lineage: Eukaryota > Metazoa > Arthropoda > Insecta > Neuroptera > Myrmeleontidae > Brachynemurus > Brachynemurus nebulosus. The sequence continues at coordinate 633,657 of JAPWDM010000019.1, read as the reverse complement.
ATATTTTGTTCGCTTTTGTAGTATTGTTATGTTAAAAAAATGCTTTTTGCAAATAAACTCTAAAACTCTCCGTAAAAAGTCCATTCGTCAAAATGACGCCATTGTATGATTAACGTTTCTCGTAGACAAACATATGATTCTAGGGTTAATTACATGACGTGATTAACACCCTACACGATGTCCTTGAAAAATTTATTTTACAGTTCCTTTACTTCCCGAAATCAAAATTCAACTTTTGATTCCTGACATCTATGTATAATTGGGTCACCACACACTAAATTCGAAATTCCAGCCGTAAATTTAAAATTCTTACGTCCAATTTTTAATACGATTCACAAAAAACTAACTTCAGCACATTTAGCTAGGAATAATTTTTCACTAAATGAAATTTTCACTGTACCTTCTCTTTAATATGTAAATTCTTATGTGCTATTTAATGAACATAAAAAATGAATTATAATTTATTATACGTCTGGGATGAGGAACACACCATAAAGTGTTTACTACACAAAACATAGCCAACATAGGGCACCCACTTTCAATTATTGATTTGCTCGTTTCGCTTGTGGAAGGTCATTAGGTCAAGGATACATTCATACTTATTGATATTATCCGCGAGTACATACATTACAATTTACAATTACAATAGACAATTACTGAAAACAAGGCCACGTAAAGATTATAATTTGTTTAGATTAATAAACAAAACAGTCCGAGTAATTTGTTTTGAGGTAGACAGATAGAGGTTTGTCATTATAGAAGAAAAATCTTTCTATTGTATCCAAAAAGTTTATTAAACCACGTGGCTTATTGTCGACCTACTTTTGCATGGGGCGCCATGTAAAGACTCGTTTATATCTGCAGACATTAAACATGAAAGACACGACATTTTTAAAAATATTCATATACATAGACAATTTAGCGAGTTGTCTGACACAGTCATTGGCAATAGATGCAAATATTTCACCACTTCGGCTACAATAATTCTATTTAAAATTAAAGAGTTGGTTTTTAAACATTTCTCTAATAATTAAAAAAGTGTCGATATGTAACTGAATTACATACACACACCGGCAGAATTAGCGGAACATACAAAATATCTGTAAAAATCAAACAGACCATTTAATTTCAAGAAAATATTAATGTTATTTAATTATTCACTTAAAATTACATGTTCACAAGTCGATATACCTTTATTTTCGGTAGCAAAACAAGTAACCATATAAAATGGTAAATTTTTGGAATCTTATGTCGTCTAAGAATAATTTAAGTTAAAGTTTATTTAACAAATAGAAAATGAAACACAGCGTTTTAATCCCGCCTGGTTCCTCCCGTGCTCTTATCAAAGTTTCTATACTCAGAATGATATATAGTTTCCTGGAACAGTCTTTGCCATTCTTCAATTACGGTAGTTTGAAGCTCGACCACACTGAGAAGAAGCGGCATTTGAATTCGAAAGTGACAGACCTCTTAAAAAGAATTGCATCAATAATAAATAAAAACAATTCTATGGAAAATCAATTGATTCGTTACTTTAATATTATTTTAAGTAAAAATGAAAAAAAAAACGCTAACTTTGTTTAATAAATAGGTTTCTATATATTTTTTATGTTCCGCTAATTATGCCGGTGTGTGTACTAGCCAAAGTGGTCGGAAAACGAAATTTAATATTACACGACCTAATGTTATTCCAACTATTGGCGGAAATGATTCCAGACTACAATAAATCTATTCAAAGTTAAAGAATTCCTTTTAAACATTTCTCTAATGCTTAAAAAAATGTCGGTAATTATCTGAATTAAATGATCGGCCAAGTGGTCCGAAAACGACATTTCATATTACACGATCTAATGATAATCCAATTAATAGTGGAAATGATTCCTGGCTACAAAAATTCTATTTAAGATTAAAGACTCGCTTTTAAACCTTTCTCTAATGTTTAGAAAAAGTGTCGATATTTATCTGAATTACATTCTTGGTCAAGTGGTCGGAAAACGACATTTCATATTACACGATCTAATGTTATTCCAATTAATGGCGGAAATGTATACAGGCTACAAGGAATCTATTTAGAGTTAAAGAATTGCTTTTAAACATTTCTCTAATGTTTAAAAAAGTGACAATATTTATCTGAATTATATAGCCGGCCAAGTGGTCGGAAAACGACATTTCATATTACACGATCTAATGTCATTCCAGTTAACGGCGCAAATGATTCCTGGCTATAAGAAATTAATTCTAAGTTAAAGAATTGAAAAGAATTGCTTTTAATCATTTATTTAATGATTAAAAAAATGTCGACGGTGGAGAGAACTTTGGGGCTCAAGACGTTTTCTTTTTACCAGCCCCTTCCCTCCCCTACAAAAAATAAAGCCCCTAAAAATATAAAACAATAAGTGAAACAAAACTAAATAACGTGAAAAACTAAAACAAATCTCAAATAGTGATTCAAATATTCAAAATACGATAATACGGCCTGACTGAAAAAAATAGCAGAATTTAATTATTTTTTAGTGAATAAAAATTTAATAGCTCAAGCTTTAAAACGTCTTTTTTGTTGGGTTGATGATAAAAAGCGATTAAAAACGATGTTCCTAGAAAATAAGTGCATATAACCCCTTAAATAAAAATTGTGGTGTCTACCACAACACGTGTCTATTACACCCAATGTCTGTACGTATAAACGAACCTTAATTGCAAATCTATCGTAGTGCAAATTTATAAATTATTTTTGTGAAATAAATCGATTACTGTCAAAAACAACTAAAAGTGTATAGGTCTAATTGCGTTTTAAAAAAAAATTATCAATAACACCATAACAAAGTAGAACAATTTTTCTTTTAAATTTTTTTTGATCTCCGTTTGATGATTTAATTAAATTTAACCTTTTTTCCGATATTAATGTTTAAACGTCCCTGATTTTTATGTAAAACACAAATATTAATATTCAAACATATCCATATTTTAAATGAAATATAACTATTTATATTACTATCAAAGAGTACGACGTTTTTTAGAATTTTTATTTTCTATAATTTTTATTTTTTATACCTTTTTTTTTTAAAATTAATTACTCACAAAATTAACACAAGGCCGCCAGAGTTTGATGTAAGCACAATAATTTATGGCTGTACCATTTACACCTATCAGTACAGTACATGTAGAAATATTAGGATTATGTGGTACGTTAGGATAACGGCCTATACACAAAAATATTCACTTTTCTCAGCGCTGCCACCATTAAAATTTTACTAAAGAAACTGAGTAATTCCAACTTTATTGTTACACGTACACATATTAATCTTAGGTATGTTCCAACAAACACTCGAATTAATTCTCTTTTTAATGAGCATGCGCACAGATGATTTTATTGTTCCAGCTAGGCAGGATTGTAATTCCAGTTTACACACAAGTTGAAATTCTGTGTTCCAACAAGTATTTAAATCTACATAATTCCGAACTCACCCGAATTGATTTTTAAAATTCTTGCTTCAATTTAAATAATAAACAGACAAATTTTGAGTTTGAATTGCTCTATCAAAAGACAAGTTTCAAATTTTTGACTTTATTTAATTGCTATAATAAGGATTTTTTAAAAATTAGCAAACTGGTACATATACAGTCGACTCTCGTTAACTCGAAACTCGAGGGAGTCTTAAAATATTACGAATTATAGAGAGGTTCGCATTATCGCAGGTAATAATTTTAATTTTTTAAGCATTTGTGATGAATGAACTTGAACTTGCCTCAAAATATACTTACAATCTTTCTGTTTCTTTGAATTGTCGAGTGTTTGACGCCGATGAGTTCGAATTAACGCGTCGTTTTGTTACGTATAAAAATGTATTGTTTTAGTTCGAAACAAAAAGAGATTTTGTAGGGAACTCGTGATACCTTTGAATTATAAAGAGTTTCGAATTATCGCAGGTTTGAATTAACGAGAGTCTACTGTATTTTAATTTTTTATTTTATAAATATTTATATTATTTTAGTAGGTAATAAAGTAAAATTCGGAGTAAAGTAAAAAAATAGTTCGTACTTTTTATTTAAAAATTAAATTAACGTATTTTAAAGTACAAAATAATTTTTTAGTGGATATATTATTTGTAAATATTCTTCATAGTATAGAAGGTATAGAATACATAACTCAAGTCTCTAGTAGAGACATCTTTTCAAATCCCTAAGAATTAATATAAACGTTCCTACATATTAAATACCGAACTGAAGTTCTGAAGTGAATTTGATTTGACCTTCAAATGACATTATCGAATTTAAAATACTGGATTCACTCGAATTGGAAATTCTAGTGTTTGTTGGAACATACCTCTTGTTAGCGTAGGTTATAATCTCAACTAGTACTGAGATCCTGAAAAAATGAACGTGAGGTTAAAATTCTAGCGCAAACTGACAAAAGTAGTTAAGTCCAAAATATCAAATTTATAGTAGAGAGTAAAAAATCAAATGAAATGCAGGCAACATCAGTTTATTTGAATAATCTTCAAGTTGCATGACATCAAAAATCACAAGTTACGGTATTTTTTTTATTAACTAAAAAATTTTTAAGCTAAATTTCCAGAATAAAAACAATTACAGATAAAAAATAAAATAAAAAAACGTTGCAATTAGTTATTTAGACTTTTGAGTATCAAGTAGGCATGATATTGATTAATTATTTTCATTTTTTAATTTTGACTAAAATTCCATCATTTCATGGAATTGTGCCCGATTCATGTCTAGAACCAGAACCAGATACTACAGTGGCCCTAACTTAATGAACGGGAACTGTACGAATCTAATGTATCTAATCTACATATTATGAATTCCAGTTAGGATATATTAATAATTTAATACCTATGTATTTATTTATTATTTTTATCAGCGGAACGCAACTATTTAACTAATTAACAGCTATCTTTATATAAAGGACACTCCACATTCTCGCCGAGGTTGGACGAGGTTCCTCGCCGAGTTCCTCGCTGAGGTTGACTGAGGAATACGAATAGCATTATAACACCAACCGCGAGGCACAACGAAATGACCCTCTACATTCTTGTACTCGTCCAACCTCGTCGAGAATGTGGAGCGTCCTTAATACATACCATTCTCAATGTCCATAATTCTGTAATCAACACAGTCATGTAATGGTGAAGTTAAAGGTCAGAATATTAATAACTGCAACACTACAACAAATTACCTATTGCTATTAGTTATTATGCAGATGAAATTCTTTAATTATTTTTATTTACTATACCTATAAATATCCAATTTGTTACCTGTAAAAATATTTTAATTTCTATAAATAAAATTGTACAGATTTAACTAATTTTACTGTTATACAGAAAAAATTCCACAATGATATTACTAAGTTTGGTTCATAACGAAATAGACAGGTCTAACCAGGACCGGCGAGAGAAATGACTGGCCCTCGGGTGCAACAAAAAATTTTCAAACAAGTTTTGCCATTTTTTCTCCAAAAATACAGTTGACCAGCAAAAAAAAATCCTCTTCTCCCTTTGGCTGGGCCGCTAATCGAGACTCCGAGCCCCCGGGCAATTGCCTAACCTGACGCCACGCTTTCGCCGGTCCAGGGCATAGCAAAGTTTCATTAGCCATAGTTTCTAACCATTTCCAGTACAAATTATAAAGTACCTAAAACAAAAAACTATGAGCTGAGGGCATCTCAGGCCATTTATGAGAAACTGCTGAAACTTGTACAAAAATTTGGGGGACAGGTCTACCCACACTGTCAACTTCCCATTGGGTGTCCTTAAAAACTAGAGACTACTGTACATAAATAATTCTTTTTCCATTTCGGGCAACTTCTCCCCTGGGCCCCCGATAGAGGCTTTGCCCCTTGCACCATACCGGGGGCTTCGCCTTCTGTACCTAAGGATGGGGGCTCCACCCTTATCAAACAAATGATAACATCATTTGTTCTCAAGATATGCGAGACAAAATATATTTCAAAAACAGTTTCTTATTTCGTTTTTTTTTTTTTAAATTTTATAATAATATACTGGCGTTTTTAACATCAAGGAAGGTTCTTAGGCCATTATATAATAATGTTATGGTAAAAAATCCATATAATCTATGTTATCTTAATAAAGTTAATTCTGTTTTTTTACCACAAAAAAACAAACCGCTAATCCGAATTTGCTGAAAACCTTATCCGGTCTTCATTTTTTGATTACGCATCTAATGAAATTAGTCCGAAGTTGATATCATCATTTGTTCTCAAGATATCCGAGACGAAAAAAAATCCACAAACGAACTAACGAACGAAAGAACGAACGAACAGACGAACTAACGAACGCACACACAGACATCACGCTAAAAACTATGGATTCAGATTCTAGTGACCTTGAAACGTGAAGATATGTCAAAATTAGCAATTCGTAAAATCGGACCCATTACAATAACTTTCAATGGGAAGTTAATAATTTTTTTGGAATGAGACTCCAATATCAAAGGTAGTGAGTCAGAAAATTTAGATAAAAATTTGGACAAAAACAATTTCGCATTGGAATTTATCTTACAAATGGGACTCAAAAATAAAAAGTGAACAAAAGAAACCTTAATTTCATTTTAAGAGCCCTTTTAAACAATATCTCACACAGTACGTGAAAAATATTGAAAAGTATCTTAAAAATTGAGATACAAAGATTTGCGTTGCTTTGCGATTTTAGTATATTTATTTCGAATAATTTCAGTGACATCATGCCAGTAAAGATGCGAATTTGAATATTAGTGGGTCAGTTATCATAGCAACTCGAATAAAGACGAAAAAATTTGACGAAATTATATTATAGTACCAAAAATGCCTCTTCAGACCCCTAAAAAGTACATGATCTTTATTGAAATTGATTATCTTCAATTTTACATAGAATAATTGATCACTTTTTAAAAAACCAGTTTTCCACGATTAATTATTATTACTTTTATATGTTTAATCGTCAATGTAATTAAATTTAATTATTTGCTTAAACAGAATGTAAAATATATGAAGATATGATATTTCCATTTTTGTATATAATTTATTTATGAAAATTTTTTCCAATAAACGGTTAATTAATATTTTACAATGCAATTATTGATTGATTTTATAATTATATATTATTTTAATAATAATAATTTATTTAAAACAGAAAATAATATATGTTTATTATATCATACGTTGTCATCTAAATATTGAATCTTGGGAAAATAAATAATACTGGAATTTTAATTAGATTTATAAGATAAACATCTTCTTTTCAAGTGTAAAAAAAGAAAGATGAACGTCAGGATTTTCCATGACTGTAAAATAAATAAGGATAACATAAAAGTGATGGGAAAAATTCTTTACTCGAAGGAAAAAAATTTCAGTTGTTAGGAGAATGCCAGGTTCACTTAAGAATATTAGGCATAGAGGTAACCATGTCTACTGGGACGTTGTTAGTATGGACCTTACGGATCGCATCCCCCCCCATATTTTTATAAGTCAGTTATATTTCCATAAATAACTCACAATTCACAAAAATAGTGTTCATATAAGGTATAAATACACAAAATGATAACCATATTTTGAAACTTTCCATGCGTTTTTCTCGCAACTACGTTTTCCAAAACGGTGGGCAATATAAATCCAGCAATTTCAATCCAACTGACTTGAAATATTTACCTGTAGGTTCTTAGATATTTATTAATTAAATTGTCTTACCGTATTACACTTAAGTTTAATATTCTTTCTGAATAAATTTGTATTATCTACCACTTACATTTATTGTCTAAATCCAATTTAACTCAAAAAACTGTTAACCTGAAAACACTCCAGCTACGCTATCGTACTTTTGCGAACTGATAGCTCATCTCGTTAAATTGCTAGGCAACAAAATTTATTTCGAAAAATATAGACCTCTCGTGTAATGGGGTATGACACACAGCTTCCTCGTACTCCTAAAACACTTTAAAATATTATTCTACCAAATATATATACTGTGAAATTATATTTTCGCCTTAAAGTTCATAAAAAATTGTTGTAACTCAAAATACTTAAAGGGTAAATTATAAAATAATAACAAAAATATTTTAGAAACTAAGCCCCAAAATACTTTAAAAATTTGAGCGAAGTGGGACTAGCAGTAAATAAGATATTAACATTTAATGGAATTTCATGGTAGCGCCGTGGATTCAGAAGTTATGTCATTTGGTGTAATTTAGTATATTAATTAGGGTTTGGGAAGTCTCGACTTTTTTAAAGTCCCGGGACACAAGACATCCCAGAATAAAAGTCCCGGGAAGTCCCGGGACCTCGAGACTTTTCAAAATGATGTTAATTAAAAATAATTTTTTTTTGAAATGTATTAATAATATCGCCATTTAAAAAAAAATCAATGTTTATTGGCTATAAAATTAAATTTTAACATTTCTAAGGTTAATTAAAATCTAAACAGTTCGTATTTTTTATTAAATCTTATAATCGGCAATTCATTCCTTGATAATAAGTTTTATAATTATAAAACAAACTTAAAGAAAGATCTTATAAAAGAGACGTTGTAATCATCAATAATCTTCAGTCTTTAGTCATTTTTTCCTAATCTAATAAAATAAGCTTTTAGTGAAATCAATGCATTAAGAGCTTTGTCCGATAATCTGTTTCTGACTTTCGTAATTGTTCCCCTGCTAAGGAGAACACTTTCTCGTTTTCAACAGAAGTCGGCTTTATTGTGTTTAGAGCTTTATAAAGAAGTTCCAAACTTTCAGTACGTTTCCCCGTTGCTTCAAATATATCGAACTCTTTGTTAAAAATTGTTCTTGATTTTTTTGCAGCAAATTATAATAATTGATTTTTAATAAACTGATTATATAAATTACATTCAATTTTATTTTATTTTTTATTTTTTTTTTTTATCAACAATAAAAAAGGTTTAAAACAATATAGTCAAATTACATACTTTAACAGATTTTTGTAAATATTGTTACAAATTTAAAATTTGTAACAATAATTCTGTTTAGTTTCCTAATTATTTAAGCTGAAAGCTGAAAGAAAAACTTGGTTTTTTTCTAGTTTTAAAACCAGAAGGTTGTTGTTTTGATTATTTTTGACACTTTCCATTTTAATTGATCTTCTAATATTAATATGGTAGTTTTATTATTATACTGAAAAGTATGCAATTTTTCAAATAATTAAAAAAAAAATCGAAAATCTCGAAAAATCGATTATTTAGTTTTTCATTTTTCATAAATCGATTTTTTTCATTCCATGTCACATTCCTATAGTTTTATGTATTAGCTTATTATAATATTATGTAAATAAAATTATGACAATGCGATCTCGAGTCTCGACTCGAAAGTCTCGGGACTCGAGACAGTGAAAATTTGGAAAAAATCCCGGGACTTCGAGACAAGAGACGTCCCGGGACCCAAACACTAATATTAATGGAATGACATGGTATATAGCGGCGTAGCTACCGTTACTCCGATTTTGATTCATAGGGGACCATCTATGAACCAAACTGCATAATTTCTGAAAATTTCATTACAAAAAATCGAATAGTTTAGAAGTTATGCCACTTGGTGCAAACTGGCGACATACACGGAGAGAAAAATCATATAATTTTTGTAGATAAAATTCATCGACGACCAAAATAAAAAATATGTGCTAGCATGCTAAAATTTAATGTGCTAACACAACTTTTATCACACTCTTATGCATATATGTTATAGTTTAATTCTTGTTGTCGTACTCTTTCATTTGCGCATCTGACCCGCAACCTTATGTTGCTTGGGCTCTACCTGTAAAAACTTCGAAGATACCCGATCTTTTCCGACTTTTGATTCTTTATGATGCATACAAAAATGATTGCCAACAATATATTCTAATACTAAAGATAGTGAAGTAACAAAATGATGAACTAAACGGTGACATCCCCGTCCTCTAACACAGTGTAATGAATACTGCTTGCTGCTTGTAAGATAGTCTAATGAATCAAGGTGCTTGGTCCGACCCGTCCGACCAAGTTGGTCGTCCACACTTATGGTTGGCTATGTGACTTGCTATGAGTGAGGTACATTTCAAAAGCGTTCATAACACACACAACCTTCTTTCTCTTTTTTTCTTTCTACTATTAGCAGATAGCATTTCAAATATTATAATACAGCATGGTAATTTTTGTAAGAAAAACAATTAAAAAATATTTTTTTGTCGGCAATGGAACTTTTTACTGTGCTGTTTTACAAATTTTACGGAGCTAATATTACGGAACCAATATTCGATCCTTTAAATTTTCTATGATTAATTATAATTTTTATATTTTTACCGTACAAAATTGAATATGTTCGCCTTTTACACGTCGATTGTAGTGCTGAGCACAGTAATTTTTATATGAATTTTCTCCCCGTATACAGACGGACAGATAGACGCCAAATCAAAATTGTTCAGGAAATATTTTTATTTTTCAAAAGTGATCACAATGCTTCCGCGACTCTAGTAGCCTCGGAAACAAAATTACAATATTGTATCCGGCGCTTCCACTTAATTCTGATCTTAAAAAATTCCCTTTAAAAATGGCTGGCAATCTTTTGAACGAAACCAAAATACACATTTTTTCCGTCAATTACGATTTTTGATCCTAATTTTAGTCAGGAAAATACCTTCAGAGTTCAGATGTATAAACAATCAGATGTTTTACTGTACTAACATTTATCCAACCTAACCTTGCCAATTTTTGACAATAATAAATTCCAAACTATTAAATAATAAATAACAATCGTATCGGCAATACATATACGTATACATATAAACAGATATACAGATCACGCATTGGGTCAAACATTTACGTTTGAGTCCGGCAATACACGATCACACAGCGGCTCAAAGTTCAAATCAACATAATATTGACAATTCACCGATGATAGATTCAAATATTTCATTAACATTGAAAAAAAAAACAATTAAAATATCGAATTCGAAAAGATTCAAACTTACCGCTAAACGATTTCGATACTGTTCCGGCGAAATAATATGCCGTCGATTGGGCTTTTGACGTGGCGGGGGTGTTTGTTGCATTGTTCATACTAATTCGAAACAATAACACCAAAAAAAAAAAAACACTGTAATTTAAAAATTCGAACACACTTTTACAAAATACATAGATACCCTCAAAAAACACCTCTAGCGGAATTTTCGCCAAACACGGTATTTTTAAGACGGAAGTAATTTAAAAAAAAAAAATAAAACACCTATTGTATTTAAATTATTTTTTTATTCCTGCGAATTCAATGATTATTCAAAATATTCGAATTTTTCGTTGTGTTAAAGAGTTCTTTGTTTAATTATCGATGTCTTCACTTGTAATTTTTGACGAGAATTTTTTCATATCTAACGTGTTAAACAAGTTTCATAACACACTGCCTGCATTTACATACGTATTAAGCCGTCGTACAATACACAAATAACATTATATATTTATAGAATTCTGCGACAAAGAAACATTGTTACGTTTGAAAAAGGTGTAACTAAGATAAACATATCATACGGCATGCTATTTATATGTATAATAAGCCGATTACTTCTTTTTTTTGTTGTGTAGTACGAACAAAGTTCATCTTTACCGATAGAGTGACTGTAGGTGTTGTATAAATTATGAAATTTTCTCACTAGATGTCAGTAGCAAACAACAATTGAAAATGTTATCATCGAAAATAATTTAAATTGTTGAAATGTATTGTATGAATCCAAATATGTAGAGTGTTTTAAACAAGATTTGTGTATTTTTTTCCGTAAAAGTAAAATTTTTACCTATTATTTATTCTGCGAATTATTCCGCAAGAATGCATATAAATTATTTTTAATAATTGTAGTAAAGAACTGATTTAAATACTAAATAGTGTGCCTCTGTAAGGTAAAAGTGGCTAAAAAATAAATATTATCTAAATAAAATATTTAGGAAATCGTAAATTAACAAACTGGTGTAATTATCGAAAATTATCACAATTGTTCTTCCCAGAACCTCCATCATAACTTTGCTACGATGTTAGTAAAATTTTACCATTTAATTGGAAATCGTTTAAGGATTATAAAGAGTCGAACTCACCTATATTTCTAACTATTTTCCTACAATTTCCTACTATTTTTTAAAAATGAAATTTTAAGTTGAAATGTGTCCAGCGCTGCCACCAAAATTTGTCATTTTATGTAAAACTAGCCGTACCCGCGACGTGAGAGGTTACTCAATGACTCAAAACTCAATGAGAAGTATGTAAATGTAATAATTATACAGAACTTGCAAAGAATAATAATTTTTGTGTAATGCATGAACATGCTCAAAATGGTTTTTCTATTTTCCCGTGGGAATGAGGAATTTTCCCGGAGTAAAAAGTATCTTAAATGTTGACCCAAGTAATAGGTTATAACCACAGCAAATTTCATCAAAATCCGTCCAATAGTTTTTGCGTAATACGTGCACATGCACAAAATGGTTTTTCTATTTTCCCCTGGGAATGAGGCATTTTATTAACACCAAATTTTATTAAAATCCGTCCAATAGTTTTTGCCAAGTGTGTGCACATGCTCATTTTTCCATTTTCCCGTGGGAATGAGAAATTTTCCCGGAGTAAGGAGTATTTTAGATGTTGCCCCAGGTAATAAGTTATCATCACACTAAATTTCATTAAAATCCGTCCAATAGTTTTTGCGTGATGCGTGAACAGACAGACAGACAGACAAAAATTCTAAAAATCACTGTTTTGGTATCTACATCGATAACTATTTACAGTACCAGTACAATTTTCAAAAAATATTCCATGTACAGAAATGGTCTCGTTACAATTTTATTATATGTATAGATTACAAGAAAGTGAAAGTAAAATTACAATTTTCTATCACAAAATAGATTCGATGATTCGGGGATGTTTTTTATTCTGATATAAAAGCTATTCCTTTCAGCAGTGGCGGCTTATAAAATTTTTTTCAGTAATTAGGTTTTTGAAGAAAAAATTTTTTTGTCATAAATGGAAAGATCATAATATACATATAAGTTTTATAAGAAAACTCTTTTTATCTTTTTTTTCGTAATAATTAAGAAGTTATATTAAATTAAAAATAAATTCTTAGACTTAGAACCGATAACAGGTCGATAGTTCCCGAGCGCCTATGTGACGTAATAAAGGTCATATGGCCTGAAGATAGATACATTAGTGTCTTTTTATTTTCAATTAGATTATTGTTGCTATGAAATTATTATTACTATGAAATTATTGTTGCTGTGAAATTGTGTTTCTATCCAAATTATTGCTTGCTATAAATATCACTGTATCGAATAACTTATTGAAAATGTCTAATTTAAAGAAAAATCGAGCTTGTTTTGTACCACTTTGAGATTTTGAACGTCGAAATCAATGAAACAACCACCAATAATTTTTCGTACTAAATTTTAATAATTCTGACACTTTTGACATATTATCTTTATGACGTCACAGACATCGCGATCTTTTGTAGTACTGTTTTAATTAATTAATTTAATTAATTTTAATTAATAATTTAATTAGTTTTTTATTACTCATGCGGGAGAAGTAGCACCTTGGCGCACACATTTCTGTACGCAAAATAGCTGTTTGCCCACTGTACCCTTCCCGCATACTTTTTTGCGTGTGGTAAGTAACTTTCCACACGCAAATTGACAATAAAACACGCAAAATTTAATCAAAACACGCAAAGCCGCCTCTTAATTTTTCATTTAATAAATATTTCATAATTATTTCTATAGAAACCACCAACAAAGTAATTTAAACGATAATTAATTCAGAAAAAAAGGCAAACACTTAAAAATATTATTTTAAAAAGTAATAAAAATGTCAAAAATAGTGATAATAATAGAAAAAAGTAGGTGAAATTCGTAATAAAAAATAGTATGTGCAACTCGTGCGGGATTGTTGATTGCCCCACTCAAGCGAAGTTGAGCGCACGAACGTAGTGAGTACGCTCAACTTTGCTTTCGTGGGCAATCGACAATTTCCCGCACTTATTGCACAATATACTATTTATTAATTTATTCTTTATTATATATGGTTTTTAAAAAATTTTTCACATCGATTATCAGTATTATTTATGATATAACTAGAGATGTAGATATGAAATAAAACAAAAAACTGATATTTATTTTTTATTCAAAAACACAATTGTAGTATTATTTCAGTAATAATAATAATATACTTTTGTAAAGGAGCAATATGAGTGCGCTCCCAAATAAATTTTATACAATATAATATCCCTATAAATAAATTTCTAAAAAAAAATAAAAGTTTCTAAATCGCCCATGGAATGTCTATCACACGTATACAGAAGTACATAGAAACATTTTTTATATTCTAATATTTTTATTTCGGTTGACTGATTCTGCTCGGCGTTTCCAGCATTATTTTCTTTTTTTTCATAAAATTACGAGAAAGTGAGTAAATAAAGGAAAATTTTAAAAATGTTATGATTTCTCTCTACTTATAAGTCAGGAAAAAATTTCGAAATCAGAAAAGTTTCGGTAATTTTTTCCAACGGTAATTTTTTTGTACGACAACCTTGCCTTTCCACGGTCTTGCCTTTGCCACGCTACGGCCGGAATCAATGATCTTCATCCTCAAAGCGACCCAATTCATGTACGTTTACCCTACAGACTCTACATATGATATTTGAAACAAAACCACTATAAATTCTCTTGTTGATTTGATTGCAATAGACAAATGTGGAGTTTATTTTCAAAAAGCAATTTCTGAGAAAAAACTGATTTTGAGATTAATATAGAATTGTAAACTTTATTTAGAAAGCCATTATTCTAAACGGAAATCTTTTTCCAAAACTGACTACAAAGTATCTAAAAAGGGCATCAAATTTTAAGTTTATTTTCAAAACGAAATATCTGAATAAAAATTTGTTTTCAAAACGCAATTTCTGAAATTTTATTTTCAAACTGAAATATCTTTAATTTCTTGAATTAAATAATGACTATTATTTTGAAATTTTTAACGTGCATAAGGGTACATTAGTAAAGAAAAAATACACCTGGAACGGAAAACCCAACAGAAAATATTACGCTCTAAACCTTTTAACTCAGTTTTTGTTGCACAATAGCATCATGGATAATATGAGTAGCATGTTACTATCATTAGTGCTTGAAAAAAATACCGGAAGTAAAAAGAAGAAAATGCTACAAACCGAAGGTAAAGAGAAAATTTGATAAGTCTAAACTAATTTATGCTATTCCATATTTTTACAAAATAAAGCAAATATTTTACTTAGCAAAAAAATCACGTTTATTTTTTATGTGTGACAATTGTTTCAAGCTTAAAAGCCCATTTTCAAACAAAGTAAGATGACTTTATTTATATAAATTTTTAAAATTTAATTTTTACAAACAATTTTTAGAAAGCCATAACAAAAAAAAAGAAATACGAAAATCAAGTTGAAGATGAAAAAAAGCGGCAGAGTGTTGACTGCATTGGGGAAGCCAGTAGGGTGAAAATTTAACATAATACTAATTGCGTGGGAAAAATATATTGAATATTATTCATTTTAATTTTCATTTTAGGCAATGAAGTTATTACTTTTTTGCAATTTTGTTTTTAAATGAAATATCATAAAGTTTTATTTTCAAAATGAATATTCTTTTTTTTGAGAACACATTTTTAAGGGGATTAATTTGAATTAGATTTTTATACTGACTGAGGTTCTTCTCTATAGCATCCCAACTTTGTTATTCACTGGTAAAAAATCCGTAAAGATTTTGCTGGCGTTAGATATAGAAAATCTCATTTTACTCGAAAATTAGATTTTGTTAGAAATTACTTTTTGAAAATAAGCTCCACAAATATAAAAATATATTTTATTTATTTGTGCGATTGTGAATAGTTGATTTCTTATAATTGCTCTCAACAATTCCATATTTGACCGACCAGTGTATTGACCAGACTTGACCAAATACTACTATGTACGATATTTATTGACCGTTTTTCTATTTTTTATAAATTCATCGTGTGCACCGCAATTTATTCTTAGAATTTATTTATGTATTTTATTAGCTTTCGCTTAAATTTGAAATAACGTGTTGTGTTGTCAATGGAAATAAAAAAATTTAAGTAGGCTATTGTCTGCGCTATACGGTGTTATATGTATAGAATTATAAAATTTGATTTAGTATGTTGTATTGTAGGGATTTCTAAAATTTTGTATCGGAGAGTCAAATTGTACAGACTTAAATTATTGGTGAACCAAAGGAAAAATGTACATATATACTACTACAAACAATTAAGGGAGCAAAAAAAAATTGTTAATTTTTTAGTGATTTTTGAAGGGCTGTAATTACGTGGAAAATTATCGTATCGAGATGTTAAAAAAAGCGTTTTGAAGCTCCAAGATTCTAGTTTTCAGATCGTTCATCCAAAATTTTTTTAGGAGTGACAGTTACCGAGCAATTATAAGGAATAACACAAAAAAAGTTTTTGCAAATTTTTTGCTCTTTTTTTATCTACGGGCTTGAAAATTTTTTACAGTAAAACCATGGTATTGACATTATAGCCTGTTTATTCAGCTTCAAATCCTTTTTTAAAATTTTTCTCTAATTTGATTTGTTCCGGAGGTATCCAACTTTGAATACAAAAGGATCCTTTTTGCTTTAACCATCGATATCTCAGTAACCAGTGATCGGACAGAAAATTGAAGGGCAGTTTTGGAATATGGAATAAATTTCCTACAAGGCTATGTCCTTTAATTTTTTTTCTGAAATTTTGAACAAACGGTTTAGGAAAATCATTCGATAGAATGTCATTTCTGAAATTACAAATAGCTTGATATAAAAGTAAAAAGTAATGAAACTGTAAAAAAGTAGGTAACTTTGAATGACTGTATCTCAGCCAGTTTTTGTCGAAAATATTTTTATCGGTCACCATTCTAACGGGAATAGCATCAGCTTTCTTTTTCGTGAACCAATGTCTATACCTAAATTCACTCAGAAAAAAGTGCTGCACAAAAATTTAAAAAAAAAGAAAAATTGAAAAATTTCTGCTTTTTTTTAAATAGTTTTTTTGACTTATTTTGTTGAGAAAAATGTTTTTTCAGTTCATAAAGTGCCGTTTCGATAGGAAATTTAATTCTCTACAAAAAATCATATCATGTGTATTTACGAAAAATGCATAGTTTTTGAGTTATAGTTAAAAAACTTAAGAGTTGATAAATTTACGCCGTTTGTAAAAACCCACGCCTAAATTTAATAGCACTTTGCAAATTTATCATCTTTAGGGTACAACTTAACATACGAAACAATAAAACACCTGTTACGAATTAGTTCCTTTTCCCCCTGATTTTTTGTACATAGTCAATAGGTAGCCTATTCCATTTTTAAGGAAATCAAAACCTTGAGACTGACAAAAGGTAGAGTTAAAATTCTGATAGTATAAATGAACAAGCAATCCCCAAATTATTAATATTAGACCAACTAATTCAATTGTTTGAAGTGTTTGAACAATCACTAAGCATTTGAAATCAGTTTAAAAACTACATTAAGAATACATCAAAATTCTCTCTTCTGTAAAATTTTATTGAAGATAAATCAGAATACTTCATACATCAATTATTATACAATTATTTATTACGTACTTTTAAACAATATACATTCATGGTGACTTATGCCACGTGTGTATCTAATTGTGAGTAAAAATAAGAGTGTTGCTTCCAATTAGGTATAGGGTTGATCGGGGTAATTGTGAATGGATTTTCATGAATTGAGATAAAAGCGTTGTTTTAAGTACTATTTATTTTATATAACACATTATGGTTGATTTATTTTGAATTCTACATTATTCAGGATACACCACACAAATTTTGAGCAAATTCATATGAAAAACAAAAATTTTATAAGCCATTCACATTTCCCCAGTTCGGTTTTGTAAATCTTATGAATTTTGGGGTAAAAGTGAATGTCATTACAAAAATTATTTAGAATGGATTACAAGAGAAGTGAGGTACATCAAAGTAAAGCCCAAATTAAATTCTTCACATTTACCCCAATTTCAAATTTTTCATCATACTTTAGCGGTCACAATTTCTCTTTGTTTAACGCATAGAACACGTTTAACGTAAGTTATCCATACCTCAAATTTTTACCAAAAATCAAGGTTAAATAAAAATAACAAAAATTGTAAGAACAAATTTATTACAAACTAAAAATGATATTTTGTCATTTTATCAAATAAATAAAAAATCAAAAAATTACAAGATTTTCACACAAAAACAAGGAAAATGAGACTTTTTCAAGGGAATACATTTAGTTAACATGAATAAAAACAACAATCTATTAGGTCTAATACTGTAAATGAAAAATAAAAATGGTTTTGTATTAATCCTACTGCCCTTGAACACTCACTGAGATATTGAAAACAAGTAATTTTTTGGTTTTTGTAAGTTGTTATTGGATAAGGGAGCACAGCAATGATTTCGTAGATTGATACACAAAACATCGCTCTTTACACAATTTTTCTTTGTTTTTTGTATTGTTTGTACAACGGAAATTTTGTACAATAATGTCACCAGCATCTACATCAACATCTTCAACTCTGAAAAGAACACTACTGAAATTTTTGATCGAATGGAGGCATTTGTGAATGACGCTCACAATTACCCCACAATTTTAAAATCATGGGGTAATTGTGAATTGGTAATAAATTGTCCAATTTCTTTAGCAGTTAATAAGGAACCCTCTCAGGGTTTAAACCACTTCTTTAGAAGTACTTTTAACCATTTCTTATCTTTTAAAAAAAGAGAATGTATTTAAAAAAAATTTTTTGAGAATTGATCGAAGTAAGATACATAAAATTTTGCAAGGGTTTTTTCAAAATACAAAAAAAGATACTAATACTTGGAGAATTGTTATAAAATTTTAATAGCATATTAAAAAAGGACAGAAAAACATACTAAGATTTAACTTTTAACAAAATTAATGTTATTTTAGAAATTACAAGCGCCGTTCACAATTGCCCCAATTCACATTTACCCCGGTCAATCTACTTACTACCCTACACAAAAATTGTGAACCAAAAATTACGCGCTCCCTTATACATACATTTATCTAAAAACAAGTGACCTGAACTACATACAACCAACTGAATAAAAACTGGTATACACTAATATGTAATTCATCACTTTCGATAATTGACTGTATTTATGGGGCGCCATATACCATTACTGTTATCAGATCTAAATAGATGTTAAATGTGGTCAATTAAATCAAAGACCCCAACAAAATGAATATTAAATTAATAATTACAACGAATGGACAAGATTGAAATACGTGGACATAAAAATACAGATGATGGTTAATGTACAGCACAACACCGAATCGTGTTTTCCAATCGTAACTCGACTTATAGACACTGCTCACAGTTTCACTTAACGTATTGACAAACCATACATATGTACTCAAAGGCATACATACTCTGTAATACTATGACAGTGGGTACATATTATCAGCCGAGAAATGGTTAGCTCCAAATCCATTGTTTATCATTATTTCAACGTTAAAAATGACAAAAACAACCATCCACAAAAAATTCGCTATAAGTCGAATGAAACTGTGAACAATGTCAATAACTTAACTGTGTATAAGTCGAATTACCGGTACATTATTATTTATCTGCAAATTTATTTTTTTGGCGTGACGAAAAATTGTCGTGAAAATTTGAGTATCCTTCGTCACAACTGCCAAATATTGCTATAAGTTTAGGGTTAAGGGTCATGTTTTTTGGTGAAACGAAACGCCAAAGACCATAGAACATAAAGCGAAATTCAAATCAAGTGATTGATATTGAGAGCTTGTCATTATTTTTACATCAAGCAAGAAGACCGGCTGCGTGTGTTTATTGAGTGTATCCTTCGTCACGACTTTTTCTGGTATGTATTTAACGAATTTCAAATCGTTTTTACGTAAATATTATTTGTAATAATGTAAGCTTTACGATAAACTCAAGTTTTCGATCTAAATGATCGCTGTTCACGATTAATAACGATTTTGTTGGAAAATTGTATCCTTCGTCACGGTAGAATGTGACGATGGGAAACATAAAAGTGGCGAAGGATACGATAATAAAATAAGTATATATTTATTATATGTATCAGTTGTTTGTTTGTATATCAACTAAATTTTTTAGTTAACTAGGTTGATTAATTTGGTTAAGTTTTCCTAACCAATATTTATTTATATCATAAAACACAAACAACACACCACACTCTTCAATTTTTCGCAAATCACAAAAAAAATCAACTTTTTTTTATTTTTTTTTTAATTGATATTAGGAGAACATAATATAAATATTATTTAAATAATAATTTAAATTTAATTATTTAAATTTAATAAACATTTTTTTCTGTCTGGATTTAGTAATCCGCAAAAAAATATTGGTTTTAATATGAAACCGCGCTGCTGGTCTGCAGATACCGAATCTATGATAATTTTCCTACATTCTAGTCGCATGAAATCTACTAAATGGCTTTCTCTATTTTCTTTTTATGGTTGAGACCTAAAAAGTAGAACCACCCATATACCAGCTAAATTTCGTTGAAGGGAAAAATTTAATTTTTTTTTATTAAGCTAAATAATTTTTTTATGGTAAAACGAAATTAATTTTACCATACAAAAATGGTGGTGGTGCCGGAAATTATCGGTTCATGAAATATTTTGGTAGTTTGTACCATGAATCCAATTCCTAATTCAAAATATATATAAATTTTAGCCTTTTTCTGATCAGAATCACATAACCTCCTATTTGAAATTGAACACTGCTCAGCGTTTCCACCATAACCTACCATTTTACATACGATTTTTGATTGTTTTGACATTAATGACAATCAATTTCGACCACAGATCACTTTTCACTTTACTTGCAAGCTAGAACCAACACATAAATCATATTTAATTCCGAGAAATTCAGCAACTTAATATTTTAGAGCATAAAAAATTTCATACTTTTAATAATTTTAAACAGAATATCCCATAATCTTGACGATACGTGTATAAGAAACACACATTTCATAATTTTTATTAAACAAAGAACAAACACCCATTAATATAAGCATTAAAAAATTTTTTTTTTATTAAACGGCCAGTCCCTGATGATGATATTTTAAATTTTTATAATCATGCAATCTCCACCAATCCAACAACTGAATAAACCAACCTTTTTTTAATAAAACTGACGTAATTTTTACAAATAAATTTATCATTTATCAACATAAATAAAATACACACAATCTACAATGAGTATACCTATTATAATATGTATGTATACTGAAAACATTCAACCTGATTCTTCAACTTTAAAAAATATTTTTGAAAAAAAACAAATACCAAAAAAAACAGTCTACCTTGTTTCTGTTTTTCTCGCCCACACCATCTTTATATTGTAAACAACATGATTGATTCACACCCATCGTTGCACCAATCACAAATTGTTGGACACATCTGAAAAACGATTCGAATTCGAACAGAACAGAACACAATTCAAATTACAATTTGTTGTAACGGATTTTTACGAAACTAACAATAATTAAATTGTCTGTCTAGTCACCGACCAAAATAATATGTAATTATAATTATCTCTAAATGTCACACTTTCTCACTTGAATATTTCAATTATCTATTTTTAAATAAAATTTATTGATTATTTAAATATTTGATAAATTGATTTATTTATTGTTATTTATGGAAAATTCGCGTAATATAGTTCAAATCAATTGTTTACTGATTGAAAAATTTGAATTTTGATTATTTTTTTACATTATAAGTGTGAAATGTTTTTTTTTTTTTAATTGTTTATAATTTTTGACTATCACTATTTTGTAGTTATTAGACTAAACTTTTTTCAAGACGTACAATAATTTTACAAGATTACAAATTGTACTCTATGTATGTATGAATTTGTATATATATGTATATATATATAAATATACAGTTGCGTGCAAAATTATGGGAGCAATCGGTAAGGGAATGTGACGATTCTAGAAAAAATTTTTTTAAACAAAGGACACTTTTTTGCTCGTTACTGTCGCTAAATTTTAAAAGTGTACTGTAGGTATCTAAAACTACTTTCAGAATTGCTATATTGTTTTAGTTTTGACATGTATGTATTCAGAATTTTATCGCGCATCATTTAATGATGTTTGAAGTTATATTCGATGTATATATATATATATATATATATATATATATATATATATATATATATATATATATATATATATATATATATATATATATATATACATGCTATATACATATATCCGTTTAGACCCGGACACATCAGTTTATTACATTATGGCCCCGATTCGCACCGACTGTAACTCCCACTATCCAAACGTTAATATTCCCGCCAGAGTTACGCGGTTTATGCCTCCTTCTGGTGTCATATCGTATGTTTACTTCATAGAGAGGCATACTATGCATTGCCCCCACCCCCTTCCCACAAATTATTTTGAAGTCTTTGACAGGTTCAAAGACATCAGACGATATAAAACACTGTCCTAACCCCGATGGAAGAGGTTAATTTGCATTTTATTACATTATTTAAGTAAGTGTCTGGGTCAAGACGGATTTGGGGTGTAGACCCGGACACTTACTAATTATTTTTTACTTTTTTTTATTTTTACTTATAATGAAACAAATGGGTCAGGGATATAACAAATAATATACGCTCTTTCTAATGGTAATACTTTTATTGGTGATATCTATGAAGGTAACATGTATAAACATAAAATTATACCAAAAAATGTAAAAAAGTGTCCGGGTCTAGACAGTTTTACGGTACTGAAGACTAGCTCTGTATTGATTGAAACCTGTAATGTGATAAAAAAAAAAAAAAAAAAAAAAATCTACAATTCACTTCCAGTTGCATCATTCTGTAATTTTCTTTACGGTTTTTAAGACACTGAAAAATTTTAGTAAACCTAATGTTACAGACATCCCTCGAATAGCGACATACTTGAACTGCATGCAGTCGCAAATAGCACCGTTTAAAGTTACAACGACCCTCGAATATCATCGGCATACAAGGAAAACCGAATATCTGTAATATGTACAAATTTGTATGAATCTGGAATTTTGAATAACCAATTTAGCCGTCATCGAGGAATACCTGTATTACCTCACCAGTATTAATTTAAAAAGTAACGTCAGTAACGAAATAATATACTGTGCAAAAAGAGCGAAGTGAGTGCGCTCATTCGCTCGAGTGTGCAATCGACAATATCGCATGAGTTGCATATACTTTTTACTTTTATTTCGACATAAACATACCTTTGTAATTAAATGCTGAAATTATTTTTGTTAGTGATTTTTATAGAAATAATAATAAAATATCTATTAAATAAAAAATTAAGAGATGGCGCTTTGCGTGTTTTTTTATCAATTTGCGTGCGTAAAGTATGATTTATGCACGATAAAAAAGTTTTTTTCGTACAAAAATGCGTGCGTCAAGATAGCATTTATACCGTATATAAGTAATAATTAAGGGGAGGCTTACTTGAGAGTCGTTAAAAAAAATCGATTTTTTTTTTTTTACAGAAATTGGTAGCTAATTATGTGTAGAATATGTTCCCAAAGTGATTTTGCTGAAAGTAATTTAAGGGAAGGTTTACTTGAGATTTGATAAAAAAATCGTTTTTTTTTTTTGCCCAAATTGATAGCAAATTATGTGTAGAATATGTTCCCAAAGTGATTGCACATTAACCGAATCCAGCTTTCTATAAAAAAAAATTCAAAAAACGTAGTTCACGCAATAATGAGCATTAAATATAAAATTTTGAAAATACGTTTCTTTATATATATTTTATAATATCTCGGAACTACATTTTTGGAACTGGTGGACACGATAACTCAAAAACTATTCGATGGATCCTTTTTTTTAAATTTTTTAAAGATAATTCAATTCTTCGGCACCTCTACCTAAGTTCGATACACTTTCAATATTTTTTTTATTTTTAAATTTACTTTAAAGAGCGAAAAATAAGACAAAAATCGTAATCAAAAGTTCAAACATCCGCTATTTGTTTTCTTTCAGCAATTTATTGATATTATAGGTAGAGGTGCCGGTCCTCTTCATATATTTTATAAATTTTTTTTGTTTTTGGATTTCGGTGGTTTATTACCGGCGCTAGGATGTCCACCAATAAGGCATTGGATTTTCGGATCGTCACACTGCACTATCTATAAAATGGACACTTTTTTATATTTTTTAGTCGAATTTTCTCCGAAAAATTAGACTTATACAGTCTATACGATAAGAGCTGCGAGAGGCGAGAGTAGGGGCGCTATCCGTTTTCGGACCCGTAGAACACGAATATGTAGAAAAAAAAAATGTCTGATATATATATATATATATATATATATATATATATATATATATATATATATATATATATATATATATATTTTCCCGCCACCTTTTAATTTGTGTAGGGCCCCCCTATGGAAGTTAAGAGATGAAATTTGGTAAATGGGGCTCATTTTCGAGGCACCTCATACTATCAAAGTGGGGTCAAATTTTGGGCAAATTTTTTTTCTGACCCGACCTTTAAGGGGGTGGTGGGGGGCGGAAAAGCAATAAAACTTTTTCAAACCGGTTTTAAATAATGTTTCGGTCAATTATCTACAACATATCCAAAATTCAGCTTCCTAGGATGATATGGTGGGAGTAGAGGGGGGAAAAACGATTTTCGCTGGATCTAACAGGCCCCCAGCCCCCCAGAATTAACGTAGAGGGTTGAAATTTGGTGTGTTGATAAAGTTCGTACCTAGGTTGTGCTTTTTGGAGGTTTTAATATTTTACCCCCACCCCCCTCATTTTTAAGCTACAATTTCATGCATTTTCGACGTTTTCGAAGTTTGTACCACTCGCACAGGTCACCCGAATAAACCTAGAGGGCTGGAATTTTGTATTCGGATTGAGTTAGTATCAAGGGGGTGCCTTTTGGGGGTCTCGACTTTTAACCCCCACCCCCACCATTTTTATACCCAAAAGAACATGATTTTTCTTGTTTTTTAACAGTTTCGTTCGGGTCAAAATCTCCCCAAATAAACCTAGAGGGCTGAAATTTGGTGTACAGGTTAAGCTAATAGCCAGACACTGTTTTTTGGAGGTTTCAACTTTTAACCCTTACCCCCACGATTTTTACGCCAATATTTCCTTAATTTTTTTGCTTGTTTTCTAACACGTCTAGAGACTCCATAAGGAAACCTAGAGGGCTGAAATTTTGTACGTGTATTCAGTTAGTATCCAGCTAGTACCTTGTAGGGAGTCTGCATCACTTTTCCCCCCACTTCTCCCATTTTTACATCGGAATTGAATGCTATTGTTAAATGTGTTTTAAAAGCATTATGTTTATTCTAAATACAAGTAGGCGAATAGTAATTTTAAAAAATTTAAAAAAAAGTGAACTTACTTTTATGACAAATGAAATACATACATATTAAGTAATTTAAAAATGTTATTAAAGTCACTGTTTATTTATAAATTAGGAATTTTGGATTTTTAGTATTTATAAAATAGAAATTTTGGATTTTTTGGAAAGAAAAAATATCTTTATAAAGGCCTTCCAGTTTACTATTGAAGGTCCTTTTTTAATATTTAAAACTAAAACATAAAGGCAATTAGCGGATAATCATGGGCAGGAATGTCCTCGTACGAATTGTGTTGGTTTTTTTTCTGCTACCTGTTTTCGGCACAAAATTGAAATTTACTGAGATACAGCCCTTAAATACTTAAAACCTTTTTTTAAAGCCTCGATCAGCCGAACACTCATCACCAGTTTTGAAACCAATAAAATGACAATTCGGTTGTAGACTTTCAATCACATTTCGCTTGTAGACATTCAATACCGAAGATGAAGGGGAAAATTCGACTACCGTGATGGGGCCCCGCTGCTCACGGCGTTTTTTATTTTTTGGTGTAGTTTAATACTTAATAAATATGTGTACAAAATTTGAAATTGATATTTGCTTCCGTTCTTGAGAAAAAAATTCTAGAAAAATATATAATTTTTAAGGACTTTCGAGTAAACCGCCCCCTAAAAAAAAAAAAAAAAAAAAAAAAAAAAAAAAAATTTTTTTCTTTTATTTTTCACTTTAAAATTTTTTGATTGTTCAAATAATCTTATCCACCGTTGTATATAGTCGCGAAATAATATTTAGATATTACACTATTATTGGTGTATTTGTACTTGTGCTATAGACAGTATTGCTAGCGTGTAGTGCCTGTTGCTTCTCAATATCAACTACATAATTATTCTGATACCATGACGTCAACTTTTTAAACACTTATGAAACTCTTCATCTATAAATTTAACTTACACACTTATGTACATATTTATATTTGTAAATTTTATTTTAAAATGTTAAAGATTGAAATTTAACATAAATTACTACTATATGAATAGTATTTGATAGTAAATACATACATGTATACAAGCTTGCATACATCTATGCATACATAGGAGTACATCACAGAACAAATAGAACGAATATAACTGTCTCTTTTCTGCAATCACTTATGTGGAAGTATGTGCATCTTAGGTTGCTTAGCTGTCAGTTGCTCAGTACCCGTCACTCAGTGTAAGTCAGTCAAACAACAATAAATTTGATTGTTGAACCGGCACAAGTAGCGTTGTGGTATCACACACATCACATACATGTATGTGAACCAAAGGTCACGTGACGGCTATCACCACTCACACAAACAGAGTTTATCGCACAAATACAAAGTAAACACCGTGCACGTATACAACACATTTTCTATCTCAAGTGGTTACACAGGTTCCAGTAGTACAGAAATATGTATTTTCTCTCTAGTTGCTCTATGGAGTACATAGTACATCTATATATACAGGTTGAGTTTTTTAAGAGTTCCCATTTTTATTAGTACAGCCAAACTGTTGGATTTAAACAAAAAATTACACCGAGAAGAGTAACTTGATACAATATACAGTAGACAATCACTAATTCGACAGAGATCAGACCAGGGTAGTGCCGGACTAGCGAAAATGCCGGATTACTGGAAAAATGCATTAAAAACGCAACAAATACACAAAATGTCGGATTCGGACCTATCGGAAGTGGTTTGCTTACAGTAGTGATCAGTAACGTGTCTCAACTTGAATCCCCCTTCACGTCCATCGGAAAGCGCCGGATTACAGAGAGTCTACTGTGCTGCCATTAAAAACAGTATGCATCGTAGCTCGAAAACCACAATGCGGCCCATACACGGTTCAACTTGTTGTACAACTTGTTGAATCGTGTGTGGGGCAGTTGGTCAACTATTTTGATGGTTGCATAAACGGTTGAAGTAAAATCAAAATATTTTGATTTTATGTGGGCGGAGCAAATGGTCTATGAACATGTTGTACTGTGTGTGGGGGTATGGGGTAGTTGAACAACAACACCAGTACATATATGGTGTAAAGGGTGTAAGCAACAAAATATTTACAGCGGTAACAATTGGAAAGTTTAAATATTTGATTTTATTTGTTATTTCCAATAGCTTGCGATGATGTTGCACTTGAAAATTTTAAATTTTAAAAAGAATTTCCCGTTGCAAGAAACCTTAATGTAATTTTTTAATTTCAAATATTATCGAGTGCTTGTGAGACACTACTACGTATGACAAACTTTTGTTTGCATTTCAACACACGCAGTATTGATATGTTCACTAACCGTTCAGCTAAACTGAAATTTTAAGCACTCGATTTCTTTGGTATAGTATGACCAAAAACCACATGCAAATTAAAAATCACAAAGTGATTGAAAAAATTATCCGGATCGGCCGGGAATTGGACCCAGGATCTTCTGGTAACTAGCCAGACGTGTTAACCTCTACACCAACGATCCCATGCTCGGTAAGCGGCCGAGCCGGACACCCATTCAATGGCTAGTTACCAGAAGATCCTGGGTTCGATTCCCGGCCGATCCGGATAATTTTTTCAATCACTTTGTGATTTTTAATTTACATGTGGTTTTTGGTCATACTATACCAAAGAAATCGAGTGCTTAAAGTTTCAGTTTAGCTGAACGGTTAGTGAACATATGAATACTGCATGTGTTGAAATGCAAACAAAAGTTTGTCATACGTAGTAGTGTCTCACAAGCACTCGATAATATTTGAAATTAAAAAATTGTAACTGTTTCTCGAATCAGAGAGAGTACTAATACACATAGGTGATTGAATGGGTGTCCGGCTCGGCCGCTTACCGAACATGGGATCGTAGGTGTAGAGGTTAACACGTCTGGCTAGTTACCAGAAGATCCTGGGTTCGATTCCCGGCCGATCCGGATAATTTTTTCAATCACTTTGTGATTTTTAACTTAATGTAATTTCCAAGCGTATGTTTTTGCAGAAATTTCATCACGCATAAACGTATCTTCTTTGCTTATTAAAGGTGTTATTTTTACTAAAATATCATTTAAGAATTTCTTCGTTCATTCGCATATAATTTTTATAATCGTCTGGTTCACATTCACTAATTTTTTTTAATAGTTCTTCATTAGAAAACTTTTTCCCCAACCACTCTTTGCTCCATTTTCTTTTTTTTCGTTTACTGAAGCTTTCTTTACTAATTTCTTCAATTTTATCCATAATATTAACGAAGTTCTCTTTTTCAAAAATTGTGAATAACTCAAGTTGGACAACAAGTTGAATGAATAGTTTAATAGTGTATGGCAAACAGTTCAACTTGTAGTACAACTAGGTAGTACAACAAGTTGAACCGTGTATGGGCCGCATAATAACTAAAAAGCTTCTGATTATAGCAATCGGTTGCCCTTACCGGCAATTAAACAAATTTCTTATTTGAATAATTTTTTGAAATATTAAGCCGTAATTAAAATGGAAACACTAAAAAAATTCACCTGTAGTAAAAGTACATATACACACAGCATTTTAATCATTTATTGTTAGAAAGTTATTGTTTGAATATAGTAAATACATGTAGTACATAATAAATATATATTCAGTATACATATATATATATATATATATATATATATATATATATATATATATATATATATATATATATATATATATAGGTTCTAGGCAAAATCAAAGAAGCCAGTAGACGTCCGGTAAGGTTTTCATACAGACCCGGACTATTTAAATTTTTGTTAAAATCATACTGATCGTCAAATAATAAAATTTGACGTCTAAAAGAAATATCAGTGCTTGATATATTTGTTCAATTTACTTACGAATATAAAGTTATTTCAGTGAGTATTTTAATCAGCGAAGCTTGTATTATGGGCGCAAGCTCAAAAGACCACCAGAAACTGAGGTGAGGGGAACACAAATTGTATTATTTCCATAGTTACTAACCAAACCAAGTAATTATGTTTTTATATGAGTGAGTGAGACAAAGACAAATTCAGATGTAGATAAAAAAGTTCTTTTTAGCTTGCGTCCATAATACCACACCTGGTACACCCAATCAAATAAAGTTGTAAGTAGATTTGTCTTTTTCAATGTATTTACCAGCACCGACACCATATTATTTTTAAGATTGCTTAGTTGTGATAAAATAGTATATAGTACAATAAAGGAGAAATAAGCTTTTCCCACGTATTTTACACTATACCTTTCCTACGAGCACATTTTTTTTCGTAAAATTTAACATAAATAATTAGAATAAAATTTAAATTAGTAAAAATTTTTTAAATTTATAATGTCAGTGCTAAGATGTTCAAATTTTTGCCAAAGCATACTTTGAAACTATGGAAACAATAATAAATAATCAACTTACATATGTATATTTTTAGAATTATTTATATAGATTAGATACTAAATCAACGACACAGCCAACTTTTTATTATATTAAGCCGTGCGAAATAATTTCCCACGTTATTTCTGCACGGTGTGGGCAATTGTTAATTTTCACATAGATATAGTTAGCCATGCGCAAAATGTTGCTTTTAATAATAGGAGTAGAAAAACTAAATTTTGTAGTTAATACTGATTTTACTGAAGACATTTTGAAGTCATTTGCATTTCAATGGTTGGTTATCTAGGAAACTTATACTTTCGAGATATCCAAGTACGAAAATTTTTAAAACCAATACTAAATCGCCCTTTTAGAGGAAATTCCTTAAATGCTACCTTAGATATTCTTTAATTCCAAAATGAAATTACTAAAATAAAATGTCTCAAGGACACTGATATTAACCAAACTAGATTCTTTATTTATAATAATTTATTTTTAAATATTCATAAAATTTCCCAATGGTAACAAAAAAAAAAATATTTTGAATTTCAAATAAGACTTTATTTTAACTTGTATTATTTCCAAACTTATATATACATACATTCAAAAGCTAAAGAGTGACCCCAAAAAAACTCTATTTTTCTCCCCTTTTGGGAACCTCATAAATATTATTTATAAGTGGTCTAAATAACAGTTTATGGTGATATTTTAAAGTAGACAAAATTTCAAGCTGAATATAGTTCTCGATGACTCTCCTACATTAAAAAAGGCTAAAAAAATAAACAGTTTAAAAAAAATAGGAAAAGAACAACAAAATAAGAAAAACAAAAAAATAAACCTCTTCCTGGATTAGTACCGTGATGTGACGAAGAGGTTTACATATTACTGAAATACATTCCAGTAATATAACTAAACCTAATCTTTCTTAGAAATATGCGTTTAGTTTCTAATTCAAAGGCGGTTGAATGCAAGGTTTAGAGTATCTGTCGAGATTTACTAAGCCTTCAGCATAAAAACACCAATTAATCGAATATTTTCATAAAAAATTGTGACTTTTTCCTGTAAAATCGGCTCAACCCCACTTGGACAACATGAAAATTTTACATAGAAAATAATACACTTTACGTATTTAAGAATCTTGAACATAATGAACGAGATTGCCAAGAATATAGGAGTCATCTTGCTATGAACAGCTCAACTAAAAAGTTTGACTCTTCATATCTTCAAAACAAAAATTATTCCCAATTTGAAATTTTCCCTACTTTAAATTATCATAATAAGCTACGATTTAGATCACTTTTGAATCGAATTCCCGACGTCCCCGAAACGAGCGAAATTTTGAGTCACTCTTTTCACTAAAACAAAATTCCTACGAAAATTTTCGAGGAAAATCTCTATGACAAACAGATAGACGAACACATGCGAGAGTAACCTTATAAGTTATAACAGTTCCGTTTTTCCTTTTAAGATACGAAACCCTCAAAATAACCAGGGCTGGGAACTATTTAAAATACAAAATGGCATTTTGCATTTTCTATTTTAAATAAGTTCGGTCAAACCATTTTCCATTTTGTACTTAAAATGGAAATTTGAATCAATTTTGCATTTAAAATGAAAATGCATGTACACTGAAATTTATGTGTATATGTACCTATGACACTTATGACTCATATTAATTATAGAACTCGAATTAAACGCAGTTTAGCAAATTGTGTTAAATGTAAGTCGATTCAATTCACTCAATTTTTTTATAATTCGAGTTTCAATGTCACTTGAGTTAAATTTGTTACTAGAGCTGCAGTTCTCTCAAGTCAAATTTTTCTGACTCAAGTTGTGTGCTATTATCTTTATGACACGTCGATAAGAAATGTTTTGGTATTTCGAGTAGATGATTTTGATAATTTAGAAGTCGCAGTTGTAGCGTAGTCAAGGTTTGATTATGTCAAGGCTGAATTAAATTTTACAATATTTTTGAGTAACAATATTTCAAGAGTTAAATTTCGTTTTCATATCATGCAAACTTTATAAAATGTTCACAAAAGACTGCCCTTATATAATTTCAATACGTCTGACATTTTCTTAACTTTTTTTTTTATTAATTTCAAAAACGATAAAAGATTTATAGTATAAAAAGTAAAAAATTTTGTATTTTATAATCCATTTTAAATAGCTATTTTCCATTTTCTATTTTAAATATGTTCAGCAAAACCATCTTCCATTTTGTATTTTAAATGCATTTTTGGAAATCATTTTCCATTTTCTATTTTAAATTGTTTGTATGAACCATTTTTCCCAGCCCTGAAAATAACAATTAGAACACATTTAACGCGGGAAATTTTACTTTTACCACGCGGAAGAATAGTTTAATCTATAAATGTTGGTAAACCGAAATTAATTAAAATCAGTAGTAATCATTTAATTATATAGGAACTGCGTGCGTAGAAAAAAAGTTGTTACCTTGAACAAATTACAATTGAAATATTAAGCAACACCTGTCAAATATAAATTTTAAACAAAAATGAATATGTTTCAGATGACCAGTTTGACTTACGACCATTGTGATTGTGAAACAAAAGAAATTTAAATCACAAATTAAAAAACAAAAAAATTAATAAAATAAACAATCAACAACATCAACTATATGGGTGAATATACGGTATTTGCATTTTTTTGTGTCCCTAAAGAAAAAGTAATCTTTTTAATTTAGTATTAATTATTTTGCTAATTGGCACTATTTTTGTATTTGTAATGATAAGGGCCAGAAGATATTTTAATTTTTTTAGATTTTATAGGCTCTAATAGTGAACGTTTAAAAGTTCTTTAAATGAAATGGGTGTATGTGATGTCGCCTAAGTTGAAGTGATCACAGAAGTTGCTACAAAGCAGCTAAGGCTCTTCGTCACACATACAAACGTTTCCCCGTACTTGGTGTACTTTCAGTGTACCAACAAAAGATTTGAAGTCGGATCGATTATCTTCAATTATCTTTTTTTGTAAATCAATTTCCTCTTCGAGTATCACAAAAATATGAATGCCAGGGCAGTGCTTTTCTAATTCTTTAGCAAAATCATCGATAGTAGCAATATCGGTTTCTGATGCGACGATTTTGCCTGCGGAGACATGAAAACTGCCAGAGAAGTGACAAAATCATACATAACCTGTAAAAACATCACGCGTTCTTCATACCAAAAATAAACGGAATACATGAAGTCTACACACAATGAACATTGCATTGTACAAATTTACAATTTCATAACGATAAAATATAAAAACATATACTTACCAGTGGAAATACTGCAATTACTGGCACAAAGACCCTTTCTGAGAGCGCACCGACCACTGACGCGATATTATTTAAATTATGTTCAATGCAGTTATTTTGTTGCTAAGTCCAATATGTTCAACGCGTGTTGCTCAAGGTCAAAGACACAGGTTTCCAATTTCTAAGTCAAATTTTATTATTTTATTTTCGTCCGGTTAAAAGTGACACTTTTGTTGGATGGTATGAAAATAAGTAATTTTTTTACGTTAATAAATATTTTTATAATGTATTTTGATACAATATGTTTTAATGCTTATTTAGTTATATGATTACATTTGAAAAAATACCATACCAGTTAAATAAAAAAATGTGTGTTAAAAATTGTAGCACAAAATGGTAATGGGCAAGCCAAAGGAGTATACATTTAGCACTATTTTAATTTACGAGTATTAATGCCTTAAATGAAACAGTTGTCGTGAATTGACCAAGTGGACTAAATAAAAGACGATATTCTTTATTACTTAAGTGTAAAATAATAATAATAAAATTAGTTTTTTATAAAATTTATCAATGGGCCGTTAGAATTCAAATAGCATATATTCACCCATATATGAACATTGTTACAGTCAGGCACAAAAAACGGTAAAAAATATATAATTATTATGTTCTGAAATTCAGTTGTTTTTTGTCTTATAAAATAAAAATTTACTTCTGTAATGTCAACAAGTTTATTGAATCGTGTGTTAGGTTGACATCTTTACTATGGAATTTTAAAATACACTAGACAAATCTAAGCAAAAATGAACAATTCGGTAAATACAAGGCCGTACAGAACTGAAGTGGATCTCAGAGCCGTAAATGGTTCCGATGCCTGGTTTTTAAAATAAGCGAAGTTTCAAAACAACACACCAAAAAGATGTTGGCACGGAAAGTTGAAAATATTTTTGTTTTTAACGAATTTTCGAATCTAAAATTCAGCTACTACAGCCACTATCATGGTGCGACTTGAGCCCGAGACTATGAAAGAAATTTGTTTTGAGGTCCCTAGAAGCCGAAAATCACAAAGCAAAAAGCAAAGAGCGGAAAAAACCAGATGAGATACGTTTTGAACCATTATTTTTAGGTAAGCGGATTTTCGAGAAAAATTAATTTTTATGATCGAAAATTCGCTATCTTATGTAGAATGCTACGATAAGGATTTTATATGGTTAAATTGCTCCTTCAAGATCAATAATTGCTCCACCAGAAATTTAATTATTTTATTAGTTATTTATAAATAACTAATAAAATAATTAAGTTTATTCTTTATAAATAAAGAAAAAAAGTTTTTTCCAGTATATTTTTCAGTCATCAAAATCTTGCAAAAATAATGGTTTCTCATACAATTTTATTATGTCAATAAATAGCTTCCAGTTTTCACTATTTAATTTAAACGTTAAACGCTAATATTTCTGAATAATTATTAAAATATTTTGTTTACAACAATATCCATTTGTCAAAATCGAATCGTTCTTAAATATATGTCTGATTGTCTATATTATTAATAGCTGTTAATTCTTGACAACAATAACAAATTGAAAAGTCTTTCAGCCTCGAAAACCATTACTAGTAAAATACAAAAAATACTATCTACATCTAGAGAAATTTGATCATTTCTTTTGTCAAAAATTTCCCTAAATTTTTATTTTTTTCCGAGGATAACTGAGTTTTATTGGCAACCTGGACTGTAAGTTGTAAGCATAATTATTGCGGTATCTTTATAGACCTAAGTAAATTAGCTCCAAATGTTTTGTTTCTTATATTATGTACACCACTGTACATAAATACCAGTTAAACATTCATTTGTTTCTTATTGAAATTACAGATATGTATTATATTAATCAAAAACACAATTAGATAGTCAATTAAACTCGATCAATGCCTGTCATATGTTAATGAAATAAAGTTTATGAAATGATAAATCGTGTTATGGATCAGTGAATATCCAGATGAAAATTTCGTATATGTAAACAAGACGTGGTGCAAATGTTATATGATGCGTGGGACTTGGAATTTTTGTGATAACGTATTTCATATCAAAAATCAAACTGATCCACTCTATCTATGATATATACATATTATTTTTTTTTTTAAAGAAACTGGGCGACTTCGATTATAACGTCTTTCAACTATCGATAAATTTACTGAGGGCATTTTAGTGTCGTTTATGAAGCTGTTATGTGAAATTTGAGTTACCGTTGTTAATTTGAAAAGTAGCTCTTTAACCCTAGAATCATACGTTGGTCTACGAGTCAAGTTAATCATACATCGGCGTCGTTTCGACGAATGGACTTTTTACGGGGAGTTTTAGAGTTTATTTGCAAAAAACATTTTTTTACATAACAATACTACAAAAGCGAACAAAATATTTAAAACAATTGCATTTGGAAAAATTTCTTAATACAAATATTTATTAATTTTTTTAATCTTTTTATCAAAGCATATTTTCACTATAAAAATTAAAAAATAGATAAATACATCAGTTGTATCATAAAACATGTCTTTCAGATAATTAATTTATGAACTATTATGAGTCAGTGGACATGTGTGACTTTACAGAATGTGAAATTTCTCAGTCATAAATATTCCTATAGATATGTAGTTATTTCCCCATTAGGCACATTTGTAAATTCTCTAAAATTTGTTAGTAATTTTTAGAATAAGATCTCAAAAAATAATAAAAATTAAAATATTTTCCACAAAATAAATTGTTAACCTTTTATTAAGTCACTTGAAACGCATTCTTTATTTTTCGATTCAATATATTAAAACTTCAGTATTATGTCGTCTCTATAAGTCAAACAGCTGTAATCATCTTTCACATTATCATAATCATTGAATAAATTAATTATAACATCCATATCTTTAATAAATTTTAGAAAAATTAGGAAAACTTTTATATGTGGAGTACAAAATTTTTAAAAAAAAATATAGGTTAATCATACATCGTCGTCCTTTTGACGCACACTATTTCAGTATAAAAAAAACGACAATAGTTATAAACAAAATTTATACGTCTTATGTGTTATAATAACAAATAAATTAGATAACAGGAGTTTCACAGCAAGCAGGTATTGACAAGTTGTAGTATTGGAGCAGGTAGAGAAGTTCGTTCGTCGTTTTGACGAGTACGTATGATTCTAGGGTTAATGAGTTTCAACAATTAGAGGAAAAGGTGCAAATGTGGACTACCACTTTTATATTAAGGTTTGTTTTTTTTGGAAACAGTAGAGAATTCAGGACTATTTTCACCTCTAGTTGATTTATTAATATTTTTTAAATATATTGCCAGATTTTCATGAAATGAAACACTATTGTTCTTGTAAAATTTAGTTTATTGTAAAAGGTTGTAAAAAACAAAAATTTTAATACATGGTCCAAATATGGGCATAGCCCATATTTACACCTTTTCCTGTAAGGGTTTTTTGAGGACTAAGAAAGGATGAGTTTAAAAATCGAAACTATATAAATTAAGAGCTTAGAAATAGCTTTTAATTTTGCCGCAAAGATTAATCTGATATTTTTATCTTTATGTGGTGGGTGGGCTAAGTCGTCATTGACTTAGCCCACCTTTAAAGAGTTAAAGAATATTTAACTCTTTAAATGATTAAGACGAGTTAACTCGTCCTGCAATATGGCGGCTAAAAAATGCTGCGATATGTACATATTCATTGGTACAGGTGCCGCCATCTGTGACAGATTTGCCGAAATACGGTATAATTCTAAATAATGTCAAATTTTATCAACATAGTTTAGTATAATTTATATTTTGTAAATTCCTAAGGTTCACTTTTTTAATGTTGGAATCTTTGATTTTTTTCCTTTTCTTTTTTTGTAACCTTATCTATTGTACTTATCGCTTGGCAGTAAAAAGTCCGGCATTTTGAGGCAAAAAAATTTTTCCATATGGTTTGTTTAAAAGCGTTAAATTCTTGGCCTGTGTTACGAACTCGAAATTTTTGGTTTGCGGAATATAAAAGCTCATAACTAGCTTATAATTTTGCGCTAGTTAACTTTTAATTCTATCAGGTAGGAGAACCAAGTCGATAGGAACTGAACATTTGTGGAATGATCAAATGATTTGACTTTATAAGGTTATTTATTTATTTATTTATTTTTTTTTTTTTGAAAAAATATTAACCTGGTCAAAAATAGGTATGAAATTTTTTTGTGGATAATTTTACAAGATTTAATTTTATATTGAACTACTTTTTCATAAAATTGAAAAAATCAAAAAATTGACCAAAATATAATATTTCACTCCTCGACAAAATAATCTAGGCTTGTTAGAGGAAATTTGTGGGAATTTGAGAAAATTTGTCTTTAGAAAATATTTCATGTTAAAATCATTCGTCTTCGAACAGAGGCGTAATTACAATTTTTGCGTTCTGGAATGATTTTGACACAAACGCTCCTGCCACAAAAGTCCATTACTCCCAAAAATGTAGCTGATGGTCAGAAAAATAAATAAAACGTCACTTTCTCCAAAAAAATACCGCAGCAGCAAGCAAAAAATCCAAATTTCTGAATGTTAAGGGCCTTGCGGAAAAAAAACGATTCTTTACACCTCTGTTTACTTATTTTGTTTATATTTTGATTAACAAAATTGACAGGAAGTACAGAATCAAAGTTTTATTCAAAAACAAAAATTTCTTCGTAAATTTCATTAAGGTGAAGAAAAAAAAACGGTCTAACTCTGAACCCTGGTAAATCAAATTTTTGATTACCATAGGTAATCAAAAATTCAGAATTCTTTTTTTTTTTCTTTTTAGTTTCACCTATCTTCAGAATAAATTTTTACTATATTTGTACTAATCGACTGTTCGTTTTAGCTCGAATAATCAGGATTTTATTCCACAAGAACTCGATAAAAACCGTTTTGAAACAACTAATTTGTTTGTATACAAATGACACTAACCTTTTCCGGAACAATTAGCACAACCTCATCCGTTTGCGTTGATTGTTGCCGTGTAGTTGGCGCCACTGTTGCTGTCACACTGTTAATTGTTATCGCACTATTCGCTTTTCGTATATTCGACGTCCTTAACGGCAATTTCGGCGTTCCGGATGATAATGACGACGATGCTGTGGTTTTGATCGCTAAATTACCGATAGATCTCGATGTAATTTTCGATGACGCCACATTTGACTTTGGTGTCGTTTGTTTTAACAGTTTCGAACACTGTCGATGACGTTGTGACGAGGATGACGAAGATGTTGTTTTTTCGAATACACTATCACTATTGTTTTTTTGTTTTTCACTGCTGTTTTTTTGTTTTTCACTTTTGTTTGTTATTAATTTCACATCACTTTGTTGCCGATTATTTTGTTTGATATTTGTTTGTTTGTTTGATTTTTGTTCATGTAGTACCGCAACACTATCCGGATCTAGATGGCGTCCTCTACGCCTACAACTGTCACACATTATTGGCTATTGTTAGAGCGAAAAAGGCGAAACAATACGCGTGGTTGTCAGTCACTTACACACTAAAAATGAATCGATTTCAGAACGTAACATATTAGCCAGGCAATTCAATTCAAAAACTTATGTTAATTTTTTTTTTTTGTTTATTTTTTATATCATGTGAGATTGGACAACAAACATATGAAGACAAAATTATAAATTAAAAGTATGTCAAACGAATATATATTTTTCAAAGATAATATTATTATGTAGAATGTTAATTAATTATTATTTGTGAAATGAATTTTGCTTATTTTTACCTTATCACACGAGTAAATTCGATAAAATTATCTTGTCTCGTACACGTGCGGCCAAAATTTAAATCCAGTTAAGTCAAAAAAATGTTACAAAGTACCGTAAAGGGGAATGAATAGGATACTCCTTGAACTTAACATTCGATTTGCATACATTTTCTTACATCTACATATACATATAATAAAATTGTAACGAGACCATTTCTGTACATGGAATATTTTTTCAAAATTGTACTGGTACTGTACATAGTTATCGATGTAGATACCAAAACAGCGATTTTTAGAATTTTTGTCTGTCTGTCTGTCTGCTCACACATCACGCAAAAACTATTGGACGGATTTTAATGAAATTTGGTGTGCTGATAACTGATTACCTAGGTAAACATCTAAAATACTATTTACTCCGGGAAAATTTCTCATTCCCACGGGAAAATGGAAAAACCATTTTGAGCATGCGCACACATTAGGCAAAAACTATTAGACGGATTTTAATAAAATTTGGTGTGGTGATAACTTATTACCTAGGGCAACATTTAAGATACTTTTTACTCCGGGAAAATGCCTCATTCCCACGGGAAAATAGAAAAACTATTTTGTGCATATGTACGTATTATGCAAAAACTGTTGGACGGATTTTGATGAAATTTGATGTGGTGATAACCTATTACTTGAGTCAACATTTAAGATACTTTTTACTCCGGGAAAATTCCTCATTCCCACGGGAAAACAGAAAAACCATTTTGAGCATGTGCATGCATTACACAAAAATTATTCTTTGCAAGTTCTGTATAATTATTATTACATTTACATACTTCTCATTGAGTTTATAACAATGATTTGCGCGAACGACGTCGCGGGTACGGCTAGTACTAGATAATACAAAACGGACTAATTTGTTTCCGAAATTGGAGAGAATGTGGAGTCAATAGGAAATTTGTACAAGGCTATCCTGTATTTGTTTACTAAATATTATTATTAGTTAATCAATTAATATGTTTGGAAACTTTGGAAGGGAAATGAAATCAAAATAAAAAAATATGCTGCTAATGGGATGTGATACACAGCTTCCTCGTACTCATAAAAGCACTTTGGTAATTTAATGCCCAATATATTTTTGTATAGCTTAATATAGGTATATAATTTAATAAAAATAAATAAACAAAACGATTCATAAAAAATTGAGCGAAGTGGGACTAGCAGTAAATAAGATATTGACATTTAATAGGATTTCATGGTAGCGCCGTGGATACTATTACTCCGATTGCAAAGAAATTTGTAGGGTATATCTAGGAACCCGACCGCATAATTTCTGACAATTTCATAAAAAAGAATTGAATAGTTCAGAAGTTATACCACTTGGTGCAATTAGTAGGTATATTAATGAAACGACATGGTAGCGGCGTAGCTACCGTTACTCCGATTTCGATTAAATTCATAGGGGACCATCTAGAAACCAAAATGCATAATTTCTGCATATTTCATTAAAAACAATCGAATAATTCAGAAGTTACGCCACTTGGTGCAAACTGGCGACACACAGACGGACGGACAGACAGGGAGGAAAAAATTTTTCTTTTTCAAAAGTGATCACAATGCTTCCGCTATTTTAGTAATCTCGGAAGCAAAATAAACTATACATGTATACATTTGAATTAAGTATAATGAATTATCCTTAAAACACGTTAAATCTTTGATACGTAGATATCCATTCCAGGCGCGTATACAAGGGGAGCAGATCAGGGAGTCATGACCCCCCGAGAATTAAAAATATACACTAGCTATAATTTAATTTTAGACACCATATCGGTAAAATTATTATATTTATAATGATTATAGAGTCCAGTTGGCGCATTTTCTTTCAGAAATTTTGTTAGCTCTTTCGCTTCCCACGTCCCAACCCCTTCCTCCCAAGAGCCTTAACTGCATACGTCCCTTACCTATTCACCCTTCATTCGTACCTGTTAACCCCCTTTGCGTCCCTATTGAATTCATACACGTTTCCATTCACCCTTGCTATCGTTCCTATTCTCTCCGGTTGCTGAGATCAGTTTAACTGAGTTATTAATTTACATAAATATACCGAATGTTTATGTAACTATTCGTTTGAACGTAAACACAATTTAACTAAATTACGAAAAATACTTAACCTAACCTAATGTTTACATTGTTTCACTTTTCACACTTAATTTTTGTTAATAATCTTAGAAATTTGAATATTAATTTAAATAATTTATTATTATTTATTGATAATAAGTTACGATGAACTCAAATACAACCGTCTTCTAACTACAACCTATTAACCAAAGTAATCAAAATAAATTAATTATTTGTTCTTTTCCTATTCACTCTATTGTACGGTATCATAAAAGCTACATTTTGAAATGCTATATTGACCTTGAAAGCTGAAATTAGACTGAAAATTAACCTTCAGCCCCACGTGCCTTAAAAATTGAAAAACCAACATAAGTTTCGAATTAGTGAAATAAATTATTATAAAAGCCTGCGGAATTTTCAGAACACAATAATAAATTTAACAAACTTTTGATAAGAAAGGGTATAGCCGACAGCCCCGGATCTACGATTTTTTAGAACCGGGGCAGAAACTTGAAAATGGCGCCCCCCCTCTCCAACGTTTGACATAAACTGTCAAAAAACTCATAAGTATATAAGTCCTTTATAAAACTCCAATTTTTCCCGTTGCGGCAATGATAAAAATTGAGGGTTTTGTAAAGGATCAATATAGGTACAAGTTGATTTTTTATTTTAATAAATCTACTCCGAAAACACTACAACTTGTGCAAATTTCATTTTTTTATCACCAGCCCCATCAGAGATACAGGGGCGCAAAATTCCAAAATTTGTAAAAAATTAGTTTTTGGAAATTTGTAAAAATTAAAGGACACAACTCTCACAATTGAAATAGTGTGTATTTGTATCATAATGGGTAGTTGTACCCGTATAGCTATTCTCATAAAAAATACTAAGCGAGGTTTAAAACATTTCTTCTATAAGGAAAAAATGTTTTCTTATGGAAAAGACGAAAATAGGTTAAATATGGACATCACTTAAAATAAAGAGACATTTATTACCTTTAAAATTGTTTTTATTTCAACCTTTTAGGATGAACGGTTTATGAAATATGTGCATTGGCATAAATGGCTGTAAACACAAAAATCAACGTAAATTGGAAAACAAAAATGGCTACCACGCTTAAACGCCTTAAACGGTTCAAGATAATTTTTTTAAAGAATTGTTCTCGATACTTCAAATATAATAGAAACAACTAGAAGAATATTAATTTTTTCTAAAGTGGTCGAGCAACCAACTTTTTTATTAGACCATTTGATATAGACCGACCTAGTATGATTTTGGTGCCCCCTGAAACTGACGTCCGGGGCAGGGGCCCCGGTTTGCCCCCGCTTGGATCCGGGCCTGATAGCCGAATAAGTATAGGTGAATCGGCCCCGGAAATGAATTATTTTAATAACTATATTAACGGTATGGTGAGGCTGTAAGTAATTGATATCTACAATTTTGGCGGCGAAAACTGAGTAGTTATGGAGATAACTAAAAAAATTTAAAAAATTACAAAAATTTTTTTCTTAGTAACTACTCAACATAGGAAAATAATTTTCCAAATCCACATGAAGGCAGGCGAACACTCTCAAGAATATTAAATATATTTATTATCGTATTAGTCCTCGTTATTAAGGATAATAACAAGGATAATATCCGATCCAATGTTATTTTTATAGGGTTCCAATTGAGCCACCACTTCAAAAAAAATCAAAAAACAGGGTTTATCTCCATAACTATTCAGTTTTAGCCGCCAAAATTGTAGATATCAATTACTTACAGCCTCACCTATACTTATCCGGCTATACCCTTTGAAATTAGTGGTGCAATATGTGCTCGAATTGTTAAACGAAATGAAATATTTTGTTAATTTTCATCCTGATATTTTTGATTCAAAGTGTAGTATCACAAAATAAAAACAATTACGTAAGCTTTAATTGTATTTACGCACGAATAAACCGAGTTTTTGAAAATTTCAAAAATTAAAAAAATTAAAAAAAATTAAAAAAATAATTATTTACTTTTTTTGGTAGAATTTAAAAACACAATTTTAACACAAAATATAAAATTTTTGTCGCACTACTGTTATAATGTGACACAAACAGGTATTTAACTGAAAATAATAATATAAAAGTATAATATAGGAACGCGTGTTCACATATACTTAATTTTTTTTCTACACTGAACCTCACCTGACGACCGGCTAGCTCACCTGTTCACACACAAAACAAATATTTAAAATAAAAGCATGTTATGTGTACGTTAACGCAATATTATACACAATAAAATATTCTACAATAGTTACTTATACAAATCAAATGTTTAAAAAGTTTATTGCAAATCTATATTTTACCATCTCATTCTATTTTATTCAACAATTAAATTCAGGCCACAAATACGTATGTATATACTGTGTATTTATCCTTGTTTAATTCGTGCAACGTCTTATAGCTATCGTCGTCAATTTCACAAAGTGGTGTACCTCATTGTTATAGATTTTAAAAAACTATAAGTGATTCAAGATCATTTGATTGATTAGTATATTATACTATACAGGTTAGCCAGTTTCACTAGTTTTTTGGTCCCAATTTTTAAATGCATATATAACTCAGTGGCGTAGAATCTAATTATTAAAAAATTGCAAGCTAAATAGGTTTATATGATATACGTATACGTATAAAAGAAAAATGTTTACAAATATGC
This sequence comes from Brachynemurus nebulosus, assembly GCA_035578155.1. Taxonomy (NCBI): domain Eukaryota; kingdom Metazoa; phylum Arthropoda; class Insecta; order Neuroptera; family Myrmeleontidae; genus Brachynemurus; species Brachynemurus nebulosus. The sequence continues at coordinate 590,107 of JAPWDM010000019.1, read as the reverse complement.
GCTTTCAGAAATCGAAAATTACTAACTTCGTCTTATTGAGGGTGGATTGGCGAATACTTACTTACTTTAAATACAAAATCTGCTTTCCATTTTTATGTTCCGAACTAACTTCGTGTAAGTTCGGAACATTATAAAATTCGGAACAATCAAGTCTACTTGTGATATGAAATTAACAACAAAATTGCAATAAAAAAAACATTTTCTCTTTCTATTTCTATTTTATATAAGCGTGTATATATTTATCTCTTTCTTTCGCTATTTTTCTTAAAATTATTAATAATGGGACAGATTCTAAAAATTGTTATCTTTGTCTAATAACTTATTTTAATACACACAGAGCCATCTTTACGTATTTGTGATAATTACATACTTACCGACCAGCCCACATAATTCATAGAAAAAATTATATACATATAGAATCCTATCAAAAATAGGGCCATATTGCACATCATTGTACTTTCTCCCCAACTGTAAGATGGCTCTCAGTGTCCGTTTTTTCGCTCATTTTATACCTATTCGTTTCGTCATAGTTCGTCCGTTTCCGTTCGTTCGTCCGTAAAGATTTGATATAATGAAAAAAAAAAAATGTGCACGTAGGTGGACAAAATAACGTGTCAGGACTTTATTACTTCTTTATTTATTCGTACATCTTCATCAAGAAAATCTTCCAATTACGATAAACTCATTAGAAATAACTTTTGTGATATAATAAATACGTTGTCTTTGTAATTTTGTGTTTCTAATAAAAAAATCGTAATTAATATTTTTTAAACCTTTATTTATTTCTAATTTTTATTATATACATAATTAGCTTTAATAAAAACAAGTCGTCAAGTGCAAGTTGTACTTGCGCTAACAGTGTTCCGTACAATCAGTTGTTTCATCAGTGTTCCGTACAATCAGGAATTTTTTATAACGGGATATGAAGGTGGATAAAATATTTTTCCTAATAAATAAATTTTATTCCTAAAGTATAACCTATTTTTTGATTTCAGTACGATCGTGTTCGTATGTGTCACATCGTGAACGTATGTGTCCGGACTGTTATATTTTAACCCTAGAATCATACGTTGGTCTACGAGAAACGTTAATCATACATCGACGTCGTTTTGACGGATGGACTTTTTACGGAGAGTTTTAGAGTTTATTTGCAAAAAACATTTTTTTTACATAACAGTACTACAAAAGCGAACAAAATATTTAAAAAAATTGGATTTGGAAAAATTTCTTAATGTAAATATTTATTAAATTTTTTTAATCTTTTTATCAAAGCATATTTTCATTATAAAAATTAAAAAATAGATAAATACATCAATTGTAATAATTAATTTATGAACTATTATGAGTCAGTGGACATGTGTGACTTTACCGAATGTGAAATTTCTCAGTCATAAATATTCCTATAGATATGTAGTCATTTCCCCATTAGGCACATTTGTAAATTTTCTAAGATTTGTTAGTAATTTTTCGAATAAGATCTCAAAAAATAATAAAAATTAAAATATTTTTCACAAAATAAATTGTTAACCTTTTATTAAGTCATTCGAAATGCATTCTTTAGTTTTCGATTCAATATATTAAAACTTCAGTATTATGTCGTCTCTATAAGTCAAACAGCTGTAATTATCTTTCACATTATCATAATCATTGAATAAATTAATTATAACATCCATATCTTTAATAAGTTTTAAAAAAAAAATTAGGAAAACTTTTATGTGTTGTGTACAAAATCTTCAAAAAAAGCATACTTTAATCATACATCGACGTTCTTTTGACGGACACTATTTCAATACAAACAAAACGACAATGACTATAAACAAAATAAATATATGTGGTGTGTTATAATAACAAATAAATTAGATAACAGAAATCTCACAGCAAACAAGTAACAACAAGTCGTAGTATTGGAGCAGGTAGACAAGTTCGTAAGTCGTTTTGACGTGTACGTATGATTCTAGGGTTAAGAATTTTTAGTTATGACCACTGATTGTGAGGAACATTACTTAGTGCGTGTCAACACGCACTTGACGAATTTTTAAATTATACTTTTTACCTAGTTGAAGGTCACTGGTAAAATATATGAAAATTACAGAATTTTTGTGTACTTGTGGTATTTACTATGGTAATTAAAAGTTTGTTTACTCTTGTAACTACGGAGATGGCTTGCCCGTAGTAAGCTGTAGTAAGAAAAATGGGTATAGGACAATAACATGTAACTGGCCTACCTGTATAGCAAATAGTGTCAGATTGATGTATCTTGTAAGTGATTTTAAAGTTTTTTAGTTATTATTATATGAGAGGTTTATATTTCTTCGACTAAATTTATGTTTATCTATAACGAAAATTTGTTATCTAGTAATTTAACGAGAAGAACTATCAACTAACAAGTAGTATATAAATAATAGTATATTATTCAATTAGCTAGTAATGATAGCTATTACTCATGAGGATGAAATTGCAACACGAGCAGAGTTTACGAGGCGAGTGTCACAATTCATCTGAGTGAGTAAAATAGCCATTGGGAGTAAAAACTTTTTCTACGACTTTTTTCCTTTTTGATTTAATAAAACTAAATATAAATTTTAAATCAAAAGAATAAAATTTTTAATCTATCTCTAATTTCGTCAAATGTTTGTATATGTATCTATGGAAATGATCCAAATAAAGTATAATATGTTTTGTTTACTTACACGTTACTACGCAACATATATGAAATTAAAATTTTATAGATACATTATTCACAAAACAATCGCATCCTCATTGAATAGTGGTTAATACGGTGATTTCATTGGTCGAAAGGTATTGAGTAATGATCATTCCTCCACACCTTTGAATAATGCCTAACTTTCTTAACAATTAATGGATATGTAATGAGTGTGTTCTTCAACAGGAGTAGAAAAAATAATTTAACAAATAAAATAAGTTAGTATAATTCTTATTGTTACTTAATATTTCGTTACTATGATTTTAAAGTAAGTTAAATTTACCAATAAAAACTTTTGTTTCATTTCTATCGTGGTTACCTACAGTGAAATGATCAATAAAATGTCTTGTGCCACTTATTTTTTGCTATCTTGAAAACTGATACTAACTTGTCAAATATTTGGACTCTTGGTTCTATGATACTAACTTGTCAAATATTTGGACCCTAAATGTCAAATATTTGGATGAAAAATAAAATAGTTTGTGGAATTGGCGACGATCGCTGGAACACATTAAATTTTCGTGCACAAGTTGTCGCAGAATAAACGTCCCAAGATTTTTAAATTATTTGTCGTTCATATTGTATTTTACAGCGCTCCCACCCTCATGTAAAACAAATTTTCGATGTCTATTTGGAATAGCTTAGCTTTCTAACAATGAGAGAATTTTCAAAATCTGATCAGTAGTTTTTATGTTTATTCCATCTATGAAAGTAAACAATTCACACTTTTTTTATAACATTATCATCAATTCATAATAAACATAATTGAAGTACATTCGTTAATATCGGAAAATGTAATAAAAAGTTATTTTTGGAACATCTAGTATAATATTCTAGCCAGGGCCGTCTTAACGTATGTGGGGGCCCCTGGGCACAGTAAGTTTGGGGGCCCCTTTTAAAAGCTGAAAACCAGAAAAACAAAAAAAAGAAAACATCAGGAACTAAAAAAAAAATTAGTTGACAATTATTTAATGACTTTATTGATACAACTCTATAGAAACGTTTCATCGCACACATTTAGGGTAAAGGCCTATACTTTTTTATATAAATATGAAAAGTGCTGTAAATATATAAAACGTAAAAATAAATTATTTTGACTTAAATTTTATAAATTTATACATAAAAAAAATTATTTTACTTAAGAATTTATTATCACAAATAAATAACTAAATCATTAAAAAAATTAATGTTTGTTACTTTGTAATAGGTATATCTTATATTATTTATATAATAACGTTCAAAACAGTTTCCAATGTATAGGAAAACTTCACAATATTTGGACATATAGCATATTTTTAAGTATAATTAAGTTAATCACTTTAGCACTGCACTGATATTAATGGTTTTTTTCTTGACTTCTGGAAAGCAAAATCTTCAATTACGTCATCGAATTCCAGTTCTTGTAGAATATCACTTTCGATACACATAATTGATAAATTGTTAAGTCTTTCTTGTAACATTGTCGTCCTTAATTCGTTCTTTATTCTTCTCAGCCTTGAAAATGAACGCTCTCCACTGCAGTTGGTGATCATTAGACATAAGAATATTCTTGTGGCAATTTCCACATTTGGAAATATCTCTTCTAATTTGTCTGTTTTTATTAGTTTATGTAAGGCAGATATACTTAAATTACTGTTTACTTGATTTTTCAAATACTGCTTTAAATGATCACATTCAGATTTGAGTTCATCAGCGTTAATGTCCTCATGATAAAATTCTGCAAATTCTTTGCATTTGCTTTTCAACTGACTCGGTTCGATTGTATTCAACTGAGAAAGAAATTCAAAACGTTGGTTAACTCCCTTGTATGATTCCGATCGTTGCTTTAACTGAATACTTAGTGTATCGATCATAGGAATAAACGTTTCTACTTTAAATTTTTCCTTGCCAAATAAGTGTACACTTTCTGACGACTCGTCAAAAAATGTGATACGCGTGCTACGATTTCTTTTTCTTTGACAATTATCTTTGTATTCGGCATCTGGATTCTTTTCTTTGGCTGCCGATTCGTAAAGGTCGAAATTATTTCGTGCGTTACTGATGAAATCAGCAAGAGATCCAAAAATTTTCGTTGCAGTGTCCATTGTGAGGGTGTTTTTTTGCAAGCTTACGCTTGCTTTGTTAATAATTTGAAGTAGGTCATTCCATATCTCCGTTAGGATAATCATCTCTAGTTTTTCCATTTTTTTGCTGAGACTTTGGGCCTCGTTTCTAATTTCTGCTGGTTGATCTGTGTTTTTGGAAATTGATGTTAAAGCCTCCAAAATATGTTCGTAACCATTGCGTAAAGCATTAACCGCATCGGCACGTGCAGACCACCTGGTTTCACAGAGACATTTTAAAACTTTATTTGTACCCAAAGATTCTGTTAGTATATTCCATCGATAAGTCGAAGCAGAGAAAAAGCTATATAATTTTTGGACAAACTGGAAGTATGCTACCGCTTCTAAAACAGACCCCACAGCCTGAACGCCAACCAAATTTAGTGAATGTGCCGCACATGGGACAAAAAGAGCAAATTCACATTTTTCTTTTATTCTTTTTTGTAAGCCTGAATATATTCCAGCCATATTTGGTGCATTATCGTAACTCTGCCCTCGGCAATCCTTTATCGAAATATTATGGCTTTCTAAAAAATTCAAAACCGTTTTTTCTAGATATTGAGCCTTATGTTCTTTAATAGGTAAAAACTGCAAAAATCTTTCAACAGGCACTTCGTCTTTTACATATCGGACGATGAAGGTCAACTGATCGACATGCGAGAGATCGGGTGTGGAATCCACGCTTATTGAATAATATTTTGTTGTCTTTAGTTCATTGACAATCGTAGCCAGTACTTTCTTTCCCATTATATTAATAAATTCGTTGCAAACATTAGCAGACAAATAGGAAGTATTTCCTTTTCCGCGATTTCCGCAATTTTTTATATGATCAGCAAGGAACGGATCAAATTCGCTAAGTAATTCTAAGCATCCCAAGTAATTTCCATTGTTTTGCGATCCCAAAATTTCGTTGTCACCACGAAATCCTAATCCTCTTGAAGCTAAAAATTTTACAACCGCCACAATCCTTTTCAGTACATTCTTCCAATAATTTACTTGTGTATTGTATTGCGATAGTAAGTCACAATCCACTCGACCAGCCGTTTTGCTTCGCGCGACATAAGTCATCATAAATTGTCTATGCAGTGAACTATTTTCATGCTCCGTTAATTGGTTGCTTATATGCTTCCAGTCTTTGTATCCACTGGAAGAGCTCAAACTGTTACTGTTCGTAGTATTATTAAAAAGACGGCAGCAATAACAGTACACACATTTCTTCGAAGGTGAATATAGAAGCCATTTCCGTTCTACGGATTCACCATTCGTCAGTTTGCGAGTAAAAACGTTCCTAGTCAAATTTCTAGTTTTTATTTTACCGCGCACATCACAGAAACTTGAAGAGGTTCCCGAGAATTCACAGTCTTTATTTTGAAAAAACTCTGGTCCTTTATGAATCCATATTTCGCGCACTTTTTCCGTAAAAATATCGTCACAATAAGTACCAGGATCATTTGAAATTTCATCTAAATTATTCGTGAATGTATACTGTGCTTGTGATTGTGACTTTGAAGAATTTGCTGTTGTTAATAAGTCGCAATTTTCTGAGTTAGAAGATGTAGACCTCGATGTGTTTGCGACTATTTCTTGAACTGCTGAACTTGATTTCGAAGTCTCTGATCTAGGAGCATTTTGATACGTTGAAGTCGAAAAGTCAGACTGTTGACTAATTTCTTCCGGAATAAAAAACGAAGTTAATTTAGGTAATTTGCTGCTATTTTCTTTTTGCATAGCAAGTCTTTTTCTTTTTTCTGAACCACTTAGATATGTTCGTTTCGACATAATTGCACAAAATTATAAATGCAGCTTAATACACAACAGTTTAGGAACACTAATAACGTTGTAATATACGTTTTACAAGAAAAATTTATTTATATATATTTTTGTACCTAAAAAATTTTAATGGTTCCAGATGCAATAATTTAAAAAAAAAAGAAAAAGAAAACTAGTCTAGCTCTAAGAAGGGTCACAAAAGGGTCACATATGTTTCACATAAAATTTTAGAAAGTCCAGATCTAAGTAAAAATAAATCTACTTATTAAAAACACAAATATACTTTTCAAAATAAATTGAAATAAAAGATTTAAAAAAAGAAACTAAATTGTTAGGTCCTTTTATCTACATATTTTTTATTTATATGTAATAAACTAATATAAACTAAAAAGGAAGAACCATTTTAAATTGTTTTCTGAAGAAGGGTAAATATTGTATTTTGCTAAAATATTTATAGCAGCTCAGGGTGATTGTAGTCCTGATGTTTGTATATACTTTGCATAGATCATAAATATAACTATAAATTATTTACAAGTAGTTAAAAAAGAGGAATTGACAGATGAAAAAAATCTCAAAAAGTCATAAAGTTATCTTGTTTTTTGGGAAATTTTTTATTGTAGGAGTTCTTTAGCTTATTTTTAAAAAGTTGTCAATCAATGTAATTTATGGCTTTTTATTATAAATTTACAAACTATATTATGTGAAATATCACTAATATCAGTTACATATTATATTATATCGTCTTCATAAATACTAATTATGTATATATCATTTATACAATTTTTATTATGTTAATTATTTATACAGCAGCACTTAATATATTGTATAACTTGTTTCCTTAAGTTTTATATGAGCATGGGCTCGGGGGCCCCCTCAGCTTGGGGGCCCTGGGCTCGTGCCCTGTGTGCCCCTGGGGTAAAGACGGCACTGATTCTAGCCTCGCGTATGGGCTTCATTATATTAAATAAATGGGTAAATAGCCATATTAACATTTACAATAGCTGCATATACATTAGCTACTGTAATTCTAATTAAGGTTCTCAAATTTATGACAAATAAAGAGCTTGCTGGTCGATTGTGACCTTGCGAAAGAGGATTGCGGTACTGTAAATATCATTAATAAATTCTCTATTCTTTTGTTTCTGTTAGTTAGGGAGCTGAATACGGTAATAAGTAGTTTTTTGAGTACTACCACTGCGTTTAAAATTGGCAAGGTTTCAAAATTGTAGACCTTTTTTGCCCGTATCTTTTTAAATACTGATTTCTAATAAAAATGTCATCAATGTTTGAGTTGCCGAATGGCAAAATCAGTTATATCCAAAAAAATAAAAACTGAGATTTTAGTTGCTATGGATACTTCAGTTCATTTGCTATATGTTAACGTTGAGAAACAGTTCTAAAATAAATTTTATCCCACTGAAAATAAGTGAAGAAAAATGACGAAGGATGCAAAACCAGTTATATCCCAAATGGCCACAGTTCCAAAATCAGTTCTATCCTTTAACAGTTTCAAGATAAGTTACATCCCACCAGTGTTGGCAGCCAAAAAGAGGACTTAGATCGTACCAAACGTGCGAAATTATCGTATTTTTTCGTATTTTCGAGGTAAATTATCGTACACAATGTAATTTAGTGAATTTTTCATTACAATTTAATGAAAAATTATCGTATTTTAGCGTGAGATAATAAAACTTATCGTATGTTATCATCAAATTATCGTACATGTACGATAATTATCGTACAGCTGCCAACACTGCATCCCACAGACAATAATGGCTGCCCTCTAATGCAGTAGCAAAACCAGTTCTATCCTTTAACAGTTTCAAAATAAGTTACATCCCACAGACAATAATGGCTACCCCTTAAATGCAGCAGCAAAACCAGTTTAATCCCTCACTAACGTAGTATATGTACTTTAGTTTCAGTAGTAGAGTGACTATTTTTGCAGTATCCTATAAAGACTTAAATTATTGTCATTTTTACTACATAAAATTGTTCTAAAAACTAGAAATATGTTCATTCTTTTACCTTCTACCAGATTTTTGACTGCTTTTGCATGTTTGAAAGTTCAAAATGGCTGACACTTCATTTCCAAAACCAGTTATATCCAACTGCCAGTTCCAAAATAAGTTACGTGGGTTTTATTTATTTAAGTATAATTGTTTGTGGTTTCCATACATTATACAGATTATTACTAGGAATCAACATGAATTCAATACATTTTTTGACATCAAAACCATGCAATGATTTATTATTGTAATATAACTAAGAGTATTTGTTAAATAACTCGAAATCGTTTGAGATGCACATAGCTGGTTTTGCCGTTGGACGACTCATTTATAGATAATAGTACAATGCTATTTACAAAAAAAGATTCTTACATAAAGTTAGTTCGATTCATGCATTTCTTTATATACTCTTAATTTTTTCTTGCGCCCAGAGGGCCTCTACAGGATGTGAGGCCCCTAAGCAATCGCTTATTTTGCCTGTTTAGAAATCCGGCTCTGCGGTTTGTCTCATTTACCTACTTTCTTCGTATTTACTAATTTATTAACAATTTTTCGAAAAATTCCAGACATTCTTTTTACAAAAGTCAAAGCAAATTTACTATTCTATATCTTTATTAACATAAAACAAATTATATACCAAAATTGTATCTAACTCCCTAACTATATATATGATATTTTATTATACAAATAATATATCAAATAGCGAAATCAACCCAAGCGGTTAACCGACTATGATACTCATCATTTATATAGTTCTGCAATAAAATATAATAACGTCTGCCGTCCTTCAACAAAATAACCAAGATGAAATGTCGAAATTGTCCACTTTTAGCGAATTTCCGAAAGAAAATTCATCTATTGCGACCACTGTCATTGTAAGACTTGCACCCGACACTGTGACAGCGATTTGTTTTGAGGTCCCTAGGCCCCGAAAATCATATTCACTAAAATTATATATATATATATATATATATATATATATATATATATATATATATATATATATATATATATATATATATATATATATATATATATATATAATATACAGGGTGTTAGTGAATAAGTGGAAAATATTTTAATGGGTGATTGCAGAGGTTTTTTTATGTAAAAAAGTTCATGTCAACCCATGTCCGAAAACGCTTAGTTTCCAAGATACAGTTCAGTTTCTTGTCTTTTTTAAATATTTTCTTAAATATTTCAAAAACGTTTTAAGATATTCACATAAAATTGGGGATACGCTACGACAGGATAAATACCCATATTCTGAAGTAGACCGAATATTTCCATTCAAACCAGTGGCGTCCGTACGGCCATATGATGATATATTTTTGAAGAAAAAAAAGGGACGCCAATGATTTTTTCCAATTTGTAAATGTTTTTTTAAATGTTGACAAAAATGACCTCTTAGTATTTTGTCCTTCATGTGTCCGTTTTCAAGATAAAAAGCAATTTTCAATTACTGTTCTTACTACAAAATCGGTTTAGGTTCTCATATTAACGGCTGAGGTCATTTTATGAAAAAGTCTTACCAAAAAAAAGGCGAAGACGCTTCATTTCTACAGTATGACCACATACATAGGAAACTCCCATTACGCAATCCACTGGGACCAAATTGCTAAATTTGAAAGTCAAAGATCACGGGCGTCAATGTTTCTGATTTATATATTTGTATGATTTACTGTTGCAAACCATTACTTAGACACTAACACATTCAAACATATTTGTTTTAAAACACGGAGGGGTGCCATTATACATATCTTGTGTGCGTCGAAATTGCTAAATGGAAGCGTGCGATATGGGAGTTTGCTATGTAATTTGTTTTAATTTAATATAGAAAAATATTTTTAAAAAGCAAGAAACGGGACACTGTATCTTGGAAACTAAGCGTTTTCGGACCTGGCTTTATATAAACTTTTTTACATAAAAAAACCTCAGCAATCACCCATTAAAATTTTTCGCACTTATGCACTAACACCCTATATATATATATATATATATATATATATATATATATATATATATATATATATATATATATATATATATATATATATATATATTCACTTTTGAGTGAAACGCTCTATTTTTATGAAATTTGGGAAGAACGTTGAAAATCAGAAATCCTTGAATGAATTCTTCAGCCAGACACGGAACATGGTTTTTTAGACATTTGTCGTTACCAAGAAAAAGTTTTGTCCCATTTTTGTCGTATTTATCTACAATAAAATGACCAATGGAAAGTTTTTCTGCCATTTTTTTCGCTTTAAAAATCTGTACTAGTTTTCTTTGTTCACGACAAAGGTAAAAATCTACAGTATTCTTATGACACTAGATATACATGAATTAAATTATCAATACTAAATTAATATTTATTTACTAGTTGACGTTAATGCAAGTGAATAGCTAAAAAGTTATTAAATTAATTGTCATTTTAACGGAATCAATCCCAAAACTCATACAGTTTTTCAATCAAAAACTGTAGCTTAAATCGCTTAAGTATGTTTACCAGGAAAATAGCCATATAGTTTTTCGAAATCACTCACTATTAAATTAAAGCCTACTTAAAGTACACATGTCCATTACCAACTGACTGTTAGTGTACCTTTTGCGCACTGATGTCGCCGGTTACAGTATAAATCAGTTATGAATATACCAAAAGTCATAATTTTTGTCGTCATCATAAAAAATTCCATTATTGAACTTTTATTAACATAATTTCTATTAGGGAAACCAAATTCTACACGGAATTATTTGCATTTTCGCCCTAATCTTACAAGTAAAGGTCCCGAGGCCGGACCTATCGATTTTGATGAAACTTAAATATGTTGTAGAACACTAAAAACTAAGGGACACGTATTTTTTTTTATCTGCGGAAAAACAGTTTGAAGGGGTGAAATCGCCCTCCAAAAATTGGGGTAAAAATTTAATTTTTCAAATATCTCGAAAACAGTAAGAGATAGAGTAAAAGTTTAAATTGACGATATTACTCTTTTTTAAAGAGCTATCTATTGATATGCAATTTGTTCATATTACATCAACAGGGGTGGTTGGGGGTTAAAATTTGGGGGTTAATTTTGCAAAAAGGGGGTGAAAAATAAACAATATAAAAATTTTGTTTACAGATTTGAAATCTACGTCAAAAAATCTAATTGACCTGTTTTTGCTAAATATATTAATATTAAGTCTAGGGGTAGTTAACTAGAGGGTGACTATGTCGAATAATCATACTATTTGGGTATTTCAAGAAGTTCTTCTTCATGGAAAATAGCTTAAGACAATTAAAATAACGTAGAAATGAAATTCTCGAATTCAAAATTGAGTTTGAGCAACATTGGAGAGGGGGTGAGTCACCCTCTTAAATTACATACTAGTTTATATACACTAATTTTTGCTATTAACACACTGATAGTGGGTAAAATAATGTCAAAATAAGTGGTTCTGAAGTTGGACTAAAATGAAATTCTCGAATTCAAAATTGAGTTTAAGCAACATTGGAGAGGGGGTGAGTCACCCTCTTAAATTACATACTAGTTTACATACATTAATTTTTGTAATTAACACACTGACAGGGGGTAATAATGTCACAATAGATGGTTCTGAAGTTAGACTATCGTATGTAAGGTTTTTATTAGGTTTCGTTATTTTAGGTTAGGTTATGTAATTTTCGGTATCGATAATTTTCGATAAGGAAAACTATAATATCCATTAAAAAACAAACGTAATAAAGACCTTACATATGATAGTCCAACTTCAGAACCACTTATTGTGACATTATTTTACCCACTATCAGTGTGTTAATAGCAAAAATTAGTGTATATAAACTAGTATGTAATTTAAGAGGGTGACTCACCCCCTCTCCAATGTTGCTCAAACTCAATTTTGAATTCGAGAATTTCATTTCTACGTTATTTTAATTGTCTTAAGCTATTTTCCATGAAGAAGAACTTCTTGAAATACCCAAATTGTACGACTATTCGACATAGTCACCCTCTAGTTAACTACCCCTAGACTTAATATTAGGGCATTGAGCAAAAATAGGTCAATTAGATTTTTTGACGTAAATTTCAAATCTGTAAACAAAATTTTTATATTATTTATTTTTCGCCCCCTTTTTGCAAAATTAACCCCCAAATTTTAACCCCCAACCACCCGTGTTGATGTAATATAAACAAATTGCATATCAATAGATAGCTCTTTAAAAAAGAGCAATATCACCAATTTAAACTTTTGCTCTATCTCTTACTGTTTTCGAGATATTTGAAAAATTAAATTTTTACCCCAATTTTTGGAGGGCGATTTCACCCCTTCAAACCGTTTTTCCGCAGATAAAAAAAAATACGTGTCCCTTAGTTTTTAGTGTTCTACAATATATCTAAGTTTCATCGAAATCGATAGGTCCGGCCTCGGGACCTTTGCTTGTTAGTTATATTCAATCGATTTGCAAAAATCTTTTCTAAAAATAGTCTTTAATACAACAGTATTGCATTTTTAATTACCGGTATTAATACTAATCTTATTAATCTAACATTCAATAATAATTAAGCAAATCTATAATTATCAAATCATAATACTACAGACAAAACAAGTTTCCATTCATGGAATCATAGCCAACTGAATATATTCCAGTTTTATATACGCGCTAAATTACTGCGACACGCCAAAATCAAAAAAATTTCCGTTTAAAAATTATCAAAATCAATTAATTTTTATGTATCACTTGAAAATTTGTTGAAATAGAGTCATTTTGAACGAAATTTATGGTTCAATATTAAATAACTGGTTTCACTTTTTTAAACTATCACAGCAATCTTTTAGCAATGTCAGAAATACTCTTTCGGTTAGTGGGTGTTTCTAGGTGGGTGGATAAACCTTGTCAGAGCGCACTGGCTTGCTGGATCTTGCTTCATTCATTCAACGAATGTGTGTGTACTGATCGAAGATTCTTGAAATTAATAATACAAGTTGGGCGTTGAAGCCATTGATAGAACTAAAAATTTTTTTAAAGTTGCGAAGAAAATATCTTAGAGCGCTTATAAAATCATCATATTCAGCTGTCGTATCCCCAAAATTTCTACATCTGTGAACCTAGGAATATCAAATTTTGTAAGTACATGCCATAAATGCAAATTTCAATAAATATGTAAGAAAAAATTTCTTTCTTAATTTTTTTAGGGTCATTCACGTACTGGAAATTGTGGGTGAAAATTCTTTTTCAGTTTTAAACTCCGTTTGTTTTAGAGTGGCGAATACCTCCCCTCCCCCACTATCAAAATCAGTATTAAATTTCAGATTTCTAACATCAAAATTATAGTTTTTGAGCATAATGACGTCATTAAGGTCAATTAATAGCTAAAAAAATAAAGTGAATTAATTTGAGTGCAAAATTTTCATTTTTCCTGTAAAAATGGCCATGTTGATTTAGAAAATATGACCTATTTTCCAAATATGATTTTTCTATTAGACCATACCTCTATTTTTAATTGTAAATTAGAATACGAGATCGACCAAAATTCACTTTGACGGGTTGAAGAACACCGACACTACGAATTTTAAACTTATTTTTGTTTTTTCTTATTTTAAAAATTTCTTTTTTGATTCACTAAATATTTTCGTATTTACAATTGGGCCCACCGATGCAAAATTTTGGGAACCCCTGCACCATTAGGGGATGAAACATTTTTTTTTGCCATCCCGTTATGTTGTTACACCTGTATATAATATATGTATGTACATACATAATGCATATACAATTTATTATTATCATAAATAATATGTCTCCAGTTCATAGCAAACAAAATTACAATATGGAACTATGTAAAACAGTAAACCATTGTTGTAAACAAATGAAGGCTAATAATCAAAACCAAATGGTTGGGTTGGCTTTCTGAAAATTCTCCGAAAAATCTGAAAAAATTACAGATATTAGCCCTTGCTAAAAGACACTCAATTAAAATTATTTTGGTTAGGTTGGGTAGGTAACTTTCGGTGATATAGTTAAGAAAATTTTTACCTATAATTACACGAGAGATTTGTAGTATTTTTCGAGAAAATTTGGGTTTATCTAACGAAAATTTGCTGCCTAGCAATTTAACGAGAAGAACTGTCAACTAACAAAAACGCGACAGCGAAGTTCATCGAGTTAAATTGCTTTTAGGCAAGAAATTTGAGTTGTAGAAAACATAAATTTATTCAGAAAAAATATAAAATTCAAGTGTAATACGATAAAACAATTTAACGAATAAAATAAATTAGTACTCTTCATACTATTATCTAATACATTGTTACTATGGTTTTGAAATTAGTTAAATTTACCAACACAAATTTTTATTTCATTTTTATCGTGTTTATCTACAATGAAATGACCAAAGAAATGTTTTGTACTATTTTTTTCGCTGTAAAAATCTGTCCTAACTATTTTTCCACGGTAAAAATGAAAAAATTATATAATATTCTTAAGGGACTTGATACACATGAGTTGAATTGTCCCCATTAAATGAAATTTTGATCGAGGTATGTTTCAGTATTAGAAAATATCCAACAAAAAATTCCTTTTTTCTCAAATTAACGTTTATAAAAGTGATTAGAATTAGATGATTGGCTAGTTTGGGATAACTAAGGTGTGAATTTTTCCTGTCTACTATCGAAATGATGAAATTTCTTTTAGAAATATGACTGATTCGACCGAAATTGTTTTTGTAGTGGTCTTATATGCCTAATTTTGGTAAAAATGAAAAGAACGGCCTCAAAAACCTACAATTCACTTGCAATTTCATCATTCTATCATTTTATTTACAGTTTTTAAGGCACTGAAAAGTTTTAGTAAACTTGATGACGTCATCAAATTAAAAAAAGATTTTCTAAAATCAAACTTTATGGAGGTAATTTTAATTAGTGTGATAAGTTGAATTAGGGTAATTTTGGTATGAACTTTTCATTTTTACAATCAAAATGACAAAATTCCTTATAAAAATGTGATTGATTCAAGAGAATTCGCTTTTATAAGTGGTTTTGCATGCTTAGTTTTAGTAAAATATTTCAAAACATTTCACAGCTCTTTCGCCATAACATTTTTGGAAACTAAAGATTAATTTTAGTAAAACTTTATGTAATTCTGAATTTCTATCTAGGTATTTCATTTTGCAATTTTTGTTCAAAATATTCAAATTTCTTGCGTCAAAAATTTTGGTAGGCAGAGGCAGCGCAAAGGGTGTGCAAAGTGTGCGACCACCCGTGGCCTCGCGCCTTCTGGAACCTTGTACTGTGCAGTGATAATGTTTTGACATTTTTGAAAAATCAGAGAATAGGGTCTCACAAAACTCATATTGCACTCTTTAAATTTTAGTCTTGCGCCGCGCATTTTACATAATAAAATTCCCATATACAGTCGACTCTCGTTAATTCGAAACTCGAGGGGCTCTTCAAATATTACGAATTATAGAGAGGTTCGAATTATCGCAAGTAACAATTTTAATTTTTTGAGCGTTTGTGATGAATGAACTTGAACTTGTCTCAAAATGTACTTACAATCTTCCTGTCTCTTTCTCTCTGCAACTTTGAGTTGTCGAGTGTTTGACGCCGATGAGTTCGAATTAACGCGTCGTTTTGTTACGTAGCAATGATTTTTTCGTTCGAATTACCAAGTGTATAAAAATGTATTGTTTTAGTTCGAAATGTAAAGAGATTTTGTATGGAACGCGTGATACCTTTGAATTAACGAGAGTTCCGAATTATCGCAGGTTTGAATTAACGAGAGTCTACTGTATGTAAAAAGAGTAAGGCATATATTCTATTTCAATCTTTTGTAGTTGCTTATAACGGGGAAAAAGTGTACTTCTTCTTTGGAGTAGGAACATTTTTTTCTGTACCAATTTTACCTAGAACTAGAAATCTCCCTCTAGTGGTTGGAGAACTGGGGCTAATCAGCCAAGTTGTCTCAAAATATATAAAATATCTTTATACGAAATTTTCATCACTAAGCAACTCTTAGGCTACAATAATTTTAACGCAGATTTTGCAATAAATTTAATGATCTTTTAACATTTGTTATTTCATTTGGGCGCCACTGTTTTGGTAAGTATATACAAATGGCCAAAGAAGACACCAACTTTCAACCAAAATTATTCAAAAAATTTCATCATTTCATACTATTGATACTAACAGCCATGGTTTCAACGGCGAAACCTAGTATTATTAATAATGTAATTTGCATTAATATTGTTTAATATGGCATAATCTGTATTTATATGGTTGGGATATTTTTTGTAAAGTATTATCGGTGACATGTCATATTAATCATGATTACATGCGCCACATGTTTCTAAGATTTCCAGAAAACAAAAAATTTTTTGAATATTATAAATGATTTCTTACCTTGTTAATCAATCAGAATAAAATATAAAATAAATTTAGTCTCTGTTTTTGACCTTTTGCTCCAAATAAAGAAATCCAGTAAAAGAACCAGAAAAAAAAACACAATTTTTCTCGGTTTAAGAAAATTTTATTGATAACAAAGTTTAGTTATACATTTAATCGAATTAATTTATTAATTAATTCTGATCAGTATGAAGAAGCGACTCTTAATTTTCACGGTTTTAAAATATTTTGTTGTATATGCTGAGCAATTTTCATATATTTTGTTTTTATCGCGAATTTTCGAAATATGATTCTGACAAAAATATACAATTTTTTGAATGAATTTTTCGTTATGAGCAGTTATCGCTTTTTTTTTGTTAGTTAAAAATTTTCTGAAATGGAAGTCCTCTAATTATTAATTTAAAATATGAGCCATATTTATTAAAATGTTATTAATAGATATGTATTAATTCTACATTTACCTTATTTTCACGTTCATACACTAAAATTGTTTAGAACGTCAACAATGCAATTTTGAACTTTTTTTTACAATTAAATTTCATACATTAATCTTTATTTCATTAATTTTTTGTCATTTTCAAACATGAGTAAAATATAGACGAGTATTTTTTTCAGTTATTATAATTAAAAAATATTCTCTACAATCTATTCAAATACTATGTTGATATTTTATTAATTTTCAAAATTCCCGCTCCTAAGAACTGGGAGTGCTGCCACACGTAATTTTTTAAATGTTGCCAACACTAACAAACATAATATTTGAATAATCATTTGAAATTTTGAATTTTGACAAAATGGTACGTATATTCAATGCAAAAATATATTTTTAAAATTATTTAACAGCAAATATATTAATGTAAAATCCTTCATCGTATGATTCATATATAAATTTTATGTTAATTAAGTAAGCAGACATTTTTTTGTGAAAAATTGAAACTTATTTGACTCCCACACATGACACAAATTTTATTAGTCACTTAAAAATGTGAATGAAATCAGATTCATTCATAATTCTATTCATTATTGAAAATTACCATAAAATTCTCGTAATCTTTAAAAAAAATTAAATCAGTTGTCAATAAAAAATCGCTTATATAATCTATTCTCTGTTCCCAGAATTGATCCCAGACATTTTAAGCGTTAAAATTGGAAAAAAAATTTTATAGTAATAGCAGGTCCACACTACACCCAACTTTTGTACAAACAAAAGTTTGTGTAGTGTGGACCGGTTATAATGTCATGAAATGAAGCTTGCATTGTCCCAAACCAGAGGGCTTTTATTAAAAAAAAAGAACAGTGGTTAAATGTTTGAACGACGAGTTTACAGTTAATTTAATTTTGAATTAGAGCCTTCTAATTTATAACTGTGCAAACTCCGTTATGTAACGTTACAAAATATTTTTCTCTATTGAACGCACTCGCCGTCACGGATTTATTATTACAGACTTACAGTACCATTTGTCAAAAAAAATTGGCAACTACAAGATATGTTTGATCCCTACTGGAAAAATACAATTAAGACATAAAAAGAGAAAAATTACTACAAATTCTCTTCAGTACTACACTAAATCAGAAAAATTTTAAGTAGAAATAAATTCTAATTTAAAGCATTCTTACATTAATACTAATTATTTTCAAATACTAATAAACTAAAAATTTCTCCTTTTATTCTTAATTTTCTTAATTTTTCATATCACTTATCCATCTTAAGTACTTGTCAATTGAAAAAATAAGTAATTCAATATTAAATACTTATTATTTGTTTTATAAATCTTTACAAATATCCACCCAAAAATAGAAATCTTTTTAATTACATATTTTGTGCTCCATATTTATTCAAAATTTAAGCCAACGAACAAAGTTCGAAAATCATTTCCAACCATAAAAAATAAAATGTTTTAAGGAACTTTAAAAATATTATAGAATATAATTAACGTTAAAAGAACACATCAAAATTTGTGCATAATAATCCCGTCCAGATTTCTCCGTCCGAATAGAGTAAATCTCACTTTCTTCCCTTATACTGTAATCTACTATTCTTATAACTTTAAGAATAGATATACACCACGGAATTCAACGTAATTAATTTGTTGTCTACGCGCCTTTACGGATCCTCTATATTCAAAATCAAAAATGATACTTTATGTCCTTGGTGTATAATATACTACGCCGATAAGATAGACAATCGATTTAACATATATGTAACGTCACAGAAAAAGTAAGCCGTAAGGAGTGTCGCCATCTAGTGATCGTCTATGAAACTTTTTGAAGTTTCCTAACTTATCCACACATAACAGTGATTTTTTAATTACATTGTTATTACAGAGCTCCTTAAACTTTTTTCATTCACGACCCCAAATAAAGTAATATAAATATTTTGTGATGATTTATTACATAATTATTTATAGGAAACAATATATAGATTATACATATAAAAAAATTTCACTGTGACCTCAAGATTTTGCTAAGCGACTCCAAATGGGGTTGCGACCCATAGTTTAAGAGGTCCTGGTTTTAATAGAAAAATCACTATCATGTGTGGTTAAGTTAGGAAACTACATAATGTTTCAAACGAGATCACTAGGTAGCGACACTCCTTAAGGCTTAGGGGTCATACACAATCAATGAAACAAGGAATAAGAAATAAGGAATAAGATGTATGCCATCTAGTGACGTTGAGTGGAACTTTAACGTAACTGCTCATAGATATAAATATGTAGATACTTTTGTACGTCAAAATTCGTGATTTTTTTCACTTTAGTGACAAAAAAGTCATCACGAACGTTATTTTTTCATGAATTTTGATATACAAAAATACTTAAATACATATAGCTATGGGCAGTTACGTTAAAGTTCTATTCAACGTCACTAGATGGCATACTTCTTATTCCTTATTTCTTATTCCTTATTTCATTGATTGTGTATGACCCCTTACGTCTTACTTTTTACATATTACGTCATTTTATTTATTGTATAAAAAACCTACCAAAATTAAAGTTAAAATTACATAATACCAAATTAAATCCGTTTTTGCAATGATGGTGAAACTCGTCGTTGGCTGAGGTATAGGTACAAATATCAAACTTTTACCCGCTTATTCAAAGACAATTTGTAATTTATGGTAAGTATTGATAACTACGATTCATAAAAGCAAAACATTAAACTACACTTAATAATTTTCCTTTTAAATATCTATTTAATTTTGATGTTTAAATTCTCTTTTCTAACTACAATTGTCTACTTAATAGCACTCCCTTACAAAAATAAATTCAAACTACGCTTTCTTTTTTGTTTTATTTATAATAATCTTTTTAATTTTAACCTAATTAATCATGCAATTCTTTAATTAAAATTTTAGGAAAACTTTTTTTTTAAATCTAATTAAAATATTTTACGACTACGGTTACCTAAAATTAAATTAGAAATTCTCATTTTTTGAACAATGAATTGTCAGAATAATAAATATTATTTTGAAATTAACCCATTAGCGCCCAAATGAAATAAAAAATGTTAAAAGATCATTAAAATTGCAAAATCTACGTCAAAATTATTGTAGCCAAAAAGCTGCTTAGTGATTAAAATTTCATATAAAGATATTTTACATATTTTGAGACAACTTGGCTGCAGGGCCGTAACTAAGTCCTCAGGGGTCCCGGAGCAGAAAGTACATTCGGGGCCCCTACCCCGCCCCGGGCACAAAAACAACAAATTTCTCTAAAACAAAAAACGACGACCTTTTTTTGCTTGTCAGTCGTTTTTGCTCGTATTTTACAGAAATACCGCCCTTAAAATTTTAATTTGTCAAGAAATTTATAAATTTTTAATTTCTTGTATTCTCTTGGGGGCTCCCTTGTATTCCTTTGGGGGTCCCGGAACAATGCCTCGGCTGCCCCAGCCTAGTTACGACCCTGCTTGGCTGATTAGCCCCATTTCTCTAATCACTAGTAGGAAATATTATAGATAAAATTGGTACAGAAAAAATGTCTCTACTTTAGAGAATAAGTACACTTTTTCCCCATTATAAGCAATTAAAAAAGATTGAAACAGAATATATACCTTACTCGTTTACGTATATGGGAATTTTATTATGTAAAAAGAGTAAGGTATATGATTCTATTTCAATTTTTTGAAGTTGCTTATAACGGGGAAAAAATGTAGTTGATGCAGAAGCAACGCTCAAATCTATTAATATCATTTACATCTACTTCAATAGTACAAAAGATTAAACTCAAAAAATAATGACAAAACAGAATAAGGTTTAAGAAGAAACCAAGGACGTTTATGAGTTAAATTTTCAAAATGAAATATAAATATATTAACGTTAAGTACTTCTTAGAAGCTACTCAAAAATGCTGTCTTGCAGCTGATATATAATTTAAAACATTTATGAATATTTTATAAATTTGTGCAAACTTTGTTATCCCGACAATTCATTGTTATACCTAATTAGAAACAAGATGCCCCGACTGTTCACTGGAGTACATACCCAGTAACCATAGTTCAACTCCATTATTTTATAATCTAATCAAAATGGCGGCCATTTTATCATTAAATTATTGCGAACAATTTTCAATATGCGCCAATTTATAAAGCCGTTGTCGTACATTTTGTAATATTATTGCTACCAGCCGTTGTTGTCCGAGTGGCGTTAGTCACCTGTTCGTGACTAACGTGTAGCTATAGCTATGTTTGTGACGGCGCAATCGATGCACTTGTCGATTCGGCCGTAATCACGTGACTATTCGATGAGGTGGTGGGCGGAGGAACTTTGACGTCCATCGAATCGTACAATGGAAATTCACAGCAGAGAATGAATTTTAAAAACATTGGCACTTCAACGTAAAACGAGGGCGGAATCGGGATCAGTGGCGATGTGGAAGATTTATAAAATTTGTACTCAGGATCTCTAGAAAATTCATTGATTTTTTTTTTTTTTAACAAATAAAATTGTGATTATCGGTTAATAATATCTTGCAAGAGTGTACTTACTCACGATATTTGTCGTCTGAAGACTTTTCTAGGAGGGGTATTCCTGATAAGAATAATATGATTAGCGTCGTAAAGATAGGAGACATAATTGCAATCCATTCGTATCCGTGGATAACATTCAACGATATCACAAATATCCCCCACCACAATAAAATTTCCCCAAAATAGTTTGGATGTCGTGACAATCTCCATAATCCTGCAAACCAAAATGTCAGTTAACAACTAATGTTTGGTAATAGGTGCTGTTAGTCTGGCTCATTGGTTCCCAAAGTGGTCTATATTGACCCCAGGGCTCGATAACGACCGGCAGGGGTCAAGGAATTTGAAGATTTGAGTTGAATATTTTCTTTTTTCGAAAGCTACGTAATCACAAACGTTTTTATGAACGTATTCAAAATTTTCAAACGATTTCCGATCGACTGAGTACCCGGAAGCCTATACCTATCTCTAAAAAAATCTTTTCGGACATTTAATTTTTTTAATCATGATGCACCCGGAAAAAAATTCTGAAAAAATTTTATGTTCTGTCAATCATAGTGAGAAACCTGCAGTAATATTTTGGTGATTGTGCAACGAACATAACCTCGAAAAAAAAATCTTTTTGGATATTTTATTTTTTTTAACTATGACGTACTCGGAAAAAAATTCTGAAAAAATTATATGTTGTATCGTAAGAAGCCTGCAAAAAAATTTTGGTGATTGTATCATAGGTACAAGTTGATGAAAAAAAATATTGAAAAATTAAGCAATTTTTTTTTGAGGGGGGAGGGAGGGTATAATTCTTTTTTGAAGCTGATAATTTTTTCTAACATACACTATACAGGTATCTAAAACATATGAAAATTTCAGCCAAATCCGTCAAGCCATTCACAAGTTATAAATTTTTTTCGATTTTCAAAAATTAATTTTTTATCCCCAAAGGGTGATTTTTTAAGGGTTGAAACTCAGTAAGTTTCAATCTTATATCGAAAGCAGTTAGCAGAAAAAAAACCAACAAAATTCGTGCGGGGGAATTTCTACCCATACTTATCCGCCAATAGCCTTTCTATATCATTGATTTATTACTTAAAAAGAATAGAAATATAATTTTATCTCACGTTCCCAAAAAGTTTCTTATAACGAGTAATCGGTGTAGTTCTGTTAAGGACAGGGTAAGGTATTAAAATAATATTTTTTTTAAATTTTTTTTATTTTTTTACCTGAATGCATAATATCTCAAGAATATTGTCTCAAAATTTCAAGTTGATTGGAGCAAAATTGACAAAGTTATAAGCATTTTTGTTGTTACCTGGCAGATGTTTCGCTCTCTATATATCTCTGTCTCTCAGTTATAGAAAATTCAATGGAAGTACTAACGTGTTTATACCTGTACTGTATATTTTGTCAGTGTAGGGTACAAAATTTAGTTTAGCAGTAAGTATTCTGTATCAGTTTTATACAAGAATTTTTAAGTGTTCAAAACTTTAAAGCGTTTTCCCCACAGCTCACGTTTTCAAAGTTGGTGCCCCTCATAACTTCAGAACTACAGCAGTGATCCATTTGAAATTTTGAACACTATTTATATGTACATAATTTACGAGGTAACGCTGGAGAGTTTTTTTCAAATTTGTTATTTTTTTTATTTTACAATAACAAATTAGCCAATTTTTTTCGTAAAAATCGTGTTTTTCCATTCTAAGTGTTCCAAAAAAATGAAAAATTGAAATTTCGAAAAACTCTCCCAGCGTTACCTGAGGAAAACTATTATCTAACGAATGAACTTTAATTTTTTTTATTTCGGATGATCCAGCACCAAGTTATGAGGGGCACCGCAATTCTACTTTTTTCCGAGACACGTTCGAATAATTGCTGCCATTACTGTATTTTTTAATATTTCTTCGTGAAAAATTTATACAATATTCTTCGAATGTTATACTTTAATGTACCACTGGTTTTAATAAAGAGATTCTAACTGTGTCATCACAAAAAAATAACAAAAACATGCCTTTTTTTGTACGAATTAACCTTACCCTGTCCTTAACATTTCGTCAACACTGCCAGAGAAGCGTTATTTTTTTTTTAAGTATCATATTTGCAAACCTACCATCATTGCACCATTTTCCTTTATTCACTGGGTCTTGTCTAAATGTAAATTTTTGTAAATCCGCATATGTTTCAGCCAAAAATCCCGTCACAAATAATCCAGTGCCAACCGAATCAATTGTGGTCATCGTTTTTGGTGCATTCGGGAATCCATGTTTGGATGAATTGATTATAATCACCGGTAAACTGACCACATACACCCATATCGCCTAAAATCAAAATTACAGTCACTATAGGAACGCTGAAAGGTCCACGCACACAGTCCATTTCTTACCTGGAAAGTCCAAAATACTGCATAACGAATTATATTCCTTTTTCGATCTTCGAAACGTTTATCCCGACCGATTTTAAGGATCCTGTACACCAAATAACAGGATAATCGAATTCCCCAAACACAAACAAACGCAGTGACCATCAATTGGCGATTATCGTAATTTTTCTGGAAAATTCAAGTATAAAGTAAATCATTTTTGAAATATTTTTTAAAATAAAATTGTACTTACGCGGCCTGCTTGTCCCAGAAAGAATGTTAAAAGCGCAATAATCACAAAATTTGTCCCACTAGCAAAATCTGTTAATTTATCTATCTGAAACGTAGCCGCGATTATGAAAAAAATTACTTGCATCGAAACTGCAACAATTGCACTCAATGCTAAGTGATTTTCATCAAATATTTGAATTGCCATCTTTTTAATTTCAACGTGTTCCAGCATAAAAAAATATCTTTACTCCGGATGTTCCATTTATAAATGTAAACGTTGTTTTTTTATTTAAGAATCCTACAACGATTATAAAAAAATTATTAGTACACATTTATAAATAGCTTCACGAAATTTCGATCAAACACTGGACGGTTCAAGGTCGCAATCACTGATACCGGGTCGGTATATGTGAATTTTTTTGCGCAAAAAAAAATCACATTCCAAAAATATACTTAAATTACCTTGTACGTAATTAATATTACTGATATGTATGTGATTTTAGGTTGTTCAAAATATTATTGAACGACACTTGAACATATTCACCGAATTTGTTATGAAACATTGTTGGCACATTAAAGACGCAAGGCGTCGGTCTTTTATGCGGTGATATCGTGCTCTCCTCCAGTATGACCTATTTTAATGATTGCGCAAGCGTTACATATTGTTTTTATTATTATAATAACATTATTTAAAAAGAATATTTAAATATTATCTGGAAAAAATCATGCAAATTGCCTGTTTCTAGATTTTCTAAGGAAAGCATGTCTTTTTCAAAGTATTTAAATACTTTTAGAAGAGAATTATCTAGAAATTTCAATTTTTGTATTGTAAAATATAATATGATTAAGCAAAATTTGTAATAATTAGTTAAAAAGAATAGTAATTATTGACCTTAAAAATTCATTGTTGTTGTCTATAAAAAAAATTATCCATCACATATAGGCAATCGAACTATCATATCTACACATCATTTGCATAACTTTTTAAAATGTTACGTAATTAAATGTACGTATGCAAAACTAATAAAATTATATTACGCATAATCAAAATAAGAAACGTCTGTGCTCGGTTTCTGTCAGTTACAAAATATAAACAAATGCCTACATAATTGACTACGAATTTGAAAGGCACTAAAGGTGATGTGATTATGGGAAAAATACTGAAAAATTAAAATAGTTTAACGATTGAAAATGTAGTTATATTTTCGAGTATTTTCCTCCAGTATTTATTTTTATTAAAAAAAGGAGGTAATTCCTTTTCTAGTCATGGCCTTCAAATTATTATCGCAACATATTAGGTTAGAATGGCAAAAAATTGGAACAAATCAAAATATATTTAACAATTTGTGTTTCACTAACAAGTAATTATCATATTATTTTAATTTGAAATAACTGTGCTTTAAAAAAAGCCTTGAAAGCTTAACCTTCAGTTTTTTTTTCTAGACAACAACAGCTCATAAAACGTTCACTTACCAAAAAAGCTTTAATCAAAGGTCCAGAAGAGGGTTCGACCAAATTTAAATCATATATTTTGAGTCGTTATATCGAATATTTACGTCGCTATGAGAAAGTATTGGAAAAGAAATTTCCAGCGGCGATGCGCGTCTATCGCGTATTCATGGTTGGCACCAAAGAGTTTTATCGTGACGTTAAAGAATATATAAACATACGTAAAAGGGTAAATCTAAACGATGGCCTTAAAAGTTTAACAAGACACGAAATTGAACTGTACTATAAAATGCCGAAAGACATGATACGAGTCGCCCCAGTTTTAATCTTAAGCGCTATTCCATTTACAAACTACGTGATATTTCCATTAGCGTAAGTATTTTGAAATTTTTGAATTTTCGAAAGTTTAATTTCAATTTTATACATATGTAATAATAAAGTTTTTCCCCTTAAGGACCCACAAAAAATATAAAATATTCGCTAGACCGGTTTCGGCTACTTTTATAGCCCTCTTCAGTTGCATAAAATATAAAAAAGAACTATAAATGTAATAAATATAAAAATCATATTATTTTTATTTTTATTATTGTTTTTGTTTTTATTTTTATATATTTCTACTTCTATTTTAACGCTGTTTTTAATTTTATTTTTATTTTTATATTTATATATTTTCTAATTTAATTTTATATTTAATGGTTGTTTATTATTATTTTTTTTTATATGTAGGGTAAAAGCTCCTCTACCGGAACGCGATCTAATACTGGAACAGTTCTGACATCTATATATTAATGAAGTTATTTCTGAAAGAAACCTCTGATAACAAAAATTAAATTTTTGTTGAATACACAGTATTTTTATCCTTTGTTTACGTCTGATACTTAAATCATTGTATATTTCCTACATTGACGTCTAAATGTCACTCTATGTGTCATATTACTCATATTACACGTCTGTTTATATATCAGTTCCCAACTCCTATAGTGTCATTTTTTTGTTTGGATATAGATGTCGACATTTTGTAAAAGAAAAACATTAATAAATAAAATTTTTTCGGTTGTATTTTTTGAAAAACATATTCATTGGATTAAGAAAACTTTCTTTCATGCTTATTAAGAAGAAAAATGGGTGTTTAATTTATTTGTCAATTTTTATAAGCCAGTTTACTTAAACACCTAAAAATAGTGTCCCGGTATAGGGGCTTTTACGTTATATATGTTTAACGAGGGAAAATATTTTTTCCTAATCTTTTACTTTATTCTATTTCTGGTTTATTATATTTCTGATTTTTATATTTATTATATTTATGGTTCTTTTTTATATTTTATGCTACTGAAGAGGGCTACAAAAGTAGCCGAAACCGGTCTAGCGAATATTTATTTATATAATAATCCAACCCACAGTACAGTTCAATATAGTGATTTGAATTTTATGTTTAGATACTTTTTTCCTCGGGTCCTGTTAACATCGCATTTTTGGTCACTTCAGCAAAGATCCGATTTTGCCGTTACCAATCTATCCAAAAGACTTATTCACTATAAACCGACATTTCGTTGTTTACAAGAGCATTTACGTGACATAACGTCCCCCGATTTACATTTGAAATGGAGTGAAGTTGTGGGACTTCTTGGAAGTGGACAGCAACCGACCACAGAACAAATTCTTGCCTGTGAAGAATTATTTGCCGGCGATAATGTTTATAATTTACGACAGTTAACTTATTATCATGTGGTAAGTATTATCATGTAGCATTGTGAGAAAAACTCAAAAATTCTGATATCCTTTCCGGCAAAACTACGATTAGTATGGCGCCAAGATTTGATGACAGTTCCTTGTAGAACTCGACAAAATAAAACGAAAAACAAGAATAAAATTTTTCGATATCTCGCTTCGTTCTCGAGATATTGAAAATTAAACTTGTCTTTAAATTTGGATATATTGTAGGTAGAGTATGTGTAATATATTGGAAAACACAAACGGCACTGTGTGACCTAGTTTTTATATCAAAGTCGAAATAAAACTAACTAAACTAACCTAACCTTAACTAATCTCACCATCTAGTTTTTATATTAATACTTTCAGTCCCCCGTTTTCGGCATCCAGAAATAATCAAAACAACCGCAGAGGCCGGTCGCGATCAATGATTAATCGAATACGCATTATGTGCGCGATGTTACCGCCCCGATGTGTACTCACACAAACACCAGCACACACTACTCTCTTGATTTCTATTGGGAAATCAAATGGTGGCGTGGTTTAATATTTAGTCTACTGGCAGTAGTTTCTTTTTGTCACCAGATGGCATAAATTGACACTTAAAGAAATGGTAGCAATTTGGAATTGTCCGTTTTTATTTAAAAATAATAAATTATTATGGAAAAATTCGAATGACATTCAAAAAATATGCCATTTTGTATTTTGTAAACTAAACATCATAAATTTTGTGAATTGTCAAAATCGAATAAACAAACCTTGCCTACTGGCAGTGGTTATGTTTTTGACCACTAGTTTGCGTATCCAAGTTTTACGATTCCCAATAAAAAATTTTAAAATAAACAAATACATAAAAAATATTTTATATTATTATAAAAACTAATAAAATAAAAGTGTTTGTTTTTTTTATTTATTTTTACCAGTTTGTTAACTAAACTTTCTGTAATTGATTTGAATGTCAAATATATCTACGTATCACGTACGTATGTTTACACATACATGTTGAATCACTTTATGTGTTTGTTTATATAAAGTTTCTTTAAAAATATTGCCGGCTTCCGAGGAAGTTTACTGTGAAAGTGCTCGGGCTTCATAGTGTTAAAGTCTAAATATATTGTCAAAACCAAGGGGTCAAACTAGATTGTCTATGTCTCTGTTCCACTTGTAATGAGTTTATGACGTAAATCTCCCCACTCTATTTGTGTAGATACACACTGTTTGCAGTGTATTAGTTTGGTGTTTTTTAGTAGTGTGCGTATTTACGCACACTACCGCAATACACGTATTACCAGAGAGAGCTGTTCAACGTGTTCAACCAACAATGGTAACAATGTACATATAATGCGCTGTGGGTTCGACGACGGACACGGACTGACTAATGCCTTAAGCTATGACACATCTCCAAATGACTCCAAGCCAATTACACTTTTTTTATATTAGTTGGCTTCTAGTGTTCTATGGTCAAAACTAACAACTAACCTAACCTTAACTAATCTCACCACCTAGTTTTTATATCAAAGTTGAAGTATATTGTCAAAACTTACTAGTCGTACCTAATATTGTCGAGTGTCTGGTAAAAATTTCAAGTGATTCTGAGCATTCCCATTTTCGAAACTCCAGCCAAAAAAAATTAGTTTTTTTGTGAAAAAAGAAAGTACAAAAATCACTGAAATTTGGTTGGCATTACTTTTTCCCTATGCACTGTGTCACACAGTGTCGTTTGCGTTTTCTAAATTACGTACAATATATACGAATTTAAAGACAAGTTTAACGTTCAATATCTCGAAAACAAAGCGAGATATCGAAAAATTTTAATCTTATTTTTCGTTCTACAAGGAACTGTTATTAAATTTTGGCGCCGTACTAATCGTAGTATCTCCTCCTTTCCAGGATAAAAGTAAAAGCCCATAAGGTTTTGTGAGTATATAAAAACTGACCAGGAAATAAATTTATCAGAAACAATTTTTCTTAGGTAGTGGTTACACTGGATACGAATTCATCCGAAAATTCATTCGTACGAGTTTATCCGAGTTAATACGAATTAAACAAATGCATACATTTAGACATGCGTGGTTACACTGCTTACGACTCTTTCGTACGAGCTCGTACGACTGTTTGACTTTTTGATACGATCAAAATATTTTGTTTTTAGATGCGAATTCGTACGAAAAAAATGATGGATTTAGAAAAAATAATTATTTTTGTTGAACAAAGGCGATCTTTAAGGGATTAAAAACCTAAATATTATCATAATAGAAAGTTAAATAAAAAATTATGGAATGAGGTGGCAGAGGAAATGTTTAGATATATTTTTAATCAAATATATTACGATATAATAAAACTAACCTAACCTAACAAGAACATTTTAAGTATGTGTAATGAAAAATTAATTAACTAAATATTGAAGCTAAAATTCAGTAGATTTTAAAATATAACTGAATATGACTTGTTCAAAATTTCTGTTCGTCTTGAAAAATTTCTTCAAAGCAATTGCAGAACTCAGCTTTTTTGCTCTACATAAATAATAAATAATCGTTTACCCAGAATTGTTTGTTTTCTATAATTAGAAATTTTGAAAACGATGTTTCTAATAAATAAGATTCGGTAGCTGAATCCATTGTTTGATATCATGCAATATGTATTAACGGTTTTCAGTTTAAATTTAAATACGAATTCGTATTACGATTCCGTATCCAATGTAACCACACAGTCGTACGAATTAATTTCGTACGAGCTCGTACGAATCATTTTTCGTATGAATTCGTATCCAATGTAACCACAGCCTTAGGGTTTCGAAGACATTCGAAACCACTATAATTTCGTTATGTTTGTCAACACTTTTTTTAAATATAAAAATATTTAATTTACAGAGAGAATTGATTAAAATGCATGGACTCCATGGCGGATTTTTTCGTCGTAATCGTTTACGTGACCACGCGATGATTATCCACGAAATGGACTTGGCAGTTATGCGAGAAGGCGGTGCCACCTGTATGACACTGGATACGTTGAAGAGTGCCTGTTTTTTACGTGGCATAAATGGAGCCACTATGACGCAATCGTCAATGATCAATTGGCTCGAAAAGTGGCTAACAGTGTCAAAGAATGTTAATGAAGATAATGCCTCGCTCTTGTTACATTGTCCAATACTTTTGGCGTATAATGAGCCGTCGAATTGGATGATTATTTATAACAAAAAGTACAAAGACAAACATGTCATTTAGAGATCCAAGTGGCTTAGAATCGAAAATTTTTATTAGAAACATTTGTACATTTTGTAAATAGTGGGAAAAACTTATGAAGACATGTTATTTTTTAACGATGGAGTGTTATTTATTGTTATTTACGTTATTGTGTGTAATATTTATCAAAAAAATATTGTGATTCCTATCATTACGCTTCAAGATAAATTATAAATTTTATGTTCTATTTAAGAAAATTAATAAAATTTTAAAGTATCTAATACATTTGTTTTATCTATTATATTTGTGAGTTCCCAGCCGTGCCCCCATAACCTTTTTTTTAGGGTACTTTACAGTTTGAAAAATATCTATGTATACCTATCCTTCGTCTAATATAGTCCATGTTCATACATATCTATGGTCGGTATTATCTATATAGCGTTTTTTTTAAGGATGATAACTAGTCAAATCGAGTACACATCTAAAATTTTTTGAAAATTTATCATAATGTTAAATTATTACTAGAAAAACTTATTTTATGAATTAAGATGTGTACTGTATAAAAAATTATATCAATTAATAATTTTTTTCTATAAAATAAAGATTTAATTTGACTATGGTTGACGTTGGATTTAGCACCTATCGGAATTATTATCCTGACAGTTGACGTATAGAGTATGTTCCATTTAGAAAACACTGTGTGACACAATGTATTTTTTTTTTCATGAAAAAACTAATTTTTTAAAATTTTATTGCAAAACTAATCTTTTAATTGCATCTAAAAGCAATTAAAAGGTTAAAATTTAACACTTTTAGTACCGCCGTATATTCCAATATTTTAGATAAAACATTTAATACCTCCATAAGTATAATTGCAAGTTTGGTAGGTTTCGCTTAATTTATTTACAATATGACCGCTTTTTACTATACAGCCTCCAGTTACCGATATAAGACAATGCACACTCTTCAGTTGAATTTTTTCTAAAAATTAGTATGACGAGCTGAGCTCGTCATTAGTTCTAAAGGAGTTAAAAAAAAGTTTTTTGTGCAAATAAAAAAATACACTATGCCGTCTGTGTTTTCTAAATGGAAAACATTCATTATATTAGGTTTTACCACATTTGTCGTCGAAAATAGCGGGTATAGTTTTCTAAATAGTGTCAAAATCGCGTGGTTCCGGCTTAAATTTTTACGAAAAAGATTCATTAAAAAATAATACAAAGTATAAGGTTCACAAAACTATTTTTTTTCTCACGAAAGTTGGATAAAATATGATTAATTTTACAAATTTATTCGTAGCTATGCCACTTCCGGTTCAAACAACACACGGTAAATGAGAACATAACATTAATTATTTCGTTTAATTTGTCCGTGACATACAATTTTCTTTTTGCTAATCGATACGGAATCGGCTATTGTTTAACATATTTCAAACTCAATGGAAAATGTTGGAATTTTCTTTTCAGGTGTACATCCTTAACTCTTTTTAATTATTTAAACCATAGAGAAAGTTTTTGTTCCAAAATGGGGACCATTTACTGCCAGTGACAAATACAATAGATAAGGTTACAAAAAGGAATAAAAATCAGAGATGCCAACATAAACAAATGTCAACCCTAGGAATCTGTAAACTAGAAATTATACTTAACCATGTTGGTAAAATTGAACAAAACTTACAAAATACCGTATTTTGAAAAATCTGTCACAGATGGCGGCACTTGACCGGAATGAAGTTGGCGCCGAAAGTTGGAAAATCTTTCTGTTTTTTGTATGGGTAAATTGCTTCCAAATTGCTCCTTTGGAATCAGTAATTGCTCCACCTGGAACTTAATTACTTAATTAGTTATTTACAAACAAAAAAACTTTTTTGTTTGACTGTTTCTATTATCAAAATCTTGTCAAATAGTGCATTTTTATACAATTACTTTATATCAAAAAATTGCTCCCAATTTGCTCCATCTCATTTAAAAGTTAGTTATTAATTTCTCTGAATAATAATTAAAACGCCGTGAGCAGCGGGGCCCCATCACGGTAGTCGAATTTTCCCCTTCATCTTCAGTATTGAATGTCTACAAGCGAAATGTGATTGAAAGTCTACAACCGAATTGTCATTTTGTTGGTTTCAAAACTGGTGATGAGTGTTCGGCTGATCGAGGCTTTAAAAAAAGGTTTTAAGTATTTAAGGGCTGTATCTCAGTAAATTTCAATTTTGTGCCGAAAACAGGTAGCAGAAAAAAAGCCAACACAATTCGTACGAGGACATTCCTGCCCATGTTTATCCGCTAATTGCCTTTATGTTTTAGTTTTAAATATTAAAAAAGGACCTTCAATAGTAAACTGGAAGGCCTTTATAAAGATATTTTTTCTTTCCAAAAAAATCCAAAATTTCTATTTTATAAATACTAAAAATCCAAAATTCCTAATTTATAAATAAACAGTGACTTTAATAACATTTTTAAATTACTTAATATGTATGTATTTCATTTGTCATAAAAGTAAGTTCACTTTTTTTTAAATTTTTTAAAATTACTATTCGCCTACTTGTATTTAGAATAAACATAATGCTTTTAAAACACATTTAACAATAGCATTCAATTCCGGTGTAAAAATGGGAGAAGTGGGGGGAAAAGTGATGCGGACTCCCTACAAGGTACTAGCTGGATACTAACTGAATACACGTACAAAATTTCAGCCCTCTAGGTTTCCTTATGGAGTCTCTAGACGTGTTAGAAAACAAGCAAAAAAATTAAGGAAATATTGGCGTCAAAATCGTGGGAGTAAGGGTTAAAAGTTGAAACCTCCAAAAAACAGTGTCTGGCTATTAGTTTAACCTGTACACCAAATTTCAGCCCTCTAGGTTTATTTGGGGAGATTTTGACCCGAACGAAACTGTTAAAAAACAAGAAAAATCATGTTCTTTTGGGTATAAAAATGGTGGGGGTAGGGGTTAAAAGTCGAGACCCCCAAAAGGCACCCCCTTGATACTAACTCAATCCGAATACAAAATTTCAGCCCTCTAGGTTTATTCGGGTGACCTGTGCGAGTGGTACAAACTTCGAAAACGTCGAAAATGCATGAAATTGTAGCTTAAAAATGAGGGGGGTGGGGATAAAATATTAAAACCTCCAAAAAGCACAACCTAGGTACGAACTTTATCAACACACCAAATTTCAACCCTCTACGTTAATTCTGGGGGGCTGGGGGCCTGTTAGATCCAGCGAAAATCGTTTTTCCCCCCTCTACTCCCACCATATCATCCTAGGAAGCTGAATTTTGGATATGTTGTAGATAATTGACCGAAACATTATTTAAAACCGGTTTGAAAAAGTTTTATTGCTTTTCCGCCCCCCACCACCCCCTTAAAGGTCGGATCAGAAAAAAAATTTGCCCAAAATTTGACCCCACTTTGATAGTATGAGGTGCCTCGAAAATGAGCCCTATTTACCAAATTTCATCTCTTAACGTCCATAGGGGGGCCCTACACAAATTAAAAGGTGGCGGGAAAATATATATATATATATATATATATATATATATATATATATATATATATATATATATATATATATATATCAGACATTTTTTTTTCTACATATTCGTGTTCTACGGGTCCGAAAACGGATAGCGCCCCTAGTCTCGCCTCTCGCAGCTCTTATCGTATAGACTGTATAAGTCTAATTTTTCGGAGAAAATTCGACTAAAAATGTATTAAAATAAAAAATATTATGAATTAGGTTATGTATTATTAAAACGTATAGGCAATTCAGTATACTTTTAAGTCGTTTGCATATATTTAAGGATAATTGAATTTTGACAAGTTAAATAACATTATAAAAAAACAGAATATTTTAATAATTATTCAAAAAAAATTAAGATTTAGCTTTCAATTAAATAGAGCAAACTGGGAGCAATTTATTGACGTAAAGAAATTATATAAAAAAGTATTATTTTGGGAGATTTTGATAACTTAAATAACAAAAAAAAATTTTTTTTCTTTATAAATAACTAATTAAATAATTAAGTTTCAGGTGGAGCAATTACTGATTTCAAAGGAGCAATTTGGGAGCAATTTAACCATATAAAAAACAAAAAGATTTTTCAACTTTCGGTGCTAACTTCTTTCCGGTCGGCACTTGTGCCAGTTAATATACACATATTAAAGCATTTTAAGTCGGCATATTGCAGGAAGATTCAACTTAATGAAATTTAAATTTAATTACACTACACTATTAAAATAATTAAAATACACTACATCGAAATGTCATTTTGACAAGTAATACGTATGTTTTCTGACAGGAAAGTGTTAATTTTAAAAATTTAATTTTTTTATGTGCAAGAAGTGTAATATTTGTTAAAATTTAATGTTACTACTCATATTAAGGATTATTAAATTTAAAAAAATGTATCTTTTGTGCTAAGTGCTCCCGTTCAAGAGGAAATTTTGTTAGCCTAACGTTAGCTAACGGAGCTTGCACCTCTACAAACCAGAGGGCTCTGATTAAAAAAAACTAATGCACGTTAAATATTTTTTCATGGTTTTTCGCGGTATAAACACTTCTAAAGTATAACTACATTCAAAGATTATGGAATAAAAACAATCAGTCACCAAGTTAGAAATTGTTTTAATATCTAATGCATGTTAATTTTTTGAGTGTGAGTCCTCTGGTTTGTAACGGTGCAAGCTCCGTTAGGCTAACAAAATTTTCTGGCGAACACGAGCATTATAAGACTCAATTAAAAAATATCATTTATATCTTTAAACAGGTTCAAATATTTTTAATCTATTAATCACGTGATCAAAACGTACTACATATGACATCACGTTTTCATAGGCGCCGTTTAGATGCAAGATTGTACCTTGCTTTTACTACAATTTAGTTTACATATATTTTCTGAAAAATAAAATATGACTACGATGAACATTGCCTTCCGATCAAGTAATGTTAAAATGGCATTTTATCATAGAATTAAATAAATTAGAAAACTGTTACAGATGAAAAAACCTTATACCAAATAAATATGTATATGCATGCATGGTACATACATATGTTTGTATTTTAATGTAATTGGTCAAATACCCTATTTTTGATCAATCCTGGAAAAAAAAGTAGGTAATGAAAAATAATAAAACATCTTTTTGACATAAAATTTTACTTGTTTATTTTTTTTTATATAAATACAATATATAAATATTTATAAATAATTACAAAAATAAATACTAGCTGAAAGGTATAAAGTCAGGTAAAGGGTCTAAAGATTTTTTGTCACTGTCTCTAACGTTCAATTTGTCCCCTACAAATTGATTTTTAACATAATATTTACAATTATTCGAAACAATTTCACTCTTTTCTGTATCATAATCAAACGGTCTGGTGTCTACATTATTATTATTATTATTATTCGTATTTATGGTATTTTCGTCAGTGATAAAGTATCTATAATTTTCAGTTGAATTATTTTCATCAGTCTTTACAATGGTGGTCTTATTTTCATGTTTTTTATTATTTTGTAAATTACTTTGTTTCTTACCCAATTTCATTTTTGAATGTGGATATGGACACTTTACCTTACTACACGTACCACTCCGTTCAAATTCCGGGCACATATACACATGTCGTTTATCACACTGAAACATTCAATTGTTTTATTATGTTGATACTACTGGAGCTGTCATCAAAAGTGCATAGAACCGTAAGACAGAGATGAATCGGCACGAATTCAGACTTCACACCGTATTTTTTTGTAATTATTTTATGAGTACCTAATCTTTAATATATTAAAAATTTACGCGACACTATCACAGTATCAAAAAAATTTTGAAAATATCGTTGGTTTTTGAAAAAATAACAAAAATCATATAATTTCTTCTCTATGGTAATTAGGGTCAAAAGAGGCAATAAAAGGGTGAATGGGACGACTCGTAGGGCCGACCAAAATTGAAAATCAAATATAACATAATTTTAAATTTTTTGCATTTATACATCCAAAAAATAAATAATACTATAACTAGTTGCAGAGTTTTTGAGGTATCAAAGTCCAACAAAAAGGAAAGATGTATTTTTAGTAAGAGATATACATATTTTATTATATTAAGAAGATAAAATACTTTTGCAATAAAGATGGATATAGAGTAATTATGTCTAAACTCCCCCTATTAGTTGTTATATCTCTCACTCAGGTAATATTGGACTGCACATACAATGTATAAAAATACACTACGTTGTAAAAAAAAGTAATCGATTTTGAAATAGTTTGCTTATTTATATAGTAATGCAATGATGTACCTACTTAAATAAGTAATTTTAAATTAAATAAATAATATTAAGAAATTACCTTTACTGACTCTAAGTAACACGATTTTTAACTTGAGTTAATGGGATTTTCACACCATCACTTTCACTTTTCATAAACACTAACACATTTAAAATGATAAGTTTTGCTTGTGGACTTAACATTTTATTTCTAATACTCGTATTCATTTTCATATTTAAATTAATTAAATATCAATAGATAAAAACCCGATTAAAATAGACGGTATAAAAAAGTATAATAATAATCAAGAACACAATAAATTAAAAAAATTGTTAAAATATCGAAAATTGTATCTGGCAGGTAAAGCACTTGACTAGTCAAAGTTAAGTAAAGTACTGATTCTAGAAATTACAAATTTACTTGGAAACATACAAATTTTGTAAAATTAATAAATAGATTTTATTGAAAACGTCATAATAATGGCAACATTACAAAGGTAGGTTTTATGACTGCATCAGGTAGTTCAATAAAATTGAATATATTTCATTTAACTAACAACTGAAAAGTACCGATTTTAGAAGAGAAAAGTGTATACCGTTTTATTATTTGAAATATTTAGTAAATTGTTCAGAAAGTATAAAATATTAAAAATTAAACATTTCTAAACTACAAGAAATATGTAATATAATTAAAACTAGAAATACCTATGATAAGAAATTTAATGTTTCAAAACGACTTAACGCTACCAATTTTAAAATATTAAATACTAACAGGAAAATTTTTTATGAAAAATACCCTTACATAGTAATAATAACATATTTTAGTATTTATAAATACAATTTTTTTAATGGTGTAGACCCTTACTTTCATTTATTTAACGGAGTACTGTAGTAAAACTGGAAGTGGACTTTAGTCGCTCAGAAACTTTGCAACTACCTATACATGATTTTCTGTAGAAATAAACGTAAAATCGAAAGTAAAGTTTATAAAGTATAGAAATGCCATGCTGAATGTGTTTATATAAATATCGAATGACTTGACCTTGACAGTGCTTTGTTCAATGTTCCAATACATCCTTCATCCGTCCCTAATCACCCCACATTCGTCCCTTTAGACATGATACAACGTCCCTATTAACCTATATACTGTCCCTATTGACACCTTTTACGTACGTATTAACCTCCAACTTAGCCTAAATGTCAAGTCATCATTATTTTCTCTTAAAAAATCAAAACAACTAAAAGTTTGCAGTCTTCTTTTCTCAGATATGTTTCAAAATAACTAAAGTTTCGATTAAACAACAATTTATTCATAAGAGCACCAAAATAAATAGTTTTTAGATAATGTTTTAAAAAAACAAAAAAAAAAAAAAAAATAGCACTATTTGAAAACGTCAATCTAAACTAACTTTTCAATATTTTTTTTTTTATACAACTACAATTTTAGTCACTATTGTTATCCGAAAGAATAATTATTTTACTATATTTTATGGAAGATATATGTTCGCATTTACGTCTAGTATTTTTAAATCAAGCTCATCAATAACATTTTTCGTTTTGTCCCTATTCACCTGCCTGTCCCGATTCATTCCACCCTACGGTATATGATATACGTTACCTTATCAGCAGCTTCACAGAATCCATTTAAAAAGTTTCTACAAATATCAACTTTTTCGTTCAATTTTACATGCAAATACGGACATTTCTCTTTACTACAAAAACCTTCCAGATAAAATTTACACGTAGGCATCTTTTCCAGCGTTACATTATGCGATAATGTACAATTTTCGAGATCACAAGCTCCTTGTAAGTACCTATAAGGGGAAAAAACAAAATATTTTTGTCCGTTCGAAATTTGTTTTTTTTTTTTTTTAATTCGTACGTACTTTTTGCAAATTGCTACTAATTTTGGATCGTGCACTCGACGGCATGTTCCTTTGTCGTGACTAGAACATTTTCCATATCGGGAATAGATGGGACATGGGACATTAATTTTACGGAATTGATTGGTTCGACGAATAATCTTCTTTTGACGAATTTGCCTAAAAGATTAATTAAAATTATTAGTAAAAATTATAGTAACTTAAAGTTGTACGTTCAATTTTACTTCATTTGTAAATAACGTTATAGTTCAAATATAATATATTGTAGAGGGAGGCTCTATTGTCTGAAAATTAAGACATTAGAAAAATGATCCAAGTCTGACATTTTTTTATTCGAACTTATTAAGGGGGTATTCTAGTTTCAAAATTCAAAAAAATCGATTGTTGTTTTTTTGCATATTTTCAAAGTTTAGAGGAAGGAACATTGTACGAGGCAGGGACCGCTGATTAAAACAATGTAAGTATAATACACCATAAATAACTCAGACTGCCCGAAACGAAACTTCAAATTTTATACTCGTTTCTCTCGAAACTATGTTTTTTGAAAAGGTTAACATGATATTTCAAGTTATAGTGAATCGATTGTTTTGAAATTTTGTACAGAGCTTTTTAATATACTCAAAATTCGTTTGACAAGGTTTTTTAAATTTTTTTTACTATTTTTAAAAAATTCCCAAAACATAGACGCCATTTTGCCCCCCCAAAAAAAAATTTTCTTTTAAATCGTTCCTGTCAAACGAAATTGACATCCTTACTCTTTAAGATATCACTAAAATTTTGTGTTTCAGATCACAAAGGGGATCGGAATCATGTCAACCAGGGGGCAGCTTTTTTATAAGTCCCTACTTTGCCAGCCTGTACGTTTTTCAATTTTGACTTTTTTTTTCTATTTTAAAAAAAATTTCTAAAACATGGACGCTGTTTTTTTCACATGGATGCCATTTTCACGAAAAAATTTTTCAAATCGCTCTCGTCAAACGAAATTGGCTACCTTAAGAATTCTTTAAGAATTATCCTACTCTTTAAGAATTCACTAAAATTTTGTATTTCAGATCACAGAGGGGGTCGGAATCAGGTCAACCAGGAGGCAGCTTTTTTGAGTCCCTACTTTGTCGGCCTGTACTTTTTTCAATTTTGACTTTTATTTGCTTTTTTGTATTTTTCAAATGTTAATAAAAAATTGATAAAAAACCGATAATGATGTTTAAGGTTTTTTTATTTATTAGGCCTGGAAAAACACCTAA
Source organism: Brachynemurus nebulosus (assembly GCA_035578155.1). NCBI lineage: Eukaryota > Metazoa > Arthropoda > Insecta > Neuroptera > Myrmeleontidae > Brachynemurus > Brachynemurus nebulosus. The sequence continues at coordinate 549,875 of JAPWDM010000019.1, read as the reverse complement.
AATTTGACCGTCTAAACCAGAATATCCCCTTAAAACATTAGAAAAATGATCCAAGTCTTAAGAAATTTTTTCACTCGAACTTAATCTAGAATCTCACGGTTTCATAATTACCCCTTTTGATTCCATGTGCCAAAATACTTACTTCAATTTTGATTTTGTTACCGAAGCGTCTGTTTTTCGTCGAACAAGTTTATATTTCGTTGACATAATTACAGAAACGCGTTTTTTTCGTGGTGTCGTTACTTTTCGTTTAATTGCCATGGCGCTGGGTGATTTTACTTCGGAATTTTTCACATATCTAAAACTTCGTATTGTAACAATTTTTTTACGTCCACTCTCTGATTTTCGTGCTAATTTCGTGGTGGACACATTTGAGTCGGTTTTTTGTAGCTTATTTCGCGATTTTCTATAAAACGTGCCACCGATGTTTATTAGATTTGTTCGTAAAATATTTTTCGAAGCAGATTTTGATAGATTTTTTAAACTGGACACACGTTTTCGTGTTGATGTACTGCGTCGATCCAACTTAAATTTTGAGTTGATACAACAAGTGGACGATCTTTTTGACGGTGTTGAATCTTTTTGGGCACTTTTCCTGATAATTTTATATTTCGATTTTTGTAGAATGTCTTTTTTTGGTTGTGGTTGGAAATGATTTTCTTTTTCTGGATGTAAGTTGCCAGCAATGGATTTATTGACGACACTTGGTATCACAGTATTTTCTTGGACACTTTTCTCGAAAAGAATTTTTGGATTTATATGAACCGATTGTGGCACCTTTACCGGTACAAAATTTGGATTTATGTGAACGCGGGTCTTAAAATGGGGATTTATTAATACTTTAGTCATTGGTATTGCGAATTGTTGTTCAGGGAGTGTAGTATTTTCACTGAATTTAATTGGCATCGGTTCTTTCACGTATGAATAAACACTGTTTGTTAACACTTTTGACGACACTGATGTCCAGGTTAAATTTTGCGAGTTTTTATATACGTTTTGTGCAAATTTTTCATTCTGTTTAGTTCGTTCTCGAATTATCCCTGAAAAAGAAACGTTTATTCACAATATGGAAACTTTAGTGTTTTGAAATTTACATTCTTACTTGTATAATATGTAATGTCTTGAAGTAATTTTGCATTATCCATTTTTACATGAACGAGTAAAATTTATATTATAAAAAAAACTGTTATATAAGTAATAAATATTTATTTTTCAAGGCGTAAAAATGAGGTAAAATTATTCACGATCAGAAAACACGAAACATACGCAGTTATTTTTGTTTTGTAACTAAGTAAGTATAGCAATATTCACGATTGTTCACTTTATTTCGCAGTAATCTTTTCTTCAATGACACTTAACCCATTATCCGCTGTCCATATTTTTACGTATTGTCTGATTTATTTATTTTTTTTTTTTAATTTGACAAAAATGTAAATAATATTATACTGGAAACTTTTTATAAACATTATTAAATCCTTTTAATAGTCTATACATAAGGCTTATGTATGCAGCATAAGTTCTATAAAAATAGCTGCTTCTTATCACGTAATACATAATAATACATAATAGTTTTAGGTTTTTCTTGCAAAGTGGTGACTCGTAAGTCGTAACTTTCGTTTTAAAAAATACGACAAAAAAACGAAAACGAAAGTCTAGAAATCATCCCTAGCTTCCACATTTATGGAAACAGACTTACTAATGCAAACAATATGTACATTGTAAATTACATTTCATATCTAGGAAAAATAATAAAAATATTACGTAACGGAGGTTGTTATTTTGAGGACTGAAGATAAAATAGATTTTAGTTTTTAAACGAAACTACCCTAAATGAAACGTAACCCAACTTAGCCGAACCGAAAACTAACATACGTAGGGTTAGGTTTCATTTAGGTTAGGTTAGCTTAAGTCTTGGTTTGGGTTAAGTTAGGTTAGTAAATAATAAACAAATATTTTACTTCGCAAAAATACCACTTTTATTTTGAAACTGTGACAATATTGTTTCGAACCGTCAGTTCATTTACAAACTGTTTGAAAATGAACTGACGGTTCGACACAATATTGTCACAGTTTCAAAATAAAAGTGGTATTTTTGCGAAGTAAAATATTTGTTTATTATTTACAAATATGGAATACCATAAAGTAACGCTCAAATCTATTAATATAAGTTAGGATAGGTTAGGTTCCATTCAGGTTAGGGAATTAATTATATTTTATTTTCTGTTAAATACTATATAAAGAAAAAAAACGACAAATGTTAAAATACACTACTATTTTTATTCAAATTGAAAATGATGACGTAACAAACAGGACAAATAACTTTTGAAAGTTACCGTAAAAACTTACGGTAACTTGTAAATTACATACATATATACATTATTTTTTATAAAAAAGAGAAATATAAATTAAATGAATTTTACATGAAATGAATTTTTTAAATCTGGTGTGAGGCGTGAAAAAGTTTCGCAAAATCACACGCAAACACGTGACTGTCGTTTATCCTGTAAGTACTGTTTCATATTCGTTCAAATCGTTTGGCTGAAAAAATACTGACTCTTCATCAGTATGTGTTTTTACATGGTGCTTCAAAGTGCTTGAACGAGTAAATGTTTTAGAACATATATCATATTTGAATGGGTTTTCACCAGTGTGTGTTCTTATATGTTTCTTCAAAGTACTCAAATCACAAAATGCTCTAAAACATGTTTCACACTGAAATGGCTTTTGACCGCTGTGTATTCTTTTATGGTTTCTCAAAGTATATGACAGAGTAAATGTTTTAAAACATATATTACACATGTATGGCCTTTCACCAGTGTGTGTTTTTTCATGGTTTCTTAAAATGCTCGATCTAGAGAATGCTTTAAAACATACAGCACATTCGAATGGCTTTTCGCCAGTATGCGTTCTCTTATGGTCCTTCAAATGCGCTGCCGTAGAATATGTTTTCAAACATATATCACATTTGAAGGGTGGTTTGAATGGTTTTTCATCGCTGTGTATGGTTTTATGTGTCTTTAAATCGCTTAAGGTAGAAAATGTTTCAACACAGTTATTAGAAATGAATGGCTTTGTGTCTGTCTGTGATTCCGTATGGTCCTTCGAATTGATGGAATCAAAAAATATCTGACATTCAATTGGCTTTTCATCGCTATGTAATGATTCATGTGTCTTTAAGTTGCCAGAAACAGATGTTTCAAAATATGTATTAAACTTGAATGGTTTTTCTTCTGTATGTATTCCTGCATGGCCCTTCGAATTGGTGGAATCTGAAAATACCTGACACTTCTGTATTACTTCAGGTGTCTTTAAGTCACCGGAAACAAAAAATGTTTCAAAGCAGTTATTAGACTTGAATGGCTTTTCTTCAGTATGTATTTCTGGATGGTTCTCCAAATTGTTAGAATCAAAAAAGGTCTGACGTTCGACTGGTTTTCTATCGCTATACATTGTTTCGTGTGTCTTTAAATCGCTTGAAGTAGAAAATGTTTCAGCATAATTATTAGAATTGAATGACTTTTCTTCTGTCTGTATTTCTGGATGGTCCTTCGAATTAATGGAATCAAAAAATACCTGACATTCGATTGGCTTTTCATCGCTGTGTATTGTTTCATGTATCTTTAAGTTTCCGGAAATAGAAGATATTTCAAAATATGAATTAAACTTGAATGGTTTTTCTTCTGTATGTATTCCTGAATGATCCTTTGAATTAAAGGAATCTGAAAATACCTGACACCCAATTGGCATTCCATGGTTCTGTTTTGTTTCAGGTGGTTTTAAGTCACTGGAAGCAAAAAATGTTTCAAAACCGTTATCAGACTTGAATGGCTTTTTTTCAGTATGTATTCCTGGATGATCCCTCAGATTGCTAAAATCAAAAAAGGTCTGACGTTCGAATGGTTTTTCATCGCTATACATTGTTTCATGTGTCTTTAAGTCGCTTGAAATAGAAAATGTTTCAACACAATTATTAGACTTGAATGGCTTTTCTTCTGTACGGTCCTTCAAATTGCTGAAATCAGAAAATGCCTCACATTTAATTGGCGTTCCATCGCTGTGTATTGTCTCAGGTGTTTCTACGTCGCCGGAAACAGGCAATGTTTCAAAACCGTTATTAAACTTAAATGGTTTTTCTTCAGTTTGTATTCCTGGATGGTTCTCCAGACTGCTAGATTCAGAAAAGGTCTGACGCTCGAATGGTTTTCCATCGCCATACATTGTTTCGTGTGTCTTTAAGTCGCTCGAAATAGAAAATCTTTCAACACAATTATTAGACTTGAATGGTTTTTCTTCAGTATGGTCCTTCGAATTGCTGAAATTAGAAAATGCCTCACATTTAGTTGGCGTTAAATTGTTGTGTATTGCCTCAGGTGTTGCTAAGTCGCCGGTAACAGGAAATGTTTTAAAATGGTTATTAGACTTGAATGATTTTTCCCCTGTATGTGAAATCCCTTGAAAATTTGTGTTACTTTCGTATGGCTTTTCGCCAGTATATGTTCCCGCTTTTAAATTGCTTGAATGCGAAAATGTTTTAAAATATGTTTAACATTTGAATGACTTTTCATCGCTGTGTATGTTTTCATGTGGCTTGGCTGGTTTTTCTCCTGTATATACTCTTGAATGGTCCTTCAAATTATTTGTATCGCAAAATGTTTGAGACTCGAATAGCTTTCCATTGCTGTGCATTGTTTCATGTTTTTTTAAGTGGCTTGAATCAGAAAATGTTTTAAAACATGTACTACACTTAAATAGCTTTTCACCGGTATGAGTTCTTAGATGGTGCTTCAAAGTGCTTGAACGAGTAAATGTTTTAGAACATATATCACATTTGAATGGTTTTTCGCTAGTATGAGTTATTACATGTTTCGTCAAAGTACTAGAATCACAAAATGTTTTCAGACATGTTTGACATTTGAATGGTTTTTCACCACTGTGTATTCTTTCATGTTTTCTCAAAATATGCAATAGAGAAAATGCTTTAAAACATATATTACATTTGTATGGCTTTTCGCCAGTGTGTGTTCTTTCATGGTTTCTCAAATTGCTCGATCGAGAAAATGCTTTAAAACATACACTACATACGAATGGTTTTTCACCGGTATGTGTTCTGTTATGGTCCTTCAAATAACCTGATGTGGAAAATGTTTTAAGACAAATGTTACATTTGAATAAGTTTTCATCGCTATGTAGTTTTTCATGTAATTTTAAAGTGTTTAAGTAACGAAATGTTTTAGAACACACACTACATTTGAATTGCGCTTCGCCAGTATGTATTTTTACATGATCCTTTAAAGTGCTCGGGAAAAAAAATGTTTTAAAGCACGTGTCACACCTAAATGGTTTATCGCCAGTGTGTTGCTGTTTATGCCTCCGGAAATTGCTTGAATCAGAAAATGTCTTTAAACATGTCTGACATTTGTATGGTTTATCGCCACTGTGTATTCTTTTATGAATTCGCAAAATTTGTGACTGAGAAAATGTTTTAAAACACGTATCACATTCATACGGTTTTTTGCCGGTATGTTGTTTTTTATGTCGCCTGAACTTGCTCGAATCAGAAAATGTTTTACGACATATTTGACACTCGAATGGTTTGTCACTATTGTGTATTTTTTCATGATTTCTCAAAATTTCTAACTGAGGAAATGTTAAGTTTTCATCAGTATGTATGGTATGTATTCTTTCGTGTTCTTTCAAACTGTTTAAATCACGAAAAGTTTTAAAACATGTAGTGCATTTAAATGTAACATAATTTTCACAATTTTCACTAAATATTACGCTACTTTCTTTTAACATGTAATTTTCATCATTTTCTAATTTGATTTCTGTATGTAAACTGGTAAAATTTAAATCGGTTTTCAATGGTTTTGTTTCCAATTTGATTTCATTCTGACTTAAAGTATTAGACAAATCCCTTTTTATTGGATTCGAAAATGAATTATCTACTAAATCCAGTAACTTTTTCTTAACTTTTATTTCAGTCGTAAATCTATCAACAATTGATGCAAACTTTTTATTTTCCATTTTAATTTTTTCTCAGACATGGATTTAAATTTGACAGTTTTGTTATTTTAACGAATTTTAACCCATTAAAGCTTGGACATATTTCTTCTGGATGTACCACAAACGTATTGGTGACGCAAAGATTACGCGAGCGCTCCTAGTTCTTTAATTTTACGTTTAATCATATCGGTTAATTGTCGATAGAAAAATGTATTACATATACAATTATGTATTTATGTATAATTACTATATTTAATATCACCACTCAGCAGTTAAACGTATACGTATATTTTTACTTGATACTAGTTCTAATTTTACCACCAGAGGCGCAAGTGAAAATCTTTATGTCGCCAATATGAATAATTATGTATAATTTTAAAAAAATTGCCATAATCAACGGATGCTTTATTTATTTATCTGGAGCACAGACCAGTGAACATGACTAATTATAAAAATGTGCAATGAGGCAACCAGTTACGACCTTAATAGTATTCTGTAATGGATTGTAGCCGTAGTAACGCTTTCAAATAATTATTGTAAAAACATAATATTGATAATAAAATTTTACTTTTTCGAGAAGTAACTTCAAAATTTTGAAAGAAAAAATGTGGTATTGGCTTTATTTTCAAAATACGTACGTATACAAATTATGTCCTGCAATAATTATAGTCGCATTTGCTCAAAAATTGACATTATATTATTTCATTAAATTTCACCCGTCTCACTCTGTTACCTGCTTCAAGGAAAATGCCTAGAAACTGGTTTTACGCTTTGTCTGGTAGTATAATATAATAGTGTTCATTGGTCTATGATCTGGAGACTGCTGAAACATTTTGGGACGGAATATCAATAAAAATAAATTTAACAAATAAAATTTGATTTTGCAATATGGCAGATATTATTATAAAAAATGAATAATATAAAGAAAGTATGATTAAAAACAAAGAACGGGGAAATATTTATTTATTAGCTTTTCATTTTTTTTTTCAGCAAGCTAAAAATCCACCATCAATTGGTAATTCAACACCGTTAATCATTGATGCCTTATCGGACAACAGGAACAGAACGGCATTCACGACTTCATCAACTTCCGCAAATCTGAAAACGTTTCAACATAAACAAGAGGAATATTGATCAAAAATATATATAAATAAATACAAACCTTCCTAACGGTATTTTATTAATCATCGATTTAGCTTTTTGAGGATCGGACCATCCTAATCGTCCCATGTCTGTTAGAATAACTGTTGGGTTTATACAGTTAACGCGTATGTTATGTGGACCCAATTCAAGAGCCATGACACGTGATATACTATCAAGGGCTCCTTTGGTTCCACAATAAACGGTATGATCACGAAGAGCAGCTTTACTAGCTTGCGAACTAATATTAACAATGGATCCGCCAGACTTTCTTTTAACCATATCAGCCGCGATCATTTGTGAAACATTTATAATCGATTTGACGTTTACATCAAATAATCTAAAATAAAGCTCGCATTTTTTTCTGTTCTTTATAAAAAAAAAGCAATCCGTAAAAGCTTGCTTGCACTTTACTCACAAATCGATACTTTCTTCTTTAATATCGAGAAAACTTTCTAAAACGGCAACAGCTGCGTTGTTTACTAGACAATCAACATTTTTAACATCTTTGAGTGCTTCTCGAGTATTTTTCCAATCTTTCAAGTCAACAGATATTATTTGAACAGTTGGACATTCCTTCTTCAACGATTCTATTAAAAATAATAAAATAAACAATAAATTGTATTGATAATTTTATAAAAGTGAAAACAAAACAACACATAAATCAAAACTTAAATAAAGTGGCATTCCGCAATAATATCTACAAAGCCTACGAACGTTACAATTCCCCTTATTGCACAAAATTTTTTCAACTGTTTTTGATCAGCACAATATATTGTAGAATCCTTCTATATTATAATCTATAGACGATCCAAAAAATAGGGCAGTTGATTGTAATTTAAAAAAAATTATTCTAAAAAGTTTTGTTTTTGTACCGGTTAAGTAAGTATTTGTTTCGATAAATTCTGTGAAAAAAAATTATTGTAATGACGTTATCATTAGAGCATAAACAAACATCAACAATATCAATTTTTACGACCTCAAAACTTTGACTACATTCATAAAATTTCAAAGTAAAAGAAAGTATTTATTTGAATTCTAGTCGATTATTATTACTGTATATTCAAGCTCGTAGAAATATTGAAAATAAAACAATTTAATTTTACCAATGAAAATCATCAAAATTGACATGTTTGTTTACAAAATGTTACGTCACTTTTAAGTAAAATAGCACGCTTTCAGTAATTTGAATCGTTGTCGCAAATTAATGATTTCAAAATAAAATTTCTATTTCACCATTAAAGTCAAACATATTATCTTATGATAACTCATAAAAGTAGTTAATATTTAACACAAATTTCAAACATATAATACTATATTGTACATCAGATTTTGTGCAAAATTTATAGATTAAGCGTTTATGGTCCGCTTAATGATGTTTGCAATTCTGCAAACGCCATCACATATCTATTCTATACTTTGCATATATGTTTGTGTTTTAATTGAAGAGCTTTCTTGAAGGTCATTTTCTTAAAATTAGATTTTGCAACAAAAAATAAAGATAATTTTAATTTTATAAAGTATTTTTGAGAGCTTTTTTGTTTAAAACAATTGTTATGAATATAACCGTCATTACTATCTAAAATAAAACTATTTATTTCTATTTTTTCTAATTTTAGTGGAAGAGGACATCTAGTGTGAAAAGATATAAACAATTTACCTAAATGTGATAGTGTTCGACTGACAGCAATTACTTCAGCTCCACATTTTACCAATGCTTTAACTATTTCTCGACCAATTCCTATAATAATAGTTCCACTAATTTTATTCAGTTTTAATAAAAATGTTACCTATTTTTACCTTGTCCGGCTCCAGTTACTAGGGCACGTTTTCCAGCAAATGATATTTCCATATTTATAAATTATAACAATTAAATTCAGAAGACGTTCAGTTCAGTTACAGAATAATATAACAGTTCTTGTTATGTGTAGCATGTAGGTATCTACATTTAGTTAAGCTGAGACGCTGAGATTCATTACCTCCATTACATATTTTTTATTAACTTGACATTGTATTAAAACATGTGATTATCATAGGGGTCAATTTGAAATTTCCATTGGTTTTATTTTTAGTAACATGAAGGGTCAAAGTTGATGAAATAATTAATAATGAAAAAATTTTTTAGCGACAGCCTGCATATAAATTATTAAGAACGAAACTAAAAGAAAAGAAAATTGTTCTACATGTTTCAGTCATTTAAATGACTATCTTCAGGAAAAATCAATAATTCAGTTGTGAAACAACTGAGAAAAAATAATATCAAAAGGACATAACCTCCAAATATCAAATGGATGTCAAAAAGAAATTAAAAATCAAAGAATCAAAAAATTAACGGACCCCATACGAAATAGGGAAAGTCAAAATCATGATAAAATATTAGAAGACGAGATGCGACCAAATACTTACCGTATCAGGAAACATCAAGAATGTAAAATTCCAACGAAGTCGTAGAAAAAACCGGTATGTCACAAAGAAATTATGTAACATCACAAAAAATTACGAAAATCATTAAAAATTAGAAATTAATATAAAAGTAAAACCCAGTAATTATTACACTTAAAACACTCAATATTAAGTTGAACATATTTTAGTAGAAAAATTAAATTGTTGAGGTTAGACAAGAAATTGAAAAATGATTATTAATTAATTATTAAAACAATAGTTAAGTAGGATCATGTGTAGTGTTTGAAGTTTTGTTATTAAATGGCTGTTCAAAAATGTTCAAATTGCTTAGATATTATTTTCATGAGAGAACGACATTGATCATATGACAAAAGTTGCGCAATCTTATTAAGAATTGATTGATTAGAATTATGATGGTGTGCAATATATAATTTTTCCAGCATGTCTAAGAGTGCCCCCTTTTTAGCAAAATGTAACGGTTCAAAATTATCAGCGATCACAAATTCGTGATCGGTTTCCAAAATGTGTTCAGCTATTGCAGAATAATTTTTTAAATTAAATTATTAATTTGAAATAATTAAAATTATGAAATGTTCTTACTTATTTAATTCCAATTTACCTAAGATTTTTGTTCATAAATTTAGATACTTTTATTTCGAAGGAATGTCTTAAAAAAATTATAGCAGAAAACACTTAATACGCCAATGATTAAAAAAAAAATATTTTTATTTAGCGAAATAATATACTAGTGATAAACTTTACAGCATATTTAAATAAAAGTCACATAAAATATAAATACTGATAATTAAAATATTTGGATTTTTATTTTATAAAATAATTAGGTACCTAAATATATTTATAATACCCACGCAAACGAGTTGTTCTGTTTAGAAATATCTGAGTCCATTTTTTTTTTACCATAAGCGCGGGTCACACAACAGTGACCTAATGTGAGTCGCGCTTTATACGTAGTAAAGTTCGGAAACTATACAACGTTTCATCAAAGGTCATTAGATGGCAATGCTTCCTACGTTCATTTTACATTATTTCTTGTGAGAAAAATCCTAGGTTGTAAAATTTTAGGAGCAGTATTTTACTTAATTAAATACATTATAATATTTTTTCTAATAATATTACAGATTACTAGCTACAATTTTTCTTAATAGTAAACCCAAAAATGCGCTTGCGACTCCGGTAATATGACTATGGCAGTTATGTTCCATAATTTGATCGTTTCGTTTAGACTTTCTGTTCTGGACATTATTCTAAAAAAAAAAAATGTTAAATTGCTTACATTACATATATAGAAAAAAATTTACGTTGTATAATTCGAAGCATCCATACTGATTTTGCCAACTAAAAATTTTATTTATCCATGATTGTTTGAAGAATTCGTTATGGCCTTCTAAACCACACAGAAGTGCTAAAAACATTTTGGCAGAAATTACAATTAGAGTACAGATATATTTTATCGTTTGCCTAGCTTATCATTTACCTTGTTCAACGAATAGATCACGATAGATAAATTTCTCATCGTACAAAAAAATTGTATTTGCTTCCATAAAAATTTGATTACAAATGTTCCATTTAAATGTTTTCAAATTAAAACCTCGTTCTGAGCAGTTCAGTATTTCTTGCAATTGAATATAAAGCAATCTAAAATAGTAGAAAACAATGACATTCAGGGACTGAAAAGAATTTGGTGCCGGAAGTTAAACAATATTTTTGTTTTTCATACGACTAAATTGCTTCAATGAGACTAGTGAATTGCTCCATCAGAAACTCAATTACTTAAATTAGTTATTTATAAACAAAAAAAATTTTTTTTAGTGTCTCAATCATCAAAATTTTGTCAAATACATAATGCTTCTTTATATGATTTCTTTACCTCAATAAATTGCTTCCAACTTGCTCCATCTAATTATAATTAAAACACTATTAAAACATTTAGGCAATTGGACATACATTTGTATGATGTTTGCATATATTTAAGGATAATTCGATTTTGATTGATGGATATTGTTATAAGAAAAAAAATTTGAATAATCATTCAAAATAATTAGTGTTTAGCTTTTAAATTAAATAGAGCAATTTGGGAGAAAAATATTGACATAATGAAACTATAAAAAAGCATTTTTTTGTCCGATTTTGAGGACTTAAATACCGTAAAAAATTTTTCCTTTATAGGTAGAGCATATTTAGTTATATAAAAAACAAAACGATTTTTTAACTTCCGGTGCCAACTTCCTTCCGGTCATTCCAAGGTTAACTAAAATCACTGGTAAATATTACCTATGTGTCAATGAATAACCATGGGACTGTTTTAAATTATTTTCGTAAATAATATTCTGACATTGTTCCGATATTGGACATAAGCTTTCATTGTTGTTAAAAACGTTAAAAAGTTCGGTTAAACATCGATCTGATTCTTCAATATTCGGTGAATTATCTTCGGATTCAAAATATTTTATTAGTTCGTTGTCATCCTTAATAGTTAATGCGTTTTCAAATAATGGAAGTGATTGCGTCCACACCAGAGATTTCCATGAAAGTTGATTTAAAACTGAAATAATTAAAATGTGTTTGAATCGTTATTTCTAAAAAAAGCGAAATTTTGAAGTTGTATGTTCTTGTTCAATAGATCTCATAGCTAAATTTCTTTTCTTCATACCACTGTATTGTTAGATTTGATGTAATTATGCAGATTATAGTTACTTCAAATTAGGGATGTTATGGATATCCGTAACCGTAATCGAAACTACCGGATATCCGAAATAATTAAATATTCGAAACCGTATCCGAAAATAAAAGTTTCGGATTTGTTTCGGATAATAACAGACAACTGCCGTTGGAAAACTGAGTTTAAATCGAAACAAGTTTTTTCTGCATGTATTTCTTTTGATAAATTTCCGTTGATTCGTGTTTGACGTTCACTTTTCGGAGTAAAGTTTACCCCTTTTTATTAAAAAAAAATTTTCGCTAAAAGTAATTATCCGTAACTGTAACCGTAACCGAAACATTATCCGATATTATTACATATCCGTAACCGAAACCGAAACAGAAAAAAATGTTTTTAAATATCCATATCCGTACCCGTATCCGAAATTTCATTTCCATAACATCCCTACTTCAAATCTACAGTATGTTTAAATACAATTTATTATACAAAACACTATTTGCACAAGTATAAGCTGCTCTTGATCCAACACTAATATGATTCATAATTTTTTGAGTTCCTTGGAACCAAAAGAAGTAAGAGAAAAATTAGTAATATGTAAAATAGTAATAATTTTACATAATTGTAAAATAGTAATAATTTTAACTAAAATTAGTAATATAGTAAATCAGGCATCGGATTTCTTTCGAATCAGACAGTTTCGTTTTTAGCATATGCATGTATACATATTGCACTCAATGTGACTAAAAGTTCAAAATATTTTCATAAAAACAACGTACACAAGTTACATATATACACATACATATGTGTATCAAAATATTAATTTTATACGTATTTTATGTAAACATCCTTTTTTTTTTATTTATTACCTGCACAATTGAAAAGTGCCACTGTAATTTTAATTTACTATCAAAAGTATTTTTGTTTATATTATGTATGTGATTTATGTGACATGTCATTTAAATTAAATAAATTCATCTTTTTTTATTGTTTTCAATTTTGAGAGATAGAAGTATAGTTGCTTGTTAAAAATTTGTTTTTCAGTAATAAAAAATCTTAGTAAATACGTACGTCGTAGCTATTATAGTGGACCGTCTAAATATTCAACAACTTTTCAATATATTTTACAAAAATTTTTTCCGATTTTTTGAATTTTCTTACTTTCGTCAAATAAAAAATGCTGTTAGTATTCTAAATGGTGAAAAATGTAATTTTTGACCAATTATATTCATTCAAATGTACATAATTTAATGTAACTTAGTTGCAAAATTTTATTGAAATAAGTACGGTCCTGACCTGTCCGAAGAAACCCGATACCTAGTAATAATAATAAAAAGGAGGAGTACTTACGATTTTTCACGAGTTCATTGCTTGAAAATTCACTAGAACTCATAATTTTAATAAAAATTGTATTCAATTGATGATATAATTTTAACAGATCATTTTTGAAAACTCCACTTGCCGGAATCGCCTCTAAATATTCTAACGTTTGTTTTAATTGATCTACAAAAATGTAACTTGATAAAATCCCAATCATTTCCATAATTCAGTTTAAATTACCATCAAGAATTTTCAAACCAAATATTAAATCCAAATCAATATGTTTAACATCCAACGAAACAGCCGTTAGCACTTTATTTAATGCCTCTTGCACAATTACGTAATTATCATAATTATTTTGCATTTGATACGAATTTACGGAATTTTGAAAAATAAATAAATAAACTATTAGGTGGCTCAAAAAATTCATGTTTATATTTAAATTAAGTACACCACACAATGCAGAAACAAATAATGTGACGCTATTTTAAAAGCTCTTTTCGTTTATATATGAAGCTCTTCAGGATAACTAATTTTAAATTCATAGCGTTTGGGGTAATCTTTTATTGTTAATACGTTATAAAATTGTGTTTCACAGGGTGGTCATTATTTTGCCTAGTAGCTACCGAAAATTGATAGAAAAATACTTTTAAGTTCAAAAAAAATGTCTTATTTTGTTGTAGAGTGAAAATTGTTTAGATGACATCATGAAAATTAGTTTTAAGCGCTTAAGCTTTAACTTTTGAGTGTTAATCAGACAATTCCGGATTTATGCGCTTTTTACCGAATCATTGTGTTTTGGATAAGACACCCAGAAAACCAAAATTCCGGATGGAGATTTTCCGGATCTGGACTTTTTCCGGACGATTTGTATATATGTTTTACGTCTAATTAATATTTCCTTGTACTGGGTCCTGAAATGAAACAGGCTCAAAATAATTCTCCATACCAGGTATCAAAAAGGGAAAAATTTTGACACATTTTAATCAGTGATACTGAAGTTATCTCCATTTTTAACTTTTTGGGAAAATCGAAAAATTTTGAATTTTTTCGGTTTCTCCCGAATTTGTTTATGAAAATCGATGAAACTTAGAAGAGTAATATAACAAAAGGTTTCAATTATTTTAATGACATAATATTTTCCATAAGTCACGTGACTTAAAAGATTTTTTTTTATCTCAAAGACCCTTATTTTTTTTTTATCAAAACTGAAAAGTTTTTGAAATTTTGCAGTAAAGTCGGAATCGTAACATACTTTCAATTAAGGCTTGGAATACCGGTGTCTTTTTATAATACCGGTATTTATTCGGTATTAGCATTTAAAATACCGGAAATCCGGTATTTTTTCGGTATTGAATGAAGATAGTATAGGAAAAAGGAAAAAACATTAAAAATAATTTAATAAAATTAATTAGTAACAGTAATAATAACAAACTACCTCATCTTTGGTTTTTAAAAATTTAAATACATAATTTTGTATTTTTTCTTATAGAAAAATACTTAAAAATATTCCAGAATTATGAAAAAATATGAATAAGTATAAGATATCTGGTCCATCTGCACATATGGAAAACATTAAGCAAAACTAAAGACATTGTAATAAAATTTATGTTGTAAATCTAACGTAAAAAAAAATATTCAAAATATGTAACATATAAAGTATTTGATTTTGTTAACACCGAAACCAAAATACCGGTATTTGAAATTTTAATACTGGTTTTACAAAACGTTCAAAAATTTCCGGTATTCCGGTTTTTCGGTAGTACCGGAATACCAGTATCCAAGTTCTACTTCCAATGGACAATAGATTTTTTCAGAATGGCGTGATAGGGTGACTTGAAATATGAACTCCGTCCTTGACGGATCTGATAGTGACAAAATTTCGAAAAAATTTATAAAATATAATTTGTAGACATTTTAAATGGCTACAACTTTGATTCCGACAACTTTCATTAAATCATTTACCCCTAAAATTGTAAAATAAATTTTGATTCTTCCTGACCTTTGAACGGAATGATCTTTTTCAATTTTTGGTATTATTTACAGATGCTAATATATCAATTCTTTATCAAGAATTCCCCCTTCCCTTACATCATAATAACATCTAAAAAAATTTGAGCGCATCTTAGCTTTTTATTATTTAGAACTTTCGAGACATTCTGTATAAATATCTGAACTGTTGATAAGAAATAAAAATTTATTACCTAGGAAAATAAGCTGCATTTAAATTTGTTTTTTTCGTTTAATGAAAATAAGTGGTAGTCATAAAGCTTCATAATGAAAAAAACCGCAGGGTAAAATGGTTATGTACCTGGTGACTACTGAAAAATACTACATTTTTGGCGTAATTAGATTAGGTAATGGGAAATGGATATTTTAATTTTAGTTACCTCAGTGCCTAATTATAAAAAAAAATGGCTACTAACAAATGTCTAAATACAAAGAAGTTTTTCACATTAATCTTTTTTCACTTTACTTGTTTTATATTTTTTGTCTGCTCTATATTTTGTGGGGGTAGGAGGGGCATGGTAGGTAGAAGATGTCTAGGATCTCAGAGTGACTTAATCCGCCCTGACGATACTTTTTTAAGCATTAGCGAAATATTTAAAAGCAATTTTTTAACTCTGAATAGTTTTCTTGTAGTCTAGAATCATTTCCGCTATTAACTGGAATAACTCTAGGTCAGGGCCGGATTAACCCTGAGTGTCGCCCCTAGGCACCGTGAAAAATGCCGTCCCTACCTTTGAAGAAAATGAGCTTGAAAAGAATAAAATCTTAATATTTCTTACTTTATTTTCGAACTTTTTCTTCAAAAATAATTGACGAGCAAAAAAAACCTAAATTGCAAATTTTACCGCTTTGTTTTCAAAATCTTCCGCCCCTAGGCCATGGCCTAGGTTAGCCTATTGGCTACTCTGGCCCTGCTCTAGGTCGTGTAATATAGAATGTCTTATTTTGACCATTTGACCGACCATGTAATTCAGATAAATATCGACACTTTTTTAAGTATTAGAGAAATGTTCAAAAGCAATTCTTTAACTCAGAATAGAATTCTTGTAGTCTGGAATAATTTCCGCCATTAACTGGAATAATATTAAATTGTGTAATATGAATTGTCGTTTTCCGACCATTTGGTTGATCATGTAATTCAGATCAATATCGACACTTTTTTAAGCATTAGAGAAATGTTCAGAAGTAATTCTTTAACTCTGAATAGAGTTCTTGTAGTCTGGAATAATTTTCGCCATTAGCTGGAATAACGTTAGGTTGTGTAATATGAAATGTCGTTTTCCGACCACTTGGTCGACCATGCAATTTAAATAAACATCGAAACTTTTTAAACATTATATATAAATGTGTCGCCTAGTATCAAAATCTACTAAATGCACTTTTCGATTTTTTTGATTTTTTAGGGCCATTAATTTTTAAATGCAACAAGGCATATACGCCTTAACATTTTTTGTTGCAATTTTAACTGCTTACTAAAGAAATCTGCAACTGAAATATAACATAATTTTCAAATCCTGCTAAAATTACATTGAAAACTTTACAAATCCTGCTAAATACCTACACATAACCTATATTTTAGATTTTAACCGCTCAAATTTTAATTTTTTCACTGACATGCAGGACGTACAAAGTATAAAATTATGTTTTCACGTAAAATTTGTATTTTAGTATTTATCTAAAATTTTAAATAATGAAATCGTAGATGTTAATGAATTACTAAGTAAGCACTTCGGTTTTAAGTGACAAAATGAAAATAGTTTACAATATTACAAAATAAATTGTATCGTCTAACCCTGATACATCCAATATTGCTGTATCAAGTTTTTTTAATAAATTTCTCTTATAATTTCTGTTTTAACGCGCGCTTTATATAAATGTTACTATCAAAACCTAATAAATTCAAATAATTTTGATTAAAAAAGGGGTAAAACGATAATTTTGTTTTTTGATAATAGTACTAATCATCTTTTTTACCTTGTTAGTTAATATAATTATGACTTTTTAATCGAAAAATTAATTTTGAACTGAGTTATGGTTTTTTGCGATTTCCCACGATCTTTATAAAGTGGAATTAGTAGATTTTTTATACTAGGCGACTCAAAAATTTAGAAGCAATTCTTTAATTTATTGTGAATAGAATTCTTGTAGTGATTGGAATAACATTAGGTTGTGTAATATGAAATCTCGTTTTCCGACCAATTGATCGAGCATGCAATTTAATAAAACATCAAAACTTTTTTGAACATTAAAGAAATGTTTAAAAGCAATTTTTTAACTCTGAATAAATATTTGTAGCCTGGAATCATTTCTGCCATTAACTGGAATAACATTAGGTCGTGTAATATGAAATATCGTTTTACGACCACTTGGTCGATCAAGCAATTCAAATAAACATCGAAACCTTTTTGAACATTAGAGAAATGTTCAAAAGCAATTCTTTAATTTTGAATAGAATTCTTGTAGTTTGGCATCATTTCCGTCATTAGTTGCAATGATATTAGGTCGTGTAATATGAAATGTCTTTTTTCGACCACTTGGTCGATCATGTAATTCAGATCAATATCGACACTTTTTTAAGCATTAAAGAAATGTTCAAAAGCAATTCTTTAACTCTGAATATAATTCTTGGAGTCTGGAATAATTTTCGCCATTAGCTAGAATAACAGTAAGTCGTGTAATATAAAATGTCGTTTTCCGACCACTTGGTCGACTATTTAATTCAAATAAATATCGAAACTTTTTTGTATACAGTTGATCCTTTTTTTGTGCGATGAAGGGGACTGCATAAAAAAAATCGCACAAAAAAATATATTTAAAAATATCATAAATAGCTATAAAAAGTATAGTTCGATCCAGATTGTACAAAAAAATTTTTTTATGCGGTTGCTCGGGACCGCATAAAAAAAGTTTCATCGAAAAAACATAACTCAAAACGCTCAAAACTTAGAAATTTCCTTAGAAGTTGCTTCTATAAACAAGATAAAGCATTAATTTATACGTAGAAACATTTTATTTTAATTTTATAATATTATGAAAATTTTGAAAAATACATCTTTTAAAAAAAAATAAATGATGCAATAACTTATGTTCTTATGCAATGTATTGATTAAATGCTTAAAAGCCGTTAAAAAGTATTTTTATCAAAGAAAGTTATTATAGTAATTGTTTCAGTTTCTTACTGTTTCGTGATTTTGATTCACATTATGCATTTTAATGGCCATTTTTTACAAACCGCATAAAAAAAAAACCGCATAAAAGAGTTCAGCTCTATTAGAGAAGTGTTTAGAGGCAATTCTTTAATTTTGAATAGAATTCTTGTAGCTTGGCATCATTTCCGCCATTGATTGGAATAACATTAGTTTATGTAACATGAAATGTCGTATTTTGACTACTTGGTTGAGAAAGTGATTCACGTAAATATCAGTACTCAGGGCCGATTCAACTGTCTATCTTGAATATTTGAATCAATATTTCAGATTTGTTTTAGTTTTTCACATTATTTAAATTTTGTTTTATTTATTTTTATTTTTTGTGCTCTATTTCGGGGGGAGGGGCGGTAAGAAGAAAATGTTTAGCGCCCTAAAGTCGGTCAATCCGTTCCTACACTGTAGAATCAACGCCTTAATTATGATAATGGTGTTATAGTGTTATTCCGTAAAACACCTTATATACTTGTAACGATATCCAATATTCAAAATGTACTTTTAAGTAAGTAATATCCGAACGCCTACTACTTTACAAGTTTTACAACACACGTATTTTGTGGTACAAACACGGAAAAAGAGACATTATTAAAGTAGAAAATTTCAAATGATTTTTTGCATTTTTGCTTGAAACTGTTTAAAATGGGAATTGAATTAACAAAAATAAATAAACAACAATTAAAAAATATATTTTTTTGTTTTTATTTTAGTATTAAAATAAAATTTTAATTTATATAAATAAAATAATTACATTTGTTAATTAAATAATCTGATATATCAATTATAAACAATTGTTTAGCAAAATATATTATCATTTATCAATTATTATACAAATAATAAATAAAAATTATTATCAGTCAACTCATTATAATAATTTATGTAAATACACATCAATTATGACGTAATAATCGAAAAACAATTAAAATCATATACAACAAAGTAACCGTTTAAAAAGTGAAGGCATCCATACCCGTTTTAGATTTGTACACTTTAAACACAGTTGAAAACACGTTAAAAATAAAGGCACTTTAATGATTGACAACAACTTGGCACGCCATTTTTTGAACTATTATTTTTAAATATCGAAAAATTCCGGACATTCTAATTGTAAATGTAGGAATTCTGGAATTCTTTACCTAGTGATGCTCCTGATGCCAGATTAAGGACAGTAATTTTGTTGTCTATGAATTTCTGTTTAGTTCATAACACATTCTATTCTGCTTTAAGCTCTAGTGAGACAGTTTTGTAACTTATTATATGTAAATTGCCAAATTGAATTCTTCTAAATATTAATAGTTAGTGTTACTGTATTTTGGGAAAAAAACGGAAGAAATTCCAGTGGTGTAGAACAGATATCGACAACCTCTTTTGGCTGCGAGCCAAATTCAACCAAAATTTGACTATTAAAAAGACGTTTTGAGTCAGTGGTATTTTCATTTTAGAGAAGTCCTTTAATATATAATAAAGTAAATTTTATTAACAAAATTTTCTTATATGAATATTCAAAAAGTCAGAAATTAAAATAAAGGGTATTTCTAACTTTTTGAAAAAAATTTAAATATATACAAATCTGGAAAAAGGACTGGTCTTTTTAAAAAAAGAACGGCTGCGAATTTGCCGAGGCCTGATGTAGAGCTCCCTAGACTATTACCTTAACATTTAATTGTTTCTTTTTCAGGTATCTTAGATCTAACATATGTCATGATATAATTATCAAAAATATTTCAATGAAACTTCTTAAGTGCCCTGTAAACGATCAAATTGTTTGTCAAATTTTACGTGTTTGATTAAATCTTGATTGATCAACTTGTTTGACGTGTTTGACCAACAAGTTTGAAGGTGAGCGGCAGTGTTTGTTGTGTTTGTCAAACAAGCTCTATTATATCATATCCTACATCTAAGCCTTTAGCTTTAAATTGCCCCGAAATGAATAGCAAATTTGACAAAATTTTTGCGAATCTCTGTACGAGCAACTTTTTTTCCGTAATTTTCATTATTTATTCTATGTTTGGCCAAGTTTCACCTAATAAAATTATTTTATGGGGACCACTAGTGTGACAAACTACGGGCAAGTTTGTCAAATTTGTTTGAGCTTTGATTTGATCGTTCCAGCTATTGTTTGATGAAAACGTGAAGGTTGACAAACAAATTTGTCAAACACATTTTATCGTTTACAGGGTGCTTTAGGCTTGAAGGCACTTCTTACAATAACAACAAAGAAGTTTCATTTAAATCCTGCGTCGCATTTTTTGTAGATAGTCGAAATAATTTAAAATAAATACTAAAAAAATTGCAACAAAATATTAAATATATTACAACAAAAATGATTAAGTAGCAAAAATGGCGATACTATTATTATTGATTACGAATAGACAGAAGTCAGCTGCCATATTTAATTTTAGTATTTACATACATATTTCATATTTTTAAATTATTTAGACTAGATGGTTATAAAATATTGATTTTTCACTTTACACCTTTGGCGGATATCGTCGAAACGGTTGCTTGTACACACCCCTCGCATGCTCCTCACGAACAATTTGGAAGAAACTGAATACAACTGCCCATAGATATACATATACACCTGTAAACACGAGAAACATGTTTAATATTTATATTTTCCCGGAGTTTTTATTAGCGAACTTACATAAAAATATGAGTCCAAATATTAAAGTAAATACTCCTAATAACGTTTTGTGATCTATAAAGAAGCTAACGGATGTATAAATGACGGATATTAACACGCCAATTGCCAGGATGATGCCCAATACGACCCAAGGCATCATAAAATACATGTTTCTCTGTAAAATATCAAGACAATTCGGTTAAAAATCAACGTTTTGATCATATTTAAAGTAACAGTACCTTTTGTGCGCCAATTATCAATAAAGTACACAGTATAATGGTCATAATTAAATTGATTACGTAAATGATTCTTACTGTAAAAAAATTAAATGATTCAGTTTGGGAAGTTTCAATTTAAACGCACGTCTTTGTCAATACTCACCAATCCATATTGGTAATTCGATAATAATTGTCTGATATTGGAAATCAATTAAAAATACCAAAATAATTGTTAAAATTGATAAAATCTAAAACAAAAAATAAACGTTAAGGTATTTAAGATTTTTCGATCTTTACCGGACTACGAATACTTACGATTCCTAATACACCCGTAATAATCGTACCAGCTTTGAGGCTATAGCACCCACAGCATGATTTTAATGGTTGCATTCTGCAAAAGCGAAAAAAAGTTTTAGTTAAAGTGGCTGACCAGATTTTTTTGTGGTAAGTAAAGGTAATCAAATAGAATTTCGATACTTTGATAGCAAAAATGAAAAAAAATTAACTCTGTGACGTCATCAAATGCATCTAATCGTTTTAGGCTTTAGAATATTATTAAAAACGACTTTTTTGTGACGGAGTTAAAAACGGATTAGTTAACAGTAAGTTTATTTGTAATGGAAAATCCCAATTTTCTTCAGTCAATCTTTCTGGAATTGGGTACAGGCTTTTTCTAATATGTATGAATAGATAAGGAGTCTCCACATTCTCGCCGAGGTTGGACGAGGTTCCTCGTCGAGTTCCTCGCTGAGGTTGGCTCAGCCATATGAATAGCATTAAAACACCAACCGTGAGACACAACGAAATGACCCTACATTCTCGTTTCGTCCAACCTCGGCGAGAATGTGGAGACTCCTATAAAATATAATTTCTTATATAAATAAATCAAAAATATTACTGACATATTTTGATTTATTAATTAACCTACTTTTTTTATTAGGCCATGTGTTAAAAAAATCACATATTATGTGTTTACACATGTTCAATTTAAAAAAAGTCAGTCTGTCGACATTCTGGTGTCGAAAAAAGCCTATAGTACAAATTTATTTTTATTACCATCAGTTCTAATATTAGATTACTTATATAAAAAAAATCACAAAGTGAGTGTTGAACACGCATTATGTCAGGGTTTTTCAGTAGCTAAAGTTTTTCACAGCTTTTTTTATTTTAATAAAATATAGATTAGTGTATTTTTTACGGCTTACAGTAAAATAGATAAATATATTCGACAATGTTATTTGAGTATGTATTACGAATTTACTATGAGGCTCAATTAATTTGGTAATAGATAATTTGGTTTTCTGTGTCTCCCCTAAAGCAAAATATTTTTTCTACGAGGGGTAAATACAGGCTAACGAACACTTATGTTAGTATATGACCTTAATTATACGTAATACCAAAAAATATACGACAGCGAGAAATGAAAATTTTATTCATTTTCCAGTATTTTCTTTAGTGATTTTTTTCGTTTTTTTAATATCAAAGCATACCTCGATGCAAAATTTCATCTACTGAGGACAACTGGCCAAACTTGAAGTGCACAATTTCTCTGAAAGTTATCGAATTTTCTTGTCCAGTGTTAATTAGAGCTTTTTAAAATTTCTTGGATCCCCGATTGAAAAGTGATAAGAGCAGGGATAAAAAACCTCATTTTGGAACTCAATATTTCGCAAATGGGGATTAAAAATTAAAAAAAATTTCAACTTCATTTTTTAATACGAAAAAGCGTCTCACTTTAAAAAATTAAGAATTTTTTTTTGATGTTTATTAATTTTATTGAGATCTACACTTGTAGCGTGTACATTAGGGTGTTTCATTTTGTAAGGAAAAAAAAAAATAAAATGTAAAATTTTTGCAGTCTTTGCTTATACTCCGAGTCTCAGTGATATAAAAAATATATATGCCAAATTTCAAGAAGATTGGCTAATATTTAGAGGTTGCACACTTTGATCAGTTTTGTAAAAGTATTGTAAAGGATTGTTTCTGTTGTTCGTCCCTGACCGATTAGACCCTCACACGGCTTTAATCGTTTCATTTCCTTTTTCTTTGTAAGTTTGATTTCTAATTTTTTAATCATATTTTACTTATCACTCTGAGTAAAACGTCCGTCCAAAAAATCCAAAAGACAATTCAAAAAGACAAAGAAAGTTTCTAGCAAATACGAAAGATGCTTTAGGTGATTAGCAAATATGAGAGCACTTATTAATATCTACATCTGAGTAAGTGCTCAGAAACTAGCGTATCCAAATCATTATTTGGAGCCCATCGACTCACAATTGCCTCGTGCCCAAAGTGAACCTATATAAAGCTGACAAAATGTCAAACACGTTTCATTCCTTTAACCTTTTCGCGCCGAAGACCGTTTATTCCCGTGATAAAAAAAAAATGTGACAAATAGTCGTAGACCGTATTTATCCGACTTATAATAAAGAAGTCTTTTTTTTCAAAAAGTATTTTTTTACAAGTATATAATTACCAAATTTATATTGTACTTTAGAAGACTGTACGATTCCGCAAACCTCGAAAACTGCCCGTCTTATGGGCATACTTAATAGGAAAATAGCACGTCGCGAAAGGGTTAATTATCATGAAAGAATATTGAGCTTTTTGGAAATTGAATGAAGTTTAGTGAAGAGGACAATTTTAAGTGCATAATAAGCCTTTACCATCCACTATGCTTGATGTAAAGCCACTGGGATCCTGAAACTGAAGTCGTTTTTAGACCAGTCACCGAGGCACAGGAGTGAGAGTTGTAATAATTTTTTTGTAGTCTTCTTTTGGATAACTTCCATTTTTTAAGACATTTTGAATGTAATTAAACATTTCGACTTGTTATTCTTCTAGAAAACCTTGAATGCGATTTTCCTCATCCAGCATTGTCGTATATGACTCCTTGTCAAATGAAGCCCACAGACTTTGGAACTTCCCAAAAGCTAGGACGACTTGATTCTATGCTACAGCACACTTCTCAGACACTCGTTTCAATATTATTTATATATTAGTACATGAGAATTCCATTAGTACAAAGTACTGCAATATTAGCAATTTCATTAGTTAGAGAAAAAAGTGATTAATGTGTGCAACCCCTAAATATTATCCAATATTATTCAACTTGAAATTTGGCATATATGTCTTTTACATCACTGAGACTTGGGGCGTAAGCAAAGTCATATGAAAACCACATCTTTGGAAAAATGAAACACCCTAGTGTACATGCAAAGTTTCATCTTAATAGGTCTAAAAATGTGGAAACTATGTGGAGAATATAGCGAACGGACGGATTTGACTACGGAACTCTAAAAATTCTTTCCATGCGTCGAAAAAAGACTATACAAAATTATTAGTCGAATTTTCTCCGAAAAATTAGACTTATACAGTCTATACGATAAGAGCTGCGAGAGGCGAGAGTAGGGGCGCTATCCGTTTTCGGACCCGTAGAACACGAATATGTAGAAAAAAAATGTCTGATATATATATATATATATATATATATATATATATATATATATATATATATATATATATATATATATATATATTCCCGCCACCTTTTAATTTGTGTAGGGCCCCCCTATGGAAGTTAAGAGATGAAATTTGGCAAATGGGGCTCATTTTCGAGGCACCTCATACTATCAAAGTGGGGTCAAATTTTGGGCAAATTTTTTTTCTGACCCGACCTTTAAGGGGGTGGTGGGGGGCGAAAAAGCAATAAAACTTTTCCAAACCGGTTTTAAATAATGTTTCGGTCAATTATCTACAACATATCCAAAATTCAGCTTCCTAGGATGATTTGGTGGGAGTAGAGGGGGGAAAAACGATTTTCGCTGGATCTAACAGGCCCCCAGCCCCCCAGAATTAACGTAGAGGGTTGAAATTTGGTGTGTTGATAAAGTTCGTAACTAGGTTGTGCTTTTTGGAGATTTTAATATTTTACCCCCACCCCCCTCATTTTTAAGCTACAATTTCATGCATTTTCGACGTTTTCGAAGTTTGTACCACTCGCACAGGTCATCCAAATAAACCTAGAGGGCTGAAATTTTGTATTCGGATTGAGTTAGTATCAAGGGGGTGCCTTTTGGGGGTCTCGACGTTTAACCCCTACCCCCACCATTTTTATACCTAATAAAACATGATTTTTCTTGTTTTTTAACAGTTTCGTTCGGGTCAAAATCTCCCCAAATAAACTTAGAGGGCTGAAATTTTGTGTACAGGTTAAGCTAATAGCCAGACACTGTTTTTTGGGGGTTCCAACTTTTAACCCTTACCCCCACGATTTTTACGCCAATATTTCCTTAATTTTTTTGCTTTTTTTCTAACACGTCTAGAGACTCTCTAAGGAAACCTAGAGGGCTGAAATTTTGTACGTGTATTCAGTTAGTATCCAGCTAGTACCTTTTAGGGAGTCCACATTACTTTTCCCCCCACTTCTTCCATTTTTACATTGGAATTGAATGCTATTGTTAAATGTGTTTTAAATGCATTACTTTTATTCTAAATACAAGTAGGCGAATAGTAATTTTAAAAAATTTAAAAAAAAACTGAATACAATTTTTTAACAAATGAAATACATACATATTAAGTAATTTGAAAATGTTATTAAAGTCACTGTTTATTTATAAATTAGGAATTTTGAATTTTTATTATTTATAAAATAGAAATTTTGGATTTTTTTGGAAAGAAAAAATACCTTCATAAAGGCCTTCTAGTCTACTATTTAAGGTCCTTTTTTAATACTTAAAAATAAAACACAAAGGCAATTGGCGGATAAGCATGGGTAGGAATGCTTTCGTATGAATTGTGTTGGCTTTTTTCCTGCTAACTGCTATCGGTATAAAATTGAAATTTAGGGGAGAGCGGGGCTATACCGTACAGCGAGGCTAAACCGTACACTCATTTTTCGTGTCTAGATTTCAAGCTAGACAAGTCCAATCGTTGTCGCAACCTAGCGCCTGACCGCGGAAAATCACAGGATTGAGTTCGTTCCGCTGTGCGTATAAATGCCAATATGACTGTGTTTTTATAATTTTGTTATTTTTTTTTTTTTTTTTTTTTTTTAATAAAATTGGGGTACTGCTACCGGTGGATGGCGCGGTCAGCAGCACCCGGCGGCATCGCCATCGAAGGGCATGCGCCGCCAAAACGAGAGATAGATAAAAACAGACACAAAGCAGACAGGGACACATAGATGCTATAGACAATGGACAAACACATACAATAAAAACAAAATAACAAGCAGACCCTGCCATCCCAGAGTCTAAGGAAATGCTCTGTAACGACAGGGCATAGCGTATAACGCCGAAACCAACGAGGTGCCCTGCCTCAAGTGGTTATTATATCTTTACAACGCTGAACAGTTAAAAAACCCCCAGCGATGCAGAGCAATTCCGCGATTATATATACTTAAATTTCTTTTTCCCTTTTTTTTTTTTTACACGAGTGTTACTGGTGGCCTAAAGTCACCCAGTGACCTAATAAATATAAGTTTAAAAAAAAAATAACAAACACTAATCAGACCAGCTGACTAGGCGCATTCTTTCTGAATGTATAAAAACAAATTAAAACAATAACACCACAGGTGTAAAAAGCCTCTGGTGGCATAACAAATTTAAAAGAGACGAACACAAAAAACACGAATGGTTAAAAAAAAGGAACAACAACGCAAGACTTATTTAAAAAAAGACAAAACAAGAAATATCACAGCTCAGGTTACATAACTATCACAGCACAAAAATCAAATAGCTGCCCCGTGGCAGGATCCTGCTCTCCATACTCTCGACAATTCCGAAACGGCTTCGTCAACTCATAGGAACTCGTCCGTGTAAGGAACAAATGACGGCTGCTTACTAAGTGAATAACTTACAACCGTTCAGTCAGCGTCGGGGTTCAACTTACACGGGAGACCGGTACTTGACTAGGCCACATTCGTCCGAGTCGAGGCTACAGAGAACAGGGTAGTCCCACGGAGTATCACAGAGATTACCATTCTATTCCCATCACACCGAGGGGGCGGAAGCGGCCACATCGACCCCATAGAACGCATCCATGTGAGGAACGACCGACGTTTCTGCTTACTAGGTGAGCATGCTCGAACTGTTCAGACAGACGTCGCTCACATAGGAGAACCAGTGCGTCGAGGGCCGCACTCCTACCCATCGATATGATGAGAACAAAACCCGGATCTTTATCACAGGAATGCACCACTGGTGTGCACTAACCGGTGGATGCAGAATAAAAAGCTTAAAGTAAAACACAGGTACAAGGCTATCACAGAATTCTACAAATCACAGTACGATATCACATTTCCGACTCCTCCGAATTCGAGTCACGATTTCGGTATTCACACACATATGGATACTAAACACATTCGACGCTACAGCCAGACATCAGGGCGAGATTAACAAGCATTAAGCAGACGATGGTATTTCTCACATACGGTGGAAACCTCTGTCGATCCTACGACGTTCGTCCTCGTCGAAAAAAGAACTATCGAGGTTTACACCTCTAGATCCGACACCTTTTGTGAAAACGGTGGTACCTCGAGAAGGAACGGTGCCGATCTTGGGTAGTCAGAGGCTAATGGAATCCGAAGATTACTGTATTGCGCATAAACTACCCCTGGAACCCTTAGCCTCCTTGACACCAATGGGGGATAAATATCCCTCACGGGTGCCAAGGGCAACTGCTATAGGTGTCCTCACCACCAATTTTGTTATTATTATTTCTCTTATAGTTTTTATTATTTCTCTTATAATTTTGGGGCACTGCCAAATAAGAGTTGGGTGGAGAACCTTTACTTATGAGCTAATAGCGATAAGATCATGAGAAATTACTTTTCTTAAGCTCTCTCTTGATCACTAGTGAAGACTAGTTAGGCGACGGAATTTGAGGTTAGGTTATGAAACTCCCACAAGGTACAGGATGGGGCTAAGTCGTACACTCTTTGTTTCGTATTAATTAGATGTTTGACATCGAGATAGTAGACAAAGAAAACATTTTTTTCTCAAATTAGGTTCCCACTAAATATACGTTTGATCAAGATTTTATAAGGAAAATATACACTGGCTGAAAGGAAAAATTTTCCACAACTGAACAACTACAGGTTGGTATTCTCATATTTACCCCAACAGAAAGTAACCTGCTTGTATCGGAAATGAAATTTGCCCGAGCAGGATGTTTCTAGGAACCACTTTTGTCATTGTTTAAACTACACTTTCTGAGTTTTATTGATAAAGAAATCAACTACATTCTTTTACATTGGGGTTTTGGACTATTAATTATTGTGATTAGAAAGCTTGCAAACTAATATAGGGTATAGGAAAAAACCATACCAGAAGTTTCTATCTATGTAAAATAAATATTTTTTTATTATTAGTGTAATATATTTAATGCCTCAGATACAATATTCTCTAAAAATCAGTCCAAAATATATTAATTCTTATTAGTCTTTATCTGAAAATCTAGTTATTTAATATTAAATTGCTTCCTTCTGGTAGATACAGTTTATGAATTTTAGGACAGTTCCGACAGTTTGTTGTACAAATTTTATTTTACACTCACACAATTTTAAATTGTGATAATTACATACTAAACTTAACTGTGAACATTATTAGTTTACATATAACACCTTCACGGATATGCAGCCTGAGAGATTTCTATGTTATGGCTCATCAGACTCATATCAACTTCTTTCAGTAAAGGGTTATCTAAAGACGTGATAAATAATCAGTAAGTGCTAATCTTACTGAATATGTACTTACGTAGTGTGAGAACCACTCAAAAAGAAAATTTTTAATTTTATGTCTCTGTTTGCGTTATGCAAAATTCCATAAATGAAATAGGTGATCCAAGAGTGGTTCCACAGTTTGGGGCTTCAGTAAATCACGTGACCCAATTAAAGGGGTAATTAAGTATTACAAAATCTTAAGTTAATATTGAAATGCATCAAAAGAAGTTTTAGCAGGTCACTTTAAAAAAAAAATTTATTTTATAACAAAAAAAGAAAAAAACACGCACATATAGCCATTAGTAATCACAACTGACAAGTTTTCAAGTTTTTGGCATTTAAGCAACGGAATAAAAATTTTTTTCAGGTAAACGTTCTTATTACTAGGAGAAAAGATTTTGGTTTCTATCATTGCCACATCAGTGAACTTTAATTGAAGTAAACAAATTTTTTTCCCTTTCAGTTTTGGTAATTCCCGAAAAAATTGCTTAATGTTTATTATATTTATTCTAATTTAGGTTATAGATTTTTTTCCTCTGAAAAGAGTCCTATAGTTATAAGTCCTGTAGTTAATAAGTTCTACCGTTGTAAACAATGATATATAGAGAGAAATTTTTATTTATAAGATTACTGTATAAGAAAGTCATGTACAGATGTAGTATCTAAAACTAGTAAAAGAAGCGTTAATTAAGGTTTCTAACAAATTTTAGGCAAATACCTATTCAAACTCTGTTTTTATTTTTGTATAAAATTTGTATAATTTTTTTCTTGTACCCTTCCTTTATAATTTTTTTTCACAAATGGAAGATACATAAATCATTTCAAAGTAAACATGAGGGGAAAATATAATACTTTGATTGTAAATATAGCAATCTAATTAACATAAAAATGGGCGTATTGTTTGTTAAGCTTTTTTTTTAGTTATCGCAATAAAAATTGTATGCATTTCTTTCCAACTAATTTAAAATTAATTAAAAATCGTTTGTCGTGAATAACTACATTTTAAAATATTTATGACGTCATACGAAAACAGATAGATATATTTAACAATATATACCAAATGTACCTATTACAAAAAGACTATTATTGCCATAAATCAAAAAAATTAAAGAAGATAAGAAAAGTTGTGCAAAACAGAGAAAGAAAATTGATGATGTATATGCTATCCAGAATAAACAAATTTTACCAACCAATTTGTATAAAATTGTATGATTAAATCAAAACAATAAATAAACTAACTAACAAAGGACATTGAAGAGGCATATTTTTATATCAACGTCGAAGTTGACGGTTTTGGTATCTTCTGAACGCGCGCGTGGCTTGTGTGAGCGAGACAGAGCGCGACGTGATGAGTGCTGCGTGGAGCATCAGCGAGCAAAGGTTGACACTTTTGAATTCTTTGAATTGCGAATTCACTTTGAATTATGTTTAAATTTATTGAATTAACTTGTTTGTTTAGTAGTTGCTCACTGTCTTTTATTGTTTAATATCCCAAATTTCGTGCTCATTTTAGTTACTGAAAATGGATGAGTTTCTGGAAAGACATGCACAACCTTTAACTTCAAATTTCAATGAGAGTAATGAAACAAAAGCAAAGAAAAAGCATCTGTATGACCACAATTATATAAAACTCGGATTTACTGTTATTGAAAATAAACGGCAGTTATTTGTTTTTACATTTTATTAAGCGAAAGTATGAAACCATCACATTAATGTAACCTTTAATTAACCTTTACCTTATTAAATATTATATATTGAACTAGAATGGTTTTATTGTTAAAGTAACTGCGACCCCCTTAAAAAGGCTTCGCGACACCCAGGGGATCGCGACCCATAGGTTGAAAAACACTGCTTTAGAGTATTTACCCAGTCATGGATGATCTTTAATGCGATTTGATCCTTTTCACCGGCTGTAAAAAAGTCCCATTTAGTAAAAGCTGTATTTACAGACATAACTGACAAAACTAAGAGTACGCCCAGCACTCAGAAAAATGCTTGACTTAAGATCATTCTTTAAACAATTTTACTAATTGTTCTTATATTTTCGAAATTTTTGGATAGGCCCGGGCCTACCCGCTAAAATCGCCACTGATGTAAAAGGTTGCATATAAGGTTTTTAATTTTTTTTTAGAAACAATTATTGAAAATGTGTCTTTGTTAGCTTCTAACCCTGAATAACCCCTTAATATCAATCCATTTCATGACGTGAAAGTGTTAATTTAATACGAATATACATTGACTATATGTATATTTTGATGTCAGTCATAATAAATGTCAGTTCTACCGGTTTCACCTTCTAGTTTTAGCACATTAATACACAATAATCGATAATTTACAACTTAGTTGTACGATAAAATGTCGAACGACGAGTCTATTTTCACTAAATTTCACTATCAGATGTGAGAAGATGTAGGTATATAATTATATTTGTAGGCATTGATTTTTTCTTGTTTCTGTTTACAAAGTTTCTGTGTTTATTATACATATTAAGAATTTTTTTTGGAAAGAATACAACTTTTTTTTATGAAAATTACAAACTTATGTCATTTTAGATATTTATTTTTAGTTTCCTTTCAATAAAATTTTGGCACATTTGTGTAAATGGTTAATTAAATTTAACAACAATTAAAAGTTCGACGAATTTCGAACAATAAAATTCGTACATTTAATAGTGGCACGGGATGGGGGGAGAGGCGCGGATCATATGGTAAAACCTAGTAAATATTAGTATAAAAAAATTGATGCGAGATTGCGAGACGTAACTTGACGCAAATTCAGACCTAATGCAAGCTTTTTTTTCCGTTTTCGAGTGTAAAACTGAAATTGTTAATTCGCAAAAATAATTCCAGAAATCTTTTAAAAATTTTGTTCAGTTTCTTTTAATCACTTTTCATTTTTGAACCTTGTCTTGGGTGTTTTATTGAGATTTTAACTGCGGATCGAAAAGAAAAAAAATTATAGATGATAGCATTTGTTAAGAACTTTAAAATTATTTGGGATAACTTGGGACGATAATTTCGGATCGTTCTATCCCGAAAGCTGTGAGCAATTCTAACAATTGAGGAACTCTGATTTAATGCGTGCCCAACACACACTTGGTGATTTTTTTTAAATAATGCACTAATCCATGAAAATCAAATGGTTTCAATCAGATTATCTTATGTACCATAAGAGCGAAAGCGCGCGCAAACTCCAAAAAAGATTTTTTTCTGTTTACATTAAATGAAGGACACATTTATGAAAATTGGAAAAAAATGGAGTTGTCAAGTTATTTTCCTGTATCTTTCAGTTAAAACTAGTATAGTTATTTTTCCTCAGTTAAATACACAGAAACTCAAAATATCGTTGCCAGCTGCTTTCAAGGATCATTCTAAAGGTTCCCCATTATTAGCCTCCAATATAAATATTCAAAAACACACTTTGTTAATATAAAAAATTCAACAATTACATAAATTTAATTCAATTAACGTCTTTTTCAATCATTTTTACCTTGTTACTTTATTTGGTACATTTACTAAATCAAATTTTAGTAACAGTCGCAAATAATAATAACACTAGTAAAATGTTATTCTTGTAACATGATGTCATTCATTTGAATTCTGAGTATGTGAACACTTTTCAAAATGTAAAAAAAATTTTCACTTACTTTATTATAAATAAATTCACTTAATTCACTTTATAAATACGAAAAACTATCACTTTGTACTCTTAAATTTGTTGTTTATTATTTCACAATTTTATTTTATAACTGTTTTAAGTCCTATCCGTTAAGTTATTACAAAATTGATGCTGCTGAATCTTAATGTTAATACGTACGTATACATATGAGTGATATTAGAGGTAAAGCGTATGATATACGTTTTAATTCACGTAATACATATCGGCCGTGTACGTTTCTCAGTTTATTTGTCAGTTTTGAAAGCAGTATTGTTGTTTTTTCTCAAAACACACGGTGTATAGCCGTTTGGCCGTTTAGCGTTGTGCACACTGTGACATGTGGACGAATGTTTAACACACGCGGATCGAAATCAATAAAAAGAGAACACTAATTAATTGATTGTATAATGGAAAATGAGAAAACAATATAATTTTCATCTAGAGTGAGTAGAGTACAAAATGAATGAATTTATTAAAATGGATGTGAAGGTCACTTGCGAAACTCGTATATTAGGAGCGGATTTACTAGTTTTTTTGTGTCTCCACTATTCTTTCTTGAAGTATGATGTATTGTGTGATGTGTGAACACGGATGGTATTGTTGGGAAGACATTTTTTAAAAGGGAATGATTGTATAAATTTTGCTTGACTGCGACAATGAGTGAAGAGAGTAGAGAGAGTCTTTGAGAAAGTGTCGAAAATTTGGGCACCACTATAAAGTTCGGACGATGGGTACTACAGGTATTTAGCCTGCTCCGCAATAATACACAATCTATTAGGCTGCGGTAGTGCGGTTATATTGGATACGAATTCGTACGAAAATTGATTCGTACGAGTTCGTATGAAATTCATTCGTACGACTGTGTGGTTACATTGGATACGGAATTGTAATACGAATTCGTATTTACCAGCTACATATAATTCCAGCTACCGAATCTTATTTATTAGAGTCATCGTTTTCAAAATTTCTAATTATAGAAAACAAACAATTCTGGGTAAACGATTATTTATTATTCATGTAGAGCAAAAAAAGCTGAGTTCTGGAATTGCTTGGAAGAAATTTTTCAAGACGAACAGAAATTTTTATGGTACTTGAACATGTCACAAGTCACATTTAATTATATTTTAATATATACTGAATTTCAGCTTCAATATTTAGTTAATTATTCATTACACATACTTAAAATGTTTTTGTTAGGTTAGGTTAGTTTTGTTATATCGTAATATATTTAGGCTGCAGTTCCGAAAACCGCATACCTCCGATTGAGCTGAAATTTGGTATACACACTCTCTTTGACTTAAGAAGTTACCCCCTTGACGGATTTTTGGCGACGCGGACCGGAAGTTATACTTTTGAGGGTCTAAAATATCAAAAAGTAGTATAATCGCATATCTTTGATTGAGCTCAAATTTGGTATACATACTCTTTTTTGCTCAAGAAGTTACCTCCTAGACGGATTATTGGTGACTCAGACTGGAAGTTACACTTTTGAGGGTCTAAAGTAGCAAAAAGTAGTATAATCGCTTACCTCCAATTGAACTAAAATTCGGTATACATACTTTTTTTGGCTTAAGAAATTACTCCCTAAGCGGATTCTTGGTGACGTGAGCCGGAAGTTGTACTTTTAAAGGTCTAAAATAGCAAGAAGTAGTATAGTAGATGTAAATAAATATACTATTGGATACCCCCAATTAAAAAAAATTTTTAAAATATATTTCTCATAAATTAAAAAGTATTCTCTGAATGAGTTTTTGGACACTCGAACCGGAAATGTATTTTTTGACGCAAAACTAGGTGGTGAGGTTAGTTAAGGTAAGGTTAGTTTAGTTGATTTTGACAATATACTTCGACTTTGATATAAAAACTAGGTGGTGAGGTTAGTTAAGGTTTGATTAGTTTAGTTAGTTTTGACAATATACTTGGACTTTGATATAAAAACTAGGTGGTGAGGCAAATTAAGGTTAGGTTCGGTTAGTTTTGGTTAGTTTATTACTGAAACGTCGGGCAAAGGGTAACTATTTACAAATGGGGCTCCTGCCTTGTATTATTATTTAATTACCCTTTGCCCGGAAATGAAATTTCAATGGTAAACTAACCGAAACTAACCTAACCTAACCTTAACTAAGCTTACCATCTGGTTTTTATATCAAAGTCGAATTATATTGTCAACACTAACTAAACCAACCTAACCTTCGGGCAAAGGGTAACCTTAACTAGCCTCACCACCTAATTTTTACATTCAAGTCGAAGTATACTATCAAAACTAACTAAATAAACCTAACCTTCGGGCAAAGGGTAACCCTTACTAACCTCACCACCTAGCTTTTATATAAAAGTCGAAGTATATTCTCAAAACTAACTAAACTAACCTAACCTTAACTAACCTCACCACCTAATTTTTATATCATATACTATTTATAGCGTATTTTGGACGTAATTATTAAACTATTTAAAAAGTTGAACCTAAGAAACAGTATTTTTTACGGTCAAATAGTAGATGACCTAAAAACTAGGTGGTGAGGTGTGTTTAGTTAGTTTTGACAATATACTTCGACTTTGATATAAAAATTACGTGGTGAGGTTAGTTAAGGCTAGGCTAGTTTAGTTAGTTTTTAGAATATACTCCGACTTTGATATAAAAGCTAGGTGGTGAGGTTAGTTAAGGTTAGGTTAGTTTAGTTAGTTTTGGCAATATACTTCGACCTCGATCTAAAAATTAGGTGGTGAGGTTAGTTAAGGTTACCTTTTGCCCGAAGGTTAGGTTAGTTTAGTTAGTGTTGAGAATATACTTCGACTTTGATATAAAAACCGGATGGTGAGGTTAGTTAAGGTTAGGTTAGATTATTTTCGGTTAGTTTACCATTTAAATCTCATTTCCGGGCAAGGGGTAATTAGTAACAAATGGGGCTCCTGCCTTGTAATTACCTCAATATTATTTAATTGCCGTTTGCCCGAAAATGAGGTTTCAATGGCCTCCCATTCATTTTCCACTTACTTCTATCACTAAAAACTGTAATATACCATTAAGAATACTATATTTAAAATAAGCTAACATACATATAAAAATTTATACTAAATGTGTAGGTGGTATACATTATACAATACATAGTATGTATAAAATGTATCATATATTATCTATCTATTT
Organism: Brachynemurus nebulosus; assembly: GCA_035578155.1. NCBI lineage: Eukaryota > Metazoa > Arthropoda > Insecta > Neuroptera > Myrmeleontidae > Brachynemurus > Brachynemurus nebulosus. The sequence continues at coordinate 513,750 of JAPWDM010000019.1, read as the reverse complement.
AATATAGTAAGTTTTAGAATTTTAACACGTCATATCTCGAAAACGAAGCCAGATATCAAAAAATTTTATTCTTCCTTTTTTGCTCTACTCACCAAGTTCTATAAGAATCTATTTTTAATTTTTGTTGCCATGATAACGGAAACCATCTTTTAGTAACCCCTAGATTTAGACATTCGGAGGGTTGAAAAATACACTTCCGGTCCGCGTCGCCAAAAATCCATCTAGGGGGTAACTTCTTAAGCGAAGGAGAGTATGTATACCAAATTTTAGCTCAATCGGAGGTATGCGGTTTTCGGAACTCCAGCCATGACAGTATTTATGTTTTTGATCCCTTAAAGACCACCTTTGGTCAACAAAAGTGATTATTTCTTCTAAATCTATCATTTTTTCGTACGAATTCGCATCAAAAAACAAAATATTTTGGTCTTATCAAAAAGTCGTACGAGCTCGTACGAAAGAGTCGTAAGCAGTGTAACCACGCATGTCTAAATGTATGCATTTGTTTAATTCGTATTAACTCGGATAAACTCGTACAAATTCGTACGAATAAATTTTCGGATGAATTCGTATCCAGTGTAACCGCTACCTTAGAGACACAGATGAGACAGATCAAGCCTACATACAAAAAAGTGTGATCCGAAAGTTGCAGTAAGTGGCAATTTCTACTGCTTACTGATTAGTCATCCATCGGCTCTTCAAGCGTACACATTCATTGTTAAGTCGTGGCCACAGTGGTGGCTGTTCATTGTTACATTACTAGTAGCAGGTACATACACATGGTTGTTCTAGTATACGTATGCATTCTCACCTTGGACCACCGCTACATACACACAGAGTATTACACACACAAACATCCACTACCTTACACATACCAACAAAAACTCTAAATACGTATATAATTTTCCACCTCTCTGCCAAGTCTGATGACGTAAAATTCTGATTACAGTCGGGATGCTAACTATCATAATAGTAGTTTGGCCCCTTGATTAGAGAGCATTAGCTTTTGATATAAAAAGGAGGTCGGCAGGTTCGAATTTACAATTCCTGCGTCTGTGAGTCCAACAAAATATTAGGTCCCGTCTCTCCTTACATTGGTACAAACTTAAATGTACTGAGAATTTTTTAATTAGAATAATTATAAAGTAAAACATGGTGGCCACATTACTGGAAAACCTGGAAATGTCAGGGAATTCTAAACTATCTGGAGAAGTCAGGGATAAGTCAGGGAATTTTACCAGAAGACTGGAAAAAATTGATTTTTATAATTTTGTTTAATTAGGGATAAAACTTCAATCAATTTTTCACTTGTTTTGAAATTAGATTTAAAAATTAAAAAATTGGCCCGGACTTTTTTTTTGCTCATTTACTTTTTTTAAGAATTTAAGAATTTGATCTTTAAAAATCCGTGGCCACCATGTTAAATAAAAAAATATGTGGCGTTCTACAATATTTCGACTTGGTAGCACCTCGAAAATTGCTTGTGGATAAATATGAAACTTTCTAAATTCTTATGACCTAAACAGCATATTTTTTTATACTCAGATTTTATTTTCGGTTACTGATTTCCCGATATGTGATATCAACTTCAAACAGTGAATATTGATTTTATATTTTACTTTGACAATTTTCAAGATTTTTTCCAGAATATTCTAAATCTAAATCTGAGGAAATGCAGGTCGAAGTTTAATGTACAATGCATATTCGTTGGAAAAAATACCAAATTTTGTACGAGAAACCGTTAATCGGAAATAAAATTCAAATTCAGAAAGAACATTCCCTAAGATTTGCCGCCCTAGACTCATACGATTCATGTATCGTACCTAAATTTAACACTGATGGTTGGTGTCAGGTAATTCATCCGGAAGTGTGGTAAGGTTACCTTCTTACTTTTTGATAAATTAGAAACTTTACTTTTATAATTTTTTAAATGAAGATGTTTAAGTATTATCTTTTCAATTAAGATATTTTATAGAAGTTTAATTGAAAAAAGGGAACTAAATACGGTACTTGACTGTATTCAAAATTGGTTTTAAATGTTGAATAATTTTATGTATTATCCTTAAATATATTCAATTTTAGTAGTACAAATAAAAATATTCTTTAGTTATTTAACAATTAGATTTTGAAAATTATAAATTTTTAGCCTTCATTTAAATAATTAAAAACGCAGTGATATTTGAAAATGACGTCATTTTTTATAGCAGATCTTATTACTGTAGTTACGTATTGTCTATGACAAATTGCATTTTCATTGTGACACAATTCTAATTGACCAAGAGAAGTTGTTTTTTTTTGTAATTTATTTTGAACTTTTTGGTTTGCAATTAATTTTGCGCTCAAATAAGATTGATGGAAGGAATAGATCGTCATTTAATACGTAAAATATCCTTATCAACTTGTTTTAAATATTATGTTAAAAATGCTTTTATTTTTTGCTACAATTTTAAAGTTATGTCAAACTGTTTTCTTAAAGTGTATTTAATACTTGTAGGGCTTCATGAAAATCTTACAGTGATGATAAATGAAGAAGATAAAAAAAGTAGAAAGTTGTAAATACCACTAAAACTGAGCATGATGACTGCTGAATATTGTGTACAAATTTGAAACCATGTTGACAAGTGCTGACATGAATGAAAACCACATCTGTTTGAGTTAAATCGTGATGTCATTGCATACGTCACTACGCCAAGTAGTTTTTCTCGCCAATTTGTTCATTTAAAATTGAACAATGGTTTTTTTGAAGATTTTTAAAAATTTAACAAAAATGAACTAATTTATACGTAAGAACAAAGCATTTAGAATCATTTCTTAATTGCAGTCAAGTACCCTATTAGTAAGTCAGCATTTTAATTTTGATTAGGTATAGTGAAAAAGTACATAACATGATTTTGCAGTTTACAGATCATTTTTTTCAAAATTGCTTACTAAGATTTATTCTATTATTGGTTTGTGAAATTAAAGATTTTTACCAGAAATGATTCTTTTTGCAAATTTGAAATAAATTTTGCTAGTTTGTCTTGATTTATACAAAATAGAAGTAATGCATAAAATGATGTAGGTATGCATTTTATTGAAAATACAACTCTGATTGGCTCGTGACCTCGATTCTTAATTTTTAATACATATACATAATATGTATTACGATATTATATGCATTAAACATATGGGCACACATCTGACATACACTACCGTTCGAAAATTTGGATAAACTTATCTTACATTTTCCGGAATAATTATAAAGTTTTGTTTTTATTTAAGGATGATGTCCATACTGACCTAAATAGGTATTGGATGCGAAATAAATTGGAACGACAATACCCTTTTTGACATTTAGAAGTTCAGAATTTGCCTTATTGTTAGTAAATGCTATTCTAAAGAGTGAAGTCTATAGAATGGACTTCAAAAAGATAACTTGTATCGCTCCTATGTATTGAATAGGGGATCTTTTTCACTGTATATCAATGTAATGTATATTTTAGTATTTAGTTCAGCTTAATTCAATATGTGTGCTAAGATTTAGAGCAAAAATGTCTCTAAAATAGTCGGAATCCGGACTGATTTTTAATGTTTTTTGGGATCGGGATTGAATTCTTGAAATCGCCAGACACGATAAATAGGTAGAAAACCACATCAAGTAAGTTTAACAAAATTTTTTACAAAAAAGCAACATCAAAAAATTTATATGCAGAATTTATTTCAACACAACACGACTGACAAGTTTTTCATTTTGAGGTTATAACCATGATACGCATGACACTTCTGAAAATTATTAATTAATATCAATCGCTTCGTGTAGCCGTTACGACAACTGGTTCATCTGTTCCTAACGTGCGTCTCTCCTGGAGTTATTCATCAAAATTAGATGCTCCTGATCCAAAACTTATACTAGGTAGTTATCGGAACATGTTTTTTTTTTTTAAGTCTGTAGTGTAAATCCACATATTTTTATACTTGGATAAGTATCATTAAATACTCTATAAAATAAACCATCGGAGGAGGTAATACTTATGTAGCCTGATATAATTATGTAGCATTATGTATTACGTTTCCACTAGAGGATATTATATGTAATATGTGGGTTTATATGGAATTTATCTTAATTGAAGGTACATGCCTAATACATACACATTTTTAAATTGTTGGAAACATTTTTTTTTATGTATTTCTGTGAAATAAAGCCTACTGTGAATGACATTTTTTTTTATAATAAAAAAAAAGATTTTATATTACCTTTCCAAAAATAACACCTCCGCTCTTTCAGTTTTATCCAGTTTATAGTATGACGTCATTACCAGTTTTTAGAATACATTTTTTTAACTATGATGCCTTTGTTTTACCGGAAAGGAGGGGTATTTATTTATTTTTGGTATTCCGCACCAAAATTGGTAAAACGAAATATTTACTGAACCGCTTCAGTTTCGATTTTTCTGTCACAAAGGCGATTTTCCCCAAAAACTATTCGACGTAAGAATTTTAAATATAGTACAGAAATAGAGTGTGATTGTTTTAGACGGGAAATATATAAAGTTGAATTTTGGTTTTGGGATTTAACTTCAGGTAAACTGGTCAAAAACAAAAAAACAAAAGTTTTTTAGGGGCATTATGTAGGGTGTCAAAGGAAAGCCTATTGAAGCATGAATTCAACAAAACGTTTAAAAATTGCCGTCGCTTACTTTTGTTACCAGAAGCGTCGTTTGAAGAAATTGGAAAAAAGTAGTGAAGATAATAATTTAATAATGAGGTGTAGTCTAATCTAGTGATGTCGAGCTAAAGAGCAGTTAATCGATTAATCGACTAAAGTTTTTTTCAGACAAACTTAGTCATTAGTCGAAAATATCGAGCATACAATAGTCGACTAATCGATTATATTTTTAGTCAAATTCATAAATAGGGTACCCTATATAACTATTTCAAAAGCAATGTTTTCTTTTGAATTTAATTATCGATTTTTAATATATTCTTTAAGAAAAAGAAAGATATGGCATAATATTACAATCTGTTAATCACATAAAAGTGAAAGATCATATAAATAAGTAATTTTTTAGTTTGCATTCTTTGAAGTCCAAAAAATAATTTAGAAAAATTAGTAAATTAGTCGTTTTTAGTCACTTAAATAAAATTAATCATTTTAGTCATTTAGTCAAAGGTAAAATAATCGACTAAAAAATGATTAAATGTAATAAAATTAGTTGACTAAACCGACTAATCGATTAACCATTCGACATCATTAGTCTGATCCAAAATTATTAGAATTAAAAAAAAACTATAGTGTTATAAACAATTTGATTATTTTTCTTCCCTATAATTGATGAATTATTCGTTTTAGGGAAAAAGTTTTTTAACAGAAAATATTTCTCACGATGCGATGTAAGAAGTAATTTCTGTCCTTACAAAAATTATCCATCAAGGCAGGAGTTGCCAAACCGTGCGTCGTGGCGCCCTGAGACACCTCGGTTGCCTCGTTAAAAAAGGTAAAATAATGTAAAAGCCCTCATAATGGAACAGTATCTAATACTGGAACACTTTTGACATTTATATATTTATTTCTTTAATTAAGTAAGGAAACATTAAATTGAAAAACAATCATTCTATTAATAATCATTTTTGTTATCAGACGTTTCTTTCAGAAATAACTTCATTAATATGTAAATGTCAAAACTGTTCCAGTATTAGATACCGTTCCATAATGGGGGCTTTCATGTTAATGTAATTTCTTTTTTTTGCTCGCCACTTTTAAAAAAATTCTTGAAAATTACAAAATAAATCTGATTTTTAGGGCGAGTCTAAAAAGTTTTTGAGAAGCCCTGCAGCGTTAGGGATTCAAGCTTTGTATACCCTAGCATGCTGTTACGTCAACAAATTGACGTTCAAAAGCAAATTATTGTACGAATTATTTGTGCAAGCACGATTTGTATTTCACCGATTTTTTTAAAATGTTATATGATTAATTTAAAAGTAAAATTAGATATTAAAATCTTTTAAAAATAAAAAAAATTAATTTTAATTAATCAACAAATGGCGCAATTCCGTATAATGGAACGTGATAGAAAACAACAAAATGGCATGACCTGTCTGTATCGGACAAATATTTGATTCGGTTAATCTTTTTGATGTTGTTTAATAAATAATAATTAAAAAATTATATTATTAGTTAATTTTGATGATCGCATATTGTTTTTTTTTCATTTTGAAAATTGATAAAATAGAATGATAGAGAGTTCATAATATGTAATAAGAATAATAAAGATACCCCTGTCGCAGTATTATGCGTAACAGGGAATTTCTATTTTTGGTAATTAAATATTTTTGAAGTAAAACTTTCCTGGTACCGTAAAACCGTCTAGACCCGGACACTTTTTTACATTTTTTGGTATAATTTTATGTTTATACATGTTTCCTTCATAGATATCACCAATAAAAGTATTACTATTAGAAAGAGCGTATATTATTTGTTATATCCCTGACCCATTTGTTTCATTATAAGTAAAAATAAAAAAAAAAAAAAATAAAAAATAATTAGTAAGTATCCGGGTCTACACCCCAAATCCGTCTTGACCCGGACACTTACTTAAATAATGTAATAACATGTAGGGTTGCTCGATATACATCGATGCATCGAAAACATCGATATTTACCATTCGATGTATCGAATCAGTCCGATACATCGGTAACAGTCGATGTTTTACGATATATCGATGTATTTTATTCAATGCATCGAATATACACCTCATACAATTATACGTAAACTTGTACAAAATTGCGTATAAATATTTAACTTTAATGGCCAGCGTGGCCAGCTCCGTACCATGCGAAAGACTTTTTTCTAAAGCTTCGTAAGTTTTGAATCAACAACGCACCAGAATACAAGTAAAGCGAGTAAATGAAATTCTATTTCTATGCAAAGTTTAGGATTGGGATTTGTAATTTTCTCACGTGAACTTCCCATTAAAATAATCAAATAGAAGTAAGGGAAATAAGAGTATTAAATTTAGATTGTGTCTCATTTTTCTGATTTCATATTTTCCTATCCTATTCTGTCCTATATTTTGAGCTATCAGAATCTACATATACTCGTTCTTAAATTATTTGATGTTTTCTATCGATGCATCGAAAACATCGATGTTTCAATTCGATGTATCGAAAAACATCGATGCAACCTTTCCGATTGATGCATCGATGTATATTTTAAATGAACATCCCTAATAACATGCAAACTAACCTCTCTCGTCGGGGTTAGGACAGTGTTTTATATCATCTGATGTCTTTGAACCTGTCAAAGGCTTCACAACATTTTTTGGGAAGGGAGAGGGGTCAATACATAGTATGCCTCTCTATGAAGTAAACATGCGATATGACACCAGAAGGAGGCATAAACTGCGTAATTCTGGCGGGAATATAACGTATGGATAGTGGAAGTTACAGCCAGTGCGAATCGCGGCCATAGTGTAATAAACTGATGTGTCCGGGTCTAAACGGATATATGTATATAGCATGTATTTTTTTTATATATACATCGAATATAACTTCAAACATCATTAAATGATGCGCGATAAAATTCTGAACACATACATATCAAAATTAAAACAATATGACAATTATGACGAAAATTACATGTCTAAGTTAGACACACATTTTATTTCTTTGAAAAACTGGAGAATAGTAATCCTGTAAAATGAGATAGTAAAAGTTGAAATCCGTAGTTTTTATTGGTAGAGCAGTTTAGAGGATGTTTTTCTCTCTTTAATGATGTCAAGAACAAATGTTTGTTGTAGCAGGTTAATGAAGAAACTACTTACTTTGAAGATTGGTGCAAAGTGTCGGGGTCTAGCCCCCCTGTCCGGGTCTAGACGGTTTTACGTTACATATTGACTAGCAAGACTTAATTAGTATAATGAAATCTGTGTCCTTTGGCTTTGGAGACTTATTTTTCTTACATATATCTTGCATAAACCTGTATAGACAAAATGTAAATAAACTAAAATCAGTTTTTTAAAATTTTTCTGGAAAACTTGTTTCTATAGAACAACTGTTCAAAAACCTATATGATGTGATTTTTCCGCTCGTTACATGGTGTAAAAAAAAATTTCGAAAAACTTTTGGTTTTTGAAAATTTTCTTTTTAATTTTTCTCGAAAACTACCCAGAACAATAGTTTAAAAACTCATCGTATATAATTTTTACGCTTTTTTCGATGATGTTAAAAAAATTTGGAAAACTTTTGAATCGTAGTAAATTTTGGTTAAATACACATCTTTTTGATTAGAAATGCCTAAGAAACCATGTTCTGAGCATCAAACATCCTGGCTGGAAAACTTATTCAAGATCTTAGTGCCTCTAACGTTTCAAAACAAATTTCTGTAACAGTCTCAGGCTCAAGTCTTGTCAAAAGAGCTGCTGTAATAGTTAAATTTTCCTTCTGGAATTTCGTTAAGAGGAAAACATTTCGCACGCTTATACTGACTTAAACCTAAATAGATCTTTTTCGAATTAGGTACTCAGAGAAAGCTTATAATTTGTTACCTAAGTATCTATAGCTAAGACTACCTTGTTGATAATTCACGCATAATACAGAGACAAATATGTTTGAAAATATATTATGAGTACCAGACAAACGAGGACCCTAAACCACTGAAGTCTGGCTTTTAGTTTTTGAGTAAGATGTATCAATATCTTTTAATTTTGAATAGAAATGACAGAAATTAAATATCTGAATTGACATCCCTTTTACTGACAGGAATTACTTTTGTCGATTCTAAAACCATAGCAACTTGATTTTAAAATAGAATTTTTCATTTTTCCTTTCTGGTTCATTTTTAATTCCGAAATGTTTTTTATGGATAATCTTAGTTAAATTAATTCTGTTGTCTGATTCTCTTTTTGACGGCTGGCACAATGAAATTTTCGATTGGGAATTTTTTGGGTATTCGATTACAAACGGAGGTGATGCTACTGACACTGTGTGGAATCTTGACCACATTATTCGATGAATCATTAATAAAATTAAATTATAATTTAGACGAAATATGGCAATTACAGTTACCCATAATGGAATTTTCCGTGTATTTTGAACGAATTATAAAAAACATTCTAGTTGGAATAGTTATCGTACGTTCTTTTACGTTGCATTTGTATTTGGTTTTCTATATGATTATGTTATGGCCAACGATTTTTGTAAGTTTTTGTTTAATTGTGATTTCAATAAAATTCTAAAAATTTCTCTGTATTAGGAGGAAAAACCTGCGCTTCTTCTGCCTTGGTTAATCGTTAGTGGCATTAAGAATTTGTTGATTGGTGGAGTAGCTTGTTGTACCGGTCTGACTATCTGTATAATGTCTGGGATCTTTCAATGGCCATGCGCAGTGTTTATTTTAAAACAATTAATGAAATTGGTTCCTCAATCGTACACGTGGTATACAGTTTTAAGGTATACTTTAAAATGCCGAAAATTGTTAACTTTTCTAGGAAATGATTTTGTACAGAGTTGTACCATGTGATGTAAAAAACCAGTTTTTTACATTTTTATGTAAAAAATTGTAAAATACGTAAAAAACTGTAAAAAACCGTAAACAATTGTAAAAAATGTAAAATACCTAAATCATTTGTCATTTCACTGACAAACAATTTATTTTGACGGTTATTACTTGTTTATAAGTTCACATGAAAAAACGTGTAAACAAAATGTCGACACAAAAATGATTTTCTGCTGGTGGAAGGCCATCCACAACTGACTACAAAGCTTTAAAGGGTATAGCGAGGTTTCAATGGCAAAACTGCCTTTGGGGCCGAGGTTCAAAATGATGTGTGCGGTAGTAAGGGCTTTTGATGTAAATACGATATATATAAGATTTAGCCCCTGACCTTGAACTTTTCTTGAGATATTCGAGAAAGTTCTCGCGGTGCAATACATTTTTTAAATTTTTATATCTCGAAAACTATAAAAGCTAGAAATATAAACTAAACGGCAATCGTTAGAGAATTGTTCAAGGTATATTATATATTTTTATAAAGGTAACATCAAATGTGCTCGATTTTCCGCGACTTAAAGAACAGGATTTAAAAGTGTTATGTACTTGTTTCTATCAACTCGCATTAACAATTTCTTATCTAACCGAACTAACTAACTCCGAAATTAATATTCGTTTACGTCAAACAAATATCCAAATATTATCAAATTCCATGTATAATCACGGCATATAAATAATAGAAATTATGGCATTTTTACTGAATATGTTCCCACCAGTACTAGTATTGAATGTATTCAGCACTATTGTTGTAATTGCCCAAATGTTTTTTTTAATAAGCGGCTAACATGGTTATAAGAATTAGTGTGTGGACTGACCGGGACAGGTGACCGTCACTGTCATATAATTTTATTGCACTACTTGACTTATACCAAAATCTCAAGTAGCTCATAATTTCTGCGTACAATTAAAGTCAATTAGATATTGGGTTTTGATAAAGAAGATTTAATAAGTGTTTTGATCAATTTGTCATACTTTTAGCTCTTAATACTTATAAAGTATGCAATATAACTACTTTATTGCTGTCACGATGTGTCGTACCGGTCAGTTCGGTCCCTTAGCATTAACCATGAAGAGAATTTTGCCCATGCTATGCATTTGTTCTCTAAATATGTAGTGTACCCGTATATTCATCAATATGATCAGCACTATAAGCTGTACTATGACTATAAAAGTCATCCAAATAGATAAATAAATTCAGACAGTTCCTCAAAAACGTGTAAACCGATTTAATGTGAGCACAAACCAGGACGGGCGATAATATAATGACTTTATTGCTGTTACGGTGTGTCGTACCGGTCTGTTCGGTTCTTTATCCTTTGCAAACAATGTAACCAACAATATAAATAAAGACATACGTAAGTAGTTTTTATTATATATACCGCGTAGTGGTCAAGAGCAGATTACAGAGTAGGGCAGTGTTTTATTAATTTCTCAAAAAGCGCCTCTTTGATTTTAATGAAACTTTTTTGAGTGTAAGTACATAGTATAAGCAACATTTTGTATTTTTTTCAAAGGTGTCACTTCATTACAACTGTACGAGAAATAATAATGAAAAATATTTTTATTGATTTATCACGTATAATAGTCACGCAAAAATCTGAAAAAAATATATAATATACCTTGAACAATTCTCTAACGATTGCCGTTTAGTTTATATTTCTAGCTTTTATAGTTTTCGAGATATAAAAATTTAAAAAATGTATTGCACAGCGAGAACTTTCTCGAATATCTCAAGAAAAGTTCAAGGTCAGGGGCTAAATCTTATATATATCGTATTTATATCAAAAGCCCTTACTACCGCACACATCATTTTGAACCTCGGCCCCAAAGGCAGTTTTGCCATTGAAACCTCGCTATACCCTTTCCAAATTAAGTTTTGACAGATCAAAAAAACTACTACATATTTATCTCTCTTTAAATTATAATAACAATAAAATCACTGATGATAATGATGATGAAGATGATTGATACCTTTAATAAAATTTAACTGAATAAATAAAAAAAATCTTTTTAATATTGAATTCTTAAATAAACTATTATATCAAAACTAACCTTTCTTTTTTCTGTTTGTCCCCATTTATATTTTTAATTTTCAAATTATTAATTATTAAGTTTTACTTTGCAAATATAGCAAATACTTCATTAGCAAATATGGAATACCATCAGTAACGCTTACATATCTATTAAATTTAAAAAATTTAGTTTTTTACATTTTTTACAGTTTTTTTATTAAAACAAGTATGTGTAAATTACAAAGTTTTTTACATGTAAAAAACTGTGTAATTTACCCGAAGTAAATTACACGCACAACTCTGATTTCGTATAATTACAGATATTTTCGGTTTTTAAAAGCGACAAAAAGACTTGAAGAGTTGGCGAGGAGTCGGAAATCTACCTTCGAATTCGAATTAGCACTGCGAAGACGACGTGTTCGCTCATTGGTTAGTTACGATAATCTACCAAAAAAAGATTCCCTTTCACAATTGTCTTCATTTTATCTGTAAGACTTCAACTTCAAAAATGTTCTAACCGGCGGCATCTGAGAAACGTGTTTTATATTTCAGTGACTCAGAGGATACATTTTTGAGTGATAGTGGTATAGCTTCAAGTGTCTTAAGTATATTCAGACGCACTCAGTCAGCTGATACGTTAATCATAACTGCAAACAGGGACGCAATGAGTGATTTAAAATTATTAGGGCCAAGATCGGATACAAATGTTTCAAAGATTTCCAGTGAAATGTCACCAAGTGAAAAAGTTAAAATTTTTTTACACTTGACCGATAGTGAAATTAAAAAGGCTAAACGAAATAAAGCAAAACGAGAATGTATGAATTTTCTACTTTTGAGTAAGTTAAAGATCACCCATAAAACATATTAAAATCGCATTAAGACTGTAATTAAATGTTTTATATTCAAGATAAGAAACCTGATTTATGTTTCCAAATGGCTACATACCTGACCCATTCTTGCCAACTTTGTAGAAAAGATGAAGATGAGCTAACGATTATTGATTCAGAATCTGATGTTATGATAAAAGAAAATAATGAAAAAATTAACCATAAGAGATTAGATGAAGAAGCAGAAAAAAAGGAAAATCAGGATTTCGAAAGTACTGACAAAGAAGGACAAAATATTGAGAATAAGGTATTTGGTCTTCTTCTAAAATTTGTTTAAACTTTGAAATAGTGCCAAAAATGGGTCACAGGCAGAGCTCTTGGAGGTATACAAAGTGTCAGTGGGAATAAAATCCTCCGAGCCAGCGCTTTTCAACAAATATTTCTAGAATTCCACATTCCAGATTTCTGCCGTGCATTTTGTATAGTGATTGTCATACACGACCAATGGATATTAGTAATTTTAAATAATAATGAAATTTGAAATATGGAATTCCAAGAATTTTTATTTGAAATATTTTAGAGTTTTTTGTCGTGGGTTTCGAAAAATATTTTTATTTTGTTTTCTTTTAAAACGTTTAATTTAAAATTATTTTTATAATCATTAATTTTTCACGTCATTTAAAACAACATTAAGTCGTTAAGGTACCATCAGAGTGTGATTTTCCGAAAAATAGTCAATATTCGCAATTTTGTTTCGGATGGATAGGATGGGGAATGGGGATGAATTTTTGCTTACGATTAATACCACTATTTAACAATACAAAAATAATTTTTTTATTTATTTTTATTTATTTTTTATAATTATTATAATTTTTTTAAAAAAGTGTCTTTAAAAAGGGACGGAAATCAGTACACACGATTGCGGCCGCAGTTTTCATCCGAAAAAAAATCAAATAGATTATTAATCTGTGAAATTTAAAAAATGGCGGCGGTTTGAATAAAAAGTATAAAATTTTTTATAGTTTTTCGTGTGGAAAAATAGGAAGATTTCAAAAGAAAAAAAATCTCCCATAGGTACATAGCGGCTTACCTACAGATTGATAATCTATTTGATTTTTTTTCGGATGAAAACTGCGGCCGCAATCGTGTGTACCGATTTCTATCCTTTTTTAAAGACACTTTTTTCAAAAAATTATAATAATTATAAAATAAAAAATAAATAAAAATGAATAAAAAAAATATTTTTGCATTGTTAAATAGTGGCATTAATCGTAAAGAAAAATTCATCCCCATTCCCCCATCCTATACATCCGAAAAAAATCGCCAAAATTTACTATTTTTCGGCAAATCACACTGTGATGATACCTTAAAGCTATTTGATACGTCAGCTACAGAGGCGTAGCTGTGGTGGTGGAGCAGTCGCTCCAGGGTGCATGACAAACAAGGACACAACAGGGAAAAATATGGGGCGAGAAGGAAAGTGAGAAGTTTTTTACTGGGAAATAATATTTTGTCAGTGAATGTAGTAATCTGTTTTGTTTATTGCTGATCACCAGTGTTTCGAGGGAAAATGGATGAAATTTTTTTTTTTTAATTCTGGTGAAAAATGGGCTTTTGAGACTTCTGGTCAGCTAATCTGTCACCTGTATCTCTCAAACGTCAACTCGGAGATTTAACCGAACTCTATTAATCGGCACTAGTGTCGGTTTGTAGCACTGTTCGCCCAGAGTTCATAAGATTTTTGGCATTATACACGAATGCCGCGCAAAACGGTACACCAAGAAAGGTTTGTCTCTTTCTATGTTACTATAAGTGAAGGGTATATAGAGTGTTCAAAATGTACATATATACATATAGGTATACATATAAAGGCATTAAAGGTAACGTAAGTGTGATAAAAATAAAAAAATAAAATAAAAAAAGTTTTGTACGTACCAAATCCGTAATAATAAATGCACATATAATAATATCACTTTTTTAAAGTTAAAAATATTTTTAAATATTCATGTTACAATATCGTATCGAGAAAAAACATCGTGAAGTGTGCACTTATTCTGTTCAAAACTAAATATGTATTTAATTATCTAATATATGAATTTATTATTTTGTATAAAAAATACATAAACATATGACAATTTGAAGATTTGAAAATAATATGTACATATGTGCCTAAAAGCCTATCAATTAATGTTTAAATACATAAATCAGAATGTACATATGACATATCTTACCTGAGGATTCATAAATTATGTATAATTCGCCAACTTCCAGAAAAAAGTTGACCAGCAATAAAATTTTAAAAATTATGATTGGTTGTTAGTAATAAAGAACAACGAATATGGCAAATCAGATAAATTCATCTTTGTCTAGCTGCCCTAATTTCAAAAATCGGATTTACATACAAAAAAAAAAAAGAAAATTCGTGCAGAAATGAAATATATTCAAAAACTGATGTTTAGTTTTTAAAACAAATTTTTGGAGAATAATAAGAAATAGTTAATAAAATAAATTTGTTTAAGACACTTATGTGGCATAAATTAAAATATAACCATAAATTTCAAAATAAACACAAAACAGGAACAAAAATTGATTTATTTGAATTAAATATACATCTTTTTAGTCGAATTTTCTCCGAAAAATTAGACTTATACAGTCTATACGATAAGAGCTGCGAGAGGCGAGACCACGGGCGCTATCCGTTTTCGGACCCGTAGAACACGATTATGTAAAAAAAAAGATGTCTGATATATATATATATATATATATATTTTCCCGCAACCTTTTAATATGTGTAGGGCCCCCCTATGGAAGTTAAGAGATGAAATTTGGTAAGTGGGGCTTATTCCGATGCACAACAATACTATCAAAGTGGGGTCAAATTTTGGGCAAATTTTTTTTCGGACCCGACCTTTAAGGGGGTGGTGGGGGGCGGAAAAGCAATAAAACTTTTCCAAACCGGTTTTAAATAATGTTTCGGTCAATTATCTACAACATATACAAAATTCAGCTTCCTAGGATGATATGGTGGGAGTAGAGGGGGGAAAAACGATTTTCGCTGGATCTAACAGGCCCCCAGCCCCCCAGAATTAACGTAGAGGGTTGAAATTTGGTGTGTTGATAAAGTTCGTACCTAGGTTGTGCTTTTTGGAGGTTTTAATATTTTACCCCCACCCCCCTCATTTTTAAGCTACAATTTCATGCATTTTCGACGTTTTCGAAGTTTGTACCACTCGCACAGGTCACCCGAATAAACCTAGAGGACTGAAATTTTGTATTCGGATTGAGTTAGTATCAAGGGGGTGCCTTTTGGGGGTCTCGACTTTTAACCCCTACCCCCACCATTTTTATACCCAAAAGAACATGATTTTTCTTGTTTTTTAACAGTTTCGTTCGGGTCAAAATCTCCCCAAATAAACCTAGAAGGCTGAAATTTGGTGTACAGGTTAAGCTAATAGCCAGACACTGTTTTTTGGAGGTTTCAACTTTTAACCCTTACCCCCACGATTTTTACGCCAATATTTCCTTAATTTTTTTGCTTGTTTTCTAACACGTCTAGAGACTCCATAAGGAAACCTAGAGGGCTGAAATTTTGTACGTGTATTCAGTTAGTATCCAGCTAGTACCTTGTAGGGAGTCCGCATCACTTTTCCCCCCACTTCTCCCATTTTTACATCGGAATTGAATGCTATTGTTAAATGTGTTTTAAAAGCATTATGTTTATTCTAAATACAAGTAGGCGAATAGTAATTTTAAAAAATTTAAAAAATGTGAACTTACTTTTATGACAAATGAAATACATACATATTAAGTAATTTAAAAATGTTATTAAAGTCACTGTTTATTTTTAAATTAGGAATTTTGGATTTTTAGTATTTATAAAATAGAAATTTTGGATTTTTTTGGAAAGAAAAAATATCTTTATAAAGGCCTTCCAGTTTACTATTTAAGGTCCTTTTTTAATTTTTAAAACTAAAACATAAAGGCAATTAGCGGATAAACATGGGCAGGAATGTCCTCGTACGAATTGTGTTGGCTTTTTTTCTGCTACCTGTTTTCGGCACAAAATTGAAATTTACTGAGATACAGCCCTTAAATACTTAAAACCTTTTTTTAAAGCCTCGATCAGCCGAACACTCATCACCAGTTTTGAAACCAACAAAATGACAATTCGGTTGTAGACTTTCAATCACATTTCGCTTGTAGACATTCAATACCGAAGATGAAGGGGAAAATTCGACTACCGTGATGGGGCCCCGCTGCTCACGGCGTTTTTCTGTATTTGGTTAAATATTTACATTTGAATTAAAAAATGTAGCTTAAAGGTAAGTAGAATTATGACAGAATAAATAGCACATTTAAATCGAAATATATTTTAATATAAACTGAAAAATCAAAATACATAATCGTAGCAAACAGTTACCGTAGTGACCGTAATTTTAGAGCAGTTAAGAGCAATGTAATGCCTGACAACACAAGCGCCGTTTTATTATGTCATCGAAGGATGACATATTAAAATCGTTGTGTGATCATAGTGGGGAAAGATTATTATAGAGTTGTATATGCATATTGAATAAACGCAAGAGGCCTGTAGAGTTGTACATGCATAATGAATAATCGCAATAGGACTGTATTCTCACTGTACTTAAAAACGAGCCAAAAAATCATAAATTAACACTTTCACTGAGGTGACATTACTTAGTGAGTGTCAAAAACACGCACTTGACGAATATTTTTTACTAGTCGATCGCATTATCACATCGAGAACCATAATATAAAAAAAAAAAAAACATCCGACATCCATTCATACCAATCTTATTATTAGGTTTATTACTTATATAAATTATCTGCATATTACGATTATTTCACCTATATTGAAATTTGATATAAGTTTCGTGTTCGAGTTTACGCATTCAGTTGTATATAAAAAAAAAAAAAATATGGGATAGTACAAAATTATGATTTTGTACATACATTTTTATCTTACTTACATGTACTCACGTAAGAACTTTAAAAACGATGTTTAACTATATTCCCTAAATATTTTGTTCCAGTGTAAAACTGACTTGTAAAATTTTATTGCCCTTATTGTCAACCAAGATTCGCTATATTATACGTATTTCTTTTATTTAAAATGTTGCATTCTAATGATATCATTTTTGTAAGTAAAAATTTTGAATTAAAATATATAAAAGAACATACTGTGTATACTACATTTTAGCAGAAAAAACTTGTGATAAGGTAAACAAATAACGTTCCATCTCTTTCTCTGTATTCTGTTTGTGAACGAACCTTATTGTGAAGCAAACGTGTACTTCGATATCGTCTGTAGTAGAAAATATTATGTATTTTTTGTATTATTGTCAGTAGTGATATGTTTATTGCCTATATATTTTTGTATTACTAGCGGTAATTAGTAGATCCAAAACATTTTTGTTTTGATTGTATAGTAGAGTAGTTATATACTTATTTTAAAAACTAATTTTGAGTTTTCAAAATACAGGAGACCGATGTGAATGTTAACGACAAACTTTCAGAAATCAAATCGCTCAAAAGAAAGGAACCAAAACAATATAAATTCATCTCAAACAAATGTAAAATTTGTGGTGGATTAATTACAAACCATTACCCATTTTGCTACAATAAAGAAGAATCTGAAGATTCTGATTTGGAATTGGAACGAATGTCTGCCATTACACTGGCGAATGATAAGGAATTGAAAATTTCATCGAGTGAGACAAGAAGCAAAGTAAGGTGTCCGCATGCAAATAAATTGTTTTTGGAGAAATTAATTTCACGGTTTTCAGTAAATTATAAGCCCAAGAAAAAATTACAAAAAAGTAAAAGAGAATCCGTAAATAATTTACAACAAAATTCAATAAAATCACCGAAAGTGTATCGAAAATTTACGTTTATACAAAATGATAAACGATTCTGGGTGCGAAGATCATTACCGGCCATTAAATTGTAATAAAAGTGTTTCATTTTGTAAATAAAAATCAAATTGGTTTTATTGTTGCGTTTTTTTTTTTTTATTTTTTTATTATTATTTTATTTTATTTCTGTTATGACTTTGACGTTACAATTTTATGTATAAATAATTTAATTTTTGTGTAATTAGGAAAATTAGAATACTTTATTCTTAGTCATTTTAAGTGAATTTCCTTATTGGAAATACACTTATTACAGCGGGTGCCATGAAAAGACCTCAGCCCGGGACTATGACAGAAATTTGTTTTGAGACCTCGAGAAACCGAAAATGAGTTTCACGACTTGAGTGAGTAATACGACTTTAAGTGATCCTAAATTTAAAACTATTTTATGAATTGTAGCAAAATAAAAATTATACTAATCTTTGAAGTCTGCTTATTTATAACTGCTTAGTTATTATCAAAATATGGCGGTAGATAAGGGTCTTTCAATAAAAAAATTTAATTTTGTCATAAAAGAAAACACGTCTCTGTAACACTGAAGTTCTGATAAGCACGAACAATTTATTATCATCAGTTTATTTTCTTTGTAATTCCTAGCAAAGATATGCAGTACGCTGATTCCATATAAAAATCTCTTAAGAATAATTCAAATAAATGACCCCAGTCCTTTAAAACTGCTAGAAATTTTCTTAATATTTAATTTAATTATTATTAATGTTATCAGTATTGCTGTGAATTTTGTGTATCATGGCTATATTGATAATAAATGTTATTAATAAAATATTAGATATTACCAAAAATTCTAGTAATTTTTTAAACAACTGAGATATCATTTATTTAAATTATTCTTAGGAAATTTTTCTACGAAATTACCATTCTATGTGTCTTTGCTACTAACCATAGAGAAAATACAGTAATAATAATAATTGTTCATGCTTACTAAAACTCCAATGTTACAGAGACGTGCTTTTTTAGTACAAAACTAAATTTTTACCAATATCTGTGACAATATTTTGATGATTTTATGAATAAGTAGATCTCAAAGAATGGTATAATTTTTATTTTTCTAGAACACGTAAAATTATTTTGAATTTAGGGCAACTTAAAGTCTTATTTTGGAAAAGCAGATTTTTGAGCGTTATTTTAGCCGATTATGGTATTTAGCTGTCAGAATATGTTAACTAGACTCAATATTGAAAGGACGCCAAAATTTCATGAGGAAGTGACCAGTAACTTTGAAATTATTACAATTTTTCGTAATTCGCAAATTTGAAATTTCCGGTTTCCCGCCTTAGCTACTTTTTCATTCCACACCAACCGACCCCACTAAAATATTTTTCAGAATATCAATAGTAAAAAAGTTTCCCTTATGGTGCGAACCTTATGAAAGACACGATATATATATATATATATATATATATATATATATATATATATATATATATATATATATATATATATATATATATATATATATATATATATATATATATATGTGTGTGTCTGCGCGATAACTCTCGAAAAAAGTCTTCAATTGTTACGAAATTTGGTGTGTAGGTCAAAAGTCCCAATAGATTGGATGAGTTCGTCAGCCAGACACATAGATTTTTGGAAGCCAAATTTCTGGCCAATTTTAGTTTTTTTTTTTTCAAAATTTGGCCAGAATTCAAAAATTTTCTTAATTTTTTTTTAACACCATAAAAAAGAGCGTAAAAAATTACATAAGACAAGCTTTTAAAACATTGTTCTAAATGAACTACATAGATTTTGAGAAAAATTAAGAAATTTTCTGAATTTCTTTACAATAAATGCTTCATTGTTTTTATCATTAGAATAACAATATTTATATCTGTTTCATTTTTCAAAATAAAAATTAATTACCTTTTCAAGAACGCGCCCTCGCCGATTTTGAAAATTTGTTCACTGTCAGAGAGATAAACTATTTTAAATGGATATAAGTTATGTTATATCAGGTCTGTTAGGGTCCGAGGCCCAAAATGCCAAAAATAAAGCTACCCAACCGATTTTGAAAGTTTTTTCATCTTTAAAAATTTAATTTCTTTTAAACACATATATGCTATACCATTTGAGATCAGCCAGGGTCCTGGAGTCCCAAAAAGCGCCAAAAATTAACTACTCATCCGATTTTAAAAATTTTTTCACTCTTACAGAGCTAAACTATTTTAAATGGATATAAGTTGTTATATGAGATCCGCCAGTGTCCAGGCTTTGGAAATTCACTATGTTATGCAGATGCTGCGACAGGGGTATTTACATTTTTAAGTCCATCCTATATACAACACAGTTTGTTAAATTTTTATAGGGGTGTATATTCAATTTAAGAACATGTGCCAACTGTAACATTAAAAGATAATGAAGGGGATGCTTGCCGCCGAAGGCACCTTAGATTTGTTGCAGTAAATTATTTCCGGCTCTCGGTATGGTCAGAACCTTTTTCGACGCCCTATATTTCAGCTTTTAGATTTTTCCCAGACATACGGATTGTTTTATTAGGTCACAAACGTATTCTATGTCATTAAAATTTAATCAAAGCGTTAGAAACGTTTTTCTGTAAAAGACCGATCTGTTCATTTTCGGGGCATTTTCAAAATTCAAGGACGGCTTGGCCCAGCCCACAACAAGTTTTGGGTAAATATTTTGGTGAACTTTATCCCCATACCAAAGAACCCTTAAGTGGTTTCTTAGTTAGAGATCACAATTGGCAACGCAAAGATTACGCGAGCGCTCTTGGTTTTTAAAATTAGAAGCTGTATCAAGTAAAAATTTTTGTATACGTTCAATTGTCGATAGAAAAATGTACTATACAAATTATGTGCGGATTACTAGATTTTATATCACCCATTAATCATATACGTATATTTTTACTTGACGCTAGTTCTAATTTTACCACCAGAGGCGCGAGTGAGAATCTTTGCGTCGCCAATAGTTCTCCTAACAGACAGACAAAATGTATATTTCCGCTAAAAACAAGATATCGAATTTTTTCACGATCACGTGTCCTAAGTATAATAAAAACGATAAAAACAAAGATTGTTGTGAAAAGAAAATAAAAAAATAAATAACAGTGTGAACAATGTCATTTGTAAAAATGACTTTTTTCGAAATCTTTCCAAATTGGTAGTATATTATATCGAATAAAATATTCGGGTTAAGTTGAAGTTGAAAATTATTAGTTGTTTAACAACGTAATTAACACTAATCGCGGTTATTGTATTAACATGTTCAACAATAAAATTAAAATTTTATTGTTAATATTATTAATATATTATATCGCGACTGGAATTGGAATTATAGAAAAAGCTATCGAATTAAATAGAAGTTTTGCACCTATAATAGCTAAGGGATTGAGAAATCCAAATAAAAATTCTAGCACCAGTTACAACAAAGTAATACCTAAAGTAAACACTTCCACTTTCTTTGGTCTTAAATCGTTGCGAAATCAAACGGGAAGATGGTTCCATAATAAAACTGGCGGCAGATAATAAAATAATCGACTCGAAATCGATTGTATTATTTTGTTCGAAGGTAAGTAATAATTAAAAATCTCAAAAGTAAAAATCGATTGTCTGAGAATATATCTATTTCTAGATATCTGTCTCATTTATTGACAACATAATATCTCCACGTCGTGAGAACTATGGCCGGAATGTTGTCCATACCCTACGTTACGGGAAGAATTAAGGAAAACAATAAATGTTGACAAAAGAGATGAAAAGTTTATTCACTAATATTAGAAGATTGATAAAATGACACTAATATAATTATAGTTCATGATCACATAAATGAAATATTATAGACAGTTTACCATTTTTTCAAAATAAATTGACTTTAATGATATAACTTGAAATACTTAGGTTGTAGAAGTACTTGTTGAAGTACTTAGGTTATTAAAACCATGACAGTTATAATCTAATGATAATCTATACTGACAAAGTGCCCAACTAGTACGACTGATTTTTCTGAAGGATGGCATTTAGGAGTTATGACCTTAGATAAAGAAAAAAGTACGAAAGAAATTCGTGAAATGTGTTAAGTCAGTTTTTTGTTTAAAAATTTCGTATAAACAATTTCGGTTTAAATAAAATCTGATCAGGTTGCTAACATTATGTAAACAAATTCTGGGCGAATAATTTTGACAAATCAACTTTCTTCTGAATTTGGACATTGTTAGCACTTCAAATTATCCCTCGGGAGTATTTTGGAATACATAACAATTCAGTTTGGTGTTTCGAATTTTTGACTTTCGATTCTTTTCAAATATTTCGAGTGAAGCAGTGATTAAAACAAAATATTAATTTCGAATTAAAATTTATTATATCTTAATACTTTTAAATTACAGTTCTAAAAAAATAATATACTTTGATTCGATATCGCTTTGAACTTTCACAAAAATATATATTATAAATAAATGAGGTATAAAATGTAATCTTGGATTTCGTCTCTTAATTTCAATAACGTCCTCGAGAATAATTGACTAATCTACCATAACTACCACCGCCACCAGATTTACAACGACTTCCTCGTGTTAAATCGTTCACTTTAGCAGCCAATATTCGGAAATTCACTTCGTTAGGGTTCATCGTACCAGCCATCAATTTTTGGAAACGGTTTGTTATCAACCAAAGTTCATCATTGCCTTTTCGATTTTTCACAACTTTGACGCCACTAGCAAACTGTAAGGTTTCGGGATTTTTCTCTAAAATATCGATATTTTTACCACCGTATTCGGTTCGAATATTCCAACAGGCTAGGGCTACGTCAGTGGTCAATACAAAATATTGAATGCCATTGCTGTCAATAGCTGAAGCAACTGCTTGCGATGATCGGGTTCCAGGATACATCTGAAAACGAAAATTATACAATATAATACTTCTGGATTCGATTTTGTCGGATTTGTTCGTGGAATTTTAAGAATTTAAAGTTATCAGGCTCATAATAGATTCGATGAGGGAAATTTTCGATCATTTTGGTCATAATTTCTCGTTTTCTTTGCAAGTACGATTATACTTACATAAAAATGACTGAAAGCATCAGGCTCTCCTCGCGGACTGCTCATAAATCTGGTATGATTTCGTAAAATTCGTGTTGGCACTCTATTCTCGGTGACGCTAGCCAAACTATGGAAATATAACATTCTCTCTTGTCCGGGAACATTTGGCGATAACGCCATTCCAAGAATACCATCCATCAAATCGAATGATTCACCTTTAAAATAAGAAAACCACATTTTATTTTGAAATCGAAACACTCTTTTGAGGGGATAAAATACCTAAAATGGTGAAATGTCCATAGGGTGGGAAAGGATAGAAGAGATTATGTTCAATCCTCCAAGATCTTTGATTTTTCGCATCGTAGACAATAATTGCATATGTGGTAATGTCGGCCATATACACGAACGTGTCCTGGCATCCCTGTTGGGGATTTAGTATGTCAACGGCAGCTGTGACAAGGATACTTCCACCTTGGGCCGAATACGGTTTGTATTGACCTTGTGGAATTTCATATTTACTTATTAGTTGATCCTTTGAAGCAAATAAAAATCATAATTAGTAAACATAAATATTTAAATTAGACATTGAAAAAAAGAGGCGCAAAAAATCAAATTACTTTTGAGTAATTAAATATGTTAACCTTGGGTCTTCACATTCTTCGATTTAATTTAAATTTTCAAATATACATAATTATTTAATATGAATTTTCATATAGTTACTTGGTTATAAGTAGATATAATAATTATGCAAAATATACAATGTGTACCAAAAAATTTTGATAGAAAGCTAGTATGAAATTTAAAGAAATTTTTCTTAAAAAAAAGATTATTCACAACCACTGAAATACTAAAATAAATTTTATTTTTGATATTTCATTTGGAGATATTGAAATTTCTAGTTTTTATTATCAAGTTTAATTTTAAACATATGTATTTTTCTACGGGAATCATATATCTTCTCGAGGTAAAAAGTAGTCTATGTCTTCTTCAATTTCCCTTCTATTAAAGATAGGTCAGTTTAAAGTATAGATGTCGATTCTCCAAAAAAAAAGATCGATTTTTGGATCGATTTAAATCGAAATCAAAAAAATCGATTCAAAAAAAAAAAAAAAAAAAATCGGCTAAAAAAAATCGATTCTGTGAGATCGATCTAAAAAATCGAAATTTTGAAAAGTTTAATAAAATTAGCTGATAATTTTTGTTTAAGGGACTTACTTGATAGTACATAGGTAATATCGGTAATATCGTGTAAAAACGCCTTGTAAGGTATTATATTTGTAAAGGCGATGAGTGAGTTAATTTTTCAATTATAATTATAAAAAATAAGGCAATTGAATATGTAGGACGAATACCACGAATTGAACCAAGTTTATTCAAAAATTTCACACAAATTGACAAAAAAATGTTTTCTAAATAAGTCGCTTTTGTGGGAAAGGGATCGTCGTTTGCACAGATAGGTGGTCTCTTCCTTCCTTTTATAGTAATAGTCTGACTTATATAGACCCATGGGAGGGGTTCGTTGATATAACGAGTAAAAAGTGACAATTAACAATAGAGTTTTTGGTGTTTCATTTTAACACATGTTTCTTTGTAGAATTCTGAATGAAGTTATTTTTGGAAAAAATCGGTTATCGATCTCTTACCTTTAATAATCGATTCATGAATCTATTCAAATGAGAAAAATCGAAAAAAGAATCGATTTTTTAAGCTTCGATTAATCAATTTTCGATTAATCGATTTAAAATCGACATCTCTAGTTTAAAGTCAATTATACGTTTTCTTTCTTTTTAAATAGTCAGTTGTTGTACTCACATTGTTCCGTCTTAAATACATTTTTTCTTGGGAGTGAGATGTTCTGTCGGGGTAAAAAGTAGTCTATGTTCTTCTATGTCTCCCCAATTATCATTATACGAAGTTTCAAAGTGATTAAATTAAGTTCTTGAGGTCTAAAGACCAGATAAACTACGTTTTAATTATATTTTTCCACGGAAATCAGATGTCTATCTGGAACAAATGAAGCCTACGTCTTTCGTCGTCCTTCAGTTATCTCCTTACAAAATTTTATTGGTAAACAGCTTCGATTGAGTAAGCTGTTGTGACGTGAAAGCTTGACCGACAAACGAAATCACTTTCGCATTTATAATATTACTAGCCGTATGCTCGATGGGATTTCCCATCGACAACATCGTTTTATTAGGTACTCAATTTCTGCTCACTTTTAATGTTTTTCAAAAGCCTAAATCAATATCCACGTTTATAACTTCAAAAATGATAAACTTCCCATATGAACTTTCATTTTCTGTTTTAGGGAATAAATTTCCAGAAACAACTGACTTTTATTTATAAATAGAAGCCTAAACGCCAATTTTCATAACTCCTGTGCTTAATTTCGTCCTTCTAAACTCAACAGTTTAGGCTTTGCGTTGTGTGTCAGTCAGTGTTAAAGATTTATTAACTATTATATTATTTATTTTAATAGCCATAGTAACATATTTTTATATACCACTAACTTCAAAAATAACGAATTTACATACAAACTTTCATCCCCTATTAAACCCACTTAGGGGACGAATTTTTAAAAATCCTTTCTTAGTGCTCACCTACGTTACACAGAGAACTCCTATGCAAAATTTCACTCTTCTAAACCCAACGGCTTAGGCTGTGCGTTATCTGTCAGTCAGTCAGTCAGTCAGTGTTAGAAATTTATTAAGTAGATAATATATAATATAGATTAACTTATTGTGTGGTTATTTACAATTTTTAAGGTACAGTGTACACAACTAATCGTATTAGTTCAAAATGAGTTGATAAAATCATTATTAAAATTAGAAATTCTTATCGTTTTATCGGAAATTAAAAATTAATTAGGAATAATTTAGACATAAAATGCATTATTTACATTATTATAATCGCACACGTATTCTTAGATTTTTAAACTTTATCCTTAATTACAACATTTCAAATTAACTATTTATTTTAATGACTGAATGAATTATCAGGATCAGTTTCTCTCAATTCATTTTAAATTAAATGCGAATAAATTTAAGCAAAAAAAGAAGATGTTTTTAAATCAATGTTTATTTAAAAATGGACTAAAAAGAGTAAAATGTTCAGTTGTGTAATTCTAGTTCATTTTTAAATAAAAACTTAATTTAAATAATAGGAAGTCAATTAAAATTCGAGTACAAATTTTGAAACGTAAAGACACATTTTACATCGGTACATAGTTGATGTATTTTAAGAATTCAAAAGGTAACTGGAAATGACTCATTCTCATAAATTTATCTTTTAGACAAACTCGTAATATAGCTATCTCTCACAAGATCTCCTATCTAATATATTGAAAAAGGATAGTAGAAATTATAATATCTTTTATATTGTTTTTATGTGTACATCTTCTTTATATACAATATAAATTTGACTTTAGGTACTTACCGTTCTTAGATCGAATGCCAATATTTGTGGCGGACATATTTGTTCCGTACCAAGGATTCCCGTGTCAAGCACCCACAAACGACTGCATTCGTCAATCTGAAATGTAACGAAAATTGTGAGAAAATATATAGGGAAAAACTTCTTGTCTCGTCAGAAGAACTTACCATCATTCGATAGACCGATACAATCCGATTATATCGACAAAGTTGAGACATTTGATGCCAACTCCAATCCGGAGGATATGGTGTCAACTGTCCATTAAGATTTACCGTATTCAGTGTGGCCGGAACACCCATTTGAAATCTTGGAACACTAATAAAAATTAAATTTCTACGATCCTTATCTGAAAGTAGAAGAAAACCAAATTGGTTAGCGTGGAAATTTTTCAAAAATTTGGTTTTATCTTGGTACAAACCTGAATAATAAACGTCTACATCCAACGGCAATAGGGTTCCCGGTTGATACTCGCCACTTGATATTGCCTTTTGTCGATCCGCCTCCGATGGGAACTGCCAATCCAACGTTTTCCATTCAAACACCGTTGATAATCCTTTACGTGGATTTAAACCAAATATTTTTT
This sequence comes from Brachynemurus nebulosus, assembly GCA_035578155.1. NCBI lineage: Eukaryota > Metazoa > Arthropoda > Insecta > Neuroptera > Myrmeleontidae > Brachynemurus > Brachynemurus nebulosus. The sequence continues at coordinate 486,432 of JAPWDM010000019.1, read as the reverse complement.
CCGACGATATATTATGTGTTAAAATTAAATTAATATTTAAAATCAACAAAAACAAACACGTTTTTGTGTTAAATGAAGCCATTGTAATTCCTACAAAAAAAGAAAAATGCACTGAAAAAAGTTGTTAATTAATTTTTAAACAGATCAAATTAATTAATATAGTAAATTAGAATTTTCAAAAAAAAAAAAAAAAATAATACTTAAATAAATAAATAAATAAAAAATAATATTAACTTTTTTAAATAATTTAACAAAATAAGATGTTTTATCTCAATTAATTAAGTACGGTTTTTTTTCTTTTTAAATTTTTTCCGTTATTATAGTCACTCACTTAACAAAAATCACTGATGTTTAAAATTTTAAAATATAATTGTTGATTTATTGACTTGAAACGTATTGTTTGGCGTCTATTATTAGAATTACTGACCTATTGTTGTGATTTGTTGTTGCGAATATGGTCTTTTATATGAAACTAATTGTCTATGATAAAAGTATTGAACTTTCCTTTTATCAGAATGTTTTATTTATTATTTTTTATTGGCAATGATAATAGTGATGATACATGAAGATACACGCAATTAGAAAAACCGGTTTTTTTATTTTTTTTAGTATAATAATAGAATACTAGATTGTTTGGCTTTTTTTTAGCATAAAATTTTTTTATTAATGAATGTTTCATTAATGCATGGTAGTAGCACCTTTGTCTTTTGTGGTTTATTTTTGAAAATTATGAATTAAAATTTTATGTAATTTTAATTTGGGTATTGTTTTAAATCGTGCCTTGTTTTGAAAAGTAGCCGTGCCCATTACATAAATATTATTCACCGCAGAGAAAAAGATAAGATTGAAGGTAAATAAGTCTTTGTACATAACAAAAGTGAATCATGTGAAATAGTTTCTTTTGAATATTTGGTGAGGTGTATACCTAGTATTTAACGTACATTTTAGAAGTCTAACGTTAATTGCTAAAGTAAATTGATATAATTAGTTAAGTACCTAAATTTTGGCTTTTATGAACACATACGAATACATATTTCTAAGAAATATGTAATTATTTGGGCAGAATGGATTTCTAATTTGCTTGTTTATCTTGTAATCGTCAAGGTATTAAAACTATTAGAAAATTTTACGAATTAATCGTGTTATAAGCAGGGCTAGATTTGTCTTTGAGAGGCCTCTGACCAGTTTTCATGTGGAGTCCCCTTGTAACGCAATCAAATTCGGAAAAAAAATATATTGCCAATATACATAGACCAATGAACACTAATAAGCGCCCCCTATACGCTCAGTAATATTGCACAAAATTTTAGGTTGTACAATATATTGTTCTGATCAAAAAGAGTTTGAAATTGTGCAATGGATAAATATTGTAACGTCTGTAGGCTCTGTAGATATTATTGCGCAATACTACTTTATGTATTTGTTTTAGTTTTAATTTGTTTCTTATTTTGTAATGTCGCATTTGATAGTTATTATTTGAACCAGTTTGCAAACGAGTAAACAAAATCCATTGTAATTCAACTAAACGATTCTTAAAAACACTGATCAAGAAAAAAAAACTTGGAAGGTGCCGGAACACCATTCTACCGCGTTCCGACCGAAATTAAGCTCTGCATTCAGTTCTGGTGGATTAACTGCTTGGGAAGAAGGTAATTTTTTATTCGTTTTATGGTAATTTCAATTTCAAAAATTTCGATTGTGCTGTCCCTTCATTAGGTAAGGGCCATTGGGCTCGTGGCCTAAGTGCCCTTAGGTTAATCCGGCCCTGACTATAAGAAAATTGTCTGTATTTGAAGACGTTTTACAGTTATACGCAAATTAGATAATTTAATCGATTAATAACTTAAAAAAATTCATTTTAGTTTTATCATTTGAATTTGCATAAAATTATAATATTAAAAATAGGTAAGTTATATGTATATTGATAACGGTTTTATTGCGTTAACGGCCTCGATTTTGTGTTAGGAACATTAAAAAACATCTTGCTAAATTATATTTGGATGTGGTAACCAATTTTTGGATTACCAGTTACGCCACTGGGCACTGACGATTATTTTGTCAATGTTCACACCTGTAAACAATAATTAATTATTTTTCTTTATGCAAATGAAATAAAATTAATGTATATTGTTTAAAATTTATTTTGAATATAAACCTTTCTTTGATTTTTATCGCTTATAAATAAATATTTTATCTTTTGTATTTTTATGTAAACATTATAATATTATATAACTATTTTTATACATTTTCGATTTTTCATAGTTATTCACAAAATGAAGCTAATTTCCATGAAAATGGATTTGTATAAATTGTTTATGTGTTGCCCATAATAAAATAATCAATAAAATCTCCAACAATGTTTTTACATCAATGTCGGATTTAAATATTGTGTGAGGAGTTAAAATATATTTTTTTTAAAAATTATCTTCCTGATTAGTATGTTTGAAATTAAAGGGTATATTTAAAATGGACCACAAAAATGGAAGGGATTTCAAATAAGACTTCCATAACGAAATTCCAAAAAGTGATAATTCATAATTTCTTCAAAACTAGGGAAATTTTTTGATTTATAATTTTTAATTAATAAAAAAAATCCCTCAGTTGTTTTGGTGTTATCTTCTGTTTAACAAATTTATTAAATTTTTATATTTTTGTTTATTAATTTTTATGGAAATTTAGACAAAAAAGTTTTTTATGTATTTTCTTACATGTTAAAATGAAAAATATAAAATTTCAAAAATTATTATATTAGGTATGTAAAATCAATTAATTTTTGGATGAATCTTATGGAAATTCCATCATATAAATTTTAAATATAGTCACTACATTTTTTACTCAGTAATATTTTTGAATTTAGTGTGGTTATAGGTATCAATTTTTTTTGCTAAATCATGTAGCTTTAAAAATAATTTTTATTTAAACAATAGGAAGCATGTGTCAGATCAACAGGTACCAATTTTTTACACAATAATTAAAAGTTCATATCTAATTTTATGCATGACATCACTGTGTAGAATATACTGATGAGTTGAGGGTTACTAAAGTATGTATGTTGTTATTAAAGTCGAGAGAAGTTCTTTGCCCGAATTAAGAGCTATAATTCACTATATCGATGCGTAATTATTCTGAACTTCTCTCTGTAATTTTTCCTCATTATATTTCCTATTTCAAAAACGGTTATAAAATACGGATTTTCCTCATTGAATTAATTTTGTGCTGATCAGATTAATTGTTGTTTTGATGGCGGGGGAACATACGAAGAATTGAAAGGCTCGTAAAAAAGGTAATTAATTCGTAAGCATGTCTGACGAGTATTAAACAACAATTTTTTTTTTTTTTAAATTACATTCATTTTGATATCCAGCGATGATTATTATTGTAATATACTCCATTTCAGATACAATTGAACATAAGTCAAAGTTAAAAAATTAAATAATTCTTATATTCAAAGCAAATCAATCTTCTATTCTTTTCTAAAAACAAACTGCAATTTTGAAATTGACGTAAGCGCAATAATGAAAGAGATAAAGCCACGAAAACAGAAATTATTTAAATTCATAAGTGATGAAGCATGGTTAAATTTAAGTGAAATGGACCATACTTCAGAAGGAAACATCAGAAAATACGTATTGGTGTATGACGCTTTGACGGCCTTGACATTGGCTGTTTTTGTTTTTGCTTAACAAAAAAAAAAAAAAATTTAGTATTAAAAGTAGGGCATAATGTGTACCACAAAGTGTACCATCATATTAAAAAATAAATCAATTTTTTCATTTAGGTATAAATATAATTTCAATAATTTGGAAGTAAATTTTTTCATAATATTAATATTAATAGATTTGAGCGTTACTTTATGGTATTCCATATTTGTAAATAATAAACAAATATTTTACTTTGCAAAATATCACTTTCATTTTTGAAACTGTGACAATATTGTTTCGAACCGTTAGTTCATTTTCAAACAGAATAAAATTTATATTCAATACATGCGCTTATATACTAATTTTTATCTACCTGTACTTATGAAGGGAAGTGGTATATGGTGTGGAAGTAGAAGGGGCGGGGGTAGTGGGAGAATCCGAAAAACAAGAAAAACAAGATTACATTACATGTGACAAATGCGAGCAAACACGTGACAAAAAGATTGAAATTGACAAACAAACAATATTACAGAAAATACAATTTTAAAAGTTTAATTAAATTATAATATTGAAAATAAAGTTAAACTGTAGATATCGGTGTAGTCATTTAAAAGGTGATCGGAGTTATGTTTATTTATTTCTATTGCTTCTAGGATTGTTAACTTCTGTCCTTTGTTTGCCTCGTGTAACACGGTAATTTCCCATTCTGGTGTGTGTCCGGTGTCAATTAAATGTCTCTCAAAAGCAGAGTCGGATTTCTTATTCCTATAGGATTTGAAATGCTCTGCTCTCCGGGTTTCAAAGTTTCTGCCAGTTTGATCGATGTAAAAACTATTACAGTCTTGGCAGTTTAATTTGTAGATACCCGATTTTTTAAGTTTATCAATTTGTTTTATTGTTATATATTAAGTTTCCTAGATTAAAGCCTGGTTTAAATGCTATATTTATGTTTGATTTTTCTAGAATTTTTTTAATTTTATCCGATATATTACCAAAATATGTTATAGTTTTAAAGTTAGTTTTTAGTTCTGGTTTAACGGAGGGGTAAATTTCTTTTAAAATTTGTTTAAATTCTTTCTTAGCTATTAATTTATCGATTAAGTTTGAATTATATCCGTTATTATTCGCTATTATTTTTATATTATTTATTTCTTTTTCAAAATTTTCTTTCGACAAAGGTATATTAAACGCTCGGTGGATCATGGAATTATAGGCTGAGATTTTATGTTCATACGGACTTATTGAATCATTTGGAATTGTAATGCCAGAGTAAGATGGTTTTCTATATATTATGTTGAAATCAAGCTTATTGTTAGTTTTGGTTATAGTTAAATCTAAAAAGTTTATGCTATTATCTTTTTCTAACTGTAAGTCAAATTGAATTTTTGGGTTTATTGACTCTACAAATTTTTCTAGTTGGCGGATCGATCCATCGAAGCCTATAATTATATCGTCCATGTATCTATACCAAAATTTTACATGTTTGGTTAGTGTGTTGTTCATTATTACTTCCTCTAAGCTCGATATATAGATTTCGGCCAACAGAGAGCTCAGAGGTGATCCCATTGAAAGGCCACTTGTCTGTCGGAAGAATTTATTGCCGAACTCAAAGTAGTTTTGTTTTAAAAATGTATTAAAGGTGTTTATTAACTCGGATCGTTTTACTGGATTTTTATTAGTGAAATAATAAACAATAAGATAAAAAATTTAGCATTTCAGATCCTATAGGAATAAGAAATCCGACTCTGCTTTTGAGAGAGATTTAATTGACACCGGACACACACCAGAATGGGAAATTACCGTGTTACACGAGGCAAACAAAGGACAGAAGTTAACAATCCTAGAAGCAATAGAAATAAATAAACATAACTCCGACCACCTTTTAAATGACTACACCGATATCTACAGTCCAACTTTATTTTCAATATTATAATTTAATTAAACTTTTAAAATTGTATTTTCTGTAATATTGTTTGTTTGTCAATTTCAATCTTTTTGTCACGTGTTTGTTCGCATTTGTCACATGTAATGTAATCTTGTTTTTCTTGTTTTTCGGATTCTCCCACTACCCCCGCCCCTTCTACTTCCACACCATATACCACTCCCCTTCATAAGTACAGGTAGATAAAAATTAGTATATAAGCGCATGTATTGAATATAAATTTTATTCTGTTTGAAAATGAACTAACGGTTCGAAACAATATTGTCACAGTTTCAAAAATAAAAGCGGTATTTTGCAAAGTAAAATATTTGTTTATTATTTATAAATTTTTTCAAATGGAGCTACTAACCATTAGACTATTTTTATTTAATTAACTGCGTCATATCTCATATGTTTCGATCTATGTGATCATTATCAAACAAATATTTATTACTATTTTATCAAAAATGAAAAGAGCACCAATAAAAAATTATAACTATCAAAAAACATCAAGTTTCTATTCTAGGTTTAAGCTAGAAATTTTATCGCCAGAAAATGTGGAATGTAAGTACTTGGTGACGTCATTAGAATAAATGATATCTTGTGGTGAAATTTTTGTAATTTAGGAATAAAATTTTAATTTTATTGTAGCGAAAAAGGACACGGACGAAAATATGCAAATAATAGAATATCTAAAGATCGCAACCAGGTTTTTCATTTGAAAAAAATTATTGCGTAGAATCTCCGGCAAATATTCTTTTAATAGCAATAAATATTTTATTGAAGCGATTTTAATCTTTGATAATTATTACATATTACACTATAAAATTAACTATAAATTATAGTAATAACTGTTTTTAATTATCAAAAAATTACTATGAATAAAATTAGCTATAATTAACAATATTAAATAAAAAATTGCAGAAAAAATACTTCTGAAAGGTTTTAATTGCAAAATAATCACCTTTTCATACATACCTACAATTATGTATACTGTATAAAACCCTTATAAATAAAATAATACTTTTAATAATATGTTGTCTACAATCGGTTATTATCTATTGCATATTGCATTTTTGCTGTTCCAAAACAATGAAAAAATATTTCTAAAGTCATTTACAATGTTTTATAAATGTAATATAAAGCGGGTTCTACACGATGCTACGAACGTTCCTTCCAACGTTCGATCGAACGTTTGAGGCAATTAAGTTCGATAGTTGGTGCGACGAATGTATCTGCTACACGGTGAATCGAATGTTTGATCCAATACGAATGATGATGTGTTGGTACTCAGTGGACGAGGCTGTTATCTGTCTGATGTTATCTCTAATGTTATACACTGATGTTGTCTCTCTTCACATGAACGAGTCGTGCAGCTGCTGAGTCGAACCAACCAACGCAACCAACATTGACCTTCAAACGTTCGAAGCATCTCTTCTGACTCGGTGCAAGAATACCGACATCGAGCGGGACATGGCCAAATGCGAATGTTTGACGCTCGACATTGGACACTCGTAGGTTCGAACAACGGACACACGATGCGGTGAATCATCGAACGTCCAATGTTGGAAGGTGTTCGTAGCATCGTGTAGAACCGTCTTAAATGTGATTACTGATTAGAACACACCTTGAATAATTTTATAAAAACGAACGTTTTTAATACAACTAAAATGAAAAAAATTCATTATAAGCTTGGAAAAAGTTTAGTTTTATTATCAGATCAAAAAATTGTGTTCTCATAAAAGATAAAATGCAATAAAATTACAAAATGTTCTAAACGATTTTCCTGAATAACATCAAAATTTCTTAAAAATAATAGTAATATTTGTTTTTACAATAATAATCTTGGATTGAAAAACTGTATTTTGTAAATTACTTGTAGTTACGTCATTGGGTTAAGTTGTTTTAAATTTTTAAAAATGTAGTAATTAGATACATACAACTAGATTTTAGTAGAACACGTTTTTAATCAAAATTTAATTTTTTTTGTGATAAACTTAAAATGAGGAAAATATTACGTTCTTTTGATAATTAATTTTTAAAATGATGATTTTATCCTGATTGTAAATTCTCGTAAATACTAAAGATCTATAGATAATAAATCTTTTATATTATTTTTTAATTAGGGTTTCGTAGTAGAGCAATGAAATCTTTATGAATTCGTCATGTCTGTCATCATATTAGGTGGTCTATCCGCACTTGATCATTTTTAAATATTCAGCGTTGAACCTTACTAAATTTAATAGTGTCGTTTTTCAAAAATTCTTCTTGATTTTCTTGTAACTCATATAGAAAGTAAATGGTTCAGATAATCATATTATTAACAAGCAAGCAAGAAATATGTTATCTTGAGAATTGTCGAAAATTCTAGTTACCGTCAGTTGGGCCGAATCTGGACGATTTTTTCTTCAGGTTTTTGGCAATGAATTGTCTAAAGTTTATCTCAAAAATTCTAAAAAAATATTTTAAATGCTTTAATATCATATAGCATATAGGGCAGTAATAAAAATATCAAAATTGGTACTGCAACATTTTTTTTTGTTTTGGTTATATAGTGTCCAGATTTGTCTCTATGTGTGGGGCGAATCTGGGCAGTACTTTATTTGCAATATAAATCACATTCAGTCATGCATATATATGCAAAAGATAAAATAGCTGAATTTCCAATCTGGAAATTCGCTAAGATAAATATCTGCATCAGCGAATGACTTCCGATGGGTGGAATAAAACATTTTGGATTTAAATGAATTTTATTTCGATTTGCCTTTGAGTCTATCATGCAAGCTTGATTTGGGAACGTGGAAATATTCAGCAGCTTGTCTGAGCGATTTTCTTTTATTTTTAATATCGGAAAGCAGGGGCGCAACAACTACATGTCTACAGGGGGTCCAACAAATATTTAAATAATCAAATTTTTTGATAACGCAGTTCCCCGATAACAATCGAAAATGTAATAAAATGTCGTCTCCGAAAATTTGACTTTCAAATAAAAAAATGTTAGTAAACCACTAATAATTTTACTTTTTGGACCCCTTGGACCTCCCCGGTTGTTGCGCCACTGTCGAAAAGAGCCGATTTTATGTTATCTAGACTAAAGTTTAGGTAGTTTATACCCACTTTCTTTTTATATTGACGCACCATAGTGTATGAATTCGCCTTACCTATAGGCTATAGACAATTTTTTGTTAATCAATTTATAAAAAAAATTAAGCAAAATACAGCTTCCATTTTTGGTATACATATATTGTCAAAAAAACGCCAAACATTTTCTTGCTAGTCCGTACTTTATATATATATATATATATATATATATATATATATATATATATATATATATATATATATATAACTGGTTTTTTTTGTACAGCAGTTTCTTTATAAGATTTCAAAACGCGCGTTATTTTTAAAAATTATAAACAATGCGCCTGTAAAATAACAAAATACAAAGATATCATGTTCACCGCTTTTCTTTGATGACTAACTCATAATTGACAAAATTCAGTAGCAATAGTAGCATAGATTGATCTAAGACCTTGTACGGTCATAACAATGACGAAAAAATATCGAGAGGTAGCTCTGTCTAAATTCGCGCCTACTGTCCAGATTCGTCCCAACTGATGGTACTGAATGACGATGAAATATTAATGCGTGTCTGGACGTCTTATTATATATTTTTTTAATTTTCAAATACGTTTTTATAATGACATCTTCACTAATTTTGTTTTTAAGCACATATAACTATAGTGAAAACTTTCCTGTCTTAAGTAAAAATTTTTTTAAGTTGAAGTCATTGTTGTGGACCAATTAAAAAAAATATTCTCAGGACTAGATTGAAAAATCGAGACTTCTAGAAAAAAACGAAATTTCAGGACTTTTAAGAAAAAGACTCGACTTTTTGTTATAATTGATTCTTTCAATTTCAAATATTATCGAGTGCTTGTAAAACATTACTACGTATGACAAACTTTTGTTTGCATTTAAACACACGCTGTATTCATATGTTCACTTATCGTTCAGTTAAACTGAAACTTTATAAGCACTCGATTTCTGTGGTTAGTATGACCAAAATCCAAATGTAAATTAAAAATCACAAAGTGATTGAAAAAATTATCCGGATCGGCCGGGAATCGAACCCAGAATCTCCCGGTAACTAGCCAGGTGTCTTTGCCATTAGACCAACAATCTTAATGGCGAAGACACCTGACTAGTTACCAGGAGATCCTGGGTTCGATTCCCGGCCGATCCGGATAATTTTTTCAATTACTTTGTGATTTTTAATTTATAATTGATTCTGGTTGGATAAAATATCTAGATATATACATTTATATATCTAATCAGATAGAATTCAACCAAACATTTGATTGTATATATTATTACCTTGAATAAAATAAAAGGAAATATTAAATAATATTTGGTATTTTCAAAAAGGTGCGTTACTTATTATTACGTTCAAAGATATCGAAAGTACTTATTTTGAAAAAGTTACTCCCAATGATTGAACTGCTACAACCGTCGACCTGAGTTTGTTTATAAAAAATAATAGTACTGACCAATTTACATTTACAGTTAGTAAAAATTGCAAGAAATGCATACATTGAATCATTTGTGTCTGAAAAAATTATGTATGTTTCTGTATTTACACAGATAATTTGTACTGATAAGACGGGTGTTTTGTAGCAGTGATTTGTATTATGTATTTGTAAGTTTTGTTTTTCACGAACTGATGATTCAAAATTTGGAAAATACAGGGATAATAAATATAAATTTTGGGTAGTCATTTGTTATCTACAATAAGAAATCTTTGTTTCAATTTTCGTTGAAATGCATTATGTAAGCAAGTCGTGAAGCAATAACAATAATTTTAAGGATCGTCTGCATAATTATTATTAATGGTGTCAGATTAATAATTTTTACTCCTTATTTATTAGTTCTTTATGGTTCTGAAGAGAAATTCAACAAATTTACTCATTATCAAACTTCCCATATTTAGAGGTACGTAGAAGATACTTGAACAAGGGAAAATTTTTTGAAATGTGAGAAAATTTTAGGTTTGAGAATTTGAGTGTTGTCTGAATCAATTTAGAAATTTTTGGCAATTGGGGATAGTTTTTGGTAATTTGCTATCTTGATTAGTCACATCAGCATGTTATTTTACCAACGTGAATTGATTTCTGGTAATGTTCGTGAAAGGGTGTGGTTTGGGTTAATTTTTAACAAATAAATTTTGGTAATTAGATATCTTAATCACACACGTCTGCTTGCTACCTGGCAGTGGCGTAGCTGTGGTGACTGGCGCCACTAGCCAGACTTGAAAGTAGCGCCTCCTGTTCGATACAGTGGCGAGGAGGGTTCAATAACTTAATAACTTAAAAACTTCGCCCCCTACCCACAATCACATCATACGTCTCTTCTAATATTTTGCACAAACTACAGCCACCTGGGCTTCTGGGCACGATTTATCGAACTTCAGAGAATTACGCGATAATGACACCCAAGTTTTGTTTCCCAGACTTATAGAAATGCTAGATATCTTTTTACATTCAATTTATAGTCTAGTTTAAGACTAGCCAGAGTAGCCATATATATGTTAATTGTTATTTTATCTCAGTCTATGTTTTTGTGTAATTGGTTCAATGTTTTTAGTATCAAAATCAGATGATGTCTATACCAGTGTTGCCGATCAGCAGAGTCGTAAAGTCCCGAAAAATGTGACGAAATTTCCCAATTTCGGGAAATAAATTTACGAAAATTCCCGTCTTTTTCCCGATTATAATTATAAAATTATGAATTTAAAAACTCTTTATTATTGTTCTATACCAGAAAATACCAAGGAAAATATGAAAACTGGGATTCCTGTGAGATAATAATTATTTTTATTGGAATTATTTTGTAAGTAAGCAAAAATGTTGACAAAAAATAATTTTATTGAAAAATTTACACTTTGTGATTTTAAAATGTTATATAATTAATATAAAAGTAAAATATAGTATTTACGATATACTAAATTAGCAAAATTATTGCCGGCGTTCGCCAAAAAGTTTTGTTACTCGAACGTTGCGTAACGGAGCTTTGACCGTTACAAACCAGAGGACTCTGATTCAAAAAGTTAATACACGTTGAATATTTTTTTATCGTTACCTCTAGGTTTCACGGGATAAATAAGTATTTAACTTTTGTAGTATAGTCACATTTAAAAATTATGGAATAAAAACAGTCACCAAGAAATTGTATGTAGTTTTTTTATTGGTGAACGCCAGCAATAATTTTACTAAATTAGCATTAAATGACTGTCCAGGTGACGATCAAATTTCAAAATTTTGATCAACTGACAAAACCGAGTTTCAGTAATGCCACACATTTTTAAAATACATATGTATGTATATCACAGAATGTATATTATTATCTTTACCTAGTTATTGAAGATACATTTCTTTCCTATTGGTTAATTTAAAATTAATTGTTGAATTAAATAAATATTGCAATACGATAAAACTAGGGCCATCTATATAAAATTAAACAAACTTCATTCCTACTGTTTTATTCAAATTTGGTTATTGAGTTTAAAATAAAATTGGATCAGGTAAACTCCTCAGATAATTATATAATGTAATAATAATTTAAAATTTCCCGAATTAAGCCAATTCCCGATTTTTTGCCACCAGTAGTTAAAATTTCCCAAAATCGGGAAATTTCTCGCAAATCGGCAACACTGGTCTATACTTTGATGATTAGACGAAACCGTCGCGGTGTCGCTCCTTCTGCTCCGGCGCCCCTGACCGGGGCCATCCCTGCCACCCACTTGCTCCGCCACTGCTACCTAGGTCAATTTTCAACGATTTTTAAAAATTTTTGTCAATTAGCAATAGTTTTGGCATCTGGCTCTCTTGATTGCTTATGGTAACTGATAATTTTAATGGTTCCTCACCCCACTAAATTAATCAGTCAATTAAATCAGTTAAAGTGTCTTCGATGTTTCTCCTCAAAACAGTTTTTTTTTTTTCAGTTGGCCCCATTCAGTTATGGTAATTTTTAATAATTACCCGGCTCAATTAATTAATCGTCGATAGTTCACCACAATGTGTGAAACGGGAAACTCAAAAATTTCTCCGCTCCTCCAAAAATTTCCTGATATTCAAGTTTCCCATGGCTATTTTATAGTCTATTTTATTTATCAGATTATTACTTACTTAACATGACTTTGTTATGAATATTATTAAATGGTATTTAACTGCTTACTCTAAGTTTGTATTTGATATTTTCCCAGATTGTCGTAATTTCGAAATTCATTGTTGTGTCATATGACTTAAAATTATTTTAAGTGAAAAAAGTCGTCAAGTGCGTGTTTGACACGCATTAAATATAGATCCTCAGTGATTACTGTTTCTCAATTTTCGGGATAAAGTATATAAAGCATTTAAGTACATTTTTACGTTTTATTAAAGAAATAGATGAATATGTTTGACTATAGACATTAAAAATGAAAGGACCAGTAATTTATATTACGTACGAAAGATAATACGTACACGTTAAAAAGAGACAAATATTATAAATGTAAAATGACAATATATATTTCTTTTTTTAGGATACCCCAAACTTTAAAATTAAAATTGAGGCATAGTCAGCCATGTTTGCATTAAAAAATTTGAAAAAATAATGTAAAAATTGTCACTATTTTCACTTTTTAAGTTGTGTTTTTTGTTATATTTTTTTTAAAGAAAATATTATGGCAACAAATTTTGCAACTACAAAATATCAAATCAAAAGATAGAAACTATATTTTCTGATTCAACAAAAATTGTAAAATAAATTTTTTAAACACTTTTTTATTAAAATAATGATAATGATAATAATAATACGTTGAAGCAGTGTACGTGAGTAAACGAGGTATGGACTCTCCCCTCAGTTAATGTCGATGTCGCAATTCTTGGAATGTGCGACAAGTGGATTTTTGCTGTATGTGCTACTGATGTTTCAAGATTAGCAAGAATTTTAACGAAATTATAATAGGTCCGAAGATTGACGAATGTCTTCGGACCTATAAAAATCAATTAAATACAAAATGTATCAATTTATTTACCTTCAAAACAATTTACAAGTTTTATAAATAACTGAAAAACCTCGATTTAATATAAAGTGCGTCACAAGAATTGCGTGCGGAAAATCCACAATGATACGCATCTACCTATAAAATAATTAAAAAATTTTTATTCAATAAAACCGCAGCTGACTTTTTAAAACAGATCGACTTGCCTTCAGAAACATTTACCTTGTAAGGTTTAAAAAAAACGATATTTGATAGGTAACTAGGTATTTTTCCAAAAACTGAATGACCTAAAAATATTTCGTTTGTTTACAGATGTAATCTCTTTGACTATTTCCAAAAGTTTTTTTGATAATTTTGAAGTACAGCTAAACCTTTTTTTATGCGGTCCTTTTTTATGCGATTTTTTTCATGAGGTTTTTGGACATTAAAATGCATAATGTGAATTAAAATCAGGAAACAGTAAGGAACTTAAACATTTATTATAATAACTATCTTTGATAAGGTTACTTTTTAATGGTTTTTAAGCACTTAATCAGTACATTACATAAGAACATAAGTTATTGCATCATTTAATTTTTTTACAGATGTATTTTGCACAATTTTCATAATATTATAAAAATGAAATAGTGTAAATTAATGCTTTATCTTGTTTAAAAAGCAACTTCTAAGGAAATTGTGACGTTTTGAGCGTTTTGAGTTATGTATTTTCGATTAAGCTTTTTTAATGCGGTCCCGATCCAGTACATAAAAAAAGTTTTTTTTACAGTCTTGACTGAATTAATCTTTTTATAGCTATAATATTTTTGGATATATTTTTTTGTAAGATTTTTTTTTTATGCGGTCCCTATCCACCGAATAAAAAATGGTTGAGCTGTATTCTGCAAATTTTAATGCGTGTTAGCTTAATAATAAAGACAAAACCACAGTAATTAATTACATATTTCATACAGTTTTGGTAAAATACCTACAGTCAGCCACACGTATATTCGTACATCCATACTCATTTCGAATCGATTCTTTGAAGACCAAATCGATAAAGAGATCGTGAAAAATTTACAGGATCGGAGATCGATCTTTTCGAATTTAAATTAAAATATTTTTAGTAAAAATATGATATTTTTTCAAAATTATTGTAAAATATATTTTAACTATTTATGCTATTTATGTTGTCAAATAATTTTACCACTTTTATGATTCATTTATATAAAATTGAGTAAAATTTTTGATTCATGTGAAACTTTTAGCGCAAACTGGAAACCATTTTATTCGTATTAAATTCAGTAGTTCATTTTCAAAGCAAATTAAAAATTTTTTTTGAAACTAATTTGTGATAACCCAATAAGAAACTTCAGTAAAACTTTTATATATCTTTTATTTTCTGTAAGTACAAAAATTGAATCGATTTTCGTCAAATCGATCTTTTGTAAGCCGATTTTCTCCTGCATCGATTTTTGGTTTGACGATTCGAATCGATCCACAAGATCGATTTTTTGGCCAGAGATCGGAAACCCTATTCTACAGTGGTTGTATTTTGACCAAGAAAATGTGCTGCTGTACGAATACGAGTGTGGCTGACTGTATGTTTCTATTTTTAAACTTTATTTGTATTTAAATTCAAAGAAATTGTTAGATTATTTTCAAGATAACTTTTATTTTTTTTTGCGGTTTTACTTTGCAAGTACATGCATTCATACATTTGGAAATATACAATTTTTCCAGGAAAATAACCAACAAAAAATAAACATTTGGACGAATATAAGTATGTGTCGATAGTCTTTTCCATCAGTATGAAGTTTTAGTAAACTGATATTTTTTCTACGTAAAAAATATAAATAAACACGATCAGTAATACCATCAGTATGGTCAGTATTTACTGACAAAAATAATGAATTATTTTTATAGTATAAATTCTAAGTACGATTATTTCAACATTGTCAATACACAATCATCAGTAATACTGTCAGTATTTCGAAATACTGACTCTTATAGTATTATTGATCGTGTACAGACCACCAGACAGTTTTCAACAATTAATTTTGTATTCGAAATTTCAAGTTTAAGTTACTTACCGTTATACAATCGTTACCGTTGTTTGTTTACAAACAAAATCTGATTAAAATATTTTTGTTCAATTATTAAATTATAAACTTTTTTTGCACACGTAATTCAAGTTCATGTTTTAATTGATATTGATATTGAAAATGAAGATGTTCTTTCACTAATGAGCCAAATGTTAACACTACAAAATGCCAGCCACTTGTCTCACTTATAAACTAAAATTACAAATAAACTGTTATCTGATCGAGTGCGTATATCGACAGATACCGTTTAACGAATGATTAATAGATTCTTCCGAATGGTAAAATCAATTACATATCACAATATTTTAAATGGTTATTTTCCAGTAGGTATTTAATGTTTTGTGTAAGGAGTCAAGTTGATGACTAACAAATGTGTATAGATTCACATAATTTTCATGGGTTAGGTAAAATGGTTTTTCAACCAATTAGGTAGAATATAGTTTAACATTTTAATAATGATTAGATACGTTGAACCGCGTTTGATTTGCATGTAAATGAAATATCCGGAAAAAATTAAAGCGATGAAACAGTGGCGGTTCTTAAAAAAAGATAATTTCGATCGTACATAGATTTTCAATTCTGATTGAGATACGACAGAAATATGAGAGAATAATATTAAGATAAAAAAGTAATTTATTGGCGTTTTGGTCACTTTAGCCTGTTAAATCCGTAGTTGTGTGAAATTTCGTTTATGGCCGCTAATCTCGACGCGTTTTTGTTCACAACAGACTGAGTTCTCGATCGGCCGATCGGGGTTTTAGTCGCGACAATTCGGTCGACCAACACTTATTAATTTCTTTTGAATTTTTTGTTTAGAAAGATTTAATTCTAATAATTGACGTCACTAAAATACTTTAGATATAAGTATTGGATTCGTTGTTATTAACACCAGTTTTTTTTTTCGGAAAATATGATGTCCTTTTATCCTGGACTTGTAACTGTGTTAAAACTTATAACGGTAGAAAAAACTTTAACTTCAAATTTTATACCTCAATATTTAACCCTTTGCACTCGAACCATTTTTTAGTATGGGTACTCAGCTTCTCGACAGTAGTTTTAAAACACTGCAAACACTATTGTATTAGGAGAACATAATATCCATAATACAATATATCTATTAGTTAATTTTAGTAGTATGTATCACAATGTATTGTACCAAGACGTCGCGTCGTTGTGTTGTATCATGTTTTCCTAATATAATAATTTTCAAATAAATGAAGAAGGCTGAGAAACGGAGCGAAGTGGAATCAAAAACGTGTTCACTATCATCGATATAGGGTCTGATATCGCTCCGATAAAAAATATTATCTCAGTGGTATTGACATTGGAGCGGTATTGAAGCGAGAGCGAACCATGACTGATATCGGACCGATATCAGAGCGATGATGTGAACACACTCATTATTTATTATGTAAGAATATTTTATCGAACCGGGAGCGGAGTGATATCGTACTGAGAGCGGAGCGTTAATGTAAATCGGGCCTTAGCTCCCCTAGCGTGTTGTAAATAATAAAATACGTACCTATTGTTTATGGCGCCGCTGCGGCGCCTAACGAGTGGAATTAATATTTATTGTGTCGCCGTGGCGGCGCCCATCGAGTGCAAAGGGTTAACTATGTATTTTGTATATTTGTATGATGTCACTAGGGTAAATATTTGTATTTTTTTATAAACTGAACGTTAAAAAAGTAATTTGTATTAGACGTATTTATAAAATTTAAATAATTTGAATGTAATTAATATAATGTAATAAAATTGGTTTAGAATTATAATTGACTCAACAAAATTCTATCAAAAATATGTATTTTATTCTTAATAACTAAATTTTAGTAAAAATCTAATAAACACTGCAAAAAACTTACAACTGACTATAAATTTTTTGATTTCTCCTCTAAATTGCGGTTTTTGAAGGATTAAATAGGTACTTTAATGAATTTTATTGGATTTACGGCTTTATTGTATCGATTTTTTGGTGTGCTTGTCACAGTGATCCATCATACAGTAGTATTTTAACTAAAAGAAAGTTTTTTAAGGGAAATTCTGAGGTAAGGGGATTATAAATATTTTAAATGTTAACCAAGGCAACACTGACAAATAAATGAAAGAGAGATAATTATATATCTTTTATATTCAATAAAAAGAGATAAATTGTACAAATAAATGAAAGAGAGATAATTATATATTTTTTATATTCAATAAAAAGAGATAAATTGTAACTAAGAGGAATTTATGCTCTTTCTTTTAGATAAAATTCTACTGTACTTGTGTCTAATTACACTACACAACTGATATTTCACCTGCCTAACTTATGTTGAATATTGATTAACTTCAGCTTATTTATTCAGAAGATTCAGTTTTGTAAATCTTTTCAAATTATAGACATTCTTTAAATTTGCGTAAGGATTTATCAACTTATTTTCTTTTTATTACAAATCCGACATTGTCATTACCTACAATTTTTTTTCTGTTTTTATTAAATTAAACTTGGTATACAACTTTTTATGAACAATTATATAAGTATGTAATTATGGCAAATGTTTTTCAAAATATGAATACTTATTGATAATAAAAATATGTGTAAAATGTTAAAAAAATATAAATAAATATACATATTAACACGTTCCTGGTTATAATCTGTAATGATAAAACATCCAACCGGACCAACTGGATTATATAATTATGGCAAATGTTTTTCAAAATATGAATACTTATTGATAATAAAAATATGTGTAAAATGTTAAAAAAATATAAATATATACATATTAACACGTTCCTGGTTGTAATTAGTCCAATAGCACTAATTTTAAGCCCTATCTCACTAAACATTAATTTTAGAATAGATATAAAAAATTTTTAAAAAGAGATTCTTGTAGGGATTACCGAGGAGAACATTTGTGCAAAATGTGAACTCCCGGAAATGTTTTTTTTTTTTTATATTGTTTAAACAATATTGAAAAATTCATAAATAGTGTTTTTTGACCTTTCACAGCTTACGTAGCGAAAACGGTGATAGATACATTAAAAAGTGTTAAGACCTTTTTTGTAGAGAATCAGCGAGTCAGCGAGAGCATCTGTCTATCTTGTACAGGTGAAAAGATACAGCGCTCTAAAAGCGCACTCAAAAATCCACTTTTTCTAGCGTTCCGGCAGGGTGTGCCGTCCGGAACCTTACCGGAACGCTAGAAAAAGTGAATTTTTGAGTGCGCGTTTGCAGTGCTGTATTCTTTCACCTGTATAAGATAGACAGCTGCTCTTTTTTTGTAGAGAATTCGATTCTCTACAAGAAAGGTCTTAACACTTTTTAATGTATCTATCACCGTTTTCGCTACGTAAGCGGTGAAAGGTAAAAAAAACGCTATTCATGATATAAAAAAACATTTCCGGGAGTTCACATTTTGCACAAATGTTCTCCTCGGCAATCCCTACAAGAATCTCTTTTTAAAAAATTTTTATGTCTATTCTAAAATTAATGTAGGTATAGATAAAATTTAGTGCTATTAGACTAAATCTATAATGATAAAACATCCAACCGGACCAACTGGTACACTATTTTGACAGCTAATACACTTTATATGGACTTGTTGACGTCGTACAGCGTGGTGTCTGAATTACTCAAGTTTTACCTGACGTTTTACAGCGTCAATGACTGTGAACCAGTTAATTATAGAATAATTTTGATCTATCAAGATAAATATATGTTTTTCGTATTCAATGTCACTTTTTGTTTGATATTTTATACCGACTAACGGCTGAGCGATTGCCATTCACACCTCCAGCTACGTAATAAACAAGACTAATAAAAAAAATTGAAATAATTTTTCTTTTTTTTTTTTTTAAAGACAATTTATAATTTTAGGGCGTTGTCTAACACTAATAAGTATGTAATGCGTTAAATACGGGTTTTACACGCTATACCATAAGTGGAAGCAAAACAGCGTGACCAAAAAAAAGTACTCGGGTGGAAATTGATTATTGTTTTGAATTTTTTCTTGTGTAGATAAAGAAATTTTATATGGAATGTCCCACACACATTCTCTTAAGGTAAATTCTCAAAATAATTGGTTATGGTTC
This sequence comes from Brachynemurus nebulosus, assembly GCA_035578155.1. Lineage (NCBI taxonomy): Eukaryota > Metazoa > Arthropoda > Insecta > Neuroptera > Myrmeleontidae > Brachynemurus > Brachynemurus nebulosus. The sequence continues at coordinate 466,674 of JAPWDM010000019.1, read as the reverse complement.
GATGATGCTCAATTACGGAATAGATAATAGAAAAAGCTGACAACGTAAGTAGTTGTAGGAAGGATTGGGGTTAATAACTAACAGGTGATTGATATATAAGCCTGAAAGGGACCATTCTATTCAAAAGTCACAAAGAATCAAAATTTGTTCCGCGATTTTAGGGGACACTGGGTGCATTTTTAAGGAAATCTATGGGAAACAAAGTTGTTGCGAAGTGAAACTTCCTCTCTCCAGGGGAAAAAGAGTATATTTAAGTCACGCCCATTTACTATGATGCCATTTTGAAAAAAAATCCGATTGGAAGAATGCTACAACTCACATCTTGCTCCAAAACTTCAAAAAATTTTTGGTCACGTGACTCATGAAACATATTTTGTCCCTGAAATAACTGAAATCCTTTGCTACACCTTTCAAAAAACACAAAGTTTTTAAGTTGTTATCAATTATATATTGATTATTGTTTTTGGCACATCCTGTAATTTTACAAAAGTGGTGTAAACATATTCAATTAAATTAACAAATATTTTTATTTCTATAAATATTTAATTAATTGTAGTTACTGTTTAATTTAAATTCTGTTTGAAAAAAAAAAAAAAACAAATAATAGTATATTATTCAACAAGCTGGTAATGATAGCTATTACTCACGAAGATGAAATTGCGACACGAGCCGAACTTGCGAGGCGAGTGTCGTAATGCTTCTGAGTGAGTAACAGCCATTGCAAACGAGTAGAATACGATATTTTTTCTACGGCTTTTTTCCTTTTTGATTTAATAAAATTGAATATAAATTTTAAATCAAAAGAATACAATTTTTAATTTCTCTCATTTCATTAAATTTTTATATATGTACAAACGATGAAAACAAAATACAAACCAATTTGTTTACTTAGACGTTACTACGCAACATATATGAAATTAAAACATATGTCGAAATAAATCGCAAGTCCATTGAATAATGGTTAATTCGGTGATTTCATTGGTCGAAAGGTAATGAGTAATGATCATTCCTCCCCACCTTTAAATAATGACTAACTTTCTCAACAATTAACGGATATGTAATGAGTGTGTTCTTCAACAGGAGTAGAAAAATATTATTAAATGAAGGGAATTTTCTTTCCTTTCAATAAAGTACTTCAATTGTTTAAAATTTTTATTTATTCTGGCGTTGCTCTTTATGTAATAATAATATTGCTACAAATCCAAGAAATACTGTTTCCATATTTGTGCAAAATACAAATAATTTGATTTATAAAATGATAAAACCCAAGGTAAATTATTATATTCTTTGTTGTACCTATTCTTTTTTCTTATAATTTTTTATCGGAATTATTGACCTGTAATGTTGTTTTGGTACCTTAACCTCATCTTCTGTACTCAGAATTTTGCGTGTTTCATGTATCCTTGTGAGAATAAATTATATAATTTACGCACGTTAATTGGTTATGAAGGTAACTTTAATTATTTTACTTATAATTACACAGATTGTTTTGATTAAGCGTTAATGACCGATTTTTAACATAGTCGGTTCAATGCTCCCAAAAAGTTCCTAAGTTTGTAAGTAACAAAGACTGTCTCAGCATTCATTTTTGTAAAATCTTTGAATACATTTCAATATAGACATTCAGTATTACAGCACTGTTCCAATTACATATATTGAAACAATAATTTTCTTTACATAGCCAATGAAAGTTCGTTATTTCTTAATTTTACGCTTTAATTTGACAAAAATGAAACGAATAACTGGCAAGAAGTTAGCGCCGAAAGTTGAAAAATTTTTTTGTTTTTTGTATGATTAAATTGTTCTCAAATTGCTCCTTTGAAATCAGTAATTACTCCACCTGAAACTTAATTATTTAATGAGCCATTTTCTCAAAATATCTTCATCTCTATGATTGAAATTTTAATTTAAAAATTGCTATGTAACCGCATGAGAAAATTGTTTAACACCAGGGCGGCGACACGGGTTATTCGAAACTACATCTCTATAGTTGGAATATTAATTTCTAAAGAATAAACAATATTCCTAGGTAACCGAATTGGAAAATTTCGTTGCTAAAGTGGAATTAACAGAAGGTGATTTTTGGTTGGTTAAATTAATATTTCGATTATAGACATGTATTCCCAAATACCTGTGTCGCCGCCCTGGTGACAGATTACTACATATTTGAGAAAATGGTCCAAGATTTTCCGTTACTTCAATTATCAAAATCTTCCAAAATAATATTTTTTTATATAATTTCTTTACGTCAATAAATTGCTCCCAATTTGCTCTATTTAATTTAAAAGCTAAATATTAATTTTTTTGAATAATTATTAAAATATTTTGTTTTCTTATAATGTTTTTAACTGTCAAAATTCGATTGTCCTTAAATATATGCAAACGACTTACCCTACGTTTAGACATACGATTTCAATCGAATGTTAATCGAATCGAACGAAAATCGTATAACAATTGGACGTGTAAACCGGTAATCCAATTACGATCGTATTGCCTTCGATTTCAAAACGATTTTTATAAAAATAGATAGTAATCTTATTTTAGTTCGATTTTTTGAAAATCAAAATAGCGCAAACTGAAAATATGAAGAAAGATCATGTGCATATTATTATTATTTTAAAGATAAGTAAGTGTGCGTGCAATTTATTTTTTCATCGATATTTGATGTTTCAATTTGTTCAATTTTTAATAAGATTAAAAAATCAACCATCGTATGGTTGACATTTTATAATATTTCATATAATTATGTATATTTTATAATTGTCATTTACATAGGTATAATGCTTTATACCACCTTTATACATATAAAATCAGAAGTTATGTGAATACTTTATAAGCTGATATTTTATGTAAGCGTCGTTTTCTTTTTTTAAAATCGAAAGAAGAAATCGTATGTGTATAAACCCGAAAATATTATTCAAAATATTCATGTAAAGAAATTATATAAAAGTGCATTATTTGAAGGGGCGCATGTAATTTCCGCACTTTTTTTAAAATGCATCAACTGTTTGTTAATTTATGTGGTAAATTCCTCACTGGTCAGAAAATTAAGATCAGTGTGTACACGACAAACCTATAGACCGGGTGAGTTTTTTGATAATTGCCATTGATTTATTCCTAAAATATTCACAACAAAAACGAAACCACTTTTTTAGAAATTTGGACAAAAGGAAATGCTAATTTTGTAGGCGACTAATATTCAACTAGCTCCTTATTATCATTAAAATTTAGGCAAAGGAAAAAGCTAAAAATGCTAATCAGACAGGTGACTAATCTTCAGTTAACTGCTTTTATCTCATAAGAATTCGGGCAAAGGGAAAATAAACTAACCAAACCTTAACTAACCTCACCACCTAGTTTTATATCAAAGTCGAAGTATATTATCGAAACTAACTAAACTAACCTAACCTAAACGAACTTCATCACCTAGTTTTTATATCAAAGTCGAAGTATATTGTTGAAACTAAACTAACCTAACCTTAACTAACCTCACCACCTAATTTTATATCAAAGTCGAAGTATATTATTAAAACTAACTAAACTAACCTAACCTAAACTAACCTCACCACCTAGTTTTTATATCAAAGTCGAAATATATTGTCAAAACTAAACTAAGCTAACCTAATCTGAACAAACCTTACCACCTAGTTTTATATCAAAGTCGAAGTATATTGTCAAAACTAATTAAAATAACCTATCTTCAAAAATTATTCGATAACTTAATATTGTGTTTGGTACTAATGAACGGCATTTTTAAAGAGCTTTCCAATGATGTACCATAAGTGGGGTCTCACAATTTAAAATACCCCTGTCGCAGCATCTGCATAACATAGCGAATTTCCAAATCTTGAGCACTGGCGGATCTCATCTAAGACCTGTACCTATTTAAAATAGTTTAGCTTTCTAAGAGTAAAAGAATTTTTAAAATCGGTTGGGTAATTAGTTTTGGTATTTTTGGGGACCCAAGAACCCGAACGAATTTTGTGCAGCATAGTTGTATCCATCTAAAATAATTTAGTTCTCTAGCAGTGAGAAATTTTTTAGCTTCGGTTCGATAGCTTATTACTGGCGTTTTCGGATCTGCAAGATCCCGGTGGACCTCATTAAAAAATCAGCTCGACCGTATATTCTAGGCGGACTTTATGTAATATATATATATATATATATATATATATATATATATATATATATATATATATATATATATATATATATATTCAAAACCCGTTGTGTAGCATTCTACGCCGCATTTGCATCCGCAGGACAGTTGTGGATCTCAGTTAACACAACCTGTACCTATCTAAAATAGTTTACCTTGGTAATAGTAAAAAGGTTTCAAAATCGGTCAGTTATTTTATTTTTGACACTTTTAGGTCCTACTGACACTTCAGACCTTACATAACGTAATCTATATGTATCTAAAATAGCTTAGCTCTCCAACAGTAAAAAAATTTTCAAAATCGGTCGGCTAGTTTATTTTTGACGCTTTTGGATCCGATGGACCCTGGCAGACTTTACATAACGTAATCTATATTTATCTAAAATAGTTTAACTCTGTAAGAGTGAAAAAATTTTCAAAATCGGTCGGTTAGTTTATTTTTACCACTTTTGGGTCCCATGGACCCTGGCGGACCCTAAATAACGTAATGTATGTCTATCTAAAATAGTTAGTTCCCCAACAGTGAAAAAATTTTCAAAATCGGTCGGTTAGTTTATTTTTGACACTTTTGGACCCATGGACCCTGGCAGACCTTACATAACGTAATCTATATTTATCTAAAATAGTTTAGCTCTGTAACAGTGAAAAAATTTTCAAAATCGGTCGGTTAGTTTATTTTTGACACTTTTGGATCCCATGGACCCTGGCAGACCTTACATAACGTAATCTATATTTATCTAAAATAGTTTAGCTCTGTAACAGTAAAAAAATTTTCAAAATCGGTCAGTTAGTTTATTTTTGACACTTTTGGGTTCTATGGACCTTGGTGGACCTTACATAACGTAATTTATATTTATCTAAAATAGTTTAGCTCTGTAACAGTGAAAAAATTTTCAAAATCGGTCAGTTAGTTTATTTTTGACACTTCTGGATCCTATGGACTCTGGCAGACCTTACATAACGGAATCTATATTTATCTAAAACAGTTTAGCTCTGTAACAGTGAAGAAATTTTCAAAATCGATCAGGCAGTTTATTTTTGACACTTTTGGGTCCTATGGACCAAGGCGGACCTTACATAACGTAATCGATATTTATCTAAAATAGTTTAGCTCTGTAACAGTGAAAAAATTTTCAAAATCGGTCAGTTAGTTTATTTTTGACACTTTTGGGTCCTGTGGACCCTGGCGGGCCTTACATAATGTATTCTAAATCTATCTAAAATAGTTTAGCTCTGTAACAGTGAAGAAATTTTTAAAATTGGTCGTTTAGTTTATTTTTTACAATTATGGGATCAGTAAATCCTGGCGAAACTCATACAAGTCTAGTACTCTAACAGTAAGAAAAGGGTTCTAAGGATCTCATATAACTTATGGCAGTCCGTAAGCTTCTTGCGGACATCATTTAATTAATTAATTCAAATACTTTAACTTACTAACTGTGAAAAAATTTTTAAAATCGATTGGTTAATTAATTTCTGGCCTTTTTAGGTCCCGAAAACCTTGACCTCACATAAAATACCTTAAATCCATTTGAAATGGTTTAATTTTTTAACATTATTAATTATTAGTGGAAAAATTTTCAAAATCGATTCAAAATATTTTTCCGTACATACATATGTACATTGTACATATTTTGTTTTGCTTCATATTTAATAATATTTATATCATAACATAATCTTCAATTTCTTGTTTACTTAAAAATTCAATAAAAAAAAAAAAAAATTCTTCATTACATTAGCTTAGAAAATCTGTTTAAATTACATTTTTTAACATGGGATAGAACCATGCTAATTATAATGCAATAAATGAGAAACAAAACTCTATACATGTATGTGTGTTATATCACATATATGTGAATAGTTTTCACTTGTTCTCACAAAATTCTTTAATAAAAAAGTGAAATATTTTTATACTTAATAAAGAACTGAGATATAAATATAAATTACTTATTAGACTAACAAAGAAAGAATAAAAGTGAAAATTTACATTTTCTCGAAAAATACTTAAAATAGAAAGAAAATTATAAGAATATTTTCTTCATAATTTTTTTTTTCCTTTTCAACGATGTAAAAATTGAACTGCCTTATGATAGGATCGAATGATAAAAAATGGCCAGAAAACCTACTTCTGGGCATCCGACGTGTCTGGCTAACGAACTTAGCCAAGCCAATTCAGAATCCAGTCCGCACACAAAATTTCATAAGCGTTAGACGTTTCGTTCGAGAGTTATCGTGGGAACACATAATATATATATATATATATATATATATATATATATATATATATATATATATATATATATATAAATTTTAGTGAATATCATTTTCGTATTCTAGGGACCTCAAAACAGATTTCTGCCATAGTCCCGGACTCAGATTGCGTCATGACACCTACTGTAATAGCTGAATTTCGAGTTTTCGAAATTCGCTAAAAAGAAATAGGATCGGGATGGCTGAAGCTAAGGGGTTGGTTGCAAAAGTTTCCCATGCCGGTCATAATGCTCCCCCTTTCATGTTCTAGAAACGGTTTTAACAGATTTTAATTACCTATTACGGTTCCAAAGATATAAGGCCTGGTTTGTTTTTAAATTGACACCCTGTTTATGTATTATACACACCAGTTAAATATAATTTTATCAAAAAATAATTAGTTTTATTTTCAATTGTTTAGTGCGGAAAATACACATAGGATCATGATAATTTCAAAAGATGAGTGCGGAATTTATCTGTAATCTTTTGTTGTTGCGGAAATTACTACCGCCCTATTTGACAAGATTTTGATAATAGAAATAGTGAAACAAAAATGTTTTTTTTTTGTTTGTAGGTAAATAACTAATTAAATAATTAAGTTTCAGGTGGAGCAATTACTGATCCCAAAGGAGCAATTTGGGAGCAATTTAGCCATATAAAAAAAAAAAGGATTTTCCAACTTTCGACACTAACTTCTTTCCGGTAAAAGAATAGCGTCAAAAATCTAAGAAAAATCAGTTCACATGTCTATCATTAAAACCTTAATCCTATCTAAAAAAAAAGCCTAGCTAGGGCTGTGGAGAGAAATAGCAAGTCTCGGAGTCAAATCTAATTTTTGAAAAAAATTTTCCCAAAAGTAGGTACAGTTGATGATCATAAAAACGGGCACTTTTACACTTTTCCCCATATCTCCTTTTCCAACCCGGCTCACGAGACTACACCTCCAATTACCATCCTCTCAATGGGCTTGACACTATTAAATTAAAAACTTTCTTATGTAATTACCCCATTTTTGTTTTCAACGTGGTAAATTTTGGTTTTTTAAAATTAAATTTGGTTTCTCGTTTGAATTGAGTTTGAAATAAAACAATATATTTCTTTAAAGTTTTTCTTTTTATTATTTTTATGAATAAATAAATTTTTATTGATAATATTTACAAAATTTAGCTTTTTAAAACAGTCACAGAATGTACACACAAGTTTACAAAATCAATAATCAAACTTGAAACTAGTTTTAAACTAAAAGTTATACCCAAAGAAGTGACAGATGCAGTAGCATTAGAGTATAATATTTTAACTTACTGATAAAGTAGCCAAAATTTGTTCTATTTTATACTTAAAATTAAAAATTAATGTAATTATTTTTCAAATTTTCATCAACATATAATCTAGTTCTGCTGATGACAAAGATGAGAAGAAAAGGTCCCTAACAGAGTCGCCATATAAAATATTTTGTACTGGGGGGCTACGAATAGAGCTAGAGGGCTGTCATAAAACGTAAAAATATTATCAATCTTTTTAAAAATCCGTTTTACGACGTTTTACTACTAATACCACATCGTTAATGTTGTTTTGTGTCTGTTTGTGTTTTTTAAATGCCAATATTATGAATCATTTTGCTTGTTATATGTACATACATATCTTACATATATTTTTCTAATGCAAAAACAAAGCCATTTTCAATCTTGTGAGCGACCTACTAGAGTGATACAATCTACTAATACAATCAATTTTGTTTACATTAAAGCAGGTATAAAGAAGGTGAGATATAGATATTATTTAAATAATCATAAAGGAAATAGAGACATTGTTTACATTATAAATGTTTTGAATTCGTCTAAATTAATTTCTATTACAGTCGACCGCTTATTTATTCAACATTAATTTTTTTAAATTATTTTTAAAATTAAAATTATATATTAAATTATGAAAAATGGGTAATTTTTGATTTTTACTGATTTGTTCTCAAAAGCTTCCTTAGGCTAATCTTCAAATCCAGAGGAAAATCCTCAGCTTTGTAATAAAATTTATAGCCCCCCAATCCAAAATATTTTATATGGCGATTCTGTTAGGGACCACTGTTTTCCCAAGTCTGCTGATGACAAAGGTGATAATGCGAAAAAAAAAAATTAAAATAAAAATTAACAAACAATGAATTTGAGAATAAAAAATTTTAGTAAGATATAAAAAAAAAATACTACCATTAAATTTGAATTTTAGCTCTTTGAATATCAATACAGAAAGAGTTCAAAATTCCGTTTTTTCTTTTATTTTTTTAAATTTTAATCTTGGATATTTGGACTTTTTCTGTAATATGATGGTTTACCACATTTTATAAAAAAAAAATGTAAACAATTTTTCGACGGATTTTCATAAAATTTAATTTAAATTTATTTAGTCGAAAAGAACGGCGGGAATTAAAATCGTCAACTATTACAACAAGATCGAATTCGACAATGCATGAGAGTGCGGATGTATATATGGAATAGATGCGGCACGAACTTTCGGAATTCGTAACACTCGCAAATTAATTTCATGCGGTGACACGGTACGTCGGAAGAATTTCTGGAAACGTGTCGTCAATACCCATATATTGTAATCGTCCGATTCGACAACGCGAAGTTCGGCGGCGAATTGAAGTAGCTCTGGATCATATGCCAATACTCTGAAAAAAAAGAAAGTGATTAAACAAACTTTCCAAATGCGTGTTGGGCATGCATTAAGCTAGGGTTCCTCAGTAGCTAGCGGGAGAATTTCTAGGACATCTTTTAATGTTTATCATAAAAATAGATACATACATTACTATGAGGAAGGCCCTAATAGTTCGTGTTCATATATTTCCACCGAAGGAATATATTTTTTTTAAGTTCACAAAATTTCCGATAGAAGAAATGAAAATTTTATCCGTTTTCCTGCATTTGCCCTAATGATGTAGATATCTTCATACAAAATTTCAACTGTTGGGGGCTAATTAGTCTATTTTATTTTTCTTTACTTGACTGACGAAAGTTTAGTTTTCTACATCTCCAAAAGTTACCGAGATAACCTAGCCGAAATAGTTTTAAATGAGTTTTCTTGTTAAGTGCTAGTGGTGGACCAATTCTTTCGGAGGCTTTTGGCGACCTCTAATGCTGGGCATATGATATGGAGCCGTGGAAGAAAATCTCGAGCTCTAGGACAACGAGCAAAAAATATTGCTCTATCTTGAAAGCTTTTTGAGCAATGATTCCGGGCCTTTTATCAATGAATCCGTGCTCCTTTCCAGAGTATGGTCCAGAGTGGAACGCCTCTACCGTCCCTCCTCCTTCTAGTCTGACACTGTATTACTTTCAAATTTTTTTGGGAGTCCGGTTAACAAGTTATAAGGAGGCGGAAATTTTTGCTTTGAAATTTATATTTTGTAAACGAGGCAAAAAATGTAAAATGGTAAAGGGAACTTTAACTCTTCTTTAAGAATTCCCACATAACCCATATTTTTCATTACGGAAAAATACCCCAAAATATTAAGAAAATTTTCTTTGCTGTGTATTAATTAAGGTTTTCACCTGTAGTTAATGTAAAATTTCGTGTCCATAGGATATTTTCTTCGGGACCGTGAAAACAATATTTAAAAATTTTTTGAAATGAACTTACGATTGCACATTCGTCTTTGGATTCCAAGCTGCCACAGAAGTTTCAGTCATCGGTGAGAATATCAAATCATCCGTGAGTGGGTCCACAGCCAACGCCAGACCTTGTGAACTCTTTTGTCCCACCAGAGACACCGGTAATTCCTCATTGTCCGCTAATGGTCCTTTAGTAAGCACACTAAGTGGTACACTAAACACTCGATTTGTGGCCAATGGTTGATAGTACAGTACACCCGCAAGTGGTGACATTGCCAAACCGACAATACCGTCCATCAATGTAAACGTTTCACCGGCAATAGTGGTCGCACCGAAATCGGGATCCGGAAACATGGTAGGATGTAAGAAACGCCATGCGGAATCTTTAGCGGCATCGTAAACAATTAGTCCAGGATTGGTTGTGTCACTAATGTACACGAATGCATGGTCACATTTGCCTCGTGAAACTTCGTCAATGACCAAATTTGTGGTGAGCGTGTTTGGTCTTATGACTTCGCGTGGGAATTGCACAATTCGCACCGGTTGATTGTTCAGAAGGTCGAAAATCACAATTTTTGGTGGACAAACTACTCGGAAATCTTCAATTGATGTGGTTATACCCGAGTCCATTACCCATAATCTGTTTGAAACGCAAAAAGAAACATTATTATTTTGATTAATAATGTAGATGGCAAATATACCTGTTACATGAGTCTTTTCGTAATCGATAAACGGAAATTAATCCCGAACATGTGTAATTTCCGCGAACATTGGCGGCATGCCATGACCAGTCAGGATATGCTTTCAAAATCGGGGAACTTCCTGGAATGGTGGCACGTGGTATTGTTGAAATTGTTGGTCCAACGCCAGAACGCAAACGTGGTGTTGCTAAAAATATTCTATCTTCGGTTATTTCTAAGCCCGTGAGGACATTGTTTTCTGGTCTGAAATTTGAAAAAAAAATATATATATTTCAGTAATTAAGAAGGTTGAGCTGTTACAAAAAAAAAAATTATGAAAACTGCAAACCAATGAAATTAGGTTGTTGATTCAAAAATGATTCCAACGCCACATTAAATAATGCGTGGTGGGAGATTCAAAAATAAAATAATGTCATACATAACGGAACATAAAAGAAGTAAAGAAATCCCAAATATCAATTAACCCTCATTTTAAGAAAAATGACAGGTGTCTATGTATCAAGTCAGTCCATAAGTTCGTGCGTATTAATAGCATGCACGGAATTCACTACGAATCATTTACTAAACTAATACAATTTTGAACCTGTCGAAACTTGTCATCGTTTGACTAACATATTATTCAGTTCATCACCAACTTTCGTAAATGTCGAACGCATTTTAGTACCCATAGAAGATGAATATAGATACAAACCTGCTGTGATACATTTTAGCGAATTTCCAGAATGGAATTCAGCTATTACAGCCACTGTCATGACGCGACCTGAACTCGGGACCATGGCAGAAATTTGTTTTGAGGTCCCTAGGAACCGAAAATAATATTCACTAAAATTTATATATATATATATATATATGTATATATATATATATATATGTATTTATATATATATATATATATATATATATATATATATATATATATATATATATATATATATATATATATATATATATATATATATATATATGTGTCCGCACGATAACTCTCGAACGAAATGTCCTAGGTTTACGAAATTTGGTGAGAACGTTGGAAGTCGAAAAATCTTGGATGAGTTCTTCAGCCAGACACGTCGGATGCCAGGAACATGGTTTTTGTTCTTGCAAAAAATTAGTTTTTTGCCAAAATTTCCACTTATTCAAAAATTTTTGAGAAATTTTTTTACACCATTTAAAAGAGAAGAAAAAATTACATAAAAAAGGTCTTTAAACTTTTTTTCTATGTCAACTAGTTTCCGAGAAAAACCTTGTTGTTTAGAATGTGATTATTTTATCGTATAAAGTGTGAATTTAATCACATTCTAACTAAGTACATATTCCACACAATATGGATATTTTGTATATAACATATATTATATGCATACGATATCCTTTTTGACACGATCACATAATTTTATTGTGATATATGTATAAGGGTACAAGACCATTTCATTATCCGTACTACCATTATGCGTACGGTTAGTGTGTGTTGTATATACATATACAGTCTACGTGAGAAAATTTTTAAAGTAAACAAAGATTTTTAAGTAAACAAGTCTTAAATTTTAGCGAATTTCCAGAATGGAATTCAACTATTATTTAACATATACAGGCGATTATTTTGAAAGTTAACATAAATATATGATAAAATTTCCAGAATGGAATTCAGCTATTACAGCCACTGTCATGACGCGGGGGGCATGACCTGAGCCCGGGACTATGACAGAAATTTGTTTTGAGGTCCCTAGAAACCGAAAATAATAGTCACTAAAATTTATATATATATATATATATATATATATATATATATATATATATATATATATATATATATATATATATATATATATATATATATATATATGTGTGTGTGTGTGTGTGTGTGTGTGTGTGTGTGTGTGTGTGTGTGTGTGTGTGTGTGTGTGTGTCCGCGCGATAACTCTCGAAGGAAGTATCCAATTTTTACGAAACTTGGTGAAAACATTGGAAGTCCCAAACCCTTGGGTGAGTTTGTCAGCCAGACACGTCGGATACCAGGAACATTGGTTTTTTTCTTGAAAAATATTAGTTTTTTGCCAAAATTTCCACTTATTCAAAAATTTTTGAAAACTTGAAAGTCGTCCAAGATTGGAATTCAGCTATTACAGCCACTGTCATGACGCGACTTAAACCCGGGACCATGGCAGAAATTTGTTTTGACGTCCCTAGGAATCGAAAATAATATTCACTCAAAGGCTATTGGCAGATAAGCATGGGTAGAAATGCCCCCGCACGAATTGTGTTGGTTTTTTTTCTGCTAACTGCTTTCGATATAAGATTACAATTTACTGAGTTTCAACCCTTAAAAACTCACCCTTTGGGGGTAAAAAATTATTTTTTGAAAATCACAAAAAATTTATAACTTTTTAGTGGCTTGACGGATTTGGCTGGAAATTTTATATGTTTTAGATACCTCTATAGTGTACCTCAGAAAAAATTATCAGCTTCAAAAAAAAATTATAACCCCCCCCCAAAAAAAAAAAAAAAATTGTTTAATTTTTCAATATTTTTTTTCATCACCTTGTAGCTATAGTACAATCACCAAAATTTTTTTGCAGGCTTCCTACTATGACCGATATAACATATAATTTTTTCAGATTTTTTCTCCGGGTGCGTCATAGTTAAAAAAAAATAAAATGTCCAAAGAGATTTTTTTTTTCGAAGTTATGTTCGTTCTACAATCACCAAAATATTTCTACAGGCTCCTCACTATGATTAATAGAACATATAATTTTTCCAGAATTTTTTTCCGGGTGCATCATAGTTAAAAAAATTGAATGTCCGAGAATATTTCTTGGAGATAGGCATAGGCTTCCGGGTACTCAATCGATTGGAAATCGTTTACACATTTTGAATATGTTCATAAAAACATTTGTGATTGCTTAGTTTTTGAAAAAAAAAATGGTCGACTCAAATCTTCAAATTCCGCAATCAGCCAAACACTTTGATGAAAAAAATTTTGGTGATTGTACCATAGCTACAAGTTGATGAAAAAAAATATTGAAAAATTAAACAATTTTTTTTTGGGGGGGGGGTATAATTTTTTTTTTGAAGTTGATAATTTTTTCTGAGGTACACTATAGAGGTATCTAAAACATAAAAATTCCAGCCAAATCCGTCAAGCCACTATAAAAAGTTATAAATTTTTTGTGATTTTCAAAAAAAAATTTTTTACCCCCAAAGGGTGAGTTTTTAAGGGTTGAAACTCAGTAAATTGTAATCTTATATCGAAAGCAGTTAGCAGAAAAACAACCAACACAATTCGTGCGGGGGCATTTCTACTCATGCTTATCCGCCAATAGCCTTTATATATATATATATATATATATATATATATATATATATATATATATATATATATATATATATATATATATATATATATATATATATATATATTTATATATATATACATATATATATATTTATATATATATATATACATATATATATATATATATATATATATATATATATATATATATTTGTATTTATATATATATATATATATATATCTCCGCACGATAACTCTCGAACGAAGTATCCAATTTTTACGAAACTTGGTGAGAACATTGGAAGTCCCAAACCCTTGTATGAGTTCGTCAGCCAGACACGTCGGATGCCAGGAACATGGTTTTTGTTCTAGCAAAAAATTAGTTTTTTGCCAAAATTTCCACTTATTCAAAAATTTTTGAGAAATTTTTTTACACCATTTAAAAGAGAAGAAAAAATTACATAAAAAAGGTCTTTAAACTTTTTTTCTATGTCAACTAGTTTCCGAGAAAAGCGATGTTGTTTAGAATGTGATTATTTTATCGTATAAAGTGTGAATTTAATCACATCCTAAGTACATATTCGACACAATATGGATATTTTCTATATAACGTATATTATATGCATACGATCACATAATTTTATTGTGATACATGTATAAGAGTACAAGACCATTTCATTATCCGTACTACCATTATGCGTACGGTTTGTGTGTGTTGTATATACATATACAGTTTAGGTGAGAAAATTTTTAAAGTAAACAAAGATTTTTATGTAAACAAGTCTTAAATATTAGCGAATTTCCAGAATGGAATTCAGCTACTATTTAACATATACAGGCGATTATTTTGAAAGTTAACATAAATATATGATAAAATTTCCAGAAGGGAATTCAGCTATTACAGCCACAATCATGACGCGGGGGGCATGACCTGAGCCCGGGACTATGGCAGAAATTTGTTTTGAGGTCCCTAGAAACCGAAAATAATAGTCACTAAAATTTATATATTTATATATATATATATATATATATATATATATATATATATATATATATATATATGTGTGTGTGTGTGTGTGTGTGTGTCCGCGCGATAACTCTCGAACGAAGTATCCAATTTTTACGAAACTTGGTGAGAACATTGGAAGTCCCAAACCCTTGGATGAGTTCGTCAGCCAGACACGTCGGATGCCAGGAACATGGTGTTTGTTCTAGCAAAAAATTAGTTTTTTGCCAAAATTTCCACTTATTCAAAAATTTTTCCGAAATTTTTTTACACCATTTAAAAGAGAAGAAAAAATTACATAAAGTACCCCTGTCGCAGCATCCTGCATAACATAGCGAATTTCCATTTACAAAAGTACGTTTTTCTCGGAAACTAGTTGATATAGAGTAATTGTAAATAAAAAATACCCCTGTCGCAGCATCCTGCATAACATAGCGAATTTCCATTTACAAAAGTACGTATGTAAATAAAAAAAACCTTCTTTATGTGATTTTTCCGCCTCATTCCGCCAAATTTTTTTCACGAAAAATGTCCAAAACCCCGTAAACGTTTTCACGAAATTTCTTAAAAATAAGATGTTTCGTTCTTGAGTTATCGTGCGGACACATTTATATATATGTTTACCAAATGTCCGCACGATAACTCAAGAACGAAACATCTTATTTTTAAGAAATTTCGTGAAAACGTTTACGGGGTTTTGGACATTTTTCGTGAAAAAAATTTGGCGGAATGAGGCGGAAAAATCACATAAAGAAGGTTTTTTTTATTTACAATTACTCTATATCAACTAGTTTCCGAGAAAAACGTACTTTTGTAAATGGAAATTCGCTATGTTATGCAGGATGCTGCGACAGGGGTATTTTATTTTCGTGTGGTGAATCTGCCAGGTCTGCAGCGATAAAAATTAATAGTGTACATGGTGAACACACTATTAGTGTAAGGACTGCCCAGAAATGGTTTAAAAATTTAAAGTTGGAGAAAGCAGCATTGATGATGAACCCCGTTCAGGACGTCGTGTTAATTTTAATGATGGCATTCTTCGAAATCTTGTGCAGTCAGAGCCACAATTAACAGTGGATCAGATCGCAGAAAGGATGAATTGTGTGTAATTGTGTTTTTTTTTTGCATTATTTAAAAATTTACCAAAACAGTACGCACGAACTTATGAACTGACCTGATATATTAGCTGAATTTTCATTCTAGAAATTCGGTAATACGAATTTTTTTGCATGTGTATATTTTTAACTTGACGAGCTTAATGTGCCGAATTCATTAGAGTTCGCGGTTGATGTTGACCACAAGACCTGAAAATTTTTGAAACTGGTATTTTAAAGAGTAATTCCCCAAAATCTTTAAAAATTTTGTCAGTTGATTAGAAAGTTTTTGTTGACAGGTGACAATACTTGAATACTTTCTATAAGGTAAATTTCCCTAAAGTTAAAAAAAACTGGTTTTTAGAAAATAAAGTAATTTAAATTATTTTTAGAATTACTTTAATTTTTAAATAATAATAATTTAATTATTAATTTATATGATCAATTTGTCAATCATAATTTCAATTAACGTCTTTATAAATGAAATTACATGTTTTTTTAAATTAGCCGCCGTCCAATGGTATAATTTGTTAGCTGCAGGTAAAGGAACGAAGTTACACATCAGTGCGTGTCTTCAATTTTATAGTTATTTTCAAATAAATAAATAATTAAATGTTGACATTCATATGTGTTATTAAAATTCCCACATATTAATATTTTACGTTCAGTGATCATACAACTGCAAATTTTAGCTTTATTGTTTTGATTCAGGTAGGTAGGTGGAGACTTTAAGGGGTAATCAGATGGTTCTTTTATAGAAATCGAATTTTTTTGCTTAGAAACGACCAGAATAACGAAAGTATTTGTACAAAAACAGCGCTGGATTTAATCAGATAGAGGTCCGTACGCTAGGGATGATCGATATTAGAAAAACATCGATGTTGACATCGATGTTAACATTGATTCAAGAGAATCGATATACGATATGTATATCGAAAGAAAGACATCGATGTTCGAAACATCAATGTTTATGTAGGAAAATAAACAGCCAGTATTATAATCTATTATTTTATTTATTAAAAATTAACATTGCCAGTATTTATTTGGTACACTTTGCAAAAAAAGTCACTTTGTTAGAAGTTTCTCTTTTAATAATATGTTCGCTTGTTGATACAAATGCTGCCCAGATTTTGAAAAAAGTCTCTCTGGAGCTGTAGAAGTTGTTGTGAAATACAAATATTTAATAGCAATTTTTTTCAAGTTTGGATAAGTGGATCCTAGAACTTGCCATAAAAGTAATGGATCTGGTTTTAAATCAGCTACAGGACTTTATAAATACTGGATAGTGTTGGGGCCCTTTGTTTCCACCCTCGTACTTTCTACTCCAGAAGTGCACTTTTCTTCGGATCGCGAGGCCCAACAGAGTCTTTGGGCCGCTAGCTTGTTGCCTATTTTGTCCATTTAGAAATTCAATTTCGTAAAAAAAGGTGTGTTTGTACGGGTCTGGTATCACTGATACCAACATTGAAGAAATTAAGATATTCGCTAGATTGTTATTCAAAATTTTAAATGCGTTTTTTTTAGAAACTGAGGAATAATTTGAACCTTCGACAAAAATGGCTGGATTTTTTCCAATTTATTAATAATTATTGTTTTCATAAACAAATTAAAACGGAAATATTTTTTCTTGTCTGTTTTGAACCCTTTGAGGCAGACTTGGGCACTTTTACAATGTTTCTGTCTTAGATTTTAAGGCAGTTGTACTGCAAGCTACAGAACGCTGTTAAAAAAAGGCGCCAGTTTCAATGGGCCATATGGCCGACAAATGGGAATTTGATGATCTTAAGGGGTGACATTTTTAAAAAACTGGAAAATTTTTTTTGTATGTTTCGATAGTTTGTACCTTCAAAAATAACAAAAAAAAATTTCAAGTGCATATCTTAAATACTTTTTGAGTTACAGCCATCCGAAAAACGGATTCTGATTTTCATTGTTAACTTTGAGCTATTGAGAAATGTACGAAGGTTGATAGTTCGGGAGTTTCTGGACGTGGCTGCCAGTTACATGTTGTGGAGAAGCTAGACCCTGGCACATTTAAACGACTCATCTAGTTTTACTATGATCGTTATAGTGAGTATGTACATCGTAAATAATTTTAGTAAAAATTCTCAGTGATTAAAACTAAAAGCTAAAGTAAAGAAAAACAACATTTCTCAAATTTGCTGCAGTTATAACTCAAAAACAAATCATCCGATCCATTTGATTCTTATTGCAGCTTCTTTTGTATATGTTTCTTCATGCTATGAACTTCCAATTTTCCGATCGAATAAAAAATATAATTTTTGCAGGCCAAAAATCATTAAATTTTCGCGCAAAATTTGAAACTTTTTTTTAAAACTCTGCTATTTTGTTATTTGATCGGAAAACTGGAGGTTCATGGCACGAAGAAACATATATAAAAGAAGCTGCAATAAGAATCAAATCGATCGGATGATTTTTCTTCGCGTTATAACTGCAACAAATTTGAAAAAAAAAATGTATTTTCTCTTTACTTTACCTTTTAGTTTTAATCACTGAGAATTTTTACTAAAATTATTTACGATGTACTCACTATAACGGTCATAGTAAAACTAGATGAGTCGTTTAAATGTGTCAGGGTCTAGCTTCTCCACAACATGTGACTGGCAGCCACGTCTAGAAACTCCCGAACTATCAACGTTCATACATTTCTCAATACCTCAAAGTTAACAATGAAAATCAGAATCCGTTTTTCGGATGGCTGTAACTCAAAAACTATTTGAGATATGCACTTGAAATTTTAATTTAAAGGTCTAGACTATCGAAACATGCAAAAAAAATTTTTCCAATTCTTTCAAAATGTCACACTAGTGGTCCCCTTTAAATAATGCCTTGTTTACACTAGTTAGTACTAATCATTAGTACTTGCTATAAACACGCATACAATTACGTTTAAGTATTGTTTCGATGTGTTTGGACGTACATAATTTTACGTCCGGTTGTAGCAACTACTAATGATTAGTATTAAGCCCATGTAAATAAGGCCTAATGGAAGCGCTGTGTAGAACGTTTAAGGAACGTTAATAACTTCTAGCACAGAGCTTCCATTATTTTATACATTTGGCGTCTGCTACGATATTATTTAAATGAAAAATGAACACGTGGGATTTTAACATTTTTTTTAGTTGGTTCCCACTTCCACCGAAGACTTATAGTCGGTAAGCATGAGTACCATGGGTTTAATACTAGGTATTTATTGAAAATTCAAGGCGCCTTCACCATTCCATTAAATACAGTCACGAAGAATTTTATACTTGTCGGCTTATTGCACTTACGTACACGCACAAACGAAAGTAATTTTGTAGAAAATTAGAAAACATTATTGCATATGTAATTTATTGTATGACTTGAATTTTATATATTTTAAGTAAAAAGTGAAATTTAAGTGTATCAATTACTTAAAATTTTATAAACATTACCTACAAGTTAATCAGTAAAAATTCGGCTAGTTTGTGAATTTTCAAAATTTTAGATTCCGGTATTTTAGCTTTCTTAAGTGATCCGAGTTTTTAAATATTTATTTTATCCCATTCTTGCGCGAATTTACAGTAAAGTGACCACACGTTCCGATTTTACAGGGACAGTCCCACTTTTTGGAGGACTATCCCCCGTTCCGTCGATTTTTAAAAATGTCCCGCTTTTTAGAAAATATCTGCATTTCTTATTTTAAATGTACCGTAAAACCGTCTAGACCCGGACACTTTTTTTACATTTTTTGGTTAATTTTATGTTTATACATGTTTCCTTCATAGATATCACCAATAAAAGTATTACCATTAGAAAGAGCGTATATTATTTATTATATCTCTGACCCATTTGTTTCATTATAAATAAAAATAAAAAAAAATAAAAAATAATTAGTAAGTGTCCGGGTCTACACCCTAAATCGGTCTTGACCCGGACACTTACTTAAATAATGTAATAACATGTAAAGATGCAAACTAACCTCTCTCGTCGGGGTTAGGACAGTGTTTTATATCGTCTGATGTCTTTGAACCTGTCAAAGACTTCAAAATATTTTGTGGGAAGGGAAAAGGGGCAATGCATAGTATGCCTTTCGATGAAGTAAACATACGATATGACACTAGAAGGGGGCATAAACCGCGTAATTCTGGCGGAAATATTAATATATGGATAGTGGGAGTTACAGCTCGTGCGAACCGCGGCCATAGTATAATAAACTGATGTGTCCGGGTCTAAACGGATATACATACATAGAATATATTTTTTTATATATACATCGAATATAACTTCAAACATCATTAAATGATGCGCCATAAAATTCTGAACATATACACATCAAAACTAAAGCAATATGACAATTATGAAGGAAATTACACGTCTAAGTTAGACACACATTTTATTTCTTTGAAAAATTGGAGGATAGTAATCCTGTAAAATGAGATAGTAAAAGTTTAAATCCGTAGTTTTTATTGGTATAGCTCTTTAGAGGATGTTTTTTTCTCTCTAATGACGTCAAGAACAAACGTTTATTGTTGCTGGTTAATTTAGAAATTATTTACTTTGAAGATTGGTGCAAAGTGTCCGGGTTTAGACCCCCTGTCCGAGTCTAGACGGTTTTACGGTACTGTAAAAATATATTACCTATTATATAAAAAATACATAAATAAAAACAATAAAAAATATGACCGTGCAAAAAAACCAGAATTTTCTTTTTTAAATAAAAAATTTAAATTATTTAAAAACACAGACCAATCAATACTATTATATTAGGTATACTACTAGACAAAGCGTAAAGCCAGTTTCTAGGCATTTTTTTTTGAGACAAATAACAAGGGGGAGACGGGTGAAATTCAACGAAATAATATAATGTCAATTTTTGAGCAAATGCGACTAAAGCGAATACCACTTTTTTTCTTTCAAAATTTTGCAGTTTCTTCTCAAAAAAGTAAAATTTTATTATCAATACTATATTTTTACAATATAATTAGTAATAAATACATTTTTGAATTTGGTATATGAATGTATACAATAATAGTATATTGTACAATAAGTGGGAAAAGAGGCTTATTTCTCACGAATATGAGTTTGTTGCGCGAGCCCGCAGAGCGAGTGCGACAATTTGTATGAGTGAGAAATAAGCTTTTCCCACGTATTTTACACTATACTTTTTCTACGAGCACATTTTTTTTCGTAAAATTTAATATAAGTAATTAAAATAAAATTTAAATAAGTAGTAAAAAATTTTTAAATTTATAATGTCAGTCATGTCAGTGCTAAGATGTTCAAATTTTTGCCAAAGCATACTTTGAAACTATGGAACCAATAATAAATAATCAACATACATATACGTATATTTTTAGTATTATTTATATATATTATATATTAAACTAACGGAACAGCCTACTTTTTATTGTATTAAGGCACGGGAAATAATTTCCCACTGTATTTCCGCACAGTGTGGGCAATTGTTAATTTTTACATAGAGTTAGCCGTGCACAAAATGTTACTTTTAATAGTAGGAGTAGAAAAAATATATTTTTTTGAATTATTGGTCTGCTTTCATAACTAAATTATAATTTTCATTTCAGCCCATTGGTCCCGCTTTGTCTCAATGAAAATGTGGTCACTTTAATTTACAGGAAAAGAATAATTATTACATTACATTTCAATTATTTGTAGATAATAATTATACCAATAAAACCAATACACTTAAATATCAACTTGATGTTGAGGAGGTTGTGCTTGTAAACTTTAACCGGTTCACCATGAATTGATTGTTACAAATAGGATTTGAAAGTAATAATAATTGTGATCTTAATACTCTTTTTGTAACAGTCCTTTTCAAGAGAATTTACTCCGTTTTTCAATCAATAAATTTTCATGTTATAATAATGTAAAAAATTTGAAATTCCACATTATGACATGAATAACAGTACCGGTACAAATAAAGTGTGCAATGACCATCTACAAAAATATTTTGTATCACTTTTGATTAAAACATAATTTTAAGAGTAAGTAAAGGGAAAAATTACATCTTAAGGACCGATTAGATCGATCTGATCGGTGCTCGGACCATTGCACACAAAGGTTATTAACCCTTAACCGGTAAGGTGAATTTTTATAATATTCACGGTAAAGTGATGTCTGAGAGACATCAACAAATTAACATACCGCGGGCTGGTAACATAGATAGCCAAAACTGGAGACCACACGTATATGCATGTATCAAACACTCCCCTTACGCCAGCAGGGTAAAATTTGCCCTAAGCCATAACAGAATACACAAACGTTCAGTTAACAAAAACAAGCAGGGAGGAAGAAAACTGAAAGAATATATTTGTATACGACTCACAGACATCACCTTACCGATTAAAGGTTAAACCATAAAGTACAAATAAGAGGAAAACGTGACTTAAATTTTCTTTGTTTAAAATCAGTATTTGTATCTGGAAATGCGTCTTGATTACAAAATTGGTACATTAAATCATTTTATGTTTTTAATAATACTTTCACATATTATTTATGTAATAATACATATTTTAGATGTACATTGTACCTCTATGCTTTAGTCCACTCTACCTGTTATAGCTTTCGAAATTATTCAAATAAATTAAATAAAAAATAATTAAATAAATCACTGTTGACAGACTTATTTTGTGAAATTTCGTCTTAAATATTCAGCCATTCTTTTGTTACGGACATGACATTTTTACGCACTTTACACGCCTTCTCATAAGGAAAAAAAATAGAAGTTATTTTTTTCTTATAAATTTTCAATACTAAGCAGATAGACAAATGTGTACACAATATTTGTACTGAATATAAAATACATAACATTATTAGTTTTAATTAATGCTAGAGCTAATAAAGTTTGTGTTACGGACGTGACAACAGATGCCTCTTTGTCGCGTCCGTAACACAGCTCTAGCATTAAAACTAATAATGTTATGTATTTTATATTCAGTACAAATATTGTGTACGCATTTATTTATTTGCTTAGTACTGAAAATTTATAAGAAAAAAATAACTTCTATTATTTTCCTTATGAGAAGGCGTTTAAAGTGCGTGAAAATATAATGTCTGTAATAAAAGAATGGCTGTATATGTATCAGTTTGAATATTTTTAGGTAATTAATTTTACCTGTCAGTAGATAACAAGTCGGGAGCGAACTAACCTACGATCCTTTTTCAAGATAAGACTAAAATCTGACCGCGGGAGCGAACTAGTATGCACCCTTTTGACTGCAAGGTGTATGTTTCAAAAGAATGGCTGTATTATAAATATTTAAAGTTATAATTACTTTGTCAAAATTACTAAATAAATAATAATTTACTTAACGCGTTCTCAACGCGACAAAGTAATTATGACTTTAAATATTTTAAAAAAAATAATTCTTTGATTTGTTGAAAAATTCACAATTGCGTAATCCATTAAAAAAGTGTATTTTTGTGTTTTATTTTTTTTAGGTATACTCAACTCAGAGGTAAAATTATTTTTGTCAGTATTCCTTTGTTATTTGTTTGATAGATATGTAGTACAGTAACATTCAAAGAAAGTCACGTCCTTGTCATTTTTTGTGCTACATACGTGGCCATTGTCTTTTCTCTAAATAAAATTATCAAATCCTTTCATCTTTGTTTATTTTTATTACATGATCATTAAAACTACAGTTTTCGTGACAAAAGCAAATTTTTTTAGTCTAGTGTATTATTTAGTAATTCCACGTGTAATCCGATGTTTAGACTGTTTAGGGTCATTTGGGGTAATTTGGGTTTATAATTTTAGCTGTTTTCAAAGTTTACGTCTTTTGGTTAGGTCTAATGAAAAACATTCTTTAATATTTGTATATACATAGGGATAAAATTGCTAAATGAGAAAGTCAAAGATTACGGGCGTCAATGTTTCTGATTTATATATTTGTATAATTTACTGTTACAAACTATTACTTAGACACTAACACATTCAAACATATTTGCTTTAAAACACGGAGGGGTGCCATTATACACATCTTGTGTGGGACGAAATTGTTAAATGGGAGCGTGCTATGTATTAGAATATGAGAGTATACTTAAAACTTAATTGAACGTTATTATATTACCAAATTATTTCATCCACAGGAAATGCTAGTAATATAGGTAAGTATATTAGTCAGGTCTATCAAATAACTGCTATTGAAAATGTAAGAATTTTAACAAATATAAATTCCTGTTAGGAACACATTGTTAAAAAAGAATGCCTACGTTTGACCTTCAAACAACTTAAAATATCATATTGATTATCTTTATATTTTTTATATAGGTCTAATCGAATCCTGGATTCAGCCCATCCAATTTGATAATTTCTCAACCATTACGTGAATTTTAATTAATTTCATAGTTGTCGTAGATAAAATAATTCTTTTTAATGCATGCACAATTTTTAAACTTTTTATAAATTGAGCTTATCTTCCAATTTTTCATTAACCCTAGAATCATATGTACACGTCAAAATGACGAACGAACTTCTCTAACTGCTCCAATACTACAACTTGTCGTTGCCTACTTGTTGTGAAACATGTGTTATCTAATTTATTTTTATTTGTTATTATAACACAGCAAATGTATAAATTTTGTTTTTGTTTGCTGTCGTTTTGTTTAGATTGAAATAGTGTGCGTCAAAAGGACGACGATGTATGATTAACCGATGTTTTTTTTAGAGAGTTTGTACTTTACATATAAAAGTTTTCCTAATTTTTCTAAAATTTATTAAAGATATGGTTGTTATAATTAATTGATTCAATGATTATGATTTATGATAATATGAAAGATGATTATAGCTGTTTGACTTATAGAGACGACACAATACTGAACTTTTAATATATTGAATCGAAAACTAAAGAATGCGTTTCGAATGACTTAATAAAAAATTAACAATTTATTTTGTGGAAAATATTTTAATTTTTATTATTTTTTGAAATCTTATTCGAAAAATTACTAACACTAATATCTATAGGAATATTATGACTGAGAATTTTCACATTCTGTAAAGTCACACTCATAATAGTTCATAAATTAATTATCTGAAAGACATGTTTTATGATACAGTTGATGTATTTATCTATTTTTTAATTTTTATAATGAAGATATGTTTTGATAAAAAGATTAAAAAAATTAATAAATATTTACATTAAGAAATTTTTCCAAATGCAATTTTTTTAAATATTTTGTTCGCTTTTGTAGTATTGTTATGTAAAAAAAAATGTTTTTGCAAATAAACTCTAAAACTCTCCGTAAAAAGTCCATCCGTCAAAATGACGCCGATGTATGATGAACTTGACTCGTAGACCAACGTGTGATTCTAGGGTTAAAACTTTCCATTTTAGTTCGGAATTACAAAAAATTTTCGAGTTTAACAACTGTTATGACCTTTGAAAAAAACACCATTTTGCAATTTGTTGCATAAATAACTATTCTCAATTTTGTCTCATTTTGTCAGAATCATTTTATCTCCTAATAAATGTGGGAAATACTTGGTACTGTAGTGTATCAATTTAAAAATAATAAATTATATTGGTAAAGGAATAATTTAAATACCTATATAGTTATTTAATAATTAATAAGTTACCTATATTGATATATACAGGGTGGATACAGATTTATCAAACATGAGGCAAATGCGTGTAGCGGTAAATTTTTTCAATATTAGTGTGGTCTCTGATATTGTCAGGTTAATCATATTCCATTTTTGAAACTTATAAAGCTAATAATTAGTAACGCGGCAAATAAAATAGTGATTAATTAAAAATTTTAATGGACATAATACGATTTAAAAACGAAATATTTTGTTAATAAGAAAATCTGTTTCCACGGTTTCCACTCTGTATATCTATATATACAAGCCATAAAATATTATGTAAAGTAAAATAACCGTAACGACTAATGCATGACTAAGGTCAATTTCAATTCAAATGTATATGACAAAACAATAGAGATAGTTATAGCACCTCATATAGACAAGACAGTGACGTTTTAAAACAAAACTTTTTGGATAACTTTTTATTTTTGAAAAATTGGTTAAGATGGAAATTATTTGGATAATAGAAAGACCAGATAACTGAGAAAAAGTTCTCAATTTCAAGGTTATTAAAATGCATAACTTTTATTTTATTTTTAAATAATAATAAATAAAAATATTATAATTCTTCACGGTTCTGTGAAGAATAATCTCGTGCGTTTAATTCGACAGAAAATATTAATAATTTTTTTACTCTAAAAAGGTGATTTAAAAAAAAAAAAAACTTACCGTTAGTTGATTTTAACAAAAATTTCAGAAAATGAATGAAGGACACCATTAGCAATTATAGTCATTGAAGACTAAGATTAATTTGTGTTTAAATTTTTTGTTATTGAATGTGATTATGTTAATTATTAATTGATTTTGACTGATTAAGGTATTTGGTCGATAAAACGATTTTTTCAATGGATTTTAACGAAACTTCTCCAGATATTTATTTAAGCCAATACTAATAATACCAGCCCTTACCAAAAAAAAAAAAAAAAAAAAAAAAAATTGACCACACCAATTTTGAGAAAAACGATTTCAAAGTTTTGTAATTTTAACACGGGCACTTATGGGAAAACTCGATTTTTTTTGAATAAAATGAAAATTAAAATGAATAAGATATTATTTAATAGAATGTTTTTACAACGCTTTTTCAACTATGTTTTTATATTGCTACAATATAAACGCGCGAAAATTAAAAAAACAAACAAGTGGTATACAAATATAATAACTGAAGAATATTAATACATTATTTAATTTTTGATAAATGAAAATTTTTTTGCTGAGATATACTTTCGTACCTGACTATCTCAGAGCAACTACATTAAATGATTTTATATTTTAAATATTTCTATAACAGACGCCATTCACATCGTCATTTTATACCTTATTGCAATGTGTACAATTGCAATTACATTACATTACGATGTGGGTGGAACATGATATCCAAATATTATTTATACAAAAAAAGGCAAAAACAAAAATCAAATGAGCATTATACTTTAAAAACGAAAAATATGTGTTCATTTTAGCATAAGAGTAACATTGTAGGCAAAAATTCTTTTTCGAAAATCAGTTTATATAGAGTAATGGTTCAAAAATTGACCGTTGAAAAGTTGGAAATAATTAAAACGATTTTTATGGTGGGAATGCTGGGAAATGCGTTGAATTTATTTTTACAATATGTACACAGCGTTGATTGTTGCTAATTCATTTGTCCTATTAACAGGTTTACCTTCTCATATCCTGTTCTATATATAAAAGATATGCTTGTGACAAAAAACAAAGTGAATGGTAAATTTTTTTATGAAATATTTTTCTTTATTATTTGGAATAAATTTTTTACAATTAAAATTAATTTATTATCAAATAAAACAATTTACATTTTATGTTATTTATATAGTAGTAGCAGTAAGCAATAAATACCTACGTCTTACATAATTAAATGTATATTTATGAAATTTTGAAAAATAAAATAACATACGGCTAGTTAGCTACCTAATATACATTGTATATTGTGATTTATTGATAATATGTTGATTTTATAGTAATTAAAAGTATTATTTGAAAAATGTAAAGAAATAAATTGTGAGAAAAAATCATGTACTCGTATGTATAGTGAATTTCACGTATAACGACTTTTTGATTATGTGACGGAGAAACGTCATCTTTTAAAATTACCTTGTGAACAGTGTTTTTTTTAAGGTAGAGGTCCCCAAAGCGTGGCTCACTATGCAATTTCAAATTCGTAAATTAAACATTTTTCCATTAAAATTTCCGCATATCAAATTTTATTTGCAATATAGGCTAACTTCAAAAATGCATCACTGCTTGCATGAGGCGGAGTGAAAAGTTCAAAAACGCATCAGACGCATCACAACGAAAAATCAAAAGTTCATTTTTGCATTTGATGCGTTAAAACAATGCATCAAGAAAGGTGATGTGTGTCTAAGATGCATGTCATGTGTATAATGTAGAATTATAACTACTTGCTATATTATGTAGGTATTAACACCAACAGGAATAATTCCGAAAAACAAATTGTTGAAAAAGATTTACCTTTGATTCAAATTGTTTAAACTATTTGAATACATCTTGTACTCAAAATAGGTATGTAATATTTTTTATTCAAATAATTTCAATATTTTCAATTTCAAGTAAGTTCAAGTTGAAATTCATAGATAATATACCGATACAAGGACTGCATTGCTATATTATCTATAGTCTATCTGTAGCTGAATTAGAGGCTAAATGATGCCAATATCCCATTCAAAAACATCTAATGTGCATCAAATTTCAAGAGAGCATCAGCAGCACATCATGTAGTATTAGACGCATCAAGAAAGTCATGATACTGCATCGATGCGGTAAAGTTTACATTTTTGAAGTTACCCATACCTATCTTGTTATTATGTAAATTTTATATGTCAACGGTTTTCAGTCTTTTTACTGTGCAAATTATTTTTATTAGTGAGAGAGAAAATCTATAAGTTTATAAAAAAATTTGGTATACGTGATGACGACATAAAGGTCAATTTTTTCAAGTTCAAGTTTAGTTAATAGCAACAAAAACGAAGTGAATTGGATCTGTCAGTAAACTTTGAGTAATTTGCGTGCAAAATTTTCATTCTTTTTGTAAAAATAGCCCTATTCTTTCAGAAAATGTGACTGCTTTGCTATACCCAAATTTTTCTGCTTTGCTATATCCCTATTTTTGACGATCGCAGGGTTGAACTCCACAGTTATACAGTAATTATTCCCAAATAGAAACCCCTTTCTCTTGCTTTTATATATAAATACATTAAGAGTGAGTGAGAGAAGGGGGTTTTCATTTGGGAATATATACCGTACACCTATGCGTTAAAAAAATTTGCACATTAATATAAATTAAAATAGATAGATACATTCGCGCACAGTAAAATGGAAAAAAATAACATTCATCTTTATAACATTGTTGAATATTGTCGACTTATTTTCCTTAATGAGAGACCTGAATCTTTTCGGAATGTTTTCTAATACCGAAACATATTTCTTAATGCAAAATTACTAAGGACCATATTCTGTACTTCAAATTTCTTTTAGATTTTTCAAAAATTTGATTATCTATACGCCCGAAAGTTACTAACACAACTTAACCTCAAATAATTTCTTTGTAAGTGCTAGTATTTACTATATTTTCCAATACAGAAAAAGATTCCAAATAATTAAGAGAAATTTTTTTGTTATATATTAATTGGGATTTTCGGATTTGATGAAATTATAATTAACGGTTCCTACATTTTTCTTCAAAACTCTAAAAACCATTCGTGGTCATTTTTTATATTACCAAGCATTTTTCGGAGGTGATTTCCTCGCCTAAACTGACTTTTTGTATCCAGCCACGAGAATATTTTTTTTATAATTTCTATCTACAATTATATTGTAAACCTTCACTGGTACCAAAAATATTTACATATAATTTATTTGTCAATAATACTATATGTCTTAATATTGTAACAGTTTTATTTGATTGCATTTCAATTATATTATTTAAATGTCAAAGGGTCTAACTTTGATCTTTTATCTACCTTTTACTGAAGGCTAGTATTTGTTTTGTAGTACACAATTAGGTGTGTAAATATGTACAAAAATGTTATTATTAATCTTGATTTAAACAAGTCGGGTTTATACAGTTTAATTTTCGTGTACAATCTGAAAATATTTCCGCGATCATTGGAAATTTTTGTTGTGCTGTCAGTTATCCTATGACTTCATATTACTTTTGAATCTCCTGCCTTTCTTCATTTAATATGATGTTGTCAGATGTTATCAGATTTTAGGTTAATAAATCATATTTATTTATTCCAAGAATTAATTTTTTATAACACCCGCTTCTAAAGTTCAATATTCGAGCGATGTGTAGTGGGCGTAAAGACCAGTATTCATATCATTGTAAAACAAACGACAGTAACTGTGCGCGAAAGTACAACTGTGCGTGAAAGTAGCTAAAACTATGCGAGAAAATAATGATATTTATTTGTCAATCATAATCATATTCAAATTAAATATGGAAATGATCAACAAATTAATAAAAAAAAAAATTCGTTAAGTGCGTGTTTTTGACACGCACTTAGTAATGCCATCTCAGTGAAAGTGTTAATTTATGATTTTTTGTTAACTCTATAGTTGTTTGTTAACTCTATAGTTGTTAAATCTACAGCCCTCTTGCGTTTATTCAATATGGATGTACAACTCAATAATTATTCAATCACGTGTTCAATTCAATCACACAACGATATTAATACGTCATCTTCGATGACATAATAAAAACGATCTACAAATTAATAAAAAAAAATTTTTTCATATAGGGTAAAAGCCCCGTTTGTGGAACGCGATCCAATAGAAAAACAGTTTTGACATTTATATCTTAATGAAGTTATTTCTGAAAGAAACGTCTGATAACAAAAATTATTATTAATAGAATGATTGTTTTTCAATTTAAATTCATCTCACATTTAATGTTTCTTTACTTAATTAAAGAAATACATATATAAATTAAACAGTTTTTGCTAAATGTGTCTCTTTTGCGTTTGATCAATGCTTATTTATAGAAACACATGCCTTATAAATTTCAACATTTTCCAGTTAATTTTCGAAGTTAGCGCAATAAAACTATACAAATAATTTTTATTAGTCCAGTTAAGAGATTATAAGAGCTAAATCATCTTTTTATTCGGTTTAAATGTAATTTATATATATGTGTATTTCTTTGAGTACACATATAACCTGTGTATTTAACTAAAATCATGTACGTAAAATAACTAAAAATTTATATTATAAATAGCTTTAATTTCTTTTTGAGTCTAAAATATTTACTTACTGCTTTAAAATCGTAAAATTTTTAATATTTTTTTTTATTTCGGAGCGTATCGTCAATTGATAAATAAAAAAATATTGATTTAAAGTTGCAAAATTTTATTAATAATGAAAAATTGTCGCCATTTTGATAAGTTAGTTTAGAAGGTTTAGAATTGATTAGAACTTTACCAAAATACATAGATGGCGAAACAAAATATAGTATTTTTCTGTGGTATTTTGGTATATTCTGTGATTTTGGTCGTTTATTTTATCGAATATTTAAACCATTCTATATTTTTTAATTTGACATTCTATTTACTACTAGATGTCACTCTATGTCATAGAGTGAAAAGATGGCAAAAGATGTATCTGATGTATCTCATGTTCCTACATACGTGTTCTTTTTTAGGTGTCAATGTGCTGATTTTTGAAAGGGTGTTAATATTTTCTGTCCGTTTTTTTATAGATGTCAACAAATTATAAAACAAAACATTAATAAATCAAAATTTTTGGGTTATATTTTCTTAAAAACATATTCATTGGATTAAAAAAACTTGGTTTCATGCTTATTAAGAAAAAAAAATGGGTGTTTAATTCATTTATTAATTTTTGTAAGCAAGTTTGATGAAATACCTAAAAATAGTGTTCCACAATCGGGGCTTTTACCCTAACATAAAATAAAATTAACCCTACTATTTTCTAAAATTGCTTAAAAATAATTAATTTTTTTCTCCCTATTAAACTTTAGAAGCCGTCGTTATAAAAAATTATGTTCGATACGTATGCGTAAAGTGAGGTATTCAATAGGCTTAAACTGGGGCACTTGCTAAAGGGACTGACGCATACACAACGAGATCTCGTGCGCTTACCCCCATTCGCCTGACGGCTCGTTACAGGGCGCATACAGCGCACTCAATCTCGTTATGTATACGTCAGTCCCTTAGACTCGTGCCCTAATTTAAGCCTACTAAAATACCTCTCTTTACGCATATGTATCGAAAATAACTATTTTTCAACAACGCATCTCCAAATCATTTTAGCGAATTCCCAGAAGGGGAATTCAGTTATTAAAGCCGCTGTCATGGTAAGCCTTGAATCCGGAACAGTGACAGAAATTTGTTTTGAGGACCCCAATTTGTTTTGAGTGTGTGTGTGTGTGTGTGTAGGTGTTAGCACGATAACTCTCGAACAAAACATTCTATTTTTATGAAATTTGGGGAAAATAGTGGAAGTCCCAAACCCTTGAATGAGTTCTTTAGTCAAGCACATCAGTCAGAAAATGGTTTTTGCGAATTTTTCGTCAGAAAATATGAGTTTCTTGTCAAAATTTGTTCAAACGTTTTCTAAATTCAAACGTTTTCTAAATTTTATTTTTAAACCCGAAAGAGTGGAAATTTGAGTTTTTGAAACATCAACGAAATTTGTTTTATTCTAAAATTTATCTAATTTTGTTGGTTCCAGCTAGTCGTCAACGCTTGTTTCGTAATGACCGACTTCCTTAAAACATACATATATAACGGTTAATCTATATAAAAATTTGTGTGTCGTTTTTTAACGCTACGAAACCATTTCGTGACAAGATTAGAATAGAATAAACATGAATATATTTTTTGTGGATAGCATTATATTTATATAATTTATATAGCAAAATTATATCATTGTTGTTTACATAACCAATAAAAGAATAAAGAATACTTAAAATAATCAAAGAAAACAATTAAATTATAAATTCTAATTAAAAAAAATTTTCGTCAACAATTCATTCATTTTTTTAGGTGATTTTCAGCTACAGTTATTTGTTGTTTAGTTATACAGTGATTAATTAAAAGACGTGTTATATCATATCTTTCCCCAAAATGCAGTTCTTTTTTTTTTAAAAAAAGTTAATTTTATTATCAATAAATACACTAGGGGAAAAATTAAAGGATCAAAAAAAAGTTACAAATTTTTAGCGATTTTTCGAATGGCTGTATCTTTGTGAAAAATAGTCGTATTGGGCTCATAAGCAAAGCAACTTAAAGCTGAAAGTTTCTAGTTTTGAGATCTTGCGATAACAAAAATTTCAAAGCAACGTGTATCGTTCAATCCTAATAAATACACTGAAAAAAAAAACTTCGAAATTTTTTCGGTTCCTTTTTTTGGTCCACGGACTTGGATAAAAATTTTTCGACTTAACCACCATATGGGCCAAATAACTTGTTCATTTAGCTTTAATTTGCTTTTTTTTAGACCTTTATACGACCACTTCTCGCTGCTTTTTTTTTATCCTTGATTTTTTTCCGCTATAGTGTATTATTTGGCAATGATTATTTGAATACACACTCAAAATTACTACAGATACCACAACATTACACTGATTACAGAGTAGAAGCTGGTCGTATTTTGAGCGTATTTTGAGCCTTCATTGATACAATAAATTTATACACTATACGTGACTCTACATATAATATGTTCATTTATCTATTTATAAAAATGATGATTGATGACACTGATGACTATTAAATTTGTTAAATTTTATTATAATGATTTGTTAATTGGCAAACGTCTTAGGTGGGAATTATTTCAGAACTGGTTTTATAAAATTATTTAACGGAAGTTTTTTGAATACAGGTATTTGTACGTTTTATTGCAAAATCAACAACAATGTGCACAATTTAGAGTGGAAATTCCAAATTAAATTGCAACCAGTTTTATTAGATGTCCACACTAACAAAATTTAGTGTAACTTTTAGTAGTAATAACTGCACCTAACTTTTTCCTCAAATTTTAGAGCATTTTTGCAAAACATGAAGTATATGGTAATATTCATATTTATCTGTTTGTCCATTAGTAAACTATAAAGTATTTTGCAGCTCTTTTAATAAGATTTGAAGGAACTTAAGTTTCCGTTTAAGATTTCAGTGTAGTCTACATTGTGGGAGTGCTGTGAAGAATTGTTTCTAACTTAAAAAATTCATCATATTCATCACGATAACTTGGCATGATCATCATTATTTATGAATTTTCCTCACAATTTTTTTCATTTTACCTTAAAAGCGTAAAAGTTTTAAAATTTTTTTAGATAAAGTGCCTAATGATTTAATCGAAAGTAGTGTGCGACCGAAACAGAATTTACAGCCGAAAACGAAACGGAAACCGAAACTTCAGTTTTGGTCTCAGTTTCGGCCTAAACCGAAACCGAAACTTATTTACGAGTAGATATGATAAAATTTCAATCGTATGCTGAAATCTAGCGTATGTACGACATACGAACTCGCCCGAACGAAGCGGGACAATTCACGAACACTGAATTTCGGCTGATTTTTGGGTGAAACCGAAACTATTGCCGAAACTACACGGAGAGAAAATTCCTATAAAAATTACTGTGCTCATACTACAATCGACGTGTAACAGGCGAGCATATCCAATTTTTGTACGGTAAAATTATAAAAATTACAATAATATAACTATAATTCTTATAATTTTACCGTACAAAAATTGGATATGCTCGCCTGTTATACGTCGATTGTAGTATGAGCACAGTAATTTTTATAGGAATTTTCTCTCCGTGTAGACTTTTTATCCAAAATTGGTCGAAAACGGAACCGAAACCGAAAGTTCGGTCGGTCACTAATCGAAGTGACTTTGACGAAACTCACCTTCCATTATTATGGAAAATTTCGTTTTCTTTAACAGTTAAAGTAACTGAGGTTTTCTATAAATGTTGACTTAAAAAGGATTAAATTTCTCTGAGTAAAATGGGGTACATTTCCCTTTGATTGGGTTGTAATTAGGCTTCTTAACTATAAGAAAATTATTTTTGAGATTTTCTAGCTTGATATGTGGGACTTGGACCTATATAGGGGGGCCAAATTTTCTCTCAAACTTGGACGTCTTGGAAAATCCAGGATGGTTGACAACTTTAGCTGCAATATTAAAATATGGACATGCAAGAACAAGAAGTTACATATGTATATACTTAGGTAATGAAAAAGTATTGTTTTGATTTGATGTGATAATTAAAGCATGAAAAATAAATTTTATAACACTAATTAATCTATGTATGTATCTATTAAGAAACATAATGTTCAATCAAACCTTTATTTGAATGTATGTCTGTCAATAATATTCAGTAATGATTGATGTATATATTGATTGATCTATTTTATTAAATGATTGATTTATATCTTTAATAATGACGTTGAAATAATTGTGAATAAATTATCATTCATAATTCAGCAAATCTTAATTGCTTTTTGAACAGTAACACTACAATATAATCTTGGTTATTCGTACGGTATTAGTTAATTGAAATTCAAAATTAAAACGAAGCAACAAAAACTTAAGTTCCATTAATAATATTAGTCTCTTTGTATGTATGCTGAAATTAGTCCAGAATTAGTATCACTGGCGGCGCAAGACTAAAACTGAAAGTGGGCAATGTGAGTTTTGCGAGGTCCCTTTTTTTTATTTTTAAGGTATATTAGACAAAAGGGAATTATTTTCAAAAGGCTTTCACTCACGATGCTTATAGGCCTTATTATAAGCAATAAAATCTACATTCAAATAATATGTGTGACTCTGTTCGCCCAGTCCTACTTTTTCAAAATCTTAAAACGTTAGCCTATATGTGAATATTACATATGCAATAAAAAGGACCAACTCAATAACCAAATTTTCAAAACTTTTTCAAATATTTTCGAAAAAGAGGAAATATATTATGATTTTTTATGCAAAACAAGCTTTCGCACAAAAACTGAATTTATTAGAAGAAAATGAGGACGGTTTTTACGGAGCCGGTTTAATGTGACAAAATTTAAAAAGATTTTTAGAGTTTTAATATAAATCAATGCTTTAAACGCATTAAAACATCAATTTAAGGTATATATTGGCACCGCTTCTCTAAAGTACATACTTCAAAACACAATTCAGTTAAAAATTTATTCCACAAAATTGATATTTCTACACTACACAAACACAAAATACAAATTTGAATTCAAATAAAAAAAATGACTTTGACCGCGATAAACGCACAATTTGATGAATCACTTTTTACAATCTTCTCAGGTTGAATCAAAAACCTCCAAAAAAATTTCTTTCAAAACATACCTAATAGCTCGTGTGACGTCATAATCAAAACTTGGCGCATCATATTCCACAAAGCTCCATTGACTGATCACTTCAAGTGCTTCAACAGTGTTCACAAAAAAATTTACACAACAAAACAATCCACAAAAAATGAATAAATTTTTTCCAAACATTTTCGACCACTGTCGCACACCTAATTACTTGTTTTTTCGGCTAAGACAGACACATTTACAGTCAAATCAATTTGACTGTTTTGATTAATATGTTTTAATCTATCGATTTATAAGAATGAGTTTAAATTCGCTTTTTTCCACACAAAGGTATTAACAAGGGACTTTCACTATGCATGTACACATAGGGGGCAACAAATTTTATTGTGGCGGGGATCTACGCACATAATATGATGTAAGTAGGTACGCGCCCGTCAAAACTGTGTACGGTGACCTAGAGAATTGCCGTAGCGAATTGGAAATTACGTAAGTATTTTGTTTGCTTTTTTTTATTTATTGGTTTTTGTTATAGAAGAGTTAATGCATTTTTGGTGTTTTTTTTTTTTTTTTTTTAATTAGTCGAATTAGTAATTTATTCATGGGTATTCTCTCACTCGGTGAGTGGGGGTCATTGGGCTTGAAAATTTAGGCGACGGTCACACAGTAGAGATAGCTGAGTCGCTGAGTTTCAAACTATCTAACTGACGATTTTTTCAAATTTGAGTCAGATACGGTTTATTATTCAGGAGGACAAACTGCACCAAAAAATACCAACTAGACGGTGCTAAGTCAACTTTTTCCCCTTTAATTTTAATGACAAAAATTCGAAACTGTTTCAAAAGTAACTAATTGCAATATTTTCCAACTGAGAAAACATGGCGTTGCAAGCAACACAAACCATTTGCAAAACTATCTAATTACTTATATAAAAATGGCGTCATTAGAGAAACCTGGAACAAAAATAACTAGTTAGGTAGTCAATATGTAGCACTGCAGGGCCTGCAGAAGATCAAATAATATTGTATGTGATAATTTTACTACTCTCTCTAAGAAAATATTTACTATTGGAATAACTAGAAAAAAATACAAAGAAACTTGTGGAATTGTCAAATATAACAGGCTGCGAATGTGTGCAGAATAAAATTGTGTGAAACATCGTGGTTCTGATTTAAATTTTACTGTTAAATTACAGTAAAGAGACTTGTTTCATAGGAGAATATTCTACTGAATTATAAGAAAATATCTTAGTTTTCATAAGTTATATATAATAAAAACGACATTGTACGATGTAAATAGATAGAATTATTGAAAGAATATATAGAAAGAATAGATTATTGAAAGAATAATAAACTGTTGCAAAAGTGTCTAATTGTTAGTGTTACTGCTGCAAAAGTGTCTAATTGTTAGTGTTACTGCTGCAAAAGTAGCTAATTACAAAATCAACCGTTTCAAAACCATCTAATTAAAGCAAACTTCTGCAAAAGTAGTTAATTGTAATTTTTAATCGTTATTTACTAATTATTGATGAGTGGTATCCTTGTGTATTTCTTTATAAGAACTGTATGATTTTTCCTAAAAATTTAATGGTAAAAACCACATCAAAATTATTATTATAAGTGAGAAAACAGTTTTTTGTGTTTCCTAAACATTTTTAGTTGTGTCAATTAGATGGTTTTGAAACTCATCGACTCACTTACATGAGTTGTAACGTCATATTGTCTAAATTATTATAAATAAATTTTTGTAAATCTTAATAGTTTTTTTTATTATTATTTTTTTTTTAATTTCTATCTTTGGTATAGTTAGAGCTATTTATCTATGTAAAGTAGTAGTTAATTCATACCCTAGAACTGAACTATAAGTATAAAATTTGTATTTATACTGTAATTAAACTATAATTATAATATATATATATATATATATATATATATATATATATATATATATATATATATATATATATATATCTGTATATATATATGTATGTATATATAATTTTTTGAAAAAGTTTTGAAATTAATCCTTTTGTGAACTCGTGGCTAGTTTGTTTTGTTAATGATTAAATTAATCTTTGAATTAATTATCAATATTAAATCCCTCGTTCTTAAATGATTCATCGATATCAACAAATTTTGTTTTAAGAATTTGTTAAGTGAATTTCCAGTTTGGAAATTTTTTTGTAATAATCTGTTGTTTATTGTTATTTATTTTGTTGTTAAAGATTTTTATTAAAGTAGTTGTTATTACTTATGATTTATTAAGGTCGTTGTCGCTAGTAATGAGCAAATGTAGGACCAAGACCAAGACTTGGCAGTCTTGGTCTTGGTCTTGCTAGAACAGTTTGAGTTTTGGTCTTGGTCTTCGTCTTGCAAAATGGAGTCTTGGACTTCGTCTTGCAAAATGCAGTCTTGGTCTTCGTCTTGCAAAATGCAGTCTTGGTCTTGGTCTTGGTATTGCTAAAAAATCTCGCACTTTCTTGCATTCTTTTATTAGCGAATTTTTTCCTTTTAAAATCAGAATTTTCTCTGTTTACGGTATTAATTATACTTTCAAACTATTTAAATAGTTTAGCAAGAGTCTTGTTTTTTCTTGCTTTTGTCTTGGTCTTGCTCACTTGAGTCTTGGTATTGGTCTTGCAGCCATATTTATAGTCTTGGTCTTGGTCTTGCTCTTGGTATACATAGTCTTGGTCTTGCAAAAAAAAAGCAAGAGCAAGACAAGACTGCAAGACCAAGACTAATTTTGCTCATCACTAGTTGTCGCGATAATTAATTATAAATTATTAAAAACTAGCCGTATACCCGATGGGATTTCCCATCGACAACATCTTTTTATTAGCTACTCACTTTTGCTCACTTTAAATGTTTTTCAAAAGCCTAAATCAATATCCACGTTTCTAACTTCAAAAATGACGAACTTCCTACTGGGATTCGTAAAACTTGGGTACGTGAACTAGTGATCAAAAAAATAACCACTGCCAGTAGGCAAGGTTTGTTTATTAGATTTTGACAATTTAGAAAATTTATGTTGTTTAATTTACAAAATACGTTACAAGCTGTCTTATTTCTTTTCAGTGTCATTCTAATTTCTTTTCAGTGTCATTCTTACGTGATAATTCAAAATTTCGAAAATTTTGAATTATCACCTTAATTTTAATTATCACCAAATTAATGCCTTAAAAGTGGTATTAAAAAAAAAATAATTTTTAGGCGTGTTTTGTAGAATTTACTAAAGAAAAATTTAGTCAAGTTTACCGCTTTGAGACAAAGGTTTCCCTTTGGTTCAGTAAGATTCAACTGTAATTATAAATCGTTCCCTTATATTATCAACCGCAGCGAACCCCTTTTTTTGCAACGAGCATCGTCGCCGAAATTAGTCTAATTTTTACGAGGTTACGCACTCTTTTCTACGGTTAATACATACCATATACTTAATAAATTATTTATTACTCAAAAAGCGCCTCTTCGATTTTGATGAAATTTGGTGTGCTGTAAGTACATAAGGTAAGCAATATTCTGTATTTTTTTGAAAGGTGTAAGTACACTAGAACCATACTAAAAAATAAAATATATTTTTTTTGCAAATATTTTGAACTGTTATAATTTAGGGAAAAATCTCAAAAAAATATATAATATAGTCCCAAGTATTTCCTAAGTTTTGGCGTCGATTTTATTTTCCTAGATGTTATGGTTTTTGAGAAAATTTACAGCACTTACACATATTTTAGTTAATATCTCAAGGGCAAGTCAAGGTTAAGGGTCAGTGACCGTATATTTGGTAATTACTTGGGGTACCAATGTACTACATATATTATTACAGACATCGGCTATGGGGGCCATTTCCCTATGCTTATCTTGTTATACCCTTTGATTTTTTCCATAAAATAGATAGGCTTTTCTAAAAAAAAAAAGAAATGTGTATTATATTTATGAGTTCGCGATTGCAGACGATTTTACATTTGAAACCACATTTTTGTAGTTCGCGAGCCGCACTTTGGACCCCTGCTATATAGAGTAAGAATAGGGGCTGCTATTACTTTTGATTAATTTAATACGTATATATTGAGTAAACTATCGCTGCCATTACATGTATACGCTTAAATTCTTTGAGCTACTTCATTCAGTTTGGGTAGTATCTATAGTAGGGATGTTATGGATATCCGTAACCGTAACCGAAACTACCGGATATCCGAAATAATTAAATATCCGAAATCTAAACCGTATCCGAAAATAAAAGTTTCGGATTTGTTTCGGATAATAACAGACAACCGCCGTTGAACAACTGAATTTAAATCGAAGCAAGTTTTTGCTGTATGTATTTCTTTTGACAGATTTCCGTGGATTTGTGTTTGACGTCCACTTTTTGGAGTACAATTTCCCCCTTTTTACTAAAAAAATTTTCACTAAAAGCAATTATCCGTAACCGTAGTCGTAACCGAAACATTATCCGATATTAATACATATCTGTAACTGAAACCGAAACCGAAAAAAATGTTTTTAAATATCCGTTTCCGTATCCGTATCCGAAATTTCATACCCATAACATCCCTAATCTATAGATATAGGTATTAGGTAATATACAAACTATTAGAATTTTTTAAAATCTTTTTTATAGAATAGAAAATAATGTCATGGCCTGCTCATCACTGCGATTATTGATTTCAAACCTACCACAATGCCTATATAATTGATTATTTATAATTAACATAATTAACTCTACTATTTCACATTCTTCCGTTAAGGTCCAATAATCGCATTGTATCGATAACAGTTTATCAATAACAGAAATCAATATAGGTATGGATTATGTTTCGATTATTAGAAAGTATCTGTTATCAGTGTTATCAAAAGATATTATTTAAATTTAAATCAGATATCGTCCCTTCAATTCAACAGTGAGATATTGTCAAAATAGCACTATTGAGAAAAACAGGATTGAAGATTTCGAGTTTTTTCAATTTATAACAACTTCTACTTAAATTAATTTTTAACTATTTTAACGCTTTTGTAAAGACCAAAATTATATTGTCTACTGTCATTACTAGTTTTAGGAACATAAATTCGAACCTTTGAATAATTATAGCAATTTTATTGTAATTTTATTGTAAATATCCCAGGGTTACATTTTAAAAATTTACAAAAAATATTAATTTATACGAAAATATCCCAAGGTTCTGTTAACTAATATTAACAAATTAATCACTAGTACTATTATTATCTTACAACTCATTCTTAGATTTACTTGTTGTTATTAAAATTTCATAAAAATTGAGATATACGCTTGGTAGTCTGATTTGGCTAAACTAGGGCTAAATTTAATATTTTCTTACCACGAGAAACGATTTTCGCATGATTTTTAATTTACCGTTTGGTTATAAACTGGTTTCTGAAAAATATTGCTTCATGCTAAAATAAAATTTGTTAATTTACCAATTTTAATGAAATATTCTTCATTTATGCTCTACAAGTTCAAAAAACTTTGTTGTATTACACAACAACATCGTATAAATATCTCAACGTAATAGCAAATAAAAATATGTATTATCATTTTCTCCAATCGATCATTGAGATATGGTCAATATCTCAGTGTTCAACTTAGAAATATGGACAATAGTATTTCGTTGAACACTGGTTTTTCTGGCATAACTTTTTAAATA
This sequence comes from Brachynemurus nebulosus, assembly GCA_035578155.1. Classification (NCBI taxonomy): domain Eukaryota; kingdom Metazoa; phylum Arthropoda; class Insecta; order Neuroptera; family Myrmeleontidae; genus Brachynemurus; species Brachynemurus nebulosus. The sequence continues at coordinate 425,000 of JAPWDM010000019.1, read as the reverse complement.
TCAAACGGACAACATTCTTCAGTACAGCATTTTAAAGTACTCGAAAAATAGAATACGACAGTGCCAATAACTCAATATGGCCATTTTTGAAGATATCCCACTGTAGCATTGGAGGGACGATATGACGTAGCCCGTTAATTAGGTTATATAAAAATAAAATAACAAAAGTGAATCATGAAAAACAATAGACTAATTAAAATCATGAAAAGAATAATTTAGAAAAAAATTATTATCTAATAATTCTTATATTACCGTATTATTACGTGTTCTTGAAAAATCTTTGCATGCGAATTGAATAAAAAACAGAAAATGAGATTAAAACATGATTTATTAATTTTATGTAATGGTTACGCCTTCCGAATTTTTAATTTTTTTTTTTCTATATTTAAAAAGATAAATCATTTTGATAAACGCACATTTTTTTATTAAAAGGAAACTTTCATTTATTTCTACAAGCTTAATATGTTTTCACTTGTTTTACACCGGAGGTCTAATTTTTTCGAATAAATTTTTGTTTATATTTAACGAACATTTGTTGCCTAACAATTTGACGGGAAAAACTAGCAAAAATACGACAGTATCAGGAACACTGTGGGTTAATTGAAAAGTTTAACAGTAAAACTTCTGTTAACCGGAAAGCAGTGTCAGGCAAAAATTTGTCCGGCTAACAGTGGTATTCGCTTAACAGGGATAGACTAAATAACGTACCTTGCATTAAATAATGTACCATTCATAACTAATTTTTTAATTCAAATTTTTTTTTTAATTTTTCTAATTCAAATCAATTTTATGAACGAATTTAGGTGCTTATACAAAATATAATGTCTACAAATGCATCGTCATATTAGAAATCATTGTTAACAAGTTAAAACATGAACAATTATACCTAACCCATATAGGTATACATACGCACTAGACGTACTCGCGGTCGGTTGACCCTAGAATCATACGTACTCGTCAAAATAACGAACGAACTTCTTTACCTGCTCCAATACTACAATTTGTCGTTGCTTGCTTGCTATGGAACTTCTGTTATCTAATTTATTTGTTATTATAACACAGCAAATGTATAAATTTTGTTTATAGTTGCTGTCGTAATGTTTGTAATGTTTGTTAGTTGTAATGTTTTGTTTGTATTGAAATAGTGTACGTCAAAAGGACGACAATGTATGATTAACCGATATTTTTTTAGAGAGTTTGTACTTTACATATAAAAGTTTTCCTAATGTTTCTAAAATTTATTAAAGATATAGATGTTATGATTAATTTATTCAATGATAATGATAATATGAAAGGTGATTACAGCTGTGTGACTTACAGAGACGACATAATACTGAAGTTTTAATATATTGAATCGAAAACCAAAGAATGCGTTTCAAGTGACTTAATAAAAGATTAACAATTAACAATTTATTTGCTTGGTGTGGCGTAGTAATCCAAATAATCCCTTCGGGGTTATTGGGGAGCGAATTTTACACACACAGTCCCGATAGTTCGCTCCGTCAATCCAGTAGTGGATCCTAAAAATTTCTTATCCTGAGAGATGGCAGTTTCGTACTGGGCCCATAAATTTATATTTTTTGAGGTGTGAATTTCCGGGTATCTCACTACTGGTTAGGTAGTTTGTCCCTTATGTCGTCAAAGGGTTAAATAAAATCAATAAAAGGAAAAAAATTATTTCCAAGTTTCTTGTCTGGATGAAAGCGTTTAAAAATTATGTAAAATTATGAGGTCGGGAGTCGCTGGAGGGATCAGGAGAAATATGGATCCAATAGGTATCGGTTTAGGGAGACGCAACCCAAAAAAAAAAAATAAAATAACCGACTTACCAAATTAGAATCCGTGGTGGCGAGAACCTTGACTAATCGGGCGGTATACCACGAGGTTTAAATGCCGCGAGTCCGGTAGTTCCGAAATTTCAATAAATAATCCTCCCGGAGGCATTCCTCAAAAAATCCGTCCAAGTTTAAGGTTCAGTGTTAAATAAAAAATCGACAAATTCGTTTCTTCGATTTTTATTAATTTTTTTTAAATAAAAAAAAATTAGTGATACATTTCCTCCAATTACACTTTCCGATCTTTAATTTTACAATTGGTAATTTTATTACAAGATTTAATTAACAATGTGCATTTTACGTTAATTGTCTTCCGTAAAAATCAAATGCGAACGTTCAGAACGAAAATCAAATATCGAATTCGATTGTTAAAAGTTAAGTTAAATCCGATAGAAGGAGATGTGTTTCTTTCGACGGTCAAAATATCAGAGAGAGAATTTTATCAAAATCAAATTTAATTTTCGTTCTGTTTTTGCAGAAATATTCTAGAATGTTTTATACAATAGATTACATAATTGAAAAAATTGTTTTTTTTGTAAACAAGTTCTTAATCAAAAATAAATTAAAGGTTTTTTAAAATATTTGAATATTTATTCTATGCGCAAACCACTTCCCTCTATTTCAAAATTTCATAATTTTTCAACAGATGGCTCTATATATATCGATTTTTGATTTTATTTCGATAAAGGGAGATTTCAGTATTTTGATATGTGGCATAACGCCACACTGGCTATAGGAGGGGTCCGGTTAAGAGAGGTGTCCGTAATCAGGGGTTCGTTCTATTGTAATAAATGTGTCGCCTAGTATCAAAATCTACTAAATGCACTTTTCGAATTTTTTGCTTTTAAAGGGTCATTAATTTGTAAATGCAACAAGGCATATGCTCCTTAACATTTTTTGTTGTAATTTTAACTGCTTACTAAAGGAATCTGCAACTGAAATATAACATAATTTTCAAATCCTGCTAAAATTACATTGAAAACTTTACAAATCCTGCTAAATACCCATACATAACCTATATTTTCGATTTTAACCATTCAACTTTTAATTTTTTCACTGACATGCGGGACGTACGAAGTATAAAATTTTCACGTAAAATTTGTATTTTAGTATTTATCTAAAATTTTAAATAATGAAATCGTAGATGTAAATGAATTACTAAGTAAGCACCTTGGTTTTAAGTGACAAAATGAAAATAGTTTACAATATTACAAAACAAATTGTATCGTATAACCCTGATACATCCAATATTGCTGAATCAAGTTTTTTTTAAATAAATTTCCCTTATAATTTCTGTTTTAAAACGCACTTTATATAAATGTTACTATCAAAACCTAATAAATTAAAATAATTTTGATTAAAGAAGGGGTAAAACGATAATTTTGTTTTTTGATAATAGTACTAATCATCTTTTTTACCTTGTTAGTTAATCTAATTATGACTTTTTAATCGAAAAATTAATTTTGAACTGAGTTATGGTTTTTTGCGGTTTCCCACGATCTTTATAAAGTGGAATTAGTAGATTTTGATACTAGGCAACTCAAATATTTTAACAAAACATCAGGAAATCGAATGTTGTAACAATTCGTCCATAAAAAATTTTATTCCAATAAAATAATACAACCCTAACAATTATTTTGTCATTTTCTTTTTTCTTTTTTTAGGTAATAATATCTTGCAAATATAAATTTTCAATGACATATTATTAATTTGTACGTCCTGTCCCATGTTAAAATTCATACATATTTAAATATTTGTAGGTAAATTACAGTGATAATTAATAAAATTTAACTTTTTAAAAAGTGAATGCCTAGCCCAGTATCAATACTATAAAATATAATAAATTTTATTACTAACCACATACTAATATCTACGAAATTTATGTCCTTAAGATATTTTAGGTACTATAACCTTGATTGGTGGTGTTTGTGATAACAGAACAAAATACCTATCTTTCAATATTCAATGTTTTAGTTATAATATTAATTATTAATATTTTTATGATTGATTCAATGCACGTGATTAGTGGGCGAAATCAGGTTTTCTCATTGGGGAATATTTTCGTGTCAAATTGTCGATATTGGCGAATTTCCGGAACGAAAATTCAGATATTACAGCCGCTGTTGAACGAAACATTTCATTTTTATATAGTTTGAAGAAAACGTTAGAAACCTCAAATTCTTGGATAAGTTCTTCACGTCACGATACCCAAAACATATTTTTTGGGTTAATAACTAAATTTCAGTAAAAAATTCTTGTCAAAAATACTTTTCCCAAAATTCTTTTATACCTTCGGAAAGAGCGGAAAAAGTTACATAAAATGTGTTTTTCAATTGTTATAAGTAAACGGGTCTTGAAGAAAAATTAACACCTTGACGATCATTGATGCCATAAGACATCACGTGGAACCTTACTAACTCGTTTATCACGTCGTAGGATATCAACAATTCCATATAAAGTATATTAACTGTCAAAATAGTGTAGCAGTTGGGTATTTTATCAGTACAGGTTATGACCGTCAAGGTGTTCAAAACAAACTTTCAAAAATCAAAAGTTTCTTAAAAGTTTTATTACACTATTGTAAAGAGCGGAAAAAATCACATTATAGAGAGGTTTTCAATTTCAAATGTTATGTGCCTGTGAAACATCATTAATGTATGAAAAACTTTTGTTCGTATTTATACATACACCAATATTCATACGTTCACTTTAATGCCCAGCTTTAGCTGATACTTGAACACTCGATTTATTTTGGAATGTATGATTAATTCATTATGTTAATAATTAAAATTCACATAGTGTTTGAAAAATTGTCAAAATGGATCGCTTGGGATCCAAACCCAAATCTCTTGGTGGCCAGCCAAAAAAAAAATATATATAACTGCGTCTCGCATTAAAAAAAGAGGATGTGTTTAATTGATTGTCAGACTGGAGTGGCACAAGCGGTCGGTAGCCTAATTGGTAAGGCGTCTGGCTAGCAACCAAGAGATCCGGGTCGAGTCCCAGCCGATCCAGTTTGACAATTTTTCAAACATTATGTGAATTTTAATTAGAGAATTTGATTTCAAACATTATGTGAATTTTAATATGGAGATTATACAAGGAGATGAAACTCAATGTATTCAAAAAAGAGTCCAAATCAAAGATGGCACTCGTGTTGGACGGATACGAAAGCGGTACACTACTTATTCTCAAATGGAACACTCTCAAATGGAAACGCGGGCTTCTATATTATCCTTGTTAGCTTTTGAATAGAATCTTCTGGGATCTTTTTCAATGTTCAACTGAGTTATAAAGTGGGTTTTTCGATCGTCTTTAAAATAAACTTAACAATTTTTATTTTGGGTCGCATCATTTATATTGTATATTATATAATTTGCTGACGTCACTATGTAAAATAGGAGTCAGTACCATTGGATATCCGCCGTATAAAGTAATTTAAACTATAAGAGTTTATTTCATACATATGTAATTTCTATGTATTTCCTTATTACTAAATATCATCAACCGACTGGTGATTCTCAAATGGAAACATTCACTTCCTTAGTCCCGACATGTTTCCATTTTAGAATAAGCACTGTATTTACATTCTGTTTTATCCGTTTTCTGTTACTATATTCGCTATATTCACATCAGTATTCGAGCATTATTAACGCCGCGAGTGGTAAAAAAAGAAAGCCTTATATTTACTATTTTCCTGACCAATTTTGTCAATTCCTCTCATATAAGGTCAATCAATTTTATTACAACCCTTCTTACAATACTCCATTTTAGAGAAGTTGCTAAACTATTATTCTATTCGAGGAAAATTTAAAAAAATGGATTTTAGTTGGTTTACATTTTGTTTATAGAGGCTGTTTATATAGGCTGTAAAAAAGTAAGCCGTGAAGTTCAGCGCGTAGATAGATCTTGCTGTAAGTACAGTAATAATGAAATTTTACCAGTAAATGTGTAAATTTTTGAATGTCAACCAGTGCGGGTATTTTAGTTTTAGATCCACCTCCACCAAGGTAATCTTGTCCCAGTAAATGAAGAGTCATCAGTTGTAGTCTGCTTCTAAAGACTGTTAAAAATTTTATAATATTTAGTGTAATTACCCGGTCATAAAATGTTGGCAAATCATAAGAAAATGTTTAAAAATCGATCATTTTTTATCTCATCGAATAAAATATGGTTCATTTCACTAAAATTTAACCATGCTTCATCACTTATGAATTTAAACAATTTCCGTTTTCTTGGGTTTATCTCTTTCATTATTGCACTTACGTAAATTTTAAAATTGCAGTTTGTTTTTAGCAAAGAATAGAAGATTGATTTGTTTTGAATATAAGAATCACTTAATTTTAGCGAATTTCTAGAATGGAATTCAGCTATTACAGCCACTGTCATAACGCGGCCTGAGCCCCGGACCACGGCAGAAATTTGTTTTGAGGTCCCTAGAAACCGAAAATAATATTCGCTAAAATTTATGTATATATATATATATATATATATATATATATATATATATATATATATATATATATATATATATATATATATATATATATGTGTGTGTGTGTGTGTCCGCACGATAACTCTCGAACGGAGTGTCCTAGGTTTACGAAATTTGGTGAAAATATTGGAAGTCCCAAACCGTTAGACGAGTTCGTTAACCAGACACGTCGGATGCCAGGAACATGGTTTTTGTTGTTGCAAAAAATTAGTTTTTTGCCAAAATTTCCACTTAATCAACAATTTTTGCGAATTTTTTTACACCATTTAAAAAAGGAGAAAAAATTACATAAAAAAGGTCTTTAAGCTATTGTTCTATGTCGACTAGTTTCCGAGAAAAAGTAACTTTTATAAACGGAAATTTCCGTTTTCCGTTTTCTTGGGTTTATCTCTTTCATTATTTCACTTACGTAAATTTTAAAATTGCAGTTTGTTTTTAGCAAAGAATAGAAGATTGATTTGTTTTGAATATAAGAATTACTTAATTTTTTAACTTTGACGCATGATCAATTGTATTTGAAATGAGGTATAGATTAATTGCAAGTACCTGTATTGTATAACAAAAAAAATTTATTGCAACTTTCAAAAACTTGTTTAAATAAAAATAAAATCGACAACTACAAAGCCAACAAGTTCTCATTTTTTGCTATAATTGGTAATCATTATTAAATTATATATTTAGCCGTATAGATATAGGTTACATGACATATTAGTTTAATAAAATATTATGTATATATTTTAACAGGCCCGCGACATAAGTTCCGGATAAGATGTAAGAATAAAATTGTGTGTTGCATCCACGTCAATATGGTACGCAATTTTTTTTTCGTCTTTATATTTTACAGACGCCATTTTGTTTTTATAAAAACGAAACTTATCCTATAACCATCGCACGGTTTAAGTGTTTCGATAGACACCTCATTGATTACAATCCCTCTTGGCGTTAGGATACTTCGAGGATATAAACAATCCCACATATTATCCAGATATACCTACACGTGAAAAACGTGACCCTGCGTTTACTGTCGCGCAGTCGAGTAATAATGGGAAAAAAGGAAACATGTTTTAGCATCAGACAATTAACTCATGTCAAAACATCTTCAAAATCAACAACTTTAAAAATTACCAAAATAGAAAATATAAGTCAATTTTTCAAAAATACCTTGAGTTTAGCTCAGGGGTTCTCAACCTTTCAGACTCTGAGCCCCCCCCCCTTCATACTTTACCGATTAAGTTAATTTAGACTTATATATGATAAATTTACTTACATTATGTTTGAGTAAAATGACTTTGAACTTAGGCTAGACATACTCTGGTAAGGAATATAAAATTATATTTCTACAAATACAAATTTTTATTACACAAATCATCGAAAAAATCACAAGTCAGCTAGTTTCTCACGCCTGACCGGACGCTCACTTACATTTTATTGAGTTAATACCTATAAAGAAATTTCAATGATTGTGTGTTTGATTCCAGCATCAAATTCAAATTTTTGTTGTTGTAAATATACATGCAAAAACAACTGTTTCAAAAACTACAAACTTATTTAATTTTTTTTAATTTGTTGACGCCTCCCCTGGAATTCTTCCACGCCCCCCAGGTTGAAAACCGCTGGTTTAGCTGTTATATTCCGAATCGAAAAGTTCACATCACTTTTTCAGCAGAAAGTTTCTAATGACAGTAATTTCAAATCTGTGAACAGAGCATAATACCTACATAATATATAAAAAATACTTTATCTACGACTACCATGAAATTGCTTGTTTATTGTACAAAAGACTATCTAAGTAAGCGATATTTTACATACAGCCACATATCCAGCTGTACAAAAAATGGCCCTTTACACGCATGTATAGTAAAAATAACAAAGCTTACTACACTTTAATTAATTCTTATAATTATTATATATTATACAGTGATATACATGATACATATTATATTAGAATCTGTACAAAAATTTTACCTAGCAACTGAATGTTTACGTTTGTTTTTAATAAATTTCAAATATTACATAAATTTAATGTATTGTATTTGTAGATTTCTATCAAATTTTTATTGTTTATTTTGAATTTCATATTAGTCGTAGATAAAGTATAGTACGTAACTCGGCTGTAAGGCACATTACACACTCGCACAATTTCGCTGCACTCGCCGCTATGCGGCTCTTACGTAACTTTTTCGCTCGTGTGTAATATGCAACTTACAACCTCAATCACGTAATATACTATTAAAATTGCTAGATCTTTCTAACCGTTTTAATAAAGATCAAATTCATAATAATTAATAAGATTTTCACTGTGCAGAATTTTGTTTTTTCGTGGAATATACTCTATGTTTACTTATGTATTAGTTTCATAAAAATTATTAGAGTATACGCTTATTAAATTGCACAAGGACGCTAAAATATCTAAGCACGGGCCTGTATTAAAATTAAATATGATTTTCTATAATTTTAATTAAGAAAAAATTATTTAATTAATTAACACAAATTAGAAAATATATAGGTACTAGATATTAATTAAGGATAATAAATAAAAAAATTAAGAAATATATTTATTTGTTTCTAGCTCACGGCTATGCGGAAACGCATATGAATATGTGTACACAAATTAGAGGTATGTAAAGAAATAAAACAAGATGTTAAACGCACGCAAAGGAAATTTAATTGAAAATTTCACTTTAACTAATCAATTTTTTAATTCATATTATGTAGTTGTAAAGAAATGTTTTTGTAACGCAAATTTTGTTTAGAGTTAACCCGTTAACCATCATTAGCACCAATTTGATTCATATTGAGTTTTCTATATGGTCTACGTGACCATATGTGGACACAGTAGTTATACACGCCCTGTAGTGTATGTCTATATCATGTCCCTGTCACTCTCCATTTAGTCTATTATAAAAAAATGGACCGTTTTCTGACGTCGCTGTAACTAATATACCAGATGGCGTTGATTTACTAGGGGATAAAATTAGAGTCGAGACATGAGGTTTAATAGTTCGCTATTTTTCATCTAAAATAAATTGGAATTAAATTAAATGTTTAAAAAAATACTTTAATTCAACCTAGAAAGATTAATTAAATTAAAAATTTTAATTCTTCGTTAACACATAACTTGGTGACGATAATTTTATACTCAATCATATGATAATTAATTTTGACATCTATTTGATGAAAAATGCTCACATGTCCCAACTCTATTTAGTATACCCCCTATACCATTAGCGCCACGTAGCAAACGTAGCAAACTGTGACATGAAAAGGTCCGTCCTTGAAAACAAGTGGCAGGGACATGGTCTATATGCATGTCAGAGTTGTGCGTGTAATTTACACCTAATTGTTTTGATAAAAAAAACTGTAAAAAATGTAAAAAATGTAAAAAACTAATTTTTTTTAAATTTAATAGATATGTAAGCCTTACTGATGGTATTCCATATTTGCTGTTGAAGTATTTGCTATATTTGTAAAGTAAAACTTAATAATTAAGTAATTTGAAAATTAAAAATATAAATGGGGACAAACAGGAAAAAGAAAGGTTAGTTTTGATAGAATAGTTTATTTAAGAATTCAATATTAAAAAGATTTTTATTTATTCAGTTAAATTTTATTAAAGGTTTCAATCACCTTCATCATCACTATCATCAGTGATTTTATTGTTATTATAATTTAAAGAGAGATAAATAATATGTAGTACTTAATTTTTTTGATCTGTCAAAACTCAGTTTGTTAATTTGGAAATTTGAAGCTTTGTAGTCAGTTGTGGATGGCCTTCCACCAGCAGAAAATCATTTTTGTGTCGACATTTTGTTTACACGTTTTTTCATGTGAACTTATAAACAAGTAATAACGGTCAAAATAAATTGTTTGTCAGTGAAATGACAAATGATTTAAGTATTTTACATTTTTTATAATTTTCTACAATTTTTTACGGTTTTTTACAGTTTTTTACGTATTTTACAAATTTTAACATAAAAATGTAAAAAACTGGTTTTTTACTTCACATGGCACAACTCTGATGCATGTGTACCTTATAATTTAAAGGCTTATCGTTCTTAGCGTGTTAATATAATTTTTGATAAACAGGAATGCTAGTTTTTACTTAACCATAATGCTTCCTTTACTACTGTCCTTTAGTGATTTGTCTGTTGAAATTAGATGCGGTCAGAACCGGTTTTAGTTGATAATATTTTTCTTAGCAGGACTTCCACATGAAAAGTGTTCTGAAGCCTCCACAAGGGTAAATCCAGTCCTGAATGTACGCTGTTTTTTTTCAAAGCTCTTTTAATTTTGTCATGTTTTCCTGTTTATCTATCCTTCTATAAATTTTTAATGGTGTTGAACAAAAGTTAAAATATTTTTCTCAAATTATATTTGATTCATATAAAAAATAAAAAGAGAATAGCTTAAATTTTAGACAATATGCATTAATATTGGTACTTGGTAGCAAGGCTGAATTTAGACATGAGATATAAGTCCGGATCTAGGGTAGCAGAAAATAGGTGGAGACAGTAGCGAAAAATATTGCCGGGTGTTTGAGAGGTGGATTTTTCAGGAAATACCTTGAAAAGAACTTAGAAAATAAACTTAAAACTTGTGAGAATCTTCTGAGCCAAAGTGACTTTTGTTTTTTTTTCCAGATAATGGTTTTTTAAAACATCAGTTTTAAAATTTTAATGATCTAATAATGTTTATTGTTTCTTCATAATTAAGTATCTACATATGTAGAATATTTTGAAGAAGTTTAGATTGACTTAAAATATAAAACTCAATATTGATATTTGTTATGTTGCATTCAAAATTTCATGTGATGAAAAACCGATAACCGGAAATAAAATTTATATTTTAGTTAGAAAAATGCTCATTTAGTTCATATTAAGTAGCTTGCCTCAAGTGTCTCAAGGTCCACGAGTACGAAATTCTTCCAAATTTAAAAAGAAATTCTGATATAGAAATGATAAAAAAAATAAATAATTGGAAAGGCCCGCAAAATTGAACCGTTGAACGTAAAGTAGTTTTGCAGTTTTCTTTTTGTTTTAGTCCATAACAAAAAAAAGAAAAGACTAATTAACTACTATGTATTAAAATATTAAATTAATATATTTCACTTAACAATAATTATCAGTTTCGTATCAGTATAACCTTGCAAACATATGTATGTATTTATGTACATATATAACGTATATAACATATTTATAATAACAAGATACATATTTATAATAACAAGATATATAACATGTATATGGAGATATGCATATTATTAAGTAGACAGATATCGCATATGAATTATTGATACATATATCTAGTACAATAATTACAATATACACGTTTAAATGAGTGTCAATGTACTATCCGCTGAGAATAAATACGATTAAAAAAAAAATTGATATAGGTTGGTTCGCAATTTTTATAACAAACAGGTTATGTTATAAAAGTATTTATGGTACTTGGTTGGTAGACATTTCATAATATTTGTAGTGTCAATGTTTGGTCCATTGGGAATAAAATTGCATAAAAACCTGACGTATATATAGAATAATGTAAAATTAAAACGGAAAAATCATGTCTGACGATTAAAAGACAATTTGAAATATTACCGCGACAAAATGCGTTAATAAGTTCTTTATAAATAAGTACAGTAACCATTAAAGTATCGTTTACATCTTTCTATTGGGTTGAGTAACAAATTATCAAAGACATTTTTTGTTTTATAAAATGGTGTGTTTAAATTTTTAAATTTTATTGATTTTATTGTTAAGACCATCGAAACTGGAGTTAAAGATTTGTGCTCCCTACAGAAAAGGAGTGTATACCTCAAAGTATCATCCGCAATTAGTATATAAAAATTAGTGATGAGCAAAATTAGTCTTGGTCTTGCAGTCTTGTCTTGGTCTTGAATTTTTTGCAAGACCAAGACCAAGATTATAAGTATGGCTGCAAGACCAATACCAAGACTCAAGTGAGCAAGACTCTTGCTAAACTATTTAAATAGTTTGAAAGTATAGTTAATACGTAAAGATAGTAAAAATTCTGATTTTAGAAGAACAAAATTCGTTAATAAAAAAATGCAAGAAAGTGCAAAATTTTTTAGCGATAACAAGACCAAGACCAAGACCAAGAATGCGTTTTGCAAGACCAGGACCAAGACCAAGACTCAAACTGCTCTAGCAAGACCAATACCAAGACTCTTAATGCAAGAACAAGACCAAGACTGCCAAGTCTTGGTCTTGGTCTTGCATTTGCTCATCACTAATAAAAATTAATTTAATCGAAAATATTGGTTATTTGTTTCACCAGAAATGCATAAAAGTTTTGTATTTCACCCCTCCCCCCCTTAAAAAAACCAACGAAATTTTGAGAGCCGATAATTCAGGAAGGAAATCGAATATCAAAACTCAAGTTTCGTTATTGATAGGCATTTAATTTGTTGAAATCCGTTAAGATCCGCTATGCATTCTTCACAAAATTTTCCAGAAAATTTATAAAGATGTTGGTTTCAATCAGGGTCGTGGAGAAAAATCTCGGAGAAAAATGTCTGTCCTCAAAACTTTTAAAATGCTATTCACTCTGGGCCCCCTCTTCGAACTCGGGCACTGGGACTACAGCCTCAGATATCCCGTCCTCTAGTCGGGCCTGCTTGGTGTTTTTGTTCCAAAAAAATGGATAAAAAAATCATGTTATTAAATACTCTACCCAATACACTAAACTATTAAAATTTGAGTTATGTTGGGAGATATGGGGAAATCATTAACAAAGAATGAGTTTTCTTTAAAATTGAAATATAGTATTATAATTTATTCAGAGGTGATATGTTCTTAAAATTACATTAACATTATTAATGGTCTTTTTTTTAATGTTTTAGAAAAAAAGAAAACATTTATTTATTTTTGTAGGATTGGAATGTAAACGGATTTATTTACAAAAAATATAATGTAATTAGAGAGTAACAATGAAATTATAATTAGGTAATTATTAATTTAAAATATTGTGAGTTAGTAAATTATTTATTTAGTATTTAAAAGAATTTAGGAAATTAAATATCAAATTTTTATCAAAAAAAAATTAAACTATTAATTTTTAATTTCAAATATTATCGAGTGCTTGTGAAACACTACTACGTATGACAAACTTTTGTTTGCATTTAAACACACGCAGTATTCATATGTTCACTTTATCGTTCAGCTAAACTGAAACGTTAAGCACTCGACCTCCTTGGTTAGCATGACCAAAAACCATATTAGGGTAACCATTAAATTAGGGTAATTTCGGTCTAAGTTTTTCATTTTTGCGAACAAAATGACGAAATTCCTTTTGAGCTTCATCAATCTACGGTTTGATTCCAACTTCATCATTCTATCATTTTATTTACCTACGATTATTAAAACCTTTAAACATTTTAGTAAACTTGATGACGTCATTAAATACAAAATTTTTTTTATCAAACAAGCTTTCTGGTAGTGATTTAAATTTTGGCGATTATGTCTGAGTTTCTCATTTTTGCTATCAAAATGACGGAATCCTTTTCAGATCAAAAAGTGTAACTGATTAAGGGGAGGTTTACTTGAGAGTCCTTAAAAATTATGTATTTTTCTAAAAATTTTTTCTCAAGAACGGAAGTAAATATCAATTTCAAATTTTGTACACATATTTATTAAGTATCGAACTATACAAAAAAAAATTTTCAAGGAAAAATATAAAAAATTGTCCATTTAATAGATACTGCAGTGTGACGATCCGAAAATCCAATGCCTTGTTGGCGGACATCCTAGCGCCGGTAATAAACCACCGAAATCCAAAAACAAAAAAGATTTATAAAATATATGAAGAGTACCGGCACCTCTACCTATAATATCAATAAATTGCTGAAAAAAAAATGGCGGATGTTTGAACTTTTGATTACGATTTTTATCTTATTTTTCGCTCTTTAAAGTAAATGTAAAAATAAAAAAAATATTGAGAGTGTATCGAACTTAAGTAGAGGTGCCGAAGAATTGAATTATCTTTAAAATAAAAAAGAAAAAAAAAGGAACCATCGAATAGTTTTTGAGTTATCGTGTCCGCCAGTTCCAAAAATGTAGTTCCGAGATATTATAAAATATATATAAAGAAACGTATTTTCAAAATTTTATATTTAATACTCATTATTGCGTGAACTACGTTTTTTCAATTTTTTTTTATAGAAAGCTGGATTCGGTTAATGTGCAAGAATCTTGTTTTTAAATTATTTTCAGTAAAATGACTTTGGGGACATATTCTACACATAATTAGCTACCAATTTTTGCAAAAAAAAATCGATTTTTTTTAACGACGCTCAAGTAAACCTCCCCTTAAAAAGGAAAAAAAAAGTTTGTAATTTTTGGACAAACGTCTACAAAAAATATCTACATTAGTAGTAGAACTAAGGTCATACTTAACTGAAAAACCATGATAAAATTTGAATTTATCTATATATGTCCCACCCGTCTGTGTCCGTGCTTGTTAAATTTTACAAACATGTGTTTAATATTAGACAGTAGTAAATTTAATTACCTTAGACAGTATGTAATAAAATGATCATAATTAATTTGCTACCTTTTACATACGTCCTTAAAATACAACATATATAATTTAATTGAACCCTTTTTTTCAGATCTGTATTGCAAAACATAATACTTATATATTTTTATAGCAATGGTCATTCGTCTCTGTTTCAAAAAAACCCGTTGTTAGTTATTAAATTTTTTTTATTTAATTGTTTATACTTATTTATAAAGGTGTGTACTTACCACTTATTGATTTTGTTAAACATTATATGTACATACAGGAGTGCAACTGTATTACATAATAATATCAAAAGAGAAAATTATAAACACAGGCACAACATAATAATTATAAATAGGTACACTAACTATTAGTATATTTTGTTTATTGTGTTTGGAATATGAATCTGTTCTGCAAAACAGAGAAGGAAATATGGTGTTCATTTCAGGTGTTCATATTCCAAACAAAATAAAAAGCTATATATAGGTATATATATATATATATATATATATATATATATATATATATATATATATATATATATATATATATATATATACCTATGGACACCATATTTCCTTCTCTGTTTTGCAGAACAGATTCATATTCCAAACACAATAAACAAAATATATAATTATTATACTTGATTATCACTTATTATAATTTTTATAAGAATGTTATGTTATGACCAGCAGATGACAGATTTTAAAATTTTTTAGAAGTATTTAATTGGTTGTCACCAATTTTTTGACAGTATCTACAGGGTGTCAGAGAGACCACCTTTTAAGGGGTTACTCATAGCACCCTGTAGACACTAAAAACGCAGGAATTTTTTCGGAATTAACAATCGCGTCACCCCTCAAAAGGATAAGAGTTATTTCCCTTACACCCTATATATATATATATATATATATATATATATATATATATATATATATATATTTCTGACTGTTAATTCCGAAAAAATTCCTGCGGCTTTAGTGTCTACAGGCTGCTATGAGTAACCCCTCAAAAGGTGGTCACTTATTTCTCTGACACCCTGTATACTACTGCCTTAGAAAATGTCGTACTTTTCAACTCTTTCGAGTTCAGTTAGTACCAGAAAGAAAATTGAAAATGCTATTTCACATTTATTTCTTAAGACTTTAATTTTTTAATTGACTTAAGTTAAGTAATTTAGAGTTCTATACAACTATTAAATTATGTTTAAATATTATTCAAAGTTAATTATTTTTTTATTTTTTATAAAATTTCATAATTATTAACTAATTTATTTAATGATAGCAGAAATAAAAAAAATACGCTGCCAATGTAGTGTGCCACAGCTTCCTTGTACTCGTAAAAGCACCTTGGTAATTTAATGCCCAATATATCTTTGCATAAATTAATAGTGGTACATAAATTAATAAAAATAAATAAACAAAACGATTCATAAAAAATTGAGTGAAGCGAGACTTGCCAGTAAATAAGATATTGACATTGAATGGATTTCATGGTAGCGCCGTGGATACTATTACTCCGAATGCAATGAAATTTGTAGCGGACCATCTAGGAATCAGACCGTATAATTTCTGACAATTCCATAAAAAGAATTGAATAATTCAGAAGTTATGCCATTTGGTGCAATTTAGTATATTAATGGAATGACCTGATAGCGGCGTGGCTACCGTTACTCCGATTTCGATTAAATTCATAGGGGACCATCTAGGAACCAAGCTGCATAATTTCTGAAAATTTCATTCAAAACAATCGAATAGTTCAGAAGTTATGCCAGTTGGTGCAAACTGGCGACATACAAACACCAAACCAAAATTGTTCAGGAAGCTCTAAAACGTAAAATGTGCGTAAAAATTTTATTTTGGGGTGTAAAATTTTTTTTATTTTTCAAAAGTGATCACAATGCTTCCGCTGCTTTAGTAGTCTCGGAAGCAAAATTGATAAATAAGTAAAATTATAGTAATACAAACCAAGATATCCTAGTTTACTAAGCTAGAATCCTACCAAGAAAATTTTTCCTATTTTGCTGTATGGTTTGTGCACTAACCTATAACTTACTATACATCAATCGAAAAATAATTTTAGTACCTACAGTTTTCTAATTTAACTATTGTCGATTCGAGCTCAGTTTTTTTTCTATTATCGAAAAACTTTTTGTTCTACTTTTACGAATTTTTTAAGCTAGGTTCACTACAAAAATTTTAGAAAATAAAACGCTATCTTATTTTGATTGTCTCTTATCACACGACCATATCTTTTTTATCTTATTAACAATATTTGCAAGTACTTGTGTAGATTGATTGGACTAATAAGGGTATGTAGATATAATATGAATGTATTTTATCGAACTGCGCAGCTTGGACCATATATTTTCAAGGCCGTAGAGAGAAATGGCGGGCCCCGGGAATAGAGCACATCTCTTAAAAATATCCCCCCAAGAAATAAGCGACGAGTAAAGAGAAAGGTTTTTACTTTTTCCCAGGCTCGATTTTTCTGTCCGGGCTCCGAGGCTACAACCCCGGCTCTCCCACCCTCTCGTTGGGCCTGTGTATTTTGGCAGCACACAGAAGACAAATTTAGAACGTCTTGGTTATAAAAAAAGAAAATGAAAAATATAAATATTTTTTTATTTATTTGTTTCTTTTAAGGAGTCCCCACATTCTCGCCGAGGTTGAACGAGGTTCCTCGTCGAGTTCTTCGCTGAGGTTGGCTCAGCCATATGAATAGCATTAAAACACCAACCGCGAGACACAACGAAATGACCCTCTACATTCTCGTTTCGTCCAACCTCGGCGAGAATGTGGAGACTCCTTTAGTGTGATTTAATTCTATTTATTTGTCTTACGAATTATTGACAAAATATGTGAATTATGACTATAATTGAAAATATTTAAAAAAACAAAAATAATAAATTCAATTTGAATGGAACAGGGCCGGCGAGAGAGTAGGGCAGGTGGGAAAATTGCCCGGGGCCCGGAGGCGTGATTAGGGGCCCAGCGGAAATGGAAGGTTTCCTGGCCCGCAAAAGTGGAATTGCAAAAAGGGGCCCGGAAAGTTTTTGAAGGCAAAGCCGACGAGGTTTTTTGCTCGTCAATCGTATATTCGGAGGAAATATGAGACTCTAAGAGGTTACCTATTTTTTGAGATCAAAATGGGGAAAAGTACGGAACGAAAATTTTCACCTGTCCGGGGACCCGACGTCGCTCTCACCGGCCCTGGAAAGGAATAAAAGAAATTAATTGAGATAGTTTTAAGTTAAATTAATTGAGATAGCTTTCACACCAATTTCTCTAGCTATGGTAATTATGCAGATTTCATTTGATCATATTCGTATGTTAGAATGCAAATAAGTCGGCAACTGCATTTTAGAACTTGCATAAATTTTACGTATGATTGGCATGTTATCAGTGACAGAAATTCAGATAAATTCAAAAAAGGAAATAAGTTTTACATAATAGCTATAATTATTAGCTTGTTTTAATACAGTTTTATGCATCTGTCAATCATTGTCAAAAATACTTAAAAATAATTAGCTTAAATAAAATTGCAATAAATGAAAGAAAGTGTTGGACCAGAGAAAGCAAATGTACCTAATCGATATCAGGTGTTTTCCAACTACCAGAGCGCAGTGCGCATTAATGCCGCACAATGCCGCATTTGCGAGCATTAATTGGAACAGATTGGTTGTCAAATGACATAAAATGTATTTTGATAATTAATTTCAGTGTTATCAAACATTAATTAACAATTGTGTATGATAAAAATACGTCAATGATGGTCAACTTAAAAGAAAAAAAAACTTAAGATTTCATGTTTACTTGTTGGTATAAAGCAAAAAAGTAGAGAGCAAAAAAGTTATCAAATGCCCAGTTATGCGAGGCGTTGCGGTAATTGGAACACTCAGTGCTGAGCATTATGCCGCATAATGCGCTTTTGTGCCGTAATTGGAAAACACCCATCATTTACTATGTAATTTGATCAAAATTTTGTCAATACGGTTCAAATTGTCAATAATGCTCTTCCTTCCCCCTACATATCACAGTCAGGAAGAGTTTTATTTCCTACGTTAGATGGTATAGTTCCGAGCCAGAGTTTGACATTAAACATTCGGTTTACAAAATCAATTCCTACAGGACCGTGCTAGATAAGAGATATTAAACATATTTTTAGTCGTTGCCATTATTCAGAAAGAGTGAAATGAAACAGTGGCTAAAAAAGCTAGAATGGGGGTACTCATATAGGTTGAATAAACTCTCAAAATTCAATTAAAAATTTGGTAGTTTTTAAAAAAAAATCATTTAAGGTCCTAAAGGTCCTAAAGTAATACCATATTAAGAATAGTTCGAAAATTAGAATTATTTTCAATTAAGCGAATCTAAATTTCCTTCTTTTTCAGTATAAGGCAGTGGTCCGTCAAAGATAGTGATCTAGTCAACCCTAAATTGCAACATTTCCTCTTAGGGTCGGATTTATTTTTGTGGAGGAGGCGCCTTAATATTTCTCATATGGAGGTTCCTTAGTATTTTTGTAAAGGCGCCTGCTAAAGTGATAGGAAAATTTCTGAAATTTTTCAATTTTCCTCCAAAAATAGGGTTTGGCGAGCAAAAGGAAAAAAAAAACGAATCGTTCCTATTTTACTTCTATTTTAAGATTTATAAATAATTTTGCGGTAATCTCTATTGTATGAAGGCCCCGCGGTGTGCTCCAAGTGTATTTCATTTTAAGGACAAAGCGTCTAAAATCCATTCTAAAATAAAATACTTAATTTATAATATGTATATGGGCGTTAGGATAATCACGTCGTATTCTTGGGTGTGTTACACTTTTGAACCATAATATAAAAATCCAAATTAACAATTCCTTACATGAACTTAACAATTCACATACTTATTGCAACTGTCTAAACATGTGATAAATTTTAATATATCAAACTCATTTTTAAAAATAATTTATATTTTAATTTTTACACGATTTCGTGATAATATATTCTATGAATATTAATAAAAAAAAATTTTTTTAAATGATTGCACAAATTTTTACAAACGAAATACAATTTATTACTGTCAGGATTTCAACTTACATAAAACATTTACGCTTCCGGAGCATTGATTGTGACAAAACTACCTGTTTAAAATAGCTCAACGTTCCAACATAAGTGTCTTAACCCTAGAATCATACGTACTCGCCAAAACGACGAACGAACTTCTCTACCTGCTCCAATACTACAACTTGTCGGTGCCTGCTTGCTGTGAAACTTCTGTTATCTAATTTATTTGTTATTATAACACATAAGACGTATAAATTTTGTTTATAGCTACTGTCGTTTCTTTTATACTGAAATAGTGTGCGTCAAAAGGACGACGATGTATGATTAACCCATATTTTTTTTAAAGATTTTGTACTCCACATATAAAAGTTTTCCTAATTTTTCTAAAATTTATTAAAGTTATGGATGTTATAATTAATTTATTCAATGATTATGATAATGTGAAAGATGATTACAGCTGTTTGACTTATAGAGACTACATAATACTGAAGTTTTAATATATTGAATCGAAAACTAAAGAATGCGTTTCAAATGACTTAATAAAAGGTTAACAATTTATTTTATGGAAAATATTTTAATTTTTATTATTTTTTGAGATCTTATTCTAAAAATGACTAACAATTTTTAGAAAATTTACAAATGTGCCTAATTGAGAAATAACTACATATCTATAGGAGTATTTATGACTGAGAAATTTCACATTCTGTAAAGTTACACAGGTCCACTGACTCATAATACTTCATAAATTAATTATTTGAAAGACATGTTTCATGATACAATTGATGTATTTATCTATTTTTTAATTTTTATAGTAAAAATATGCTTTGATAAAAAGATTAAAAAAATTAATAAATATTTATATTAAGAAATTTTTCCAAATCCAATTTTTTTAAATATTTTGTTCGCTTTTGTAGTATTGTTATGTAAAAAAAAATGTTTTTTGCAAATAAACTCTAAAACTCCCCGTAAAAACTCCATTCGTCGAAACGACGCCGATGTATGATTAACTTGACTCATAGACCAACGTATGATTCTAGGGTTAATTATATTTTGGATGATCTAAGTGTTCCATGGAACGAATTACTTAATTAAAAGTGTTACAAATAGACATTAATTGACTTAAATTACTTTAAACTGCTTATCTTTGTGGGTAATCGCACTATTTACTGATTGAGTAATATTTTCAACTTATAGTTTATTAAAAATGAAAAAAAATTATGATAGGAAAGTAAAGTATGCAATATTACATATTTTATTACACGGCTATTCAAATGTTTATCTAGTGACGTAATACAATGCATACTTTGGTTACACGTACATACATCGGTAATAAAGGTAACAATATACATGCTTCGGTAATAATTAAAAAATAATTTATTATAAATAAAAATTCATATGCATGTATAAAAGGAATAAAAATGTACTAGAAATTTAATGATATGGATTAATGTAATAAATGTTTTATTTTTTGTATAAATCGATGTCTAGTCTTGCATAATCTGTTCCCTCAACCGGAATTTGAAATTTGGCATAATGTTCAGTCTTGATGAAGTGTACATAATATATCGCCAGTCATCGATTAGGAAAAAAGTTATTTTGAGGAGGCAGTTCCTTAGTACCTTTAACGATCCTAAAAACATATTTTCATAACTTTTTCTTAGGTTTCCGATTTCCTAGGTTTCTACACGGAGAAAAAAATCATATAATTTTTGTAGATAAAATTTCAGAAAAATTACCATGCTCTCTTATAATGCGTGCGCGATCGACGACCAAAGTAAAAAATATATTATAGCGTGGTAAAATTTAATGTGGTAACACAACTTCTATCACACTCTTATGCATATGTGTTATAGTTTAATTCTTGTTGTCGTACTCTTTCATTTGCGCATCTGACCCGCAACCTTATGTTGCTTCGGCTGTACCTGTAAAAACTTCGAAGATGCCCGATCTTTTCCGATCTTGGATTCTTTATGATCCATACAAAAGTGATTGGCAACAATATATTCTAATACTGAAGATAGTGGAGTAACAAAATGATGAATGAAACGATGACCATCCGTCAAGACATTCTAATGAACACTGCTTCGACAGCACACGACACCACACCAACTGACCAGCTACTTGGAACACCACCAGTCGTGCTATGTGACCATATATGATTGTGTTGATACTTTCTGCAGCTTGCCTCGCTATGTGACAGCGTTGATACCTTCTCTTTCTTTCTTTCTACTATTAGCTTCTTTTATTCTTTTCTACTTTTCTTCTATTTTAAGACAGCATGGTAATTTTTGTAAGAAAACAATTAAACTGTCGGCAATGGAATCTTTTACTGTGCTGTTTTACAAATTTTACGAAGCTAATATAACGGAAAGAACATTCTATCCTTTAAATTTTCTATGATTAATTATAATTTTTATATTTTTACCGTACAAAATTGAATATGTTCGCCTTTTAAACGTCGATTGTAGTGCTGAGCACAGTAATTTTTATATGAATTTTCTCTCTGTGTAGGGCTAAAACTTTGATTTTAATACGGTTAGTAAACATTGAGTTATAAATTATTGAAAAACTGCAGGGTTTTCAATAATGCAATAGTTGCTGAAAAAATATTCTAAATAACAGAACGAAAAACAGTAATAGATACTGTATTTACTAATGTTTCAATTCAATGCGGGCAAATTTTAAAAAAATTTAAATATACAAAAAAAAAAAAAATTAAAAAAGGTTAAATTTGGTTTCTTGACTTTTTGTTCTATTTGGTCAGTATTTTTAGTCCAAAAATATGAACTCTGTTAACAATGATTTTTAGAAACTGATGATTTTTAACGCATAAAAAACAAAAAACTAGTACGCAAATCCCCTGACAACTAAAAAGTAGAATTATTACCTCTTTGACTCTCGCTATTATCAAAAATTGTTCAAAAATGGATTTAATTACCTTAACATCTGAATGGTTGAACTAACTGTTAAAAAGAAAATTAGGTTTATATTAACAATTTTTAAATAAATAAAAAATAGTTTGACAAGTACTTATTGTTAAGTTATTATTACTAATTCACAACAGTAGGTAATTACGTGAACAAAAATGTTTTGTTTTTTCCTTCCAAAAACAACATTAGCAAGTAAAATTTGCTAACTGTACAAATTTTTTTTTGTTTTTTCTTTTTTAAATGCGTGTAATGAAAGACATACACAAACACATAACATAATTAAAGGTGAATTTTTATTATTACAATAAAATTTTCATTAAAAATGTTTGTATACATACATATCTAATTACTAATATGATACGGAGGTGTTTGCATGGATCTTATGATTTAAGTTCAATAAGAATTCAAGTGACAAGTTACTTAATACTTCATCGATGATCTGAACAAGGACGAGGATTTTAACCCTATGAGACTGGTCTGAAAATATTCTACTCGTTAAGCCAATCAATTTTTTTTAAGATACACACACTTGTAAAACGTGGCTACAAAAAAAATGACAGCTTTAGGAAAAGCTTTATGAGAAAGGTAGAGTACGATCGTTACTTGGTCATATTTCTCTTTCAGGGTATTCTCTGTCTGATATTTGGCTTGTAGCTGGGGATTCTAACAATGAAGAAAGAAGTTCCTTTCTAATAATACTCTCTAGTAACGATTCCACGATACTCATTGATTTATCTCTAACAAACACGTGTTTGCTACTGTTGATCAAATTCCAAAGCCAGAAAGTCTATGAATGCGAAATTTTTGAACAAATACAGTACATATACTACACAAAGGGCATAGCCGGGTAAGATAGGGAAAACGGCCCTTGACGCGAAATCGATTGTTTTTATAGGAAATAATACTTCTTAAACCCAAATACATTCCTCTGACGCTACCTAAACCTTTCCCCAATTTCAACCCTCTAACGCTAATAGTTTATGAATACAAAAACAGACAAAAACTTTCAAAAAAAATTTTTTTTACGAAATTACTGAGCCAATTTATTTGAGTTTAATATATATGTATATATATATTGTGTACCCAACTTAAACAAAGAAATAAAAAAAAATTAACGTTATATCCCTTTATTATACTAATTTTTTTAAATTTTTAAATTTAAGTAAATTTTTTTTTTGGTACTTACGCGTTAGCGACACCCACCATTTTTTGTTCAATAATATGTCTCTTAGTACTCTATAACATATATTTTTACGGAAAAATTTTAGTTGGTAGAACATAGTAATATTTCAATACAAATGCATGTCATGTTCGGTACTACATATATTACTTATGTATAAAAAGGGCCATAAAGTAAAGCATTTGCCGGATTTCTAGTAGTGGGTAGAATATATATTAAACTCAAATAAATCGGCTCAGTAATTTCGTAAAAAAAATTTTTGGTTGAAAATTTTTGTCTGTTTGTGTATTCATAAACTATGAGCCTCAGAGGGTTGAAATTTGGCAGGAATATATCTGGGGCTAAGAAGTGTTATTTCCTATAAGAACAATCAATTTTGCATCAAGGGCCGTTTTCCCTATCTTACCCGGCTAGCCCTTTGTCATATTGTTCTTTTAATCCGGGAGTTTAGGGAGTCGTTCATGGACAATCTGCGCACTTTTGAATAAGATACTTAGCACGTTAATGGTCACTTGCGCTGTACAATATCAAGTGAAACATAACCAATTCCTTTCACAATTAAACAAAAAAAAAAACTGCCAAGTGTGAGATGAACATTTTTTCACGAAATTTTAACATGGGTGTCTACGAGTAATAAATAAAAACAACAGAAATAAAAAGCTGGTAACTATTCAATATTATTGTCAGCTGACTTATCGTTTGTTTTTTCTATAAACTCAGTATTAGATGAAATTTCTACTGTACGAAGCCCTGATATTACACAGTATAACAACAATTAGTGTATTAGTCGTCAAAATAGTGTATCAGTTGGGAGTTATCATATCAGTTAATCAGTTTTATTTTATCTTCGATTTATACAAACAATTGGCATGTTATTGAAGTTAAAGATTGATCCGTTAAACTCAGCGGAGTGTATTAATATTATAGACACATTCTTTTGCTTACTATGTAGGTATATGGGTAGTTCTTCAAACGAGGGAATTTTGGACGGCCCAACGCATTTTGTATATTAATATTTTGAAAAATACATTTTTCTAGATGGAAACTGTAAACCATTACTGCATCTAACTGGTCACTCAAAATAACCCGGTCTCCAAATATATTTTTTTATAAAAAATGACACTTAAAATGTAAAATTCTCAGTCTCCTGGTATCCTCCTCCTCTCCAAAGTAAAACATAGCAGACTAAATAATTATTTTTTCTGAATGTATAAAAAGAATTTATACTGCAGTAGTAATCTATAATATTGGTACTTTTTTATTATATAAATAATTTTTGAATTTTTTTTATATTTTCTTTAAGAAATATTCTATTGAATTTTGTCTCCCGAAATTTGCATCATTTTCCTATCAAACCAAAAGATTATATAAAAAATTTAATCATCGTTTGTCATAGTAATTAACTGAAATATAATAAATAAAATAAAGTACATGTTTTACTTAATTTGAGGTTGTATCAACTAATTCAGTTAACATTGTAAGTGAGATTGTGGTCGGTCCAGTAAATTTCTCAGTATCCTGGTCACCATTTTCGTGAAAAATACTGTGGATATCAGAAATTTTTCAGTTGTATGAGTTGTAAATGTGTTGTATTAGAATAGCGGACCTGTTTTATATATATATATATATATATATATATATATATATATATATATATATATATATAAACGTTATTTAGCCGGTTTTTAAAGAATATTGAAGAATTCTCAGTCTCCTGGTCTCAGTCTCCTGGCAGCTCCAAAAACGGGATTAAACTTAGATAATGTAAATAAATTAGGTAAATGTCATTAGAATACTGTAATAAATGACTCCGTATATTTTTTAATAAAAAATAAATTCCCTTTTTTTCTGTATAATATATACTATAAGTATAATTAATATAACTACTGATACATATACTACTAATATAATATATAATATGTATTAAACTGTCGTAAATGACTTCAAATATTTTTTAATAAATAATAAATTCGCAATTTTTTTTATTTTTTTATTTATTTAGTTATTTTAAAAATTTTTTTTTTAATACATAGATTACATACATACATTTTTTTACATACATACACTATATAACTACTAATATTTATATACCACTAATATAATATATAATATATATTAAATAAATAATAAATTGTTTAATAATTAAAAATTTAATAATAAAAATAATAAAAATTGTTTAATAATAAAAATTAATAAATTGTTTAATAGTTTAATAAATTGTGCTTAATAATAAAAATGAATATAAGAAATTCTCTTGTGTTAATTTTAGTTTTTTACTCATTTTTTCACCATCCTGGATGTCTTTTTTTATAATAGCCATAAAATTTATAATTTTTAGTTTTTTTTCTGGCTACTTTCAAATAGTGTAAAAAATGTCATCAACTTAAAATAAAACTACTTGCCAAAGCTTATGCATGAAAAAAATGTATGGCCGGAATTAAGTCCATTTTCGTCCCTCGTTTGAAGAACTACCCATATACAATTTAAAATCAATCTAATGAAATAATAAATAAATAAGTAAATACTTATAAAAAGAAAAATGTGTAACAATATAAAGCAACATGCGGTCTAGTGTACCATTTGTTAAAGAAGTAAATATTATGTATATAGAGAGACAAGGTCGTTAAGTATTGCAAATACATATAACCAACACACAGCAACAAAATTAATACAGTACCTATCTATTTATTTAATAAAAGACTATTTAAACGTACCCAGTGCCCCCACCAATGAAATTTTTTATGTTAAATAGAAACATTTTTTACTGTTGATTTTTTGAAAATATGCTGATGGGATAAGTTGATGCATTAATTGAAATGAAAAATATACATTGCCAATGAGTAGTGGCATACAGCTTCCTCGTACTCGTCACAAATGTCAAAGTAATTCAAATTTTGTGAACAAAATGTGAGCGTTTTAATTTATATATTTTCTATGAAACTTTTTTTACAATCTGTAACGAAATATACCTTTTTGCAATTCCGGGACTAAAATATAATACATGATTTAGTCCCTCATAATAGGGAGTAAAGTGTTACTTTTAGTCCTAAGGGATTAAAAATCAACAAGCAGAATTTAAAAGCATCTCCAATCAACAAATAATCAACAAATTCAAACTTCTAGACAAAGACCAATAGTTATAATGTATAGTAATAGTACATTGTGCAATAAGGGCGGGATCTATTACCCACGAGAGCGAAGTTCAGCGCACGATCGGAGTGAGTGCGCTCATTAGCTTGAGTGGACAATCGACAATCCCGCACGAGTTGCTCATACTATTTTTAACATCCCATTGAAAGTTATTGTAATGGGTCCGATTTTACGAATCGCTAATTTAGACATATCTCCACGTTTCAAGGTCACTAGAATCCGAATCCATCGTGTTTAGCGTGATGTCTGTGTGTGCGTTCGTTAGTTCGTTCGTTCGTTCGTAAATTTTTTTTCGTCTCGCATATCTCGAGAGCAAGTGATGGTATCCACTTCGGACTAGTTTCATTGGATGCGTAATTAAAAAATGCAGACCGGATAGAGTTTTCAGCCAATTCGGACTAGCGGTTGGTTTTTTATAATAAAAAAAACGGAACTTTATTAACACAAAATAGATTATATTTATAGATTTACCATGTCTTTATTATACAATGGCCTAAAAACCTAATTGATGTTAAAAACGCCAGTAAATTATTATAAATAAAAAAAAAAAAAACGAAATAAGAAACTTTTTATGAAATAATTTTTGTCTCACATATCTTCAGAACAAATAATACTTTCACTTATTTGATAAGGGTCCCCACCCTTAGGTACAGAGGTGCAAGGGGTAAAGCCACTATTGGGGGTCCAGAAGAGTAGACCCCTGAAATGGAAAAATAATATTTATGTACAGTAGTCTCTAGTCTTTAAGGACACCCAATGGGAAGTCGACAATGTGGGTAGACTTGTCCTCCCAAATTTTTTATTACGAATTTCACATACTTTTTTCTATTATTAATTACTATTTTTGATTACTTTTTAAAATAATATTTTTGAGTGTTTGTCTTTTTTTTCTGAATTAAATATTGTTTAAATTACTGTGTTGGTGGTTTCAATAAAAATAATTATGAAATATTTATTAAATGAAAAATCAAGAGGTGGCTTTGTGTGTTTTGATTAAATTTTGCGTATTTTATTGTTAATTCGCGTGCGGAAAGTATACTTTCTGCACGCAAAAAAGTATGTGGGAAGAGTACAGTGGGCAAACAGCTATTTTGCGTACAAAAATGTGTGTGCCAAGTTAGTACTTCTCCCGCATGAGTAATAAAAATAATTTTTCCCCATAAAAACAAGTTGTAATCAACACATTCTAAATAATAAGCACACAAAATTTGAAAATTTTCGTAAGAAAACTATTTCCTCTATTGAATTACGTTAAAATTGTAAGTTAAAAACTAATTTTTGTACATTACTTTACACAGTGTATCAGCACCTTTTACTTTAAAAATATTTAAGTAGCATATATTTATATGGCGTTCGTTATAGGTACTGTCAAGGTTTCAATTTGTATATAGGTAGGTACCTAAATTAAGTAATAATATAATTTAAACGCGGTTTTTTCGTACAAACCTTTTTTCTTCAGATTCTGTTCAATTTATTTGTACACACATTGATTGGACCATTACTAAATTTTGTTGACCAATTAATTAAAAATTTTTAAATGTATTTATTTACTAAATTTACTTTGACCACACAATATATTCAATCATTTTTATCATAGAATATACGTTTAATAAAAAGTCTTTTAAAAATTTATCTATTATTATTTTTTTTATTCGTTTTTTTTAGTGTTAGTAGATATTTATCAATTTGAAAGAAAATTTTTTTTCACATCATTTTGAAATCGTATTGTTTTAGTGGAATATGATTATATTTTAGAAGATTTATTAGTTAATTGTGATTATTTTTTTTTTTATTCATAAAGTACCTATATGCATTTCGAAATATAACGCATTGAAAAAAAATATTAATAAATAATAATTCAAACTGATATTGAAAAGAGTTAATACTTATTATGAAATTATTTTTAATATATAGGTTAATTAAAATGATCTAAACAATTAATTTACATTATTATTCTTTTAATTATATTTTCGGACCTTAAAAGATGTACAAAAAAAAAAAAAAAATCAATTACGACCAGTCATTATCAATATCAAAATTACTAATAAAAAAAAATCAGATAGTAAGAGTAGAGAGTAGTTTAAAACAAGAAATTATTGCATTTATGAACGGCAACGGCCATACCATGTTGAATACACCGGTTCTCGTCCGATCACCGAAGTTAAGCAACATCGGGCGCGGTTAGTACTTGGATGGGTGACCGCTTGGGAACACCGCGTGCTGTTGCCATTTTTTTTTCTAAAACTAATAATAATTGTTTTGTTAAACATACCTATGTATTCTAAAATAATATTTTATTTAATAAAACAGTGTAATTGTACTATTTGTCTATGAGACGACGATCTCTAATAGCAGGACGAAGGGAAGAGGAGAATTGACACGAACTGTTATGCTAAAAAAAGACAGACGGAATACATATTATGCTAAAAAGGGACAGATCACAATGAAGACAACGGCGGCGTCAGAGATCATCGTCTCATAGACAAGTTGTAGGTTTTTGAAAAAAAATTTTTTGTCGTAAATAGAATTGTGACGCATATATGTAACGTCATAATGGCAAATTATTTAAAAATTCAATGTATTTTTATTTTAAATTATTGTTGCTATGCAATTTTTCCTTGCTAAAAGTAATTTTGTATTGAATATATTACCATTATGACGTCACAGGCATCGCGATCATTTGTTAGTGCTATTGATAACCATAAGTTTTTATTATTTAAATAATTTCCGTTTTCTTGGCTTTATCTCTTTTATTATTGCATTTATGTAAATTCTAAATTTGCAGTTTATTTTTAGAAAAGAATGGAAGATTGATTTGTTGCGAATATACGAATTATTTAATTTTTTTAGCAAAAACTCATGATCAATTGTATCTGAAATGAGATATAATTTCTTATTTATTATATGTATATTATTTTTAAATTTTTTTTTTCGCATCGATTATCAATATTATTTATGATCAATATCTACTGAAATAAGAAAAAAAATAATGATTATTTTTTATTCAAAAACCCAATTGGGCCTTATTTCTTACCATTTACTAAATAAATATTTTATTTTTTATTTAATTATATTTTCTGACAATAAAGATGTATACCTCTTTTCAGATAAAATTGATCATGAGTTTTCGTTAAAAAATTAAATAATTCTTATAGGGTAAGAGACCCGATGACCGATCACTATTTTTAGCTGTATCATTAAATTAGCTTAAAAAAATTAAAAAATAAACAAAACACCCATTTTTTTTTCTTAATAAGTATGAAACCAAGTTTTTTTAATCCAATGGATATGTTTTTAAGAAAATATAACCCAAAAATTTTGTTTTATTAATGTTTTTGTTTTATAATTTGTTGACGTCTATGAAAAAACGGACAGAATATATTAACCTCCTTTGAAAGATCAATACACTGACCCCTATGAAAAATCGCGCATTAAGGTACATGACATACAGTACTACAAATCTTCTACTATCGAATATTTGAACCATTCTCTTCCAGCCACTTTGACACTCTATCCACTACTAGGTGAGGCTCTATGTCATAGAGTATTATCATAAAGTGACATCTAGTGAAACATAGAACGTCAAAGCAAAAGCCAAGAATGGTTTAAATATTCGATAAAATATACCACTAAAATCACAATTTCGTTTCGCTCTCTGCTGATGTTTTAAAAAAACATTGTGTAAGTTCTGACTTAGCCGATAACCATTGTGAATTTTTAAACAGTTAAATTATGTAAGTTTATATTGTATCTCTATGTGTCGTTTCAGATCTAATAAATATCATACATATTATGTTTGACGTTTTTATTTGATAATATATAAATAACAATTTGGAAGTTTTAATTCAATATTAATTATTTTTCAATTGATTTTACGTTCTGAAATAAATAAAATATTAAAGTAAAATTATAAAAACGGTTAGTTAAGTGTTTTAAACCCAAAAATTATTTAAAAATGTTTATAAAATAGATATGCAATATATAATTCTCAAAATGCGATACCCAACTCTAAAACTCACATCCCAAGAAGAATCAGTCATACAAATAATTTTTAACGCATATAAAATTTAATTTAGCTATCCTAATCTCTTAAGTGGACTAATAACAATTATTTGTATACTTTTATTATGCTAATAACTTTAAAAATTCGGTGAAAAATGTTACAATTTATAACTCATGTGTTTTGAATAATGATCATCCATCATATTAAAAATTCACGAATTCAACAAAAATTGTTCGATATATATATATGTATTTTTTAAATTAAGTGAGGAGGCATTAAATGTGAGGTGAATTTAAATTGAAAAATAATCATTCTATTAATAATAATTTTTTTTATCAAAGGTTTCTTTCAGAAATAACTTCATTAAGATATAAATGTCAAAACTGTTCGGACTTATAACCCCGATCGACAATGGCGTCTTTTACCCTATTCGAAACAAATCGATCTTCTATTCTTTTCTAAAAATAAACTGCAAATTTAAAATTTACATAAATGCAATAATAAAAGAGATAACGCCAAGAAAACGGAAATTATTTAAATTCAAAGTTACGAAGCATGGTTAAATTTAACTGAAATAGACCATACCAAGTATGTAATAGCCCGTTTACACTACACCAACTTTTGTTTGTACAAACTTTTACACAAACAAAAGTTGGTGCAAATGGTACGTGTGGACGTGAAGTTTGCGCAAACATTTTGTAAATTCACACAAACTTTTGTTTGAATAAATTGTTTGCACAAACATAAGTTTGGGCAAACGATACGTATGAACGTGATATTTGAAGTTTATACCAGTGTTTGTGGATTTTTGTATCTCCCATCAAAAAGTTGGTATGAACGTGTGAGTTTGACAACTACCGTAAAAATGACTGAGTAGGCACGAATTCAGGCTTTACACCGTATTTTTTTATATTTATTTTATGAGTACGTATTCTTTAATATTATATTAATTAATATATTAAAGAACATTAATTTAATATACTAAAAATTTACGCGAGAATGGTCACTTTATTACATTAATCAAAAATTTTGGAAAATGTCCCTGGTTTTTAAAAAAATTACAAAAATAATGTAATTTCTTCTCTATGGTAAATAGGGGTCAAAAGAGACGATAGCAGGGTGAATGGGGACGTTCCGTAGGGCCGACCAAAATTGAAACAGAAATATAACATAATTTCGAATTTTTTTGTATTTATACATCCAAAAAAGAAATAATACTTCATGATTTTGTCGTATACGTATATTTTTACTTGATGCTAATTTTAATTTTACCACCAGAGGCGTGAGTGAGAATCTTTGCGTCGCCAATAGTCAAATTAATTTTGACTATGATTGAATAGAAAATGATTTTGTGTAGAAATTGAAATGAAAATGATTTTGTGTAGAAATTGACAATAAATATTTTTTAAATTTTTCAGATATTATGTTTCAAAATAACTAAAATTTCGATTAAACAAGAATTCTAACAAAATAAATAGTTTTTAGAGAAAGTTTTAAAAACAAAAAGTAACACTGCGTTGAAGACGTCAATTTAAATTGATTTTTTAATATATTTTATTCAACTTCAACCTTAATTATTGTTGTTACCAAAAAATATTATCATTCTACTATATTTTAAGAAAGATATCTATTCCGATTTATGTTTAGTGTTTTTAAACCAAGTTCATGAGAAAATTTTTCCTTGTGTTCCTATTCACCCGCCTTTCTCGATTCATTCCAGTTTAGGGTAATGGTCTCCGAAAGACATTGAAACTGAATATGTACCTACAATAAATATTTATTATCAATAAATTAAAAATATTTATTACGACCGACACTTTGTAGGTTATAAAAGGCGACTTGCTTCAAAAAAATAATGTGTACCTACTTGTATCTAGTGTATTGTATACTTTAACCATCGATATTTGGGATAACTTTTTGATTATAAACTTTTAAAAAGTTAGTTATTTTATTACTTGTACCAAATATCACCCTATGTTCACTCCAATTAGGCTTTTGAAGAAAAAAATTTTTTGTTATAAATGGAAAGATCATATATAAGTTTTATAAGAAAACTAAGAAGTTATATCAAATTAAAAATAAATTTTTAAACTTAGAACCGATAACGGGACGATAGTTCCCGAGCGCTTATGTGACGTAATAAAGGTAATATGGCCTGAACATAGCTACATTAGTGTCTTTTTATTTTCAAATAGATTTTAGACCTAGAGCTACTGGCCGATTTGCGATGGTCATTTCAACACGCGTTAAATTGAGAAATTTCATAATTATTTTGACAAATATCAAAATATTGCGTATCCATAGTAATGTGATTTAAAAAGAAGAGATATTACGAATAAGAGATTACACTGTTATTATGAAAAGTTTCTGATTATTATTGTTCTGACTCATATTTATCTAAATAATTTAAAATAACAAAATTAATTTATTTACGTTTAATCTTCTGTAGTTTTACAAGAAGGTGTAATTTCGCCAGTGACGCTTAAATGTTTTAATTTTAATAGTATTTATCGACTAAAATTTCAGTATATTCACATTTAAACTTCCAGATGATACCATAATCTCATTTTAACAATATGCTTTTGGTCTATTGTTGTATAAAAGAGACCAATTATTTACATTTCGTTTTAACGAATTTCCAAATTCAGCACAATTTACCACAAATTTACCACAACTTTAAATGTTAAGGATGACTCAACGCGATCGAATAGGCTTGCCAGAACTGAATTTTTGTGTAGAGTAAGTAATATCCAAGATCCTGTCCTTTCAATTTAACGCGTGTTGAAATGACTATCGTTAATCGGCCAGCAGCTCTCCTACTATTATTGTTGCTATGAAATTATTGTTACTATGAAATTATTGTTGCTCTGAAATTGTTGTTTCTATCCAAATTTTTGCTTGCTATAAACTTCACTGTCGAAATATCGAAACTAAAAAAATATTGAGCTTGTTTTGTACTACTTTGTGATAGCAATACAAAAATAAATACGGAAAAAATGTCCCTCAAGATTTTGAACGTCGAAATCAATGAAACAACCACCAATAATTTTTCCTACTAAATTTTAATAATTTTGACACTTTTGACATATTACCTTTATGACGTCACAGACATCGCGATCTTCTGTAGTGCTGTTTTTAACCAAATGATATTTTTAAAAATTTTTCAAGTTTTAATTAATCTATTATTTGTTATACATCATTTTAAAAAAATTTTTCATGTAGATTATCAATATTATTTATGATATAGATTTGAAATAAAACAAAAAAAAATAATATTTATTTTTTATTCAAAAACCCAATTGTGCTTAAATATATTACCTGTTTTATGAGTGGGGTTTCTATTAACACTAACCTAGATAAATAGACAACCTACAGCGCACAATACTAATAATTATTGCTGTACTTGAGAAGTCATCCCATTTATGTATGGTCAAACTTTACCAATATTCTCTACAAAGTTTGCCCAAACAAAAGTTTGTGCAAAAATTCACTCAAACAAAAGTTTGTGTAATGTGGACGTGTTATTTGTACAAACTTTTGTTTGTGTAAAAGTTTGTACAAACAAAAGTTTGTGTAATGTGGACGGGCTATAATAGTCCTTATCTATAAAATTAAAATTATTAAAAAAAAATTTACAGAGTACTTTAAAATAAGAAATTATTACATTTGTGTACGGCAACGGCCATACCATGTTGAGTACACCGGTTCTCGTCCGATCACCGAAGTTAAGCAACATCGGGCGCGGTTAGTACTTGGATGGGTGACCGCTTGGGAACACCGCGTGCTGTTGCCATTTTTTTTTTCTGAAACTAATAATAATTGTTTTGTTAAATATACCTATTCTAAAATAATATTTTATTTAATAAAACAGTGTAATTGTAGGTTTTTGAAAAAATTTTTTTTGTCGTAAATGGAATTGTGACGCATATGTAACGTCATAATGGCAACTTATCTAAAAATTCAATGTATTTTTATTTTAAATTATTGTTGCTATGCAATTTTTCCTTGCTAAAAGCAGCTAAAAGTAATTTTGTATTGAATATATTACCATTATGACGTCACAGTGATCGCGATCATTTGTTAGTGCTGTTTAAATAAGTTTTTATCAATTTCTAATTTATTATATATTATTTTTAAATTTTTTTTCGCATCGATTATTTATCAATATTATTTATGATAAATACCTACTGAAATAAAACAAAAAAAAATAATGATTATTTTTTATTCAAAAACCCAATTGGGCCTTATTTTTTACCATTTACTAAATAAATATTTTATTTTTTATTTAATTATATTTTCTGACAATAAAGATGTACCAAGTATGTAATATTCGTTATCTATAAAATTAAAATTATTAAAAAAAATTTACAGAATATTTTAAAATAAGAAATTATTACAATTATGAACGGCAACGGCCATACCATGTTGAATACACCGGTTCTCGTCCGATCACCGAAGTTAAGCAACATCGGGCGCGGTTAGTACTTGGATGGGTGACCGCTTGGGAACACCGCGTGCTGTTGCCATTTTTTTTTTTTTCAGAAGCTCATAACTTTGTTAAATATATTCTAAAATAGTTTTTTGCAATTTCGAGACTAAAAGACATGATTTAGTCCCTCATAATGGGGAGTAAAGTGCCACTTTTAGTCCCATGGGACTAAAAAATTCACTTTTAGTCACAAAGGACTAAAAAATTATTTTGCTCCTATTTTTAAACCAATCAGCAAGCACAATTTACAGAAATTTGACTTAAATTAAATAGCGTTACTAGGTAATTGAAAATAATAAACAAATTCAAACTTGTAGATAAAGACAAACAGTTATATTGTATTGTACAATTAGCCTGATTTATCCAAAGTATACAACTTGATAGAATATTATTATATACAATTTGAATGACATTTAAGTAATTTTTTTTTAAATTTTTATAATTTTAAATAGGGAATATGCATGTTGTTTAGAAAATTGTGAAACATTTTTTAGAATATTCTATACATGTCACAGATTCTTATGACAGTTCTTTTTGTTTAATTTTAGTTTTCATAACGAAATTAATGTAAATTATCTACCTTAAATAAAAATTCCGCCAAAACGGTACATTTGAGCAATGAGCGATCCTATTGGTTGTTACGTTTAATGTATAAGTCACACCAAATATGCCAGATATATATACTGAATGAAATATGCACTAAAGGTATAACATAGAGTACCATAATTAATAGGATACACTCTATAAACTTTGTCACTGATACGAAAACATATATCAAATAGAATAAAAATTAATTTTTGAATATTTAAAAATATTTTGTTACTTGTCACAATCAATACTTATTATTGTTAAAATACATTGATTTAGGTAACTAGGAAAATATTAAATATTGGTCATTATTTTTTTAAAAGGGAGTTGCTATTAAAAAAAAAATATTCATTGATTTTAATTTTTGAAAAAGTTCGTAAGAGGAAACATTATTAAAAATTAAATTGAAAATTAATTAATTAATTCATTAACTATTTAATATATTTGCTAAATTTTATTCGTCAAAAAAATTTAAATATTGACAGATATGGAAAGCAGTGGAGAATAAACGATTAGATTTTTGATATTATCAGAATCAGTGCCATCTACAGAACGAATTATATACCAATGCTGCTGGCCTGGCTGGTAATAACTTTCTTATTTTAATATCTTCAAGTGACGTCAGCGCGCCAAATTGTGATGTTTAAATAATGATAATGTAAAATGAAAAATCATTTTTTTTATTTTTCTGAAATAAAGGCGCAAATTGTACTCATAATATATTTTTGTGATTTTTTGACATCAACTTAAACTATTTTTGAAATAAATGAAAAACATGCATATTCCCTATTATCGGGAATTGCAAAAAATAGTATATACACCACAGGACTAAAGTGTTTTTTTTTTCATCCATCGTGTGATTTGTTGCCCTCGGGCCCTTATAGGCCCTCTAGCAACAAACTTCACACTCCGGATTAAAACTCACACTTTAGTTCCTTGATGTATAACATACCATTACTTTCATAAATCACTGAAATTGGACATTATTTTTAAAATTTTAAGTAAATAATGTTTTTAATTATATTTTTCGACATCAAGTAACAATCGCTATCGATAAAATATAAAATTAAGAATTAAAAAATATACCAATCATTGTGTATAAGCCATACACAATCTAACAAATATTTGATATTTTTGCGGTAAAAAAAAATAAAATAATATTTTACATATTGTTTAATTTAATGAAACGGAAACTTTAAAAATAATTACAATTATAAATATATAAATACATAATGTGCAGATACTTACTTTGTAAAACTAGTTTAAAAGATTGAATAATACTGTAAATTAATCGTATGCATATATTGTAATATTATCCGCAGATATTTGCATACGGTGCAGTGAAAGTTGAGCACAATACATGACACTTACTTATTTATCATAACTAAATAATAGGTTTGTTCCTACCGTATCTTCTGATTAATTCGTTCGAGCATATCACATTTCCTTATCGAAACAGAAACGCATCAGAAATATTTGCTTGTTGGAACGTGTTTATTTAAAATAAGTCAGTTAATGTATGTATTTTACAATTTTCTTTGTTGAAATATTCAAGGTTCATTATTAGTTTTTCCAAATGAAAGATTACTATTGAATTATTTATTGAAAATATAATTTTTAGAAACAGTTCGAAATCGCTCATTTTAATAAATATTTGTAACTAAATAAAATATACAGGTTACAATTGAAATATTTAAAAAGTTTAAATAAAGAAATTTTATTATTTATTTGTTTAATTATTTATTTATTTTTTTGAGTAAGTACACGGAGAGAAAATTCCTATAAAAATTACTGTGCGCGTATACAATCGACGTGTAACAGGCGAACATATCCAATTTTTGTACGGTAAAATTATAAAAATTATAGTTATATTATTGTAATTTTTATAATTTTACCGTACAAAAATTGGATATTATGTTCGCCTGTTACACGTCAATTGTAGTATGAGCACAGTAATTTTTATAGGAATTTTCTCTCCGTGTAGTACACAAACTGAAAAATTTTTAACAGAAGTATACGGTGCGCAAGTCTTTAATAACCTGTCAATGGTATTAACCAGGGGATGAATCTGATAGTTCGCTGATAAGTTCAACTATTCGATCGTGGCCGGTTAGAACAAGTTTTTGATAATCAAATAGACGACAAAATGTCAGGTTACACGGAAAAAAACGATTCAGTTCAATGAAATAAAACTGAATGTTTGAAAAGTATTATTTTGCCCAAATAAAATTTTGTCCAATGAATTATCATACAGTTTACCTAATCATTTCTGTTATTTCCAAAAATTAATTTTTTTGTTTGCATTTTTTAATAAGTTCCAAACAAACACATTATTTCAGTTTTAAAAACCATTTGTTTATTTAATTTTATTTGAATGAATTTATTTTAAAAGTTATGCAAACGACATTTAATTTCAGTCCAGTATATTTTATTCCAGTTGAACACAACTTAAATATGTTCAACACATTTGAAACTGCGCATGTAGAATATGGTCATGTGATATACGATATACATATACATCATTATGTACTGTTTCGGCATTCGCGTCGGTTGTATTGAGTAGTTTAAAGTGATTTAACATTAAAAGAAATATTTAAACGTTCCGTTCTAAACATCCAAGTGACGCCATTGTGTGTTTTTGTATTTTTTTCTATATATGTAATAGGTATATGTTTAACATTAGTTATTAAAATGGATGAGGAAACAAAGACCATTTTGAAAAATTGGGGTTTCGAAGAGTATATATCTGTTTTTATCGGTAAGTAAAAAAATAATTTTTTTAACAAATAGTAGGTACATAGTACATATACATATCTTTATCAGCCATATTGTTCTAAATAAAATCTGTTGTTTTGGGTTTTTCATTTATTTCAAAGATATTAGTAATTAGCACCTGCCCAAACTTTTTTACATTTATACTAATTATGAATTTAATTTGATTAAATTAGTTTATTATAATACTAAATCATTTTTAGGTAACGAAATAGATATTACGTCATTATTATTTTAACAAACAATACCTAAGTTATCAGCCGTGTTGTTGTAAATTAAAATGTATTGCTTTTGGTTCATATTTTTTTCAAAGCAATAAATAATTAATATGTGCCTAATCTTTATGCATTCATGATATGAATTTAATTTTATGAAATTAGTTTATTCAGTAGTATAATACTAAATTGTTTTTTGTTAGATAACGAGATAGATATTACGTCATTATTACATTTAACTGAAGACATGATAGCTGAAATATTTAAAAAAATAGGACCACGTAGCAAGTTTATTTCCAAATTAAATGCCTTTAAACGGGAAAAATTACCTGTAACTGTTCTGGTAAATTCAATTAATTTTAAATAATTGAAAGAAAAAAAATAGACGGTTTTTTTTTGTAATATAATATATAATATTTTATTTTAGCCAAATAAATATGAAACCAGTTCCAGTTGCTCGACTGTATCTACTAATTTTTCGGATTTAGAAAATTTTGATCCAGTAGAAGTATCACCAGCAAAAATAAAAAGATATAACGCATGTTACGGAGACGAATTAATACAAAAACTAAATAATTGTCAACAGTTAGATTTTAATTTAAATGATATTTTAAATAATACTTGTAACGGAAAAATTATTCTAGCAACTTATGCGGGAAACCGAATCTTAGATCGAAAATCACGAAATATTCTTTGTGATTTAATCATATCAGAAATATTTAAATCGACTACACGGTATTTTTCAAATTAAAGTTGAATATTAATTATATAGAATTAAAAAAAAATTTCGTTATTAATTTTTAGAAAATTGGATGCAAGCCATTTTGAAAAATTGGCTCAAGATATTATTGATATTTTCCCAAATGAAGTTAAAGAAACTTACTATGTACCATCACTAAAAAAATCTTCTACTGGAAAATGTACGCCAGCGAAAGGCCGTTTAATAGATAAATATAGAAACAAATTACGTTATTTCAGAACTTCAGGTCTTTGGAGTCCTACACCGCCTAGTGAATCCTTAAGTGTGGAGTCTGATGAAGGTAAAATCATACTTTTTTCGTTTTTACAATCTAACAAATATTTTTTGTTTATTTTTCACTTAATTTTAGGTGAATCAAAAAATCTTGTAAATTTTAAAACATGGTTGGAATATAATACTGAACCATTTGATCAAGTTATTGATTTTTGGAAAAAAACTTTTCCGTTGAGGAAACATGAAAGTAATCAATTATTAACCGTAAATGAGTTTGTTTCACAATGGCCTATTCTAAAATGTTCTTTTGGATTTACTTTGGTAAAAAATTAAAAATATATTTCATATTTGGAAACTGTAATGTAAAAAACGTTTCAGTTTTGTTTTTTTCTTAAAATTTTACAGATTGAAAAAGATTTTGCAGAACTTTTCCCAGAAAAGGAGTTATGCCTATTA
Organism: Brachynemurus nebulosus; assembly: GCA_035578155.1. Classification (NCBI taxonomy): domain Eukaryota; kingdom Metazoa; phylum Arthropoda; class Insecta; order Neuroptera; family Myrmeleontidae; genus Brachynemurus; species Brachynemurus nebulosus. The sequence continues at coordinate 384,350 of JAPWDM010000019.1, read as the reverse complement.
TCAAATTTTTCCAGTTTTATTGAGTCTTTGTTAAAATTAAAAAGGAAGTATTTACCAGATGAGGCTCGGTGTACACTCAAGGAATTAGACAACATTAACTTATCTGAAAGTAAGAAACATTTCTTTTTATTTACTATTTTTCTGTTGTTTTTAGGGTTCCGTAAAAAAATAAAAAACGGAACCCTTAGAGTGAGACTTCAATGTCCGTCCGTATAGAAATCGTTTGTCTACATCTATTACAGGTAAATTAATTTCACAAATCCTTTTATTTTTATTTGAAAAGGGGTTAGAAATGGACGGTTGAAATTTGTAAGTGCGAAACCAAGGTCAAGTGGGATATCATTTGAAAGGGCTTTGTTTACACATTTCAAAACTACTTTTTTTAAAAGTTTAAATTACGTAGGTTCTTAAGTTATGGCCAAAAATGTGCGAAAAAATACCGTCCCCCTTTCTTATCTTCGAAGTTTTCGAACCGAAAACTTTGAAAAAATTCATACAAATAGGAAATTCCATATATATTACAGGAAAAGTAAAACGAACTTCGTCCAAATGGCTATAGTTTTTTTTTTTAGATAAAATGGAAAAATTTTGGCTGGAGTTCCAAAAACCATATAAATATCTCCGATTGAGCTGAAATTTTATTTACATAACCTTTTTGGTTTAGGAAGTTACCCTTTAGGAAGGAAGATATTATACGAAACCCTCCGTGCGTGAGTCAGACTCGTACTTAACTTATTTTAAATACGTATATTTTCTTTTTCAGATAGCAAAACAACATTAAAAATATCATTATTACCATATCTAATACAATCCAGAGCAAGAATATTCAACAAAAGAAAGCAGTGGAAGCCAACAATACCCGAAATTTTAGAAGGACTACTGTTACATTCAACAACGCCATCTGAAATTGACGTCACTATAGAAAATCGTCGCACCCGTATGTTAAAACATGGACTTACAGTACAACCATTTATACTAGTGGTAGGACCAAATTTAAAAAATATTACCGAAACATACGTAATTATAGACAATATTAAGTATCAAATAAATTCATGTTTAAAGGCTTTTGACATTTGTTTTAAAGCTTATCATGTTTTAAACGCACGGTATAGTTCTGAATGTAGTCACATTTTAACTTTAATACAACGTTATATATATAATATTGAAACAAAATGGGATTCCGAAATTCCATCAATTTCTGAACTTATTTCCGATTTAAAGAATAACGAAAATAGACAGTGAAAGTCCATTTGCATTTGTTTATTACAATATTTAAAATTTTGATATTTAAAATTTCAAAGTTACTTTTGAAATACATTTATGATTATTTTTGTAATGTAAATACATTTGTTTACTGTCAATTTGAAGAATTATTTATATATCCAAAATTGAAAATTCATTTCCGAAATATTTTTATATTTGTTTTTACACTTATTGAATTAAATATGAAATACTATTATTCAGAATGGAATGTTTAGAATGTAATATTTCTTTTAATGATATGCAAATATTTTTTTCTCATTTGAAGTTTTCACATCAATATTCTTCAAATTTTATATATTTGTTTTTACACTTATTGAATTAAATATCAAATACTATAATTCAGAATAGAATGTTTAGAATGTAATATTTCTTTTAATGATACGCAAATATTTTTTTCTCATTTGAAGTTTTCACATCAATATTCTTCAAATTTTATATATCTGTTTTTACTTATTGAATTAAATATCAAATACTATTACTCAGAATGGAATGTTTAGAATGTAATATTTATTTTAATGATATGCAAATATTTTTCTCATTTGAAGTTTTCACATCAATATTCTTCAAATTTTATATATTTGTTTTTACACTTATTGAATTAAATATCAAATACTATTATTCAGAATAGAATGTTTAGAATGTAATATTTCTTTTAATGATACGCAAATATTTTTTTCTCATTTGAAGTTTTCACATCAATATTCTTCAAATTTTATATATTTGTTTTTACTTATTGAATTAAATATCAAATACTATTATTCAGAATGGAATGTTTAGAATGTAATATTTCTTTTAATGATATGCAAATATTTTTTTCTCATTTGAAGTTTTCACATCAATATTCTTCAAATTTTCAGTGCAGCATATGTTTACGTTTGTATAAAGATATATGGAATTTCAAAAAACATTTAATTTCTAAGCATTCAAATGAAACAACAAATATAGAAGATTGTTCTTTAGTTACTAAAAAATATGTAGATTTAAGCAATAAAACTGAAAAATTTAATAAAAATAAATTATCTGAAACTTTTGAAAGTTTTCCATTGAATCCGGATATAACATTCAAACAATCAATACAGAAATTTATTTCAAAACTATATAACAATAATACTGTTACACGATCAGTGATACAAGATATAATTGAATTCGTAAGTGAAATATTTAACTGTAATGTTGTGACACAGCTGAATACTAAAATTAACTTATTAAATTCTGTTAGAGGACAGACTGATTCTTTTGAATCCATATTGGCTGATATTAAAAATATTATTTCTGAACTACAATCTCCTTTTAGTGGTTTTGAATCAGAATATTTAAGACTTCAATATTTTGAACGTTCAAATTTTTTAATTAAACCAGTTCCGTTTGTTATTGGAACGTCTGAATTTCAAAAAAGTAATCAAGAGGTTTCATCTATGCAAATAAAGGATAATTTAGGACAATTTGTTTCTATGAAAGAAGTGCTTAAGTGTTTTTTAGAGTTACCGTTTGTATTTCAGTCAATAATTAGTTATATGGAAGATTGTTACGATAGTGAAAACGTACAAAGTGTTTTTAATGGAATAGTATGGAATGAATTAAAATGTAATTTTTATGATAAAACTGTTTTGCCGTTATATATTTTCTTTGATGATTTTCAAATTGGAAATGTATTGGGTAGCCACGCATCTATATACAAGTTAGGTGCAATATATTTTTCATTAGCTTGTATTCCACCAAAGTATGCTTCACGTTTAGAAAATATATTTCTGGCACAGTTGTTTTTTTCACAAGATCGAGTAAATTTCGGCAATAGAGCAACATTTTCTAAATTAATTAACGAATGTGTAGAACTATATGAAAAGGGAATTGAAATTATTGTTAATAATAAAAAATATCAAATATTTTTCAATGTAATACTTATATTAGGAGATAATTTAGGATTAAATTCAATATTAGGTTACAGTGAAAATTTTTCGGGTTCTTATTTTTGTCGTACATGTAAAGCTGATAAATCTCTTACACAGAGTCAAGTGACAGAAGATAAGTCACTATTAAGAAATAATATAACTTACAATACAGACGTTAATTGTAAAACAAACGGAATTAAAGAAGAATCAATTTGGAATCAATTGTCTCATTTTCATGTAACTAAAAATATATCATGTGATGTAATGCATGATTTATTGGAAGGAGTTTGTAGATATGATATGGCAAAGATTTTAAAATATATAATAAAAGATAAAAAATTTGTTACATTAAAACATTTAAATAATAAACTCAAATTTTTTAATCATTCTGAGAATTGTAATGTTGGAAATAAAATTCCATTGTTGTCTAAAGAACATATAAATAATGAGTATGTCATTATGTCAGCATCAGAAATGCTTGCATTTGTTACTTATTTTGGTATTATTGCTGGAGATTTTGTACCTATTGACGATAATGTGTGGGAACTTTACTTGATATTAAAAGAAATTGTTGCTATTTCATTTAGTAATACATTACATAAAGGTGCCATTAAATTATTGGCAACTTTAATACAAGAACATCATGTACTGTATTTAAAATTATTTAACGAAAAACTCAAACCAAAACATCACATAATAATTCATTATCCTGAAATTTTATATCGTTTTGGACCTTTAGTAAATTTTTCATGTATGCGGTACGAAGCAAAACATAAGGAATTCAAAACTAATGCTAATGTAATAGCATGTCGAAAAAATATACCATACACCTTAGCTCTCAAACATCAACTAAAATTTTGTTATCGTCTCTCTAGTAATTTGGGATTTTCAGATAAAATAGATTACAGTACAGATGTGACGTTTATAAAATCTTTAGAGGATTATATTTTCTTTTATAAAAAATTACCTTTAAATTTCCAGGAAAATTGTCTAAGTTATAATCGATATAAATTGAATGGTATGTTATACAAACCTGGTTACATTTTATTAATTAGTTTTATAGATGAAGATTATCCTTTATTTGGTTTAATAAAATATATATTAAGTAGTAAAAATAAAGAAATATATTTTGTTTTAAAAATACTAAAAACTATTGGTTATGATTTACACAGACAAGCATATGAGGTAGTCATAAATCATGAAAATGTAGAATGGGATATTAGATGTGTAAAAGAACTGTACTCTTTATTTCCACATAATTATCATACCATTGGTAATGGCAAGAATTTGATTTCTTTACGCATTTGATTTTATTAATTGGTACTTTTGTGTAATTTTGTTATTATGTAATGGGCGATTCTCGCGTGACGCACAGGACATTTTTACAACAAAAACATTTAAAAAAAAATGCTATTAATAATAAACAAAACAAAATGTTTATAATACGCAGAAAATGAAGTAAATTTTTTTGAGCATATTCTAATTTTTATCTGAAATTCAGTACTCAAGATATAAGGCATAAACTCACGTGACGCACGGGACATCGTACGAAACGAAGTTTATGTCTTATATTTGGAGTACTGCATTTCAGATATAAATTAAAATATGTTCAAAAAATTTTCATCCAGTTGCCTCGTGTTATAAACTTTTTGTTTTGTTTGTTATTAATTTAATTAAAAAAAATTTTTTTGTTGCAAAAATGTCACGCGAGAATCGCCCTAATATTATTTGATTGTCATATTATTAATAATAATGTAGTACATCTTACAAACAAAATACAATATTAACAAATAAACGCGTTTTATTTATTGTATCCAATACATGTTTATTTATGTTTCAGATAAATAAGAAATACAACTTAATTCAAATAAAAATAAAATACAGTGGATTAACAATAATTGTTAACTGAAATAAATTATTTATTTCAGTCAAATAAGAAAATGAATTCACTTAAATAAAAATAAAATACAGTGGATTAACAATAATTGTTAATTGAAATAAATTATTTATTTCATTCAAATAAGAAAATGAATTCACCTATATAATAAAATGTTTAGTTCAAATAAAATCCTTATTTCATTGAAACAAAATATTATTTCAACAGATCGTTATTCAAATTCATATAAGCAACATCTTTGTTTTGTGCAAACTATAGAATTATTTCATTTAAATATGTTAGTAATTGTCTGAATTATACTTTTTATTTGATTAAATTTTTTCTTAATTCTAATGAACTGATTTTCTGTTTGAAACTGAGAATAATTTCAAACAAAAAAATTAATTGGTTGAAATAAAAAGCTTATTTGACGGTATGCAAACAAAAATTTTATTTGACTGGAATAAAATTTATTTGATGGGAATAATTCTTTTTTTCCGTGTAGAACATTATTATAGTAATACACATGTGTGTGATGTCCATCGGAGAGTGGAAGTGATCGGTTGGAACAACCCTGTTATTTGATTTTTTATTTCGAATTTTATTATTAAAAGCTTTAATTTTAAATAATAAGAGTTGCAATTTTTAGAAGACTACAAATTTAAATAAGATACACGAATTAGCCTCACAAAAAATGTATTACTTTTAAAACTAGAAATATACTCATAAAAAAATTAAAGAAACTCCAAAAGTTTAAAAGTTTTTCTCTTTTTTAAAAAAAAACTATACCTTAATCAAAAATTGCTCTACAATGTTTTTAAAAGCAGTATTGTAAAGGTTAAATCTTCTAATTTTTGAGTCTAGAATTCAAAATTTTTTTTTACGTCGAAATTTTTGCTTCATATTTTAAATAGTATACGAAAGGTAGAAATCTTTTTTGAGTAAAGTGTTTGTCATCTTTTTTTTTTAGAACATACTTTTAGCTTTAATTTCATTATTTAAAAGCGTTTCTATGATCATTACTTCAGGAGTTATTATTTTGTGATTGAACAAAAAAACAGTACCTTTAACTTTCATTCTTGATATCTGCGAAAATAAGCCACAACAATTGACAGCAGGCTCTTAGAATGCGCAAATTGCTCTCCTTAAGGTAAAAATATCGATCATATGAAAAAAAGTTCCCTATTTGTAAAATTAGTTTTAAAATGCTTGTAAAAATTTTAAAATTTTTTTGTAAAACCATTATGATTTTTCAAGATTGATATTTTTCCGCGCAGATTAAAATTTATATCATAACTTTCAGGCTTAAGTACAATAAAAATGCAAGCCGTACGTGCCTGGTAAACTTACAAAAATTGCAGTGGCACTAAAAAAATTAATTAATTTTGTAGATAATTATTAAAATTAGTTAATAATAGAGAAATTTATGCGACGAAAAAATTCATTGATAATATTCAGTGATTTTTGTAATTGATATAGGTACATAAGTAATTATATTGCTTGTACAACAATTCATGGCAGTTTTAAAGGGGACAAAAGAGTAACAAGAAATATGTATTGTTCATAATCTATCTCTCTTGCTTTACGTATCAAAATAACATAGACAAAGATAGATTTTACGGACAAACAATATGTATTTATACTAATTTACTCCGTTTAAAGGGGACCACTAGTGTAACATTTTGAAAAAATTGGAAATTTTTTTTGCGTGTTTCGATAGTCTATACCTTAAAAAATGACATACTAAGATTTTAAGTGCATATCTCAAATAGTTTTTGAGTTACAGCCATCTGAAGAGCGGATTCTGATTTTCATTATTAACTTTGGGGTACTGAGAAATGTATGAAGGTTGATAGTTCAGGAGTTTCTGGACGTGTCTGTCAAAGTCACATATTGTGAAGCAGCTAGACTCAGGGCACATTTAAACGAGTCATTTAGTTTTACTATGACCGTTATAGTTGAATACATTGTAAATAATTTCAGTAAAAATTCTCAGTGATTAAAACTAAAAGGTAAAGTAAAGAAAAACTATATTTTTCAAATTTGCTGCAGTTATAACTCGAAGACAAATCATCCGGTCGATTTGATTTTTATTGCAGCTTCTTTTATATATGTTTCTTCGTGCCACAAACCTCCAGTTTTCCGATCGAATAAAAAATGTAATTTTGCAGACCAAAAATCATCAAATTATCGCGCAAAATTTGAATCTTTTTTTAAAAAACTCTGCCATTTTGTTAAGTTTCAACTTTTGTTTTTTAATTGAGGTTCATGGCACGGCAATACCTTCTAGTTTAATAAGTTTTTTGGTTTTAGCGAATTTCCAGAATGGAATTGAGCTATTACAGCCACTGTCATGACGCGACCTGAGTCCGGGACCCTGGCAGAAATTTGTTTTGAGGTCCCTAGAAACCGAAAATAATATTCGCTAAAATTTATATATATATATATATATATATATATATATATATATATATATATATATATGTATATATGTATATATATATATATATATATATATATATATATATATATATATATATATATATATATATATATATATATATATATATATATATGTGTGTGTCCGCACGATAACTCTCGAACGGAATGTCCTAGGATTACGAAATTTGGTGAAAGTATTGGAAGTCCCAAACCGTTGGATGAGTTCGTTAAACAGACACGTCGGATGCCAGGAACATGGCTTTTGTTCTTGCAAAAAATTAGTTTTTTGCCAAAATTTCCACTTATTCAAAAATTTTTGCGAAATTTTTTTACACCATATAAAAGAGAAGAAAAAATTACATAAAAAAGGTCTTTAAACTTTTTTTCTATGTCAATTAGTTTCCGAGAAAAGCTATGTGTCTTAGAATGTGATCTTAGGGATGTAATCTTAAGTGATGTAATCTTAAAGTCTTAAGTTACTCACATTCTAAGCATATATTCGACACACTATATTGTATAGTCAAAGAAGATATAGTGTATATAATATGTATAACGCCAATATCGTGTGCGTATACCCATGCGATCACATAGTTATGATACCCCTGTCGGAGCATCCTGCATAACATAGCGAATTTCCATTTACAAAAGTACGTTTTTCTCCTGTATAACCTTTAATTTTTTCTGAAGACCCGTTTAAACATTTAATTTTTTCTACGACCCTGGATTTATATATGTTAATATCCCTGTATATTTTTTCGAGCTCTAAAACAATTATATGCTACGTCAATTTAAATTTTACCTCTACCAATTGCGTTTTTAAAATATTTCAGCAGTTTCCAATATTAACTAGAGCTACCGGAATTTGTACAGAGCCCTTAATTTGTACGAATAACATTATAATAAAATTTTATCCAATATTTTAGTTTAAATATTAATTGTAGAGTGTAAATACAATAAATACCCCTGTCGCAGCATCCTGCATAACATAGCGAATTTCCATTTACAAAAGTACGTTTTTCTCGGAAACTAGTTGATATAGAGTAATTGTAAATAAAAAAAACCTTCTTTATGTGAATTTTCTGCCTCATTCCGCCAAATCTTTTTCACGAAAAATGTCCAAAACATCGTAAACGTTTTCACGAAATTTCTTAAAAATAAGATGTTTCTTTCTTGAGTTATCGTGCGGACACTTAGTAAATATATATATAAATGTGTCCGCACGATAACTCAAGAACGAAACATCTTATTTTTAAGAAATTTCGCGAAAACGTTTACGATGTTTTGGACATTTTTCGTGAAAAAGATTTGGCGGAATGAGGCGGAAAATTCACATAAAGAAGGTTTTTTTTTATTTACAATTACTCTATATCAACTAGTTTCCGAGAAAAACGTACTTTTGTAAATGGAAATTCGCTATGTTATGCAGGATGCTGCGACAGGGGTATTTTTGATTTCAGATACTGTGAAGATCGCTATCACTGCAGCAGTGGGGGAACTTTTTTTTGGAGCCTTGGGAATAAGTCACTGAATTTTCTATTTTTTGGTCCAAAAATTTTATCATGCATTTATTATATATCAACGAATATGGGTAACTTTAAAAATGTAAACTTTACCGCATCGATGCAACATTATGACTTTTCTGATGCGGCTAATACTACATGATACGCTGCTGATGCTCTCTTGAAATTTGATGCACATTAGATGTTTTTGAACGGGATATTGGCATCATTTAGCCCAACCTCTGATTTGGCTATAGATAAGACAGATAATGTAGCATGATAGACTATAGATAATATAGCAATACAGTCCTTGTATAGGTATATTTGAATTTCAACTTGAACTTACTTGAAATTGAAAATATTGAAATTATTTGAATAAAAAATATTCCATAGCTATTTTGAGTGCAAGATGTATTCAAATAGTTTAAACAATTTTAATCAAAGGTAAATACATTCATTTTTTCAACAATTTGTTTTTCGGAATTATTCCTGTTGGTGTTAATACCTACATAATATTGCAAGTAGTTATAATTCTACATTATACACATGACATGCATCTTGGACACGCATCACCAAATTTCTTGATGCATTGTTTTGACGCATCAAATGCAAAAATGAACTTTTAATTTTTCGTTGTGATGCCTCTGATGCGTTTTTGAACTTTTGACTCTGCCTCAAGCAAGCAGTGATGCATTTCTGAAGTTAGCCTGTATTATCCTTAAAATATTAAAACATTTCATGCAGTAATTTTCGTTAAATAATTTCCCAAATATCACCTTTTTTCCAGGCGGTCACACTAATGGTCCCCCTTAAGCCAATAAAGACTTGAGTAATCGTGATATTATATGCGGGTAAAATTTCGCACTTGGCCGTTTTTTAATTACAAAATTCATTTAATTAGTTACTTGGCTTAATTAAAATTTTCTCTAATTTTTATCAACAAGTACAATCAGTATCCTTCCGAATTTCCTTTTCAAATAGCTATTTCCGTTATAATATTGCAATATTTGTATTATTATTATAAATTAGTTTAATTATTTCACAAGCACATGGTACAAATTATAGATAAATACCTCTCTTTTTTAACATATTAATTAATTACATTTCCTATACACAAATATGTATCAAATTACACAGTTACTCAAATAGGTTTATACTCATTTATTATCAGTCAGAACGAAAAACTGGAACATTATTTCTTGTGTGAATTACTAAAGTTTGCAAACTCTGATGGCACGAATTGTACACCGCATCAGTTAAATTATTGTTTATAAAAAGATATTTAACTTTAATTCTAAAAATTATATATAGGTAATATTAAAAATTCTCAATTTTATTTTGTATTATGTACCTAAAACTATTTATCAATTTTTTTTTTCCACAAAAGGGAAAGAATTTTTTTTTTGTGCTAACGGAAAATTTTATTGAAGGTTATTTAAACAGTAAAGTTATTATTATTTATCTGTAATCATAATCAATTTTTTCTATGTAAAAGTAATAATTTATAATATATTTTTGTTATTAATTTATCATTTTTTGAAATAATTTTTTTAAACGATTTTAGTCAATAATGTATAAGTAGTAGTAATGATTGTAAATCTATAAATAATTGAATCGTACAAAAAAAGCTTAAAATTTTTGACACGTGTGGTCATTGTCGTTTCAATTTAAGTGAGAGTTTTCTTTTAATCAACATTTTAATTATCCTAATTATGCCTATCAAAAATCATTTTAGATTATATCTGGATAAGATTAAATCGACCAGAGCCGATCTCGTTTGTGAAAGTATAACATGCGTAGAGTTTAAGTATTTATTTTTTAAAAGTATATGTCATATACACATAAGTATGTAATATGATACAAAAGAAATTACAATTTTTTGTTATACACACTTTCTTAAAATATAAATTAATAATAATTAATGAAAAAAATTTAAAAGTAAAACTTAAATTAATACACAAACAAGCTGGAAACCGTAAATTGTCCTTACGCAAATTTATTCTTAAAAAACGTAAACAATAATTTTCGATTTCAAAACAGATGTGTTTTGACATTGTCGTATTTATACTTACCAGAAACCGAAATATTCTTTGTAAATTCTGGATCTATTATTTCTATGGATACTCTAATAAAATTTTACAGCAATGAAATAATACTGAAGTGCAGAAGTTGTAATATATTTTTTGCACGATCGTGTATTTTCATGCATTTACCGAGGCTGTTGACAATGCTGGTAAGTTACATTTCCCGAACGTTTGTTTATATCCATGGAAACCAAAAAATAACAGTGCGGTAAGTGAAATAGATGCGTGGTAAGTAAATAGGAGTGTGGTAAGTTAAATTAGCTCAAAAATGATTGTATTTATTTATTTATATTGAAATTAAAAGTACAATTTGAACAATTAGGAAAATAAATCCATTAATAATATGAAAATTTTCACTAGTTTGCACATTATTATTATTATTGTTGGCATCAGTCTTCTTATTTTATTGACATTTCAAAAGGTCGTTCAATCATTAAGATTTTCTGTGGCTTTCATAATCTTCCTTTCATTTTACGAGAATAAATTTGCAGTCAAAAATAAGATGCTTCATCAATTTCATTATTCTCACTAATAATATAGTTTAACAAACTATTTTCCTCAATTTTTTTTAATAGAAAATTCAAAAAAAATATTCACGCCAGTGAAATATTGACACTTAATTTTTTATTTACAAATATAGTTGTCAATTGTCACTACAAAGATTCATATTAGTTGTTATGAATATTTATAATATTTATTCATGGCATTCTATGTCATAATAGAAATATAAATTTCATCTATATTATCTGAATTTTATTTTTTATTTAACACATTTTTAATCTTTAATTATTTTAAATCGATCGTACAAAAAATATTATACAATACACGATGCGTTAAGTGCATTTACTGATCTCGAAAATTGCAAAAACTCGACCCTGCGGGTCTCGTTTTCGCAACATTTTCTCGATCAGTAAAAGCAACTTACCGAACTTATATTGTAAAATACTATTTCGCGTACAGATTTAGCAAATTATATCCTCTATTTTAATTTCTAGAACTCAATTTCTAAAAAAATTACCAAAGTATCTATTTAACATAAGAGTTAAGTTAATTTTGGACTTAAAACATCTTAGTCAAAGCAAAATTTGTCACCGAGGTCTTTTTTTTGTGTACCAAAGAAATTATGTAAGAAAATTCAGTCCAGATAATTTTCGTTTAATCTACACCGCATTCATAATATTCGTGATTTTTTTCTGATTTTTCGGAGCTATTTTGTCGGGGATAAAGGTAGGGAATAGCAATTTTCAAGCTTCCCCTTTGCTGCAAAAATTTTAATATATTATAATAGAATAAGGAAAAAATTTTTTGAAGAATATACAAACAAGATGACTTAATAGATTTCGACAAAGGGAGTGCTTATCAATAAAAGATGACGTCGAGGGAGATCCGAATTTTGAAATTTTGTTTCATTCCTTAGTTACGGGTCGTCAAAATTCTATAGAAACGAATAAACAATTAATATATCAGATAGTTTGTACGATTTAAACAGAAAAAGCTGTATTTTAAGTTAGGTATGACAATTTTGGAAAAATACTTTATATATTGTATTTTATTTGCAGAATTCAAACCGGTCACTAGTTTCTTTATTGAATTTTTGTGTTTCTGGAAAAAAACAACTTTTTTATCTTCCAGGTTACCCCTCAAAATCTAATACCCAAAATTAAAATTCAACTTCACATCTACGATTGGGTATCACCATAGATAAAGTACACCAGAATTTTATTTCTAGAAGATAGCCAACTTCAATAGATATTTTTGACCCTCTATTACCTCTCTATGGAACTGAGAACGGGGGCACCGGGTATAGATGTCATCGTTGTCGTTATCATCATGCGTAGTACACTTGAAAAGAACAGAGATGTCACTATAATAAGTTTAAATTATCTTTAGCCTTATCTGATAATGTAGATTACTACTAGTAAGATAATACACTAAAATTCTCTTAATTGCCTTTTATTTTGATCAATTTTTAAAGTTTAAAACTCATACAATAATTATAAACTCTTATATTTTTTTTAAAAACAAAAGTAAATTTATCTTTATTCAAAATTATACATTAATCAAATATTTCGTAAATGAATATCACTATCACTGATTCTAATTTCTGACAAGTGTGCTCCTCCCATTTTTCTGCAACAGATAAAATGTATTCTAATTTTCGGATTAATGTATTGTGATAATAAAATAAGTAATTATTTTCAAATAAACTAATAATGTTAATTATACATACCTCCAATAATAATTAAGTAAAGTTATTAAATTTAATATTTTACTATAAATAATAGACGAATTTCTCATGATTAATTCGAAAAAAATGAAAATTTTCTGCTAGAATTTTTTTGTTACTATAGAAATGTTACAAATCATAAATTTATAACATTGAACATAATGAAATTGTTACTATAGAAATGTTACAAATTATAAATTTCTAAAATAGTAGAATAAGTTCTATGAACAGTAAATTCGACAAATATAAGCTAGGAGCACCTTCTACAATTATAATTTTTTTAAATATGTTGTGCAGTGCTACTGCACTGCCCTCTGAACTCAGTGCCAACTCAGTTCCGTTTTGTCTAGTTTTGATAAAGAACACCAATAGTGGAGAATATAAATGCGAGGAATAAAAAAAATATTAGCAATTGTCTGTTTTTCCAAAAATTTTCTTTTGTAAAATGAAAAATTGAAACATTTTTTAATAATAAATAATATTGTATCAAAATGTCATTTCTTTTCCAAAATATAAATGAAAATATTAAGAAATATATTAGGTAAAGAATAAAATTTTATTCATAAAAGCATAAGACAACAAGTACACACTACAATCAACAAAAAACTTCAACAAAATTTGATTTTAAAAAAATAGGTGGTGAAAATTAAATACGCTTAATCGCAGGTCTTAACAAGAGGATGTAAAGCAACGGAAGCACCCATACATCCCACGGTGTTTGAAATGAAATCTTGGAAGTTGCTTTCAATGACCCACATAAGCCGTTTGAATCCTGGCACAACTTGTGTGGCCAATCGGCATTCATTTCCTTGTTGTACCAACAAGAAGTTTTCTGGTTTGAAGCATGTTTCTGAGTTCCACATGAAGATATCAGATTCACCCTTGAGACGGAAGAAGATTGCTGAACCGTTGTCGGTACCCAAGATAACGATTTTCTGCAAGTTTGGTTTTGGTCCAACATCAACAACGGCACCGGAAGCTTGTCCGCGGCGTAAGTAGGCGGCTTTGATCGAGAACAATCGTGACGATGAGAGGTAAGTGAAGTAGAGGATATTGTTTCCGCACGATTTACGGACGAGGGCCAAGTAGAGGACATCACGACGGGCACATCCAGCTGTGACGGCTTTTGGTAAGACAACACGGTATCCTTTACCGGCGGAGACATCGTAGACAAGGATGGCGCGGGTGGCGGCATCACTCACGTAGACGAAGCATCGGCCATCTGGAGCGTAGTCGACAACCAAGTATTGAAGACGTGAGGCAGAGCTGACAAGAGCGCTCAGGTCCAAAACTTTGACAACTTTTCCGGTTTTGACGGAGATGGCAACTACTTTTGGTGGGCATCGGCGGACTGGTTGTTCCAAAGTGTTGACAATACCAACATCAAGCACCCAAAGGATATCCTACGGCATCAGGCAGGGAATAAACATTTTTTGTCATATTGTATTATACAGGGCTGGGAAAAATGGTTCATAGAAACCATTTAAAATAGAAATTGGAAAATGATTTCCAAAAATGCATTTAAAATACAAAATGGAAAATGGTTTTGCTCAACATATTTAAAATAGAAAATGGAAAATAGCTATTTAAAATGGATTATTAAATGCAAAATGCTTTTTTAACTTTAAATTTATCTATAAATTTTTTTATCATTATTTATATTAACACTTTAGATAATTATTTATATAAAAAAAATTAAGAAAATGTCAAACGTACTGAAATTAAATAAGGGCAACCTTTTGAGAAAATTTATCAAGTTTGCGTGATATGAAAACGAAATTTATCTGTTAAAATAATGTTAATCAAAAATATTTAAAATTTAATAGAGCCCTGACATATTCAAGCCTTGACTAGGCTACAACTACGACTTCAAAACTATGAAAATCGTCTACGCGAAATATCAAAACATTTCTTATCGACTTGTCTTAAAAAGAAAAGTTGACAAGTTGAGTCAGAAAAGTTTGACTTGAGAAAACTAGTAACAAATTTAATCCAAGTGACATTACAACTCGAGTTATAAAAAATTTGAATCAATTGAATCAACTTACATTTAACTTACAATTTGTTAGATTGCGTTCAATTCGAGTTCTATGATTAATATGAGTCATAGTGTCATAAATATACACATAAATTTGTGTATGCATGCATTTTCATTTTAAATGTAAAATGGATTCAAATTTCCATTTTAAATACAAAATGGAAAATGGTTTGACCGCACTTACTTAAAATAGAAAATGCAAAATGCCATTTTGTATTTTAAATAAATATTTAAAATGAAATCCCAGCCCTGATTGTTACATACCTGAGGATCGAGGAACAGATCGACTGCTGATTGTAAAGCTTGACAGTTTCCTTCTTCTTGGAGTGCCCAGCATGGGAATGGTTGCAGTGTGGCTTGACACTGTTTGCTACGCAGTGAGATTTTACCCAGAGTGAATGGTACGCCGGACTTGTAGCGTGGCAGGGCGATGTACGCTTCATCTTTGAAGATTTGAATTCTGGTGGCGATAATGTTGCGCGAAATGTATCTACCGGACGATTGGTAGATGTTTCTGGTCGACACGCATGGCCATGCCAAATTGGCACCGTTCAGCGTGAAGCTGAGATCGGGCAATAGTTGCCGATCGCATGAACCACCGACTCCGCTCACGTAGCAGACGGCCACGATTGTTGTAAATAAAAATGTCACTTTTTGAATCATTGCGGGTGATGTTACAAAAAAAAAAAAACTAATACTAATCCTCGAGTTGTCGAGGAGGCAAAGGTAAGATACTCAATGTACGGTTAATGGAACGCTGCCCAGTTTTTATATAGTGACATTTTTTCATATTTATTTTTGTTGTTGATTAAAATTTATTTAAATATTTTTGTAAAATTGTTTATAAACTTTTGCCATGTAAAGGTAATGGTGTAGTATGTTTTATTTAATTTTTCATTTTGTGTAGCATCAGCAGTTTTTCTTATTTGTGTAAAATTTACAAAAATTAAATCGACATTTAAAACAACGCAATGTAGCACTTGTGTGTGTTTATCGCAGATATACAAAAGAATTTGTTATTTTTCTTTGCATTTGTAGGTGAATATTTAATTCCGGAAATATAAAAAAAAGACATGTTTATTAATAGAATATATGTATAATAAATTTTTATGATTTTTACATTTTTATTCATAAAAAATAGACGATTTCTTTGAAACGATTGAGCGGAAGTTATCTCATTTACTTTTCTGGTTAAAAAACGCACAGGAAGTCATGGGAATTTTAAATATTTGGAAATTTAGAATGTTCTGTTATAATTTTTACGGACATGACTACAAAGTACAAACATGGTCGTTTATTTTCCATAGAAAACGGAAGTGGAAATAGATTGATTGAATTTATCTTTATAACTGGTCACTTTAAATGTTCTTTGTTCAGGGTTTTAAAATACGGAATCTTTAGAATTTTGTAGATTAAGTAGCGATGAGCAAAATTCGTCTTGGTATTGCAGTCTTGTCTTGGTCTTGCATTTTTTTGCAAGACCAAGACAAATACCAAGACTTAAGTGAGCAAGACCAAGACAATAGAAAGAAAAAAGTAAGACTCTTGCTAAATTATTTAAATTGTTTACAAGTATAATTAATACCGTAAAGAGGGAAAATTCTGATTTTAGAAGGAAAAATTTGTTAATAAAAAAATGCAAGAAAGTGCAAGATTCTTTAGCAATACCAAGACCAAAACCATAAGACCAAGACCAAGATCAAGACGCAAACTGCTCTAGCAAGACCAAGACCAAGATTCTTAATGCAAGAACAAGACCAAGACCAAGACTGCCAAGTCTTGGTCTTGGTCTTGCATTAGCTCATCACTAAGATTAAGAAATAGTCCCCTGGTACCATTTTATTTTCCATTTCATTAGTGTTAGAAAAATGTCTTTAAGGTACCATCCAAGTGTCATTTGTCGAAAAATAGGCAAACTTTCGCGATTTTTTTTCGGATGGATAGGATGGGGGAATGGGGATGAATTTATTTTTACCATTAATACCACTATTTAACAATACAAAAATATTTTTTTAATTTATTTTTATTTATTTTTTATAATTATTATAGTTTTTGAAAAAAGTGTCTTTAAAAAAGGGCGGAAATCGGTACATACGATTCCGGTCGCACTTTTCATCCGAAAAAATAAAATCAAATAGATTATCAATCTGTAGGTAAGCCATTATGTACCTACGGGAGCTTTTTTTTCTTGAAATTTAAAAAAATGACGGCGGTTTGTTTGAATAGAAACTACAAAATTTTTTATAGTTTTTCGTGTGGAAAAATAAGATTTCAAAAAAAAGCTCCCATAGGTACATAGCGACTTACCTACAGATTTATAATCTATTTGATTTTTTTTGTTCGGATGAAAAGTGCGGCCGCAATCGTGTGTACCGCTTTCCGCCCCTTTTTTAAAGACACTTTTTTCAAAAAATTATAGTAATTATAAAAAATAAATAAAAATGAATAAAAAAATATTTTTGTATTGTTAAATAGTGGTATTAATCGTAAAAAAATTCATCCCCATTCCCCCATCCTATCCATCCGAAAATAAAATCGCGAAAGTTTATCTATCTTTCGACAAATCACACTGTGATGGTACCTTAATGTATTCTCTTTGGTTGTTCAAACAAAATAGTGTCCTAATACAATTTTTTCAGGTATGTAAACATTTGGGCAATTCTGGGATATTACACGGAACTGGACTTCAACTATAATTCTAATCAGACTGTGTGGGATGGAATGGTTTCGTTTTAATGGCCTTTCGTTTAAGCGTTAGAGAAAAGTTTAAAAGCAATTCTTTATCTCTGAATAGATTTTTTGTAATCTGGAATCATTGCCACCGTTAACTGGAATAACATTAGGCCGTGTAATATGAAATGTCATTTTCCGACCATGTAATTCAGAAATATATCGTTCCTTTAACTCTGAGTATAATTCTTTAACTCTGAATATAATTCTTGTAGCCCGGAATCATTTCCGCCATTAATTCGATTAACGTTAGGTGGTGTAATATGAAATGTCGTTTTCCGACCACTTAATCAAGAACGTAATTCAGATAAATATCGACACTCAGGGCCGGATCATTGCACAGACAAATGAGAAATGTGCGACGATCCTGTTTTTGAATGGTCCGGTTAAATTGTTTATTTTCAATATTTGAATGAATACTTGAGATTTGTTTTAGTGTTTCACATAATTTAATTTTGTTTTAATTATTGTTTTATTGTTTGTGTGTGTTCTATATTTTGTAGAGGTGAGAGGAATCCGATAAGAAGAAAATGTCTAAGGGCCCAAAAAAAGCCGAATTCACTAAATAATAAAAATACCCCTGTCGCAGCATCCTGCATAACATAGCGAGTTTCCGATTATAAAAATTAGTTTTTCTCGGTAACCAGTTTATACACAATGATGGTTTAAAATCTTTTTTATCTGATTTTTCTCCTCTTTTTAATGGTGTAAAAAAATGTTGCAAAAATTTTTGAAATTGGGAAAATTTTAGCAAAAAGAAATTTTTTTCACGAAAAATGCTCAAAAAAACATGCTTACGGCATCAGACGTGTCTGACTAACGAATTTCCAACATTTTCACCAAATTTCGTAAAAATAGGACATTTCATTCGAGAGTTATCGTGCGAAAACACACACACACACACACACACACACACACACACATATATATATATATATATATATATATATATATATATATATATATATATATATATATATGGGTGTGTGTGTGTGTGTGTTTTCGCACGATAACTCTCGAATGAAATGTCCTATTTTTACGAAATTTTTGCCATAGTCCCGGACTCAAGTCGCGTCATGACAGTGGCTGTAATAGCTGAATTTCATTCTGAAAATTCTCCAAAAATCTTGCCATAAATGTGATGCTCGGAACATGGTTTTTTGGGCATTTTTCGTGAAAAAAATTAAATTTTGCAAAAATTTCCCCAAATTCAAAAATTTTTGTAACATTTTTTTACACCATTGAAAAAATCACATAAAAACGCTTTTTGAACAATAACTATTCTGTCAACTAATTTCCGACAAAAACTAATTTTTGTAAACGGAAATTCGTTATGTTATGCAGGATGCTGCGACAGAGGTATTTTATATGCTACATATTACATTAAATCTATAATAATCACTGCTTGTACGGAACACTATTGGCGCAAGTACAACTTGCACTTGGCGACTTTTTTATTTCGTAGTTATGTATGCCATTATGCCATAGATATATGAATAGTATGCATATATCAATGGTACATGCATAGGTCTTTGAGGAATATGTACATATATAGTATCTCACTACATACATATATGTATGTACATATTAACTCTATAAGTCGTTATTTGACTTCAGTAACGAAATATAGTATATGGATAATCCATATCAAATATCTCCTTATTGAAAAACCATGTTCCAGACGTCAGACACGTCTGGCTGAAGAACTCATCCAAGATTTTTGGACTTCCAACGTTCTCACCAAATTTCGTAATCCTAGGACATTTCGTTCGAGAGTTATCGTGCGGACACATATATATATATATATATATATATATATATATATATATATATATATATATATATATAAATACATATATATATATATACATATATATATATATATATATATATATATATATATATATATATACATATATATATATATATATATATATATAAATTTTAGTGAAGGTTATTTTCGGGTTCTAGGGACCTCAAAACAAATTTCTGCCATAGTCCCGGGCTCAGATCGCGTTATGACAGCGGCTGTAATAGCGTGTATCCATTCTGGAAACTCGCTAATACCCCTGTCGCAGCAACCTGCATAATATAGCGAATTTCCGTTTATAAAAATTAGTTTTTCTCGGAAACAAACTGACACAGAATAATAGTTTAATGACCATTTTAATGTAATTTTTTCCCCTCTTTTAAATGGTGTAAAAAAATTTCGCAAAAATTTTTGAATAAGTGGAAATTTTGGCAAAAAGCTAATTTTTGCAAGAACAAAAACCATGTTCCTGGCATTCGACGTGTCTGGCTGACGAACTCATCCAAGGGTTTGGGGCTTCCAATGTTTTCACCATATTTCGTGTAAAAATTGGATAATTCGTTCGAGAGTTATCATGCGGACACACACACACACACACACACACATATATATATATATATATATATATATATATATATATATATATATATATATATATATATATATATATATATATGTATAAATTTTAGTGAATATTATTTTCAGTTTCTAGGGACCTCAAAACAAATTTCTACCATAGTTCCGGCCTCAAGTCGCGTCATGATAGTGGCTGTAATAGCTGAATTCCATTCTGGAAATTCGCTAAAAATATATTACATTTTGTAAAAATATATTACATAATTAAAATTTTTCAACGGAAAAATGTTCAGCTATATTATACATAGATTGTAAATAATCTAGTTACGAATTCGGGATTGCAAAAGATCAGGCATCACGGACCACATTTTTGGAATTCACTCGCCCCACTTGGGAAACTCCTGGCTTAGTGGTTTTGCAATAAATAAAATATCATTTAGTGACAGCATAACAAAATTTGAATTTTTTTGTTTTAAATATTCTTAGAGGAAGTTGTTACATGAATAGTCTTTTAATTTGTGCGGTTTACTACAATGCGAGTCAACTTTAAAAATATATTTTTTGGTATAATTTTTCTATTGTAATTATTCTTTGTATTTAAGTCATTGTCATATATAATATAATAAATACGTTCTTGAACTCTTCTTTGTAAAAGAAAAATAAATACTCAACTAGGTTTATCATTGTTTTCCTAAAAATTGATGTCTAGTATGTGATCTATCATATAAATTATATTTCTTTCAATATCATAAAATAATTATCTGCATAGCTGACTAATTGTCCTTTTCGACTCGTCATTCGATTAATGTAAACAATTAAAAAAATTTCGGATTTTATTGTTCTGAACCAATAGATTAAAATCCTAACTTTGGAAACTAGCAGTCACAAAAACAAAAATTTCAGAATTCACAAAAAATTATTAGGTAAACAAATAGGTTTATTTTAGGTGCTTTTTAGATGTGCTGATAAAAACGCAAGTGTTTTAACGGTTTTCACGTTATTATACTAAATTATACAAAAAAAATTATACAGTTGATTAGATTTTGTGTCACGATTCGATCAATATGATCATTATCAAAAAAATAAATAAATACATAAAAATTGAGGTTATATTACTTTCATGTCTTGCTATTATACTCAATACATCCTATGAAGAAAGTACAATCGCTTACAAAAAAATATGAATAATTTAAATTCTAATAAAAAAAACAAAATTGTAAATATCAGTGTAATCGTTTAAAAGTAGATCGGAATTATATTAATATATGTTTTATATTCGCTTGATGTATAACTTCTAATGTTTATTTTTGGAATGAGTTTCGTGTCTATTAAGTTGTCAGACAAAAGCAAATTTGGATTTCTTGTTGCTACAACTTACAAGACTTTAAATGTTCTACTCTTTGAGTTTCAAATCTAAGCTTACGCTCACGAATTTATTATTAGCACACCTAAATCAACCTCTTTTATATCCAATAGTTTTTTGAGATTTTTTAAATTTTTAATTTTGTGAAATATTTTAACATGAAAAAAAAGTTTTATTTACTTTTATATATGCTAGGGATTGGGTCACATAATAGGTAGAATTTGTTACACAAAACGCAATAATAAGAATTAAAAATAAATCATTTCCTCATTACTTAATTAAATTATAATTATTATTATATAATAATCAAATTTATCGAAAATTTTGATTGTTTCCCAATTTTGAATTATTTACTCTTGTAATAGTAACAATTAGTTTTACTGTTGTTTGGAATATTTTTTTAATTGAAAAATTAAAACAAATACAAAACCAATATAAATATTACAAATTATTAAATTTCAACCTGCAGGCTACTCTAAAAATTAATTTTGTATTTATAGCACCCATTAGATGTAATAAAAATTTTTTGGGTGACCGTATTTAATACTATGTAAAACGATTAATTTGATTACCAAATTTTTTTTTAACTACTTACACAACTTAACTCATATGTGGTCAGTCATTTTTTCTACACGGGAAGCTCTCGTATAACACGGTATTTCTACAATAAAATTTGGCTCTAATACAATTCAAGAATTGTAGAAAGGTCCTATATAACAAACGTGAGCAAATTTTTGTTGGCTAAATAGTTGTCCGACTGAATGAAGTGGTTCAAATAAAAATTTGAAAGTAAATTAAACAGTTTCTGCTGACTTATTCTATTTTAAAAAGATGTTAAAGGTGAAAACATCGCTGGCGTTCGCTAGAAAATTTTGTTAGCCTAACGTTAGCTAACGAAGCTTACGCCTTTACAAGCCAGAAGGCTCTAATTCAAAAAATGAATTCACGCTAAACATTTTTTCATGGTTTTTCACGGTATAAATTAGTGTGACTGTCTGAAAAAAGGTGATTTTTGGGAATTTTTTTATAGAAAACTACTGTATGTAGGTAATGTTTTAATATTTTAAGGATGTATTCGTTGATATATAGTAAATTCATGATAAAATTTTTGAACCAAAAAATTGAAAATTCAACAAGTTATTCGCGATCTCCTAAGGCTCCAAAAAAGTCCCCCCACTGCTGCAGTGACAGCGATCTTCACAGTGCCTGAAATAAAAAAAAAAAAAACAAAAAGCCTAGTAAACTAGAAGGTATTGCCCGTGTCATGAGCCTCAATCGAAAAAAAAGTTGAAATTTAACAAAATGGTGGAGTTTTTAAAAGAAAGTTTCAAATTTTGCGCGAAAATTTGATGACTTTTGGCCTGCAAAAATTACATTTTTTATTCGATCGGACAACTAGAGGTTCATAGCACGAAGAAACATAATATATGTATAAAAGAAGATGCAATAAGAATCAAATCGTTAGGATGATTTGTCTTCGAGTTATAACTGCAGCAAATTTAAAAAAAAAAATGTAGTTTTTCTTTACCTTTTAGTTTTAATCACTGAGAATTCTTACTAAAATTATTTACAATGTACTCACTATAACGGTCATAGTAAAACTAGATGAGTCGTTAAAATGTGCCAGGGTCTAGCTGCTCCACAACATGTGACTGGCAGCCACGTCCAGAAACTCCCGAACTATCAACCTTCATACATTTCTCAATACCTCAAAGATAACAATGAAAATCAGAATTCGCTCTTCAAATGGCTGTAACTCAAATGTGTGTTTTGTAACGGTGCGAGCTCCGTTAGACTAACAAAATTTCCTGGCGAACCCCAGGATGATCTGATCTTGATAAAAAATATTTTTTTTAATCAACAATAACTATGTAATTGTAAATATAAAAATTTATTTTTTATATCAGGAATAAATTTGTTACAACACACCTGAACGTATCTACCGTGTTATACGAGAGTAGATTGTATTTATTAATTATAATTTTTTTGAAGTGAAAACTTCTTTAGCGGCGTTGTACACTTTTTTTGTAATGGGTAAAAAATGTTAAACTCGCGTCAGGTCACGTGACCTGATCGAAAATTCGTAAGATCTGATCAAAAATTCGTAAGACGGATGGAAAGTAGACAGTCGGTAGAGCAGACAATAAACTGCGTTGTACACTTTTTTTGTAATGGGTAAAAAATGTTAAACTGGCGTCAGGACACGTGATCTGATCGAAAATTTGTAAGACGACAGTACATAACAGTAGACAGTAGTACAGAATACAGAACGAACGGTAGTATCTCTATACTACTGAAACCAGTGTAACGCGAAAGGACAGATATACGGGTTCAGTCCAATAGCACTAAACATTAATTTTAGAATAGATATAAAAAAATTTTAAAAAGAGATTCTTGTAGGGATTACCGAAGAGAACATTTGTGCAAAATGTGAACTGTTTTTTTATATTGTTTAGGAAATGTTTTTTTATATTGTTTAAACAATATTGAAAATTCATAAATAGCGTTTTTTGAGCTTTCACCGCTTACGTAGCGAAAACGGTGATAGATACATTAAAAAGTGTTAAGACCTTTTTTGTAGAGAATCGAATTCTCTATAAAAAAGTGAGCGAGAGCACCTGTCTATCTTGTACAGGTGAAAAGATACAGCGCTCCAAACGCGCACTCAAAAGTCCACTTTTTCTAGCGTTCCGGCAGGGTGTGCCGTATACGATAGCGCAATAAATAAATATTGTATTCTACCACATAAATGATAGTACTTTTATACTGATAATTAAAGCAATTCGTGCAAAATTATTCCCTAACCATTCCAAAATATCAAAAATGCACAACGTTAATATTCAAGTTTTCACTTCTGCCGGCACTCCCGGAGTGCAACCCGTCGTTTTTTTTTTTTTAATATTTTTGTAATTATGTTTACAGTAAACAATCTGAATATTTTGAATAAGTTTAGGTTTGAAATTTTACTTGCTATACGACTTTAGAACTAAAGCTAGGTCTATTTCGGCATGTTCTCTAAATTTCTTGAGGTAATATATTTTGAATTTTTTTTTACAGATATTTCGATGAAATTACAACATTACTTAAAATTATTATGGTGGGAGTGCCAGAAAGACTTATGAGAGCAACAAATGGGATTGAATTAAGGTGGCTAAGGTGGCGTTAAAGACTAAGTAACTACTAAATGCCAAAGTAGTCCACCA
Source organism: Brachynemurus nebulosus (assembly GCA_035578155.1). Taxonomy (NCBI): domain Eukaryota; kingdom Metazoa; phylum Arthropoda; class Insecta; order Neuroptera; family Myrmeleontidae; genus Brachynemurus; species Brachynemurus nebulosus. The sequence continues at coordinate 359,350 of JAPWDM010000019.1, read as the reverse complement.
ATTGTGTAAGAAATTAAATATGGTTGAAAATGTATATATACATTGTAATGTACTCGTATGTAAAATGATAATTAATATCTATGTAACACATATGGTTTCAATTTTCATTTTGATGTAATATGTGTTTATAGCTTATTTGTTTGATAATAAATTTATATGCTTTCTCTTAATAATTTTAATGTAACTTATTTCTAATGATTTATTGTGGTTGCAATTAACTAAAACAGTTTACAAAATACAAATTTTATTAGTCAAAATACTATAATTATTCCTATTTGTAAATTAGTCATTTATTTATTGGGAGTAATTTACATACATACATATATCATATACAGTTGAACCTTCTTTTATGCGGTTTTTAAAAAAATAGTCATTAAAAGGCATAATATGAATGAAAATGAAAAGAAAGTAGGAAACATTAACTGAAGTAACTTTTTTGATAAAAATACTTTTTAATGGTTTTCAAGCATTTAAGCAGTCTATTATACAATAATTAGGTATAACTTATGGCATGATTTATTTTTTTTTTATAGATTATTTTCACAATATTCATAATATCATAAAAATGAAATTTTTTAATGTATAAATTAATGCTATATCTTTTTTAGAAAAGCAAGAAAATCGTGAGGGTCTGAGCGTCCTGAGTTGCTTTTTTTTACAGTCTTGACTGAACTAAACTTTTTATAGCTATTTATGATATTTTTAAATATATGTATATTTTGTGTGCGATTTTTTTTTTATGCGGTCCCTATCTCCCCCGTAAAGAAAGTTTCAGCTGTACGTACATAACACACATGGTATGTATAAAAGGTTTCAAAAAAGAAAAAGCAATAAAAAACTGGAACACTTTCAATTCGGCCATATTCCTCCCTCAGCAGGTTTTCCGTGATCTGGTTGTACTGCAATGAAATTAGTGATTACGTCGATTTCCTTGCACCTGTTCGTTTTGAAATTATATAAAAATAAAAAAAAAAAAAACGGTAATAAATGATAAACATTATCAAGTTATAAAATTAATTTTTTTTTATGTATACAATCGTTCGTTCATCTGTTAGTGATCATGTAACTTCTACACGAACCATCTAATCTCGTTTTTAACAAAAAACTTTTTTTTAACTTCCCATAGGAAGTTATTGTAATGGGTCCAATTTTACGAATCGCTAATTTTGACATATCTCCACGTTTCAAGGTCACTAGAATCCGAATCCATCGTTTTTAGCGTGATGTCTGTGTGTGCGTTCGTTAGTTCGTTCGTTAGTTCGTTCGTTAGTTCGTTCGTTCGTTAGTTCGTGAATTTTTTTTCGTCTCGCATATCTCGAGAACAAATGATGATATCAACTCCGGACTAATTTCATTAGATGCGTAATCAAAAAATGAAGACCGGATAAAGTTTTCAGCAAATTCAGATTAGCGGTTTGTTTTTTGTGGTAATTAACCTAAAAAAAAAAATTAACTTTATTAAGATAACATAGATTATATGGATTTTTTACCATAACATTATTATATAATGGCCCAAGAACCTTCCTTGATGTTAAAAACGCCAGTATTTTATTACAAAATTTAAAAAAAAGCAAAAAAAAACAAGAAACTTGAAAAATTAGTTTTTGCCAAAATATATTTTGTCTCGCATATCTTGAGAACAAATGATGTTATCATTTGTTTGATAAGGGTGGAGCCCCCACCCTTAGGTACAGAAGGCGAAGCCCCCGGTATGGTCAAGGGGCAAAGCCTCTATCGGGGGCCCAGGGGAGGAGTCGCCTGAAATGAAAAAAGAATTATTTATGTACAGTAATCTCTAGTCTTTAAGGACACCCAATGGGAAGTTGACAGTGTGGGTAGATCTGTCCCCCAATTTTTTTTTTTTTTTTTAATTTAATGGGATTTAGTATAATTTTCTAAAAGTCTAAAAAGACTAGACACAAAGAGTGGACAATTTTAAAATTATTATTGAAAGTAGAAATAAACTAAAAAATTAATTACTGAGAGACGGTGGCAGCTCGGAGTCTACTTTGGTCACATTTTTTTAAATCGCGAGTTCATATGACAAACTGTAAGAATTACTTTGGTGCGCATTAGAAAACTGTGGGTATATAAAATAAATTTTCACTAATATCTGTTTTACGCGGTTGACGTTGAGAGCGTTGCCCCCGAAATGTATATATTCACTATAATAATGTGTGTAGTTATTTTGTTTATTTATGATAAAGAATTTTTCACTTTTACATACGAGTATATATGTACCTACATATTATTTAAAGTATGATATTTTAATTATTGTTTAGACAAAATTAACACATCTTTAAATTTAATTGATTGATATGGGCTGCATTTTTTCATATTTTCAAATATGAAATATGCATTTTACTGTAAATTGGAAACATTTTTAAACTTTTTTTTTTACAATATTTAGAATAATTCGAGAAATTATAGCCTGACTAACGAAAACAAAAGCCTCTACAATCTACACTGAGTTAAAACTAATTCGATTTCCTAAAAAAAATAAAGTCTGGCTCGGTGAAAGTAAAAAAGAAAATGGATTTGAAACTTTTCTTTATTATGGGGAGAAATTTTTAAATCCGGTTTTCGGAGCCAAAAGACGCTGTCGGGAATGATTTGTACCTTGTGGGAGCCACAGGTCCAAAAAGTTTGGGAATGACATTAATCTAATCCAAAATATCCGACAACGAAAATCGAAAATTTGATTCATTTTCCAGCATTTTCGCGAATTTTTTAAGGGATTTTCATCTATTAGAAATTACTTGGGTACTCATTTCATTTGTCTTATTAACTGGCGACAATTAGGTTTTTCAAGAAAAAATTTTTTGTCGTAAATGGAAAGATCATATACTTATATGTAAGTTTTATAAGAAAACTGTTTTTAGTTTTTTTTAAACGTAATATTTAAAAAGTTATATCAAATTAAAAATAAATTTTTAAACTTAGAACCGATAACGTGTCGACAATAGGGTACTTGACGGCTATTAAAAAAATATTCAAAATGGTTTGTTTTTACCTACGAATTAGTTAATTTTTGATAAATATTATAAAAATCATTAAAAAACCACAGTTTAATTTTAAATGAACAAATTGGCGCGGAAAACGACTTGGCGTAGTGACGTATGCAGTGACGTCACGATTTAAATCAAACAGATGTCACTTCAGTCATGTGTACACGGTTCTATATCGATGGTTCTATATTGTACATAGCATAACCAACATGATTAACATTTAACTAGGGTATTCATATTTATATACATATTGCCTATCTGGTCTATAGTATTCACCTATAAAGCTTATAAATCGTGACGTCATTTTAATATCTCGGCGCGTTTTTAGTCATTTAAATGAAGGTTAAAATTTCATAATTTTCGAAATAAAATTTTTAAATAACTAAAGAATATTTTTCTTTGTCATTACTAAAATTGAATAAATTTAAAAACAATACAAAAAATTAGTTAATATTTAAAACAACTTTTGAATACAGTCAAGTACCGTATTCCTCAGCGTACATATGACGTCATAATCAGTGGCGGATTCACCCTAAGTGCCGCTCTAGGCTTAGTAAAAAATGCCGCCCCCTGAAAAGCTAAAAAAAAAATTTTGCCGCCCTTCTTAAAGAACGTAAGTGACAAGAAAAAGAAAAAAAACAAATTCTACATTTTGCCGCCCTTCATTACAAACGTAAGTGACGCAAAAAAAAACAAATTCTACATTTTGTCGCCCCTAAAATCTGCCGCCTACTCAGCCTGCTGGTAAATCCGCCACTGGTCATAATAGCAACTTACCTAAAAATTCAATAATATTTTTATTTTGAATTATTGTTGCTATGCAATTTTTCCTTGCTAAAAGTAATTTTGCATTGAATATATTACCATTATGACTTCACAGACATCGCGATCTATTGTAGTGCTGTTTATAAACAAAAGAAATTTTTTTGAAGTTTTAATTAGTTTCCTATTTGTATATTATTTTTTAAATTTTTTTTCGCATCGATTATCAGTATTATTTATGAATACTGAAATAAAACAAAAAAAAAAACGACGGGTTGCACTCCGGGAGTGCCGGCAGAAGTGAAAACTTGAATACTAACGTTGTGCATTTTTGATATTTTGGAATGGTTAGGGAATAATTTTGCACGAATTGCTTTAATTATCAGTATAAAAGTACTATCATTTATGTGATAGAATACAATATTTATTTATTGCGCTATCGTACACAAACATGACCGGCAAGGTTCCGGACAGTACACCCTGCCGGAACGCTAGAAAAAGTGGATTTTTGAGTGCGCTTTTGGAGCGCTGTATCTTTTTACCTGTACAAGATAGACAGGTGCTCTCGCTGACTTTTTTGTAGAGAATTCGATTCTCTACAAAAAAGGTCTTAACACTTTTTAATGTATCTATCACCGTTTTCGCTACGTAAGCGGTGAAAGGTCAAAAAACGCTATTTATGAATTTTCAATATTGTTTAAACAATATAAAAAAACATTTCCGGGAGTTCATATTTTGCACAAATGTTCTCTTCGGTAATCCCTACAAGAATCCCTTTTTAAAAATTTTTTATATCTATTCTAAAATTAATGTTTAATAAGATAGGGCTTAAAATTAGTGCTATTGGACTAAACCCGTATATCTGTCCTTTCGCGTTGCACTGGTTTCAGTAGTATAGAGATACTACCGTTCGTTCTGTATTCTGTACTACTGTCTACTGTTATGTACTGTCGTCTTACGAATTTTTGATCAGATCTTACGAATTTTCGATCAGGTCACGTGACCTGACGCGAACTCAACATTTTTTACCCATTACAAAAAAAGTGTACAACGCCGCTAAAGAAGTTTTCACTTAAAAAAAAAATGATAATTATTTTTTATTCAAAAACTCACTTCAGTGCCTACATCAACGAAATGAAATATTTTTATCGAGCTCTAGTATTTATATTTTTTCCCTACTTTCCAATACGAGAAAATACTTCAAGAAATTAAGAATTTTTTTGCGAATATGATGAAATTATAAGCGTTCTAAAATTTTTTCTTCGGAACCCTAAAAATGGTTCCTGATAGTACAATAAACTCGTCTTTGATAAAATATGAGTTTGCAAGTAGTTGCTTTTAATTCCTATACCCACTTTCTTTTAGGTATTAAATTTTCAATCTGATTAGAAACGAAATTTTAGATCTTCTCTTATAAAGTATTACATAAAGATACCTTATACGTAAAATACGTAAATAAAAACACAACTAGACTAGACTACTAACTACCAACAGGGCGCGCTCTAGCTTTTACACCACCCCGGGCAGAAGTAAATAATTCCGCCCCAGTGCAAAATCGGTAATCAGTTTTTTTTTTTGCTCGTCAGGTATTAAAAAAATTCTGTCCTTTTTTTTGCTCGACAGCTGCAAGATGCCGCCTCTTTTTTACAAAATTGTCCGCCATTAAAATTTTTTTGCTCCATGACTTGTAAAATGCCACCCTCCTTTTACAAAAATTTGCAAAAGTCCCGCCCTTAAAATTTGCCGCCCCGGGCAAATGCCCGGTTTGCCGCCCCCTGGAACGGGTCCTGACTATCAATTGACCATATTTTTGAAAAAGTTATCGAGAAATAGAATCTAATAAAATGCAAAAACAAAAAGGGAAATTATGTACGATTTGCTATGATATTGTAATAATCATATCAAATTTCAAGCATGTACTAAACGACCAAGGAAAACTGTAAGAATCAACTCACAAGCTGTGATCAAAACATGGTTGCACAACACAACTTCTAAGTATAAATAAATATGTAAAGGCACACCTCCACACTTGACTTTGAGGTAATGAATAATTTATATACTTTGGAAACACCATTGATTACTATGTCACAAATAACCTTGACCACCTATTACTTATTACCTATAGTATTAATGCCGGACATGAAATTCCTTTAACTGATTCATTATCTTTTCAAAAAGAAAAAACTTGTAAATCTTTCCTGAGATACTTTACCGTTTCTACTTACTGTATTGAAAATGTATGTAAAAGATAAAAATGTTAAGCAACATGACAAAAAATACTTTCTCTAAATTGAAAAAATCACAATTTCTCGAAGTGTTATGTTAAAATAAAATAAAAAAAAATATTGAAACTGGTTTTGGAATATATTATCAATAATTAGATCATTTACCGCGTATTGTCAAGCGCAAATATATAATGATATGTCAGGGACGGATCTAGAGAGGGTGATAGGATTTAGGAACGATGGTTCCCCATAATAATTCCGACAATGATATCAAACTTCAAACTAATAGGGAGTTTAATAATTCCAATCGTCTTTGGAGTTAGATGGCCGAAATTTAATCAAACAATATCCGGTTAATGTAAGTACTTCTTTTTAATTTCATAACTTGATAGCACGGGAGCAACAACGGGGGGGGGGGAGTCTGGACCCACCCTAAAATTATACGGATCCCTCATAAAAATTACGTAAATTTTTCTTCAATTTATTTTATTTTTATTAAAAAGTAAAATTTTTAGTGGTCTACTGATATTTTTTATTTGAAAATCGAATTTGGAAAAATATTGGAATATGTATCGGAAAATTACGTTATCAAAAAATTTGATTATTTAAATTTTTATTGGACTCCCCTTGCAGATTTGTAGTTGTTGCGCCCCTGCTTGATAATTATTGATGAATTTTTTTGATTGGTATAAAATTAAAATATTTTGATAAAACAAATAATCACTAATTGTGTTTCACAAAAGAATTATAAAACTGGTATTAGAGAGCATATTAAAAAAAAATACTTAAGATCAATGTTTAAGTCTTTTTATTAATTTTTCTTATTTTTTTCTTCATTTTTTCAAAATTTTTGGGTAGGCTCGGGCCTACCCAGCCTTCCCGCTAAAATCGCCACTGACGAAAAGATTAATATTCGAATACTTATGTTCATTAAAAAAAAAATCATTCTTTAAGGGCCAGGAATTCAGCAAGGTGGTACCTATATATTTACTAGATCAGTTGTTTTTTGGATTTTTAAGGAACCAAATTCAAAATGGACTCTGTATTATATTTTGTGATCTGAAACGTCGGACTTTTTAATTAGCCCACAAATTGATCGCCTGATAAATAAACGTGGAATAAAAAACAGCTCCATGTGTCTATTTGATATTCACTAATTTTAATGATAAAACGTTTGTCTCTAAAGGAATTCATATTAATTAAAATTTTAATTAATTTTTAATTACTTTTGTTTTAACATAATAATATTTATTGACATTAAAAATAAATTGTTATTTTATTTATACCAACAAATATATACAGTTATACACAGTAAAAAAATTTGTGTTCTGCGTAAAAAAGAACAAACTAGTGGTTAAAATTTTTATGTTAAATAAGTAACACAACCCTGCGTTAATGCAACATTTCGTGTTTGTGTTAAATGAAAATATTAACACAAATTTCGATTTAACAGAATAAAAATGTTAACCTGTTTTGAACAACAAAGAAGTAACATAATATTTGTGTAGAGCAAAAGAATGTTATAAGTACGTAAATTAGATTAGAATATATATCTACCAAAATATATATAATAAAAAAGATGAGAGTAGTTATTATTATTAAACAAAACCGAAAAATTATAAGTTTTTTCAGTTATTGACGAAAATAGTTTTATTAAACGTTTAAAAATTAAACAATTTTCTTACATTTTAAAGTTATTTTGTTACAGATTCAGTTACAAAAAAATCATGTAAGCTTACTTACATGTAAGATTGTATATTATATAATACAATCTCAAATAAGCTTACAAGATTTTTTTTAACTGAATCTGTAACAAAATAACCTTAAAATGTAAGAAAATTGTTTCATTTTTAAACGTTTAATAAAACTATATTCGTCAATAACTGAAAAAGCTTATAATTTTTCGGTTTTGTTTAATAATAATAACTACTCTCATCTTTTTATTATATATATTTTGGTAGATATATATTCTAATCTAATTTACGTACTTATAACATTTGAGTCTTTGAGTCTCAATTATAATAATAATTATAATAATGAGACTCAAAGAACGCAACGAACGCAATGTATAAGCCAGTTCTTTGTAAAAATTCTTACTTGTGTCCATATATATCTACGAAAATATATATAATAAAAAAGATGAAAGTAGTTATTATTAAACAAAACCGAAAAATTGTAAGTTTTTTCAGTTATTGACGAATATAGTTTTGTTAAACGTTTAAAAATGAAACAATTTTCTTACATTTTAAGGTTATTTTGTTACAGATTCAGTTAGGAAAATCATGTAAGCTTATTTGAGATTGTATTATATAATATGCAATCTTACATGAAAGTAAGCTTACATGATTTTTTGTAACTGAATCTGTAAATGAACAAAATCGTTATAATTTTTGAGGCCTTTCAAATATTTTAAGCTTCAGTGGAATTAAAATATTGAATAAGAAAGTTTAACAACTAACTCTGATAAATCTGAAAAATTAACACAAAATGTATGTCCTCTTGTGTGTTAAATCATTGACACAAATCTTGTGTATAGATTTGACACATATGCTTTGTGTTAAAATAACACAACAAATTGAGTGGACAGTTCTGAACATGTGAAATGTGAGAAACACCAATTTTTTCACTGTGTAGGTAAAATTATTGTTAAACTGGCGAGTGATGATATAAATCAACTATAGCTTAATCACTTGCCGGAAAAATCTGCGAAACGAAATTATTTTTTATTTTCAAATTTTCATTAACTTTAATACAGACTAATAAATAATAATCAACCAGAACTGAAATAAATACCTACTATGAATAATAAATCGATATTATGAATATACAACCAAAGTTTTCAAGTACAATAATTGACATTTTCGTTTGTTTGTTTACAAATTGTGACGTCAGTACAATGAGCCATTCTTCGCGCCAATTTTTTCATTTAAAAATTAAAAACGAAGGGAAAAATTAACTTAACCTAATAATATAAAAGAACAGGACAATAATTTTTTAATTTTAGTCGAGTACCCAGTTATATTGAATGGATTTTCACAAATACTTTTCCATTCGATTCCTGGCGTGAAATACTAAAAACTGGACCATTTAAAAAACTTTTTTTAAGTATTATTGAATTGTCTCATAAACATATCAGACGAATCTCTAGTATTGTCCTGGAAAGGATATTAGGATTTTGCATATTCGTGAATGTGTAGTAAATCTTCTTTCATTATGAAAATTACGCATTTTGTGAAAAGCGGTACTGAAAGAATCTCATTCCAATTTTGAATTAGCAAAAACGGTACTCTATAATGGGGACTCAGGCACTCAAGCGCAGCAGTATTGAGAAAGATTATTGTAATATTCTAAAATTTCATACAGATTTTTTTGTAAAATGAATCTTTATTTTTTTCACCAGTGTGTTAATTATGTTGTCTACAACTGTACACAATAAAGCTTATAAAATAAATTTTTATATACCTATTTTATTTTTTTTAAAATTCAATTTTTGAAACTTCATTAATCAAAAACTTAGTTTTTTATTGAAACTACTCAGCGGGGGTATAATTCTTCCGGTCTTGAACGAATAATCAATAGACTACTGAGATAATTCATTTTAAATATCAGATATGTTTAAATCGAATGAGCAGACTTGGTGACGTTACGAAGGTAAAAAAGGTGGGTGAATATCGGTCATTTTTCGTCTAAGATAACCGTGAAAATTAAAAATTCTTATTCAAACAATTATTCTGTATCTGTCTGAAATTCAAGTTCTTATCTTAAGATGTGCATAGTATTTATCTTAAAATGGTTATAGCAAGTTATATGCACGACCGTTCTAATAGAGTACGTTTGTTGACTTTTTACCATTTTCGTCACATTTTTAAACTTTTGGTGAGTATATTATAATGAGCAGGGCTGGGAAAAATGGTTCATTGAAACCATTTAAAATAGAAAATGGAAAATGGTTTCCAAAAATACATTTAAAATACAAAATAGAAAATGGTTTTGCTGAATATATTTAAAACAGAAAATGGAAAATAGGTATTTAAAATGGATTATAAAATACAAAATGCTTTTTTTACTTTAAATTTATTCTATACTTAATTATTTTATCATTATTTCTATGAATAAAAAAAAAAAGTTAAGAAAATTAACGTACTGAAATTAAATAAGGGTAGGCTTTTGAGAAATTTTTATAAAGTTTACATGATATGAAATTTAACACAAATTAATTCAACCTTGACAGATCCAAACCTTGACAATGCTAGAATTGCGATTTCTAAATTATGAAAATCATTTACTCAAAATACCAAAACATTTCTTATCGACGTGTCTTAAAAATAATAACACACAACTTGAGTCAGAAAAGTTTGACTTGAGAGAACTGTAGCTCTAGTAATAAATTTAACTCAAGTGACATTGTTACTCGAGTTATAAAAAATTACTAACGACAAATATTTAACTTAGAATTTGTTAGACGGCGTTAAATTCGAGTTCTATGATTAATATGAGTCATAAGTGGCATACATATACACATGAATTTGAGTATTCATGCATTTTCATTTTAAATGTAAAATGGATTCAAATTTTGATTTTAAATACAAAATGGAAAATGGTTTGATCGAACTTATTTAAAGTAAAAAATGCAAAATGCCATTTTGTATTTTAAATACATATTTAAAATGAAATCATTTTAAATAATTCCCAGCCCTGATAATGAGGCGCCGCATGAGCTGCGATACTCCTTTTTTTAAAATGGCATTCCCATTAAAATGACACAAAACAAAATAGTTTGTGCGTTAAAGTGTATTAAGTAGTTTATTAAGGGTATAAACCAGGGGTTTGCAAAGTACAGCTTGCGAGCCAAATATGGCCCGCGAACTCCAAAAACGAGGTCTGCGATGTTAAATCGTTTGCAACCTCAAATTCGTAATCTATAAATTTGACAATATTAAAGTTAAATATTTTTTCGTTGAAAAGTATCAAATTTTACAGAGATAATTTAACTCATGTTATAATGTGTATCAAGTCCCATAAGAATATTGTAGTTTTTTGACTTTTATCATGGAAAAAAGTTAGGGCAGACTTTTACAGCGATAAAAATGGTACAAAACATTTCATTGGTCATTTCATTGTAGGTAAACACGATAAAACAATTATTTCTACTCCTACTATTAAAAGTAACATTTTGCGCACGGCTAACTATATGTAAAAATTAACAATTGCCCACAATGTGTGGAAATAGCCGTGGAAAATTATTTCGCACGGCTTAATATAATAAAAATGTTGGCTATGCCTGATTTAATATAAATAATGTCATATGTAATTCTAAAAATCTACTTAATAAATCTCTAACACTGACTGACTGACAGACAACGCACAGCCTAAACCGTTGGGTTTAGAAGAATGAAATTTTGCACAGGAGTTCTCTATGTAATGTAGGTGAGCACTAAGAAAGGATTTTTGAAAATTCGTCCCTTAAGTGGGTTAAATAAGGGATAAAAATTTGTATGGAAATTCGTCATTTTTGAAGTTAGAGATATATTAAAGTATGTTACTATGGCTATTAAAATAAATAATATTTTATTTAATAAATCTTTGACACTGACTAACATCCTGAGATGTTGCCGATGGTCAATCCCATCAGGTAGGTATATGGCTAGTATACATATATATATATATATATATATATATATATATATATATATATATATATATATATATATATATATATATATATTATTTATTTATTATTTATTATTGTTTCCATAGTTTCGAAATATGGTTTGGAAAAAATTTGAACATCTTACCATATTGACATTATAAATTTAAAAAATTTTTACTACTTATTTAAATTTTATTTTAATTATTTATGTTAAATTTTACGAAAAAAAAATGTGCTCGTAGAAAAAGTATCTATAGTGTAAAATACGTGGGAAAAGCTTATTTCTCACTCATATGAATTGTTGCACTCCCCCTGCGGGCTCGCACAACAAACTCATATTCGCGAGAAATAAGCCTCTTTTCCCACTTATTGTACAATATACTATTACTGGCTTCAGAACCATAGTAACAATATATTAAATTATAATATGAATTATACTAATTTATTTTATTCGTTAAATTATCTTACCATATTACACTTGAGTTTTATATTTTTTTTGAATAAATTTGTGTTTTCTACAACTCAAATTTCTTGCCTAACAGCAATTTAACTCGAAGAATTGTCAACTAACAAAAACGCTCCAGCTCCGCAACAAATTTTCGTTAGACAAACCCAAATTTATTCGAAAAAATACAAACCTCTCGTGTAATAATAAGTGAATATATCCCATTATGACATAGATTTCGTAATATGTCAGTGATGTTCAGCTTTTGTTTCCATGCTTTCCAGCTTCTGTTAGACTTTTTAGGTCGAAATGAGCAAATTTATTCACGAATGGTCTTGTCAAAAATGAAAAATTGTATAGGAAACCTATAACTGGCTTCAAATTTCATGTTTCTAACATCAAAATTACGATTTTCGAAGTTTTTAAAGATTTTGTATCCGCGATGACGTCATGTAGTTCAATTTTTGCTTTTTTGAAATTAATAATTACAAGAATTATATGAATCAGATCTATTGATGAAATTTGGATAACGGAGAGCCAAATTTTTGTTTTTTCTATCAAAATGGCCAAAAGTTCATTCAGAAAATCTGACTTATTCTCCGAATATGATTTTTCTGTTAATAAGTTCAACCCCTATTTTCAGTTTGTAAATCAGAATAGGAAATCGACCAAAATTCACTCTGTAATTTACAAGTTAAACAAACACAACCGTTTTATATAGTTTATTTACCTAAGTAAAATAATTCATTTTTCCTTTGCGTGTTTCCCTATTTTAAAATTTATTTTAGGCCGCTATTACATTGTCATAGATATATGTCAAAGATCTTTGATCAAATCTATGATCAAATATTAAGAAGTATCTTTAACTATGGTTACAAAAATAAAAGTTGACTTATTACACTATAATATTTCTTTGATTAAATAAAACTTTGACATATATCTATGACAGTGTAATAGCGGCCTTAGACCCGCCAAATAGTTTAGTATTTTCAGTTTGACCCGCCGCTGCAAAACTTTCTAAACCCCTGGTATAAACATTTGAGAAATAATAATATCAAAAGAATGGACCAATGGGCGAAAAAAGTTCCATTATTTATTTCCATTAACCTCACTCACCTCCTTTTCATTTTCCTCTCACTAAATTTAAGTCGAAAAATAAACATATTCTATCCTATAATTCTGAGATGGAAAAAAAATTCTCTAATTAATGTTAAGTCTTTATATGATTTTTTCTACTATTATTTCGATTTAAGAAAACAGTGATTCAAATATTAACTATTTTAATTAATCAAGATTAAGTCAAATAATTAAAATACTACATTGAATGTGAACAACTGGAAAGAAGAAAATGTATTTTTGTCTTTTTCTATTTTTAGATTTTCGTGACAATTTAATTCCTAGTGTTGTACTGTATTTATAAATTACTGTATATAAAAATAAAGTGAGAAAACAATAGTGTTAAAAGGGAAAATAGTAAATATTAAACAAAACATTTAATAAAATTTGCTATAGTTTGCAAAAAAATACGACAAATTAAATAAATGTTTATAATTTTTGTATATACTCGTTGTTTAATGTTTTCAAAATTAAACAACGTTTTTCGCTATATAAATTGTTGACAATGTCGGACTTGGAGTACAGTGGTCTTTTGTTCAGTCTCCCTTTAACACGGTTTACTGAGGGTAAGTAACATTCTTTCAAAAATCAAAACAAAAAAAATATCCACAAGCAAAAAAATTTAATTGTTGTTTCATTCAAATTCAGGAGGAAAATGTTATCTCAAACACTCATCTTTGTTGGCTGTATCTGTGTTGCTGTGCTCGCTGAATCGGGCTCCAGCAACTCTAACGAAAGAGGGCCCGTACAATGGACCGGTGGCTCGTACGAATGGCCATGCTCCTCAACAAAATCCATCTTCAAATCGTCAGGACGTTACATTAGCAAAAACGTAATCGCTACACGTGCCCAAATCTACCGTGACGATGTCATTGTTGCATTGCCAAGATACAAACAGGGTGTACCAGCCACACTAGCCAAAACATCACTCCGTGGACGTGGATGCCAAGCCACACTCACACCATTCCCATGCTGGTCACTGCAAGAAGAAGGAAACTGCCAAGCTTTACAATCCGTTGTCGACATCTTCCTGGATAACCAAGACATCTTGTGGGTGTTGGATACCGGTGTTGTTAACACTTTGGAAACTCCAATCCGTCGCTGCCCACCAAAAGTTGTCGCCCTCAACGTGAAAACCGGCAAAGTTGTCAAAATCTTGGAATTGAGCGGTTTGGTATGCGCTGCCTCACGTCTCCAATACTTGGTTGTCGATTACGCCCCAGACGGTCGATGCTACGTCTACGTGAGTGATGCCGCCACCCGAGCCATCCTCGTATACGATGTTGCCGCCGGTAAAGGATACCGTGTCGTCTTACCAAAAGCTATCACAGCCGGATGCACTCGTCGTGATGTCCTCTACTTGGCCCTCGTCCGCAGAAACTGTGGAACCAACGTGCTCTACTTCACCTACCTCTCATCCAAACGTATGTTCTCAATCCGCACCGAATTCCTCCGACGTGGATCCGCTCAAGGCCGTGTACAAGACGTTGGACCAAAACCAGCACTCATGATCATCTTGGGCACCGACAACGGTTCAGCCATCTTCTTCCGTTACGAGGGACAATCAGAAGTGTACCGATGGGATACCAACACTCAATTCAGACAAGAAAACTTCTTACCGGTATACAGATCGCCAACTTGCCAATTGGCCACACATGCTTTGGCTGATTACAAACGTGGTCGCATGCGCGTCTTGGAAAGCAACTTCCCCGATTTCATCCAAGGAACTGTAGGATGCGGTGCCGTACAACAACTTTCCATCATGCAAGGATGTGTCTAAATACAAACGCAGTGAAATAGTTACAATTTTGTTATCTGTTATCTAAGGAATTCTTTTTTTTGTAAAGATTTTGTTGTTTTATTTGTCTGTTATCACTGATTTTACAAAATAAATTTATTAATTTAATTTTTCATTTCTTTTTTTATTTTAAAATT
The DNA here is from genome assembly GCA_035578155.1 of Brachynemurus nebulosus. Taxonomy (NCBI): domain Eukaryota; kingdom Metazoa; phylum Arthropoda; class Insecta; order Neuroptera; family Myrmeleontidae; genus Brachynemurus; species Brachynemurus nebulosus. Next base: position 344,209 of record JAPWDM010000019.1, on the reverse strand, counting down.
TATTTTGTTTTATTACAAAATAATTAATTTATTAATAATTTGGAAAAAAGGAACAAGAAAAAATTTAATAAGTAATAAATGAATGTTTTTATGGGACAAGTTTTAAACATAATTTAAAAGTATAAATAGTTAATAGGTAATTTTGCAATAAGCAAAAAAATTTAATACCAAAGTATTGTATAAATAATACCGTAAAATAAGCAAATGCATTTCAATACATATTACTAAACATATTGTTAGTAATTTTTGTAATAAAAAGAAATAAAAACAGTCTAATCCGAAAATATAATACATAATTGGAAAGTTCTTTTTATGTTCTCTTTCGACTAATGCCAGGGTCATGACTGTGCAGAAACAATCCCATTATTCCTAAACTACAGATGGTTCATTTTAATTACCAAAAAGTCGAAATTTACCGAAATTTAGGCGCGAAACGATGGTTTAAGGGGGGCCACTAGTGTGACATTTAGAAAAAATTTGACCTTTAAAAATAACATACTAAAATTTCAACTGCATATTTAAGTTACTGCCATCCAAAGAGTGTAGGTATTCTGATTTTCATTGTTGTGGAGAAGCTAGACCCTGGCACATTTAAACGACTCATCTAATTTTACTACTACCGTTATAGTGAGTACATTGTAAATAATTTTAGTAAAAATTCTCAGTGATTAAAACTAAAAGGTAAAGTAAAGAAAAACTACATTTTTCAAATTTGCTGCAGTTATAACTCGAAGACAAATCATCCGATCCATTTGATTCTTATTGCAGCTTCTTTTATATATATATATATATATATATATATATATATATATATATATATATATATATATATATATATATATATATATATATGTTTCTTCGTGCCATGAACCTCCAGTTTTCCGATCGAATAAAAAATGTAATTTTTGCAGGCCAAAAATCATCAAATTTTCGCCCAAATTTTGAAACTTTTTTTCAAAAAACAGCCATTTTATTAAATTTCAACCTTTTTTTTTCGATTGAGGTTTATGGCACGGGCAATACCTTCTAGTTTAATAGGCTTTTTGTTTTTTTTTTTTTTTTTTTTTTTTTTTATTTCAGGTACTGTGAAAGTCGCTATCAGTGGGGGAACTTTTTTTGTAGCCTTAGGAGATCGCGAATAACTCACAGAATTTTCAATTTTTTAGTCCAAAAATTTTATCATGAATTTATTAGATATCAACGAATATATCCTTAAAATATTCAAACATTCCATACAGTAGCTTTCTTTAAAAAAATTCCCAAAAATCACCGTTTTTTCAGACGGTCAAACTAGTGGTCCCCATTAAAATAGATTAGTGTAGGTATTGAGCGAACTTACGATTCACTTTTGTTTCATTGGTAGCATTAATTACATCTCCCCACATTTAGGCCCGATTTTTACATTAACGCTCCGCTCTAAGTACGATCTCACTCCGCTTCAGGTTCGATAATATATTCTTACATAATAAACAATAAGTGTATTCACATCATCGCTCTGATATCGGTCCGATATCAGTCACGGTTCGCTCTCGCTCCAATGCCACTCCAATATCAATACCACTCAGGTAATATTTTATCGGAGCGATATCAGACTTGTTATAGTGTAAACACTTTTTTGCACGATCGTGTATTTTCATGCATTTACCGATGCTGTTGACAATGCTGGTAAGTCACATTTCCCGAACGTTTGTTTATATCCATGGAAACAAAAAATAACAGTGCGGTAAGTGAAATTAGCTCAAAAATGATTGTATTTATTTATTTATATTGAAATTAAAAGTACAATTTGAACAATTAGGAAAATAAATCGATTAATATTAAAATTTTCACTAGTTTGCACATTATTATTGTTATTGTTGGCAATAGTCTTCTTATTTTATTGACATTTCAAAAGGTCGTTCAATCATTAAAATTTTCTGTGGTTTTCATAATCTTCCTTTCATTTTACGAGAATAAATTTGCAACCAAAAATAAAATGCTTCATCAATTTCATCATTCTCACTAATATTATTGTTTAACAAACTATTTTCCTCAATTTTTTAATAGAAAATTCAAAAAAACATTCACGCCAGTGAAATATTTACACTTAATAGCTGTCAATTGTCACTACAAAGATTCGTATTAATTGTTATGAATATTTGTAATATTTATTCATGGCATTCTATGTCATAACATAGAAATATAAATTTCACCTACATTAGCCGAATTTTATTTTTTATTTAACATATTTTTATTCTTTAATTATTTTAAATCGATCGTGCAAAAAATATTATACAATGCACGATGCGTTAAGTGCATTTACTGATCTCGAAAATTGCGAAAACTCGACCCTGCGGGTCTCGTTTTCGCAACATTTTCTCGATCAGTAAAAGCAACTTACCGAACTTATATTGTAAAATACTATTTTTATTCCACTCCTCTCGGCTTGCATTCAGTTGTTATGAAAAGATATTTGTATCGAACTGGGAGCGTACCCAGAGTGGTATTATAATATGAATAGAGAACGAATAGCTACCAGCATGATATCAGCACTGTAATGTAACACAACAAGATTATATCGGAGTGAGAGTGGAGTGATATCGTACCGAGAGCGGAGCGTTAATGTAAATCGGGCCTTACTAAAAAAAAATCTCAAGTATCAGTGGCGGTGTCAAAATAAAATCAAACTGAATTATTTTATTTAATTATATTTTTATTAATAAGAACAGATGATTACAACAATGAGATGATTAATTTAAACGTATTGTTATTTGTTAAATAATAAATCATAAATGTTAATGTTAGTTTTTTTTTTCTCAGTTATTTTAATGTGATGTAGAGGTTAGTTATGTTTATGTATTAAGTACGGCACAAGAACGATGTGCATATTTTTTTTTTTGTATTTTTTTGTTTTTGTTTTAATGGTTTAACAACATTAACAAACACGTACGTACAACACAAGTCAAGACACAGCTTTCATTATTGCAATATAATGATTGTTTTTATCACAGAATGTTTATAAACATTTGAATTGAATATTTATTATATTTCTTTTTCGTCATGACGTTAAACTAGAGAATCTGGAATTTTAAATTGAATAGATTGAGCTTATACTTGCCATTATTGCTTTTTTTAAAAAAAAAAAAAAAACATATAATTTTTTGAGCAATTGCAGGGTGTAATACAATGGTACCACCCTTGATAATTTTTAATTTAGTTATATATTTCGAAAATTATAAAAGTTATGATGTTAAACTGAAAATTTTTTATGCCTTTATATTTTATGCCTTTAATCCATTTTTACTTAACCTGCAAACAAATTTGATTTAGGATCATTAACTAGAGGACAATTTAGAAAAAAATAACTTTTTTATGAAATTTTTGAAATTTTATTTTTTACTATTGTCAAGTAAAACTTTTCATTTATTTATTTATTTATTTATTTTATTCTTTTTTTTGAAAAAGAAATATAACAAATAGATAATTAAGTACACAAAATACAAAATTCCACAGTAGAAATAAAACAAAAAAATTAAATAATACACAAGTGTAACCAAGAACACATAATAAAAATGCTTTAGCTACAAAAATAATATAAAAAAAACTATCTTATACAAAAAGAAAATTGTGTTCGCAAATATGGCAAATGAGTTTTTTTTGTTATTTTATTTTTATAAGTACATACATATTATTATAAGTATTTATACAGGTGATCATTTTTTTTTTTAATTTTTTAAATTTTTGATTAAATATATCAAAAAGATTTTTTTAAATTATTTTCAATAAACATTAAACGATTTTATTACACGACAACATATACGTAATTATCTAAATTTAATTATTATTGTTTCATAAGATCAATAAATTATGTCATATTTAATAATTTCTTACATTTTCTTTTTAAAATTTAATTTAGTCTCATTTTTGGCTTTTGAATTAATAATACAATATGGTAAAATAAATTAAATATCGACTAGGTTTTATTATTTAAAGGACCGTCACAGTATAGTAAACAAAAAATACAGTATTGCCTCCGTAATTGCACATTACCTCTATCCTGTCGACCAGTTTTTTTTTTTTTTAAATTGATGTTACTTTTACCCCATGAGCACACGGAGGGCTCTTGCCACCGTGACATTTTTGTCACTCCTATCTGATATGTGTGTTAGAAAGAAAGCTAACTTTCTTTTAGCTCTCTTTTTAACATATTAGATTAGATAGGGGTGACAAAAATGTCACGATGACAAAAGTCCTCCGTGGGCGCATAGCCTTAAACAAATTTATAATTCCATTGGTAAATACGAGTCGATATTTTTCTTTTTTTTTTTTAGAAAAAGATGATAATTTTTAGAATAAATTTCTTTTTAATTTATGACAAAAAATTTTAACAATAGTTATACGAGTGTATAAATAAAATCAAAATGTTCGCTCATTCACCAAAGAATGTTAAAAATTTTCTTTATAGCAAGATTACACTTTCTCGGGTCGAAAAAATCGACTTTTTTTTAGAAAATAATATTTTCTAAAAAAAATTCAGAGAAAAATTCTAAATACTTTCGAAGTTATAGACAATTATAGCGTCAAGTACTATAATAGGAATACAGTATACTCTTGGTCAAAACTATACATGTGAATTTCTCAAAACAATATTTTTGTAATCGGCTCCAAAACCGATCGATCTCAAATTTTAATATATTCTTCTATACAACAGTAACCACAGAATCGTCTATGACTTCAAAAATATTTGAATGTTTCTCTGAAATTTCCAGAGGATATTATTGAAATATAATAATACTTCTCAATAGTATATTTTCTTAAAAAGTCGATTTTCCTGACCTGAGAAATTATAATCTGGCCTCAAGTCCAACATATTCGCATCAGTGGGAACTACAAATGGTTTCAAGGTAAAATGAAAAAGCGACTCTGAAGAGAAGAAGAGAGCTGACAGATGGTCAAACATATGGTTATGCATAAGAACGATAGAGAATGGGGGAAAGGGTAAAGAGAACAAAGTTTAGGAATGCATTATTAAACGGAAGAACAAATAATGTCGAAATAAACAAACATTTCACACAAAACTCTATTCAAAAATAAGTTCGCCTATAGATATGAAATTTCCGATCTTATTTACACACCCGGCTAATTTGTCTCATTAAATGAACAAAATTTTGATGCTTATCAATCAGTTATTACAAAAACATTTTATATTGTTGGTTTAAATATTTTACAATATGTTTAATTACAAAACCACTGTAACAATAAATAAAAATAATAATTTTTTTTTTCCATTTCTTAATAATAAGACACAAACGCTTATTGCTCTTATAAATATTAATAACTTTTAAACAAAAATAAATTTCCTAAAATTACTTGGTGTTCTTTCTACAATTACATTCTAAAAACAGTTAAAACGCAACAGGTAATTCAAATTATCCAATGAGAAAAAATATTATCTTTCTTAATTTCTAGGTTATAATTTTTATTATTGTTATCTTTTATTAACAAGAAACGATACAAGTTTCGACAAACGCGGACACATTCAAATTTCTCTTCAAAAGTCGTGAACAACATTTTTCTTAATTTTAAATGTAAAAAATTTATTTTTGGTATGTTAATGTCTTTTTTTTTAACGTAGCCGCCTATGGTTTCAGTGTAGTATTCAACGTGCGAGAAGTTCGCTCAAAATTTTCTCAATAAATCAGGTGTAGTGAAATATATGGAAAAAGTAGAATATCTAATATCTATCACTGTCCAAAACAGATCTATCTTCCGATAATCAGTTAAGATTTTTTTAATTTAATTTCTGTTTATACCGCTAGATAGCAGGTAATTTACACATTTATTTTAACTTTAAGTATTTTAATTTTGAAATTTTTAACAACTCTTAACCGATTTCTAAAATTAGTAAAAACAGAAAATTGCCTAAGGTACTAATAAAAATTCTAAATTGATGAAATTTTGTAAAAACTACGTCACTAACAGGAAGAAATTTTACAGAATTTTTTTAATTCCTAAATTTTTAACTCTCTTAATTCACACACATCAAGTTTATCTCTAAATTATTTAAAATAGTATTTTTCGCTGAATTTAAGCCATTCAAGTATTGAAGATGATTAAAACAGTAAAAAGTAAATTTGAATTGTTCAGTTTTAGATAAAATATAATGGCTGATTTCAAAAACGATTGCTGTATTTATAGTAGTTTTTAATGAAAATAACAAAATAAAATAAAATGATGTTTTGTTTTAATTTATTATACAAAGCGTTTAGAACAACAAACTATACTCAAACGTCTCAAACACTCCGCATTAGATTTTTCATTTAAAGATATTAGAGTATAAAGATATTTTCTTATTAACGAATATTTTCTATGAACAAAGGTTTTATTTTAATATTGCATTTATAAAAACACTCAAAAATTACGTAAGTCTGAACTTCTACTGTAAAAAACTTTATAGTTTAATAAAAATTTGTCTAATTCAGAGCTTTTTTAGGCCATTTTAATACATGGCCATTTAAAACTTTTTACAATTATTTTGAGTGTTTTTTAAATGAAATATAAAATTATTATTGTTATATTAATTATTTTGATAAAATTTACAATGTACAGTAAAGTTAATGGATAGTTACAGTTAAACCCTAAATAGATAGAAATTCTGAATTAATAAGCTTAAAGCGTTTTGAATATAAATATTTAAGTTATTTAAGACTTATAAAGAGTTACGTAATAATTTTAAAAAAATATTTAGATGGCAACATTTACTTATGTCATATGATATTTTTCTTTGAGAAGATACGGTTTCAAAAATAGTCACTGAGTTTGAGGTGTTTTATAGGAAGTAATAATCAATTTAGCTGTTATTTTAAAATATCGTTGACTAAAGAAAAAATTCGGATTTTCTAATTTCTTTATTATTTAATTAATAGTATTTTGTAAAAATTTTCATTTATGAAAAAATACATAATTTTCACTTTTAAATATTCCAACGATCTTTAATTTTAAATTTATATTCATTTTGTCAAAAATAAAGATTTATTAAAAATGTATCTTTTACTCTCTGAAATTCGTTTTTATTTAAATTTTTAACTGTTCATAATTATAATTATGGACGTAAAACATTTTGTTAAATATAAAATGACAACAACAGGTTTTATTTTATAATTATAACGATTTATAACAAAGTAATTTCGATTTACCTTATTCGAACAATTGCATAACCTCACTTACATCTGTCATCAAATTCAAATATGGCGATTGCATGGATATTCTTCTTTCTTATGATTATATTTAAATACTTCAAAACCATTCGAATAAGGGAATCGAAACAGATATATTTGTAAAAAAATGTTTTTTTTATTTTTTGAAAAATTCTCAGTCATAATTTTGCCAATATATTTATTATTAATTAATACAAATTTAATATAAATACAAAAAACTGAGTACGTGTAATAATGATCTAATCTGAAATAAAATTATGCGGTGATTGCCTGACGAGTAATTGCATGTTACTGTATTTAATTTTATGCAGTCGTTTTTTTTTGTATTTGGCGCCAGTAAATTATTATTGAAGTGTTTGACATGACCATTGATAAGCAAATTAGCTACAATTATAAAACATTCACGTAATGACTTTCGCTGCATTTATTTGATACCATATTCAGATTAGATCCAGAAACAATTTCATAAAATAATATTAGCAAAAATATAATTTACAACATGTAATAAGGCGAATAACACAAAAGACCAACAAAAATCTGATTGTCCTTACAATGTGAAATAGAAAGCTAACTTAAAAATATAATTGTCAGATCAGTCAGTAAATTTACAAATTCATACGTATTTTATATTCATATATAACATAAACAATAAAGTTTTTTCGAAAAATTATGATTTTCTGTTAAAGATCAGCTAAACCGACTTTTTATTTGTAAAAAAAACAGATTTGTTTATTCTTTAACTGAGTCAATACACATAATCAACGAACATTTTCAAAAATGGCGCGAATTCACCACTGGCTAATGGCGGTTGATCATGCGCAAGACGTATTCCTGTAAATCAACTTTTGAATTTAATAAAAATATTTCTTACATAATATTTTTTTTTATTTTCTCATTACAATAACAGTATTAATTGACATGTTAAATATATTTTTTTAAATTTTTTTTGTTTTTTGTCTTTTATGTTTTTGACAATTTGCTCACAGCGCGGTTTATTTGAATAAAAATGCAACATTATTTTTTTTTTATTTTACAGTATAACAACAATATATGCAGTAATAATAATAATAATAATATGTATATATTTATATATGTAATAAGTTATGGTGATTTGTATTTTATATGAAAAAATGGCGTTTGATTGATGAGGTTTTTATAATAGCGCTGAAAAAATACGCGTTTTATTTTTGATTTTTATCATTATTTTTAATAACATACTTATAACAATATTTTTAACTATAATAATTATTTTAATATTAATACCTTATTAATATTTACAAATTATTTGCACGACACGGTAACATATCAATTTTTTTTTTTTGTACATTGGAACCTCGCTAAGAACAATTATTATTAAAATTAATTTACAACTTGTACAAAAGCAGCAAGATAATTTTCTGAATAAATGTAAAGTAAAAAATTTTTAAATTATCTAATCGTTTTCTCATAATATACCTACTTTTTGATTTTCTTATTTTTGTCCTAAATTATAAATTAACTTTTTAATAGACCATCTTCTATCAGGACACAGTGTTCTTTGATGTTGATTAGGCTAAATTTTACTTCAAATTGAGAATGGGTTACTACGAAAAAATGATGGAAACCAATTAAAATCAACAAAACTGATCAGATTTTAGAATAAAGAACATTTCGTTGAAATAGTGAAATCATATAACCTAACTAATAAAATCGTAATTTAACATAAAAAAAATTTTTAATGATCAAGAAAATATTTTCGGTATGTATACAAAAACCAGACGTTTTCATTTTTCTAAACAATAAAGCTCTAATGATTTTCTGGAGATAGTTTATTCAAACACAAACTGATTTTTTAACATAGTTAGGAAAGAATGAATTTCAAAGCTAAGCTTTTTCGTTCTGTACACAATTTAAATTACCTACAATTAAAATGTTGTTATTAGCGAGGTTTGACTGTATTATTTTCTGTTGACTGTTGATTTTTGTCAATAAATTTTGCATAACTGATGGTGTGAAGGTGAGTCTAATTGGGGATAAAACAAATAATTCGATAACTGAGACAGTCTTTTAAAATTTGAATTTTTTTTTTAATAAGTAACATTGGTAATAATTTGAAAGTGAAGGTAAAATTTAACAGCATTCTCAGTAAATTTAACAAAATTATTTTTTGTTAATGCAATGCAATTATTAATCAAATCAATCAAACATCCTCGTAATTGATTAAAACGAATTCATATTTTACATCGTTCGACTTAATTTAACCACATGAAATTCATCACTAGGGGGAACCATTTTTGCTGTGGATTTTCGCAATCATTCACCGCCCAGCGATAGTGCTTGTACTATTCGCGGATCGGCTTTACTGCCCTCACGGAATTCCTCTAGTGTTAATCGATCGTCGTGATTTTTGTCCATTTGATCGAATATTTTGTCAACACGTTTTTGTGGTGTGTTCTCGTCCTCGGGTTGTGGTTGTTGGCCCTTGAAATTTATACGTAATTTTTAAAATCAATCCAACTTAATGTAGACAATTAACTTATTATACAGAGTGAGTTTTTTGAGAATTGCTTCTAACAATGGTAACAATATCTGTATTAAGATTTGGATATAGTGAAACTTTCAAAAAAATTAAAAATATTGTTTAAATAATATCTTTAATACATACCCTAAATCATCAAAACTTCTGGCTAAAAATTCCATATTTTTTTATTTTAAAAACTTCAAAAATTAGAGCATTTAAAAATAGGCTAATAACAGACTAATGGAGTAATGTATGCCGTTAAAATATGTGTTTTTATTAGTTCGGCCGTTGACAGAATACCGAATATTCAGCCTGCACCCTATAGCTGAATAGCTGACTATTCGGCAAATACTATTTGATATTTTTTTTTTATTTCCTATAGGAAGACCTTTCAAATGACACCCTAAATGATATATGAAACTAAAAATATTTGGAATACCTAATTTTGTTTTTAAAAAGTTTTCATTACATATAAATTATTTTAAAATGCCAACTTCTTTTTTCGTTACAGAACCATAAAACAGTAATATATGGTAAAAGCCCCTATACTCGAACAGTTTTGATATTTTATATATTAACGAAGTTATTTCGGAAAAAAAAAACCGATAAATATTACAACTGTGCGAGTATTGAACGCGTTCGGGTATAGGGGCTTTTACGTTAGGCACGGTAAAAAATATATAAAAATTGGATAAAATATTTTAAAAAAATATTAGCCTCAGTTTTTTAAATAATCATTTAATTCTTTTATTTCTAATTAATGGTTTTTTAATTAATTTAAATTTGAAAATTTTTAAATACTTACACCTACAGTCGACTCTCGTTAATTCGAAACTCTAGGGAATCTTAAAATATTACGAATTATAGAAAGGTTCGAATTATCGCAGGTAACAATTTTAATTTTTTAAGCATTTGCGATGAATGAACTTGAACTTTTCTCAAAATGTACTTACAATCTGTCTGTCTCTTTCTCTCTGCAACTTTGAATTGTCACGTGTTTGACGCCGATGAGTTCGAATTAACGCGTGGTTTTGTTACCTAGCAATGATTTTTTCGTTCGAATTACCATGTGTATAAAAATCTATTGTTTTAGTTCGAAATATAAAGAGATTTTGAAGGGAACTCGTGATACCTTTGAATTATTGGCGACGCAAAGATTCTCACTCGCGCCTCTGGTGGTAAAATTGGAACTAGCATCAAGTAAAAATATACGTATACGATTAATGGGTGTATAAAAATCTAGTAATCCGCGCATAATTTGTATAGTACATTTTTCTATCGACAATTAAACCTATACAAAAATTTTTACTTGATACGGCTTCTAATTTAAAAAACCAGGAGCGCTTACGTAATTTTTGCGTCGCCAATAGAGAGTTTCGAATTATCGAAGGTTTGAATTAACGAGAGTCTACTCTATTAAACAGTACACACACATATCATGACCATGTAGCTCTATGTATATCTATTTGTACATAGATAATATATTTAGAGTATATAATAATTATTTAAGGATATTTTTTGCTTACAAGGAAAGGGCAAGAAGTCGAAAATTCAAAAAAATCTGAAACTTTGTCAGTATGTAGAGAGTGACTACCTAATAACATAAAAAATATCAGTTGCTGCTAAAAAACGTTTTTAAGGGGTGAAACATCCCCTCAAAGTTCGAACTCAAAAATTTAAAAATCGATAAAATTTTGTTTATAGGTACTTTAAAAAGTTTTAGTAACAAATATAACATTATTTTTTGCATTTACACATTTTTAAGGGTTGAAACCACCCCTCAACTGTGTATTTAAAAATTTAAAATTGATGATATTTTGTTTATATATATTATACAGAACTCTAGTAATAAATATAACATTATTTTTTACATTCACACATTATACGAAATTCTAATAATAAATATAATATTATTTTTTGCGTACAAACATTTTTAAGGGGTGAAACCACCCCTTCAGCTGTCGACTTAAAAATTTAAAAATTCCGAGATTTTATTCACATAATGTCACATATAAATGGCTTAATAATTTTTTTTTTTTTTTTTTGGATTCCATATATTTATAGGGGTGAAATATCCTTTCCAAATTGGAAATTAGAAACAAAAATTGATGAAATTTTTGGATGCAAAAAATAACGTTATATTTATTACTAAAGCTCTATATATGTATAAACAAAATATCAATTTATAAATTTTTTAGTACACATATGAAGGGGTGGTTTCAACCCCTAAGAATTTTTAGATGCAAAAGATAATGTTATATTTAGTATTAGAGATCTGTATAGCATATATAAACAAAATATCATCAATTTTTAAATTTTTAAGTACACAGTTGAGGGGTGGTTTCAACCCTTAAAAATGTGTAAATGCAAAAAATAATGTTATATTTGTTACTAGAACTTTTTAAAGTACCTATAAACAAAATTTCATCGATTTTTAAATTTTTGAGTTCCAACTTTGAGGAGATGTTTCACCCCTTAGAAACGTTTTTTAGCAGCAACTGATATTTTTTATGTTATTAGATAGCCACCCTCTATATACTGACAAAGTTTAAGGTTTTTTTGAATTTTCGACTTCTTGCCCTTTCCTTGTTTAACTAAATAGATACGTCAGATTTCATTTCTTTCCACTATCTGGTATTCGAGCAAATATCAAAAATTAATCTTAAAAAAATAATTGAAAAAATAGTACTGGAATATTTTATTTCTTTTTAAATTTTTAATTGATTAAAAAAAATCAGTTACTAGAATACTCGTGGTTAATTTTTGTTAAAAATTAGGGTTAAGTTGCTTGGCTATTATGGTAACTCTCAAAAAATTCAGTCTATACATTTATGAAAAAATATTCTAATAAAATACATACCACCATTTGATAGATGGCGTCCACTATATTGTACATTTCATCCCTTGTAATAAAGCCGTCATTATCTACGTCGTACAACCGGAATGCCCCTGAAATCGGAAAAATCTCTCGTTTGATTTCGTCCATTTAATTTCTCAAGCATACAACACACGTATTCATCGAAAGCTTGCTTTTATTTCCTTTTTGTATAAAGAAAATAAGAAAATAATATGCATTTTAATTTAGGAAATACTCGAATTAATTACTATTCTAGGAACGATTATAAGACGAAATAAGTGTGTTCATATTTAATTTCACCTTGAAAATTTAATTATCGGTATCGGGATACAATAAATTGGATCCAGGAGAAATGGTGATTTTTAACATTGAAAACGTTTATGTGGGCTTACAACTAGTTCGTATAAAACGTATTAGTACTTTGGGAAGACAATCGGCGAAGCTGTGGTGTGAGCAAAACAGGGGAAAAATTTTAATGATGTTATACCATCAGGGAGTTTATGGATATTTGAGAGAGTAATTTTTGATAGTTCAAAAAATTTTAGTAATTTTTTATTTAAATATCGCGTTGTATTTCTCCAAAATATTAATAAATTAATAGTTATTTTGTCATGCAAATTGAATATTTCTTTTCTTTCCTTTATGTTTGGACTCCAAACACGATCAGTGAAATCCATAAATGGCAAACAGAGTGAATTTTTGATTTCAAACTGTCCTATGATATTTGATATAGTAATAAGTTAATAAATTATTGTCATTTTTCTAACAACTGGCTAAAATTATTGAATGAAAATCGTTCTTTTGTTCTGTAAATCCTGTACATTCAAATAATTGCTTATTATAAATTAATGTCACTGATGTTTCAATCAATTTTATTTATTGGATAAAGTTAGACGGTATGTTAAACAGAAATAAATTCAAGTTTGGAGAGCAGAGCCCAGGGGCGTAGCTACCGCCGTATCAATGGTACGGGGCCCCCGGGCTACGGAGGCCCCTATCGTGTGTAAGCAAAAATTAGTAAAATGTTATCCATAATGTCACTTAATCTCGTGCTTCCCGGGAAAGAAACATAAAAAAACTGTCATACGTGCCTATAGAGTTTTCACTTCAGAAATGACAAAAGTCAAAAAAGCAATCTCTTTTTTTTCCGGGTTAATTGTTCTGAAAACATGCTTAAAATCTGAAATTCAAAAAATTCATTCCATTAAGGACTCATGGAATTATTGCTGATAAAATTCAATAGCCTTGCATCCAGTTTTCCGGAGGTAATAACAGCATGCTTTCTATTCTTGACCCTTCCAGTTACAACCACAACAGTTGAAAGAAGTTTTTCAAAATTAAAGCTGATAAAAAATTACCTAAGGAATTCGATGGAGCAGGAACGGCCATCAGACTTGTCACTATTGTCTATAGAGGCAGAAATTTTAGGAAAACTGAAACCGTCTTCAGCTATAGATGATTTAATAAATCAATTTGCCGAAAAAAGGCAAGAAAGTGTATATTTAATTTGAATTGTTTGGCTAGCTCAAATTCTAGGAGGAAGCGATAACTTATAATCAATAAATATTTATTTTAATTTAATGCAAGCATTTTTGTTTCTTTTGTGAGAAATCTTTAACCTTCATTTGGGCCCCGCAACTAATTTTGATACAGGGCACGCTACGCCACTGGCAGAGCCTCAATTTTTGCGTATATGTATTTAATAATAATAAGTATAGTGAAACAGGTAAAAAATAAAGAAAAATATAGTGTTAACTATCAGGTCCAGGGAGCCACAATTTTTTTTTTAGCGAATTTCCAGAAAGAATTCTGGAAATTCAGCTATTACAGTAGGTGTCATGACGCGACTTGAGCCCGGGACTATGGCAGAAATTTGTTTTGAGGTCCCTAGAAACCGAAAATAATATTCACTAAAATTTATATATATATATATATATATATATATATATATATATATATATATATATATATATATGTATGTATGTATGTATATATGTATCAGCACGATAAAATATTAGTTTTTTGCCAAAATTTCCACTTATTCAAAAAATTTTGCCAAATTTTTTTACATCATTTAAAAGAGGAGAAAAAATTACATAAAAAAGGTCTTTAAACTATTATTCTATGTCAACTAGTTTCCGAGAAAAACTAATTTTTATAAACGGAAATTCGCTATGTTATGCAGAATGCTGCGACAGGGGTTTTTTTTGTAGATACTTACAATGTAATTTTTCGTCTAAATTGCCTCTGGAAGTGACTGATAGTGCTCGTATAAATTCTTCGAATTCGATTGAGCCATCCTGAAAAAAAGAGAATAATTTTAACAAAATAGTTTTGACATTACAAAAACGACTTTTTTTGGGTAGATTTGTAACAATGGGTAAATTTAGAGATTACTTTTTCTTTCCTGTTCTCAAACTGGTAAAATCTTTTTTAATAAATATAATTTTTACTCCAAATATTAGTTTTTTAATGATTCTGTTTCTAATTTTATCAAAAATGGAAACGAAAAACAGTACCAAAACCTTTAAAAAGCATTTTATTTAATGTCTCTATTATCAGAATTACGACTTTTTGAGCTTGAAATATATCACGTTAAGAATTTTATTTTTGGATAAAATTTGAGGATAAAATATCCATTTGTACTAGAAAATCAGCAAATTTTTTTCAAGAAATTTAAATTTTACGACAGTTTAAATGTTTTCGTAAATTTACGCTTCTATTTTGATCATAAATGAAAAGAAAATTATCAAAAACCGATAATTTAGATCAAATTTCATATTTGAATGACAAAAATTATGATTATTAACGAAAGTAATCAACTCAACAAACCAAGATTCTCAAATACATATAAAAGCTTTATGTTCTATTAATCTATGAGAACCAAATTGACTAAATTAATAGTCAGCCTTTGAAGATTAGAAGAGGAACTAATTGACAAATTTATACATTTAAGGAATGGAATTAAATTATTAATTCATATTAAAGCTACGTAAATATGAACAGTGAAAGAGATATAGGTCGAAGCCGGATGAAAGCTAACTCCGGTAACTTAAACATTATAATTAATGTAGGCAACTGTCATTACAGTGATGAAACATCTATTATGGACTTTGTTCTGTTAATTACAGACAAAATGATTTTACCTACATTTACCCAAGAAGAAATTATTAAAATGTAACATCAGAATTAATGGATCAAAAAGGTTGTTTCTTAGTTTATATTATTGTCACGGGTGAATACTGAACTAATATTTTGTAGGCGGTAAATTCAAATATGTTTTTGAATAATTTTTAATTTAAAACGTTATTAAAGATGATAACAAATTAAAAAAAAAATTTAATAAAATAATAAATAAAACTAAAAGAAAAAATGATTAGATTATAAATTTATGCATTTTCTGAATGAATTATGTGTAATATCTTTAATACCAGTATTATTTAAATTATAATTAAGCGATTAAATTCAAATTAAGCTTTCTTACTGTGAGTCAGTAAGTGATATATGCTTGTAAATATAAATGGGTACAGTTTATGTAATAATTATAATAAATCAAGAAAGGCAAAAAAATGGAACTTAATTGATATGACAGTGAAATATTATCCGGCATATTATTTTTAATTCTTAATTATAATGAATTATAATATCCTTCCGTTGTTGGATAAATTCATTTTAAATACAGCATAACCTCTTTTCAGGTGGCGGATAGAGAATTATTCAGAAATGCATGAATAACATTATAATAAGTACAATTTGCTACAATTTGTAAAAAAAAAACTTTTTTATGCGATGGATTGGGATTGCATAAAAATATATATATATATATATATATATATATATATATATATATATATATATATATATATATATATATATATATATATATATAACTTAAAACCTCACGATTTCCCTAGAAATTGCTTTTCTAAACAAGAAATATCTATAAATACACATTTTATTTCATTTTTAAAAAATTGCAGTACATACACATGTAAAAAAAACTGAATGGTACAATAATTTATGTACAAGTACTTATGTAATGTGATGCATTAAAAATAGTCAGGAATTAAATTTATTGTAAATTAATGTTAAAATTTCATATTTTCACTTACTTTTCATTCACATAATTCATTTTAGCGGACATTTTAAAAAACGCAAAAGTCGTATAGAAAAGTCGGAAAAAAGTAGTAGTGTTCAAAAAAGATCGGATAAAAAGAGGTTTTGCTGTATAATGAAACATAATACATAGAAGATTTACTTATAATTACAAAATATAAGAATTTATAAAAAAAAAATGCAAAAAAAAACACGGAGATTGTAAAAACAAATTTGACACCTGATTCAAGTCAGAACGGAAGATTTGTATTTTATAAAAATAATCTCACGTAAAATATTTAAATTAAAATTATTTTAAAAAGTTGTTATTGTCTAATTTCGCCGAAAATAATTTTTAATTCCACAGAGATCTAATTACTTATTAAAAAACGTTTAATCGCTAATTAAAATCGATTAATTAATATCAATATATACAAGCTGAATAAAAATTTTATGTAAATTTTTATAATTTCTCCAACACCTTTCTAATTTTTTAATTTTATGAAAAAAAAAAACGTCTTTCATTTTTAGAAATTATTAACAGAAAAAAAAGGTTTTTGCAATTCTGGAACTAGTATGCTCACTTTAGTACCGCATAATAGGGAATAAACAGTCAATTTTTTCTTCAAGCTTTTATAGCTGCTCTTAAATCAAAAATCACACTTTACTCCCTTGGTGTATAATATACTATTTATAAATCAACTTACGTTATTTTCGTCGAATACTCTGAATACTAATGATGCAAATTTGGATGGATCGCCTTGTGGAAAAAATTGTTTATATATTTTAATGAAACCCTGAAAATAAAAACAAAGTACTTAGTTGTACAATTTCAATATTAAACTAAAGAAGATAAATAGAAAAAGGTTAATTTAAAACCCTTTTGAGAAATATAAGGTTCGAGAGAATTAAATAAAAACATTGATGACGTAGTAGATTTCTATTCTTCCGCTTATACTTTGTCGGAATTTTATTATAAAATTGTACGCCAAAGTAAACATTTAAAACTGGCGTTAAATTGTGCAATTAAAAGTTTGAAAATTAACAAAATTATTTACATACTCATTATCCATTAATTGTCGCCACTTATCGTCTATGTACAGAGGGTGATTAAGTTAATTTTTATAAAAGTTTAATCGTTCATGTGTTATGAACGAAGGATACATTGTACTTTATACGTTTTGTCGGAAGATGTCGTTTATTTGTTAAAAAAAAGAACCGATTCATTGTTACCACACAAAAGGTTAAAGTCGTTATCCTCAATTGCGGAAATATTGATTGATTACTGCGCCATTTAACTTGACAAATTTTACAATACGTATGATCGTCAATTGTTCTTTTTGTTACTATATTCAATTGTCAAGTATCGAATTACCTTACGTTGTATGTAATGTCAGTGAACTATAATTACTTACTGCAATTTTTATTTAAATAAACATTTTTCTGTATCAAACAAATATAGTGGGTTTACTGTAAACATAAAACAATTTTTCTACAAACCATACTTTTGAAAGTAGATAAATTTAGTTTTAATAAGAAATGAAGTGGTATATCCTACTGAGAATTCAAGTGGCGTTGTGAGCTAGAATTTATCCGATCATTGAATTCAATTTAACGCTTCTTAACTTATTTTTTGTTTTTTTATTTGTAAAAAAAGTTTTTATAAGAACAAAAAATCAATTCAAACTTACTTGTTCTGTTAATAATCCATTCGGACAATCTTTTAAAAATCCTTTGTGCCTGCAAAAAAAGAAACAAAATAATCAGAAATTTAAATAATTACTTAAAAAAAAAAAATATTGGAGTAATTTACGAGGCTGAGGCTGATGAGCACCAAATCAGAGAAATTTACTACTTTAGTTTTGTAAACTACTTTAGTCAGAACTAAAGAAGTATTATACTACTTTAGTATTTTACTACATTAGTTTTGCTCGGAGACCTCATTCACAAAATATGTCTTTCTTTAGTTTCAACTACTTTAGTTTTCTCCAAATACTCTTTTAGTTATTAGAAATGTGTGATGTAACATAAAAATTTTATCAGAAAAAGATAAAAATAATGATTTGGGTGGCATCCACTATAAACAAAAAATCTCCATAGAACAAATTTTTAGTTTCTTAAAATTAATTAAAAAATTTTATCTCTTTCATTTTTCCTATTTGGCGCCTATACCCCCGCCCCCACCCTAAAAGCTTAATTGTATACACGCCTGTCTTTTCTATCTTAAGCAGTTCGTACTACAGACTCAGACGTATTATCTTCATTAAAAACGCCATCTATATTGTCAATATACAGGCAACACGATTACCCGGTGCAGTAATGCGGAGAACAAGGACGGACAAATCAAAATCATAGTTAATCCAAAATTAAACTTAAAAAAAATTTTGTCATAAAAAAGTTGATCAAAAAAATCAAAAAACCAGACTGCGTAAAAAGCTAACTAAAACGATGAAAACAAGATGAAATAGAGAAAAAGAAAAATGAATAAATAATAATTGTTCCATGTTAAACAGAAATGTCTGATGCCTTTAATTGCTTTACTTTTTAATCATTTAGAAAAATTATTTAGAAGCAAAAATATATAGGTACGCATGGAGCGGCTGGGTTTTCACATTCAGACTGGTTAATTTGCCCCCCAAATAATCGGAAACTGACTGTAATATTTAATACAATTTTATTACAACATCTAATTAAAAACCCCAAAAAATTACGAAAATAAGCCGAAAAGAAGGCACAAAAATGCAGGTCATCAATGTTTTTTTTAAAATAATACTCTTTTACATACTCCTGCTAGTGGGTAGGAGTATATTTTGGCTTTGAATACTCTCTTACTTACTATTTTAGTATTATACTCCAGAGTGGTGCACACCAGCAATTGTTTACTCTCAAGAGAATATTTTGAATACTTCTTTAGTAAAACACTCCACAACTGAAAATATTACATTAGTATAGAAAGTAATTGAAATCGTCAATTTTTCACTCTTTTAGTAAAATGCTAAATTAGTTACAAAATCTCATGGTTGGTGCTCGTCAACCTGAGTGTCAAACTTGGAAATCATGGGTTTGGGAGAAATTAATATAAGTTGTAGAGTAGGTCCTTCTCAGTATTCAATGTCTTCGTTTTGAAATTAACACTTTCAGTCCTATGGCTTCAGCATCTGAAACCATACAAAACATCCCCAGAGGCTGACCGCAATCAATGATTAATTGATTAGTTGGTTACGCATTATGTGTGCGATGTTTATCATCATTCATCACACGGATGTGTTTCTGCTCACACAAATACATACGAACACACACTACTCTTTTGATTTCTATCTATAAAAATTTTTAAGATAAACAAAAAATACATAAAAAATATAATTTATATTTTTAAATAAAATTGATTTGAATGTCAGTGTATATGTAGTATGTACGTATCACGTACGTATGTTTACAGGGTTTACAGTTTTACACATACATGTTGAACTGTGTTGAATCTATTCAGTGTTTGAATCATTTTATTTTTTTATGTATTTGTTTATATAAAGTTGTTTTTTTTTTAAATATTGCCGGCTTCCGGGGGAAGTTTACTATGAAAGTGCTCGGGCCTCATAGTGTTACAGACTCAAAGATTACAAAAAATGTAGGGTATACTTTATATATCAGTCAGGGCCGGGTCATCGCCTAGAC
This sequence comes from Brachynemurus nebulosus, assembly GCA_035578155.1. Taxonomy (NCBI): domain Eukaryota; kingdom Metazoa; phylum Arthropoda; class Insecta; order Neuroptera; family Myrmeleontidae; genus Brachynemurus; species Brachynemurus nebulosus. The sequence continues at coordinate 323,889 of JAPWDM010000019.1, read as the reverse complement.
AAATGAGACGCCCGGTTTTTTGAAGGGCCTGGTCCAAGTGTCTATTTTGAATATTTGAATCAATATTTGAGGTTTGTATTATTTTTTTACATTATTTAGTTTTGTTTTACATTTTTTATGTGCTCTATATCTTGTGAGGGTGGGAGGGCCCTGGTAAGAAGAAAACGTCTAGAGTCCCAAAGTGGGTTAATTCACCCTGTCGACACTTTTTTAAGCATTAGAGAAATTTTTAGAGCAATTCTTTAGCTTTGTAATAGATTTCTTGTAGCTTCGAATCATTTTCGCCATTAATTGGAATAACATTAGATCCTGTAAAATGAAATGTCGTTTTCCGACCACTTGGCCAACCATGTGATTCAGATAAATATCGACACTATTTAAATCATTAGAGAAATGTTTAAAAGTAATTCTTTAATTTTAAATAGAATCCTAATAGCCTGGAATCATTCCCGCCAATAACAATAATAACATTAAATCGTGTAATATGAAATGTCGTTTTTCGACCATTTTGATCGACCATGTAATTCAAGTAAACATTGACACGTTTTTAAACATTAGAGAAATACTTAAAAGTAATACTTAATTTTAAATAGGAGTCTTGTAGCCCGGAATTATTTCCGCCATTAACTGGAATAACAATTAGGTCGTGTAATATGCAATGTCGTTTCCCGACCACTTGGTCAAGAATAGAATTCAGAAAAATGAGTCGATGAGTTTCAAAACCATCTAATTAACACAACTAAAAATGTTCAGGAAACACAAAAAACTGTTTTCTCACTTATAATAATAATTTTGAGGTGGTTTTTAGCATTAAATTTTTAGGAAAAATCATACATTTCTTGTAAAGAAATAATAACAACGATACCACTCTTCAATAATTAGTAAATAACAATTAAAAATTATAATTAACTACTTTTGCACCAGTTTGCTTTAATTAGATGGTTTTGAAACGGGTGATTTTGTAATTAGCTACTTTTGCAGCAGTAACACTAACAATTAGACACTTTTGCAGCAGTAACATTAACAATTAGACACTTTTGCAACAGTTTATTATTCTTTCAATAGGTTTTAAATAAAACAACATTCGCAGAAATCTATCTATTTACATCGTACAACGTCGTTTTTATTATAACTTATGAAAACTAAGATATCTATTAATAAATTTCTAACACTGACTGACTGACAGACAACGCACAGCCTAAACCATTGGGTTTAGAAGAATGAAATTTTGCATTGGAGTTCGTTATGTAACGTAGGTGAACACTAAGGAAGGATTTTTGAAAATTCGTCCCCTAAGTGGGTTTAATAGGGGTTGAAAATTTGTATGTAAATTCGTTATTTTTGAAGTTAGTGAAATATAAAAATATGTTACTATGGCTATTAAAATAAATAATATTTATTTTATTTATTTTATTTACAACGCACAACCTAAACTGTTGGGTTTAGAAGGATGAAATTAAGTACAGGAGTTATAAAAACTGGCGTTTAGGCTTCTATTTATAAATGAAAGTCAGTTGTTTCTGGAAATTTATTCCCTAAGGCGTTAAAACAGAAAATGACAGTTCATATGGGAAGTTCATCATTTTTGAAGTTATAAACGTAGATATTGATTTAAGCTTTTGAAAAACATTAAAAGTGAGCAGAAAGTGAGTACCTAATAAAAAGATGTTGCCGATGGGAAATCCCATCGGGCATACGGCTAGTTTTCTTATAATTTAGTAGAATATTCTCGTATAAAACAAGTCTCTTTACTGTAATTTAACAGTAAAACTCAAATCAGAACCACGATGTCTCACACAATTATATTCTGCACACATTCGCAGCCTGTTATATTTGGAAATTCCACAAGTTTCCTTGTACTTTTTCTAGTTATTTCAATAGTAAATATTTTCTTAGAGAGAGTAATAAAATTATCACATAAAGTTATTTGATCCTCTGCAGGCTCTACAGTGCCACATATTGACCACGTAACTAGCTACTTTTGTTCCAGGTTTTTATAATGACGCCATTTTTATATAAGTAATTAGATAGTTTTGCAACTGGTTTGTGTTGCTTGCAACTCCATGTTTTTTCAATTGGAAAATACTGCAATTAGCTACTTTTGAAACAGTTTCGTATTTTTGTCATTAAAATTAAAGGGGGAAAAGCTGATTTTGCACCGGCTAGTTGGTATTTTTTTGTACAGTTTATCCTCCTGAATAATAAACCGTATCTAACTCGATTTTGAAAAAATCGTCAATTAGATGGTTTTGAAACTCAGAGACTCAAATATTGTCACTCAGGACCGGATTATCGTATAGATAAATGAGACAAATGGCTAGCGCCTTGTTTTTTAACAAGAGTCGGATCAAACTGTCTATTTTTTGAATATCTGAATCAATATTTGAGATTTATTTTAGTTTTTCACATTATTTAATTTTGTTGTATTTAACCATTGTTTTACAATTTTTTGGACTCTGTATCTTATACGACTGGAAGGGAGCCTCGTAAGAAGAAAATTTCTAGAGCCCCAAATCCGTGGTTCAGGGGACGGATTAACCTAGTGCGTTAAGTATGTTGAATAAAAAGTGCAGCTGATCCAGGTTCAAACCCGGACTTCTACTAAATAATTGTTTTCTTTTATATTAATTTTTTTATTATTTTCGTAATATTTTACGACGCTTAATTATATCGTACGATGTTATAATTTTGGTTTTGCATTTGACCATCAGTACCTACAAACAGTCAATATGTATTTATTACCATTTTAAAGACTGTTAAGGGTTAAATCACTATATTGAGCCGTACTGTGGGCTGGATTATACATAATAATAAAGTTTTTCCCCTTAAGGACCCACAAAAAAGTTAAAATATAAAATATAAAATATTCGCTAGACCGGTTTCGCTTACTTTTGTAGCCCTCTTCAGTAGCATAAAATGTTAATGTTACTGAAGAAGGTTACAAAAGTAGCTGAAACCGGTCCAGCGAATATTTTATATTTTATATTTTTTGTGGGTCCTTAAGGGGAAAAACTTTATTATTATGTACTGTTAAAGGTGTCTTCAACGTAGTTGCTCTGAGATAGTTAGGTAGGTACAAAAATATATCTAAAAAAAAAGAAAATTTTCCTTTATCAAAAATTAAATAATGTATTATTATTCCTGAGTCATTGTATTTGTATACCCCCATTTTTTCTTAATTTCCGCGCGCTTATGTTGTAGCAATATAAAAGCATTGTTGAAAAAGCGTTGTAAAAACGTTGTAAAGTGATGTTTATAAATAATATTTCAAAAACGGCGTGGTGAATAATTTTTATTTCTTATTAAATATGGTTTGTAACTGTATTTTATAACATAAATTGTTATCAAATTCCTTTAACACATTTTCATTTTATTAAAAAAAAAAGGATTTTTCCCATAAGAGCCCGTGTTAAAATTACAAAACTTTGAAATTGTTTTTCTCAAAATTGGGTGCTACATTTTTTTTCGGTTGGGGCTCGTATTACTGTTATTGAATTAAATAAATATCTAGTTTCGTTAAAATCCTTTGAAAAAATCGTTTTATCGTCCAACTACCTTAAGTAATATTTTAGAAATTTTCAAATTTACATCTAAAGATTCATTTAATTATTGAAATTCCACGATAATGACCAAATTTATTATAAATAATCGTTTTATGTGACTTTATATGTGACTGGTCCACACAAAATTTTACCAGGCCGTGGGAGAAAAAGTTAAGAAACACTATTTTAATGTACTTAGTGACGTCATCAAATTAAAAATTTGTTTTGATTTTTTAAGAACAATTTTTACATTTTACATTTTTTTTTTTCGGTTGGGGCTCGTATTATTGTTATTGAATTAAATAAATATCTAGAGAAGTTTCGTTAAAATCCTATGAAAAAATCGTTTTATCGACCTACTACCTTAAGAAAAATTGTGGGGGATAAAGTTGTTAAAAACTGAAATTTCAACAAATTATATTTTTTATTAAAATTTTAATAAACGATGTAACATAAATGATTTTTTAAAAATAACCAAATTACCTTAGAGAAAAAATTAATTATTTTCGGATGCTCTTATATTTTCGTTAATTTTATCCAAAAAACGAAAAACAGAGCGGTAATGAAAAACCAACAGTAAAAACCTCAAACTGATTGTACTTTTTAATGAAGTTACCACCACAACTGAACCTCAACTCCCTTGAGAAAATTTTATTATTAATAATTGGAAAACCAATTTGATTACGTGTTGTTTTTATTATGTGAAAATTAGAGTAATTACCATTCAAAATTTCCTTCAAGACAATGTGATATTGTACCCTAATTGAATTGAAAATCAACTGAAAATTGATATTAGGTTGTGTAAACTGTATTATAATATGTATAAACGAGTGTAACAATATGTAAACAATAAGATATTACACGAATTTACAGTGATGTGTAAAACAACTGTAACATTAAGGGGAGGTTTACTTGAGAGTCGTTAAAAAAAATCGATTTTTTTTTTTTTGCAGAAATTGGTAGCTAATTATGTGTAGAATATGTTCCCAAAGTGATTTTGCTGAAAGTAATTTAAGGGAACGTTTACTTGAGATTTGATAAAAAAATCGATTTTCTTTGCCGAAATTGATAGCGAATTATGTGTAGAATATGTTCCCAAAGTGATTTTACTGAAAATAATTTAAAAACAAGATTCTTGCACATTAACCGAATCCAGCTTTCTATAAAAAAAAAAATTCAAAAAACGTAGTTCACGCAATAATGAGTATTAAATATAAAATTTTGAAAATACATTTCTTTATATATATTTTATAATATCTCGGAACTACATTTTTGGAACTGGCGGACACGATAACTCAAAAACTATTCGATGGATTCTTTTTTTTAATTTTTATTTTAAAGATAATTCAATTCTTCGGCACCTCTACCTAAGTTCGATACACTTTCAATATTTTTTTTATTTTTAAGTTTACTTTAAAGAGCGAAAAATAAGATAAAAATCATAATCAAAAGTTCAAACATCCGCCATTTTTTTTGCTTTCTGCAATTTATTGATATTATAGGTAGAGGTGCCGGTACTCTTCATATATTTTATAAATCTTTTTTGTTTTTGGATTTCGGTGGTTTATTACCGGCGCTACAATGTCCGCCAACAAGACATTGGATTTTCGGATCGTCACACTGCAGTATCTATAAAATGGACAATTTTTTATATTTCTTCCTTGAAAAAAATTTTTTTTTGTATAGTTTAATACTTAATAAATATGTGTACAAAATTTGAAATTGATATTTACTTCCGTTCTTGAGAAAAAAATTATAGAAAAATACATAATTTTTGAGGACTCTCGAGTAAACCTCCCCTTAAGTGTGTAAAATTTAATTCGGTCGAATATGCACACAAACGGGTGAACTATTCAAATTGTTGTGACGCAGTACATCCTTGTACTTTTTGTAAATTTTTACGTGCGTCATGATTTTTGAACCTACCTGTAACCCATGGTCAAGGCAGCTCGATTTGGGTAACTTAAAAATTTCAAATAATCACTTATCGATAGAAAATCAATAGTAGACCTATCTGAACCATAAATTACAGACCAAGGTCAAACTTTGATACCGTTTCCCTTTACTAATAACATTTTTACGTAAGGAAATTTATTCCGCAAAAAAAATTTTAGCTTTGTTTCTTTTTCACGAATTTTTAGTTCAAATCAGTAAAAATCATGCGCAGTTGGAAAAGTTGAAAACAACGCGTTCCTTTTAAAAAAATATATTACTTGTACTGATAGTTCAATGTTCCTTTTACTATGAATTTGAATTTGAACTGAGTTCAAAACAGTTCAATCAGTCCGAGATTTTTGTCAAGAATTTGAACTAGAATTTCAGTTTGTGTACAGTTTTGAAAAAATTATAAAAAAAAAAGTTAATGAAGAATAATATCTACGATATCTACTCATTATCTACCATATTTACGATATCTACGGTTAGCGTCGTTAGCGTGGTAACGTTGTCATACAAGTGCAAAGTTATTCAAATTTAATTTTTTTATAAATAATAATTAAAATATTTTTGTTGATTATAAATTGTAAATAATTGACGCTAGCTGACGCGACTGACACTGACGCTACTTGAATATATATTATATCTATGACCCTGTTTCTCATCGAGATTTTTGTTGCTTTTCTCCATGATGGTAGTGTCACACTTCTATGCCCTCTATAGAGTATTCTTAGAATTTATTGCGTTCCTTTTTAAAAATTCAGAATTATTAAGCCCGGTTCAGACGCAGCCAGTAGTTTAGTAGAGTATAGTAATTTAGTCGAGTGGAGATACTGTTCATACAGGGCAAGTAATTTAGTAGAGTTTGTTGAAATACTGCGAGTCAAAACAATCGTTCACATACAGCTAGTATTTAGTTTAGTCGATTAGTATAAAGTCGAGTGCTAGAGTCCTTAATTTTCTTTCTTTCCCGAGAATATGTCGATCTTATATTTTTAATTTTTTTACGATTTCTTTTTGAACAAAACCTTCTATTCCCATCGTTTCTTGCAATTTCAAGTATGCTGCTAAATTTGTTTATTTTTGTAATTTTAATTTTTCACATTCCACAGACATTTATTTGTATTTAATATATTTGGTAACGAATTTAAGAGCAGGGCTGGATCTAGGGAGCAGCGGGGGCACGTACCCCGGGCGCCAAAACTGCAAATTCGGAGCCGCCAAACTGTTGAATTTGACGTTTTTTTTTTTTGTTCGCCACTTGCTTTTTGTAGGGAAAAAAGTTAAAAAGAAATATTTCTTTTGTCATTTTACGGAAAGACAGGGGTGCTGATTTTTGCACCGTGCCTCGGGCGCCCCTTAGGGTAGGTCCGGCCCTGTTTAAGAGTGGTGCCTTTTGATCATCTTGCTATTTTAATTAGTTAATTAATTTGTTATTATTTCAATAAGAAATCTATAAAAAATAAAATTAAAATTATTAAATACAATTATATTTATTTCTGTAAAATATTTTACATTTTTTTTACGAAAAACCGAAACTGACAAATAAAACAATAACCCAAATAACTAAAAAACAACAATAACTGCAATAATTATGTATAAACAACTTGTGTATTTCTGTCCGCACGTGTTTAGTTGGCATACGAGTTCACTGAAAATAGAGTGGGGGAATGCTACTCGACCATAAAAATAGAATAGAGTTCTATTTACTAAACTCGACCGCCCGCTCGACCAAGCCAGTTTACTTGACTAAAATGAATGTGTTCAAACTGGGCGAGTACTAAATTACTCGATCACTCGACTAAACTACTGGCTGCGTCTGAACCGGGCTTGTTCAAGTAATAATTCAATTCGGTCATGCGTATTTGATAAATTCATTATTATTTGAACTGTTCATCATTTTGGAAAAGGAACAAAGCTTTTGTGTTTTAAATTTCTATGGAATAGGAAGTAATTCTTTTAAAAGTAAGTCCTAGGAAATTCGCTGTTACGCAAAATTCGGGACTATTTTTACCGTGCAAACTCCCCGAAGTTTTTACGTTAATATACAAGATAATAAATACAATTTTGTTGCTAATTCTGTTACAGCATAAAATCTTTTTATGCGGTTTTTTCTGTGCTGTTTTTGTTTTTGTGACATTTTTAATACGATGTTTAAATCACTTTTTAGAAAATGCCCAACAAAATGCATAATGAAAATGGAAAGTAAAGTAAAATGAGAAATTTGAATATTTATTGGCGATAAAGTTAGTTATTGACTATTTTTTAATCATTTTATTAGTATATTACATTAGAGTATAAACTATTACATCACTCAGTCTCTTGACATATGTATGCACTGCAATTATTGTAATATTATAAAAAATTATAAAATATTCTCATGTATAAATTAATTCTTTATCTTGTTTACAAAAGCAACTTCTCAGGAAATCGTGAGGTATTGAGCTTTTTGAGTTATTTTTTTTATTTTATCGCATAAAAAGAGGGTATACTGTATTCGTTATCGTCTAGCTAATTTGTTATAAACAGTTTTTTTTTTGTTCTCTTGTAAAATTGCTGAAATGAAGTTACGAGGTTTAATTATATATGTAGGTGACAATTAGTTCCTACTATTGGTGTAACAATTCTTTTGTCATCGCTTGTACATACATGTGTGTACAGATATGAACAATTGAAAAACAAACATACCTTTAGTCACCATATGTGTATGTTTTAAAGCAATCAACTTAAATCCATATTCCATATGTATGCAAATACGAGTACATATTATATTTAATGTTTACACAATATTCATACATTTAAAGTCGGCCACAGAGTGGAATTATCGATTTATAATGATAAATATGTAGTGTTTGGAAGCAAATAAAGCACATACGTATATGGTTATGGCTAAAATACCTACATTTGTACATAAGTACACTTTATAATGGATATTACTCAGAATATGTAGGTGAATATAAGTGTTTAAGGTGAATCGATTATAAGAAATTTTCCAAGTTTAGAATTTGAAATTTTAGTATATTATAGAGAAAGACATGATGCATTCACTGACACCATTTGAATAATTTCTGACGTCTAGTTTAGAAGAAATAAATTTTCAAAGTTAGAATTTTTAACGTACGAGTAAATGGAAAAGTATGATCAGAGGTGGATCAGAGGTATATATTTAAGTAAGGTGTATTATTAAAAACCAACTTTAAGATTTAAAAAAACTGAAAACTATATTCTTTTATGTTTTCGAATCATTAAAAAACTATTTTCTTTAATATTGGACGTTTAGTTATTGTAATAAATAGAAAAAAAACTACAAAAATGTCATTTTATACTAATACATCCATAACATATTTGTGTATGTGTTACGGCTAATATGTGAAAACTTTCATTACGCGTACTAGCCAGCTAAATCGTGAATCAGCCAAAAACGCAGGATAATATGTGACGAAATGGATGTATTTCAGACATTTTCGGCAATCATCCGGTTTCTACACGATTTATCCGAGGGGTTCCGGTTATAACCAACAGCCGTTGGTTATTACACAATTTTTCTAACTTTTAGTTAATAAATTTGTTGAGATACATTTAGGAAATGTTTTAGAAGACTTAGAATGACTAAAACAGCGAGAAAAAAATATTTGTTACATTTTTTTAAAGACACAAAGCTTTACACAATAACAAAAATTTTTTTGTAAAATATATTTTTTTTTTTATTTAAAAAAGAAATAAAATATTTCTGCGTATTTTTTAATGGCTTAGGGGGTCTGCACAATCACGAAAATTTTTCCGTAGTATCTTTAAATACTGTTCTATAACAAAAATATATATTTTTTTCAAATTGAACTTGCTGAAATTATATATTTTCAACTTGCTCACTAGATTCACTCTAAGTCATAAGTGTCATAACAATCTAACAAAAATAAATAGGAAATGATACGCGTGGGCTAAATTTCTCTTTTCTTAATGGACAATAACTTTCCGAAATTTTTCAAATTTTCCCGAAAAACAGGGTTGGCGAGCAAAAAAAAAACTTATCCTTTCTATTTTCTTCTGTTCTACTCTTTTAAGGGATTTATTATCAATTTATCAATTTTGTGTAGATTGAATAATAATTAAATATTAATACTGTTACATGTATTATAAAATTTAACTCATTTTTCTACACATAAATTATATTTATTTATCGAGAAAAAAATAGACTTTGTAATTCATTTGTCAGTAGTAATCGATTCACCTTAAATACAATTATTTAGTCCAAGCTTCCATAGCACAAAATCAAACCTACAGTAAAACAGATAAAACAGCTAAAATAAAAAATAGTACCGAAAATATGAAATGCTCGCCAGACTATTGAATTTTTTTAAAATTTTATTTTTAAATTGGATAAAAAAATTAATCAACGTACATTATCTAACAATTAACACCTTGAAATTTACAAATTTTATTCTAAATTTTACTAAGGAATCGGAGTGTCTGAACTGTTTTGTTAAATAATGTTTGACAGGCTTTTGTTAATTAATTATTATTTTCAAAAAGCCTACCCTATATAACACCCTCAATTTCTTTATTTTTTAATTAAACCTCTTTTGCTACAGGTAATGAAACACTAGTTTAAACTAATAAACAAATTCAAACAATTATCTTTATTTACTGTCTTGTTAAATAAAATACTAATATTATTTATTAATTTATTATTTTTCTAGTCTAAAGCATAATTTTCTCAAAAAAAAGTTTTAAAAAAATATGGCAACAGCACGCGGTGTTCCCAAGCGGTCACCCATCCAAGTACTAACCGCGCCCGATGTTGCTTAACTTCGGTGATCGGACGAGAACCGGTGTATTCAACATGGTATGGCCGTTGCCGTTCATAAGTGAAATAATTTCTTATTTTAAACTAGTTACCTACTTGTTAATTTTTATTAATAATTTTATATTTTTAACATATAAACATGGATATACCGGCTGTCCCATTCGAATGTAAGTCACAAGAGTGCTTCGAGTAAACATTTTTATATTTTTGGTAATTTTCTTTTATAAAATAATTTTTTTCCATCAAATTATCAGCACTATTTCTTCAACAGAATATTTTTTTCGGTATTTTTATTATTTTAACCCTTGGCACTCGAAAGGCGCCTTTCAGGCGCCATCCTATTCTTTACTTCAAATATCACATTAAGGAAAATTATAAAATTTAATATTAAAATATGTTTGTAATATGCAAATAAAAATAAAATATGTAAGTACACTATTTTTGTTTAAAATACTTATCTTTGATGTATTACAATTCTTTATTAAAACTATTGTCGAGTAGCTGAGTACCCATACTAAAAAATGGTTCGAGTGCAAACGGTTAATATTTATTTTCAAGAAAAAATGCCTTTTGAATTTACCGAAATTGACAAATATTTATTATGTGAAAATGTGAATTGCTTGACAATTGCGGCAATCATTTTTTTATTTTACTGCATTATTTTTGTTAAAGCGATAGTAACAGTAGTTATAATATTGAATTTGTATTATTAGTTTGTTCAAAGCACTCTTGTGACATAACTTTTTCCTTATGGGAATTCAGTGTTATCAATTAACACGTAAACCGTGTGTATACATCCAAACGGGATCCCCGATATTTGTGAGCTAGGGCAGAGTTGAAAAGATTTGTGACACTAAAATTGATATCTATAAAATTTTTATCAAAAAAATGTATCATTTTTATCATGTTTACTTACAATTAAGGTACCATCACAGTGTAACCGGCCGAACAAAATCAATTTTCGCAAATTCTTTCGGATGGATAGGATGGGGGAACGGGGATGAATTTTTTTTACGATTAATACCAGTATTTGACAATACAATTATATAATTTTTATAATTTTCTTAAAAAAGTGTCTTTAAAAAAGGGTGGCTATAGGTGCCCACGATTGCGGCCGCAGTTTTCATCCGAAAAAAAAAATCAAATAGATTATCAATCTGTAGGTAAGCCGCTATGTTCCTATCGAGAATTTTTTCTTTTTTTTTCGAAATTTGAAAAAACGGCGGCGGTTTGAATAAAAAGTACAAAATTTAGGTCTTCGTTTTCCGAAGTTTCCGTGTGAAAAAATAAAATTAAAAAAAAAACTCCCATGGAGAATGGAATCAAGAATATTCTTTCAAAATTTCAAACTTATAGCTTGGAAACTTTTCCTCTGAAAGTGGGTACCGTTTTTAAAAAGAGAATTTCCAGATATAGGCGTTTAAAGTTTGTCGCAAAATTGTTTCAAATCATTGTTTCAACAAAAATGTAATACTGTGGTGATAACAGTTGATCTTATACGTTCACTGGTTGTAGAAAGACTGAATGTAAAGTGGTATAACATCCGGCAAAAAGGCGCCAATCGATCCAGAATTTTGTATTTAGACTGAGTCCATGGATCCGTGGTCGTAGCGACCGTAATAATTCGAATATCAATTTGAAATTTTGAGAAAACATGCATAACTGTATGTACTTTAAGATAAGACCAAAAAAAAATTTTTTTTCAAAATTCTACATGGTACCTTAAATGACCAGTGAAATGTTCTATATACCACTTTCTTCGTTGTAAAAATCTAACTTTTTTTCACGGCAAAATTAAAAAAGCTACAATATTTTTATGCAACTTAACACATGATATAAATTGTCTATAATTCAGGCATAATTTTGTACTAGTTCGGCTATTTTTTTCTTCTTTATGAACCCTCCCACTATATTTACCCCCACTACCTTTCCCATCTACTACCATCGGACAAACATTAATTAAATAAACCTAGTATTTTTGTAAAGTGTTTTATTTATTGTTACCAAAAGGTCTTCAAAATTAAAATGTCAAGTTTATTTTTGTTTCATTTTTTTTCTTTTTTTTTGTGAAAAATATATTGGACGTGATTTATGTAATTATCGAATCAAAACGGAATTCAATTAAGAATTTACTACAGTATCTAAAAAAAAACCATTATCACTATTTATGACATAAATACACTCCACAACAAAAATTACATTACCTACTATAAAAAAAAAATTTTGTAACAACAACCATTGACTAACGTAGGTCCTAGAGCCTAGACTATCAAATTCATACACATAAATTCCAAATTCGTGTTACAAAATGTGTCCAGTTTCATTGTAATTCTGACACCGAAAACCATTGTCGCTAGTGTCGAATTTTAGCGGACGGTAACAGTTGAACACAATAGAAAATATACTACTCAATTCAGCCAGTAAATGAAAAAAGTACTCATATACGAACTTAAAGCAGAAAAGCATTCAAAAGTACCGTTTTGGTGGATTAAGACGTACATAATTTTTTCCGTATATCAAAGTCCGTAAATCATTCCAAAATCTGACTGCTTGTGTCATCCATTGGATGGATTCAGTAGCACACCTTTTACTATGTTCAACTGTTTGGCCGCTTAAATTCGACACTAGCAACATTGATTTTCAGTATCGGAACTGGACATACTTTTGTAATCAGGGATGAAAAAAAACAGTTTTTTTTTTTTTAAATTTATAAAACAAACAATTCAAAATGTTTTAAACAAGTGTTCCTATGTTTAAAATCGTGTTTTTATTAGTTTAATTTAAACATATGTTTTAAACATTTTAAACTTGTTTTAAACAGGTTTAATTCCCTTAACTGAACCATATGGAAAAAATTTTTTCTCTCGAAATGCCTGACTTTTTGCTATCAGACACTGGCATAGAATAATTATATAATTATGTAGGATGAATGCGGGAGAGATGCCGCACATTTTGAAAACAGTTGATAATTCTTAAAGTATGCGTTTAATTGATTTAAAATTTGGTACACAATAAATGTAAACATTGTTTTTTAAAATCATTTATAAATATTTTTTAATTTTGAATCATAAAGGATTCATAATTAACATTTTTGTAGAGCCTGCAAAGCGGCGTCTCTCCCACACCTATGGGAGAGATGCCGCATCAAAAAAGGAGAGACCCCGCATAGTTCATATTAAAAATTTAGCATTTTACACACATCTCCATACACGATGCACGCCATATATAACCATTTTTGGCACTTTATACATCTTAACCAGTCAACATTTTTTTTTTGTTTCTGAGTACCTTTCAAAACATTCAATACACAGGCAATCATCATTATTTTCGTTATCTTCACTAATATGAGAGCTTATCCTGATCCATTAATGGATCTCTTATATTTACGTGGCATAATTTACAGTCAAAAAAAAAAAATTGCATAATTAAGGTATAAGTCTATGTTTTTACTATGTAATATTATGCGGCATGTATACCAACTTTAAATGCGGAATTTCTCCTTTTTGTTGGGATAGATGCCGCATGTTGCTATAGCAAGCACAGTGCGGAATTCCAATCTAAAATTTTATACAGAACTTTTAAAATATACCTAAATTAATAACAAAACTCATTTTTATTAAAACAATGAAATATACATTCTTAAATTCTAATGAATTAAATGCTTGATAAAATATTATGTTAAAAAACTTACTTTTCAATAATAAAAAGTTGGATAATTACTAAACTGATGGACTAATCATAAATGTACCATATACAACTTAAATAAATAACTTATTTTAAACATATAATCCATTAACAGCGCTATCTATCAATCAACGGACGAACAATAGCTACTGCGGCGTCTCTCCCTACGCGGCATCTCTCCCGCACTTACCCTACTGTTAATTTATAATAGGTGGCATTACAATGGAAAAATTTGAATATTTTGTTTGTTGTAAAATTTATAAAATCGTTTGTTGTTTATGCGTGTTGAATACTGTGTACAACAAAGACGTTGCTAAGAAATTTTATAAAATTTGATCAGTGTTGCCAGATTGTGGGTTTTCCCTCCAAAATTGGAGAATTTTTAAACTGCTGGAGGGAATTTTCGGGAAATAATTTCTTTGGAGGGATTTTTGGCTGGAAATTTTCAAACTAGGGGGAATTTGGAGGTTTTTCTTAATTAATTTTAAAAAATATATTTGCCATCCTGCTTAAAAATACTCAAATTTAAAAACTAGTTTCAAATCAACCACTAAAATTTAAATGTGTGGTATCGTATTTTAAGACAACGTCAAAACTCAAAAGTCAACAATTAGTTTTGCCTAATTTTCTTGTTTAAAAAAATACAGTAAACAATTTCTTTCTTGAATTATATTATTTTGCTATACCTAGTTAAATTATTTTATTTTACTTTTTTTATTATTTTTTTTTTTTTTTTTTGCTCGTCAACTGTATGATTTTTGAAGAAAGACATTTTTCAAAAAGTTGACCACTTTAAATGTTGGTTATTTTTGGGCTACTCGGACATTGCTTACATCATGTGCGTTAAATAATTTTTTTATTTTTTGGAGGTTTTCTTCCCTAAAATGCAATTTTTGGAAGAATTTTTGAGTTTTGACTAATGTTGAGGGGATTTTTATGAGTCAATCTGGCAACACTGAATTTGATACATACTAAAATAAAAGAGTTTAAATTACGGTACAAAGAAGTTCAAAATCTTATTGTTAGTTGAACTGGTAAATAAAATACGATAATTAAATACAAGTCAGTGTTTTAGAATGGCGGCTATCACTAAAGTCACAAATCGACCCCAAAACATTTGATCTGGTAACACCTGTGGGTAACACAGTTGCATTCGACTGTAGCCTTAGAAAGAGCTGCAATGCTAGTCGCTGTTTTTCAGGATTTAAATGAAAATACTTAACATAAACATATATATATTTTTTTATACGTGCAGACGTGCTTATATTTATATAGATCAGCGACTTTAGTGATAAGTGAACCAACAATTTAAGGTAGTTAATATAAACAGAACTTTTGTTTAAAAAAAAAATAAAAAAATAAAAAACAACATAAATGTAAATATATACTTTAAATTTTAGTTTAATCTAATTAAAAATTTAATAGTGTTTTATTACTTTATTATTGATGCATATTGGAATAGAACTGCCTAATTTTTAATTTTTATTTAAAGATATAATTAGGCTATTTTTTTATTTCAATACATTTTACTTACAACTTAACCGAAAGAATTTAATTAAAGATTGTTCAGAACACAGTTTAATATGTAATGTTTTTTATTTGTTTTAAACATAGTTTAAAACATCGTTTAAAACCCTTTAATTTCAAACATGTTTTATTTAGATTGTGTTTTAAACAGTGTTTAAAACATGTGATTTAAAACACTTTGTTTTAAACATGCCAACCCTGTTTGTACGACATACGACACTTCATACAACATAACCTCTTAAAATTTAGTTAATTTTTCTTGTACAAGCGGAGCGGCCGAGCGTGCTTAAGCACTCGCATTGCCGACTGGTAGGTCGAAGGTTCAAATCCCGCGGCCGGCTGTGCTTGTGAAGGTTTTTTGCAGTTTCCCTACACAATTCCGGGTGAATATCGGCATAGTTCCTTAAGAAGGCGACTGCAGACGTATACCTACCAAATCCTAGCCCTTACACCACTTCCCTTGTCCCCCACCCACATCATAAATGTATAATGAAAAAGACATCGTAAAAAAATATAAAAATAATAAATATAATGCGGCCCATACACGGTTCAACTTGTTGTACTACCTAGTTGTAGTACAAGTTGAACTGTTTGCCATGTACTATTAAACTATTCATTCAACTTGTCCAACTTCAGTTATTCACAATTTTTGAAAAAGAGAACTTCGTTAAAATTATGGATAAAATTCTTGCCTTAGCAGTAATTGCAGAAATTAGTAAAGAAAGCTTGAGTAAACGAAAAAAAAGAAAATAGAGCAAAGAGTGGTTGGGGAAAAAATTTTCTAATGAAAAGCTATTTAAAAAAAATTAGTGAATGTGAACCAGACGATTACAAAAATTATATGCGAATGCACGAAGAAAGGGTCTGGAACCATTACCATAGGTGAATTTGCCCAAGAAATGAAATTCAACGATATGTATGCGATTGTGTAGCTTAGTGAAAGAGTAAACCATACGTATGGATTTTTCCTCAATATCTTTACATTTTGCGGAGTTATAATACCAAATACCAAAAAATAGTGGTCTTATTCAAACTTTTTTTTCTCGTAAACTATTACAGATAAAACGATGAGACAAAATCCATATTGTTTGCTATGTCCAGTACTTTATTATATATTTTTTTCATTTAAAATGGACATTGAAGACCCTTTATAAAATATGAAAAAAATATTCATTAAATTTTTTTAGCTACTTGTACAAGAGTGACCACTTTCTTATTACTACCAAAAGAAAGCTCGCAAGCACTTCCCTCATCTCCCTGAATTTTATTCTTGTCAAAAGGGTGGAACATATTGAAAAAAAAATAAGAACATATATATTTGCTGATGTTCATGGTATGTGTATGTGCAGGTACAGGTCAACAAATCTGACTTTACCTCTTCAAGGTCATTAAAAATGCACTCTTAAATTTAAATTTACTCTTGAATTTAAAATTGTAGACTTGAGAAGTATGTTAAAAGCAATGAAAAAAATTAGTTCTTGATTCGTAGCTGATTATTTTTTAAAACTCCTATGTGGGATGAGTCTACATTTTGAACATAAAACATATTAGATTCCTTATGCCTACTCTCAATTCTCGCAAAGTGGACCGAGTACGAGAGTGTAAAAGGTCATTTCATGGTTCTTCGTGGCTGGTGTTATAACGGTATTCCGACTTCAGCCAACTTTAGTGATTACTTCGTCGAGGAACTTCGATCGAGAGTGTAGAGCAGGCATCAGATTCTCATGTAATAAAAAAAAAAAAACATTCAATGATTCATTTATTCATTCAAAATATTTTTTAAAAACATAATTCAAAAACAAGTAGGTACAGTTCAACAAATTTGACTTTGCCACTTCAAGGTCATTTTTTCTTTATATTAAGTACTATCTCACTTCTTTAAGAATGTATTTTTAATGACCTTGAAGAGGTAAAGTCAGATTTGTTGACCTGTACCTGCACATACACATACCATGAACATCAGCAAATATATATGTTCTTATTTCTTTTTTCAATATGTTCCACCCTTTTGACAAAAATAAAATTCAGGGAGATGAGGGAAGTGCTTGCGAGCTTTCTTTTGGTAGTAATAAGAAAGTGGTCACTCTTGTACAAGTAGCTAAAAAAATTTAATGAATATTTTTTTCATATTTTATAAAGGGTATTTAATGTCCATTTTAAATGAAAGAAATATATAATAAATTACTGGACATAGCAAACAATATGGATTTTGTTTCATCGTTTTATCTGTAATAGTTGACGAGAAAAAAAAGTTTGAATAAGACCACTATTTTTTGGTATTTGGTATTATAACTCCGCGAAATGTAAAGATATTGAAAAAAACCTATACGTATGGTTTACTCTTTCATTAAGCTACACAATCGCATACATATCGTTGAATTTCATTTCTTGGGCAAATTCACCTATGGTAATGGTTCCAGACTCTTTTTAATGATATTTTAGTAAAAATAACACCTTTAAGAAGTAAAAAAGATACGTTTATGCGTGATGCGATTTCTGCAAAAACACACAACTTGGAAATTACATTAAGGTTTCTTGCAACGGGAAATTCTTTCAAAAATTTAAAATTTTCAAATGCGGTATCACCGCAAGCTATTGGAAATAACAAACAAAATCAAATATTTAAACTTTCCGATTGTTACCGCTGTAAATATTTTGTTGATTACACTCTTTACAGCTTATATGTACTGGTTTTGTTGTTCAACTATCCCACACACAGTACAACATGTTCATAGACCATTTGCTCCGCCCACGTAAAATCAAAATATTTTGATTTTACTTCAACCATTTATGCAACAATCAAAATAGTTGATCAACTGCCCCACACACGATTCAACATGTACAACTCAACCAAGTTGTACAACAAGTTGAACGTGTATGGGCCGCATAAGATACAAGTAATGGTGTGGGTAACGTCTATTATAGATTAAAATGACCTCAAAAACGGACGTTAAGCACATTACTATTGTTATTGTTATAATCTTTATTATTATTATTATTAGTTAATTTTTGTTATGGACTATATATATAAAATTAACTAAACTAAAAAAGAAAAAAACAACAACTTTTTTACATACCATTGTCGTATTTCCTTTTCCGTAACTGAAAAAAAAGAAAAATTTCGTCTCATTAAATTGTAATACATTTAATTAACATTTTCTTAATATGTTAATAATAATATAACTCAGCCAAAAAAGACATGCATCATTATAATAAATTGAAAGAAAATTAGTGAACATTTCATTTTTATCAACTTGCAAACATGCAATGTGATTATTTAAAACTTTTTGTTGTCAGATGTGTTTGTACTTTGTTGTATAAAATATTCAAATTTGTACATTTGAATACATATATTATGTGTGTGTGTATAACCTACAAATAGTACAAATAAACAGAAATACATATTTGCGTTTGTAAACTGATTAAATATTGTGTAAAAATTTGTTTTCATTGATAAATTATGATGAAAGAGAAAACACTTTTATTAATTACAGTACAACTTCGCTTAGCATTTACTATTCAACAAGCAGGGTGCGATTTATCTTTGAAAAGCTTTGAGGCTCCTGAGTACTTGACGTGTGAAAGTCACTGAGTAGTTTTGTAGAGACCCTTGGTAAGGCGATATAATAAAAATTCTCCAAATTTTCTGACGAGCAAAAAAGAAGAAAACCTACCCTCCTTATTCTACTCCCGTTTTATTTTACTACAAAGTTTTCCAACTTGCTTAGCGCCCCTTTTAACGTGGTTGGCGCACTGGAACATTTTAAAGATTAAGGAATGATTTCTGGATGTTATTTTTTAGTATTTAATATACAAAATGTTAAAATTTGAAGCAATTCCGACGTATCTTTTTCTTTGCTACACTACACTAAATCCTTTTTCAGCGTATTCTTATATGGATATTGTCCAAGCGTGTAGCGGTTAGTCCTCAACGCGCCTTAAATTTCCTTCGTTCCAATAAAACTCCTTTAAGGCCGGTCCAGCCAGACACAACGTCTGATCTGAACGATAAAACGTTCATGCAAGTCGTTCGACAAAACGTACAAAAATTAGTGTGTCCACACGTCTCCAACTTATCGTTCAAATTTCAGTTTCACGACGTTTATGATTGAAGAAACACTTCTTTGGGCACTCTATGGTGTCTGCATTTTAATAAAACATAAAATAAAAAATCGAAAATTAAGATGGTCTCTTAAAAAGACATGGATTTTCTCATGTCAGACTATTACGTGAACTTTATAATGAAGCAGATGATGGGCGTAATTACCTAAGGATGGACACTGAAACCATTTATTAAACTCTTTTAGTAGATTTAAATATTTCTTCTTTCTTTTTTTGTAAATTCTTTTTTTGTAAACGATTCGTAAAGAATTAAATTTTTTTACTATATCCTTGTTAGGCGTTTCATCAATGTCTCTGTATTTTTCAATCGGGGCTTCGTATGCTTGTGACTTTTTATTCCGGTCACTGTACTCTGGGCCATTAACTTGCCACAAGCAAGGAAAACTCCTATAAAGTTCAATAAATTCACACAAAAATTGACGGGAACATTGACGAAGATCAGATATTATAAAATAAAATAAAAATTATAAAATAAAAAACAAAATTAATACAAAAAATGCTTAAATTTTTATTTTTTGAAATTTTAAATTTTTAAATATTGAAAAATATTTAAAGTTCGATTACTTTGTCTATTTCACGAATTAAAAGTTATTTTTACTGAACGCGTTTTCAACCTTTCGGTCATCCTCAGAGTAGAAAGATGAAAATAATTAATGGGAATTTATAGGTAAGAAAGATATATAGGAGGGGTGTAATATTATTGATTGGGAAAACCCATAAAATTTTTTAAATTAACGGACACGAAGCAACAGAATCCTACGATATTATGTATAAAAATACTACAAATCGTTTCGATAAAACGAAGGTCTGTCCAAACGCACCAACTTATCGTTCCAATTTTCATAAACCGGCATAGACCGGCCTTTATATTTCTTCAACGTCTACTGGTTGATGGTACTGACCCCGTTGACACGATGATCTTTTGCTGAAAAAGCAACCGTCAAACCACTTTTAAAAAAATGTTTCGTTTCGAAGCTAAGAAGCCGTAATTCTTGTATAAATTTTCCTTCGCTACTTTTCCAGTGCGTAATGGATTCAAATTTATTTTCTTTTTCCTTTCTTTCTTTTTTTATTTTGATAATGAAATACGAAACTTTTTGGAGCTTCGTTTTAGAAGTCATATCTTTTCATACACCTATCACAAAATTATGTTTCTGACAAGAAATGCCCCAATACTTATTTTCTTCTAATTTACCACTAAATCCCTGCTATGTTGTAAAAAAAAATTCCTTGGAAAGTGAAAAACTGAAACAATATTTTACAAAATCTACACAAAATAAATATTGAAAACTTTTTGTTATACAACAATTCATTAAAAAAGATTAATATCTTTCCTAATTACCTCCCGCCAAAGAAAAAAACAAACGAGATTTTACTGTACATTTATTAAAAAGAAAAAACTTTTTTGTGTATCGTATCGTCATTGTTTACCGAACAATACAACAGCACGAAAAAAGCGAGAGAAAAAGTCTCACTAACATTGTTTAAAAATAATAGCTTTAAAATTCTTGAAGAAAGTTTAATCTGACGACTTACATTAGAAAAAGTTCCTTCTAAAATAAAAATTAAATGAACGTTTATTTTTGTATAAAATACAATATATCTAGATCAATGCCGTTGAAGCTGGCGTGCTTGTTTCGTTCAAAGTTCCCAATTTTTAGTCGAATTTTCTCCGAAAAATTAGACTTATACAGTCTATACGATAAGAGCTGCGAGAGGCGAGACCAGGGGCGCTATCCGTTTTCGGACCCGTAGAACACGATTATGTAAAAAAAAAAGATGTCTGATATATATATATATATATATATATATTTTCCCGCAACCTTTTAATATGTGTAGGGCCCCCCCTATGGAAGTTAAGAGATGAAATTTGGTAAGTGGGGCTTATTCCGATGCACAACAATACTATCAAAGTGGGGTCAAATTTTGGACAAATTTTTTTTCGGACCCGACCTTTAAGGGGGTGGTGGGGGGCGGAAAAGCAATAAAACTTTTCCAAACCGGTTTTAAATAATGTTTCGGTAAATTATCTACAACATATCCAAAATTCAGCTTCCTAGGATGATATGGTGGGAGTAGAGGGGGGAAAAACGATTTTCGCTGGATCTAACAGGCCCCCAGCCCCCCAGAATTAACGTAGAGGGTTGAAATTTGGTGTGTTGATAAAGTTAGTACCTAGGTTGTGCTTTTTGGAGGTTTTAATATTTTACCCCCACCCCCCTCATTTTTAAGCTACAATTTCATGCATTTTCGACGTTTTCGAAGTTTGTACCACTCGCACAGGTCACCCGAATAAACCTAGAGGGCTGAAATTTTGTATTCGGATTGAGTTAGTATCAAGGGGGTGCCTTTTGGGGGTCTCGACTTTTAACCCCTACCCCCACCATTTTTATACCCAAAAGAACATGATTTTTCTTGTTTTTTAACAGTTTCGTTCGGGTCAAAATCTCCCCAAATAAACCTAGAGGGCTGAAATTTGGTGTACAGGTTAAGCTAATAGCCAGACACTGTTTTTTGGAGGTTTCAACTTTTAACCCTTACCCCCACGATTTTTACGCCAATATTTCCTTAATTTTTTTGCTTTTTTTCTAACATGTCTAGAGACTCCATAAGGAAACCTAGAGGGCTGAAATTTTGTACGTGTATTCAGTTAGTATCCAGCTAGTACCTTGTAGGGAGTCCGCATCACTTTTCCCCCCACTTCTCCCATTTTTACATCGGAATTGAATGCTATTGTTAAATGTGTTTTAAAAGCATTATGTTTATTCTAAATACAAGTAGGCGAATAGTAATTTTAAAAAAATTAAAAAAAAGTGAATACAATTTTTTAACAAATGAAATACATACATATTAAGTAATTTGAAAATGTTATTAAAGTCACTGTTTATTTATAAATTAGGAATTTTGGATTTTTATTATTTATAAAATAGAAATTTTGGATTTTTTTGGAAAGAAAAAATATCTTCATAAAAGCCTTCCAGTTTACTATTTAAGTTCCTTTTTTAATATTTAAAAATAAAACACAAAGGCAACTGGCGGATAAGCATGGATAGAAATGCCCTCGTACCAATTGTGTTGGCTTTTTCCCTGTTAACTGCTATCGGCACAAAATTGAAATTTACTGAGGTACAGCCCTTAAATACTTAAAACCTTTTTTTAAAGCCTTGATCAGCCGAACACTCATCACCAGTTTTGAAACCAACAAAATGACAATTCGGTTGTGGACTTTCAATCACATTTCGCTTGTAGACATTCAGTACTGAAGGTGAAGGGGAAAATTCGACTACCGTGATGGGGCCCCGCTGCTCACGGCGTTTTTTTTTTTTTGTGCTTATAAACTTTTTATTGTGCTTTTCCTTCGAAATTGCACACGTCCACAACTAACTTCCCATTGACTTATATCAGACTGTTACTTCGTACAAAACGTTGAGAAAATTTTTAATAAAACCTCGTTAAAAATTGAAAATTATTTTTTGGTAAATTCCAAATATTGGTTTTTCTAAACCAGTGTTTTTCAACCTGTGGGTCGCGACCCCCTGGAAGGTCGCGAAGCCTTTTTAAGGGGGTCGCAGTTACTTTAACAATAAAACCATTCTAGTTCAACATAAGTATAATATTTAATATAGAAAAGGTTAATTAAAGGTTACATTAATGTGATGGTTTCATACTTTCGGTTGATAAAATTTCAAAACAAATAAATGCGGCTTTTTAAAAGCTTTTATTTAACTTGCTATGTTAGTATGTTGGTTTAGATCAAATCTTGAAATCAAAATTTAGACAGGTTGTAATTGAGCTAGAGGTCCGAAATCGCCCCAAACCAAAATTGTTGATTTTTAGTCCTGTGCAACTTTTTGACATTTCGAATTGTCAGATATTGTCCATTGATTTTACATTGCAATTTTTTGTTTTCATAGTTATGTCTGATTAGGGTAAATTAACCGATTAAAATATAGGTAAAAAAGTTACTTATTTAATCTTTTTTTAAAATTAATTGTAATCAGACTAAAAAGTAGAAAATAAATTAGTAAAAAAAATGTTTTTTAAGAATAAGCTTGTATTTAAAAATGGGCTTAAAAAACTAAAATAACTTTTGAGTGAAGTTTGAAGCAATATGCAACATAATTTATAAAAGCTTGAGGCGTTTATTTAAGTTTGGTAACTACTGAAAAGTAAAATAGCTACAGTTATATCCAAAACAGAAATATCTAATTAATGATAACGCCTCAAGCTTTTATAAATTATGTCGCATATTGCTTCAAACTTCACTCAAAAGTTATTTTATTTTTTTTAGCCCATTTTTAAATAAAAGCTTTTTCTTAAAAAACATTTTTTTTTACTTTATTTTATTTACAATATAACAGTAAATCCGAGTTTAAAATAATTGTCCTCCTATAGACGCTCTTTCTTTGCTTCTCATTACTCTCATTGGAACTTGAAGTTAACGGTTGTGCATGTCTTTCCAGAAACTCATCCATTTTCAATAATAATTACAATGAGCACAGAATTTTTGATATTAGACAATAAAAGACAATAAGCAACTATTAAGCAAACAACAAGTCAATTCAGTAAATTTAAATACAATTCAAAGAATTCATAAGTGTCATCCTTTACTTGCCCGATGCTCCACGCAGCGCTCATCATGTCGCGCTATGTCTCGCTCACACAAGCCACGCACGCGTTCAGAAGCTACTATAAGTCATCAACTTCGATGTCAATATAAAATTTGCCTATTTAAAGTTCTTTGTAACGTATTTAATTGATACCTAACTGAAAATAATCAGTAATGATGAACGGATTCGGTATTTATAACATAAAATAAAATAAAAGTTAGAAATAGCAGGGGGTAGGGGTTACGATATATTTTTCTATACTAGGGGGGTCGCGAAATATTTTTCCATACCAGGGGGGTCGCGCCATGAAAGAGGTTGAAAAACACTGTTCTAAACGATAATGACTTAGCACTTATACCACTGGGAATAAATTTTGGTCCCATTCCCGCTCATCACTATCGAAATTAATTTATCATTCTTAGTCATTCCCAAACCCGAGAACAATTGTCAAATCCCACCCAGTCACGCTCCCATAAGTTGCCAGCAGAATTTGACTTTTACTCTGGGTCCGCCTGCTTCCAAATCCAAGTAAGAATTCTATATTCCTACTCGTTTCCAAACAATCAACGCGTTTCCTTTAGGATCCGCCAGATCCCAACAGAATATTTTTCTTGGTTTTCGCTTATGAAAGAAAAAAAGTTCACTAATAACATTATCTTTTACTTCTGATCCCAAAATTTTCAGAAAAAACGATTAGAAAAAATTTAAAAAAAAAAAAGAAGTTTTTAGAAAATTTTTTGCTGAAGATTTTTTGACTGAAAGATCTACCAAAGACTGTTTTCGTAGCTAGTAAAAATTTTATATTTAAAAGTTTCTATAGGCTGGGTGCCTGATAGCAACGACATCTATAATATACATTTTTCCGGGCTCATTAACGAATATAAATAATAGTAACCGTGGAAATAAATAAATTTAAAATATTTTTAAACAAACCGTAAAATCTGAATACAAATATTTGCTATTTACAATTAATTTTTTTATAAATAAATTTGAACAATTTGATTTGTTCAATTTGAACAATAAAATACTGGATGAAGTATAACATTTATATTAAAAAAGTAATTAAACAATTTTCGACGTTAATATGGATATAATTATCAAGACAGTATTTTCTTCCAACCTCGGACTATGCAGAGGAAAAAGTTGCTGGTGCCGGTGAAGCACATCAGCGAAATTCGAGGATTAAGAAATGCTGGTATGTCGTTTAGTTGAATGTAGAGTCGTAAGACAAACATCAATAACTTTAACTCCTTATGAAACATTATTGCATGTGACTATGTGAGTTAAAATACATACAATATTTTTAATTCTGTATTTATGGATTGACTCGTAGATGTTAATACTGTTGACAGATAAATAAGGAATGACATAATAGTTGCAACTGCGTTTATAGTCAAAGTGAATCAATGTAAATATTTTTATTTAATATTTCTTATTATACTATAAACACATATGAGTCTGTATTAATGCTTGTTTTCTCCACTACTGACGCTGCAATCGATTTAATTGTCCCCACCATATACTTCGCACTCTGCCTATAGGCTGTTATAAAATTTTGTAAAATTTTTTTACATCTTTAAAGCATTAAAGGGGTTTTACTATATTTTTACATGACTCCTTCAATTCTTATTATTTTTAATGATATATGACTTAAAACACGTACTTAAAATAGTAATTACAGTATTTATGTCATATTATTTCTGGTTTTATAATAAATATAACGAAGTCATTATCTTATAATTTAGATTTAGCAATGTCGTACAGGGTTTCTTAAAACTATGGGTCACAACGAAACGAAATGCTGAGGTCGCCTTGCGAGGATTAAATTCAAACATATTGTTCAAGAAAAAATATATATAGTAATTAAAAATAATTTGTAATGTAAAAACTTGTGATAAAAAATGGCGTCATAAATAAAGAAAAACTGCTCAATTATTGGAAAAAATAAAGTTTTTCATTTTGGAGGGAAAAAAATTTTTATATTTCAAGAGTGACCACAGTGCTTTTGCTATTTTAGTAACACTGATGTCTTTGAACTACATGTGTGCGAAAAAGTTTAAACCAAAGTTCTATTTGTAATTTTTTATTTTAAGCATGAAGCTTTCGAAAGAAAAATTATATTGTCAAAATCGAATTAAAAGATAATATAGTCGATTTTCTTTGAAAAATACACTACGATCAACAACGTTGGATCGGTGCAATATTTTTTCAAACGCAGTAAATTTTAAAGGCAGTAAATGTTCCTAAAAGGAATTCCCATTAGGCTAGCAACTTACCCTTAAAAAGTTGCTTAAAAATTGAAAAAGTGACCACGAGCGTTCTAGTGGCTGGTTTTTTTTTTAATTGATGCAGGATTTAAAATAAAATATAAAATTCAAATACTATTTTTTGATTGAACCACGGCTTCAATGCTAAAAATTGATAAAAATAAATAATTTGACAAGTATTCTTATAAATGTTTGATTTTAGTCTACGTATTCATTCTAAAATAACATATTTGTCAATAGTTTTTTCTCTCGCTAAAAAAATGTTATAATTTTTTTTTTTTATATATCAATTCTGCTTAGAGAATACTACAAATACAAAATTTGTACATGTATCTTACCTATTACTTTCATTAATTTCAACTTTTCACAGTGACGCCGGCATTTAGTAAAAAAATAGTATTGGAATGTTTTATTCCTTTTTAAATTTTGAATCGATTGAAAAGAAAGATCAGCCACTAGAACGCTCTTGGTCGCTTTTTGTTAAAAATTAGGGTTAAGTTGCTACTCTACATAATTTGATACCAAAAATGAAAAGTTTACGCCAAAATTACTTTTATTAAGCCAATCATCCTAATTCAAATCATCTTCATCAAGTTTTACTTGAAAACAATTTTTTTACCCTGGTGATGTCATCATGTTTACTAAAATTTTTGAACTTCAAACCTTAAAAAGCGTAAAGGTTTTCGAAGTTTCTTTTTTCATCTTCCACGCAAAGTATGCATGTAAGATCAAGAATCTTTTTCAGTGTAGAACAGCGGTTTCCAAACTGGGGGGCGCGCAATGTTCACCAGGGAATTGTCTTGATAAAATCATGGTTTTAAGAATAAGCCCTCAAACATAATTACCAAATTATGGACATTTTATATTAAGGAGTTACATGGGTCTTTTTTTAGCAAAAAAAACACTATTTTTTCGATATAAAGAAAATATAATTTATTTCAACTTTTGGCATATTATTTTATGATATGTTATAATATATATATATATATATATATATATATATATATATATATATATATATATATATATATATATATATATATATATATATATATATATATATAATATATTATAATAAATTATAATTTATGATATTTTATAATATAATTATATATAATTTTGAGATACTGTAAAAAAATTCTTATGAAAAAAGAAAATAGTTAGGCCATTGATAGCTAGTTTTCGAAAATCGCTAATTTTTCGCCGTAGGCAGAGTAACTCGTGAAATTCTTAACTAAAATAAAAAATGAAATTTTTCCTATTAGTCAATGCTTATGGCTGGTACTTGAAGGAAAAATTACTGTTTCCGTTCATCATATCATTTCATTTCCGTTCATCATATCATTTTACAAGTAGAAAATCAACGAAAAACACCAAAATTTTTACCAAAAATCAAAATTTTTTGTTAACACCGTCAGGAGTGGAAATTTAATTTTTTTTAAAATCCCTTTGTTCAAATACAAGCAATAAGCATTTACTAATAGAAAAAAATTGCCAAAAGTTGGAATAAATCAGGTTTTTTTGCCAAAAAAGAGCCATATAACCCCTTAATAAAGATTTTTCTGCTCTCTACTGTACGTAAAATTTTAACAATAACAATTCTCAAGCGGTCAGTCATATTAGCGCGTAAGTATCGAATACGTGTCTGATCAACGGTTTCCTCTCAAGTGTCGTATAGACCTGTCGGCCGCCAAAAATATGAATTTTTTCAGTAAAAAAATAATTTACGAATTGATTTTTTAAAGAGGGAGGCGGCAGAGGTAAGATTTTTTATAGGGGGGTGTTAGTGCACAAAGTTTGCAAACCGCTGGTGTAGAAGTATTAATTGTGTAAGATAGATAATTTATAAGGGTACAACGACTGTAAAAACTAAATCCGTCCCTGCCTAAAACTTATATAATATTATTTACAAAATATCTACGTTACTCCATTCTCACAAAAAAAGCGTTTCTACGCCTCATTTCTACCCCATTCGCTTTAAAACGAAAAATTACATCATTTAAAATAAAATTTTAACAAAAAAGTTTCAAACACGAAAACACAATAATTCTTTCCCATCTCCACACGAGTTTTACTTGTACGATACACAATATTATGTCAACTCTAATTTTCATATTTTTCACCATTTTCATAGCCGCGCTGTCGGTCGACATTATTACAGAAAAATTACAAACTCGCCCGCTGTGAATACACAGCATGTTACAATGTAGAAAAAAACACCAACAAATAAATAAATTTAATATATTTGAAAAATTTCCGTGAAAAAAACACAAAATTGTAGTTATGTATAAAAATTATAAATGATTTACTGATATATTTGTTGGTAATGTTGGTATATTTTATTTATAACATAAACGATCAACTATACTGTGCAAATGTTTATAATAACAAAAATAAATCGCTGCTAATTGTAACGAATGTAAACGAACTATGTATGTATTATATCTGGCTACATGCGATAAATTATTAGGTATATTATATAATGACATTCATTTAATTTTACAGTGATGGACAAAAAAATGTTTCTTCTTTAAAAATATCATCAAATGCAGAAAGAAAATAGAGTATAATAGGGTTGGTTTCATCAAATTTTAGAATATTTTTCAGCGCTCCCACCACGATATATTTTTAAACCGTCCAAACCCCAGAGTACAGAGGGAAAGCAACTACATATCTCTTTTCTGCAATCACCAGTGGGCATTTATGGGCACATTAGGCTTCTTAGTTGTTAATCTCTTAGTAGTAGTCGATGAGTGTAAATCAATCACAAGACAATGGAGTTGATCACGACTTGATTGTTGTTGGTATTGTTACATCCCCTAGTACATGCGTGTGGTGTCATAGCTATGTATGAGTCACGTGACCGCCACTACCATCTCCCTTTCTCGCACAAATACACAATATCGCACTAATACACAGTAAACACCGTGCATATGTACATAACATATTTTCTATCTCTTAGTGGTTACGCTGGTTCCAGTAGTATAGAGATAGATATGTTGTCTCTATTACTCTATGGTTCAAACCATGCATGCGTTCAAGATTTGAGTTGGTGCTGTAGAATTTATAGTAACTATTGTAACAAATAAACTAACAAAAATTGCTTAATTCAAAAAAATTACTTTTACACAAGAAAATGGAAATTTTGTACTTGACATATTTGGTGTCATGTTAGTAAAGAAAGGGAATACCTATCACGAATGCCATAAAGCCATGAAGTATTCTTAAAAAGAGAAGCTTCATTGCATTCGTAATATTCCTTTTCCTTGACGTCAGTAAGTACTGGCCTAAGTCTTAGGGTAATTTTACAATGAATAACGTAAGAAATTAATCAATTAATCGACTAAAGTTGGTTTTCAGACCAAATTAGTAATTAGTCGAAAATATTAAGCACAAAATAGTCCAATAATTGACTAAATTTTTAGCCGAATTCAGGAATAGGTGCGTGAAATATCACACGATATGGAGTGAAAAATTATACAAACAGATAATTTTTTAGATTTCATTTTTTGGAGTCCAATAAATAATACAGAAATCTTATTAAATTAGTCGTTTTTAGTTATTTGCACAAAAAATTAAACATTTTAGTAATTTAGTCGAGAGTGAAATTGTCGACTCAGAAACGACTAAATGTAAACAAAATTAGTCGACTAAACCGATTAATCGATTAATCATCTGACATCACTAGTAAGAAGTAAGTTTTGTGTATTATTCAACGATAATCTTAAATTTGAAGTCGAAATTCCTCTAAGTCCAACCGTTGAGACAATAGAGGGCGAAAACTGTTTTCGATGGAAATATTATAACTCGAAAAAGATGCAAGATAGAAAACTGGGATTTTCGTGCTGAAGTAGAGACCATTATAATGGTTTTAGTATAAAAGAAAGTGAAAAGAATATTTCATTAAGCCTCAAAGTGTCATAATATTGTTATGGACTCTAACAAGCATTACAGAGTCCGCTATACTTTTTAAATTTTATTTTACTGAATTTCTTTTATAATTTTGATGTTATATAAAACAGACAAACAGTTTATGGTTTTATCGAATTACCAACAATCCCATTTTTAAAATTAAACTAATACACCATTAAGCATGTTAATAATTCAGGCTAAAACTAGTAATTGGTATATATCGTAAATATTTCGAGTTAGTAAAGCTTAAATTTTAGGTTTTTTTTAAATTTAAATAGCTTAGGTTATTTCTCTTTTCTGACGAGCTTTCCACCGCTTTCATTGTTAAATGTTAAGGGGGACCACTAGTGTGACATTTTGAAAAAATTGAAAAATTTTTTTTTGCATGTTTCTATAGTCTATACCTTTAAAAATAACATACAAAATTTCAAGTGCATATCTCAAATAGTTTTTGAGTTACAGCCATCCGAAGAACGGATTCTGATTTTCATTGTTAACTTTAAGGAATTGAGAACTGTATAAAGGTTGATAGCTCAGGAGTTTCTGGAAGTGGCTGCCAGTCACATGTTGTGGAGAAGCTAGACCCTGGCACATTTAAATGATTCATGTAATTTTACTATGACCGTTATAGTCAGTACATCTTAAATAATTTTAGTAAAAATTCTCAGTGATTTAAACTAAAAGGTAAAATTACGAAAAACTACATTTTTCAAATTTGCTGCAGTTATAACTCGAAGACAAATAATCCGATCGATTTGATTCTTATTGCAGCTTCTTTTATATGTTTCTTAGTGCCATGAACATCCCGTTTTTCGATCGAATAAAAAATGTAATTTTTGCAGGCCAAAAATCATCAAATTTTCGTGCAAAATTTGAAACTTTTTTTTTAAAAAAAACTCCGCCATTTTGTTAAATTTTAACTTTTTTCTTCGATTGATGTTCGTGGCACGAGAAATACCTTCTAGTTTAATAGGCTTTTTAGTTTTTTTGATTTCAATTACTGTGAAGCTCGCTATCACCGCAGCAGTGGGGGAACTTTTTTTTGGAGCCTTGGAAGATCGCGAATAACTCACTGAATTTTCAATTTTTGGTTATTGTATATCAACGAATATATCCTTAAAATATTAAAACATTCCATACAGTGGTTTTCTTTAAAAAAATTCCCAAAAATTACCTTTTTCAGACGGTCACACTAGTGGCCCCCCTTAAGAAAGAAGGATCGTGGCTTTAAAAAAGACCTACATGCAGAACAGAAGATTAACAAGCTCATATTAAACATAATTACATACGTCGGAAAATGTAATAATATAGAAAAATTCGAATTTCCACTAGTGTATCTATTGTTTTGACGATTACGGTACATAAATATAAAATATCCTTATCATATTCTCGTGTTATTAGTGTTATTAGTGCTATTACACACCTTTAGAGCTTTGTCTATAGGTCATTCTAATACGTAGTAGTGACCCATTAGCCCATCCATTATATATTATTATATTGTTTTTATAAAAGCAACGGGATCAGGTACCCAACAAAGCAGGGATCTCAGTTAGAGAATACATAGATGAATGCATGAGAAATACCTATATATATATATATCCACCTTACATTACCTATACGTTGAATATTATTAGTCCCAAGGTTCTCATTATGGTTTCGACAGTATGTACACTTGCGCCGTAAATTTTCTTTTATTTTTCTTGTGAGTTTTCTTGACTAGCTAATTAAAGTAAAACATAAAGTTTGGTGAAGTGAGAACGAATTATATAATACTAATATATTAAAATAAATATACCTTGGTGAAGTGAGAATGAATTATACATTACTAATATAAAATAAATGTGGAGCTTATTTTCAAAAAGCAATTTCTAATAAAATATAATTTTCGAGTAAAATGAGATTTTCTATATCTAACGCCAGCAAAATTTTTACGGATTTTTTACCAATGAATAACAAAGTCGGGATGCTATAGAGAAGAACCTCAGTCAGTATAAAAATCTAATTCAAATTAATCCCCTTAAAAATGTGTCGTCAAAAAAAAAAAAAAAAAAAAAAAAAAAATCCAAAACAAAAAACAAAAACAAAAACAAAAAGACAAAATAATTGAGAACTATGTATTATATATTTATATCACACATTTTGTAAATACCTTACTTTTTAGTCGAATTTTCTCCGAAAAATTAGACTTATACAGTCTATACGATAAGAGCTGCGAGAGGCGAGACCAGGGGCGCTATCCGTTTTCGGACCCGTAGAACACGATTATGTAAAAAAAAAAGATTTCTGATATATATATACATATATATATATATATATATATATATATATATATATATATATATATATATATATATATATATATATATATATATATATTTTCCCGCAACCTTTTAATATGTGTAGGGCCCCCCTATGGAAGTTAAGAGATGAAATTTGGTAAGTGGGGCTTATTCCGATGCACAACAATACTATCAAAGTGGGGTCAAATTTTGGGCAAATTTTTTTTCGGACCCGACCTTTAAGGGGGTGGTGGGGGGCGGAAAAGCAATAAAACTTTTTCAAACCGGTTTTAAATAATGTTTCGGTCAATTATCTACAACATATCCAAAATTCAGCTTCCTAGGATGATATGGTGGGAGTAGAGGGGGGAAAAACGATTTTCGCTGGATCTAACAGGCCCCCAGCCCCCCAGAATTAACGTAGAGGGTTGAAATTTGGTGTGTTGATAAAGTTCGTACCTAGGTTGTGCTTTTTGGAGGTTTTAATATTTTACCCCCACCCCCCTCATTTTTAAGCTACAATTTCATGCATTTTCGACGTTTTCGAAGTTTGTACCACTCGCACAGGTCACCCAAATAAACCTAGAGGGCTGAAATTTTGTATTCGGATTGAGTTAGTATCAAGGGGGTGCCTTTTGGGGGTCTCGACTTTTAACCCCTACCCCCACCATTTTTATACCCAAAAGAACATGATTTTTCTTGTTTTTTAACAGTTTCGTTCGGGTCAAAATCTCCCCAAATAAACCTAGAGGGCTGAAATTTGGTGTACAGGTTAAGCTAATAGCCAGACACTGTTTTTTGGAGGTTTCAACTTTTAACCCTTACCCCCACGATTTTTACGCCAATATTTCCTTAATTTTTTTGCTTGTTTTCTAACATGTCTAGAGACTCCATAAGGAAACCTAGAGGGCTGAAATTTTGTACGTGTATTCAGTTAGTATCCAGCTAGTACCTTGTAGGGAGTCCGCATCACTTTTCCCCCCACTTCTCCCATTTTTACATCGGAATTGAATGCTATTGTTAAATGTGTTTTAAAAGCATTATGTTTATTCT
Organism: Brachynemurus nebulosus; assembly: GCA_035578155.1. Classification (NCBI taxonomy): domain Eukaryota; kingdom Metazoa; phylum Arthropoda; class Insecta; order Neuroptera; family Myrmeleontidae; genus Brachynemurus; species Brachynemurus nebulosus. Next base: position 290,154 of record JAPWDM010000019.1, on the reverse strand, counting down.
AAATACAAGTAGGCGAATAGTAATTTTAAAAAATTTAAAAAAAAGTGAACTTACTTTTATGACAAATGAAATACATACATATTAAGTAATTTAAAAATGTTATTAAAGTCACTGTTTATTTATAAATTAGGAATTTTGGATTTTTAGTATTTATAAAATAGAAATTTTGGATTTTTTTGGAAAGAAAAAATATCTTTATAAAGGCCTTCCAGTTTACTATTTAAGGTCCTTTTTTAATTTTTAAAACTAAAACATAAAGGCAATTAGCGGATAAACATGGGCAGGAATGTCCTCGTACGAATTGTGTTGGCTTTTTTTCTGCTACCTGTTTTCGGCACAAAATTGAAATTTACTGAGATACAGCCCTTAAATACTTAAAACCTTTTTTTAAAGCCTCGATCAGCCGAACACTCATCACCAGTTTTGAAACCAACAAAATGACAATTCGGTTGTAGACTTTCAATCACATTTCGCTTGTAGACATTCAATACCGAAGATGAAGGGGAAAATTCGACTACCGTGATGGGGCCCCGCTGCTCACGGCGTTTTTATGTATACAACTTATAATTTTCAAACCTGTGCTAATAACCGAAATGGTTGATGCACAAAAAAATTTTAAATTAAAAAAAAAAAAAAAAAATTAATTTTGAAAATAAAACTTTATGAAATTATGATATTTCATTTTGAAAACAAAATTACAAAAAAGTAATAAATTCATTGCCTAAAATGAAAATAAAAATGAATAATAATTCCATATTTTTCCCATGCAATTAGTATTACGTTAAATTTTAACCCCACAGTCTTCCCCAATGCAGTCACATTCTGGCGATTTTTTTTTCATCTTTAACTTGATTTTCGTATTTTTTTTTTTTGTTATAGTTTTCTAAAAATTGTTTGTAAAATTTGAATTTTAAAAATTTTTTCTACCTTCATATAAATAAAGTCATCTTACTTTTGGTTGAAAATGGGCTTTTAAGCTTGAAACAATTGTCACAATTAAAAAATAAACGTGATTTTTTTGCTAAGTAAAATATTTGTTTTATTTTATAAAAACATGGAATAGCATAAAGTAATTTAGACTTATCTATTTTTCTCTTTCCCTTCGGCTTGTAGCACTTTTTTCTTTTTGATTCCGGTATTTTTTTCAGACACTAATGGTAGTAACACGCTGCTCATACTATCCTGTGATAACTGATTCTATTGTGACCGTGCAACAAAAAATGAGTTAAAAGGTTTAAAGCGTAATATTTTCTGTTCGGTTTTCCGTTCCAGTTGTATTTTTTCTTTACTGAGGTATCTTTATGCACATTAAAAATTTCAAAATAACGGTCATTATTTAATTCAAAAAATTAAAGATATTACAGTTTGAAAATAAAATTTCAGAAATTTCGTTTTGGAAACAAATTTTTATTAAGATATTTCTTTTTGAAAGTAAACTTAAAATTTGATGCCCTTTTTAGGTACTTCGTAGTCAGTTTTGGAAAAAGATTTCCTTTTAGAATAATGGCTTTCTAAATAAAGTTTACAATTCTATATTAATGTCAAAATCAGTTTTTTTTTAGAAATTGCTTTTTGAAAATAAACTCCACAAATATACCTAAATCATTCATGCTGATGTAATTAATATAGAGACTTTCTTACAATATTCCATTTACCTTAAGGACAAAATTAGGGAAAATTCGATAACTGAACCGGAAATGGTAAAAGTTTAATGTATAAATTGTTATATAAACAATTCTCTGCGTCCGTCACACTTTTCATAAATCATACATCTTTGGATTTATGGCTGCAGGTGTATATTTTAATTAATATACATAGCAAAAAATTATCTTAACTTCCTATGGTACTTTTCCGTATTGGAAAGTGCGGATGAAAATTGTTAACTTGGATATCTTTTGGAGCTGGGTAAAGTTGAAAAAATTGGTGACGCTTAAAATTGGTAGGTACCGAAAAAATGTAACGGTTTACGTATACTCAAGTATAGGTTACATAAAATTAGGGATGGCAAGAGTGGCGTCAGATGAGGCAATTTCTCGGGAGCCCGAGTCTAAAAATGGGGCCCGAAGTCTCTGTTAGGGACCCAGAGGAAGTAAAGACGTTTTTTTTTCTGCTCACCAGCTGTATTTCTGAAAAAAAAATTTAAATGTTTTTTTACTGTGCCTGGGGGCGCGTCATTTCTCTTTCCGGCCCTGTGTATAATTTAAGGGGATGGTAATGTATTAAAATTTTTTTCTCACTATTTTTTTATTGTTTTATATGATTGTACAACATCTTAAGATAGTTGTGTCAAAATTTGAAACAAATCGGAGTAAAACTAACTAAAATATAGAACTTTGAGCGTTTGTTGCTCCGATACGTTTTCGTATCCCTGCCCAGCAGGTACGTGGCTTTGTGCTCTCGGAATCCCTGAATTCTTTTATTCATCGATATGGGTCTTTGTAAGTACACTAATGTATACTATAACCAATGACGTAGGTATGAAAAAAAATTTCATATTTAATATTGCATTTTCGGATATACGAAACTTTAAAGCGATTTTCTGACCCTTGTCATTTTTGAAACCGGTGAACAGTTTAAATCAACATCTACTCGACCGATGGTTTTGAAATTTTGTATAAAGCTTCCTTACATAAATGATCAAGTATCCCTGGGAGCTTTTTTTTATTTTTCATAATTATTAATTTTACAATAACAAATAGGTAAATTTTTTTGACGAAAATCGGTGTTTTCACTTCTAAATGTCACCAAAAATTAAAAATTCGAAGAAAAAAGAATTTCTCCCAGGGATACCTTAGGAAAGAGGTTATCTAATGATCTCATATTTTTTTTTATAGTTCGGATGATCCACTCATGAGTTATATTGTTCACCGACAAACAACTTTTTTTCGAGGGGCCTCCGAAGATTTGCTGCCGTTGGCTTAATTATTTATATTTTGTTTTAAAAAATTAAGGAAATGTTGTTCGTATGTTGTACTATAATGCTACGATCGATTAATTAAATTTGTTTTACCTGTAACGTCTGAAAAGATTCTTAAAAATGGGCCTTTTTTATGCCAAATTGACGTTACAATCCCCTTAAGAATGAGTAGTTGGAAACTACGGATAATCCAGTACCATTAAACTATACAAAAAAAATTGAAATATATAAAAGTTTGAAAACTAAATTCGATTTCAATCGTTATAATTAATCGATGAATATTATTAGAAATTCGAATACTATTTCTTTTATCAGATATCAGCATCATTATGAAAAGTAGAATTAATAAAAATAACAGGTAAGTTATAAGTATAAATTTTGTGTCAGTTATGTTTTCAGTAAGTCAGTTATCATTTCAGTAAACAACATTGCTGTAGAGAAAAGTGAATTTAGTACATTTCTTTAAATGTGGTACGGCTAGGTTTACGTAAATCTAGCTGCACCATTCATTTGTTTTTGATGTTTTTTCATAAACGATAAGAACACTTCATTTTTTGTTAACACACGTAAATAATAGTTAAAATACACCTTTCTTATTCAGCAGTTTTTTAGGATTTTTCAAATCTTTAGTTTAGGGATGACTAGGTTTATATGTAGACTAGAGACTTATTCCTAAAAAGATGCTTAGAAAGCATCCTTGAAAGAAATGGTGTTTTGGTAATTTAAATTGAAAGTACGAAGAATTAGGTATAAATTAAGCGTTCTTTGACCATGCTGACAAAAATCTTGTAAAAGGAAAATTTTAAGCAAAATCTCGAATTATATTTTAAAATGATAGGAGCGCTGTGTATAACATTATGCACAGCTCTTCCACTATTTGTTGAATTTTATATATTTTATTATGTAATTGACAAAAAATTTCGAACGTGTTTATAATGGTGTCAGGGGTGTGATAACCTGTTATAAATTTAGCTTAGATACCATGCGCTATGCATACTGAGAAAAAATTACAGTAAAAATTACGGAGCTGCCTCCGGTAAACCAGGCTCAAGTGACCAGTCGGTAGGAAATTATTAAGCAAAAATATGAAAAATGCCTTCCAAACATTATTGTTTACGATTCAATTGAAAATTTTTCCTGTACAGCTTAAGAATTTTTCCTATACTGCTCCGTAAAATTCGATGGGCTAGTAAAATTTCAAGTGGATACCAGGAAAATTTACTTAATTTTTGTTAAAGTGTCTTTCAGCATCTCTCTTACACAAGCATCGCACCAACGTAACGCTAGAGGACAAGCACATACCTAACTGCTCTGGCACGCATAACTGTTCACACCAAACAAAGGTCATTTTGAATACGGCTTCTATTGCAAACAGACAACTAACTTATTGTTGTGTGTGCCTTGTATGTGATGTGTACCATCAGTGTTATCACTTTTTTTTCTGTTTTTTGTTATAATAAACTATTTAATGGACTTTACATTTAAAACAAAGAATTGTTATTTGTGTTTCATGAAAATCGCATTATTTTATTATTGATAAAGAACTAATAATTAAGATATAACAATTAAGATTTTTATATGTATTGATGTTTATTGAAACATGTTTTTCTACAAATAATAAAATACCACAGAACATTTTTTCAATATTAATAATTTGATTTTAATCCTTACCCTTCTATCAATATCTTTTTAAACTATTTTAATTCAATTATTTATTAATAAATAAAAAAAACCTTATAAATAGTACGGTAAGAGAGTAGAATTTTTCCTGTACAGCGCCGAAATTTTTACGGAGTCACAGTGTAATTTTTACTGTGCAGTCAAATTTTACGGAGCCATAAAATAACTTTTACTATACTCATCGTAATTTCTCCTTTGCCTGTCACGTATGCCCGCATTACCAGAGAGCTCCGTAATTTTTTACTAGAAATTGCCGTAAAAATTACCGTATTTTTTTCTCAGTGCATGTATATATAAACCGTAATCACGTAACTGAAAATTTAAACAATTTTATTAAACGAATGAGTCTAGTACTCAAGAAAACTAGCTAGTTTGTCCTTCACAGCGTTCCCTCTATTGGTGACAAACAGATCAACAAATAAATATATAAATACATAAATAAGAACTGTTTAAAAGGAACTATTCCCTCCTTTGAGATTACGATGATCCATATTGTACAGAAAATAAGTCATGCGAAAAAAACTGTCAGTAAAAAATTAGTAAACATACAGTGCTCCCATGGTCAGAACGATGGTACCAAGCATTTTGTGACACTCTTACGGTTTTAATTTTATCCGAAATGAATAGAAATGTATTAACCCTAGAATCATACTTAGTTAGTCTACGAGAAACGTTAATCATACATCGACGTCGTTTTGACGGATGGACTTTTTACGGAGAGTTTTAGAGTTTATTTGCAAAAAACATTTTTTTTACATAACAATACTACAAAAGCGAACAAAATGTTTAAAAAAATTAGATTTGGAAAAATTTCTTAATGTAAATATTTATTAATTTTTTTAATCTTTTTATCAAAGCATATTTTCATTATAAAAATTAAAAAATAGATAAATACATCAATTGTATCATAAAACATGTGTTCCAAATAATTAATTTATGAACTATTATGAGTCAGTGGACATGTGTGACTTTACAGAATGTGAAATTTCTCAGTCATAAATATTCCTATAGATATGTAGTTATTTCCCCATTAGGCACATTTGTAAATTTTCTAAAATTTGTTAGTAATTTTTCGAATAAGATCTCAAAAAATAATAAAAATTAAAATATTTTCCACAAAATAAATTGTTAATCTTTTATTAAGTCACTTGAAACGCATTCTTTAGGTATCGATTCAATATATTAAAACTTCAGTATTATGTCGTCTCTATAAGTCAAACAGCTGTAATCATCTTTCACATTATCATAATCATTGAATAAATTAATTATAACATGCATATCTTTAATAAATTTTAAAAAAATTAGGAGAACTTTTATATGTGAAGTACAAAATCTTTAAAAAAAAAAAACATCGCGTAATCATACATCGACGTCCTTTTGACGGACACTATTTCAATACAAACAAAATGACAATGACTATAAACAAAATAAATACGTCTTATGTGGTATAACAACAAATAAATTAGATAACAGAAATCTCACAGCAAGCAGGTACCGCCAAGTTGTAGTATTGGAGCAGGTAGAGAAGTCCGTTCGTCGTTCTGACGTGTACGTATGATTCTATGGTTAAAAATAACAAACGTTTTACAAAAAATGTTAAAAACTTTCATAAATTCCAAAAAATTCCAGCAATTAATATTTTAGAAAATCCTTCTTTTTAATTATCAATTTTCTTATAACTAACTCATTATTGAAGTTGTTGCTTCATTAATTTTACCCTAATGAGAGAATATCTTGAAAATAAAATTTTTCCGGGGTGATGAAACCTGATCATTATAACGTCCATCATTAACGATACTACCCCATTAAGAAATTTGTTGTAACGAATAAGGAGTTCCACATTATCAATCATTGGAAGACGGAATGAAAGTGGTTTCTGGGTAACATCATTATTTATTATTAATTTAATATTATTAACACAAAATATTAAGTAATAGGGAAACAGAAATTGATATAAGTAATTATAGGTAATTTATATTTTCAACAGATGTTATAAATTGGTGTGTTCCCATAATCTGATCACACCGTATTTTACCTAAAAAAATAGTCATCTGTGAGTTCATTTCACAGAACTCACATTTCTTATGGTAAATGCGGTCGAGAAATGAAATTGCGATTTATCCTTTTGTACATTTCCCGGTATTAATAGAAGTTATAGACTGACTTCTTTGTTAGATATTAATGAATTTCCGAACGAAAAAGGCAAGTATTACAGCAGCTGTCATAGTGACATTTGAGCCTGAGATAGAAATTTGTTTTGAGGTATACAGTGTCTTTCATAAAGCTCGCTCTATATGGGAAACTTAAAACTATTGAATTTTGATTAAAATTAAAAATTAGCTGAACGTGTCTTACTCAAGTGGTCGTAAATCTTCAAGAATTTTATGAACTCTACCAAAATAAAAAAATACTATTTTTTAAGGGATCTTTTTATCGGAAACTATTTATCGTAATGAAAAAAACATTTATACATTAAAATACATATAATTAAGTGTATTTTGAATATTTTTTCTTTTATTTTTGATCAACTATTTGCCCTTGTAAACCTGTTGGAGGCCACAGGCCCCAAAAAGAACCGGTGCCAATAATTTAAAGCAAACTATAAGGCCAATTGAACTAAAATTCGATGCATTCTCTTTATTATGGTAGTTTTTAAAAGACTATCTAGAATCAGCCCTTAATATAAACAACTCGATTTTTTAGAACGCCTAAAAGGTCAAGAAACAACAATTTTTTCTACTTTTTTTCAAAATGACGCCAAAAAATAGTAAGAGGTCTAATGGACTGATTCTAGATAGTCTTACAGAAATCACCATAATAAAGAGAATGCATCCAATTTTAGTCCAATCGGACTTTTAATTTTTTTTGTATCGTTGGTACCGTTTTGAATTACAAATTTTATTTGTGACATTCAACAGGTCTACAAGAACAGATGGAAGACTAGGCAAAAAGAAAAAACAACTCTAGATATACTGAGTATATGTACTTTTATGTACAATACTTTTTTATGTCATCGAAGGATGACATAATAATATCGTTGTGTGATCATAGTGGGGGAAACATTATTATAGAATTGTATATCCATATTGAATAATTATAGAGTTGTATACATCCATATTGAATAAACGCAAGAGGGCTGTAGAGTTAACAAAAAATCATAAATTAACACTTTCACTGAGGTGACATTACTTAGTGCGTGTCAAAAACATTCACTTAACGAATTTTTTTTCATTACAGTACATAGTTTCCCCCAAAAAAAATTCCAAAAAAGCGTTTTTTCTAGCACATCACTTGTAAAAGAACTTTTAACTCTGCTTATCAAAATACATAGCACTCTTCCATATCGCACGCCCCCATTTAACAATTACGTTGCACACAAGATGTGTATAACGGCACCCCTTCGTGTTTTAAAGCAAATATGTTTGAATGTTTTAGTGTCTAAGTAATAGTTACAGTAAATCATACGAATATATAAATCAGAAACATTGACGCCCATGGTCTTTGACTTTCTCATTTAACAATTTCGCCCCAGTGGATTGTGTAATGGGAGAGTGCTATGTATAGCCACTAATATTTGTCTTTCCATTGAAGCAAACTTTATCACAAACACTGTATCTATATCGTGTGTACAGTCTCAGGTTCAAGTCACTTCGTAACAGTTGCTGTAATCGCTGAATTTTCCGTTTGGAAACTCATTAATATCTAACAAAAACGTCAGTAAGTATATACCTAATTCCTATTGATATCGGGAAATGCACAAAAGGATAAACCACAGTTTTATTGCATCGACCGCATTCACCTCAAGAAATTCTAAACTGACACGCTACGCTACCATGACATTGTCAGATAGTTTTGCAACAAAAGAATGTTACCAAATAAATTTTAAATAAGAATATACACGAAAGCACACGACAAATAAAAGATTTTTTATTTCACCGTCTGTCTTCTATCGTTTAATATATATATATATATATATATATATATATATATATATATATATATATATATATATATATATATATATATATCTTCGTTTGTCATTTGTTGTTGTCACAAGAATCAGACGAAAATGTCGATTTTCATCTGTATTTGTCAAACAAACTTTTATTACATTATATTTCTGTCTAAATGAAATTTTGTTCTTATAAAATTTTAATCTGGCCTGTTCTAATATTATTAAATAATATATGAAATCAGACATTGTAAATGATATTATCTGTATATTCCAGTGGGATTTAATTACATATTGTCTCAAACAAAAGTAATTTGAACAAACAAGATTTGATGTAAATACTTTCAGCAGGCGCTTTTGCCACGATTTTTGAACAAAAAAATTCAATTTATGTAAGTAATAATAAATTTTTCTTACATATATTATACTCTGGTCCGAATTATATGTATGTATTTATAAAATACAGTTGTGTGCTAGGTACGCATTAAATCAGAGTTCCTCAGTGGCTATTTATCTAATAACAGGTAAATACACAGAGAGAAAATTCATAGAAAAATTACTGTGCTCAGCACTACAATCGACGTGTAAAAGGCGAACATATTCAATTTTGTACGGTAAAAATATAAAAAATTATAATTAATCATAGAAAATTTAAAGGATAGAATATTCTTTCCGTAATATTAGCTCCGTAAAATTTGTAAAACAGCACAGTAAAAAGTTCCATTCCCGACAGAAAAATATTTTTTAATTGTTTTTCTTACAAAAATTATCATGCCGTCTTATAGTTATTCAAATGCTATCTGCTAATAGTAGAAAGAAAGAAAGAGAAAGAAGGTATCAACGCTGTTGAAATGTACCCCACTCATACATGCAAGTCATATTGCCAGACTGGTGAGTGGTGTGACGACCAACACGATCAACTTGGTCGGACCAAATACCTTGATTCATTAGACTGTCTTACAAGCAGCAAGCAGTATCCATTACACTGTCTTACAGGACGGACTGTCACCGTTTAATTCATCATTTTGTTACTTCACTATCTTCAGTATTAGAATATATTATTGCCAATCATTTTTGTATGCATCATATATTGTTCCTCAGTGCGTACAGCCCGTACAGCCCAACGAACAGAAGGTTGCGGGTCAGATGCACAAATGAAAGAGTACGACAACAAGAATTAAACTATAACATACATGCATAAGAGTGTGATAGAAGTTGCGTTAGCACATTAAATTTTACCATGCTAGCACAACAATTTTTATGAAGCCATGACTAATACTTTTTACGTTTCAATTTAATAATATTTACATGATCGTAAAATATTTTTTTTTTACTTTGGTCGTCGATCGCGCACGCACTATAAGAGAGCATGGTAATTTTTCTGAAATTTTCTCTACAAAAATTATACGATTTTTCTCTCCGTGTATATTCGGCAAAATTACTTTTTGAATTTTCGAAAATTTGCTTAGCTATATGTCCGAAAGTTACGAACACAAATAGACTGAAATAATTTAAATTTAATGTTTTTAGCAAGTGTTAGCGCAAAGCTCAGTATTTCTCAAACGCGGTTCAGAAAGTAAAAATATTAAAAGCAACCTCCACCTCATTTTATAAGCTCTTTCTAACGACATTCCACCCGAAGTGATACGTGAAAATGGAATTTTAATCCCCACTTTCGAATACTGGAAAGTACCTCAATAAATTAAACAAATTTCACTTCGCAAAAATATCACTTTTATTTTGAAACTGTGACAATATTGATCGATCAGGATTTAACCTAGGAAATTTAACATATAACAAATAAAACAAAAAATTGATAAACTTAAAAATCAGTTATCTACAAATTAAACTGCCAAGGCTGTAATTGTTTTTACATCGGTCAAACTGGCAGGCCCTTTGAAACCCGGAGAGCAGAACATTTCAGGTCGTATAAAAGAAATCCGACTCTGCTTTTGCAAGGCATTTAATAGACACCGGACACACACCAGAACAAGAAATTACCGTGTTACACGAAGCAAGTGAAGGACAAAAGTTAATAATCCAAGAAGCAATAGAAATAAATAAACATAGCTCCGATCACCTTTTAAATGATTACGCCGATATTTACAGTTAAACCTTATTTTCAATATCATAATTTATTTAAATTTGAATTTCTGTTTAAAACTGTATTTACTGTAATATTGTCTTTTTGTCAATTTCAAGTTCAATCTTTTGTCACGTGTTTGTTTGTCTTTTGTCACATAATTTTGTCACTGCATTTAATGTAATCTTATTTTTCTTGATTTTCGGATTCTTCTACTACCACTACCCCTTCCACTTCTACATCACATACCACTCCCTTTTCATAAGTATAGGTAGATAAAATTAGTATATAAGGCATGTATCGAATGTAATTTTTATTCTGCTTGAAAATGAACTGACGTTTCGAAACAATATTGTCACAGTATCAAAATAAAAGTGGTATTTTTGCAAAGTAAAATATTTGTTTATTATTTAGAGATATGGAATACCATAAAGTAACGCTCAAATCTATTAATATTAAGTAAATTTCTTTTGTTTGTCTCAAATTATTGAGATGTATGTGTTCCGATATTTTTCTTCGAAACCTTAAAAATAATGATCTTTTGAAAAAAAATTCAAAATCCAGATATAGATAAATAAAATAGGGATGGGATAAATGTGATATGCCAACATTGTAATGTTTGCTTTTCCATTGTCCATAAAGAATAAAGCTACATCAATCAGCCGACATCAATCAACTAAAAAATAATTATCCCGTTTCACACATTTCATTGCTAATAAATAGATTAAAATATGTAGAAAGAAAAATTTATTTACATAATTTTTCACATTTTTTCACATTTTTTTTTTAATATGCTTATAACAACTGAAAATCAATCAAAGTCGTAATTTTTACACGAGAGGTTTATATTTTTTTCGAATAAATTTGTGTTTATCTAACGAAAATTTATTAGTCAGCAAGTTAACGAGAAGAACTGTCAAGCAATAACCTCTTTTGGATTGACAGTTCTTCAAGTTAAATTAAGTACTATTAGGTAACAAATCTGAATTGTCAGAAAACATAAATGTATTCAGAAAAAATATAGCACTAGGCAGGGCCGGCGAGAGAGTGAGGCAGGTCGGGGAATGACCCGGGGGCTCGTTTCTAAAAAAGCTTTATTAGGGGCCTGGAGAAAGTAAGAAAATACTTGATTTTTGCTCGTCAATTGTATTTTGGGAAAAAAAATACTAAAAAAGTTTTGAAAATTTCTTGTTGTGCCCTGGGGCTCGAATTTTCTCTCACCGGCCCTGATACTAGGAGTACTGTAATATGTAGCATATGAAAGCAGAGAAATTATTTTTCCTGACGAATAAATTTTATTCCCTGCTTCGCTTGTTTTCGCTTGCCAGAAAGAAAAAGATATTTACTGAATATATTGACGTTCACTACCTGTATTTCTTTAAATAATTTTAAGTCAACATTTTTAATTCATTTCCATAGATAGTAATATACTGTAACAAAATTTTACAAATATTGAAGAATATTCAAAGGCGAAAATTGTAATATGTTTTTCGTGTGTAGATTTATCAATTATTCCTTCTTCTTTAATTTATAGAACTAATTTTGTAAAAATTTTACCAAAATATTACCTACATTTAATTATTGACTAACAACATCTTCATCAAAGCAAACCTGTCATCAAGTTTTCTTTTTACTTATACCAAGGAAATTACGTAAGAAAACTCAGTCTTGATCATTTTCGTTCAATCTACACCTCATTCTTAATCTTCATAAATTTTTGTCCGATTTTTCTGAGCTATTCTTCTGGTAATAAGAGGCGGGGAGAGCAATTTTCAAGATTAACCCTACCCCCCTCCCCAAAAAAAAGAAAATATTAACAAATATATATATATATATATATATATATATATATATATATATATATATATATATATATATATATATATATATATATATATATATATATATATATATATATACATACTAGCCGTATACCCGATGGGATTTCCCATCGGCAACATCATTTTATTAGGTACTCACTGCTCATTTTCAATGTTTTTCAAAAGCCTAAATAAGTAAATACCAATTTCCACGTTTCTAATTTCAAAAATGATGAACTTGCCATACCAATTTTCATTTCCTGTTTTCACCCCTTAGGGAATGAATTTCCAGAAACGTTTACACAACTGACTTTTATTTATAAGTAGTAATGCCTAAAGATCAATCTTCATATCTTCTGTGCTAAATTTCGTCCTTGTAAACCCAACAGTTTAGGTTGTGCGTTAGCTGTCAATCAGTGTATAAAATATTATTTATTTGAATAGCCATTGTAACATATCTTTATATATCTAACTTCAAAAATGACGAATTTCCATAAGAATTTGCATTCCCTATTTAATCCACTTAGGAGGCGAAGTTTCAAAAATCCTTTCTTAGTGGTCATCTACGTTACATAGGGAACTCCTGTGCAAAATTTCATTTTTCGAAACCCAACGGTTTAGGCTGTGCGTTCTCTGTCAGTCAGTCAGTCAGTGTTAGAAATTTATTAAGTGTATATATATATATATATATATATATATATATATATATATATATATATATATATATATATATATAACCACCACCCTCTTAGAGGAAATGGTTTGCCCACCGTAAATTATCATAAGAAAAATGCGTAAAGTACAATACATGGATCTGGCCTACCTCTCTAGCAAATAGTGTCAGATTAACGTATTTTGCCCCATTCTATTATCATTTAACTCACAAAAAAATCAAAAAAATCACATTAAAGAAAAATCCTAAAAAAAATCAATTTCTACATTTGTAAAGATTTATTGATAGCCATCTCGAGAATATTTTTATACATACATTCCTCTCTATACAATATCTCCATAGCAAAAAAGATATTCCTCATATTTCATTGAAATGGATTCTCCAAGCAAATACATAATGAATGAGAAAGCTGTACCACGTTCGCGCATCCCCCCTCCTCGCCATTAACCCACACCCATCATTTCCACACCCATAACGCCCGCGTATGAGCAAAGATTACGAATAATATTAGCATTTTTTTTCTCTGTATAACTTTGATTGTTGGATCAACACCCATCATACATACATATCAGGAAGAAAAACTAGAAATGAAAAATTTTTGAATAAAACGAGTGAAAAAAAAAACGAAGATGATTCATATATACCGTGAAACGAACGAGGGGTTTTGGCGGGGGGCACGGATAAAATTTGTACTTGCAAAATGGAATATAAATTGCCAAATATACATTATTATGCCATCACGAAGAAAAAATAAGTTTAAAAAAAGGCGAAATGGAAACTGTAAAATGATATCGTATACCGCGGTACCGGTGTGAGAAAATTTTTACAGTATGAAAATGATAACACCACCAACAGATAAACGAATTTCAACCAATGTAAGTAGATAATAATAGTCAACTTTACATTCTCTGATATTGTCATATCATGGTAGTGGATTTTTAAATTGGATATTATAATATGGAAAGTTCAAAATGCTGCTGTGAATTTTTACTGAATTTTTATTCCTCAAAATAACAAAAAAATGTAAATGCATGCTTAGATTTCAAAAAATTACTTACAGTACGTGTCTTTCGTTAGCCGATCGATCGTGTCTTGCTTCAGTTTCGAATTCTTTTTACCCATGTTTGGTTACCAGCAGCAGTCCAGCTAAATATTGGCGGGACACTCACTTTTCAAAATTGCACTCACTTTAATGATTTTTTTCGTTTAGTTATTTCTTCTTAACAGTGGATTAGACATAATAATTATTAATTGTTATTTTTATTTTAAATTAAGAAAATAAACTTCCATTTTATGGCACTGTAACAAAAATTACGTTAATTTTTCAAGACATTCAAAAATAACTGTTCGACAAAAAAAGGTATTGTGCAGATTCTTTCTAGGGATCGTAAAACTGGTAATTCGGTTTACTAAAAAGGTCACAGAAAATGCTCAATTTTAAAATGCATCTAAATATAATAAAACATCCATTTCGTATTTATTTACATTCTTATTATAGATATATAATCATACTTTATGACTAGTTAACCAAATTTCGTTTATTTTTTTTCTTTTTTGAGGGAACATTCGCTAAAAAAAAAAGAAAACGATTTTTTTTCTTCATAATTATGTTTCATAAGGTGTTAGAAAAATATTCTCCTAAAATTTTATTTAAAAAAAAAAAAAAAAAAAAAAAGAAAAATCAAAAAGTTATGGTTATTTTAGTGCACACACTTTATTATAATTCAATTGAAATAAAAAACTTTAAATGCTTTTTTCTCGAAAGTACGCTTTTCGACATGGTTTCTCATGTATCTCAAAAGGTATATGAGATATCGAAATAAATCAAAGTGCATATTATTCCTTGATACCGTCATTTTGGATCCTTTGGTCCGTAATATACTTGAAAAATGGCGGCTGTTTATATTCGGGAAAAGACGGTGATTTTTGAAAATTTGTTTTCAAAACGCGATTTTTCGCTGGCTTTTTATAACGTGTCATAACTGTATATGTATATTTTCAGAAAATTCTTGATTTTTTTATTTTGGTTCACTGGGGATTTCAGAACGCGAGAAACCATCAAAGTTGAAAAATCTTACAGTGTCGTCTTCAAAGCCATTTATACTCAGTTCATTTTTTAATTTAAAAAAAAATTTGTAATCCCAAGACATGTAGACACAATGCTGTATATTTAGTTTTTTAATAAAGTATTTATTTGTATAAAAAAAAAATAATAATAAAAGGTCTATTTTTGATGTTTTTTGGCAAATCTCCCCTTGTTAAACAATAATAACGGACGGTATATTTATATGTAGATACTTTCAAAGTTGCTCGAAATCAAATAGATAAAATGTCCAAAAACTAATTGTAAAATTTTCCAAAATATTTATAACCATATTCGAAAATGCACCACTATTGGAGAGTAAAGGGTTAACTTTTCAAAATGGAATTTGCTCCTCATAATTGTAAATAAAAAAAAAATAGAAAAAAGCTATCAGCACAAATCGGTGTTAGAGCTCACAGCAAAAAATAAACATACACATTCCGTTGGAACGCTTGTAGCTTTACTTTAAAATTAACTTTTTCAAACATGTGCTCGTCTGCATCTCCAACAGTCATATATGTCCAATTGGGTTAATGACGACATTACTACGTACCAACTATAATTTCGTCCTCTTGGCTAATTTTTAAAAAGCATACATACATAACATACACATATTGCAATATTACTCTGTAGGGAATAAAAACTTTTTTAAAACAAACAAATTGCTGTTTTGCTAAAAAGAAAAACACTTGCCTCACTCGCAACTGCAATCAAATCTATGTATAAATAAAAAACGCCGTGAGCAGCGGAGCCCCATCACGGAAGTCGAATTTTTCCTTTCATCTTGGGTATTGAGTGTCTAGAAGCGAAATGTAATTGAAAGTCCACAAGCGATTTGTCATTTTGGTGGTTTCAAAACTGATGATGAGTGTCCGGTTGATCGGGGCTTTAAAAAAAGGTTTTAAGTTTTTAAGGGCTGAATCTCAGTAAATTTCAATTTTGTGCCGATAGCAGTTAACAGAGAAAAAGCCAACACAATACGAGGGCATTCCTACCCATGCTTATCCGCCAATTGCCTTTGTGTTTTATTTTTAAATATTAAAAAAGGAACTTAAATAGTAAACTGGAAGGCTTTTATGAAGATATTTTTTCTTTCCAAAAAATCCAAAATTTCTATTTTATAAATAATAAAAATCCAAAATTCCTAATTTATAAATAAACAGTGACTTTAATAACATTTTTAAATTATTCAATATGTATGCATTTCATTTGTTATAAAAGTAAGTTCACTTTTTTTTTAAATTTTTTAAAATTACTATTCGCCTACTTGTATTTAGAATAAACATAATGCATTTAAAACACATTTAACAATAGCATTCAATTCCGATGTAAAAATGGAAGAAGTGGGGGGAAAAGTAATGTGGACTCCCTAAAAGGTACTAGCTGGATACTAACTGAATACACGTACAAAATTTCAGCCCTCTAGGTTTCCTTAGAGAGTCTCTAGACGTGTTAGAAAACAAGCAAAAAAATTAAGGAAATATTGGCGTAAAAATCGTGGGGATAAGAGTTAAAAGTTGAAACCCCTAAAAAACAGTGTCTGGCTATTAGCTTAACCTATGCACGAAATTTCAGCCCTCTGGGTTTATTTGGGGAAATTTTGACCCGAACGAAACTGTTAAAAAACAAGAAAAATCATATTCTTTTAGGTATAAAAATGGTGGGGGTGGGGTTAAAAGTCAAGACCCCCAAAAGGCACCCCCTTGATACTAACTCAATCCGAATACAAAATTTTAGCCCTCTAGGCTTATTTGGGTGACCTGTGCGAGTGGTACAAACTTCGAAAACGTCGCTTAAATTGTAGCTTAAAAATGAGGGGGTGGGGGTAAAATATTAAAACCTTCAAAAAGCACAACCTAGGTACGAACTTTATCAACACACCAAATTTCAACCCTCTACGTTAATTCTGGGGGGCTGGGGACGTGTTAGATCCAGCTAAAATCGTTTTTTCCCCCTCTACTCCCTCCAAATCATCCTAGGAAGCTGAATTTTGGATATGTTGTGGGTAGTTCACCGAAACATTATTTCCAATCGGTTTGGAAAAGTTTTATTGTTTAAACGATCTCCCCCCCCCCACCGCCACCTTAAAATTTGGGTCGGATCAAAAATTTTCCCAAAATTTGACCCCACTTTAATAGTATGAGGTGCCTCGAAAATGAGCCCCATTTACCAAATTTTATCTCTTAACTTCCATAGGGGGGGGGGGCCTACACTTATTAAAAGGTGGCGGGAATATATACATTGGACTCTCGATTCTGTCACGTAAATGTTGGGTCCAGGGTGAAGTTAATGATTTACATTAAACAATAATTATTTAGTGTGATGAAACCACGATTCCATATGTTACAATTTTTGCAAGTGAACCGCCGCTGGATAGTCACTCTCGATTCTGGACCTCCCTCCTTGGCCCTAACATTTATGTGACAGAATCGAGAGTCTAATGTATATATATATATATCAGACATTTTTTTTCTACATATTCGTGTTCTACGGGTCCGAAAACGGATAGTGCCCCTACTCTCCCCGTTCTAGTCGTATAGACTGTATAAGTCTAATTTTTTCAAGGAAAAATTCGACTAAAAAAATGTAAACCACAGTAAAAAGCTTGTGGGCCTTGCGAGTTTTGCGTATCAACATATGTAGGTATATGTATGTACTTCAACAATAAAAACTAATGGTCTATTAAATTACTGAAAGCTTTTCTAAATATGCACATTCATTCGCATGCATGTCTAAGTGGCATTAAGGTCACCTATCGTTATGCATTCTGTATCGCTTGGCATACGTATGTAGTACGTTGCATACACAAAGTAAATAAACACAATAAAGTGCTACAACAAGTGTTGGGCACTACATGCATTGTGGCATCCCTGGCGGGGATTGACATGTTGGCTGGTATGGGTAATACTGTACCCGGCTGGTGTATGTAATCGTTTTGTTTTTAATAGTATAGTTGTTTGTCGTGTTTGCTTGTTTATTTGCCATTTGATTCCAATTTCCATGTCGCTAGCTCATGCGGCAAATAGCGTGTAATTAAAATTTCTATCAAAAAGCTCATGACT
Source organism: Brachynemurus nebulosus (assembly GCA_035578155.1). Lineage (NCBI taxonomy): Eukaryota > Metazoa > Arthropoda > Insecta > Neuroptera > Myrmeleontidae > Brachynemurus > Brachynemurus nebulosus. Next base: position 271,884 of record JAPWDM010000019.1, on the reverse strand, counting down.
AGTTGAGGTTGATTAGTGTATTCATTAATTGTGTCTCACTGCTATATTTAACGGGGAAAATTTATTTGGTGCGAGAGTGAATAAATCTGATGCTGTCAGAATGAAGGAGGCCTTAATTGGAATATGCAATTTTGTGATCGCTCAGTTACTATTTTGGAATCAATTTTTTTTTCACATGAACGTATAGTCAATTAGTCAAACTATTCAAGAAGTAATTCCTAAAATTAAAGAACGAAATTTGATGATCTTAAATTAGAAATAAAACCGCAGTGACAGTCTCCTTAACCGATAAACTTCATTTAAAAATCTCAAGTAGGGGAGCTAGGGGCTTGTTGTAACAGAGGTAAGTAGTAACACGCAACTTTTAGTGGGAATCTGAACAGTTTAAACCCATATTCTTTGTTCAATTTAATACTTATACATATACCATGGGCCGTTACGTCATCAAAGCCAGTATTTCGCCGGATGACCAGAGTTGTGCGTGTAATTTACACATACTTGTTTTGATAAAAAAAACTGTAAAAAATGTAAAAAATGTAAAAAACTAAATTTTTTATATTTAATAGATATGTAAGCGTTACTGATGGTATTCCATATTTGCTATTGAAGTATTTGCTATATTTGTAAAGTAAAACTTAATAATTAAGTAATTTGAAAATTAAAAATATAAATGGGGACAAACAGGAAAAAGAAAGGTTAGTTTTAATAGAATAGTTTATTTAAGAATTCAATATTAAAAAGATTTTTATTTATTCAGTTCAATTTTATTAAAGGTATCAATCATCTTCATCATCATTATCATCAGTGATTTTATTGTTATTATAATTTAAAGAGAGATAAATATGTAGTAGTTTTTTTGATCTGTCAAAACTCAGTTTGTTAATTTGGAAATTTAAAGCTTTGTAGTCAGTTGTGAATGGCCTTCCACCAGCAGAAAATCATTTTTGTGTCGACATTTTGTTTACACGTTTTTCATGTGAACTTATAAACAAGTACCTAATAACCGTCAAAATAAATTGTTTGTCAGTGAAATGACAAATGATTTAAGTATTTTACATTTTTCACAATTTTCTACAATTTTTTACGGTTTTTTACAGTTTTCTACGTATTTTACAATTTTTTACATAAAAATGTAAAAAACTGGTTTTTTACATCACATGGCACAATTCTGCCGATGACGCAGTAAGTGGCGGTATACACGTGCTTCATTTTGGTTAGGTAACGTAGGATATTACTTTCATAAAATTTTGTTCTTCGAGTTTATTATCGATTAATTAAAAAATTTTAGTTTTGCATATAGTTTCAAAATATACTTAGTTTTAATATTCTTTAAAAATTTCACGTTTAGCAACATGATTTTCTGAAAACTTTGTTAAATGCAGAAAATTATTTTACGGGGTTTGTTGTAACAATATGTTTGTAACAATATGTTGGGACAAATTGTAACTTGTTATTTATTACTCCGATAAAGACTGAATTTAATCATTATAATATAGTATCTTTTTTTCGAAAGCTGATTATTTTTCTAGATAATTATGTATTTCTTTAGGTAAATGAATGTGATTCAAAATATCATGTTGATTATAAATATAGTTTATCTAACTAAAAAATGTTATTGTTGATTTTTTTGTAGAACAATTTTTCAGTTTCATTGCTGATAAATATTAATAATGTAAAATTTTATGTTAGTTTGGAGAATGACAAATTAAAGCTCAAATACCTATCAAAAATGACTTTACTTTTATTGTTACTATTTATCCCATGGTTGTTACATCTAGCCCCAAACACGGGGCAAATTGTACCAACGCACTTTTTTTTAAGAAAATCGCTGGCGTGAAGCTCATATTAATAATTTTAATCTTATTTCTTTTGGATATAATAGAGGTATAGTTAAACTATCAACAAATACCCTTTTAATGCTAAAAAGGCTAACAAATATTAAATTAGATCAGTTTTTCTGAAAACTGTTACAACAAGCCCCCCTTTCCCCTAGTAAAAAACCATTGAAGAGAGAATGCTGTGCATTACAAATACTTGAGAAATTGAAGCAAAAAAATTGACTGATGTGATTACTTTAATGGCGATCAAACCATTAATTTAATGGTTTATCTAATATTTATAACCAAGTCTCCATGGTTACAAGTTTGGCTTAATAAAATGGAGTCATATTTCATAATTTAATGCCTGTGATATCTCTAGGAAACATAATATGTTAATATATATGTTCAATTCAGTACTCACAAATAAAGGTCCTGAGACCGGACCTACCGATTTTGATGAAACTTAAGTATGTTGTAGAACACTAAAAACTATGGGAAACGTATTTTTTTTATCTGCGGAAAAACAGTTTGAAGGGGTGTGATCGCCCTTCAAAAATTGGGGTAAAAATTTAATTTTTCAAATATCTCGAAAAGTTTCAATTGGCGATATTGCTCTTTCTTAAGGAGCTATCTATTGATATGCAATTAGTTCAAATTACATCAACAGGGGGTGGTTGGGGGTTAAAATTTGGGTGTGAATTTTGCAAAAAGTGGGTGAAAAATAAACAATATAAAAATTTTGTTTAGCGGTTTGAAGTCTACGTCAAAAAATCTAATTGACCTATTATTGCTCAATTGTATAGTATTAAGTCTATGGGTAGTTAAGTAGGGGGAGGCTGTGTCGAATAGCCGTACTATTTGGGTTGTTCAAGAAATAGGGGCGGAAAATTTTCAAAACAGGGCGGAAAAATTAATAATTGAAGTTCTTTTTTTTGCTCGTCACTTATTTTTTTAACAAAAAGTTTGAAAAAAAAGTAGAAAAAATTAAGATTTCGTTCTTTTCAAACAAAAGGCGGCATTTTTTAAGGTGCCTAAGGACGGACTCAGGGTTAATCCGGCCCTGGTAATAATGTCACAATAAGTGGTTCTGAAGTTGGACTATCGTATGTAAGGTTTTTATTAAGTTTGTTTTTTAATGGAAATTATAGTTTTCGTTATCGAAAATTATCGATACCGAAAATAATGATATCTTCAATATGAATGCAAACCTAATAAAAACCTTATATACGATAGTCCAACTTCAGAACCACTTATTGTGACATTATTACCCACTGTCAGTGTGTTAGTAGTAAAAATGAGTGTATGTAAACTAGTATGCAATTTAAGAGGGTGACTCACCCCTTCCCAATGTTGCTCAAACTGAATTTTAAATTCGAGAATTTCATTTCTACGTTATTCTAATTGTCTTAAGCTCTTTTCCATGAAGAATAACTTGTTGAATTACCCAAATAGTATGACTATTCGACACAGTCACCCCCTAGTGAACTACCCCTAAACTTAATATTAGGACATTGAGCAAAAACAGTTCAATTAGATTTTTTGACGTAAGTTTTTTTATACTGTTCATTTTTTACCCCTTTCTTGCAAAATTAACCCCCAAATTTTAACCCCTAACCACCCCATTTGATGTAATTTGAACAAATTGGATATCAATAGATAGCTCTTTAAAAAAGAGCGATATCGCCAATTTAAACTTTTACTCTATCTGTTACTGTCTTCAAGATATTTGAAAAATTAAATGTTTACCCCTGAAGGGCGATTTTACCACTTCAAACCATTTTCCGCAGATAAAAAAATACATGCCCCATAGTTTTTAGTGTTCTACAACATATTTAAGTTTCATCAAAATCGATAGGTCCGGCCTCGGGATCTTTACTTGTCAATGTAAAAAACTGTCCTTGTGTAAAAAACTGTCTTGATTTTCCTAACATGGCCAACTTTAAAAATTGTAATCATTCTTAAAAGACTAAATTTTTATTTAAAATCATTTAATACCATATCGATCATAAGCCATGCTGACAAAACGCCCAACTACTACACTATTTTGACAGCAAACACACTTTATGTGGAATTGTTAACGTCGTACGACATGATGTGTGAGTTAGTAAGGTTTCATGTGACGTCCTATGACTTCAATCACGGCTGGATTACCCACTATACCTACCTAGGCCATGGGCTGGGAGCGGCAGATTTCGAGAACAGGGCGGCAAAAGTTGTGAATTTACGTCTTTTTTATGCTTGTCAGTTATCTTTTTCAGGGGAAAGTCGAAAAAAAAGTAGGAATAGTTAAGATTTTCTTGTTTTTGAGCAAAAGGTGGGGGCAGCATTTTTCACGGGGCCTAGGGGTGCACTTAAGATTAAGCTTGCCCGACCTCAATGACCGTTAAAGTGTCAGTAATAATTAAGTGTTAAAATTAATATTCTTTCTGTATTTTGCTAATATCGTTATCAAAATATTCTCAAAAATTTTGCAAAAATTAACATTTTTATTTGCTTTTAAAAATATTCAAAAAAATTATTATAGGTTTGGGACGATTATTGTCTATGAACTCAAATTTTCACTATTAGTATTTTTATTGATATTTAGAAAAACGATTCGAATAGGTACTGTCACGAATTTTAAACGAACAATTTCTTATTCTTCAACTATATTTATTTAATATTCAGTGAAGGGGTCAGTTTGACATACCGTTTTTTATTCAACGATAGAAAACAAATAGAAGAACATTATTTGTATTCGTGACATTCATTTCAAGTTTAAATTTCCCTCGAAATTTTCGTCAACAAAGCGTCATGCATATTTAAAACATTATATAAAATAAGGGTACATTTCGTACGTAACAAAAAATAATCTCTTCTCTCTTACAAAATAATTTATATTTTCGAATTGGACAAAGAATATTTCGTGACCCATTTCGATCAATACGTTTTGTTGTGGATTGAATGAAAAATTTTCGTAGCTATAATTGTTACGTGCTGATACCAACTTGTCTTATTAAAATGAAAAATAATGAATTTCCACGCTTTTCAAAAATAAAATAATTCTTTTTACAACGATGTAATATTGTTTAAAATTTATAAATAAAGACAAACATAATATGGAAATTATCGATTTTATACCAAAAACTTCAGTCACAGTTGTAAGAAATCTTTGAAAAACTTTAAACACTTTAGCGCTTATAATAAAAACATTTAAAAACATAATCATTAAAATAAAAAACACATTTACCATTATTTTAAATACGAGAATAATACTATAAAAACTAACGAAGGTGATTATCCCGGATTATAGTAAAATTCAAATAAAATAAAAAATATAACCGTTAAACTTGTATAAAGTCTTTGATTACAACACAAAAAAACATATTTTATTTCACTTTTTTATGATATAAATGACAAAAAAACGATAGCTTCATTAGTGTAACGTATGTCGAATTACATTTTATTAAACCGTTTGCTGAAAATTTAAAAATAATTGTTTTACACAAGTAACCAAAAACTTTTAAAATTGCTTTTAGTTTAAATTGTTGTTTAATACGTTTATTTTATTAATTTAAACGATTAGTTTATAACTTATACAATGTCATTTCATTATACATTATTTTTTTATTTTATATGTTAGATTAGTTTATAGATAATAAAATATCTTATTTGTTATCATTTTTTCAATACTGAGAATTCAATATTTTGTGTCACACTTTTTCTATAGTTATTGATAAATTAAATTTTTATAACGTATTTTTTAAAAGTGTAATAAATAAAGGAGCTGTCAGTGAGGAACAAGGAGAACGTTTCCACCAGGATATCAAGATAATGGAGAAACGCTATCAGGGACGTTGGAACACCAGGATGATGGGAGATTACTGTTGGTTCTTTCACCGAGAAAGTCAGCAAGCGGCACACAGAAAAAAAGCCACATCCGAAGCTTCAAAGAAAAGAGAGAAAGAAAATATAAGCCCATAGACTCTTAAAACCTTCATAAAACTTAGTATTAGGAATAAAAATATATTTTATGTGTTAAAATAAAGTTCTGTTTGTCTTGTACAAGTTATTTTTTTTTCACTCTTATAGAATATTAGCATATTTCATTAAATCTGACATAGCCAAAATGTGACAAAACTGTGGGTGATACAAAATAATGAAATTCACATTTGGATTTAGCACCCAAAAAAATATAAAGATCACCTATTAGCATTAAAAAAGTTTTTTATGACCTTAATTTTGCAGGCCTGTGTTATTTACGATGTTTTATTTTGAAAAATTCATTATAAGATGCAGAGGCGGTATAAAGGTGTGTGTAGTCTTTTAGGGTCTTGTACTACTTAAAAAGAAAAAAACTGAATTTAAAGTGCTTTTATTTTGCTCGTCAGCTGTATTTTTGGATTTTGGAAAATATGGGATTTTTGTGGGAAAAATGGGATTTTTTAATCAGCTCTGTGGGATTTTTAACCAGCTACAGTTGGTAACACTGATTAGTTGTGATCGTTACGTATAATCCTAGATGAATACTGCCACAGTTTCTCAAATTATTTATCTCAAATTTTTGTACTTCATTTTGAGAAAAATAAGTTTTTCATTCAAATATTTAAATTATGTGTAGTATTGATATTCACAAAATTTGAAATTTGGTATCTTACAATCTTATTAAATTTTCTTACTGGAATTTAATTTAATTATTTTTGGGTTTCTGATACTTAAAAATTGTGCAGCTTATGGTGCACACCTCCGATTTCCTTGGAAATTTAGTATGTTGTGCAGTTCAACATGCTGGAAAAAAATGTACATATATACATATTGGGTGCGGAAAACCTAACTACACAGTTTTTTATGTTGAAATTTTTAAGCTCTTGACTGGGTATGACAAAATATTTTTTCATGCCCAGAAAACGACTTCAGTTAGCATGACGACATTTTTCGTCATATATTCAAATATTTAAACTTCATTTCGTCATGTATTTAAATATTTAAACATAAAAAACTATATATAAATATGACTTTCGCGCCCAAGATTTTTAGTGAAATTCCAAGAAGTGCAGCAAAATGTTCCGTTCCCCTCCTGAGTTGCAATTCTTGGAGTTCCTGTGACGGTCTAAAGGGAATATAATTTGAGGTAACTTTTTATTAAAAAAAAAAAATAATTTTTAAGGTTAATTTTACTATAAATCTGAATATTCGAATGAAATCAATAATTATCCCAAACTGCTTACTAAATAAAATTACATCTAACTCAACAAAAATTATAAAATAAGTTTTATAAACTTTATTTAAATAAAAAAATAATAATGGCAATAATACGTCTTAAATATTATACATATTGTTTTAATAATAATTAACATTAACTTAATAAATTGCAATAAAATACTTCAACAATGTATAGTAATGACAACAATCTGGCTAAAACCTGTTGTAATTGTATAACAATATGTAGATAAATTATATGTACGTATAACCACAGTACAACTAACTTGAACGTACACGAACCGCATATGATGGGCGAATGATCTGAACACACACACATACTCAAGAAAGTAGTGTACGTGATATGTGGCTTGCCCCTCTCACTTAATGTTTTTATTGCATTTCTTGAAGTGTGCAAAAAGTGGATTTTTTCTGTATAGGTATAATATATTTTTAAGTAATATAGGTTAGTTTTAGTTAGTTTAGGTTAGTTAATTTTCATGACGAAAAATGTCGTCATGAACATTTAAGTAGTCTTCCGGGTATGACGAAATATTTCGTTCCTGCGCCCAATGTGTATAAACGATATCTAAAATTCGTGAAAAAATGACCGAGTTATACTCGAATATAAAGTGTCATTTGAGTCGCTTCGTGTGAACTTCACTAACGTCGCTCCAATAAAAAGATTAATAATACAAAAAAGAATAGATTATTTTTTGTAGATTTACAACAGATGTTGATAATGGCCAAAGTAATCAATATCGTATAAACCAACAATCAAATATAATCAGGCATACAGCGCCTTTTTTAAGTCCAATTTAAAAAGTGTCTTATTCAACTAATATTAAAATCACATAATTTTAATAATTTTATTTTTATTTTTTTTTTTAAAAACCATCATACAAGTGACATACACGTATATGTATGTTGAAAGCTGCGCGTCAGTGTAAGTTAGAAGTACATTAAGAGAATGACAGCCAAGTTTATTATACATTCGTATCTCATATGTACATACAGCTTTTCATATATATGATACAACAACAACAAAACATAACCTCCTGCTGGCTGAAGAACGTGGAGAAACTGGAGTATCACTGGAGAGATAAAGCTGAGTATATATAGTGAGTGTTCGTCTAACTTTCGTTACAGTAACAATCGCCCGCCGCTCACCCGCCTGTTTCTCGCTTTCTACAGTGGGTGAGTGGAATGCGGAATTTTAAATCAATAATAATTATACAAGTGATGCGGGTGATGAACACAAAAAAAGTTAAGATGTACTGTACGTATATAATACCGATGTATCGTGTAGAATGTATAAAACTATGTTATATTGAAGAGAATGACTTTGGATATTCTAACTAAATAATAAATGATCAAAATTCTACGGTTTTTTCGACCGTAGACCAGTTGATGTTAAACTTTTTAGGTGAGTTGTGATTTATAGTAAAAAATTGAAACATATTCCGCAATAGTATATTACGTAATTGAGGTTGTAAGTTGCTCGAGTTGAGTTGTAATAATATATATAAATAGCCCGATTAAATTTTTGAAGAATCTCATTAATGTGTTCTTTCCAAGGAATTTGACTTGCTGAGCAACATCCAATTTTGTATCAAATACTTGCATGTCATGAGGCATTTCAAAATATTTGCCAAATTTAATTAATTCCGTTTTACTCTCATTTAATTTCAAATAATTTCGGTTGAACCATTCTGACAATTCATTTAAACATAGTTAGCATTTCTAATATATTATTTCCTTTCTATAGGACACCTGTATCGTCTGCATATAATAAAATGTTTTATTTTGCTGCCATTGTCAGGTCGCTTATAAATAAAATAAAAAGTATAGGTCCCAGAATGCTTCCTTGTGGTACACCTCTAATGAGTGACTCAGAAAATACAGTTTGGAGACCTAAGTCTGTTTTATAAGTTATTTTCACAGCTTGTTGCCTGTTTGTCAGATAAGAACAGAGTCGGATTTACAAAAGGTTACTCAAAGGGAATAAAATCTCAAAATTAAGGAATAAAATAGAACGGAAAAAAACGTTTTTTGTTTTTTTTCTTGCTAACCGTACTTTTTAGGAAAATTTGAAAAATTTCGGAAATTCTCGATGTATTTAGGAACCACCACATTAGAAGTGCCCCAGGGCCTCCACAAAGGTAAATCCGGGCCTGGATAAGAAGTTAAGATATTTAACATTTTTCCTTGAAATCCACATTTACCGAGCTTATCAAGTATTAGTTGTGGCTCAACACAATCAAATGCCTTTATTAAGTCGATTAACATCATTAAAAATGATGTTGACTATTTGTCTCCCAAGCGAAAAGTATTTCGCCTCCCTACCTATAAGGTAGGCTACCTTATAAACTGCCTTGTATAACTTGTAAACGTATTTCCTTCATTTGTTTAAATCAAATTTTCCAGTACTCATGACACACCGTTCAAGAGTCACTGATTCTGATCTGTATATACGATGAAACATTTTTCTTTTTTAATGTAATAAAAGAAAAATAGAAGAAAGCGAAAGATAAAACATCGGTGTATATTTGTACGCCTGGCCTGTATATATGTGTTTGTGCTTACATGAGCTTTGTGTAAATTTTTCGTATTCGGTGAGCTAACCGGCACAGCAAATGGCAAGGCTACAAGAGTTAAACGATCAATGCAATTTAAACAGTGAATATTTTTATATGCGAATAGAAACTGAAACGAAGCTTCGTCTGTTGACTATTTAACTGATTGTCTAGAATTCTAGATATGTATGTATATGTATGATAGACGTACGATTCAGAGAAACAAAACTGGTTACTTGGTATATCTGCAAAGATAACTATTTTCAGTTTATAAAAACTAGCGCAAGCACGGAAAATGAAACGTGATTTATACGTAACAGTTGGCAATCCTGTTAATTAAGTCAGTTATCTGTAACAGAAAGTGGATGTATCTTCATTTATTCCAAGAAGAAAATAATAAAAATGCTTATTTCGAAAATCAATAAAATATGTATTTTGCCTTTGTGTTTGAAGTCGAATACAATTGAGCATGAGTCATTGTTAAAAAATTAAATAATTCTTATATTCGAAACAAATCAATCTTCTATTTCTTTCGAAAAACAAACTGCAATTTGAAAATTTACGCATTTGCAACAATGAAAGAGATAAAGCTAAGAAAAAGGGGAATTCCTTAAATTTGTAAGTGATGATTCATGCTTAAATTTAAGTGAAGTAGATATTACTATTATAATTATTTCAAAATGTAAAAACTTACGAAAGCGTTATTCAGTTTTTAACTTCCCATAGGAAGTTATTGTAATGGGTCCGATTTTACGAATCGCTAATTTTGACATATCTCCACGTTTCAAGGTTTTAGCGTGATGTCTGTGTGTGCGTTCATTAGTTCGTTCGTGAATTTTTTTTCGTCTCGCATATCTGCATATCCGCAAATGATGCTATCAACTTCGGACTAATTTCTTACATGCGTAATCAAAAAATGAAGACCGGATAAAGTTTTCAGCAAATTCGGATCAGCGGTTTGTTTTTTGTGGTAAAAAAACGGAATTAACTTTATTAAGATAACATAGATTATATGGATTTTTTACCATAACATTATTATATAATGGCCTAAGAACCTTCCTTGATGTTAAAAACGCCAGTATTTTATTACAAAATTAAACAAAAAACAAAAAACAAAAAAAAAAACAAAAAACAAAATAAGAAACCAGGAAAAATAAATTTTGCCAAAATATGTTTTGTCTCGCATATCTTGAGAACAAATGATGTTATCATTTGTTTGATAAGAGTGGAGCCCCCACCCTTAGGTACAGAAGGCGAAGCCCCCGGTATGATGCAAGGGGCAAAGCCTCTATCGGGGGACCAGGGGGGGGAGTCGCCTGAAATGAAAAAAGAATTATTTATGTACAGTAATCTCTAGTCTTTAAGGACACCCAATGGGAAGTTGACAGTGTGGGTAGACCTGTCCCCCAAATTTTTTTTTGCTTTTAATTTTTGCTTCCGACGCTACTAAAGTAGCGAAAGCATTGTAATCACTGTTAAAATACAAAAACTTTTTTCCTTCAAAAATGAAAATTTTCATGCGCATTTTACGTTCCAAAGCTTCCTGAACAGTTTTGGTTTCGTGCCCATCTTTGTGTCGCCAAAATTGCACCAAGTGGTATAACTTCTGAACTACATATTCGATTCCTTGTGATGAAATGTAAAGGAATTATGCGGTTTGACTCCTAGATAATCCCCAGCCAATATCATTATAATCGGAGGGAGTAATGGTAGCCACGGCGCTACCATGACATCCCATTAAATGTGGATACCTTACTACTAGTCGCACTTCCCCCAAATATTGAGACAATTTGAGAGTTAGTCCATGTATAATCCCTTATAAATTTCAATATAATCAGAGTTCTTTGTGAACCCCAAAAACGGCCAAAATAAACGATTGGACGAATCTTAAGCAAATTTTGCTCAAACATTACTGAGACTCCGAAACATTCTCAGAGATTAGAATTCTTGATGAGTTTAAAAATGTTCGCAAATCGGAACTCAAAAAGGATCGGAAATTAAATGATCTGATGGCGTATCCGCTGAAAAACGATGGGGGGACAGATCAAAGATCGATACGGTGAGTAAGATGCAGCAAAGAAGGCACGAGGAACTAAAAAGACACTACCGTCCTCTTCCTGTTGATAGAAAAATTTGTTCTAATCATGTTAGTTGTATTTGTAATATTATTTAGACCAGGGGTGGCCAACCCAAATGATCTTGCGGGCCACTTTGGAAGCGCATCATAATTGCGCGGGCCGCATATAAAATTATGTGCTGACATATTAGAAGCAGACCCACTATTTTAGACCAACTAAATTACACATAAAGAAAAAAATTGTTACCTAGACTTGAAAACCCATTTTCTTTCGTATTTTTTTTCGTACAATTGAGTGCTGTAATCAGTTTTTAAAATTTTTCAAAAATTTGACAAAATTGTGAAGAATTACTAAAAAATTCATTGTTGTAAGAGTAATTTTTTGTTATTTATTGGTTTTTCTTTTGCATTTTTGAGCATGTTCTTAAATGAAACTACGATTTTTTTTTATTTTACCAAAAAGTACATGTCAAGCCGAAAAAAATGAGCACAGGCAGAAATCTGTACGATGATTTTTTTAAGTAGAACCTTTTCTTGAAGAAGAAGTCTTCCCGACCGAAAAAAATGAATATCTTGGAAACTTCTTAATTTTTTTACCCAAAAAAAACTTGTGATTATTTAACACCGAGAAAGGTATACTTTCACCAAGTCTCGTCAAAATTAAATTATTTTTGTGGAAATGAGAAGTATAAAACGAAATAAAATAAAAAACAAGAATATTCGCATTTTTCTCCGAAATTTTGAGATTATGTTAAATAGTAACCTCTACAAAAGTTGTAGATTTTTGAATGATCTACAACGTTAGTTAAGGATAATTTTTCCTTTGACTTCGACTTTCGCCGGATATTGCAAAAATATAATTTTTCATCCTTTTGGGACTCCCCAAATGAGCCCTCCACCGTTCCTGCTCACGCATTTATTTTTTTTTTTTTTTACGTTTATTATAACCCTCTTTACCATTTCCACTAATAAAAGTCTAGGTAATTTTTTTTTTTATTTCCCCCTAAATGAGTTAATTTGATCGGTCTATTTGTAATGTAAGTATTTTTTAATGCATTGGTTTTTACTATCTTGGTCATTATAAAAGAAGTATATTTTGTATAAGTATGATGAATCTTGCGGGCCAAAAAAAGTTCAAGGCGGGCCACATGCGGCCCGCGGGCCGCGGGTTGGCCACCCCTGATTTAGACGTTGAAAAAAGGCTGATTTAGTCGAGGAAGAAATATCCTTTTTATTTTACAAAATATTTGAACAATAAGCTTCCCTATAATTGTCAACAGATTTAAAAAAAAATCCACATCCAAAGCTCATTTGACATCGAGCGTTAAAAAAATTGTCACTAGGAATGTTGTTATCAAGCCATTTGTATGATCTACTGTCTCTTATCTTCATCCCTCTAATCTCCACGGGCTCAACTGAAGACTCAATGGGTACGATATACACTCACTGACAAGCTGTTGTTACATTTGCTACAACAACAATTTACTGTGATTGTGTCAAAAAAACATTTTTACCATACAAATGAGAAATTTTTGCTGCTAAACAATGATAGCGAAAGAGGTCGAAAGAGAGAATGACAGAGAGGAAAAACGTTTTTGTAAAGAAAACGCTATATGATAATTTGAATCATGAACATACTGTGCCAATAGATGGCACACGACCAGTTACTGGAAGTCGTGAATCAGTTTTTTTCCACAAGTGACAAGCCTTTGAATGAGGTCTTAAAAAATGTATAACCGGAAATTCGGTATGTTATAAAGGATATTACTACAGGAACCACCGGGGTCTAGACCATGGAGAATAAAATTAGTGTTGGAAAATAAATATAATTTTGTTACGATAGGTTATAATTTAACGTAAAACATATTTTATTTTTTATTTTTTTTTGTCAATTAAAACTAACAAATGTATGAAATAGTATATTGTACAATAAGTGAGAAAAATGGCTTATTTCTCACGAATATCAGTTGCGCGAGCCCGCAGGGCGAGTGCAACAATTCGTATGAGTGAGAAATAAGCTTTTCCCACGCATTTTACACTATACTTTTTCTACGAGCACATTTTTATTCGTAAAATTTAACATAAATAATTAAAATAAAATTTAAATAAGTAGTAAAAATTTTCTAAATTTATATTGTCAGTGCTAAGATGTTGAAATTTTTGCTAAAGCATACTTTGAAACTATGGAAACAATAATAAATAAATATGTATATTTTTAGTATAATTTCTATATATTATAATATATTAAACTAACGGAGCAGCCTACTTTTTTATTATATTAAGGCGTGGGAAATAATTTCCCACTGTATTTCCTCACAGTGTGGGCAATTGTTAATTTTTACATATAGATAGCCGTGCACAAAATGTTACTTTTAATAGTAGGAGTAGAAAAATATGTTTTTATTACTCATGCGGGAGAAGTACTAACTTGGCGCACACATTTCTGTACGCAAAATAGCTGTTTGCCCACTGTACTCTTCCCGCATACTTTTTTTCGTGTGGAAAGTAACTTTCCACACGCAAATTGACAATAAAACACGCAAAGCCGCCTCTTAATTTTTCATTTAATAAATATTTCATAATTAATTCTATAGAAACCACCAACAAAGTAATTTAAACGATAATTAATTCAGAAAAAAAGACGAACACTTAAAAATATTATTTTAAAAAGTAATAAAAATGTCAAAAATAGTAATAATGATAGAAAAAAGTATGTGAAATTCGTAATAAAAAATAGTATGTGCAACTCGTGCGGGATTGTCGATTGCTCCACTCAAACGAATGAGCGCACTCACTGCGTTCGTGCGCTCAACTTCGCTTTCGTGGGCAATCGACAATTTCCCGCACTTATTGCACAATATACTATTTTCTACAATCATAGTAGAAAGAAGGCTTTTACACTCTGTGAAGAGAGCGAATAAGAGATGATTGCCGAACACTATTAAAGCGGTGAAGTAATACTTGATCGCTCGCTAAACGTACATTTAATTACAAATCGGGTAGGCGTTGTTTGTACTTTCTATGACAACAAATAAACAGATTCTAAAGTTCATATTATTTTTATCTGTGAATAAGTGAAATATAAATTTTATTAAATTTCAAAATAACTAGTTACCAACAATAATATTAATTAAAATAATAAATATTTATAAATAACAACAAAAAATAAGTTAATAAATAATTTAATAAATATATATAATATATGATGGAAAAATGCAATAGTCACAGCGATTTTTCAACTTCACGTCCAGATATTTCGGAAGCTGCAAAAATTATAACATTAAAATAAAAATGTTAACGTACATTATTATTTTTTAAAGTATTTTTTAAGTAAAACGAAAATTGTAGAACAAATTTTGCGTGTACATAATTCGAGCACAAAATCACATTGCCGCTCTCATGAGAATGACGCGCTCCACCTGACGGCGTCACGCGTCAACATTCTCAATCGAGCGGCAATGTACCATTTTGCGCTCTTAATACACAAATAACTCTTTTAAACAATATAAACTATTAACAGTTGAAAAGACATGAAAGAAATTTTATTTCAAAAATCATGCTAAATACTTTCTACATTAAAATTTTGTTTGTTTGACGGTTTATTTCAAATTAACATAAATGGTAAATATTGTAATCAAATCTGACATCAAAGTATTAATAAAATTTTCTCACAAATCATAATTTATTAATTAGTAATTAAGTTAGTGTTAAATACTAATTATGAACTGGTAAACAACTAAAAATGATATGGGCTCTATAATGGACCTTCTTTAAAAAAATTTTACACTGCGCGGCACTGCAACTTGCCACGTTACCGACCTAGTGGACGCTCAACTTTACGCTTTCGCCGGGAATTATTTCGGCGATTAGTTGGAATATCATTTAGTCGTGTAATATGAAATGTCGTTTTCCGACCACTTGGTCTATCATGTAATTCAAATAAATATCGACACTTTTTTAAGCTTTAGAGAAATATTTAATAGCAATTTCTTAATTTTAAATAAAATTCATTTAGTTTGGAATCATTTCCGCCATTAGTTATAACAACATTTAGTCATGTAATATGAAATGTCGTTTCCCGACCACTTGCTCGACCATGTAATTCAAATAAATATCGACACTTTTTTAAGCATCACATAAATGTTTAAAAGCCAGTCTTTAATTTTAAATATAATACATTTAATTTGGAATCATTTTCGCCATTAATTGCAATGACATTTAGTCGTGTAATATGAAATGTCGTTTCTTGACCACTTACAAGGAAAGGTTCCCAGGTGTCCGCCTCCGATTTCAATGCCGCTGCAATATGTTATTCTACGTCGAAATCTAAGAGACACGTATTTTGTTTTATCAGCGGAAAAATGGTTTG
Source organism: Brachynemurus nebulosus (assembly GCA_035578155.1). NCBI lineage: Eukaryota > Metazoa > Arthropoda > Insecta > Neuroptera > Myrmeleontidae > Brachynemurus > Brachynemurus nebulosus. Next base: position 255,864 of record JAPWDM010000019.1, on the reverse strand, counting down.
AAGGGGTGAAATCGCCCTTCAAAAATTGGGGTAAAAATTTAATTTTTCAAATATCTCGAAAGCAGTAATAGATAGAGCAAAAGTGTAAATTGGCGATATTGCACTTTTTTAAAGAGCTATCTATTGATGTGCAATTTGTTCAATTTACATCAACAAGAGTGGTTGGGAGTTAAAATTAGGGGGTTAATTTTGCAAGAAGGGGGTGAAAATTAAAAAATATAAAAAATTTGTTTGCAGATTTGAAACCTACCTCAAAAAATCTAATTGACCTGTTTTTGCTCAATGCCTAATATTAAGTCTAAGGGTAGTTAACTAGGAGGTGACTGTGTCGAATAGTCGTACCACTTGGGTAGTTCAAGAAGTTCTTCTTCATGGAAAATAATGCAAGACAATTAGAATAACGTAGAAATGAAATTTTTTATTTCAAAATTCATTTTGGACAACATTGGGGAGGGGGTGAGTCACCCTCTTAAATTACATACTAGTTTACATACACTCATTTTTACTATTAACACACTGACCGTGGGTAATAATGTCACAATAAGTGTTTTTGAAGTTGGACTATCGTATGTAAGGTTTTTATAAGGTTTGTTTTTTAATGGATGTTATAGTTTTCGTTATCGAAAATTACCGATACCGAAAATAACGATATTTTCAAAATGAATGGAAACCTAATAAAAACCTTACATACGATAGTCCAACTTCAGAACCACTTATTGTGACATTATTACCCACTGTCAGTGTGTTAATAGTACAAATGAGTGTTAGTAAACTAGTATGTAATTTAAGAGGGTGACTCACCCCCTCGCCAATGTTGCTCAAATTGAATTTTGAAATCAAAAATTTCATTTCTACGTTATTCTAATTGTCTTGCATTATTTTCCATGAAGAAGAACTTCTTGAACTCCTGAAGAAGTGGTACGACTATTCGACACAGTCACCCCCTAGTTAACTACCCTTAGACTTAATATTAGGACATTGAGCAAAAACAGGTCAATTAGATTTTTTGACGTAGATTTCAAATCTGTAAACAAAATTTTTATATTTTTTAATTTTCACCCCCTTCTTACAAAATTAACCCCCAAATTTTAACCCCCAACTACCCTTGTTGATGTAAATTGAACAAATTGCATATCAATAGATAGCTCTTTAAAAAAGAGCAATATCACCAATTTAAACTTTTGCGTATTTATTAATTGTATTTAAACTTAAATACAATTAATTTATTTTGGAATCATTTTCACCATTAGTTGCAATGACATTTAGTCGTGTACTATGAAATGTCGTTTTCCGACCACTTTAAACAAAAAATGTTGTGCTCTATTGAGTTAGATGTGTGCAATAATCGCAGTAAATAAAAATTTAAAAAACGAAATTCCAAAACATACGATTTTTCTGCGGACCGGCTGTTGAGAAACACTGTTTTGGAGCACACATCACAGCACAACACTGTGCTAGTGTCTTAGGCGAAGGGTTGCCAGATTGGGCGTATTACCGCAATTGGGCGAATTTCAAACACGTTTTGCGCTTAAATTTGTATTGAGCGATTTTCCACAATTTAGGCTATTTTGAAACTAGTCCATTTTATAATTATTAAACATTTTTAAAGTTTTAACATTTTTCGTTATTTTTGAAAATTTCTTATTTTGTTCTTGGTTCACTCCAATTCTCATAACTCTTACTATAGGTAACTTGTACATATTGTAACTTTTACAATGCTTTAAACAATTAATTATTTTAAAAAATTAAATTTTGATCTTCTTAACTGTTTCGCAATTGCCACTGATGGCGGATCAAACTTACGTGGCGTCAATAATTTTTTATTTACATTAATGAGGAACAAGAAAAACAATTTAATTCTGTTTAAATGTATTTGTCATTCCAGCATTTATAAAAAAAAAAAACTCGTGAAGAAGAACAAGAGGAAGAAGAAATACTACTTGAAATGTTAAAATTGTAATTAAATCGGTACATGCATATTGACTCTATCTTTATTTATAAATGATCTCATATTACTAATTAAATTTCAAAAATTTTATAAAATTATTATTTATTACATGTATCTATTACACGTTAATAGAGTGAATGCGGGAGAGATGCCGCACATTTTGAAAACACTTGATAATTCTTAAAGTATGTATCTAATTGATTTGAAATTTGGTACACAATAAATGTAAACATTGTTCTTTAAAATTATTTATAAATAATTTTAAATGTTGAGTCATAAAGGATTCATAATTAACATTTTTGTAGAGCCTGCAAAGCGGCGTCTCTCCCACACCTATGGGAGAGATGCCGCATCAAAGAAAGAGAGACGCCGCATAGTTCATATTAAAAATTTTGCATTTTACACACATCTCCATACATGATGCATGCCATATGAAACCATTTTTGGCACTTTATACATCTTAACCAGTCAGCTTTTTTTTGTTTCTGAGTATTTTTCAAAACATTCAATACACGGGTAATCATCATTATTTTCGTTATCTTCACTAATATAAAAGCTCTTCCTGATCCATTAATGGATCTTTTGTATTTACGTGGCATAATTTACAGTTCGAAAAAAATTGCATAATTAAGGTATGAGTCTATGTTTTTAATATGTAATATGATGCGGCATCTATACCAACTTTAAATGCGGCATCTCTCCTTTTTGTTGGGATAGATGCCGCATGTTGCTATTGCAAGCATAGTGCGGAATTCTAACTTAAAATTTTATACAGTACTTTTAAAATATACCTAAATTAATAACAAAACTCATTTTCATTAAAACAATGAAATATACATTCTTAAATTCTAATGTATTAAATGCTTGAAAAAATATTATGTTGAAAAACTTACTTTTCAATTACACAAAGTTGGATAATTACTAAACTGATGGACTTAATCATAAATGTTACCATATACAGCTTAAATAACTAACTTATTTTAAACATATAATCCATTAAGAGCGCTTTCTATCAATCAACGGACGAACTATGGCTACTGCGGCATCTCTCCCGCAGTTACCCTATTAACTACTATAATTTATTATAGTTAGACAATTTAACTTATAACATAATTTATTTAATAATAACTAACTAAATGATATAAGAAATGAAAACCATATATTTTTTTAGTTTTAAATTTTGGGCGGTTTTTTTTTTATTAGTGTACGCTTTTTCCGTCAAGACTCGCGCTTTTTCGGTGTGAACTTCTGGCAACCCTGCTTAGGCGTAGCGTGTGCTCCAAAAGAGTTACTTGCTCTGTACAGCACATTTCACTGTACAGAATTATGTGGTAGCACATACAGAAAGGATCATGTTGATCCAGCATTGACCATGAGAACTGATTCGTAACTGTCGATAACCGCGTGTACTCGTTCAATTAAATGTTAAGAGCAATGATCTTTTTTGCTGGATTTTTTTTTATTAAAAAATTCGAAACGTATTCGAAAATTTAAATTTCAAATTTTTGATGTGTTGTAGAATTTTAAATCAAGTTCACTGTTATATTATACGTGATAAAACTTGAATTGAAAACCGGTCAAGCACGACTTGTATGTACTTCACGCGCCATAGGTTCCCATATATAACTTAAAGCAAGTATCAAAAAATATTACAAGAAAATATATTTTTCAATATTCATATAAAGATCAGAATATTAAATAAATATCTTCAAAAAAAAAGTTTCCTTTCGAAAATGATTTTAGAAAATTTATTGTAAATAGGTATTTTTTTGTATGTAGGTGTCGTATTTCCGTGTGAGTGTTCAAAGGTTCAAAGTAGTTTACACTTTTATGCCCCAGAGCGAATTCTGATAGATATTTTCAAAGAATTTTATTTCGAACAAGAGACACAAATTTACTTAATTCGTTGAATAAATATTTAATCAGTCTAAAACATGATGTTGAACATATTTTTGACAAATTTAAAAGCATTGATTTTATTCAAATTTAAATCCAATATTCCGAAAATAGAAGCTTACATGGAATAGTACTAAAAAATCAAAAGTTTTTAAAGGAAAACCTACTGCTTATTTGCGTACTTGCAGGACACTATTTGATTATTAAATTAAAAAATCGTTCTTTTCGAAATGAAATTTTAGACTTTAACCAGGCCCAGGGAGCCAGAGGGTCAAAATTTAGAAGGTGACAGCTGTAAAAAATTATCTATTTCTCCCTTTATTTGGCACATCACGGTGTATTAATCAGGCAATATTTTGAAGAGAGCTTCGAAGATAAACTCGATACTTTTCTTACTTTTACATTACCGTAAAACCGTCTAAACCCGGACACTTTTTTACATTTTTTGGTATAGTTTTATGTTTGTACATGTTTCCTTCATAGATATCACCAATAAAAGTATTACCATTAGAAAGAGCGTATATTATTTGTTATATCCCTGACCCATTTGTTTCATTATAAGTAAAAATAAAAAAAAATAAAAAATAATTAGTAAGTGTTCGGGTCTACACCCCAAATCCATCTTGACCCGGACACTTACTTAAATAATGTAATAACATGCAAACTAACCTCTCCCGTCGGGTTTAGGACAGTGTTTTATATCGTCTGATGTCTTTGAACCTGTCAAAGACTTCAAAATATTTTGTGGAAAGGGAGAGGGGGCAATGCATAGTATGCCTCTCTATAAAGTAAACACACGATATAACACCAGAAGGAGGCATAAACCGCGTAATTCTGGGGGGAATATTAACGTATGGACAGTGGGAGTTACAACTGGTGTGAATCGCGGCCATAGTGTAATAAACTGATGTGTCCGGGTCTGAACGGATATACATATATAGCATGTATTTTTTTTTATATATACATCGAATATAACTTCAAACATCATTAAATGATGCGCGATAAAATTCTGAACACATACATATCGAAATTAAAACAATATGACAATTATGACGAAAATTACATGTCTAAGTTAGACACACATTTTATTTCTTTGAAAAACTGTAGGATAGTAATCCTGTAAAATCAGATAGTAAATGTTGAAATCCATAGTTTTTATTGGTACAGTGTTTAGAGGATGTTTTTCTCTCTCTAATGACGTCAAGAACAAATGTTTATTGTTGCAGGTTAATGTAGAAATTATTTAATTTGAAGATTGATGCAAAGTGTCCGAGTCTAGACGGTTTTACGGTATGTTTAATATGCATTTAATAGATATCAAATATTGCTTCCGAGACTACTAAAGTAGCGGAAGCATTGTGATCACTTTTGAAAAATAAAAATTTTTTTCCCTCCAAAATAAAATTTTTTTACACACATTTTAGGTTTTACGGCTTCCTGAACAATTTTGGTTTGGTGTCTGTCCGTCCGTCCGTCTGTCTGTCCGTCTGTGTGTCGCCAGTTTGCACCAAGTGGCATAACTTCTGAACTATTGCATTCTTTTTTATGAAATTGTCAGAAATTATTTAGTCTGGTTCCAAATTCCATTGCATTCGGAGTAATAGTATCCACGGTGCTACCATGAAATCCCATTAAATGCTAATATCTTATTTACTGCTAATCCCACTTCGCTCAATTTTTTATGAATCGTTTTTTTTACTTATTTTCATTAACTTATATACATATATTAAATTATACAAAGATACATATACTGGGCATTAAATTACCAAGGTGCTTTTACGAGTACGAGAAAGCTGTGTACCACACGCCATTGGCAGTGTATTTATATTTGTGTTTGAATTTAACTGATATCGACTTTCTCAGATTTAGGTGTAAGACATTCTGAAAAAATTTAGGTCGCAATAAAATATAAAATCGATATTCATTGGAAGAAGTCCCATATCTTATTGTAAATTTACATGTTGAGATCACGTAAGGATAAACCGCTAACCGGAAACAAAATTCGAATACCAAATACAGACATCACTTTGGATCATAAAAATCCAACAGATTTCAAGATTATCCGCCAAACAGTTTTCGAAGTATTTCCAGGTCGAAACATCTTAGGGAACCTCATATTTTCTACCATTTTTTTACTCTAATACAATTGGCGAGCAAAAAAAACATCCTCTCACTTACTTCGGGCCACTAATTGAGGCTGCTAGGCCCCGGGCAATTGACCCACCTGCCCTACCCTCTGGCCGGCACTGCCTGTAGACCAATAATAATTGTAAATTCGATCCTGGTTGTTGGTAACTGACAAGGTTAAAAATATTATAATACATATTGAATCAATGTAAAAGATTGAACCTGACCCTCTTCAGTTCAGTTGACTGCACTGTTACATTTCATACAGTAAACCATCCTTTATCGAATTTGAATATTATGAAAACTTCATCATATACACCTATAATACAAAATACTGGAGTCTCATACCTATTGTACCTTTGGTAAGCCTCAAACCTTATTGTATAGACTTTAAATTTTATTAAAACCATGAAATTTATATTTTATATATTAATACATGTAATAATTAATATAAGCAATTATCATCACGTTCATGTTATAACAATGTCATTAATCGATACACATAATAAAACTGTAACGAGACCATTTCTGTACATGGAATATTTTTTGAAAATTATACTGGTACTGTCAATAGTTATCGATGCAGATATCAAAACAGCGATTTTTAAAATTTTTGTCTGTATGTTCACGTATCACGCAAAAACTATCAGACGGATTTTAATGAAATTTGGTGTGACGATAACTTATTACCTGAGTCAACATCTAGGATACTTTTTATTCCGAAAAATGTCTTATTCCCACGGGAAAATAGAAAGACCATTATGAGCATGTGCACACATTACACAAAAACTATTGGACGGATTTTGATGAAATTTGGTATGGTGATAACTTATTGCCCGGGTCAAAATCTAAGATACCCTTTACTCAGGAAAAATGTTCGGGAAAATAGGAAAACTATTTTGAACATGTGCACGCATTACGCAAACACAATTGAACGGATTTTGATGAAATTTTGTGTGGTGAAAACTTATTACTTGGGTCAACATTTAAGATACTTTTTACTACGGGAAAATGTCTCATTCCCACGGGAAAATACAAAAACCATTTTTAGCATGTCCATGCGTTACGCAAAAACTATTGTTCTATGCAAGTTCTGTATAATTATTATACTCAACTCGCCAATTCCCAAGCCGCGATATATCGACAAAATATCGTTATTTTGTGCTAGTTTAGTCTTTAGGTACTCAACATATAAAAAATAAATAATTGAAAAAAAATACTCTTTAGTTTTTTTTTTTTTAAATGGCGTGTCAATTATAGGTCATACGGGCCGTTATTTGTAATATGAACTGAGTAAAACGGTATGAAATTACCGGCAAAATATCACTTTAATTATAAGCTTGATTCTTAAATAATAATTTGTTATAACAATAATAACAGCACCTACTTTTTAGACATTTTTATAACAGCGAAAATATCACAAGATACACTCACGCACAATAAAACAGTATTAATAAAACAGTATTAACTAAGTATTAACATTTTAGTCGTAACACATTTATTTTTTAAATTTATTATATTGTCTGTAAAAAAAATCACAAATCACTGTCACCTAGAGGTGACACTGGGAATTCTCGAGTTAAATACTTCTCATTGAGTTTATAGCAATGCGTCGCGCGAACGACGTCGCGTGTACAGCTAGTAGGTAATATAATAAAATGTCGAACGTCTAAACTTGTATTGGGTACGCAATTTAGATGACGTATGTATGTATATATGTATACTATTGTACCATGGCTACTAATTATAATGGGGCACAGGTTATAACGATTTTAACAGAATATGATCCGATAAATGATTAGGTACGTTTTAGCCACCAGGTAATTATTATCATTAATTATTCAATGAAATAATTAAAATTTTATAATTTGTTGCACTAGCTATTGTGTTTTTTCTGATGGTAATTGGGGTCACTCTTTTAGGTGATTTGTAAATGGTCTGGGAAAAATTTATTAATTTTTAATACAATCTTTTTTATATATACTACAATAATGTTGCGGAGGTTTTTCCAATAACTGTGCTTAAAACAATAAATAGCTCTGTCGCAGCATCCTACACAACATAGCGAATTTTCGGTTACAAAAATTACTTTTTCTCTTAAGCTCGTGTACATAGAATGATGATTCAAAAATTTATCTTATGAGATTTTTCTGCTCTTGACGACGCGACGGTGTAAAAGAAATGTCAAAAAATCGGACATGTCTGGCTGAAGTACCTACTCGTCCAGTTGCTGCGGACTTCGAAGGTTTTCACCAAATTCCGCAAAAATAGGATGTTTCGTTCGAGAGTTATCGTGTGTACACGTATAATTTCGGCTTCCAGGGATCTCAAACAGCCAATGACAGTGGCTGTAATAGCTGAATTTTTCATTCGGAAATTCACTAAAAAATACTATCTAACAATTTCTAAAATATTTTCTCGAACGTGAAAAATTAGTTTGACAGTAATATTTAAATTGAAAAATAGAAAAATTACACATATCCTTTTGGGAATTTTTTCGTTTTTGTCATTTGTAACAATACCAGTACACCTTTGCGGAAAACAGAAAATTGAAAATAAATAAAAAAAAAAAACTTCTTACTTATTTTTGTTTCTTCTTCTATTATTCACTAAAGAATACTCCTAAAAAAATTTATGGGACCACATCTCAGTTACATTTTACGAAAATAAGAAACATTTGCAGACCTAAATTTTCAGAAAAATACGAATTCACACTGATGATTTCACTTGTGTTTTCTGTTGTATGTGTATTTGGCTGATCTGGGAGTAAAATTTATAAATTAAGTTCTGCTCGTTGACGTGTTGTGTGTTTACAAGTGACATAGAACAAGTACAAAGAGCCTAAAAAATATCAAAAAATTCTGTAAGAATTGTAAATCTACTGACTTTTTCATTTACGGAAAATTCGGTACATTTCTTGAAATAAAACCTGTCTACTGATAACTTAACGGTATCGTTTTAAAGTACTGAAAATATAAGATTAAATATCACAAAAAATTAAGTATATTTACCTAAGGGTTGGACATAATTTCCTATCTTAATACATTTTCAAAATTTTGAAAATCCAACAATTAGTTTTGGATGATTTTATCAGTTTAATTTCTAGCAACTTTGTAAATATCTACAGCTTTCTTAATAAAAATATATCTTCCATTGTTAAAGAGTCATAAAACTTGGATATATAGAGGTAAAGGTGTAAATATGGGCTATGGTCCAATTATGGGCTAGTAGCAAATTTACCTTGATACCATGATTGTCATTTAGTGAGAAACTAATAAAATTCATTGTTATTAACCCAACAAGCACATATGAGTAAATCAGTCATTTTTATTGACGCATGCTCATTTGGTTTTAAGAAGTATCTTGTGACATCAACATTTTACTATCGAAATATTTGACAGGACTTATAATTTTCTTCTACTAAGAAAATGGTTTCCAGTATTATATACTTTTGCAAAATAACTAGTGAATGTGTAATAAAACTGATTTTGCGATATACTGAAATATTGTGCGACATAAACGTTTATTTTTTTTTCCTCGGAAGTTCTAGTAATTGTTGGTCTAAATATGGGCTACCACACGTGGTCTAAAAATGAGCTAGCCCATATTTAGACCCATCTTTTTTTAAAATTTTATTATCCCTAGAATCATACGTTGGTCTACGAGTCAAGTTAATCATACATCGGCGTCGTTTCGACGAATGGACTTTTTACGGGGAGTTTTAGAGTTTATTTGCAAAAAACATTTTTTTTACATAACAATACTACAAAAGTGAACAAAATATTTAAAAAAATTGGATTTGGAAAAATTTCTTAATGTAAATATTTATTAATTTTTTTAATGTTTTTATCAAAGCATATTTTCATTATAAAAATTAAAAAATATATAAATACATCAATTGTAATAATTAATTTATGAACTATTATGAATCAGTGGACACGTGTGACTTTACAGAATGTGAAATTTCTCAGTCATAAATATTCCTATAGATATGTAGTTATTTCCCCATTAGGCACATTTGCAAATTTTCTAAAATTTGTTAGTAATTTTTCGAATAAGATCTCCAAAAATAATAAAAATTAAAATATTTTCCACAAAATAAATTGTTAATCTTTTATTAAGTCATTCGAAACGCATTCTTTAGTTTTCGATTCAATATATTCAAACTTCAGTATTATGTCGTCTCTATGAGTCAAACAGCTGTAATCATCTTTCACATTATCATAATCATTGAATAAATTAATTATAACATCCATATCTTTAATAAATTTTAGAAAAATTAGGAAAACTTTTATATGTGGAGTACAAAATCTTTAAAAAAATATATAGGTTAATCATACATCGTCGTCCTTTTGACGCACACTATTTCAGCGTAAAAAAAAAACGACAATAGCTTATAACAAAATTTATATGTCTTATGTGTTATAATAACAAATAAATTAGATAACAGAAGTTTCACAGCGGGCAGGTACCGACAAGTCACAGTATTGGAGCAGGTAGAGAAGTTCGTTCGTCGTTTTGACGAGTACGTATGATTCTAGGGTTATTATTATAGATTTCAAGCCTCACTACCTCAGTCGGACAGTACTGGGTAAGATTCACCTATACCGGCATTATGCAAGATATTAGACTCCGTGGAATGGTAATGTGCCAAACCATTCCGTAAAAGTACCGTAGTACATTCACGGACGGGTTTGTTACGCCACTCCTTAAATTGTTATTGTTGCTTGAAACGAAGTGTTATGCGTCTATTTTGTATAGGTGTACACTGGGTCGTACGACGATATTAAAAACAAAAATTAAAAAATCTCGAAGTAAAATTTCTGAACGACCTAAACAAACGAAGAGCACAAGCTCAGACACAGGTGACGAAAATGTTCCACGCTGAATGATGAAAGTGATTTCGAGTTGCCTCATGGTAACTATCCGGACGATGAAGATGTAGCTTGTATATTTTGCAATCGTTTATTTTCACAAAACACCAAAGGGGAACTATGGTTCAAGTGTTTTCAGTGTTCAATGTGGGCACACCAAAAATGTTCTGATTCTGAGAAAGATACATGTATTTGCCATTTTTGTAAAACTCGATAATCGTACATAAATGATTGATTTTTCTCTTCGTATTTTTCAAATAAATTGATTTTTTTACAATTAATAGGGTAGCCCATATTTGGACCTTGTATTAAAATTTTTGTTTTTTACAACCTTTTACAATAAACTAAATTTCACAACAACAATAGTGTTTTATTTCATGAAAATCTAACAATATATTTAAAAAATATTAATAAATCAACTAGAAATGAAAATAATCTTGAATTCTCTACTGTTCCCAAAAACAAATCTTAATATAGAAGTGGTAGCCCATATTTGCACCTTTTCCTCTACCTATAATAATAATGTATTAAAACCTATAAATACCTATTCCTATCTTAGGCTGACGAGCACCAAATCAGAGAAATTTACTACTTTAGTTTTGTAAACTACTTTAGTTAGAACTAAAGAAGTATTATACTACTTTAGTATTTTACAACATTAGTTTTTCTCGAAGAGCTCATTCACAAAATACTTCTTTAGTTTCAACTACTTTAGTTTTCTCCAAATACTCTTTTAGTTATTAGAAATGTGTGATGTAACATAAAAATTTTATCAGAAGAAGTTAAAAATTATGATTTGGGTGGCATACACTATAAACAAAAAATCTTTAGAGAACAAATTTTTAGTTTCTGTTTCTTTTTTTTCTTGAAAATTTTGAAAATTGATTGTATACACACTGTCTTTTCTATTTTGAGCAGTTCGTACATTATTCGGTGTAGTAATGGGGAGAACAAGGACGGACAAATCAAAGTCATAGTTAATCCAAAATTAAACTGAAAACAAATTTTTTTCATACAAAGAGTTAATTAAAAAAATCAAAAAACCAGACTGCCTAAAAAGCAGACTAAAACGGTGGAAACAAGATGAAATAGAGAAGAAGAAAAATGAATAAATAATAATTGTACCATGTTAAATATAAATGTCTGATGCCTCTGACTGCTTTATTTTTCAATAATTATTCTCTTTCTCTACTTGATTTTAATTGTGTTTAAAAATTATTTAGAAGAAAAAATATATAGGTACGCATGGAGCGGCTGGGTTTTCACATTCAGCCTGGTTAATTTGCCCTCAAATAATCGAAAACTGACTGTAATATTTAATATTATTTTATTACCATATTACAACATCTAATTAAAAACCCAAAAAAATGTTCAGTTACGAAAATAAACCGAAAAGAAGGCACAAAATTGCAGGTCACCAATATTTTTTAAAGATACTCTTTTACATACTCCTGCTAGTGGGTAGGAGTATATTTTGGCTTTGTTTACTCTCTTACTACTGTAGTATTATAGTCCATAGTGGTGCACACCAGCAATTGTTTACTCTCGAGAGAATATTTTCAATACTTCTTTAGTAAAATACTCCACAACTGTAAATACTACATTAGTATAGAAAGTAATTGAAATCGTCAATTTTTCACTCTTTTAGTAAAATACTAAGTTAGTTACAAAATCTCCTGGTTGGTGCTCGTCAGCCTTAATGTCTTATATTTTATTTCGAAAACTTTCGAATAGCCCTAGTTTGATGTGTGTCCAGCACGCAGTTAGCGAATATTGTTTTTGTTCTGGTGAAAAAGTGACAAAGTGTAAAAGCTGTAATATTTTGTCATTTTCAAATTATTAAAAAACATTTAAAATTTACAAGTAATCCTTTAATCGTTTTGACTTGTGTACTTTATCTCTTATATAGGTAAGTCATACTTCATAACAAACAATAAGAGAGAATAAAAGCAAAAAAAAAAAAACTAAGCCGAGAAACAGAGATGAAGCGAGAGACTAGAGAAAAATAAAATACAATAATGGCAGCGCAATAGCAGGCAGCATGGTAGGTACAGTATTTTTAAAAATAGTATTTTAACGTTATTTCATGAATATAGATGAAGTAGAGTGGAATTTTTATATTCTTTCCAGTACATTTTTATCAAATGATGCGTTAACAAAGTAGAGAAGCACCTACGTATACCTATAACTACTGTTACCACCTAGGTAGTAGCAGCTTGTAGGATCCACAACATCTACAGTAGCTACTAGCAGCTTGCTTATTACACTTGGTCTAAAAAGAGTGCGTCTTGTAAAAATGTCACCAGGGACTCTCGGGAGTATTTTTTTGGTTTTGCTTCCACGCACTACCGACTCCACCACTGATGGGACCCAGTTTTTACTACGGATCCTGAATTCCAACGCCGAGAACTCATTTCTTTCCCGTCCGAACAACATCTCTAGTGTCCAGTATAATATTGACAATTCAATATCATGATACAAGGAATACTGATATTTAGTATTCTGTATATTAAGAAGATAATGACGGTGCAAGACTAAAACTAGAAGCGGGCAAGATGAGTTTTACGGGATTCCTTTTTTTGATTTATAGATAGACCTCTTTCTTATATAAAGATGAACTCTTACTGAAATGTCCTCATTCAAGTTTTATTATAACAAGTCTTACTATTTCAATAATTTTTGTTTCCTTTTTAGAATTCCGAAAAAATATCTAAGAATCCTTACAGTTTCATCAAATTCGTTTGATGCCTGTCTATCTGGCTGTTCGTCTATCACACTACTGTACAGAGCCGGCCAAATCAAAAACAGAGTCCAATGCAAAGTTTTCGTAAATCTTCTGATATAGAATCGCTGTAACCTTACTACTTTTAGTGTAGAAATTTGATGGATAAAATTACTGAAAAGATAAATCGATCTTGACTAATGCAAGACTTCCACGAGCAAGTATACTTGCATGCAAATATACTTTTAAGTAAAAATTAAAGCTACTTGCTCGTGTAAGCATCATTTGCATGCAAGTATACAGTTATACAAATTTACTTGCATAAGTAAAAATATTTCTACTTTTGCTGAAAACTGAATAAGCTGAGGAACTGTCAAATAAACTGTTTAATAATATCAAAACAATAAACGATAAAATTAATAAATTTATATGAAGAAAACGAAGATTTATGAAACGTTTGAAATAAAAAGTACTGAAATTATAAAAGGAAATACTTATAAGAAAAATAAGAAAATTGTACAAGAAATGAATTGAACCCCAGAGTAAATCAAAAACCAGATTGAATCATTCCGGAGAAAACTTTTTTTTAAAAAAAAAAAAAGGATCCAAATGGACTGGGATCGGGAACTGATATCGGGAATTTTTAAAATCTGATGTGTTTAATGTTTCTGTTAATAAAGTATCTTCTATATTAAAAATATATTTATAAAGTTTCTTTTACCCAAAACTCTCTTTTTCCCGAGAATTTTTCTTTTTTTGCGTTTGATATAGTTAGCAGTACTAAAGCAAGGCATTTTTTTGATGTGATATTTTTATTATTGAATTAAAAAATCAAATTTTAAAAAATATCGTGTTTTGGCGCGTACCTACTTTCATGCAAGTGTACTTTTACATGGTTTACATGTAACAGGTCTTGCAAGTATACTGTTATAAAATCTTGACCACGCCCCCTAAAAATATTACTTTTATGCAAGTGTACTTGCTCGTGGAAGTGTAGCTTAACGGTAGGTCCAAAGCACCGATTAAGATAAATTAAGTAAAGTACTTAGAAAATGTAATCCATTTTTGTGCTAGAGTGTTAGTACAATCGAACCTGCGATCAGTGGTCCGATACTCCGAAGCACTATTTTTTTATCTTCAGTCTTGAAAAAGACCTTTTTGTAGACCTTTTGGTTTTAAATTTTCAAGTTTCACAAATTTACCGGTACGTTTGAATGAGGGGCAGCAAACATCTTTAGATCTAACTGTAAGACGGTAAAACAATAAATGGGGTCCTATTTAAAATTTACACTGGTCACACTTTTTTTAGATAAAGTGTACAAATCCACTTCGTTTATCCATTGTTTCTGTAGTTCCCCTACACCACTCCGAATAGGAGATAGCATAGAGTGATTTAAAAAAGTCTACTTCTACAATCAGTAATATGCATTTAACATATTGAAAGTTGGTGCGACTTTTAAGAAAATGATATTTCATTCATATCCACATATGAGTGTGTTTTACATGTTTTTTGAAACAAAGTTGTATGGAAATATAAATGATTGCGTCATAAAATTGAATTGGGTAATTTATTTTTGTTGGAAATAACAAGTAAAATGTCTGAAGGTGTTTGAAATAGATGAAATTCCAATCGATTTTATTCATTCTTAAAGTCGTATGTTGTTAGTTTTATTGATATTGGCCAAGTCTTGTGTGAGTAAAATGTTAGTTTTGGTCCTGACATGCGCATATTGAATGATTTTTTAACTTTAACAGTGAAAGATTTTTAAGAAACGGTCGAACAACTTATAAGGTTATATAATTTTTGATTCAAATTTGGATGAAATGAAGACGAAAGTTAAAAATAAAATAAACAGTAGGTAATAGGTTAAAATGTCAATGAATCCATAGCTTTACCTACCCACATTTCTGAGTGATATATGAAAGATATTGTAAAATTATTAAATTGTATATCGCTGTTGTTTACACTTGTATTGTTAATTCAAAGTAATATCTAATAATAAAACAGCAGAATAGAATTTCTCAACAGTGGATTTAGTTGCAACATATTGCCTTTGCGAAAAAAGACTCAAGTTGACCCTCTAAATGAATTTTTAGCTAGTTAAAACCTAGCTTTCCAAACCCCTAAAGCTCCTCCATAACAATTTTCATCATTGAACTCTTACCGCAGTTATTGAACAGTTTTATGAAGGCCACATGCTTCTTAAGGTTCCTTATCCCCAACTTATCTTTACACTGATATGATGAGAACCCTATCAAAAATCCCTCAACGAGTGTATTAATGTGTTTTTAGTTGAACTGTTACTGAAGTAGTCCTTTACAACAAGTTACTTAACATTTTTGTGCTGACTGTGATATCCTTGTCAAAATCGACCCCTTGTTAGATGATAGATGGCAGCAACTACATGTGAGCCGATTTAAATAAATGTCTATTGTATCATTAGAATCCTTACGTTATTCTGAGTAATATAGGTTAGGTGACGTTGTAGAAAAACCAGTGAGGTAGACAGACAAGCACTGCCACTAAAAAGCATGGAAAAGCGTCTGAAACAATTTAGATGGGGGTGATATTGTTAAATTCTTACTTTATTCTGACAAACATAGGCTAGGTGACACATAATATAGCTTCGAATTAGTAACAATATATCAAAAAATATCTGGCAATGTTGAGGCAAATTAGCTTTGTGTTTACGAGTTCTACCAGGGCAAATGCTCTGTAAATGCAACAAGTTCTAGATACGCAGCTTTACAGTTGCTTTAATGGCTTCTTACAGCCATAGGACATCACACAGATTTCCTGTCATTTTGAGTAAAAGCACGTGTTTTGTGTGTGATAAAATCTCATAACCAGTGTTTCCTGCTGGACAGGTCTTGCAAAACATCAAAAATTTAAATAAACACGCTCACTACGTCCTTGCCCTACCTCCTAGACAATGGTATGGCTCGTTAAGTGTGAATAAAGATAAGTTTGGAGTAAGGAACCTTAAGAAGCATATGCGCTTAACAAAACTATTGAATAACTGCGGTTAGAATTTTGTGAGATCTTTCCATACTGATGAAAACATTGGCAATGAGCCTTAATCGCACACGCTTGTCTTTTTTAAGGATGAGAGGAAGGCGTCGCCATATTCTATGGCTAAACAAGCCCACTAAGGCGGCGACAATACCGAGTGTCACTAGAGCCCCTTGTATTTAAATCCTTAAATTAGCCTTACTTGGCCCAATTTTGCGAAATATTTTTAGACATATATTTACTAATTCAAAGGCGTAGATTTCAAAATTCGATGTCTCATTTTGGTTCAAGGTCGCGTTTTGTGTGTTTTTTAGGTCATTTCGAAATTTTTGCAAATATCTTCTTCTAAACACCGTGTTTTGGAGCTGTCTTATGGAGCTGTTAAAACCCTACATGCATATATATATATATATAATACTTATGCATTTGGGGGGAAGGAAAGTGGAAAATCGGAAAAGTCTAAAATTGAACATTTTGGTACAACTCGAAAACGTAAACGAACCTTGACCTAATATTGCAGCTATGGAATACATGTGTAAGGGAGAACCCTACCATGGCACCCCCGACCCAATTTTGCATAAGACCCCGCAAGTTAACTCTGCACCGGACCGCGTTCTTGACCAAGCCGGGCCTGAGTGGATGCACATACTATATAAACACT
This sequence comes from Brachynemurus nebulosus, assembly GCA_035578155.1. Lineage (NCBI taxonomy): Eukaryota > Metazoa > Arthropoda > Insecta > Neuroptera > Myrmeleontidae > Brachynemurus > Brachynemurus nebulosus. Next base: position 238,623 of record JAPWDM010000019.1, on the reverse strand, counting down.
AGAATTACAGATTTTAAAAAAAATTCCACGTCTATGTGTTTTTAAACAAAAATCACGGACAAGCATCATGAAAATGTTAGTGTTCCGAAGAAGTGCTGTTGCTTCGGAACAATAAAAAATACAAACTACAAAGTAAAACAGTGATACAAGTAAATATTTTGTTTCATTATCTACCATTTTGTTTTAGCTTTATGTGTATATGTATAAATATTTATATAATATGAATGTGTACCTGAATAACTATGTACAGTACTTATTCTCAAATGGAAACACGTCGAGACTAGGGACTTCCCTACATTCACATTCACTTGAATGTTTCCATTTGAGAATCACCAGCGTCGGTTGATGATATTTAATAATAAGGAAATACATAGAAATTACATAGGTATAAAATAAACTTTTATATTTCAAATTACTTTATATGGTGAACTTCCAATGGTACGGACCCGTTTTTATACAGTGACGTCAGCGACTTATAGAATATGCAATATAAATGATGAGACGCAAAATGAAAATTGTTAAGTTTATTTTAAAAACGATCAAAAAACCCAATTTATAACTGAGTTGAACATTGGAAAAGTTTCCAGAATTTTCTATACAAAAGCTAACAAAGATATCGAAGATCCATTTCATCATATAATTGGTCATCGAGAAAGATTCCATAACATTCTATTTAAAAACCCGCAATGGTATTAGAAAACCGACTTCACCATTTGATTTGCCATTCAAAACAAGGCTAAAAAATAGTGAAATTTGACAAAAGTTCCAGAATATTCTACTCGTCAACTAGTAGAGATTTCAAAAAACTGATTGTACCATTGTATTGGTCACCAAAAAAAAGACAAAAAACCACATTTTGACAAAAGTTTCAGAAAGTTCCAGTAGAACGATTAAGCGAGGCAAGACACCTTGACCGAATAGTGCCCACCCTTTTGACACGGTAATGTTCCACAGCATTAAGTACAGTACCGTGTCAAAAGTGTGGGCTCACCTTGAGCAGTACCGTGTCAAAGGTGTGGGTAGCTCGCGTTTCCATTTGAGAATAAGTACTGTACATACTAAAAAGGTGATTTTATACCATAGATGATTTCACGTGAAGATTATTTTAATTCCAACCCACATTGTAGTGGACCAAACCACGGACAAATAATGTGTAATCGTTTTAATCGTATTTCAACACTGATTTCATGAATCATGGCTTATACAAATTAACCCTTTTTTAAATATACATACTACATACATATGTGACTTAAAAAGGCTTTAATGGTAATTTTAATTTTCTTTATGCTCCAGTAAAAAGGTAATAAGACCGTACATTTTGGGTTGACAACGATTTTGTTCTTTTGAAAGTCGTAGGGTTGACCGGGGTAATTGTGAATGGATTTTTTTGCATTGAGATAAAAGCGTTGTTTTAAGTATTTTTTATTTCATATATCACATTATGGTTGATTTGTTTTTAATTCTACATTATTCAGGATGCACCACACAAATATTGAGCAAATTCGTATGAAAAACAAAAATTTTATAAGCCATTCACATTTCCCCGGTGTGGTTTTGCAAATCTTATGAATTTTGTTGGTAAAAGTGAATGCCATCAGGAAAATTATTTAGAATGGATTACAAGAGAAGTGAAGTATATCAGAGTAAAGCCCAACTAAAATTCTCCACATTTATCCCACTTTCAAATTTTTCATCATACTTTAGCGGTCACAATTTCTCTTTGTTTAATGCAAGTTACTCATACCTCAAATTTGTACAAAAAATCAAGGTTAAATAAAAATAACAAAAATTGTATTACAAGCTAAAAATGATATTTTGATGATATTTTGTCATTTTATCATATAAAAAATCAAAAAATTACATGATTTTCACACAAAAACAAGGAAAATTAAACTTTTTCAAAGGAATACATTTAGTTAACATCAGAAAATTAAACTTTTTCAAAGGAATACATTTAGCTAACATTTAGTTAGAATAAAAAACAACAATCTATTAAGTCTAATACTGTAAATGAAAAAAAAATGGTTTTGTGTTAATCCTACTGCCCTTGGACACTCACAGAGACATTGAAAACAAGTATTTTTTCTGTTTTTGTAAGTTGTTGGGTAAGGGAGCACAGTAATTGTTTCGTAGATTGATACACAGAACATATCGCTCTTTACAGAAATTTTTTTTTGTATTGTTTGTACAACGGAAACTTCTAGAAAATGTACTGTTGAGAGGTTTACTTTGTGAAATTTCATTTTAAATATTAAAAATATTTAAAGTTTCAATTACTTTGTCAATTTCACTAGAATTGAGTAGAATTTACTAAACGCGTTTTCAATCTCGCGATCATCATCAGAGTAATTGAAGAAATGTATGTGGGAGTGTAATAAATACTCTTAAAAATGAATTTGGGAAAAACCCGTCATTATACTATTTCATATGAAATAGGCTGTACAATAACGTACCTGGAAGACGATGTTGATAAACCAGTTTTGAATAATAGAGATAATTATTTTTATCTGTGTAAGGTAAAAATTTTTAACCAATATGTTTAAGAATAAAGGAGGGGTGTCCAAAATGTTAAAGTTGCTGAAAATTATATTTTTTCGTTTAGAAGTTCAGTTTTAATAAAGGTGAATTATTTAGGTCGTTTTGATCATTTAAAACCTCCACTTGTGGGTCACTGTTCAATCTATTAATTTCAAGAGCCTCCAAGAGATTCAGTTTTGTACCCTTTTGACAAATATGTAGAACTTTTGGTTTGTGATTTATATTGGGGAAATGACCTGTTTCTAAGACGTGTAAACCAAAATTTGAGCTATGAATTTGAGATCCAACATGTTCCTTATACCTTAACATGTTTTATTGTGTTAAGTTCAGTTTCAATGATCCGAATATTCTGTGGATCATTGAACGATACGCAGCTAGTTTGTGGGACCTTCATTTTCAGATTTAACTATACCTGCTGACTCCTTTAGCTCCAGGTCCCACAAACTAGCTGCGTATCGTTCAATGATCCACAGAGCATTCGCTATTCCTCTTCTACCAAAAGACCGAGAAACTGAACTTAACACAATAAAACAAATCGCCCTCAACAACGGTTTTTCAACCCATTTAATAAATGAACTCATTCGTAAAAAACAACACAAAATCACCATTGAACAAATATATCCATCTATTACTGCTGGTCCAGATCCAAAACATTATGTATCACTCCCTTTCCTAGGTGTCATCTCACAAAAAATAGGCAATTTATTTTCAAAATATAATATATCACCCGCCTTCTGTTCATTTGGAAACCTCGGCCGTTCACTTTTTAACGCAAAAGAAAAAACTGATCCGCTAAAAAAGAGTAGAGTTTACCGCTTAGATTGTTCGCAGTGTAATGCTAAATACGTGGGACAGACGGGTCGCAGCTTCGAGACAAGGTATAAGGAACATGTTGGATCTCAAATTCATAGCTCAAATTTTGGTTTACACGTCTTAGAAACAGGTCATTTCCCCAATATAAATCACAAACCAAAAGTTCTACATATTTGTCAAAAGGGTACAAAACTGAATCTCTTGGAGGCTCTTGAAATTAATAGATTGAACAGTGACCCACAAGTGGAGGTTTTAAATGATCAAAACGACCTAAATAATTCACCTTTATTAAAACTGAACTTCTAAACGAAAAAATATAATTTCAGCAACTTTAACATTTTGGACACCCCTCCTTTATTCTTAAACATATTGGTTAAAAATTTTTACCTTACACAGATAAAAATAATTATCTCTATTATTCAAAACTGGTTTATCAACATCGTCTTCCATGTACGTTATTGTACAGCCTATTTCATATGAAATAGTATAATGACGGGTTTTTCCCAAATTCATTTTTAAGAGTATTTATTACACTCCCACATACATTTCTTCAATTACTCTGATGATGATCGCGAGATTGAAAACGCGTTTAGTAAATTCTACTCAATTCTAGTGAAATTGACAAAGTAATTGAAACTTTAAATATTTTTAATATTCTAGAAAATGTTACTCTACCATCTTCATCAACATTTTCAACTCTGAAAAGAACACTACTGAAATTTTTTACCGAATGGGGGCATTTGTGAATGACGTTCACAATTGCCCCGTAATTTTAAAATCATGGGGTAATTGTGAATTGGTAAAAAATTGTCCAATTTCTTTAGCAGTTAATAAGGAACACTCCCAGGGTTTAGACCACTTCTTTAGAAGTACTTTTAACCATTTCTTACCTTTTAAAAAAAGAAAATGTATTTTAAAAAAAAAATTTTTGAGGATTGGTTGAAGTAAGATACACAAAATTTTGCAAGGGTTTTGTTAAAATAAAAAAAAAGATACTAATACTTGGAGAATTGTTATCAAATTTTAATAGCGTATTAAGAAAGGACAGAAAAACATACTAAGAGTTTATTCTTAACAATATTAATATTATTTTAGAGATTATAAGCGCCGTTCACAATTGCCCCAATTCACAATTACCCCGGTCCATCCTAAATAGATCTATTATGAGGGTAAAAGTATGTCAGAGTTTTAAAAAAGTATATTAAACCACATTTTTTTATTTTTCGAAAGCTTTCATTAAAAAATAAAGCTTATAATTTTATGGTATTTGTTGGTCATATTTCCTACCATTGTGTATTTTTAATTTTCAATTATCAAAAGAAAATTTTAAAACAGAAATAAATAACATTAAAGCAATAGCAAATAATAACGGATATAACTCAAAATTAATTGATAAATTAGTAGCTAAAAAAGAATTTAAGCAAATCTTAAAAGAAATTTATCCCTCCGTTAAATCAGACCCCAAATCAAATTTCAAAACTTTAATATATTTTGGTAAAATTTCAAATAAGATACATAAAATTCTAACTAAATCAAATATAACTGGAGTATTGCATTTAAATCGAGCCTTAATTTAGGAAATATAATATGTAACAATAAAACAAAAATAGACAAACTTAAAAATCGGGCATCTACAAAATAAATTGTCAAGAATGTTAAACTGGCAGAAATTTTACATTGGTCAAACTGGCAGAAATTTTGTAATTCGCAGAGCCGAACACTTCAGATGCTACAAAAACAAGAAATCTGACTCCGCTTTTGCCAGACATTTAGTCGACACAGGACATAATATACTGGATAAAAATGTTACAGTTTTACACGAAGTAAATAAAGGACCCAGATTAAATATTTTAATAATTATTTTCTCGCACTTAAATAATTATTTTCTCGCACTTTACACGCCTTCTCATGAGAAAAAAAAAATAGAAGTTATTGTTTTCTTATAAATTTTCAATACTAAGCAGATAGACAAATGTGTACACAATATTTGTACTGAATATAAAATACATAACATTATTAGTTCTAATGCTAGAGATATGTTACGGACGCGACAAAAAGGTACTTTTTTGTCACGTCCGTAACACAAACTCTATTAGCTCTAGCATTAAAACTAATAATGTTATGTATTTTATATTCAGTACAAATATTGTGTACACATTTGTCTATCTGCTTAGTATTGAAAATTTATAAGAAAAAAATAACTTCTATTTTTTTTTTTCATGAGAAGGCGTGTAAAGTGCGAGAAAATGTCATGTCCGTAACAAAAGAATGGCTGCTATATATTTTAAACAATTATATTAGATGCAAGTGGAATAATTCAATTATGAATCCAACTATGTAGTGTAAAACAGCTTCAGTGGTTCCTATTTTCGATTGCCACAAGTATTAAGTAACCGTCCCTTCTTCTACAAATAACGATAAGGTCGATTACCTAATACACTGAATACACAATATGAATTTTGGAAGAAATGTAGATTAATAATTTTTAGTCTTTTTTTAGTCAACCAACTTTTTTTTTCTAATTTATCATCCGATCACTGAAATTAAATATTTTCTGATATCCAAGAGTAAATTTATCAAATTTTATTTGTTATTTCCTCTTTTAGATAATATCTGTATAAAATGTCGATCAATATATTATAACAGAAAACAAAATAATATAGGTAAAGTTTTTCTTTTCTTTTTTCTTTTTTTTCAAAAAAAAAAAAATTAATAATAAATATCAAAGAAACAACGCAAAATCTTTTCTGAAATAACATTTTCAATAAAACATACAAAAAACTGTTTTTTTTTTGTTTTTCACATATTTTTTAAGACAACCTTTTTCGTGCAAATTAATATATTTGAGTGATCCGTACCAAAAAAAAACTGGCAAAACGAAACACTTATCTCTCTCTGTCATAGGTGATTTTCCCTGAAACTATTCGTCGTAAAAATTTGAAATTTAGCACAGAGAGAGAGGGTGTAATGGCCCAATTACAGATGTAAAGTTGAATTTTGATTTTAGGGGTTAATTTCAGGGGGTAACCTGGAAAAAGTGAAGAAAAATTTTCCCTAAGAGCATCGTGTTGGGTATCAAAGGAAAGTTTACTGAAGCGAATACAGCAGTACATATAATGAATGTTTAGTTTCTTTTTTGTTGTGGGAAAACGTTTAAAAGTTTCTGCTTTGTTCCCATTTGTCAAAAGAATTGCTCAGAAATATCTGTCATAAATATTAAGAATGATGTGTATTTTAAACGAAAAGTCATTTTTATCTAATTTTTGATGAAAAGTAAACCGTAGTGGTAAAAATACTTTTGATACTAAAATGCATATTTATCTTTATCTTTATTATTATTATAATTATTATTAAAAGAAAAAATCATACACCAAGTTGGAGCTAATACAGGTTTAAATAACATAAGAAATGACATAAAGAAAGCTGGGGATAAATTAACTGACTTGAACTTAAATATGAATCACTTAGCAATGAAGTAATGATCAATTAAACACTAGTGTTTGTTTCACCTTACAACCATTACAGATTCCATTACAGCCAAAGGCATTTACATTTTTATTACACTCTCAAACATTACAAATTTCATTACACTTTCATTATACTCTCACACAAAGTTACATAATTTTTCTTTATCCATTTTATTCATCATACACGGAGAGAAAATTCATATAAAAATTACTGTGCTCAGCACTACAATCGACGTGTAAAAGACGAACATATTCAATTTTGTACGGTAAAAATATAAAAATTATAATTAATCATAGAAAATTTAGAGGACAGAATATTGCTTCCGTAATATTAGCTCCGTAAAATTTGTAAAACAGCACAGTAAAAAGTTCCATTGCCGACAAAAAAATATTTTTTAATTGTTTTTCTTACAAAAATTACCATGTTGTATTATAATATTTGAAATTCTATCTGCTAATAGTAGAAAGAAAAAAAGAGAAAGAAGGTTGTATGTGTGTTGTGAACGCTGTTGAAATGTACCTCACTCATAGCAAGTCACATAGCCAACCATAGGTGTGGACGACCAACTTGGTCGGACGAGTCGGACCAAGCACCTTGATTCATTAGACTGTCTTACAAGCAGCAAGCAGTATTCATTACACTGTCTTAGAGGACGGGAATGTCACCGTTTAATTCATTATTTTGTTACTTCACTATCTTTAGTATTAGAATATATTGTTGGAAATCATTTTTTACAGGTACCGCCCAAGCAACATAAGGTTGCGGGTCAGATGCGCAAATGAAAGAGTACGATAACAAGAATTAAACTATAACATATATGCATAAGAGTGTGATAAAATTTGTTTTAGTACACTAAATTTTACCATGCTAGCACATATTTTTTATTTTGGTCGTCGATCGCGCACGCATTATAAGAGAGCATGGTAATTTTTCTGAAATTTTATCTACAAAAATTATATGATATTTCTCTCCGTGTATAAACAAATAGTGTTAAAAATATATTTCTGTATTGGCTTACAACTCTGCGGGCATAATATACCCGACCAGAATGATCACGTCCCTTTTATCCCTCACAATAGCGATAGTTTAACAAAATCAAACCACCCCCTGCAATCTTATACGGATTAATAAAACACCTACATTTATTGTTTACTATTTATCACGTTCAAAAAAAAAAATTCCCTTACCAAAAAGAAACTAACCGCTCAATAAACCAGACAAATATTTCACGTACGCCCACAAAACGAGTAAATATTTGCCGGAGGAGAGTAGAAAATGTTAACGACCCACTTTTTTATTACCACCTAATGTTTGAATGTGATGCCCGACCGACTCCACTACCATAGAGTTAGGTGCTCTTCGACCACTAAACAAACCATTTGATAGAAATCTCATGAGTATTCTCACGTAACCATTTATCGCTCATTATGGGAATCATGATCGAAATATTATTATTACAAACATCGTCACATAACGACCAATACCGGGGAAAGGAATTGAAAATGTTTTCCAACTAATGCAATACGGGAATTAAAAAATTTTATTAATGTGGATGTCTCATAAAATTTTTATTTGGTTACGTGAAAGTGGAAAATATGACATATGTAGCTGATAAGTTGGAACAGTTTATATTTTGCTCTTAAAACGCAAGGACAAATAAAGTAACGTATTTAGGGCTAAGTCAAGAAAATTGTATCAGCTCATCATTATCTCCCCTCGATCCACGTTAACGCTCCGCCCTCGGTACGCTATGGCTACGCTCCCGATTCGATAAAATATTCTTACACAAAAAATAATTATTGTATTCACATCATCGCTCCGATACCACTCCGATATCAGTCGCGGTACGCTCTCGCTCCGATAACAACAATACCACTCAGAAATATTTTATCGGAGCGGTATCGAAACGATATCAGACCTATCTATATCGATAGTGTGAACACTTTTTTAATTCCACTCCAGTCCGTTTCTTAGCCTTCTTCAGTTATTTGAAAGTTATTGTATTAGTAAAACATGATACAACACAACGACACGACGTCTGACCAATACATTATGATACATATTGTATAACTAATTGATATGTAGATTTGTATTCTGATATGATGTTCTCCTAATACAATAGTGTTTAAAATATGAAAAAAAGATTTTTATCGGAGCGAGACCGGAGCGAGAGTGGAGCGATAGCGGCACCATCGTGTGAATAGAGAACGAATAAGTACCAGCACGGTATCAGCACTATAATATGAACACAACAAGATTATATCGGAGCGAGAATGGAGCGGGAGCCGTATCGATATCGGCACCTTAGTGTGGATCGGCCCTTAATGTATGTATTTTTCTTAGTACAGTAAAAGTTTTTAATAATCTCATTCTGAAAAACAAAAAAGTAATAATAACAGTGTTAAAAAGAAAATAAGGTACCGTAAAACCGTCTAGACCCGAACATTTTTTTTACATTTTTTGGTATAGTTTTATGTTTATACATGTTACGTTCATAGATATCACCAATAAAAGTATTACCATTAGAAAGAGCGTATATTATTTGTTATATCCCTGATCCATTTGTTTCATTATAAGTAAAAATAAAAAAAATAAAAAATAATTAGTAAGTGTCCGAGTCTACACCCCAAATCCGTCTTAACATGCAAACTAACCTGCAAACATGCGAAATAACATGCGTAATAACATGCAAACTAACCTCTCCCGTCGGGTTTAGGACAGTGTTTTATATCGTCTGATGTCTTTGAACCTATCAAAGACTTCAAAATATTTTGTGGGAAGGGATGCAATGCATAGTATGCCTCTCTATAAACATACGATATGACACCAGAAGGAGGCATAAACCACGTAATTCTAGGGGGAATATTAACGTATGGACAGTGGAAGTTACAACTGGTGCGAATCGCAACCATAGTATAATAAACTGATGTGTCCGGGTCTAAACGGATATACATATATAGCATGTATTTTTTTATATATACATCGAATATAACTTCAAACATCATTAAATGATGAGCGATAAAATTCTGAACACATACATGTCAAAACTAAAACAATATAACAATTATGACGAAAATTACATGTCTAAGTTAGGCACACATTTTATTTCTTTGAAAAACTGTAGGATAGTAATCCAGTAAAATAAGATAGTAAATGTTGAAATCCGTAGTTTTTATTGGTACAGCTGTTTAGAGGATGTTTTTCTCTCTCTAATGACGTCAAGAACAAATGTTTATTGTTGCAGGTTAATGTAGAAATTATTTCATTTGAAGATTGGTGCAAAGTGTCCGGGTCTAGACCCCTGTCCGGGTCTAGATGGTTTTACGGTATATTTAGATTTTATTTAAATGTACTAATAAAAAATTCTAAACAACCATGAAAAAGAAACCACGCTCTACTACCTTTTATTTTTGTGACATTTCATCATTTATTTTTTTTTGATTTATTATTGTTTTTATATTCGGTTACTGTTGTTTTCATCTAGTGACGACAGATATCACTATGGAGTGTAATTATTGTATTTTATTTTATTTATTTTTTTTTTTTTTTTTTGTAAATTGAGATGTTTTTCCACCACTCATTCTTATCACAAAATCAGAAAAATAAAAATATAAATTTAAAAAATCAAAAAACCCGGTTGCGTAAGAAGCGAACTAAAAGGATGTAAAACAAGATTAAATAAAATAAAAGAAACAGAAAATGAATAAAAAGTAAAGCAGTTAGAAGCATCAGATATTTCTACTCAATTTGTTATAACATGCTTACATACCTTCAACTGCTTTATTTTTTATTTATTTATTATTTATTTTTTCGTCTTTTTAGTATTATTTTTTAATTATTTAGAAGAACAAGAAATATACATATAAGACATTAGAGGAACTAGCCGCCTAAATTACCATGAATTTAAAAAATATAAATAGATAACTCTAACGATCCCTATTAAGATGCAAGTGTTATATATTTTTTAATTTGTCTCATTAAGACCTTTATTTTGATACCCCACTTGATTAGTGGTTTTTGTCGAAAATTAAATATGGCATTTGGCAGCCCTCATAGTGAATTCTTCATGTACCCTATGCCACTCTAAAGATTAGGACAAATCCAACAATACCTCTTTTGTCAAAATAGGTCAGGCCTTTTAGGTTAAACCGACTGCGCCAAAAACAGACATCTATGCAACCCAAAAACATAACCTTTCTTCTGTGGCAGATGGGTAAATATATAACTCTTCGTTCTTGTTTTTTCCATATTTTAGAGAACTTTCCCAAACGCGATCAATTCAAGCAGTTTTCAAATAAATTTGTTTTTGAACTTCATTAATTATATATTTTAAACGAATTTAATTAATGTACGTGTGCATGTACATTCTTCATTGTATTTCGCATCTAATCTCATTCATTAGAACTATTAGAAGTATTTAAAATATGTCAGTGGGATATAGTAGGATATTATATGTATATACGTAAATGTAATACATATATTATACACAGTTCAGAGAGCGGAATTCATTAGTCCCTAACAAAGTTGGGGTACATAATATTTTTAACTGGGGGGCTTTAAGGAAAATGGGCCAAGACTGGCCATTTTTCGCCCACGATAACAAACGATCCCTCAAACATTGCCATTTTTGACACATTTTTAAACTTTCGGTGGCTATATATTTTAATGAGGTGCCGCATGAACCACGATATTCCTTTTTTCTCGAATAGTAGAATTAAAACACTTATCAATAAATATTTATTCACTTTGATTCACGGAACACATCAAAATGATGTTTAGTAACTTAAGAAAGTTTAATTAAATTACTAAATTTAGTTACTTTTGTAATCTAGAAGATCTTATTTTGTACTTGTTTAAACAAGAAATTTAGTTAATACGTCTAATCAAGTAAATATAAATCTATTCTATTTACTTGTACAAGTTACCCCACCTTATAAACTTGCTGGCATCCGTATCGCTGTAAACACGTTAGTTTATAAAAATGTTTAAGAGGTCTCAGGTAAATATTTGCGCGTAAATATTATTTTTATTTAGTGCAAATATTTTTTTTACTTTTTTGATTTTTTGTACATTTTGTATACCTATTATATAAATTGCTGATATCGAAAAGCTATTGGAAATGATTTTCTAAAAATCGAAATCTATGCGCGTAAATATTATTTTTATTTAGTGCAAATATTTTTTTTACTTTTTTGATTTTTTGTACATTTTGTATACCTATTATATAAATTGCTGATATCGAAAAGCTATTGGAAATGATTTTCTAAAAATCGAAATCTATGCGCGTAAATATTATTTTTATTTAGTGCAAATATTTTTTTTACTTTTTTGATTTTTTGTACATTTTGTATACCTATTATATAAATTGCTGATATCGAAAAGCTATTGGAAATGATTTTCTAAAAATCGAAATCTTAATCTCTTTGCATTTGACAGTAATCGATATATATATATATATATATATATATATATATATATATATATATATATATATATATATATATATATATATATATATATATATATATATTATTTTTATTTTTTATGGGATATATTTGGAGAAATGGAGAAATTCATGTAAGCCACAAACCAGCTTTGTTTGGCCCAAAACTTTTTTTGTTTTGTTGTAAACATAATAAAAAAAATATAAATAAAACTGACATTTAGGCCGAATTTACATTAACGCCCCGCTTCTGGTACGATATCGCTACGCTCCCGATTCGATAAAATATTCTTACACAAGAAACAATTAGCGTATTCACATCATCGCTCCGATATCACTCCAACATCAGTCGTGGTACGCTCTCGCTTCAATATCGCTCCAATAACAATACCACTCAGATAATATTTTATCGGAGCCGTATCGAAACGATATCAAAACCTGTATCGATAGTGTGAACACGTTTTTGATTCCACTCCGCTCCGTTTCTTAGCCTTCTTCATTTATTTGAAAATTATTGTATTAAGAAAACATTATACAACACAACGACGCTACGTCTTGTTAATACATTATAATACATATTACTAATTAATTAATAGATATATTGTATTATGATATGTTCTCCTAATATAATAGTGTTTAAAATATGGACCAAAATTTTTATCGGAGCGAAACTGGAGTGAGAGTGGAGCGAGAGCGGCACTATAGTGTGAATGGAGAACGAATAGGTACCAGCATGTTATCAGCACTGTAATGTGAACACAACAAGATTATATCGGAGCGAGAGTGGATCGGAAGCGTACCGAGAGCGGAGCGTTAATGTGAATCCGGCCTTAACGTTTTATGACAAAAGTAATAAAATTTATAACACGCTCACCCCCAGTCCAAAATATTGTATCCTCCAACACTGTTAAGGATCATTTCGTCCCCTGTTTAATCACATACATTTAGTAGTAATAGAAAGGATCATTACCAACCAGTCCAACCGTGTTGGTTGTCTGTAGTTGTAGACAAGTGATTAACATTTTGTAAATAAAATTAAACAATTGAGGCGAACTGTCAGATAACAATATAATGAATTAAACATTCTCATATATTCCCTCAACACTTTGAATAAATAAATTTGGGTCAGAATGTGCAAGATAGAATCTGAAAACTATTGTACTAGACAGATTTTATCTTAGATTAAAGCCATCAGCTATCAGAAATTGGAACGAAAGCCGGGTCCAACGAGAGGGGTTGTAGCCCCGGGGCCCGGACTTGGGGATCCGAAAGTATTGCTACGAGGAAAAAATGTAAAAAAATTGTTGTGAAAAATTCTTTTTGTTCGCCACTGAGAAAAGTGGCACGGGTGAAAGTATCCAATTTTCTTTTTTTTTTTGCACGCCAACTATATTTTCGGGGAAAAGTTTTTCACAAATCTGATTTAACTCCAAAGCCCGCCATATCTCTCCACGGTCCTAACGAAAGATAACCCATTTTGTTTGCAAGTGTTAGACAAAAAAATATTGTGGTGAGCTAATTACCTTGTCAAATTTTCACTTGAAAAATTGAAATATTCGACTAGTTAGCTTTCGGTTGATTAAACAATCATCAATCAGCTAGAAGGTGAAATGAATAAAAATCTATTTTGAGTACAACTGAACCTTTTTTTGTGCAGTAGATAGCCATAAAAAGTACATTTCGCTCCAGAGTGTAAAAAAACCGTTTTTTATACGCTGGATCGGGACTGTTTAAAAAATGTTTCATAGAAAATACATAACTCAAAACATTCAAAACCTCACGATTTCCTTAGATGTTACTTTTCTAAACACGATAAAGCATTAATTTATACATGAGAACATTCTATTTCATTTTTATACCAGCGGAGTGGCCGAGCGTGCTTGTGCGCCTAGCGCTTGCCGACTGGTAGGTCGAGGGTTCAAATCCAGCGGCCGGCTATGCTCGTGAAGGTTTTCTGCAGTTTCCCTTCACAACTCCAGATGAATATCGGCATAGTTCCTTAAGAAAATGGCTGCAGACGTACACCTTCTAAATCCTAGCCCCCAGCCCCACTTTCCTTGTCCTCCACCCACATCATAAATTGTATCATGTAACGTAATTAATATGTAATGTATAAATAAAGGAATACAAATAATGATGTGGGTGGCGTCTGTTATAGATAGAAAAATCTTAAAAACGGACGTTAAACACATTATTATTATTATTTCATTTTTATAATATTATGAAAATTCTGATAAACACCACTGTAAAAAAAAGTTAATGACGCAATAACTTATTTTCTTGTGCAATGTACTGATTAAATGCTTACAAACCACCAATAAGTAATTTTATAAAAGTAAATTATTATAATGAATATGCAGGTTTCTTACTTTCTCTTACTTTTGATTCGCATTATGCACTTTAATGACCATTTTTAAAAACCGCATAAAAAAGTCTCACAAAAAAAAGACGGCATAAAAGGTTCAGCTATATATGTTGTAAAGGTTCAGCTGAATTCACAGTTATTGTGAAGACTAGTAACATCAATGGACAAGTAAATAATTTCTGCTGTAAACCATTCTTTTTTTTTAAATAAATACCAACTTTGAGGTTAGAATTGAAAACTAAAACAGTACACCTTCTCTACTTTTATTTTTGTCACGTATTTTAATTTTCGCCGAAAAAAAAACACCAAAAAAAAAAAAAAAAAACAGATAAAAAACTGAAAATTGCGTTCGTAAAACAAGTTGAATGAAGGTCGTTATTAGGTTAAAAATGGATTGACATTAATTTATTTTAATTAAAGCGAAACAGCTGCCGTGCCACTGTGCCATTGTACCAAACCATTGAGCCATACCAGTTATTTTTAACTGTACCTACGCTGATACGTTTGTACCCACCTACGTGGTAGTACACAGTAACAAATAATTATAAAAAGATAGTGGAGTGTAGTGTAGTGTGTGAAAACACATCAGGAGTAGAAGCAAACACAAGCACCGTTTCTGAATTTAAATTCCAACAAAATTGTATACCTACTTCAAAATCACCCATTTACACCCGCCACACACCCAAACCCCACCCACACTATGTTGTCCCCATGTACAATGACGGGCAAAAGAATTTGGAATATATATAAAAAAAGCATGGGATCGTTGCTTTGTCACTTTTCACAACAAAAATCGTATAAACACGAATCGACTTTCGGTCATTACCCCATCCTCAGGTGAAAAACGCAACTAAAAACTGTTCTTTTAGGCGAAGCTATTTATATTATAAAAATGAAGTGAATAATGTATTAGTGGGGGATGTTAGAGATAGAGGCAGATATAAGTATATCAAAACAAATGTAAGGGAAATCCCAAGTTAACAAATTTTTCAATAAAAGTAATTTAAAGTAAAGGTACCTACAGCGAATTTTATTTTAAAGGTTAAGTGTAATCTCATTAAAATGACTGAAGTAAGTTGGGAAAAACACAACATTTACGACACGTGAAAACAGCGGTGAACGTTAATTACAAGAAATAAAGAATAAAATATATACAGGTAACGGTCGGTGCTAAATTGTCAAAAATAGAGATATGTATTGATTTGCACGAAAAGTTACACCTCCATCAGGTGGCTGCTTTTGTTAAGCGGCTTCTACACGATGCTACCAACGTTCCTTCCAACGTTCGATCGAACGTTTGAGGCAATTAAGTTCGATAGTTGATGCGACGAATGTATCTGCTACACGGTGAATCGAATGTTTGATCCAATACGAATGATGATGTGTTGGTACTCAGTGGATGACGCTGTTATCTGTCTGATGTTATCTCTAATGTTATACGCTGATGTTGTCTCTCTTCACATGAACGAGTCGTGCAGCTGCTGAGTCGAACCAACCAACGCAACCAATATTGACCTTCAAATGTTCGAAGCATCCCTTTGACTCGGTGCAAGAATACCGACATCGAACGGGACACGACCAAATGCGAACGTTTGACGCTCGACATTGGACACTCGTAGGTTCGAACAACGGCTACACGATGCTATGAACCATCCAACGTCGAATGTTGGAAGGTGTTCGTAGCATCGTGTAGCAGCGGCTTTAAACTAAAAGGATTGTTAAAAGGATGTAAAATCAGAATTATTGTATAAGATCATTTGAGTATAAATATTAATTACCAGGAATCAATAAAATTTTTAAACAGGTGCCTGTCAGTTAAATTATTCAAACGGAACAACAGAACCCTTATAAGAACACTTTCGTGTCTGTCTGTAACAGAGGATTTTCTCGAAAACTATATAACGTAGAAATTTAAAATTGAGCATAATGTTAAGTCTTAATGACGTACACATATATCACCAATCAACGATTAGAAGAAAATTATTTATTACAAATCCGAGACTAAAATGTGTACTAGTCGCTCAAATCCAATAACGATACCATATTTAGAAAAAATATCTTTATAAAGGCCTTCCAGTTTACTATTGAAGGTCCTTTTTTAATATTTAAAACTAAAACATAAAGGCAATTAGCGGATAAACATAGGCAGGAATGTCCTCGTACGAATTGTGTTGGCTTTTTTTCTGCTACCTGTTTTCGGCAAAAAATTGAAATTTACTGAGATACAGCCCTTAAATACTTAAAACCTTTTTTTAAAGCCTCGATCAGCCGAACACTCATCACCAGTTTTGAAACCAACAAAATGACAATTCGGTTGTAGACTTTCAATCACATTTCGCTTGTAGACATTCAATACCGAAGATGAAGGGGAAAATTCGACTACCGTGATGGGGCCCCGCTGCTCACGGCGTTTTTTTATTTCAGATGATCCAGCACCAAGTTATAAAGGGCAGCGCAAGTCTACTTTTTTCCGAGACACGTTCGAATAATTGCTGCCATTACTGTATTTTTTAATATTTCTTCGTGAAAATTTTATACAATATTCTTCGAATGTTATACTTTAATGTGCCACTGGTTTTAATAAAGAGATTTTAACTGTGTCGTCACAAAAAAATAACAAAAACATGCCTTTTTTGTACGAATTAACCTTAGCGTCTCCTTAACGTAGTGAACACGATGGCGACCGACAAGCAGCATGTAAAACATTGCATTCTCTACGAATTTTAGTAAGGAAGAAATTTACCAAGTTTATTCACCAGATGTGTCTGCTACTGATTTTCATCTCTTTCAGTCGATGCAAATAGTTTAACAGGGAAATGTTTCCAAAATCATAACTTCGAAACCAATTAATTTCAACAAAGATGACATCCATATGTTGCCTGCTAGGTGATGAAAGATCATAGAAAGCAATGACAAATATTTTCAAGATTAAACGTATTTTCGTATTTTTTGTAATAAAATTTGCTTTTTTATAAAAAATCGATAAAAATTAAGTTACACACCTATAATATTATTAAATAGATGCCTCTTTGTTCTTTCTATATTATCTTTCCGATTAGATTATAAATTACTATAAAATCTTCAGTCATTCTACCTAAAGAAAGTACACGAAAATTAAATTAAGATAAACAAAATTTTATTTTCCTTCGTAAGGTTATACAACAAGAATGTTACATAAGGAAAGAATATCTTCCCGTGCGAAATTCTTAATCACTCTCTTTCGTCATTTACATTTATTATTTATATTAATATCGAGAAAATAATGGAGATTGACAAATACTTAACTTTGCTTTTTAAAGGTGTAGAAAGAAAGGATGTGAACTAGTAAAAGATGAAAAATGTTTATTTAAAGAGTTCTTAGAAATTTATCAAAAGAAAATTTTAAAAGATTATTTTGTAGAAAATTCATGTCAAAGACAAACATTTTTCTTTTCGTTTAAACATTTTTGATTCTTCAAAAATCAAAAGAAAAGTCCCTGTGGTGGAATTTTTCACCAAATTAATCATAGTCTTTTAACAGTGACAGCGCCGGGTAATAATTTAGACTTTTGATGTGGAAACATTTTGTAATTCGTGTGACAAAAGCAAAGAAATTATACTCATTGACGTAAAAATTTTCTGGAAATAGGAAAATCAAAAATATTTCAGTTACTGTTCACAAACAGGTTTCGATGAGCAACCAAAATTCTGGCTAAAGCAATTTTTGCTGTTAACAAATGAAGAGATGGATTCCAAAAGGCGCTAAGTCATTTTTTGTCTAATGTGAGATTTTAGTTGATGCAGAATGTTCAAGTCCAACTCTACACGATTTTCGTAGTGCCACCCTTCAAAATGAGCTTAGTCTACTGTAAAATGAATGATGAAAAATGGAATGTTTTCCAAAAAAGCGCTAAGTCAGTGACAGTTTTATTTCAAAACGCTCTAAGTCAAATTTACTCGTAAACCATTGCATTTTTTTCCCAATAATAGCTGGTATTTTTTTCCAAATTTGCTTGTAGACAGATTTACTGTTATGTCAAACACATGAAATAGCTAATAATGCACTGTTTAAAATGTTTCTTGAATAAAATATATCTGTATTTAAACAAACTAGGTTTATTTTAACCAACTCAACCCAACTTTTTAAAGGTTTCTTTTTCAATATAATCTATTGAAAATTATATGTATAAATAAGAACAAATAAATAACATCAATAATAATTATTATCTAAGAACTTGAAAATAATTTAAACAGATTACTACATTTGCCTACCTAGATAGTTTTTTACATTTCCTGAAAAATTGCAAAAAGTGACTTAGCGCGTTTTGGAATCCACCTCTTCAAATATATTTAAACATAAAACCCAGACAACATGACCTATTGAGCGTAACTTTACCAAACCACATTTTATGTTAAACAATTAAAATTTTTTTGGTTCATGATGCCTGTAGTATTTTGTTTTACTGACAGTGGTGTTATATAAAATTTTATAGCATTTGTATTTAGTCGCAATTTATTCAAATTATACTTGTTGAAAACAGTAATGTACTACATGAATTTGAAAAAAAAATTTGAACAAATGGAAGAAAAAATATTGATATAAGAGTTATTTACAAATTAGTGTCATAATTAATAATAAAAAGACCGAAAGTCTGGAATGTCTGTTGTGTTTTTTGCTTAATATAGTCTATTATTTCTTATTCAGTCTGAAATTTAAAGAAATTATTTTCAACTATCAATTCATCCCTTCAATAAAAACTTTCCTGCCAATATTAATGATGGCTATTACCAATTTTATTGTCATCGGAGATTGTTCAAAAAACTAAACAAACCTTCATTAGAAAGAAAAAAATACGATTATATATGTAATTATAAACTCAATTAAAGGTAATGCTCAATTATCTTAAAAAAGTAAATTATATCGGTAAAGTAGAAAGACACACAAAAATGTCGCAATCATTAAAATAAAAAACAATGGAATAATAGTATATTGTGCAATAAGTGTGGAAAATTGTCGGTTGCCGACAAAAGCGAAGTTGATTGCCCGCTCATTCGCTTGAGCGGGCAATCGACAATCCCGCACGAGACAATCCCCCTATTTTTTATTACGAATTTCACAAACTTTTTTCTATTATTATTACTATTTTTGACATTTTTATTACTTTTTAAAATAATATTTTTGAGTGTTCGTCTTTTTTTTCTGAATCAAATATTGTTTAAATTACTTTGTTGGTGGTTTCTATAGAAATAATTATTAAATATTTATTAAATGAAAAATCAAGAGGCGGCTTTGCGTGTTTTGATTAAAGTTTGCGTGTTTTATTGTTAAAGTTTACTTTCCGCACGCAAGAAAGTATGTGGGAAAAGTACAGTGTGCAAACAGCTCTTTTGCGTACAGAAATGTGTGCACCAAGTTAGTACTTCTCCCGCATGAGTAATAAAAAATTAAAAATTTTACTAATATTAGCAAGTATTATTGAAGGGATTGAATTAGGTAATAGTCGGAAACAATTTTTTTTAAATTTCGGAATAAATACAATAATAAAAAATATAAGAAGTGTTTCTGTTGTCCTATGGAAAATTCCTTTAGTCCTATCCTGTCATCAAGAAAATAAAAGAATAGAATCAGACTTTTTTTATGGTTGTGTAGATGATATCATTTCTAGTGAGGCTTCTTTTTTTTAATTGACAAAATATAAAATGTTTTCAAAATAAATTACACAGACAAATTAATAAATTACTACTCTAACCATCCTAAACATATAAAAAAAATAATATTGTACATAATATGTTTCAGAGCTAAACATTTCAGCAGTGTAAAAAACAAAAATTGCTATAAAAAAAAGACCATTTTCATTAATAAATACAATTAAAGAAAAAGTTATCCACAATGCATACATCACAGCAGAAAATAATAAATCAAATTGTAATGAAAAAGGAAGAACTTATAAAAACTTAATCTGTCTCCTTAATAGCAGATTTACTAGAAAAAAAAAATAAAATCAACCGTGGAGAAACTAATTGTAAGTGATAACTTTTTCCTTTAACAACAGAATATAAAATATTTATTACCAAAAAAAGAATAAAATTCGATAATAAGCAACTGGATAATATAGTTTATAAGATCGATGAGTGTTTGGAATGCAGTCTAAATACTTCGATGAAACTAATCAAAAATTAAGTAAGAGATTAACTCAACATAAATACGTTATTAAAAAGTAACAAGAAACTTCAGAATTATCGGAACATCCCATTAAAACTGGTCATAGTTTTGATTTTGAAAATGTCGAAATTTTAGATATAGAAACAAACTATAAAAAAAACTAATGAGTGAAGTTATTGTACAAGCCTAGTCGTTAATTCTAATTTATTTTTAAATTTCGTACGGGAACGCATCGAAGGACTTTTTCACAATGCTTGCTTTTGATACTACAATTAATTTTAAATTTGGTATACCTTAAATTTTTTGGTTTTTATTCCCTTAGTTTCGTGTCTGTCTTGTGTTTTAGATCTCAGTTCGAAAAATAATTCTTTCATTCAGATATGTAACATTGGCAATACGCAAAATTTGTAAATTTCGAGGCTTAGAATTTTATATAATTTTTGTATTAGGATTTAAAAAAAAAAAGGATTTGAGTACACCTAAAAATTTAAAATAATTATTTTTTTATAACTGACATAACTTGCTATAAATGTTTTTATTATTATTGTTTTATTTTTTTATTAATAAAGGTCCATTTATAAAGGCATAAACGATCCCGACATATATTTGGAAAACTAAATAAAGATTTTGTATTGGATGCCTGGAATTTTAATCGTTTCCGTCCGTCCATTTCTTTCTTAGTTTATGGTTAAAATTAAATTTGATTAATATGTATCCAAAACTGTTTTACAAAAACACCTTTTTATTACATTATCTGTCAATAACTAGCAAATATTTATAGATTTTCAAGGAATTTTAATAATATAATAAAATTTTAGATAAATATTTAAAGTTAATTAAAACGATTTGATAACATAACCTCACAAAATAAACGTTCTGTTGGGATTTACCTCGAAATAACTCGAAATAATTAACTATAATTATTTCTAACACGCATACAACCTTCATTATTTCATTAAAATATTATGTACATAGATGGACGATTTACAACAAAACGATATCAACATTGTAAATAGAAAAGTACCAACGTAATAACGCAAGCCTTTTTATAATAAAAAAAAAAGCAAATTGTTGCGTGCTGATGTTTTTTATGATAAGAGTTAAAATATAATGTTCCTTGAACAAGTCATTTTTTTTAAACCTGATTTGCTTTTTTGCATTGATTTAAATCCAGACATACTTATATTTTTATTTTTTCTTATTAATTAAATTCTCTCATGTGAGTATTATTATTATTATTTTATTTTTTTTTTGTAATTTTGCAGGAATGTTTTCAGTGGAGAACAAAGACAATACGCGACTGGAGTTGAAGATTACAGAATTTTTTATTTAAATTAAATATTTATGAATAACTGGGTAATTAAACAAAAAAATGTTTTTATCTTTCGTTAAATAAATATTTAAAATATTTTTTGTGTATTTTTGTCCTTTTGTTTTTTTTTACAGTTTCCCGAATCCTCTTTGTGAAGTAAGTATGAAATTAAAGACGAGTGCACACTAGCTGACTTTTCAAATTAATGATTTAAATTTACAAATAAAATATAATAAAGTTGTTTTATTTTTATTAATTGTGCAACCAAATGTTGTTAAATGTGCACTTGCCTTTACTATGTTTTGTTATGAGCTTTTGTTAAATTAGCGTTTTTTCACTGAGTTAACAGATATTTATAAATAATAAAAAGGTTTAGTAGAATTTAATGTTTAATTTGCATTTTACATGAAAGTGGAGGAGATAGAATTAAATAAGTAAAAGTTAAAATTTTTTCATATTAACACTTTCGTCCCATGGCTTCGGCATCCGAAACCAAACAAAACATACCCAGAGGCCGACCGCGATCAATAATTAATTGATTAGTAGGTTACGCATTATGTGTGCGATGTTTATCATCATTCATCACACGGTGTGTTACGTGTTCCTATTCATACAAATACATACCAACACACACTACTCGTTTGGTTTCTAAGTATAAAAATTTTAAGAAAAACAAAAAATACATAAAAAATATAATTTATATTTTTAAATAAAATTGATTTGAATGTCAGTGTATATGTAGTATGTACGTATCACGTACGTATGTTTACAGTTTTACTAAGTTTTACACATACATGTTGAACTGTGTTGCGTCTATTCAGTGTTTTAATCATTTTATTTTATGTACCTATTTGTTTATATAAAGTTTTTTTTTTAAATATTGCCGGCTTCCGGGGAAGTTTACTATGAAAGTGCTCGGGCCTCATAGTGTTAAAATATTTAAAATTTAATGCTTTGAAAAAATTTCTATATTCATAACATCTAAAAGTCCAAGATTACCGGAAATCCGATTATTTTAGCAACAATTGTAACTTCGAATGTATATATTAATGTATTTTTGAACGATTACCCTGATATTTACAATTATATTTTTTGAACAAACACTAATGAAGAACATTTGGGTAATATATCGTAAAAATAAATGTATTCTCTAGACCAGGAGTAGAGAACCTGTTGAAATAAAAACTTCAATAACAATGGTAATTCTATGTGAGAATATAATGAAATCTGTAATGGTTGAGAGTATAATAGTCACGTGTCTAATGAAAATAATAATGTCTTCAAAGCCAACCATCTTCCAAAATTATTTAATCTTGAACTCGGTTTGAAAATATTCATTACTAGCCGTACCCGTGACGTTGTTCTCGCGAAACGTTGAGTAGTTTCTTTTTCCAATTTGTAGTTTCTTGCAACACTTGCAACATTAAATTGTCTCAAAATGCATTAAATTGTCTCGAAATTGACAATTGTGTATTTATTGTATTTTTCGGTACACAATTAGCAACATTTTTTTTTATTTAAAATTCAGAAAAATTTCCAAACTACAAAATTTATTTACAATTTTTGTCACCATAGTTATGAAATTTTTGATGAAATATGTAAATTGGCGTAATGTGTGTAGATGCTCAAAATAGTTTTTCCAGTTTCCCGTGGGAATGAGACATTTTCCCGGAATAAAAAGTATCTTAGATGTTGATCCAGGTAATAAGTTATCATCACATTTTCATTAAAATCTGTCCAGTAGTTTTTACGTGATGCGTGAACAGACAGACAGACAGACAGAGACAGATTTACAGTTTTATTATATGTATAGATTACTTCCCAAATTTTTTTATTAGCTTTGCATGCTCATCTATAACCACAACTCATTGGTTACGAAATCGCCATAGAAGTTTTCACTTCGATAGGGTGGTCTTAAACAAACTAACAATTTTTTTTTTAATGACAATGGTTTTGCCCTTTCTAAGGTGTTGGAGTAGCTACTCTAATCCTTCAAATTACTACTCACGAAGTAGTAGAAAATAAATAGAAAAGAAATGCCACAATCTTTATACAGAAGCTGTAAATTTAATTTTTTAGATTCCAAAATTTAAATAAAAACGAACTATATACATAGGTAGTATAAAAATTCATTAAGTGCGTGTTTTTGACACGCACTAAGTAATGTCACCTCAGTGAAAGTGTTAATTGATGATTTTTTGGCTCGTTTTTTAAGTACAGTGAGAATGGTGAGAATACAGCCCTCTTGCGTTTATTCAATATGCATGTACAACTCTACAGCCCTCTTGTGTTTATTCAATATGCATGTACAACTCTATAATAATGTTTCCCCCACTATGATCACACAACGATATTAATATGTCATCCTTCGGTGACATAAAAATGCATAAGATTTTAAAAGGCCGCAGATTTTTAAACGCAAAGTAAAATTGTTTATTCACGTCTACAGAAACGATAAACTATTGATATCAGTTAATTGTACTATTATTACTCGAATGAAAAAACGTTATGATTTATAGCTTAGCTATGACAATAATATTTTCGAATACATTTTTATACATAATAATTTATTTGTGAAATTCAAATGGATCACTTGAAATTATCAAATGGGTCACTAGTAAAGCATTAATACAGTTGAAGTAACAAATTTGGCATCAAGTAAAATATGTTTTAATTTTCTAAAAAGATTAAATTGAAAATTGCTGTAAAACATATCTTGTAAACTATATAAATTTTTAACATTTAACCAATTTTGTATAAAAGCATTTGAGTGTTTTTTATTTTTTTTTTTTTATTCACTACATATTCATCAGTTCCAGCTTTCAACGTTTTCCATACACTAATTGTATTTGAAAAACATTTTCGAGAGCTTCAAGGTCGACTATTCCGCTAACCTTGAACTGACAACACATAGATAAAGATGAAAAGAATAGATCTGATATCATAAACCAACCAGCATCTGATACATATTTAAATATTACAATTTCTCTAACATCCTACCGTTTTTGACATATTTTTATGACATTGATATTACATATATGTCACAAACATTGCCTACATTTAATAGTTATAATAAAATATTTTTCTACACTTTTGCTAATCTATCAAAAGAAACTGCATTATTACGCAATAGTTTAATAAATCATAATTGCGGGTAGTTAATAAATTTTACACAACCGCTGCTATAATAAAAAATAATAATAAATATAATTTATAATACCAATATAAATTTAATATCGATTCAAAGAAAAAAAAACTGGCTTTTTTATGTGCAACGAACGCGTTTTGCAATTTTTCTCTACATTAAATATTATACTACACATACTTACACAAATCTATAAGTGTATTAGTTGGCATAAGTCAAATTGTAGTGAATCACAAGCTCTTTTCAGTTTTCACTATTAGCGTGAATAGACGGATGCGGGGATCGGTAGGGCGGAGCTAAGCCTACGCAACATAAGCAACAATTATGATGCGCATAAACACTAAGCTACGAAAAACAGAAAAAAAAATAGATTAAAATTAATTATGATGATTTTTAAAAATGACACAAATTATATAACGAAATTTAAGACAAATTATTATCAAACTGATTCATTCAATCAAAACGAAAAAAAAGGTAAAAGCAAGCCACTAGTGTTTCCGGTTTGGAAGAATAGCTGCATAAAAATGGATTGATGATAAATTTTAAAAAAAAAATTTAAAAAATGTTATTCCCGCCAAAAAATTTAAAATGACATCTACACAATACCTTTGTTTAAATTGTATTTGAATTCAAAATACGTGAAACGGTTAAACAAACATTGTAAAATAAATTTTAGTGAAGAGAATTTCACAATTTATTAGAAGGAAAACGTAAAATATTTACTTTTTAAAAAAAAAAGAAAATAGTGTTTTAAGAACTTGTACTAAAAAAAAATTATTTTGAAAAACACGTTTTTAAATGTTTTTACGTTTAGTACAAAACAATTGTTAACGGAAAACAGAAGGGATGGATTTTTTTTTTGGTTGATGTTTCTCGCACTACTATAAACTACTACACCATAGGCAATCCTATCAAAGAAATCATAACGCTAAACTAATACACCGCTATATTATAGCTCGCTATCGGTGCGATAGAGGCTACACAATATTATACTCACCACTCGCGGATATTGAAACGGAACACTCGCGAAGTAACGTAACTATATAGATATAATGTAATAACGTATTAGTGCGTCGCAACAAGGGGTACCCAATCGTCATGAGACATGCGCATTACAATATTCACCAGCGCTACCACCACTGCCACCAAAAACATGTCATCTATTGTCAAAGTTGTCCGTCTGTCCGTCTGTCTGTTGTGTGTGTGTGTGTGTGTATGTACCATTGAAGGCGCCGCGGTCGAAGGTATATACGCGAACCGTGCTATAAAGCAGCGTGCTCTGTACGTACGTATGTACACATACATGTATCTAGTGTACACTGCCCGGGGCTCAGTTTATTCTGATCCTTTTTTTAAACTTGTGCCAACAACCATTTCTTCTCAATACAAGCGACTCAACGCGACCCAACGCGTTATAATACGGGACGCAGTTTTTTCTTCTATTTTTTGGTCGACGACGTTATGAATCATTCAGAAAGGAATATTGTCGTAGCCGTTCTTATCGTCGGTTTGTTGGGGTTTGTTCTCCTTGTTTGGCTCGTTCACTTTGCCTTGTGTCATTTTGTTTTTCCTTGATTTTTTCTGCTCGATGAAGGGACAAAATAATTTTTTTATCTTAAGGGTGACCGTCTGAACAAAAGGTGATTTTGGGGAATTTTTTTAAAGAAAACTATTGTATGGAATGTTTTAATATTTTAAGCATATATTCGTTGATATATAATAAATTCATGATAAAATTTTTGGACCAAAAATTTGAAAATTCAGTGAGTTATTCGCGATCTCCCAAGGCCCCCCAAAAAAATAGTTCCCCTAACGCTGCAGTGATAGCGACCTTCACAGTGCCTGAAATCAAAAAAACAAAAAGCCTATTAAGCTAAAAGGTATTGCCTGTGTCACGAACCTCAGTCGAAACGAAAAAGTTGAAATTTAACAAAATGACAGGGTTTTTTAAAAAAAGTTTCAAAATTTGTGCGAAAATTTGATGATTTTTGGCCTCCAAAACTTACATTTTTTACGCAATCGGAAAACTGAAGGTTTATGGCACGAAGTATAATATATAAAAGAAGCTGCAATAAGAATCAAATCGATCGGATGATTTGTCTTTGAGTTATAATTGCAGCAAATTTAGAAAATGTAGTTTTTCTTTACGTTTTAGTTTTAATCACTGAGAATTTCTACTAAAATTATTTACGATGTACTCACTATAACGGTCACAGTAAAACTAGATGAGTCGTTTAAATGTGTCAGAGTCTAGCTTCTCCACAACATGTGACTGGTAGACACGTCCAGAAACTCCAAAACAATCAACCTTCATAGATTTCTCAATACCTACCTCAAAGTTAAGTATGAAAATCAGAATCCGCTCTTCGGATGGCTGTAACTCAAAAACTATTTGAGATATGCACTTGAAATTTTAGTATGTTATTTTTAAAGGTATAGACTATCGAAACATGCAAAAAAAATTTCCCAATTTTTTCAAAATGTCACACTAGTGGTCCCCCTTAAGGTAGTTGGCGCATTAAAGTATTCTAAAATGAACGTCAAAATGTCAAAATGTCAATTCTGACGCACAATTTGTATGGATGTTATGGCTATATGTAACCGCAACCGAGACTACTGGATACACAAAATAAAAAAATATTCGAAACAGAAATAATATCTGAAGAAAACGGTTCAGATAAGCAACTGCTGTTGGAAAGCAGAGTTTAAATCAAACAAAGTTTTTGCCGCAGGTTTTTGTTTTGATAGATTTTCGTTAAGTCGTGTTTAACGTTCACTTTTTTGGTGTAATTTTCTCTTTCTTCTAAGAACGCAAATCAATTAAAAACAACAATTATCGGTAACCAGGACCGGATTATCCCATAGACAAGTGAGGCAAAAGTGAGCACCGTGAAAAATATCGCCCCTTGAAAAAAATCACTTCAACTTTTCCCTAAAAAGAAAAAAAAACATTTCTTAATAAGTTTTTCACTTTTTCCTACAAAAATAAGTGACGACAAAAACAAAAACGCCAAATTGCCGCATTATGTTCCAAATTTTACCGCCCTGGGCACTAGCCCCGCACTGTAAATCTAGCACTGTGTGTAACGCTTTTTACAATATTGTAAAAAAAATTCCAAAAGACTCATTTTTTCTCAAAAAATGTCCGATTTTGGATATCCGATGCATCTGGTTAAAAAGGCCATCAACCCATCCAAGGGTTCGGGACTTGTCCAAACATTTGGTACTCATCCAAACGTTTTCCAACCAAATTTCGTAAAGGTGGGATGTTTCGTTCGAAAGATATTGTACGGACTTCTATCGTAGGGACTTCACAATTAAATAATTTTAATTTTAACTGCTAGGCAATTTTAGAATTTAGTAGTGACTTAATCCCTAACGTGCGAGCCACCTTAAGAGGAGAAAAAAGAAATTCACTTACTGATAGAAGATTAGAGTACCCAAGTGTATAATATTGTGAATACTTTTCACGGGAGCTAGACGTGAATTTTAGATGAGAATTTTATTATTCTTGCAAGATTAATGATCTATTTTATCATTCATTATATGGGTTGGAACTGTTTTAACCTTTTCACTACCGAATTCACTTATCGGAATTTTTCCAAGATAGTAATTATAATATTTTGACGTGAATACTGTCTTATAAACATAAATTCCAATTTACAGAATATGAGTCATGAAAGCATAGGGGAACAAGTTGTGAGCAAAATTTTCGAAAGAATTCCAATAATTTTAAGCTCTAGTTAACAATTCCTAAGATTTTTTTCATTTTCTAACTTTTATCATTACTTTTTTCAAAGAACTGTTACCGTCATATTTATAAGGCTTTGATAAAGACGTAGGCGGATTCGGTGAGGGGGGGGGGGGGCAAGGCGGGTGGCAATTGCCCCCCCCCAATATTCGTGTGAATAAAAAATTAACAACTTGAATAAGATTTATTAACACTTTCAGTCCCATGGCTTCGGCATCCGAAACCAAACAAAACATCCCCAGAGGCCGACCACGATCAATGATTAATTGATTAGTTGGTTACACATTATGTGTGCGATGTTTATCATCATTCATCACACGGATGTGTCCCTACTCCCACAAATACATACCAACACACACTACTCTTTTGGTTTCTATGTATACAAAATTTTAAGATTAACAAAAAATACATAAAAAATATAATTTATATTTTTAAATAAAATTGATTTGAATGTCAGTATATATGTAGTATGTACGTATCACGTACGTATGTTTACAGTTTTACACATACATGTTGAACTGTGTTGAATCTATTCAGTGTTTGAATCATTTTATTTTATGTATTTGTTTATATAAAGTTTTTGTTTTTTTTAAATATTGCCGGCTTCCAGGGAAGATAGTGTTAAAATGACATGGCAGAAGAAAAGGGGTGAGGTTGCAGAAACTAAATCAAGTATTTGTTGGCCTGAACTGGTTTGCGATTTTAATAATCTATCAGGGTAGTTTTTATATTAAATATATTTCTTGACACTCCCACCCCCCAATATTTTTCTTGAAATCCCGCCTATGGATACAGACTTTGCTTTACAATTTTAGGGTTACCTAATGGCAGTGGCGATGCAAAAGGTTGTGCAAAGTGTGCGACCGTACTTAACCTCGCACCCTTTGAGATCTCGCATTTCGAAGGGAGCTAGTAATACTTATTAAAAGTGGATGATGAGAAGCGTTTTTTTTCTTGTCACCTAATTTTTTAGTGAGAAATTTTTAAAATATCTGAGCAAAAAGGCGCTTTGCAAAATATATTTTGGGAAAAAATTTTTGAAAAATTAATGAACCGGACCTGGCTAAAGTCATTTTACACACTTTCTATTTTAATCCTCAAATCAGTCCACCCGTCACACTGAAAATGGACAATCTCATATGTTAAAAACCAAAAGAGGCATTATTATCATTTTCGCTTAATTTAACTTCACTGAATTTACTCACATATTCAAAAACACGATTAGTATTCAACGCACTTAAACTATCTGTGATTGTATTCCTAGTACGTTAGTTGACAATAACTAAAATTCCCATCTCTTTTCCCATCTTTTATCGTTCAAAACCTACGTTCTTCATTGAATCGAACAAAATCAATTTACCAGCTATTGTTTAAAAAAAGTCAAAGACAATTGCTATATTTTTATATCAATAATTTTACACATGTGTAACAAATATTGCCTATATTTAATAGTTATTACAAAATATTATTTTACATTTCTTCTAATCTGTCAGAACGAAGATATTTTGTACCACGTTGTAACCACAAGAAATATTATTATTATTCTGTTTGGTCTAAAATGTACGTTGACTTCTACGCTGTATCATGCATTTATATGAAAGAGAAGAGGTTAAAAAACTCATATATTTAGGAAAAATATGATAAAAATAATATACAATACAAACTAAAGTACAGTTCTGTCAGTAATATTAGATAAAATTAGACAATTTTTATTAGAAAATATACGTAAGAAATTTTTCTTGAAAATTTACATATGATATATGAGAAAAGATTAAATACCTAAGTTCAAGAACCGATACGGAAATCAATTTTTCTGATAGTTAAGCAATTTCACGCATCAAAAGTTTAAAATTTTTGTCTATAAATTCTTCAGCAGTGTTTATAATATTGTCATTATAGTAAATATTGAAGAAATTTCTCAGGAAAAAATAATTTCACTTATTAAAGTTTAATCCACTTCCTACCTTCTTCTTGTTTACTTACATTTTTGAATATTTTATACAGAGAACTTGATAATGCTAAGTATTAAGTTAAAAATTCTATAACGAACGCAACCTATATTAGAATAAAAAAGTTTTTACCTTTTTTCTAAATACACATACTAATAAGCATAATAAATAATTTACTAAAAAAATATTTGTATAAGAACTTATACTAAGAGGAAACCATTTACTTTTATCGTCTCAACATAACCAGTAGGTATATGAAATATGAAATGGGTTCATCATATAAATAGTCTTTAAAATATTAATTTACTGAAAGTTTCGATGATAACATACAATAAAATAAACACAACACCCTATTTTTTCCAATTCGCATCGTCGACTAAAACGATTTTTCACTTAATACAAATTCTTTTAGTATTCCGCACTAAACTAGCGAAAATGGGACACTTAATGAACCACTTATTATAAATAAATTGATACCTCTATTTTCGCCAAAACATTTTAAGCTTGTTAATTCCATTATTGACTTTATTTGGCGATATAAAACTCAATATTAAGACCAGCAAAAAACCAAATAATTTAAATTTTTTTTTTTTAAATTATTTGTTTTTTTGCTGGTCTTAATATTGAGTTTTATATCGCCAAATAAAGTCAATAATGGAATTACAAGCTCACTTATTATAATCAATTCGACGTAAAAATTTGAAGTTTAGCACAGAAATAGAGTGTGGTCAGATCCCATAGAACCCAGTTATAGATATGAAGTATCAAAAGTTGAATTTTAATTCTAAGGTTAAGTTCTTTTTTTACAAAACTGTATTTTAACATTGAATTACAGCTGAGCCTTTTTTTATGCGGTCCTTTTTTGTGCGATTTTTTTATGCGGTTTTTAAAAAAATAGTTATTAAAATGAATAATGTGAATCACAATCAAGAGAAATTAATAAACTTAAACAATAACTATAATAACTTTCTTTGATAAAAATACTTTTTTATGATTTTTAAGCATTTAATCAGTACATTTCATAAGAATGTAAATTTGCATCATTTAATCTCTTTACAGAAGTAATTTTCACAATTTTCATAATACCATAAAAATGAAATAAAATGTTCCCACGTGTAAGTTAATGCTTCATCTTGTTTAGAAAAACAAATTCTAAGAAAAGTTTTGAGCGTTTTAAGTTATGTATTTTCGATGAAACTTTTTTTTTACAATCTGGACCGAACTAAACTTTTTATAGCTTTTTATGATATTTTTGAATATATTTTTTTTGTGCGATTTTTTTATGCGGTCCTTATACACAGCATAAGAAGGGGTTCAGCTGTATTGAATAAATTTCTATAGTCATATGCAAGGACAAATATGGATTTGGACACACAAACTTGGCACTTTTTTTTAGCACTTGTTTTTCCAAATCTGTATTATCAGTTTGTAAAAATCTGATGAAATTTAGCGTAAAATTTTCAATTTTCCTGTTTAAATTGGAACTATTCTTCCAAGAACAATAACTATTATTTATCTTCTACCAAAAGAATCGATTTTCCATTTTCTTTTTTTAATCTTTTCCCTGAAATGTCGTCAGTCCAATGAAAACGGAGAGTAATATCCTTACTTAATTAGAATTTATTACCGCATATCAAATTTTCACATTATAATTTATGCTTTCATTAAAATATTAATGACAGTTATAAAAACCTGATTTCAAATTTATTTTGTGAAAATCCAATTTTGTTTATAAACACACAAATGTAATACCGAGCGTATATGTATATGTATGCGTATAAATTTTCTGTTAGTACACATATCCATTAGTTAGTTTGTCATTCATGGCATGCTAAAAACATTATTTTATTGGGTATATGTAGTATCATCAAATCATCACTGTATATGCTTTCATGAAAATTAATCTACTGTGTACAGCGTGATGGTTTTTGATTTAGGATTACATTTTTTGCAACGCCACTTTTTTGAAACCTTCTACATATATTGAATGAGAGTGTACCGAAATCTGTAATGGCTAACGGGTAGAATAAC
The DNA here is from genome assembly GCA_035578155.1 of Brachynemurus nebulosus. Taxonomy (NCBI): domain Eukaryota; kingdom Metazoa; phylum Arthropoda; class Insecta; order Neuroptera; family Myrmeleontidae; genus Brachynemurus; species Brachynemurus nebulosus. The sequence continues at coordinate 205,666 of JAPWDM010000019.1, read as the reverse complement.
CGCTAGTGATTACATGATGGACACTGCACAAGGATCACGAACCCAAACGGAAGAATTGCCAGAACTGATCACGAAAATAGTACATATTGGCACATAATGGCACAGATGAAAACTGCGGCCACAATCGTGGGCACCAATATCCGCCCTTTTTAAAAAGGCACTTTTTTCAAAAAATTATAATAATTAGTGATGAGCAAAATTAGTCTTGGTCTTGCCGTCTTGTCTTGGTCTTGCATTTTTTGCAAGACCAAGACTATAATTATGGCTGCAAGACCAATACCAAGACTCAAGTGAGCAAGACCAAGACAAAAGCAAGAAAAAAGCAAGACTCTTGCTAAACTATTTAAATAGTTTGAAAGTATAATTAATACCGTAAAGAGAGAAAATTCTGATTTTAGAAGGAAAAAATTGGGTAATAAAAAAATGCAAGAAAGTGTAAGATTTTTTAGCAATACCAAGACCAAGACCAAGACCAAGACTGCATTTTGCAAGACCAAGACTCAAACTGCTCTAGCAAGACCAAGACCAAAATTCTTAATGCAAGAACAAGACCAAGACCAAGACTTGGCAGTCTTGGTCTTGGTCTTGCATTTTCTCATCACTAATAATAATTATAAAAAATAAATAAAAATGAATAAAAAAAATATTTTTATATTGTTAAATAGTGATATTAATCGTAAAAGAATTTCATCCCCTTTCCCCTATCCTATCCACCCGAAAAAAATCTCGAAAATTGACAATTTTATGGCCGATCACACTGTGATAATACCTTAATAGTTTTTGAGTCAAATCGGTTCGTACAGACAGACAGACAAAAATTTTTAAAGTTAAATTTGGTATAAACATAATATATATATATATATATATATATATATATATATATATATATATATATATATATATATATATATATATGTGTATATATATATATATATATATATATATGTATATATATATATATATATATATATATATATATATATATATCAAATTTTCTAACTGACAAAAATATTAATATCTAAAATTCGAAAATCACAAACTTTTAGACACAGACACTTCTATTTTATTTATAGGTATTGTTACACACGGAATTCGAATTTTGTTTTATCGTCGCCAGACTACTAAAATTCAACAAATCTATGAAAACAATCAAAATAAATTTAGTACAATTAAAATTTTATATCACTTTTAATTAATACAAAATATTGTATTATTTTAAAAGTCAATCTCCTGTCATAAATTATATTATGTACGACTGAATCATGAAAGCCTATTTTATTACATTGTTAAGAGATATAAAAAGTATTACTTTTTGGCACTAGTTGCATAATGAAAAGCAAAAAGTACTAGTGCCGTAAAGAATAGTCTACTTGATAAATTTTAATTTCAATTGGACAATAAACAGAAAACACACTAACTTTATTTGTATGCCATATTTACAAATGTTGGCATTTAATTAATATTAATTACACAGTCCGAACTATTATTAAAATTTATTCCAGGCAGCTTTTTCTCCTTTCTTTTTTAAATATTAATAAGTTTTGTTGAAAAATCTTTTAAAAATGCTCCAATATTTTATTAGCTTTAGATGACAGATAATAACCAAAGCATACTTTAAACACAATAAATTTGCCTATGCCAACTATACATAAAATACATTTTTTATTTAAAGTATAGACGTGAGATTTATAAATTCGATTTTTGTCGATAACTAGGAATTTTAACAGTCGTACATAAAGCTTTGTATGCAACTTGTACATAATTTGACTTTATAAACTCGCCTTTTTTTATTGGCCTCGCTCGCAAGCTCGCTCAGCCATAAACACGGCTCGTTCATAAAGGTCTTCATTATGTACTTAGAGCATGGATACCGGTATTTCGGTACTACCGAAAAACCGGAATACCGGACATTTTTATACGTTTTTTAAAACCGGTATCAAAATTTCAAATACCGGTATTTCAGTTTGGGTATTAGCAAAATCGGATACTTTATATAATTACATATTTTAAATATTTTTACGTTAGATTTACTATTGGTATTGAATGGTTATAGAGCATTTTGTATATAGCAGTATAAGCATGGATCATAAATTATTACAATATCTTCAATTTTGTTTAATGTTTTCCAGATGTCCAGTTGACCAAATACCTTATATTCCTTCGTATGTTTTTATACATAGTTTTTACAATTCTGGAACACATATTTTTAAGTTTTTTTCTGTCGAAAAAAATACAAAATTACCTACGTTTGGGCAAAATATTTTACTATTGTTGAATACTATTGTTAATTCTAATGGTATTTAAAATATTCCTTTCTCTGTGTAAATAGAAGGGTGAAATTTAAAAATTGACGTCCATGTATTTTTTTAAAATTATTTTAGAATTGCCACCACGTCTTTGGACTATTTAAGCTGTGATTTTTCGCCCTTTCAGTTCGTGTGTATCTCTTTAAATTAAATGCGCAGTAGAATCGAAAAAAATTTATTTTTATTATTTTTTGTTGTTATTCCGTTTACTTTGTTTTACTATTTTATATTTTGTATTTAGTTTTAGTTAGATTTTTAAAATCTAAAAATGTTATTATTACTGTAAAATTTTCGGTAAAACATATTGCCTACTTATACAAAAACGATTTTCATTAAGAGTGTTTTTTAATATTTTTCTTTTTTTCTATACCATTTTCATTCAATACCGAAATACCGGAATTCCGATATTTTAAATTTTAATACCGAATAAATACCGGTATTATAAAAAGACACCGGTATTCCAAGCCCTATATGTACTTGTTGCATAAATAGCTATTATGATCCTCGCATTTTCAATAAAGTCCATTCTATAGAACATACTTATTTATTTTACTTCGAATCGGTTACAAAATCGTCATAAGTGTTGTCACTTCGATTGTATGGTCTTACAAATTTTTTTATTATTTATTTATTCAAGTCACACTACCTTTAAAAATAAATGAAAACGTCATTTCGGGAATGTCCCTCTAATGACCGTTCCTAAATTGACTATTTCACTTTTATAATTGCTTACCTTTACACAATTGCTACACCGTTTTAGATGCACGCTTTTAAGGTTACGGGACTTAAGAGTAATAAACAGAAATCTAAATCTTTAAGAACGAAGGCGTCATTTTTTATAATGGTACCTTACATAATCAGAAATGATAAAAATCACTTATTACTTATAATACGTTTGTAAATAAAACATTGTATACTTTTAATGTAGTAATAACAATGATTAAAAATTTTAATATTTTGAAAATTGCATACCAGTCAACGGGAGATTTAGTTGAAAAAAAAAATTAAAATTACTAAAATGTAATTTTTTTTCTTTTACAAAAAACTCACAAATATTCAATTTTCACACAGAGTTGTCTCACAAATACGCACACTCAACCACAATAACATCATGAGGTTTACTAAAAATTTACAATGTCTTAAAAACCATAAACAAAGCTGGAAAACTGGAAAGGAAGTATAGGTTGTAGTATATTGAAAGTCATTCGTTCTAACAAAAATTTTCATAATTGCAATCAAAAAATCAATTAAGGTACCACCACAGTGTAATCGGCCGAAAAATAGTCAATTTTCGTGATTTTTTTTCGGATGGATAGGATGGGGGAATGGGGATGAATTTTTTTTACGATTAATATCACTATTTAACAGTACAAAAATATTTTTTTTAATTATATTTATTTATTTTTATAATTATTATAATTTTTTGAAAAAAGTGTCTTTAAAAAAGGGCGAGAATCGGTGCCCACGATTGCGACCGTAGTTTTCATCCGAAAAAAAAAAATCAAATAGATTATAAATTTACAGGTAAGCTGCTATGTTCATATGGGAGCTTTTTTTTATTTTGAAATCTTCCTATTTTTCTACACGAAAAACTATAAAACATTTTGTACTTTTTATTCAAACAGTCGCCATTTTTTTAAATTTCAAAATAAAAAAAAGCTCCCATGGGAACATAGCGGCTTACCCTGCAGATTTATAATCTATTTGATTTTTTTCGGATGAAAATTGCGGCCGCAATCGTGGGCACCGATTTTCGCCCTTTTTTAAAGACACTTTCTTCAAAAAATTATAATAATTATAAAAATAACTAAAAATGAAGAAAAAAAATATTTTTGTACTGTTAAATAGTGATATTAATCGTAAAAAATAATTCAATCCCATTCCCCCATCCTATCCATCCGAAAAAAATCCCGAAAATTGACTATTTTTCAGTCGATTACACTGTGATGGTACCTTAACAATAATGATAAAATGAAACCGCGTAAGGGTTTCGAAATTTTTTCGAAATTTCGAAATTTTTTTGGGACCCTAATGTCTGCTATAATTCTCGCAAAGTTGACCGACTACGAGAGTGTAGAAGGTAGTCCTTTGTGGTTCTTTGTGGTTCGTGTTATAATGTTATTCAGGCATCAGCCAACTTCAGTGAGTACTTCCGTGAGGATCAAATTTTAACCTATATTCAGCCCCCTTACTCCCCGTCACGCTATATCACATTTTGTCGAACCCCCCCATCTAATATTACGTCATGCTGACTTGCACCCCCTCTCCCAAGAGATCGATTAGACATAACGAAATCGTTTTTTTCCCTCAGCAACTGTAATTTGAAATTTTTTTTTGCAGACTATATTTTTGGAAAAGTATGATTTTTTTGTGTGTCATCTGAAAGATAAGTTTTTTCAAACGTGACATCACATTTGCTTGGACCCCCTCCCCGTCGTCACGCTTCATAACGCTAGACCCAAGGGGTCAAACTAGTATGTCTACCAAACTGTGTCCACTGTAATCAACGAGTGACGTAACACAGCACACATACAATCAAAACACATGATGTATGGACACGAATATACCAATGTGTCATGGGCGCCCATCCCTATGGGCAGAGGGGGGCCATGGCCCCCCCTAGCTAGCCAGGATTGAAAGAAAATTAGAAAAAAGGAGTTCGAAGAGAGCAAAACGACGTTGTTAATGGTATTTTTTGTGGGTTATATATAGTATGGACCCCGCGATTTGTGGGGGGAAAAAAGATCGAAAAAAAATGTTCCGAAATTTTCTCTGGAAGTTCACTTTTCACCCTTCGGGCCCCCCCTTAGAACCCATCATATGGGCGCCCATGTAATGTGTTAGTATGATATGTTGATGATAATATATACAGTACTCATATATATACTATATACTATTATGGCCACCTTATCTTACTACCAGTCAACAATTAAAAATAAATTTACATATTTTAAGAAAGATATCCCTTTATTTTGAGAAATTTTTTATTCAATAGAATTTTAACACTTAAATACGACATACTTCATATTTTTTTCTGCTTAAATTTCACGAGTTGATTAAAGAAACATGATATTTATTATGACGTGAACACCACGACGGTCAGTAACAGACTAAATTAGTCGTGATGTAAATTGCTACTTATTGCAATTTTCGGATTACACTTTTTTATATGTAGGCTTGATCCGTCTCATCTGTGGCTAGGCCACTACCCCCTCCACCTGTATGCGTACGTAATTTATGAATCGCCCCTATTTAATTATATAAAATAAACTATAATGTATTTTTAGTTTTACAACTATACACTTTTAATAATTCTATATTCTTCATGTATCATAAAACGTTACACTATAACTGAATACATATGGGTATACTTTTTTTTTCAATCAACGACAGTATCGACGCGTGATCACTTTGATCGTTATGTATCTGCCATGCCTGCCATGTTATGCCATTCAAAGTTATTTTTATTTGAGTGGATGGAAGCGGAGAAAATAAAAACACCAAAGTTCGATAAACAACCACCGTAAAATGAGAGAAAACAGGACTGAAGAATGAATTGAGACAAACCAAAAAAATTATTGCATCTTCTACGATTCGAACCAGCAACATTTGCAGTGTATTTTTTCTTTCTAAATACGGTACTTGACTGTATTTAAAATTTGTGTCAAATGTTAAATAATTGTATGCATTATCATTACATATGTCCAGTTTTAATGATGAAACATAAAAAAATTTGATAACTATTTAGAAATTTTATTTTGAAAATCACCATTCTTCAACAAATATTCAAATTAGTGAAAACGCGCCATTTCTTGAAAATGACGTAACATTTTGTAGCTAGATATGTCGATTTTGATCATTTTCATCAGTGAGATGAAATTGTGTTCTCTTTTGAATATTTCTATTAGCTTATGCATATAATAATAATAATCGACCAGAATTCAAATAAATACTTGCTTTTACTTTGACATTTTATGAATATAATCAAAGTTTTGAGGTTATAAATATTGACATTGACGTTTAGTTGCTGCAAACTGTAACGTCACTATAGTGAGGTGTTTTTCCCGCCTTTTTCTCATTTAAAATTGTAGGGTTATTTTTTTTGATGATTTTTTACAGAATCTGTCGAAAATAAAAAAATCACTTAGCTGATATAGAAAAACAATGCTTTTAGAATATTTTTGCAACTTCAGTCAAGTACCCTATTATGTACGAGTATTTTAAAGTATATCGTAAGTTTGTAACAATTTATTACTAAAATACGAAATTCTTTGACCATATTTTTGCTCATTACAGTAGAGCTTCAGTTAAGTTAACATCAGTTTTGTTAAGTGGCGTCACTTTTTTCTCACTAAAGAGAATTTTATAGAAATAGAAAGAAACAATATTATTATATTATACATTTTTAAGACAAAGATATTACGTTATGAATTCTATAGAAGCTATATGCGTAGTAAAAAAAAATAATCACATATAGTATGATTTAAACAAATTGGTTTGGATGTCATAAGAGTATTCAAATTTAAACTTTTCTCTGCTGAATTTCAGAACTTCGTTTGTAACTTAAAGTTCATAAATGTTACTAATTATGTTAATTCAAAGTGAGAAATCGAACAATATAATAAAAACAAAGCGAAATGATATTAGTTACATATTTTTCATGACATAACTAAGATTGGTTATGAGCTGAACTATAAAGTCATAAATTATAAAATCTTAAAACATAAAAACGTAAACAAATCAGTAGTGGTTTTTAATAAAAATATTTCTCTATCCAAAAAGAATTTGATAATGTTGAATTCTAGAATTTTGAAAATTTTTTTCAGAGAATTTGGTGATTCCAAAGCAAATCGTAGCTGCTTATTGAAAAAATGGATACGATGCTTGTCAATTGTCCGTTCAAGGAAAAGAAAATTTCTATAGCAGATATATCTATTATGAAGAACTTTCTATAACAGCAATATTTTTCATGAAATTTATACATTAGTATAAAATCCAATTAATCCACTGGAATCAAAATTATTAAATAGTTTGCTTTTGTATGTCACCTATGATTTAAATTATTATTTAGTCCCGATCATGGATTAAATGACCGCCACTGATCTCAATCTGCTTCACTAAAGTTAAGTTTCACTAAAGTTTACCAAATTTTTCTTAACTTTAGTGAAGTTCCACTGCATTAAAACAAAAAGTTAAAATTTTTCCCAAGTTAATATTAGCAAAGGGTGTATTTATACAACAAGAGATAAACTGGTGTGATGTAAAATATATTAATTAAAAATTCCTACATTTACACAAAACAGTCTCCTCTTTTACTAAAAAATCCTTATAAACTTAGGGGTTGGGGTGGGGGATGAAACTCCAATGATTTTATAACTTTAACTTTGGTATCACAATAAAGATCTTAAACTGCCATTTACAAATATATATATATATATATATATATATATATATATATATATATATATATATATATATATATATATATATAGTTTCCCTACCGAAGCTCTTACCATTTCCAAGATATTTAAGAAAATTGAATAAAAGTCAAATTTTCAAGGGTTAATTTCACTCCCTTAAACCGCTTATGGGCACAAACGAAATATGGCTCGTGATTAGTTTTAATGAGATCTACAATCCACCAAAGTTTCAAAAATTTTTGAGAGATACAGTTGGATACTTTTCCTTGTGAGTAGTAAAGTCATAGTAATTGTGGATCACTGAGTAGTAAAATTACAGTGATTATGGGGCACTGGGTAGTAAGGTCATAGTGATTATAGACTACTGAGTAGCAAGATCATAGTGACTATGGGCCACTAGGTAGTTAAGGATCACTAAAATCGCAAAATTTGTAACGTATGAGCAAAATTGTATTTCTCATTGGGTGTGTGTGTGTGTTTTTTTTTTTTTTTTGCTATTATTTACAAATACTTATATATCAATCCCTTATCAGCTACTCACCTCAACCCCTCCCTTTTGGAATGAACGAATCAATTTCGGAATATTTGATTTAAACGTAATTGAACCCATAATTTTGTTATATTTCATAGATGAAACCGCGGGCCACAGCTGGAAATACATATAACAGCTGGTGTGAATCCGAAATGATTCGCAAACCTTAGATTTAAGCAGACTGTATGGCAAAACGAAATGTAGAAAATTGAGTTCTCGCACACCTGAATTGTCGTGATTTTCATTGGTAGAGAAAATAACTAATCCAAAACAATGGTTCAAGGAAAAGGGTTAGGATAGGATTACCTCGTTTTGGGTGATGTTTTTCGAATATTGTCAGGTACTTAGAAATGTGTCGAGAATTCAATTCTTCAAAATTTAATTCACTATTTAAAAACACTATTGGTTTCCACTACGAATTATAACAATTTCACTAAGAAAAGGTTCAAATTTACATGTGCTTTATATGCGTGTTTAAACTGGTTAAAGTAACAATTAGGCAATTATACACGAAAACAAAACACCTTTTTGGCTTGGCGATTAACAACGAACTACTACTGATTAACTTTTAATTCAAAATGGTGGACATGCGCGGCGCTGCGCGTGCCTATTCAAATATTAAAATTAGGAAAAAATATATTCAAACAAAGGCGCGTAAACAACAGCTGTAAAATATAAAATGTATTGTAGGAAACTATATAGAACACCAAAATGATAACAAAATAGATACCTGAGTGAAGCCAGGATAAGCTGCTAGTATATTATATACGCCGTGCGGTCCATAAGTTCTTAGCCTAACATACAAGGATAGCTGCAAATAAAAAAAAACTTATATAATTTTTTATAACACTCGCTTCTAAAGTTCAATATTCGAGCGTTGTGTAGTGGGCGTAAAGAGCAGTTTTCATATCATTGTAAAACAAACGACAGTAACTGTGCGCGAAAGTACAACTGTGCGTGAAAGTAGTTAAAACTATACGAGAAAATATGATATTCATTTGTCAATGATAATCATATTCAAATTAAACATGGAAACGATCAACAAATTAATAAAAAAATAAAAACGATCTACAAATTAATAAAAAAAAAATTTTTTTCTGCTCCTACTATTAAAAGTAACATTTTGTGCACGGCTAACTATATGTAAAAATTAACAATTGCCCACACTGTACGGAACATAGAGATACATAGAGAGGCAACTTAAAAAATCGTTTAAAGACTTAAATAGTCATTAAAGAAAAAGATGACAGCAGTCATTTGTATAAACTATATTTTGTCTTTATCTAATGAATGACAAAATACATTTGTTAAAGAAATGTTAATTTTGAGTCAGCAGTAAAAAAAGATAGCATCACCTTAAATGTGTTGTTGTCACACTCTTATCAATTGTTTATATTGGGGTTTCTGTTGTCATAGATCACAGTTGTCTACAACATACTTGCTTCAAAAATAGGTACATAGTTGGCCATCCATGTATATCACTGGTACGGAAATACAGTGGGAAATTATTTCTCACGCCTTAATATAATAAAAAAGTAGGCTGTTCCCACGTTTGTTTAATATATAATATGTAGAAATAATACTAAAAATATACATATTATATGTATGTTGATTATTTATTATTGTTTCCATAGTTTCAAAGTATGCTTTGGCAAAAATTGGAACATCTTAGCATTGACATTATAAATTTTGAAAATTTTTACTACTTATTTGAATTTTATTTTAATTATTTATGCTAATTTTACGAAAAAAATGTGCTCGTAGCAAAAGTATAGTGTAAAATACGCGGGAAAAGCTTATTTCTCACTCATACGAATTGTTGCACTCGCCCTGCGGGCTCGCGCAACAAACTCATATTCGTGAGAAATAAGCCTCTTTTTCCACTTATTGTACAATACACTATTTTTCCATATAACATAAAATAAAATTAACCCTACTATTTTCTAAAATTACTTAAAAATAATTATTTTTTTCTCTCTATTAAACTTTAGAAGCCGTCGTTATAAAAAACTATGTTCGATACGTATGCGTAAAGTGAGATATCCAACAGGCTTAAACTGGGGCACTCGCTAAAGGGACTGACGCATACACAACGAGATCTCGTGCGCTTACCCCCACTCACCTGACGGCTCGTGGGGTTATACAGCGCACTGGATCTCGTTGTGTATGCGTCAGTCCCTCAGACTCGTGCCCCAATTTAAGCCTACTAGAATACCTCTCTTTACGCATATGTATTGAAAATAACTATTTAAATATAGTCACAACATCTAATTAATGCTTCTATGTTGCTATAAAAATATGCCGAATCTTTACAGTCGACGTGGTCGTAAACAGCTTGTTTTTTTTTTCATCATTGGCAAATGTTGTTGTTGCATTATTGTTGCATAAAATGGGCAAGAATCAGCGTAGACGACAGTCATTCTTTCTTTTATTTGCGTTGGCGTTAGACCTTCTTTAGTTAAAAACTTAATAACTACACGATACTCAGTTTTGGACCTTTTCGAAAAACACTCGACTATAGAATATGTTTAAAGTACTCTGAATAATAAATGCTATCGGAATAATTGCTATCGGAATAATTTGAAACTCAGCACAGTAGACTTGTATCTACGTTATAAATCCTTTAATCTTTTCAAAAATTCAATCGAATGGAACAAGAAAACGGCTGAATGGATTAGATGGAAAATTGGCGGGGTTTTTGTGGGTACATTTAACTGTAAAAGGCACACTTAACATTAATGGTTTGCTCGTTATTTCTAATTCAGCGCTTAATTTTCCAAAAAGCCACCAAAAGCTTATTTTTTCTTGATTTTTCAAATTCATGTAGAGTATGCAAAAAAAAAATTCTTCCGAAAAAACAATGGCTAATCCTTGTAGAGAAGTTATTCGAGTTTCTAAAACCCATCTTCAATTTTCTGTGTGATCATTGGTTGCTGAGATATCGATGGTCAAAGACGAAATGGTCCTTTTTCATTCAAAGCCCGATATCTCAGCAAGAAGTGGTCGTATAAAGGTCTAAAAAAAAGCAAATTAAAGCTAAATGAACAAGTTATCCGGTTCATATGGTGGTTAAATCGGAAAACTTTTTCCAAGTCCATGGACCAAAAAGAAAAAAACCAAAAAAATTTCGAAAAATTTTTTTTTCAGTGTATTATTAGGATTGCGCGATACACGTTGCTTTGAAAATTTTTTTATCGCAAGATCTCGAAACTAGAAACTTCCAGCTTTAAATTGCTTTGCTTACGACTCCGATACGACTATTTTTCACGAAGATACAGCCATTCGAAAAATCACTAAAAATTTGGAATTTTTTTTAATCCTTTAATTTTTTCACTAGTGTATTTACTAGTGAAAACCGAAATTACTTTCTTGCCAACAAAATACTTTCAAAAATTCTTGGTTACTATCATAAAGTAACCAAGCCGGCATAAGCTTTAATACATCAGGTAATCGTAAAAGAAATATAAAAAAATATGGTGTAAAGTTTAAATTCCTGTCAATTCATCCCCATTTACGGTACGTAGGTATAAGCAGCCGTAACCGTACACCTTTAACCGTCACGAAGTAGACAGACGCGTTTTGATGTTATGTATTTTTTATGTCATACCTACACAACACACTCCTACACACACTGGCTTTCCCAGCGTCCCACTGTGTAGTATGTTGTTAACTAATCTTGAATAGACGATCAAATTTTCCTATATCTGGAAGGATGTAGGCACTGCGTTATTTACTGTAGGCAATGTAAATAAAACTACACTCCTAAACTAAACATCTACACGGTTTGTCAAAAAAATCAGTTCAATAGGTATTGATGTCAAAAAATGAACTTTTTCATGAAATTTGTGTTAAATTTTAAATAATTCTGACTTATCATTAAATATGTTTGATTTTAATGGTAAAACTCAATATTTTGAATAGTGATGAGTAAATGCAAGACCAAGACCAAGACTTGGCAGTCTTGGTCTTGTTCTTGCATTAAGAATCTTTGTCTTGGTCTTGCTAGAGCAGTTTGAGTCTTGGTCTTGGTCTTGTAAAATGCAGTCTTGGTCTTGGTATTGCTAAAAAATCTTGCACTTTCTTGCATTTTTTTATTACCGAATTTTTTCCTTCTAAAATCAGAATTTTCGCTCTTTACGGTATTAATTATACTTTCAAACTATTTAAATAGTTTAGCAAGAGTCTTGCTTTTTGCTTGCTTTTGTCTTGGTCTTGCAGCCATACTTATACTCTTGGTCTTGCTCTTGGTATACATAGTCTTGGTCTTGGTCTTGAATTTTTTGCAAGACCAAGACTGCAAGACCAAGATTATCTTTGCTCATCACTAATTTTGAAAATCGTTAATTTTCAGTAATAGTTCAATTTACTAAAAACGCGCAATTACACCAAAATGACGTCACAATTTGTAAACAAACATGTCGATTCCAGCCCATGAATTATTTTCTACTCTTTCATATACAGCATATCTTTTCAGGGCCGGATCTACGGTTGGGGGGGGGTTAGCGGAGGCACGTACCCCCTGCCGGTTTTAGGGGCGCCAAAACAGTTAATTGGATTTTTTTTGCTCGCCACTTACTTTTTGCAGTATTATGGACCCCAAAAACGAATTTGACCCATTTTTTGCTCGTCACTTACCTTTTGTAGAGAAAAATTTTTAAAAATAATCCGTGCACCAAAATGTTTAATTTGGGGTTTTTTGCGGGGCACGCGCCAACAGCAAAGTTTGCCACCCCCTCGTAATAACTGTAGGTCCGGCCCTGTATCCTTTCATATACAAAAAAAAAATTAAAAACTTCATAAATAGCTATGACGGGGTCTAACTCGTTAGGGATTGTAAGAAAAACTTTTTTTGTACGGTGGATCGGGAACCGTATAAAGAAAATACATAAAATGTTCAAAACCTCACGATTTCCTTAAAAGTTGTTTTTTTAAACAAGATAAAGCATTAACTTACACATGAAAACATTTTATTTCATTTTTATAATATTACAAAATTGCGACAAATACATATGTAAAGAAAACGATGCACAAACTTATATTCTTACTCAAGGTACTGATTAAATTCTTAAAAACAGTCAGTAACTTTACCGCAAATTGATGTTCAAATTTTTTTTTATTACTCATGTGGGAGAAGTACTAACTTGGCGCACACATTTCTGTACGCAAAATAGCTGTTTGCCCACTGTACTCTTCCCACATACATTTTTGCGTGCGGAAAGTAACTTTCCGCACGCAAACTGACAATAAAACAAGCAAAATTTAATCAAAACCCGCAAAGCCGCCTCTTGATTTTCCATTTAATAAATATTTCATAATTATTTCTATAGAAACAACCAACAAGGTAATTTAAACAATATTTAATTCAGGAAAAAAAGACGAACGCGCAAAAATATTATTTTAAAAAGTAATAAAAATGTCAAAAATAGTAATAATAATAGGAAAATGTATGTGAAATTCGTAATAAAAAATAGTATGTGTAACTCATGCGGGATTGTCGATTGCCCACTCAAGCGAATGAGCGCACTCACTACGTTCGTGCGCTCAACTTCGCTTTCGTGGGCAATCGACAATTTCCCGCACTTATTGCACAATATACTATACTTTTTATCCAGTTATTATTTAGTTTCATTTATTCAAAAATACCATTTTTCCAATGAAATCAATCTAATGAAAAACCTTGTACAGGTTTCGACAACCAACAATGTTTCAATTACCTTTTGTATAGAATTTTGAAAAGGACCAATCGACGTATTGTTGAAAACTGATACTGATGTTGAAATCGTTGAAATCATTATTCAAAATTAACAATGAAACAGTACAGAAGAGATCTTGATCAAAGCTAGTGAAAATTTTTATGTAAATTATTTGTCTTGAAGTGTCTTTTTGTTAAGTAACGATAGAAATATTCTTTAAGAATTTTAAATTTTAGCAAGTATGTCTAGACGCAGCGGTAAGAATGTGATAAAATTTATAATCTTAAAATAATATCTAAAATCACAGACAAATGAACAATATTGTATACCAGCTGTCCCATTTGGATGTATACATATGATTTACATGTTAATTTTTTTTTTAACATTGAATTCCCATAAAGAAAAAGTTATGTCACAAGAATGCTTTGAACAAACTAATAATACTAATTTAATATTATAGCTACTGTTAGTATAGCTTTAACAATAATAATACAGTAAAATAAAGAAATGATTGTCGTAATTTTCAAGCAATTTACATTTTTACATAATAAATATTTGTGTCATCTGCTGTAAATTCAAAAAGGCATTTTTTTATTTTCTTGAAAATAAATATTAAAATAATAAAAACACCAAAAAAAATATTCTGTTGAAGAAATAGTGCAGATAATTTGGTGGAAAAAAATTATTTTATAAAAGAAAATTACCAAAAATAGGAATATGTTTATCCAAAGCACTCTTGTGACATAACTTTTTCCTTATCGGAATCCAATGTTAAAAATTAACATGTAAATCGTATGTATACATTCGGCCGAGACATCCAGTATATATAACGTGTAAGGTGTAAGATAGTGTATAAACCTAGTATATCAATGTATAAATAAAGCTTCATAACATGCTCAAAATACGACCAACTGCTACAATTTGTAATCCGTAGTAACAATTTTTAATGCGTTTTCAAACAATTGAAGGTTGGACTTCAAAAACAGGCAAAGTGCCAAAAAAATGAAATTTTAGCATGTTGTCTAGATTGTTGGTAATGACACTTAAATTCCTTTTTTGGGTCTAACGAAATTTTTTTTTGGCACAGCCTGTTTTTGAAGTCCAACCTTCACCCTCTTAATCACCCTCTTAAATTACATACAATCATTTTTAGCATTAGTGTATAGATAGTACTTAAGGGCAGCAAGTTATGGGCGTTCCAAACGTATTACGACTATCAAAATATAATTTTCGTTATCGAAAATTATCGATATCAAAAATAACGATATATTTGAAGATGAATAATACATTCGATAGTGTAACTTTCGAAACACTTATTTTGACATTATTATCCTCCGCCAGTATGTTAATAATATAATTACTAGCACTATCATTACTAACTCGTTGAATAATACACTATTTCTCATTTACATTTTTTTATACATAACGTAAAAGCCCCCATTATGGAACGATATCTAATACTGGAACAGTTTTGATATTTACATATTAATGAAGTTATTTCTGAAAGAAACGTCTGATAACAAAAATTAATATTAATAGAATGATTGTTTTTCAATTTAAATTCACCTCGCATTTAATGTTTCCTTACTTAATTAAAGAAATAAATATGTAAATGTCAAAACTGTTCCAGTATTAGATACCGTTCCACAAAGGGGGCTTTTACGTTACCTATTTTTACTTTTTTTTACATACATAACCGTGCAAAGATAGATAGGAAACAGTGAATTTGTAAAGCGCTGGTGAAACAGTGAATACTCAAAAAGTAGAGTACTTATAGCGGTACTTATATCTTACACATTTATGAATATAAAGTTAATTTAAATATTTTAACGACCAATAAATCTTACTTATAAACTTATAATGGCTTGTTATTTATACTTATTTAAATGTAATCATTTTTTTTTTGCCACTGCGTCTTTTTATTACCATGTTCGCGAGTCGAAACTGGAGTGAAAAGCCAATTAGCGGAATGAGAGAATAATATTTGAGAGTGTGAGTAAATTTTAATAAAAATTAAATTAAATCAGTTGTACAACATCATAATTATTATTTTAATTGTGGTTATAAGTTTAATTTTTTATGTCTTTGGGTTATACATTAGTTTTTGTTTTTTACCCACGACGGAACGGAGAAGGTATGCATTTGGGGCAAGAGATGTGTGTGTGTGTGTGTGTGTTACCATTTATCTCCAAAACGCCTTAACCAATTTTAACGAGGTTTTTTTATTTGAGAACTGGTAATTCAGGGATGGTTCTTAGCCTAGTTTGATGAAAATTGATTCAGCCGTTTCCAGGATATTCCAGGATTTCCAAGAATTCGAGGATTTCCAGGATAAAAGTAAAATTAAAAATTTTAACAAGTCATTTTGGACGCTGAAAATTGCCAGATGGTTTTTGGCTTGGCCTGATAAAAATCGGTCAAGTGCAAGTTGTACTTACGTAAATGATGTTCCGTAGGTACAATAAAACTTTTTTTCTTATGGATTTAAAATAATTTTTTTTAAAAACTCACGATAGTAAGCTCTAAAAGTTTCAAATAAATAAATTTTAAAAACCCACGACGAAGTGTTTAAAGTGTTACAAATAAAAATTCCTGCAATTCCATATTCTAAATTTCATTATAATGTAGAATAAGCTAATTTTCATTCGTCGTGTGTGTCATGTCTTGTCGTGTATTTTGTAGTTTAAGGGGGACCTCTAGTGTGACATTTTGAAAAAAAAAAAAAAAATGGAAATTTTTTTGCATATTTCGATAGTCTATATCTTTAAAAATAACATACTAAAATTTCAAGTGCATATCTCAAATAGTTTTTGAGTTACAGCCTTCTGAAGAGCGGCTTCTGATTTTCATTGTTAACTTTGAGTTATTGAGAAATGTATAAAAGTTGATAGTTCGGGAGTTTCTGGAAGTAGCTGCCAGTCACATGTTGTGAAGTATCTAGACCCTGGCACATTTAAACGACTCATCTAGTTTTACTATGACGTTTATAGTGAATACATCGTAAATAATTTTAGTAAAAATTCTCAGTGATTAAAACTAAAAAGTAAGGTAAAGAAGAACTACATTTTTCATATTTGCTGCAACTATAACTCGAAAACAAATCATCCAATCGATTTGATTCTTATTGTAACTTCTTATGTATATATATATATATATATATATATATATATATATATATATATATATATATATATATATATATATATATTTCTTCGTGCCAGGAACCTCCAGTTTTTCGATCGAATGTAATTGAATGCAATAAAAAATGTAATTTTTGTAGGCCAAAAATTATCAAATTTTCGCGCAAAACTTGAAACTTTTTTTTTAAAAAGTCCGCCATTTTGTCAATTTTCAACTTTTTTACGCACGGGCAATACCTTCTAGTTTAATAGGCTTTTTGGTTTTTTTGATTTCAGGCACTGTGAAGGTCGCTATCATTGCAGCAGTGGGGGGACTTTTTTTTGGAGCCTTGGAAGATCGCTAATAACTCACTGAATTTTCAATTTTTTGGTTCAAAAATTTTATTATGAATTATATATATCAACGAATATATCCTTAAAATATTAAACCATACCATACAATAGTTTTCTTTTAAAAAATTCCCAAAAAATAACTTTTTTCAGACGGTCACACTAGTGGTCCCCCTTAATGTCACACACGACAAATGAAAATTAGCTTATTCTACATTATAATGAAATTTAGAATATGGAATTGCAGGAATTTTTATTTGTGACTTTTTAGACTCTTCGTGGTGGGTTTTTAAAACTTTTTTATTGTACAATTCGATACACACTTTATGCAAAAGGTACCGCAACGGTGAGATATGCTCTACAACACATTACGTTTTGAGCAGCAAACCTGTGATATATACCATGTGCGTTTTTTGAGAGTTGCCATTTCTATTACAACCAAATTTTTATGATAGAAGTGGTACTGGAAAAGGTTCTTTTCTTGGATGTAATGGAAATGTAACCAAGAAAAACACTATCGGTTGAAGTAGCCTCAAGTACATATGCATATTTTTACCGCCTAACTGATAAATTAAAGAAAAATTAAAAAATTAAACTTTGGTAAAAAAAAATTTTTGGCTCATTTATGTTGTTAATTAATGCATTAGATCAGTTTTATCGAAAAGTTAATATATAGTCCCATGTAAAAATCTATAAGTTTGTATCATAGCTTGAAAACCATAAGAGCTATAAAGCTCCTGACTATAGCAATCGGTTGCCCCCGTCGATATCTCCCACACTTATTTGAACAATTTTTCGATTAAATCAACGGTTTGGCTGTAATAAAAATGGCAACTCTCGAAAAACTCACACAGTATGTATAGCACCTACTGGGCCTAGACAGAGAGCGATCTACATTTACTTACGCAATGGTGTATTAGTTGCCAAAATAGTGTATCAGTTGGGCATTTTGTCATAATCCCTCATGATCGTCAACGTGTTAAAACTACACCGTTCCCTATCTTAATCTACATTACGATAAATTTCAAAAATTTATCTAAAATAAACTTTTTTCCATCATATACTCGGTAGATTCACTCGTAAACGCATCCAAGCAAATAACTTTTTTTTCAAAACTCAAAATTGAAAATCTCTAATCTTATTTCAATGCTCGCATTGTTTGTCTTTTGTTTTTATTCACGTCAGTCTAATAATATATGGGGTTTTTTTTTCAGCTAGTCACTCAACCATTAAAATCATACAAAAACTTTTTTGATTGTTTTGGGATTTACTTTTTAAAAATGTTTTGTTTTTTTCGACAAAAGTTATTTTTTTATCATGTAACCCGAATTTCAATGTTGAGCTACATACAGTTTGTACGAATTTTATGTGTACTGTAGTGGCAACACTGCTACAGAATTGGTAGCACTGAGTAAGTATGTAAATATATTCTACAAGTGTTGTTTTAAAATTGTGAACTTATTTTATTGTTGGTGCAGCAGTTGTTTTATAAATTTTTTATGAATAATCGATTTTTATATTTTATGAGTTTACGTTGTATTTTATGTGAATCCAGTAGCTACAGTATGGAAGCAATACAGATTATTTCTAGTCTTATTTAGCATAGAAAATAATGTGTTAAAAATGACAATTTTTTCCTACCTATAACGTAAAAAGCCATATACTGGAACACTATTTTTAAATGTGTAATCAAACTGGCTTATAAAAATTGATAAATAATTTAAACATCCATTTTTTTTTTAATAAGCATGAGAGAAAGTTTTTTTAATCCAATGAATATGTTTTTAAAAAAAATATAACCCAAAAATTTTTATTTATTAATGTTTTTCTTTTACAAAATGCCGACATCTATAAAAAAAACGGAGAAAATATACTAACACCATTAAGAAAACATGAGACAGACACCTCTTCTCCGAACGCGTATTTAATTAAGAAATAAATTTTTAAAATGTTGAAATACGCAGTGACATCTTTTGACGTAAATGAAATAAGGGTATTCGTCATCTAGTGATTTTTAAAAAAATATCGTGTACTTTCTAACTGAACCATAAACCATAGTGAATTTTTAAGTAGTTCACTTAGAAATCTCTCTAAACTTAACCTCTTCGCTACCAATGTACAATATATTGTACATCAAATTTAGGTTATGTTGACATTATTTTTTAATTAAGAAATATTTAAAAACTTCTTAATATTATTTAAAATTACTAAATTACGCTTGTTTAAAGACGTAAGATTAAAATTTTTAATTAAAATAAACGCTTGTTTAAGTCTTTGTCCAGTATGCTGAACAAAAGTATGCTCATTGACGTTTAAAAATTTTTAAAAATTCGTAGCGAAGAAGTTAAAATGGCTACTATTTTCATTTCATAATAAAAATTTTGAAGTTTTAAATCAATATGTTTGATTTATGAATGATTATACATTTCGGCATGAACAAAATTATTATACGTGATAACACATAAAAGAGTGACTAAGCATTTTAGAAGCAAAAATAAATTAAAAATGTTTATAAAATACATATTAATAATAATTGTAATGACTAAATATACACAGTCAAATTTCAAATGTATATTAAAACACTTCTGCAAATAATATTTAACCAGTATAAAAAGGTAATTTAGCTGTCCTAATCTCTTAAATGGACTAATAAAAATTATTTATATATTTTTATTATGCTTACTTGAAGATTTAACTGGGAAATGTTAAAATTTATAAGGCATTTGTTTCTATTAATAAGCATTGATCGAAAGCAAAAGAGACAAATTCAGCAAAAACTGTTTTATATATATATATATATATATATATATATATATATATATATATATATATATATATATATATATATATATATATATGTATTTCTTTGATTAAGTATGGAAAGTTCATAAAGACGAATAATATAGCTCACAATGATTCATTAAATTTTAAATTTTTACTTTTGATATTTTTTCTACATTTGATAAAACTGGAAATAATCTGTACGGACATAATTATATATGTTATATATTTTATTATAAAAAATAATATATGTTTTAATTTGCAATAAAACATATGTAGCTTTTCCCGACAAAATTTCACGGCAGTGGATACGTAATTAGTTGAAAATATTGTTATTATTGTTTTTACCTACAGTCCAATAAACAGTCAATAATATGGGTATATATTTTAATTTTGTAATTTTTTTTTTTTTTTTGATTTGTTGAAATCGTGATAAAAATATTTATTTAAAATAGTTAAATAAAACACAAAATAAAAAACAAATAAATGTAAATTTTTTGAATTTATTGTTCTTTTTTAAATGAAAGATATACACTACGTTTATTTAAATTTTATTTAGGTAAATCCCTAAAATTCGTTTCAGATCAAAAATCACACTTTTATTGCACCCTGAATGTTTTAGCGAATTTCCATTCTGTATTTACTCTGTAAGTATGTATTCTGTATTCTGTATTTCGAACTTTTCTCTTTTCCACCATACTTCCAAGTTTCCAAGTTTTTATTATTTTCACGTTTATAATTATGTCAGATCTGTACCAAAATTTTTCCGACATTCTAAGTAGAATTTATAGAACTTTAAACAGTTTTTTTCTATAACACCCGCTTCTAAAGTTCAATATTCGAGCGTTGTGTAGTGGGCGTACAGAGCAGTTTTCATATCATTGTCAAACAAACGACAGTAACTGTGCGCGAAAGTACAACTGTGCGTGAAAGTAGCTAAAACTCTGCGAGAAAATAATGACATTCATTTGTCAATGATAATCATATTCAAATTAAACATGGAAACGATCAACAAATTAATAAAAAAAATAAAAATGATCTAACTATATACAAATTAATAAAAAAAAAATTTTTTCATATAACATTATAAAATAAAATTAACCCTACTATTTTCTAAAATTGCTTAAAAATAATTAATTTGTTTCTCTCTATTAAACTTCAGAAGCCGTCGTTATAAAAAATTATGTTCGATACGTATACGTAAAGAGAGGTATCTAATAGACTTAAACTGGGGCACTCGCTAAAGAGACTGGCGCATACACAACGAGATCTCGTGCGCTTACCCCCACGAGCTGACGGCTCGTGTGGGTATACAGCGCACTCGATCTCGTTGGGTATACGTCAGTCCCTTTACCCCAATTTAAGCCTACTAGAATACCTCTCTTTACGCATATGTATCGAAAATAACTATTGTTACCTGATAACATAGCATTTTTTTTATTTTTCCACATTAAAAGATATAGAAATGCTAAGTTAATCTAATTTGTGGAACCTGAATAACTTTTGTAGCTGAAATTTTTGTATCAATAGTAAAATTATTTTAAAACAAATAATTTACACAACATAATTTTACCAAAAGTGAAAACAATAGCATCGAAAATCTACGTAAAATTTCATTTTTTATGCCATTATAATAAAACTTGCAAATTTATCTTTTTAATTTGGTGTATAATTATTAAAATATTTTGTCACGTAATTTTCAACGTTCATAAATTAGTATTAAAACATTTTAATGTGTCAAACATTTTGTCAATTATAACAACCGCCATTGTTTGACATAATTACTTCCGTCCGTTTAAATATAATTTCTGAAAATGAGAGGAAATTCTATGTAAAAAGACAATCAAAGAAGACATTAAAACTTAATGTATTCTTTGACAAAATGAAACAAAAGGACTCATACAAATGAATTTGGTTGGTTTACTGTTGTATATATGCAAACAACACAACACACATATTTTACATATTGCATAAGTTGAAAAGATGATGCTTAGCCATATTGGTTTACTTTGTAATCCAAATAATCCCAACGAGATCCCAACTAAGATTATTAATTATCTCCAATAAATTATAACGTAATCTCATGTATATTATGTTATACAAACTATTAATATTAATGCGTCATATACAAATTAATTACGCCCCACGGAATGTACTTATGTAGAAAATAAATAATATTTTAAATTGATATTCAAATAAAAAGCTTTTGATGTTCTCTTCCCAAACAAGTACCAAAAAAAAAAAACATGTTCATAAAAAATAAAATAAATTATTCCCTGTAGTATGTATAAAAAATGTTATTATGTGTTTGTATACACTCATGCTCACGGCTCATATGTGTACTAACATAAAAAAAGAATTTAAATTGTAAATTTAAAATTGGCAAAAGCTGTATGAATTAGCTGTATAGTCGTACTGATGAAAAATTACCATTATTTAATAAATTTCTAAAAATAAATACATAAAATAACTCTTTTTTTAAATATTTGGCAAAAGAATTTGTCCTAATGTAGTTTATTTGATACAAGTTACTAAATTGAACATTAACTAGGAATTAATTCACATGCAAAAATGTCATTTGGTACATTCAAAGTCCATTGATTGATTGTCCAATTGGCACTTACTTTACTAGCCACTAGGCGCATAAGGCCCGATTTACATTAACGCTCTGCTCTCACTCCGATATCACTACGCTCCCGATTCGATATAATCTTGTTATGTTCACATTACAGTGTTGATATCATGCTGGTACCTATTCGTTCTCTATTCACATTACAATGCCACTCTGGGTACACTCCCATATCTTTTCATAACAACTGAATGCAAGCGGAGTGGAGTGGAATCAAAAAAGTGTTTACACCACAGAACAAATAGAACGAATACATCTATCTCTTTTCTGCAATCACTTATGGGCATTTATGTGCATCTTAGGCTACTTAGTCCTCATTCATTCGCCAGCACTCAGTTGGTATGTTTCAATTGTTGTCATATTGTTACCTCTTGTATTAACACGGTATATGTACGTGGTATACGTACATCATACGTACCACCACCACGTACATATTATGTATATGTGTATGCAAGACACCCATACACACAACATCCAACGGACTAACACACACTTCTCCGCGTGCATATATATAACATAGTGGGGGTTTATTTTCTATCTTTTGTGGTTACGCTCGTTTCCCTAGTATAGACATAGTAATGTTCGTTCTCTTTGTTCTCTGGTTTACACTATAAATACAAGCCATAACAAGTCTGATATCGCTCCGATAAAATATTACCTGAGTGGTATTGATATTGGAGTGACATTGGAGCGAGAGAAAACCGTGACTGATATCGGACCGATATCAGAGCGATGATGTGAATACACTCATTGTTTATTGTGTAAGAATATTTTATCGAACCTGGAGCGAAGTGATATCGGAGTGAGAGCAGAGCGTTAATGTAAATCGGGCCTAAATCGGCAGCCTCTTTCCGTAAAAAGTCACGGAAGTCAAGTCATGGGAGTGACTTGATTACTGGGCTATGAACACCCCTCTCTCCTAGTAAATATAAATTCAAATTTTATTATGGTTTACTTGTTGGCGTCATCAAGTTTACTAAAATTTTTCAGTATTGATAATACATTTTTCAGTATCTTAAGAATTGTAGGTACAACAATAGAATGATGAAACTGGAAGGAATCCGTAAAAAAACTCTTCAACTCTATTATAGCTGATGATGAGTTAATTACTCGAAAGTTGGCTCGTAATCGAATAGTCTAATTTAATGAAAAGTGACAAAGTAAATTATTTTTACTGTATTTTATAATATCGATTTTCACAAAATAGATCTTTCAAATGTTAATTACATAACAATTACCTAAGCTTTTTACGTTATTTTTTTTAATTTAAATTTCGTTTTGGTTACGTCAGTACTTGAACAAAAGTCTAGATTCTAGAACAACTGACTTGACAGGATAACTACCAAAATTTAGCGAAACCTGTCGTGAGAAAATATTTATTACCATTTTGAATAAACTTTTTTAAAGCATCCTCAACCACATATTTTTTATTCGTTATATGAAAAATTGTCAAGAAATTCTTATTTAATGACCTTTATCGAACGTCGATTTCCTTACTTTAAAAAAAAAAAAATAAAATAAGAAAAAAACTTGCCGAGATTCTGTTCGCCAAACAATTGTCGTTGCAAAAGGAAACGAAATAAGCGCAATTAAAGGACCACTACTGTATCAAAAACGTATACATACACATTCCATCTCCATTTGTATTTGTATTAGGGGTGTGCGAATAGTGCTCGATTCGATTTCGAATCGAATAATTCGAAAAAACGAATTATTCATTCCATTTTTTCGGATAGCTCGAACTGTTTCGTTTTTTATTTCTAAGACTCAAACATACTAAGAACTTTAATAATATAATTTATATATATTAATACTAGCTGCGACCCGCGGTTTCACTCGCATAAAATTATTTGAATTTAGAGTCAAATTATTGGGTAAATTTTAAATTAGATATTTGAAAATTCTGTACATATTCAATTAATTATTTTGCCTGGTCCCGCTTGTCAAATGACTTTAAAGTAACCATATTCATATTTCAAAAGCATGGCTAATTTCCGCACCGTCATGTAGATACCCATGTTAATAATTTTAGAAGTATTTCTATTTTAGGCCTTTCTTGGGACATTAAGACATTAGGGGACAATTTTACTTCACTTTAATTTTTTCCAGACCTTTTAACAATATTTGAACAAAATTTTGTCAAAAATTCCTTCCATTTTTAATTTGGAATCTATTTGGTGTCACTGATGGACAATTCTGACCACATGTCCATTTAAATTTGATGTTCTGAAATTTTATAGAAAATCAGTTTCTTATAGTACATCGCTTGGCTCGCTCAACGACTCTAAAGTAGACTTATTCATATTTCGATACATAACTTATTTTGATAAAATTTTATTAAGATCGGTCCAGCTGTTTAATGAAAGTCCTGCGAATCAATTTCGATCTCATCTTTTAAACAGGGCTTCGAACCGAACCGTAACTGTAACCGAAAACCGGTGAAATCGATTGATTTTGCCGGAAAGTAACCGTTAACTGGAGCAAAATTATTTTTTTCAAAAACCGTTAACCGAAACGAAACCGTTATTTTTTTCGTTCCGGTTCATATCTGAAATTCAATATTTAATTTTATTCTATAATCTTCTTCAACAATAAATTTCACAATTTAAGGAACTGATGTTTCTATAATATAGGTATAGGTAGGTATATAAATAATAAAATTTACGGTAACATTTGAAAAGTTCTCATGGATCAAAATATAAAATTTTACAATGATAGTAAACCAATAAACTTTTCTAACGTTCGTACATATAGTCGTTAAAATATATTTTTTGTTTTATTTTATATTATCTTATTTATTTATTTATTTATTTATTTATCTATTTATTAGAATTAACAGACATATGATATTTGCGTTCGACGATATTTCTAGATTAGATAGAAAAGGAACAGGTTACTGGAATTAAATTTTATATTCTCAGGTTTTCTAATTTTGGAAGTTGTGTTTAGCGTATCAACTAATCAAGCGAGTGTCGAAAGAGCTGTCTCAAGCCTAAAGTAAACACCTAGTAAGGGAAAATGATGTTTCGATAAATTCAAGCATTTTGAAAAATATTAAGATTGAATTTTTCCAACGTTGATTTATGTTTTATAAATTAGGTAATTTCTATGAAATAGATAATATATTCATAACTCGCAAAAAAATTTAATTTTTTTTAACACCGAAACCGAAAACCGAAACCAGAACCGAAATCGAAAATAACCTATACTCTATAACCATAATCGAAATCGACACCGTTATTCTTTTTTTCCGTTGAACCGGAACATCAGATATACTGAAATACTCTGCGATATTCATATTTTAATAGGGTATCTAATTTTTGTACCTTGAGATATTCACATTGATAATTTTAAGAGTACTTTATTTTGCGAGACATTTCGAGTTCACAGGGCTCTGGATAATATTTCCGAACTCTCGTTAATTTGTTTCGGATTCTTAATACTCGTAATATTAGGGCAAAGGTTCAGATCCGTGCAGTCGTTTATTTTGGGTCTTTTTGAGACCTCAGAATCCTAGAGGGCAATTTTAAAATGTTCATTTTTCTCAGAATCTCAATACAATTTGAGCAAAAAATTTAGTCAAAATGCGTCCAGCCAGTTATTTTGAGTTCGTTTTGGGATCTTAAGATCTTAAGGATACGTCCAGTCGTTTACTTTAAGCTTCTTTTGAAGTCCTACGGTCTTGTGGGGTAACTTTGACTTAATTCTGATATTTTTCTTTCAGTTCGTATGCCAATTTTACCTATAGTTTTCTTTCATCATTTTTTTGATATATGCTACCGTTTACTTGAAACCATTGGGAACGGATAAATACAGTCCATATTTCATTTTTTATTTAAATATAAGATTACTCCAGAAGTAGCTCTCTGGCTAACTCTAGCTCTAATGCTGCTTAATCTTTTTTCTTGTTTTATGACTGCTTCTTTAGCACCGGATCAAATTTTGATGCAGTTATACATTCGTTTGTTTCGCTGAAAGGTATTCTAATTATGTATCTGAAAACACATTTTTGTAATAAGATAAAAATTGTAGACCTTAAACTTACACTGACTTTGTTTTTGTTTTTGTTTTGGTAACACTAAATAGGATTAATGATAACAGAACCGATAACAGCAAATAATTAACTAAATTTAAGTAAATTCGGATAAAAAACATTTTAATGAGAATGAAGAAATAGTTTGTACAAATATATAGTAACCATAGTTGTTTAATTTTTAAAATTACAAAAATTATTTTTTGCAAATACATAGCAACTAATAATTTGTAGGATTTTTTGATAAATTGGCCACAGACTGCTGTGTACAGCAATAGAAAATTAATTTTTTACGGTTTTTCGTAAATTTCGACGGTTAGACAAAAAATTTTGCAAAACCCTTTCTTAGCGAGCGCCTACGACCCAATAGGCACCTACATGCCAAATTTCAAGTTTGTAGGTATTGTAGTTTTGGAGAATTTGTGATGAGTGAGTGAGTGGTATTTCTCTTTTATATATATAGATAGTTTCATTTACAGAGCAAATTCATCCAAAAAATAATTCTTTTTAACTTCCCACTGGGAAGTTATTGCAGTGGATTCTTTTGTCGCATTTTTTTATGTTTTAAGTTTTAAGGAATATTCGAATCGAAAATTCAGCTATTACACCCACTGTCATGGGGCGACAAGTTTTTGTAACAATAAACTTTTATTATTACTGATTGATTTATCCTGTTCTTTAGGCATAATGTAACTTTCCATTTATGCAATTACTGTAATGTTATCGATTTATTTTTTTTATTTAAATTAAATGTTTAAAAATCTCTAAGAATCAAAAGAAAAAAGAAAAATTCGAGCTATTCGAATTATTCGTCTTCTTTCGAATAATTCGATTTTTCGAATTATTCGATTCGAAATTCGAATCGAATATTACTATTCGATTCAGTGCGAATTATTCGACTTTTCGAATAATTCGCACACCCCTAATTTGTATGTTTGTAGGAATTACAATCAGTAAAAATGTGTACTTGTATAACGAACGTTCCCCCCCCCTCACTTTCCCGTCACTCCCGACGTCTCTACGTGAACGTGAGCGTAACTACATAGAATATACGCTCGATACAGACATTTGCACATTCACACTCGCTTACTGTCAGCCAGCGAGCAGGATGGTGGAGCGACAGGACATTCACAGAGAGAGGCACAGGATAACGTGAAAATGTTGTGGGTTTGAGGATCAAACATTTATATATTGTTGGCAGTAATGGACGCATAGAAATAGTAATCGATACTTTCCAGAACATTGAATTATACTACACCGTATACAGACTATAACAGAGCATCTTTTTTTTGTCATATAACCTGATTCAAAAATATATTTAACTAATTTTATTAGAGATAGTTTAACTCATGCGTATTAAGTCCTATAAGAATATTGTAGCTTTTTCACTTTTGCCGTGAAAAAAAAGTTAGGGCAAATTTTTACAGTAAAAAAAAATGGTAGAAAAACTTTTCATTGGTGATTTCAATATTGGTAAACACAATAAAAATGAATACGCTGCCAATAGGGTGTGGCACACAGCTTCCTCGTACTCGTAAAAGACAATAGTATTCTACCAAATATATATACACCAATACCTCGCTTTGCGTTTTTTCGAAGTTGCGTCGCTGCTAAATTAGTACTAATTTTCACTGTGCGTCGTTAAATTTTCGAAGTTGCGTTGTTTTGGGTTCGAATCTTTCATTTTTTTTTCGAAATTTTTTGAAATTTTCTATAGAAAATCGTAATTCACTTTGCGTCGTTTCAATTCGCGTCGTGTTTTTTTGGAACGTAACCACGACGCAAATTGAGGTATTGGTGTACTGTGAAATTATATTTTCGCCTTAAAGTTCATAAAAAATTGTTGTAACTCAAAATCTTTAAAGACTAAATTACAAAATAATCTCAAAAATATTTGAGAAACTAACCCCCAAAATGCTTTAAAAATTTCAGGGAAGTGGGACTGGCAGTAAATAAGATATTGACATTTAATGGGATTTCATGGTAGCGCCGTGGATACTATTACTCCGAATGCAATGAAATTTGTAGGAGACCATTTAGGAACCAGACCGCATAATTCCTGACAATTTCATAAAAAAGAATATTGAATAGTTCAGAAGTTATGCCACTTGGTGCAATTTAATATATTAATGGAATGACATGGTAGCATCGTAGCTACCGTTACTCCAATTTCGATTAAATTCATAGGGGACCACCTAGGAATCAAATTGCATAATTTCTGAAAATTTCATTAAAAACAACGAATAGTTCAGAAGTTAAGGCACTTAGTGCAAACTGGCTACACACAGACGGACGAAAGGACAGATACCAAACCAAAATTGTTCAGGAAGTTCTAAAACGTAAAATGTGCGTAAAAAATTTTATTTTAGAGGGAAAAAATTTTTTATTTTTCAAAAGTGATCACAATGCTTCCGCTACTTTAGTAGTCCCGGAAGCAAAAACAAAAGTTTTATTGGTAAATTTAATTAATTTCAAATCCATGGTCACAAAATATTGAATACAATATTTATCCTTTTTTATGCGGTGGACAGGGACCACATAAAAAATCGCACAAAAAGAAATATATTCAAAAACTTCATAAATAGTTATAAAAAGAATTCGTAAGATATTGTAAAATAAAACGTTTTTTGTGCAGTGGATAGGAACCACACAGGGTTGTCAACCATCCGGTCTTCGACCAGACAATCCGGTTATGATTTGTCCGGATCCGTCCTGCATGTGTAACCGGGCCACAAATGTGCGGTCAATTGATAAATTGAAAATATCTGGCCGTTATTCGTCTGGTGATTTGTAAAGTGAATAGCTGTGAATTTTTGTGTGTGAATGAATAGCTGTGGCTCGTCAAGTATATTTTTGGGGACAAAGTTACGGACTGGTGTCTTAGGGTCACGCGAAATTCAGAATAAGGGCATGGTAATTAAGAAGTTTCTATTTTGCTGGTCAGCTCAAAAAATTTCCCTCAAAATATTGATATTCGATATAGAAAATTAAAAAGTTGGCAAGCCAGGAACCGCATAAAAAAGTTTCATAGAAAACACATGACTCAAAATCTCTTAAAACCTCACTATTTCTCTAAAAGTTGCTTTTCTAAAGAAGATAAAGGAATAGTTAATGCATGGGAATATGTTTGAGTACCTATATTATTTCATTTTTATAATATTACAAAAATTGTAATACGTACACGTGTAAAAAAACTGATGCAATAATATATATTCTTATGTAATGTTTCTGATACAATGCTTAAAAACAGTCAATTACTAACTTTACCGCAAATTAATGTTCAAATTTCTTACATTTTCTTACTTGCCATTCTCATTCTGCACTTTGATGCACATTTAAAAAAACAAATCGCATAAAAATAATCATAAAACACAAAATCGCACAAAAAACGACCTCATGGAAAGAGATTCTGCTGTATCTAAACAGAAATTTATTCAAAAAACACAAACCTCTCGTGTAATAATAATATAAGTAAGTATTTGATTGTATTGTATCTCTCTGTAATTCGAAGGTAAAATAAAAAAGAATAACAGTTGTAGTTATTCGAGTATGTAGAAGGAATCATTTGCTGTTAACTCAAAAGTTTGCCCAATGTGTTTTCAATATCTCAAATAATTTGAAAAAATTTTTTGAAAAAACTGACTATTACATAGATTTTATATTTGCATAGTTATTTGTGTTTTGAAAAAATCGAAGCTTCTTGCGCCAAACAATTTAAAGAATATGACGAAAATGATTATTATAATTATATAAATTATTCAAAATCTTCAGTCAGATTATAGCAAACACTATCACATACGTCCTTTTTTACGTCCTCATTTTGTAATGTTTTTATAATACATGCTTACCTATCCACAGGACCAGATTTACCCTAAGTACCGCCCTAGGCACCGTGAAAAATGTCGCCCCTGAAAAAAATCACATCAACTTTTCCCTAAAAAAATAAGTTAGTGACGAGGAAAAAAACAAACAAAAAACTAGAAAGGCCAAATTGCCACATTTTGCCGCCCTGTGCACTAGCCCCGCGTGCCCCTAGTGTAAATCCAGCATTGCGCATCCAGCACTGCGCAAATAAAGACCCTAGTAATGAATCTCTCCCCATGATCCTCACGCACTAAAATAATTTGACTAATTTCATCTCGGCACAACAATTATTATTCATTTATGCTCTCAAACAAGACTCCTGTTGGTTTTATTCATTTTTTATTATGATTAATCTCCAAATAAATATCATCATTTCGAAATTTACCCCAGAAAAATAAAAACGTAATAATTCAAATAATTGGTATAATCAATCAACATGTTTTTGTTTTTATCCATTTTTCTCTTTTCTTTTTTTGTTCAAACGAAAATAATAAAATCTGGAAAAAAATCTTCCACTTTTATGACGTAACGTAAAAATAAATACAAAAAGCTACAAAGCGCGAGACCCGTAGAATCAAAGTGTTCATAAAATATGTTTTGAAAGGTATAAAATATTTTTCACATTCATACCTATAATAAATTTTTATGTACACTGTTTTTTATTTTTTTTATTTTGCGATTTTAATTCAACGTTTTTATTACTTTTTATACAGTTGATAACGAATAGTCATAGAGTTAATAACGGTTTACAATAAATATAGTAATATTGGTAATATTAATAAATATAGAAAATTTGTATGTAAAACTCGTTTATATTTTTATTTAGTAGAACTGTAGACAACAAGAATTATAAAACAAAATAAAAGAATACTTAAAAGTAAGATAATTATGGGTGAAAAAACTATGGGAAAGTCCAATGACGTACGTAAAACGTAAACGATCAAAAAAAAGTTCATGAAAAAATATGAATTTTTAATTACATATGCTAAAAGTTTATTTAAAAGTTTGTATTTAAAAAAAAAAAATAGTAAAAAAAGTTTTTTAAAAAATTTATTTATTTTTAACTTTAGTCATGGGAATTTTTATTTTATCAAACACTAAGGGTGTCTACACAATCAATGAAATAAGGAATAAGAAGTATGCCATCTAGTGACGTTGAGTGGAACTTTAACGTAACTGCTCATAGATATAAATATGTAGGTACTTTTGTACGTCAAAATTCGTGATTTTTTTCACTTTAGTGACAAAAAAAGTCATCACGAACGTTATTTTTTCATGAATTTTGATGTACAAAAATACCTAAATACATCATACCTATGGGCAGTTACGTTAAGTTCCATTCAACGTCACTAGTGGCACACTTCTTATTCCTTATTTCTTATTTCATTGATTGTGTATTAAGCCTAAAAGTCATGTGAACATCTATTAGGCGCCATCTATTTATTACGTCACACGATTTTTGTCATTTTAGACCCCTCCCCTTAGACTACGTGCATTGGGAATCGAAAACTTGGATATGCAAACCAGTGGTCAAAAACATAACCACTGCCAGTAGACAAGGTTTGTTCAATGGAGTATTATAAGATGGAGATCTTACTTATATGAGAGGAATTGACAAAATTGGTCAGGAAAATGGTAAATATAAGGCTTTCTTTTTTTACCACTCGCGGCGTTAATAATGCTCGAATACTGATGTGAATATTGAATATAGCGAATATAGTAACATAAAACGGATAAAACAGAATGTAACTACAGTACTTATTCTCAAGTGGAAACACGTCGGGACTGGGGACGTGAGTGTTTCCATTTGAGAATCACCAATGTCGGTTGATGATATTTAATAATAAGGAAATACATAGAAATTACATATGTATGAAATAAACTCTTATAGTTTAAATTACTTTATACGGCGGATATCCAATGGTACTGACTCCGATTTTACATAGTGACGTCAGCGAATTATACAATATACAATATAAATGATGCGACGCAAAATAAAAATTGTTAAGTTTATTTTAAAAACGATCGAAAAACCCACTTTATAACTGAGTTGAACATTGAAAAAGATTCCAGAAGATTCTATTCAAAAGCTAACAAAGATAATATAGAAGCCCGCGTTTCCATTTGAGAGTGTTCCATTTGAGAATAAGTACTGTACCGCTTTCGTATTCGCCGAACACGAGTGCCATCTTTGATTTGGACACTTTTTTGAATACATTGAGTTTCGTCTCCTTGTCTAATCTCCATAGTTTATTTATTCGATTTTGACAATTCACAAAATTTATATTGTTTAGTTTACAAAACATAAAATGTAATTTTTCCATAATAATTTACTATTTTTAAATGAAAACGGACAATTCCCAATTGCTACCATTTCTTTAAGTAGTGTCAATTTATGCCATCTGGTGACAAAAGAAGAAACTACTGCCAGTAGGCTAAATATTAAACCACACCTCCATTTGGTTTTCCAATAGTAGGTAGTTTAATCATTATGGCTTTTATGTTTTTAATATTTTAGTAAAGTTAATGTCATCACCAGGGCGAATTAAAATTCCTAGTAGTTAAAATTTTTGGTCACCTCAAAGTGAAATTTTCATTTATGCTATCAGAATATCACAGTTTCACCAAAAACAACACTTTTATTTTGAGTCAGTATTCCATTACTCTTAGGCCTTTAATTTTGACAAAAATCGATAGAACGGTACCACAAACGTACAAATCACCTAAAATTTTTTCATCTTAAAAGTTTTTCTTATTTTAATCATCATTCTGAAAACTTTGAAAAATTTTAATATAGGTACTTTTTGATAATTTAACCTAAAGAAAGTGACTTAAGTTCATTTAATTACTGAGATTAGATTAACTTACGTATGAAAATTTCATTTGCGCACTAAAAATGGCTGAATTCCTTTAGCAATAAACATAACTTTTCCGATATCCAGATTCTTAATTTTACCAAAAACCTAAAAATATTGCCCAAAACCTGTGATTAGGTTCAGAATTCTCTATTTTATCATTTAAATTTATCATTTTGGTTTTTAGATATTAAAAATTGAACGTACTTTCTAACGTTCGTTTCTGCTGTCAAACTTAAGAAATATTTTAAAAATATATACATAAATAAAACACCAAAAATAGAAATAAAATAATTTTTTTTTATTATACAAATAGATACAATACAATTAAGCAATGTTTCCATAAATATAATTTAAAAATCGCGCCTAAGCTTTACAATTACGTAACAAAACATAACCTGCGTAGTATAAACCACTTATACCAACAAACACAATAAATGCAATTTAAAAAATGACAAATGAATGCAAATGAGGATACAAAACAACAAAGTTCTGGCCAACCTATATAAAAAAAAAACATGTAACTATGAAAATAAATTAATAAACTACTCAAATAATTCTCAACTAGTATTTATATCCCAAACTTGTTGTAGAAACTCTTCCGGTAATGGCGTACAATGATTCGATTTATAGTCTTTTAAATATTTCCGCACTAAATAGAGAGCTAAGATATTTTTCATCTCTGTCTTCATATCACTACCGATCAACATTGGATATGATTTCGAATGTTGCATAATGTACGATTTCAGCAACGCTAAACAATCATCGTCAGCGTTGCCAAATTTCGCGACGTAGATATCTTGCTCGTTCCCTGTCAACGATAAATATTCTTCGAGGATGGCCATCTGTTCGTCTTGATAAATTAGCGGGTAGCGATGTTTTAGAAGTTTCGATACCAGGAAATTACCACGATTTGTTGATATATTTTGTTCCCTATTTCAAAAAATAAGTTATGTTCACGAAATTTTTACCGAAACCGAATATTTTACTTACTCTGTACAGATAACTTCATCTTCCGACCGCCTGATGAATAGTATCGGACCCGGATACTTCTTTAGGAACTCAATATTTTTTAGATTAACATAATCTCGAATTGCAAGCCTCACAATAGGACTCAACGTCTTTGGCATATGTTGTACTGCTAGTGGTAGAATATCGTCAAATGAGGCGTCTAGAATCTAAAAATTTTATAACTTTATATACAGTCCGTCAGTCAGTGCTGGCCAATTAATTACAATCACTTTTGCTTAAAATATGTAAAATTTAAAAATAAAAAATAAATAAACTGAAATGAATTTCAAAAATTTTGGATAGTGAAAATTATAAATCAATTTATCGATATCAAAAATTTTCGATAACGAATAACACGTGTGACAGCTGACTGACAGTACAGCTAAACCTAAAATAAATTGGAAATAAATTAAAAATTTAACGCTTTAAATGATTAAGACGAGTTAACTCGTCCTGCAATATGGCGGCTCAAAATGCTGTCAAAATGCGCAAGTAAGTCGGTGGTAAAGCTTGTGCGTGTGGACGGACCTATATGTATATATTCACTGGTACAGGTGCCGCCATCTGTGACAGACTTTCCGAAATACGGTATAATTCTAAATAATGTTCAATTTTATCACCATAGTTTAGTATAATTTATTTTTTGTAAATTCCTAGGGTTCACTTTTTTAATATTGAGATCTTTGTTTTTTTTCTTTTTTTTTGTAGCCTTATCTATTGTACTTATCACTTGGCAGTAAAAAGTCCGGCATTTTGAGACAAAAAATTTTACCATATGGTTTGTTTAAAAGGATTAAAAAAATACTTTAATTCAACCTAGAAAGATTAATTAAATTAAAAAAAATTTAATTCTTCGTTAAATAACTTGGTGACGATACTTTTGTACTCAATCATATGATAATTAATTTTGACATCTATTTGTTAAAAAATGTTCATATGTCCCAACTCTATTTACTCCCAACTCCAATACCATTAGGCTGCGGTTACATTGGATACGAATTCGTACGAAAATTGATTCGTACGAGCTCGTACGAAATTCATTCGTACGACTGTGTGATTACATTGGATACGGAATCGTAATACGAATTCGTATTTAAATTTAAACTGAAAACCGTTAATACATATTGCATGATATCAAACAATGGATCCAGCTACCGAATCTTATTTATTAGAATCATCGTTTTCAAAATTTATAATTATAGAAAACAAATAATTCTGGGTAAACGATTATTTATTATTCATGTAGAGCAAAAAAAGCTGAGTTCTGGAATTGCTTGGAAGAAATTTTTCAAGGCGAACAGAAATTTTTAGAGTACTTGAACATGTCACAAGTCACATTCAATTATATTTTAAAATATACTGAATTTTAGCTTCAATATATAGTTATTTATTCATTACGCATACTTAAAATGTTTTTGTTAGGTTAGGTTAGTTTTGTTATATCGTAATATATTTAATTTAAAAAATATCTAAACATTTCCTCTGCCACCTCATTCCACAATTTTTTATTTAACTTTCTATTATGAGAGTATTTATGTTTTTGATCCCTTAAAGACCACCTTTGTTCAACAAAAATGATTATTTTTTCTAAATCCATCATTTTTTTCGTACGAATTCGCATCAAAAAACAAAATATTTTGGTCGTATCAAAAAGTCGTACGAGCTCGTACGAAAGAGTCGTAAGCAGTGTAACCACGCATGTCTAAATGTATGCATTTGTTTAATTCGTATTAACTCGGATAAACTCGTACGAATTCGTACAGATAAATTTTCGGATGAATTCGTATCCAGTGTAACCGCTACCTTAGTGCCACGTAGCGAACTGTGACATTCAAAGGTCCGTCCTTGAAAACAGGTGGCAGGACATACATTAAACATAGAATGTGTGTCCCGTGTGTCCATCTATCGACAGTTTGCTAAATACGCTTGAAAGTGGTATTAGGAGAACCGAAATACATAAACAGCTACGCGATGTTGGTGCCGCGAAATTTTTTTTTTCTTATTTAAATCAACTTCTAAATTAACGTGTGATAGCTTTAAAAATTGCCCTTTAAATGCGCTTTCCGAATATAAAATTGCCTTAGCTGTATCTTTTAGCAATAATAAATTATCATTATATATATTATTTAAACATTTTGACATATAAATTAGCTTTAAAACAATAAAAAAAGTTTTCTAATCATCAAAATATTTTTTCCTAATACTTCTAAAATTTGCCCCACCGAAGCGCGAAATTCTTTTTTGATTTAATTATATAATTAGAGAGAAAAAAATTAAAAACATTAAAAGAAAACAAAAATTTCGCGGCGCTAACTTCACTTAACTTACATTAACATACTTAATTTTATTTCTCTGTACAAATTATATCAAAAATGCAACTTACAACACTTCGAACATTCGGGTACGTCATGGCTGCCCACGTCGTGGTGAACCCACCGATACTCCATCCATACAAAACGATATTCTCCGGTTGGAAATTCAATTTATTGATCGCAAACTGCACCACAGCGTCAATTGCCGCCATCTCCTGCGGTGGGTACGGCTTACCCTAAACAAAACACCATTTTCAATAACATTTACGAACGAATCCCCCGAAAAAACAAACTTACTGTACTTCCAGCGAATCCAGGATGATTCCATCCCAGCACCGAGTACCCGGAATCAATTGGTGAATTCATAATACCGATTTCGTAGAATCCAGCGTTTCCCTCCGAACAAATAAATAAAATATTACCCCGCGGGGTGACATGGCGATTATCTATGAACATGGTGTCGATCGTATTATTATCACAAGCTTGTAATTTGTACCGTTGTCCATTGAAGACCTCTATTAGCCTAGTGCGTCCCTGAAGTAAATTGGCACCTAAAAATATAACAATTTTAAAAATCGTGGTAACGTTTTGGACCACGACAGCAAATTACCTAGAATACTCTGAATAAATCCAATAGATCCAGGATATATAAGGCGAATACCAAACGTGTGGATAGCAATATAAGCTAGTGCTTGTAATGGAATAGTTATAACTCCACGATTTACATCTTTATCTTCTAACAAATCAAATCGTAAACTATAAATATTAAAAAAAAAGTCATAAATACAACCCAAGGGAATACTACGATTCGTACAGCGCCCACATTTGATAACAGTTTCTTTATATACTTCGACTTTGATATAAAAACTAGATGTTGAGGTTAGTTTAGTTAGTTTTGACAATACAGCAATCCCCCGAAGAACACGATTAATTGGTTCCGTGTTCTTTGAAACCGTGTAGTTCGAGACCACCAAAAGATAGGCATTTTTTATTACAAATATGAAAATAAAAAAATATAAAAAAAACATTCCGTTTAATTTGCAAGTTGTGGGTATTTCAAACATATTGTGACTGTTAAAACCTACTTTTCGTTATCGAAAATTATCGACAACGAATTACTTATCATAAATTGGTAATAATTGTTTAATTTAAGTTCTATTAGTCCCTCTGATTTGTTTACCAATAGAATATTTTCGAAAAAATTTGCTTTCGATACTTTTCGTAAAGTTACGAAAAATATCGAAAACTAATTTTTTCGAAAATATGCTATTGGTGACTAAATCAATGGAGCTAACAGAGCCTAAAGAACCCAGTTATAACCAATCGATGATAAGTTACGTGGTATCGATAATTTTCGATAACGAAAAGTAGGTTTTGACAGTCTCAATATGTTCGGAATACCCATAACTTGCTTCGCTTAAGACTTCAAAAATTTCGTTATTTTTTCGCTACGACGCACCGTTTACGATATATTTACGATCAAAAGTTTACGTGTACGTAAACTTTTGATCGTAAATATTACAATATATATCCGAAGATATATCCGAATTTAAAGACAAGTTTAACGTTCAATATCTCAAAAACGAAGCGAGATATCAAAAAATTTTATTCTTATTTTTTGTTTTATTTTGTCGATTTCGACAAGGAACTGTCATCAAATCTTCGATATACGCCATACGAATTGTAATCTTGCTCAACACCAATATCGGGCCTCCTTTGGTGCGATTTAAATTACCTAACTGGACCTTGTGAAACATACTCCACCGGCCATGCATAAAAATCAAATTCATACTTCTGTAATTCCCGTTTATTCTCTATGGTCATTCGTGTTTGACACGTTTCCAACACTTTTAAAAATTGTAAATAGATCGGTTGATGCGCTCGGCCCCATCCTCGTAAATATAACGACATTAAAAATATAATTCCAATGCCGGAGGATAATTTTATAATTGTTGAGAATCCATCGGGCGTGAAATAATTTCTACGATATAAATACATGCAAAGAATTGGCGACGTGTACAGTCCAAAGTTCCATAGCATGTTAATCTACAAGAAAACGTATAAAAGCTCACGGTGTATTTAAAGGGTTAAAATTGGCTTGCGTTGATATTTACCGTGTTAACGATTTGATCGCTAATTTTTTCAATTCCTGTCATTTCATATTGTTGCTACGAATAAGAAAAGTTAATTAAAAATTTTGGAAAACGAGTATAAAAAAAAATTTTCAAGTATATAACGTACATGATTTTGGCCACGACTGTATATTTTATATAATTTTGGACTGAACATGCATTTCCAAACGATATTGTTCCCCAGCATGTTTGCAAATTTTTCAAAATTATATTTATTAAACTGTTTTTTCAATTTTTAAAAGTAGATTAATTCAATTTTTTGACATTTAATTTTGATAAGACTGTAATGAATATAGATGACAAAGCAGATATGCATGTACGCATGACGTTGCACTGACATGAAAATACCGGTTGACCTTTAGTAAATTTTAAGCATGCATAAAAAAATGATAAATAAATACCTATAATTTATTCATTTAGATCGAGGATTTCCTAATTTAAAATGAAATAGTTTTATTTAATTAATCATAATTTATATTTTTGACGGGGTCAAAAATCTATTTTTCAACCTTGAGTATTCAATAAATTTTTCAGTTAGTATAGCTTAATACAGCTGAACCTTTTTTTATACGGTGAATAGAGAACGCATAAAAAATTGGACAAAAAAATATATTCAAAAATATCATAAATAGCTATAAAAATAGTTCGGTCCAGATTTAAAAAAAAAAAAAACTTTTTTATGCAGTGGATCAGGACCGCATAAAAAAAGTTTTATCGAAAATTCATAGCTCAAAACACTCAAAACCTCACATATTCAATAGAAATTGCTTTTATAAACAAGATAAAGCCTTAATTTACACGTAGAAACATCTTATTTCATTTTTATAATATTATAAAAATTTTGAAAAATAGATCTGTAAAAAATTAAATGATGCAATAACTTATGTTCTTATGCAATGTATTGATTAAATGCTTAAAATCTGTTAAAAAGAATTTTTATCAAAGAAAGTTATTTTAGTAAATGTTTAAGTTTCTTACTATCTCTTGAGTTTGATTCATTAAATGCATTTTAATGGTCATTTATTTAAAAACCCCATAAAAAAATCTCACAAAAAAAAACCGCTTAAAAAAAGGTTTAGCTGTAATAAAATCATATTTAATTCAAATTTTATATGTTGCAAAGTTCATTGAGATTTGGAAATTTTCTTATTTTTCCAACATTGTCATATTTTGAGGCGAATATCTAAACAAATATGAAATGTTATAATTTTGCTTATAAACTGTTATAAAATGCAAAAAGAATAACAAAAAAAATGTAATACCTAAAATGTCACGATCGGGCAACGAAATCCGAAGCTATTGGCGACGTAAAGTTTACGCGAGCCCTCCTGGTTTTTTAAATTAGAAGCTGTATCAAGTGAAAATTTTTGTATACGTTTAACTGTCGATAGAAATATGTATTATAGTATTACACAAATTATAGTCCGTTTACATTATTCCAGTCTAGTAATCCAGTGAGTTAATCCAGTTTAGTGCTGGACTGGATCATATCGTTTACATTATTCCAGTCATTCAATGGTCCATTCCAGTCATTCAATTACATTACAAAAGACAGCAATGCGTATTCACTGTTCAACGATTATTCTAGCACTGGACTGGCCGTCTACACTATTCCAGTGGCGCTGGAATCCTGGAATAGACGAGCTGGAATAGAAAGTAGATCGTCAATCCAGTCACTGGACTGGATTGCTAACTGGAATGTGTACATTCCAGTGGATTCCAGTGCCGGTCTACATTATTCCAGTGACATTCCAGCACTGATTTCGATCGCTGGACTGGAATTCTACTGGAATAATGTGAACAGCGTATACGTATATTTTTACTTAATACTAGTTCTAATTTTACTACCAGAGGCGCGAGTGAGAATCTTTGCGTCCCTAATACTTTACTTTGCAATTACATGAGTTTCAATTCAGTTGCGCTCAATAATGTTGTAGACATTCCTCACAGCCTCAATTATCAAAAATATATTTCCAGGTTATTACATATAAGAATCGTCTAAACTTCTTTTAAGGAACTCGATGCACATTTTAGATTTTTTCCATATTATATTATTTATAAAACAATTCAAATTAAATATAAAATACTAATAGCCCGTTCACATTAGTCCAGTAGCATTCCAGTCCAGTGATCGAAACCAGCGCTGGAATGCCACTGGAATAATGTAGACCGGCACTGGAATGTACTCAATCCAGTAAGCAATCCAGTCCAGTGACTGGATTGACGGTCTACTTTTCATTCCAGTTAGCCCATTCCAGCGCCACTGGAATAGTGTAGATGGCCAGGCCAGTGCTGAATTAAACGTTGAACAGTGAACAAGTATTGTTGTTTTTTGTAATGTAATTGAATGACTGGAATGGACCACTGAATGACTGGAATTATGTGAACGATATAATCCAGTCCAGCACTGGACTGGATTAAGTCACTGGATTACTGGATTGGAATAATGTGAACAGGCTATTAGACAAGAAAATTCGTGTACAAAATTCAGACAGTATTATGTAATAGTTATTTGGAAATTTTCTTGTTTTCTCAAAATTGTCACATTTTGAAGCGGGTATTTAAACAAATATGAAATATTGTGATTTTACTTATAAACTGTTATAGCGCGTAAAAAGAGTAACAAAAAAAGTAATACCTAAAACGTTGCGATCACAAAATACACAAACGACTTTACTATCTCTGTACTAGTAATACCAGCGTAGACAAAAAATCCCTTCCACTTCTCCCACTATGTTGTGTAGGTACACACCGTTTGCAGTCGTGTGAGTTTGATGTTTGCATGTGTGTGAATGGTCCCACACACAACTACATAACACGAACATGCGGACAGAGATCCATGAAGTGTAACTAACAATGATTTTAACAATACATAAGAATTATCGTACACTCGGTAATCACCACTGAACGACTAAATGCCTTAAGCGGTATCTGACTCAGTTTGACAAACTACTGTCCACAGTTTTTTATATATGTATATGCTTAGGGCTTGGTGATTCTATTTTTTGATTATGTTTATTTGAACCTTTAGAATTTTATTGGTCAAGTCGAGAAGATGATATCGGCCAAATGGGCGCCGTCACAATTGATTGCTATACGGGCTCGTTTTATGGCATTTTTCATCACTTCGGCGAGAACTTCGGGCGACAGATTCTCGCACTCGTGTCAAATGTTGTCCTTGAGGGCTTCCAGGGTCTCGGGCTTGTTCACGTAAACACGGGACTTCAAAAATCCCCACAAAAAAGAGTCTGGAACGGTTAAATCGGGCGATCTTGCGGGCCAGTATAAATCGCCAAAACGAGAGACGAGGCGACCTGGGAACGCCGCCTTCAGAGTATCGGTTGTGGCTCGCGCAGTGTGTGCCGTTGCTTCGTCTTGTTGGAACCACATGTCCTCCAGTCCTAATTCGTTCAATTGCAGCAGAAAAAACTCGGTTAACATGGCCCTATAGCACGCACCATCCACTGTTATCGTTTGACCAGCGGCGTCCAGTCACTTTGAGCGGGTGTAATGGCTCCTCGTGCATCACTCGTGGATTTTCGGTGCCCCAGAAGCGATAGTTTTGCTTGTTCACGTACCCACTGAGGTGAAAATGAGTTCTCGCCGAAGTGATGAAAAATGCCATAAAACGAGCCCGTATAGCAATCAATTGTGACGGCGCCCATTTGGCCGATATCATCTTCTCGACTTGACCAATAAAATTCTAAAGGTTCAAATAAACATAATCAAAAAACAGAATCGAAGTTTTTCATTAAAAAAAATGAGAGCCAAACAACATCGGATGACTTCTTTTGGCCCACCTTGTATATTTTGGATTTTTTCCACATTATATATAAAAATAATATTCAAATTAAACATAAAATATTAATCCTTACTTTTACTAAAATCCTTTACTTTTGACCACTCCGTATGTGGTTACTAAAATCAAGAATGGAACAAACCTACATTTCAGTTCAACAACGTTAAAGGAACGAACCTAACTTTCTCCACGTGCGTTCGTATTTGAAATTGAAAGTTCCAAGAGCATTGAGCAATAACCTTAA
The DNA here is from genome assembly GCA_035578155.1 of Brachynemurus nebulosus. Taxonomy (NCBI): domain Eukaryota; kingdom Metazoa; phylum Arthropoda; class Insecta; order Neuroptera; family Myrmeleontidae; genus Brachynemurus; species Brachynemurus nebulosus. The sequence continues at coordinate 162,585 of JAPWDM010000019.1, read as the reverse complement.
ATTTAAGCATTAATTGAAAAAGCAACTTTCTTAAAATTAAAAATAATGCCTGTATCAAAGATACACAATGTAGGCTTCTATAAAATCACACCACAAGCCATTTCGTGCATGTGTTATAATCCTAAACAGAAAAAATTAGCCGTCTGCAGGTTTGATTATTCTTAAAAACTATCAAATTTCGTCACTAATTTCCCAAAAAATTTTATAGATCTGATTCAAATATCGAAATATGGAACATAGCAAATGCACCATTCATCGAAAAAACGATCGCTGACGATATCAACATAAGTATTGAATCGATAATTTGGTGTGACGCTCGGCTCTTTGGCGTGAAAATAGACGGCACGTTAACCGAATACGATTTATTGACACTGTCGCCAAAATTTGGCATACTGGCCACCTCAGGCGCCGCTTGGTGTATCGACACGAACAAATCAAAAACGCATTTAGCCGTGGGAACCGAAATTGGATACATAAACATTTTCGAAATCACTGAAGATCGTGTTAATTTCGTGAAACTTCTCGACAAACAGGAAGGTCGAATACTGAGTTTAAAGTACGACACCACCGAACAATATATCGTGACCGGAAGCATAGACACAATCCGAATTTGGAATGTCAGCACGGGACATGCAATCCATAAAATGACTACCGGACGTGCCCAGAATAATCAGGAAACGATAGTTTGGTGTTTAGCAGTGACCAGTGATTTTACGATTATTTCGGGTGATTCACGCGGTAAAATCACCTTTTGGGATGGCAATAACGGGACGTATGTTGAAAGTTATCTGTCGCATCGGGCCGATGTGTTGAGTATTTGTCTGTCGGACGATCAGAAGACGATTTACTGTGCCGGAATCGATCCAGTGATCATGAGTTTCGATAAAGTGCAACTAAAAACGAATCACTACAAATGGGTGAAAAGTATTCAACGAAAAATTCATGATCACGATGTGAAATCGTTGGTGTTGGCGGAGAATCGACTGTATTCGGCCGGTGTCGATGGGTACTTAGCAATGAGTTCATATCCGCCAAAAGTTCTCGTCAAATATCCACCACTGCTCCAGAATCCAGTTTGGTCCGTGAGTGCGACTCATAAGTTAATTTTATTACGGTATCCCACGTATGTTGAACTTTGGAGACTCGCCACACCCGAAACCAGTCAAGAAGTTTTGGAAACGGAAAGTAAAAGTGTCGAAAATTATCGCGGAATTTTACCGTTGAAGGAAAAACCAGAAAATCTGTTACAGTTAAAGTCGAAAGAGGAGTTTATAATGTGTTCGGCAATTTCCGGCGATGGTTTGTGGTTAGTTTTTAGTACACGAACAAAATTACGGATTTATAAATTGTCGTTGGAAAATTCGCCGATAGAGCTCACTCGAATCGATGATATTTCACCAGAATGTGAGCCTGGGCTAAGGTGTTTATTCACTAAGTGCAGTTCTAGACTCATTTTAGCAACATTTAATGGGGAATTACAAATTGTTGAATTATCGCACACGTTAAATAAAGTCGTATTAATTCAAACTATATCATTATCTAGCGGTAAGAATATTTTTTGAATACCGGAGATCAAAATTTGAATCAAAAAATTTCTTTTGTAGCATTAAAAGATACTGTAAATATCTTAACACTTTCACCATGTGGAAAATATTTAGTAACAACAGACACAATTGGTTGTACAGCCATATGGCATGAAGAAACCCAGAAAAAAGGGTCAAATACCCATTGGAAGCCATATTGTACTTTACCTCGCTACAAGTGTCCGATAACATCACTATCAATAAGTTCGAAATGTCTTCTGGTGACTGTCTATGCCGATCATAAGGTATTATTTATTGCGCATGCGTCACGTATAGAGATGGGAATATTCCCATTTGGGTAATTATTGGATATTTTCCCGGGAAAATTCCCGAAACCTGGGTAAAAACGATTACTTACAATTAGCTGTACTATTTTACAAATGCGTTTTTAATTAGATGTATATATATATATATACACTGAACCCTCAATTTAGTTGAATATCCGTTCCACGGGGATTCAGTTTACGCGAATAAAAAATCGCGTAAATTAAATCCGTCATTATAAAAGAAAAAATATTGGAAATAAAAGCTACTAAAAATTTTAGAGAATTTTATAATACAAATGATAACGAATATGTGGAAATTTACATGTTAAAATTTACGATAACGAAAAGTAGGTTTTGACCAAGGGGACAAACTAGATTGGCTTTGCCTCTGTTCCACTTGTAATGAGTTTGTGACGTAGTCTGTTTGTGTACATACACACTGTTTGCAGTGTATTAGTTTGGTTTTTTGTAGTAGTATGTGTATACACGCATACAATCACATCACACGTATTACCAGAGAGAGCTGTTCAACGTGCTCAACTAACAATGGGTATATTGTTAATATAATGGTGTGTTGACTCGACGACGACTACTGACGGACTAATGCCTTAAGCTGTGACTGGCTTACAAATGACTCCAAGCGAATTTCACTTTTTTTATGTTAGTTGGCTTCTAGTGTTCTATGGTTTTGACAGTCCCAATATGTTCGGAATACCCGCAACTTGCTTCACTTAAATCTTCAAAAATTTCGTTACTTTTGAACTACGATGCACCGTTTACGAGATATTTACGATCAAAAGTACGTTTTCGAAAAATATCGAAAACTGATTTTTTTGAAAATATTCTGCGAGTAATCTATCAGTGCGAGTAATGGAGCATGAATTAAGCCATTATAATCAATTTATAATAATTTGTCAGACATTAAGTAGTAAAACTAATTAAACATATTTAAAAAAATATTATGTTACTTTTTTTTTCGTCTTACCTAGCTTGTGTAATTATATAGTAACCTTAGTTTAAAGATTAATTATCTACATTTAGCAAATAATCTTTATTAAGCAGTGGTTTTGATAGTTTAAATTCAAAATAATACGCTAAATAGTAAATTAAAATAAATTCCCACTTTTCGGGTTACACTTACCCCGTTTTTACCTACTTTGGGAATTTTCCCGGGAAAATTCCGGGTAGAATCCCATCTCTAGTCACGCATGCGCTTTGTGAGTACCCGCACTATAATTTGATCGTAGAAAACTTATACAACATTCCCATTTTTAGATTGTTGAATATGATATAAAAGGTCGTAAATTCACAGAATTTTCAAACACATTATCAATACGAGACACGAAAAAATGGATAAATAGACATCTACCAATTTCGGGAATTGCGCATGATCCAAGAGCGAATAATATTATCATTTTACACGACGACAGCTCCTTATATATTTTAGATAAAGACAAGGTTTGAGTATTATTAAATGTGTTTTTTTGAAAAGAAAGTTTTTAAATTTTTTTTTTTTAGAAATTACCGGAATTTAATTCGAAAATTCCACGGATCGAATCACCGATAGGTGACACTAGTGCATCGAGAATAAGTGAAACTTGTGGGTTCCATGTAATAATGAAATATAAGGTAAAATAAATTAAACGAAGGTTTAATTTCAGCGAAAATAAAATAATTATTTTGTTTCAGCATTTAGTATACTTCGGTCACATAAAAAATGATGAATTAATAGCGATAGAAGTAAATCCGTTAACATTAATAAAAGAACTGCCACCTTGTTTGAAAGTTAAGCAGTTTGGAGCAATGTAAAAATAGACTAATTTGAAGTAAATAAATAAATTTTATTTTTATTAAAAGTTATTTTTGTTTTGATTTATATTTCCTTAATCCGTTAATTGTTGGCACTGGGGGCAATGTAACTATATGAAAAATACAAATCTATGAATTTTTAATGTTATCTATGGTTGAAGAACTTCACCTGTGGTTAATCTCTTTGATACTTCATTGAACAAAAAAATCCAAAATGAACTAACCTTAATTTTAATAATTTTAAATTAAATATTCAAAATTAAAAATAATTAATATTAAAAAATGCCAGGCAGTACCTGTTCCGAATCAGATTTAAATTCAGGAATACCAATAACAATAGAATTTGGGTAACAATGTCAATTTTCATGAAAAATTTCATTTTTAACGCAGTATAATATATTATCTACAGGGGTGGAGCAGAAATTCTTTTCAATAATGTTCGAAAACATGATGTAATTTTACCGAAAAGTGAAACACCTTGTAAGTAGTTATTTTAGTTGATATTTCGATCATTAGAGTGCGATAAGGTAGAATGAATACTTTTCTTAGGGACAATGAAAACCCTTTTAGTTTGGATAAAAGAAAATTTATTAACAGGAGAAGAGAATTTGTTTTTACAAGGAGATAGTGTGTAAGTTGAATTAATTTTATTTACAGTCAAACAAATATATATATATATATATATATATATATATATATATATATATATATATATATATATATATATATATATATATAAAATAATTCAAATTAATATAAAATTTGCAGGCGTCCTGGTATTATCGTGGCTATCAACGATACCGACTGGGAATTATTGGTAAGGAAAATTAGACTTATTAATTTTTTTTTTAATTAATTTTTATTTTTAGGATGATATTAATTATGAAATCAAACCTAATGATAATATAATTTTTATTTCATCACTTCATGGAGGATAATAAGAATCAGCTAATGGCTAATGAAATTTTGGTCTCAAAAAATACTTTTACATACCTACTTAATTCTTAAATAGGATAATTTATTACTATTTGTTGTATTTTTACAAAAAAATAAAGTACTAAAATTTGAAATATGTTTTATGTATTTTTTAAATATTTGCCTGTTATTAGTTTTAATGCAATTTATGTTTCCTTATCCCACATCACTGACGAATCTTACAGTCAATTGTAACTTAAACGCAGTATCACCGGAGTTAAAGTAATAACAGCTAAACCGCATTACGTTTCCACAAAAATATTAGTTATTAAGAGACTACACATGCGCCTCTGGTGGTAAAATTCGAAGGTGATTGGGTTCATAAAATTCGAATTTTATATAAAATTTCCATCGTCAAGTAGTTTTGCAGTAAGTTACCATATTTTCATAATATTTATATATATTTCTATCACTAATTAGACGTATGTTTAAACGTCCACCCATAGTCAACTCCTAATTTTACCAGCAGAGGCGCGCACTTAGTCTAAAATTATTTTTTGCCGCTTATTATTAACACTATGAGACTCGAGCACTTTCACAGTAAACTTCCCCGGAAACCAGCTATATTTTTAAAGAAACTTCACATAGACAAACACATAAAATGATTCAACATGTACATGATACATACATATACACCAAACGTTCACTATATGGTACACAAACATCCATAGTGCGCTCTCTCTCTAGATAACATAAATACCACAGGTACTGAGTGTGTTCTACAATACATCATATATTGTGACAGCATACCTAGAACCTGTGGTATCATGATACCTAGAGAGAGAGCGCACTATGGATGTTTGTGTACCATATAGTGAACGTTTGGTGTATTTGACATTCAAATCAATTATGTACAGAAATTTTAAATAACAAACTGGTAAAAATAAAAATAACAAACAAATACTTTTGTAGTATTCTGTGATTAAGAATATAAAATATTTTTTATGTATTTGTTTATTTTATAGAAATCAAAAGAGTAGTGTGTCTTGGTGTTTGTGTGAGTGGTGTGAGTACACATCGGTGTGGTAACATCACACACATAATGCGTAACCAACTAATCAATTAATCATTAATCGCGGTCGGCCTCTGCGGTTGCTTTGATTATTTTCGGATGCCGAAAACGTGGGACTGAAAGTGTTAATATAACAGTTCTACCAAGCTTATGTTGGATTTCAATAATTATTATAATTCAGTTAAGAATGTTTATGTGAAATAAAACAAAAAAACATATCCATACAATCTACATATATTGTAAAAAGAGATTTTTTCATAGTTCACAAATTATACAGAATTTTGAAACTTTTGGATACCAATCGACATGATTATCAATTAAAATTTTAGTTAAAGTGTTAATTTCTAGGCTATAAATATCGAAAACTGTTAAATAATTACTGTTTTTAAGACAAACTTAAAGAAGTGTCATGTCTTAAATATGTATCATATCTATTCAAATGCCCCAGTGCAATGATATTGTCGTTTTACATATATACCCTGTTTCAAATACAATTGATCATGATTCAAAGTTAAAAAATTAAATAATTCTTATATTCAAAACAAATCAATCTTCTTTTCTAAAAACAAACTGCAATTTTAAAATTTACGTAAATACAATAATGAATGAGATAAAGCCAAGAAAATGGAATTTATTTAAATTCATAAGTGATGATTGATGAAACGTGGTTAAATTTAAATGAAGTAGACCATATATTTATTATTCCTTGATTGTACGAAAAATTTTATCTTAATACATCCCTGTACATGGAATATAAATAATAATCCTTCTATTCAATACATAAATTATGTACACAGAAAGAAATTGGAATAGGTTTTGTGTTATGTGAAAAGGAGATAGAAAACATAGAAAGTGTGATGGATTAACAAAATATTTGAACCTTAAATATTCCAATTAAAGTAAATATATATTGAAAAATATTTTTAAATAATGTTATTTTTAAAGGTTTGTGATATTCTATATTTAGTAATTATATATAGACGAAAAATCATGTATGATAAAACTGTTATTTAAATAAGGAATTATTTTTTTTCTTTATACATTTTCGTCAAATAATTATGTACATATTTTTCACTGATATTAAAATGTCAAGTAGTACGTTTAAACTAATAATTCAATAATTATCAAATAATTCGAATTTTTCATGAATATATCATTTAATCACATTTTTTCCCTTTAATAAACAGGTATTTTCTAACAAAACAATGAACAACTATGTGTAGAGAAGCTAGTAAATTTGTTGAGTATGATTTTGTTGATTTTGAGACGACTTATTTTAAGCGAAAAATTTTATGGAAACAATGGAGCTAATCAGTTCATTAGAATCAAACGATCCACATGTAGTTGAACAGTCGAAGAAAACGTTTCATGAGTACTTCAATGCTTGTAAGTTGAATTTTTTTCGGGGGCGAAATTTCAGTGGCGATGTGAATTAAATTTTTTTTAAATTTTTGTTCGACAGCGAAAGATCCGGCCCTTCTGTATGGATTGTTTGATTACTTTGTGCAAACAAATTCGATACGCTCCGTAGAAATTATCGTTAGTGCTCGCGAACCACACGATAGACACTTATATGACAGGTAAGTACAGACTGTCCGGTCTAAAAAATTTCAATTTTTTTGGGACGTTATTTTTTTTCAGAATTGATGAAGGGCTTAGACAACCGATTAAACTTCAAGCTTTAACTCTACTTGGTCATGTGGTTCGTAGACAACCACCGTGGATTTATAAAATAACTCAGCATTCGCTTCTTAGAAATTTGTTAAAATTGCTTAAGGTAATTTCCGGGTCATTCCATGTCAAATCATCTAGGAGGTTTAACCCTAGAATCATACGTACACGTCAAAACGACGAACGAACTTCTCTACCTGCTCCAATACTACAACTTGTCGGTACCTGCTTACTGTGAGATTTCTGTTATCTAATTTATTTGTTGTTATAACACATAAGACGTATTTATTTTGTTTATAGTCAGTGTCGTTTTGTTTGTATTGAAATAGTGTCCGTCAAAAGGACGTCGATGTATGATTACGCGATGTTTTTTTTTTTAAAGATTTTGTACTTCACATATAAAAAAAAGTTTTCCTAATTTTTCTAAAATTTATTAAAGATATGCATGTTATAATTAATTCATTCAATGATTTTGATAATGTGAAAGATGATTACAGCTGTTTGACTTATAGAGACGACATAATACTGAAGTTTTAATATATTGAATCGAAAACTAAAGAATGCGTTTCAAGTGACTTAATAAAAGATTAACAATTTATTTTGTGGAAAATATTTTAATTTTTATTATTTTTTGGCATCTTATTCTAAAAATTACTAACAAATTTTAGAAAATTTACAAATGTGCCTAATGGGGAAATAACTACATATCTATAGGAATATTTATGACTGAGAAATTTCACATTCTGTAAAGTCACACATGTCCACTGACTCATAATAGTTCATAAATTAATTATTTGAAACACATGTTTTATGATACAATTGATGTATTTATCTATTTTTTAAATATTTTGTTCGCTTTTGTAGTATTGTTATGTAAAAAAAAAATGTTTTTTGCAAATAAACTCTAAAACTCTCCGTAAAAAGTCCATCCGTCAAAACGACGTCGATGTATGATTAACGTTTCTCGTAGACAACGTATGATTCTAGGGTTAAACTCAAAAGCCCACCAATTTTATTTCACCATTCCTCAGCAAATTTAATCTAGTTGTTGGTGATGTAACACCAAATGTGGGTTTAGGAGTCAGATTAATTACTGACCAAGTTTTCAACACATGAGCCGTTTATTTTGAAAGTGGGGCAAGTCCATTTTTGAAAAAATGAAGATAATGGTACTTTAAGACTAGGATGATCTTTTTTCTGTCAACAATTTATAGTCAAAAAAATTCAGAAGCCTAATATTTGGAAGATTGAGGTTTTAGCTCTTAACAGTATTGTAAATATGTTTATTTTGATAGTGATGCAAGTCCATCTTACAAATAAAATTTCCGAGACTGGACCTATTGATTTTGATGAAACTTAGATATGTTGTAGAACACTAAAAAAATAAGTAACACGTATTTTTTTTATCTGCGGAAAAGCGGTTTGTAGGGGTGAAACCGTCCTTCAAAAATTGGGGTAAAAATGTAATTTTTCAAATATCTCGAAAACGGTAAGAAATAGAGCAAAAGCTTAAATTGGTGATATTGCTCTTTTTTAAAATGCTAGCTACTGATATGTAATTTGCTTAAATTACACCAACAGGGGTAGTTTACGGCTAAAATTTGGGGGTTAATTTTGCGAAAAGGGGTAAAAGATAAAATATAATAACGTTTTATTTACAGATTTCAAATGTACGTAAAAAAAATCTAATCGACCTGTTTTACTCAATTTCCTAATATTAAATTCCGGGATAGTTAACTACGGGGGTGACTGTGTCGACATAATCGACTAGGTGGTGAGGTTAGTTAAGGTTAGGTTAGTTTAGTTAGTTTTTACAATATATTTCGACTTTGATATAAAAACTAGGTGGTGAGGTTAGGTTAGTTTAGTTAGTTTTGACAATATACTTCGACTTTGACACACATGCATACAAAATAAAAAAAGAAATTCTAGAAAAAATTGAATTTTTTCAAATTTAACTACAGTTTCCCAGCATTTCCATTATCGGTATCAATTTGTAGTATTTTTTTTAACTAATCCGCCGTGGCAACGAACATTTAAAAAAAAATCATTAAAATCGGATCATTAGTTTTCCTTTTAGAGCCAAAAATAGGTGGAGTAATAAAAAACTGAGTAATTAAAAACTTCTTCAAGGAAAATAGTTTAAAGCAATTAGAATAAATTTTCAAAATTCATTTTAAGCAACACTGCAAAGGGGATGAGTCGCCCTTTTAAAGTACATTATTTTCATACACTCATTTCTACTACTAAGGCACTGACAGGGGGTAATAATGTCACAGTATGTACTTCTGAAGTTGAACTGTCGTATGAAAAGTTTTTATTATGTTTATTTTTAAATGATAAAACTAAAATATTATTTATTTAAATTAACGGTTACAATAATTCATTAATTTTGAAAGTGAGGCAAGTCCATTTAGTTATAATAAAACCACTATTTTTTTTAGCCAGCACTATAAACACTGTTGGATTATAAACTTACATTATCTAATGCCACAAAATACAAAAAATATGTCTATTAACACTTACTTAAATATCTCGCAATAACAAAATGTGGACTTGTCCCACTTTCAAAATAAACGGCTCACATGTCAAATTTTAGAGAGCGGTCTAAATTTTTACTTTAGAGCTCAATTAAGGAGCTTAAATATGGATTTAGATTCAATCTATTACACATTTTACTTCAGAATTTTATTCTGAAAAAAAAATGGTACAACTTGGATTTCTATAGCTTAATAAATAACAGATTTATTACCAAAAACGTAAAACGATGCAGCATCCCGTAGTGACCAGTCCCACGCTATTAACGAGTTTTTTAACGACTGTGTAACTCAGAAATTAATCCAGATATTGAAAAAAAATTTGAAACTGGGGTCATTCCAGTTTCAAATCATCCAACCAAAGGACATATTGACACCCAAGGTTGTCAGAATTTGATGAAACTTGGTGTGTTGGTTCAAACCATAGATGTAAGGAACCACACCAAATTTTTTTCTAATATTTTAATTAATTTCTGGGTTATAGAATGACAAAGTTTTGGAATTGGAAAAACTTGGTCAATAACTAGAGTCTGACCCCTGAACCCAAATTTGGAGTTATATCACTAAAAATTGGATTAAATTTGCTACAGAATGGTGAAATAATATTGGTGGGCTTTTGAGTTTAAACCCCCTGGATGATTTGACATGGAATGACTCTTTCACTTTTTTTTCTAAATTTTTTCCGTAATTGAAAGAACAAACAATTATTTTTCAGACTGAAACTGAAATACTACCCCTAATGAGTGCTCTGTTAATTCTTATTATATTACTTCCTATGATCCCAGCAAATATAGCCCCATATTTAAATGATATTTTTGACATATTTAGGTGGGTATTGACTTTTTGGTAAATTTTGTGGGTTGAAATTAAAATTTTTTTGATATCTGTTTAGCCGATTAGCAGCATGGAATCGAAATAATCCGGGAAAATTGGGTGAGGAGCATCTTCTTCATCTTCAGGTGGGGATGTACGCACTGTTTCTGCGACTGTACGGGATGTATCCATGTAGTTTTCTATCACACTTGCGACAGGTTTATGGACATGGGTCAAGGGATGTTTTTAGTCATACCATTAAGGTTTTTCTCAAATTTATTTATTTATTTATTTATTGACAACGAGATGTCTGGTTTCCAAAATCGGCCAGTTGACAAATTTAAAAAGAAAAAAAAATTAAACTATTATTTTTTTTTTAATTTTATTTGTATACCTGATTTGATTTTCAAAAATACCGCTAAAATGATTTGTGACGTAATCGTTCATTAAACACAGGTCATCTCTTTCATGAGATTATATTGTTCGCACAGTACTGAAACCACAGACCAATGAACGTATTATAATTATATTATATTATATAGACTAATTATATAAATGTATAATTGAGGCAGCCAGATAGAAACTGCAAAATTTTGAAAGAAAGAAAGTGTTATTCGCTTTATTTTCAAAATACGTACGTATATAAATTATGTTCTGCAATAATTATGGTTGCATTTTCTGAAAAATGGACAATACATTATATTTCTTAAATCACACCCGTCTTACCTTGTTACTTGCTTCAAGAAAAATGCCTACAAATTGGCTTTACGCTTTGTCTAGTAGTATAATATAATAGTGTTCATTGGTCTGTGATTGAAACAAATTTTCTACTTTTCTATAAATTAAAAATTTACTTAACTAGTTTTTTTTTTTGGGGGGGGGGTAATTACTCAGAAGCACGGCTCCACCTATTTTTGGCTCTAAAAGAAAAACTAATGATCCGATTTTAATGATTAATTTTTTTTTAAAATGTTCGCGCTTTTTATATTTCGAAAATGCAGCGAGATATTATTTTTTTTATTCTTGAAAAAGTATTTTTTTTGGTCAGTTTTACTAGACTATACACTCAAACACACATATAAACGCACACACACAAAATGATAAAAGAAAATTGGAAGAAATTGAATTTTATCAGATATTAAAACAGTTTTCCAGTCTTTCCATTATATCGGTGTCGATTTGTTGTATTTTTTTTTAACTAATCCTTCGTAGCAAAGAACATTAAAAAAAAAAAAAATTATTAAAATCAGATCATTAGTTTTTCTTTTAAAACCAAAAATAGATGGAGCCGTACTTCTGCATTATTGCCTTTTTTTAACACCGTCAACTCGCCTGTTAAATATTTTCCAATTTTTATTGAAATAATAATTGTTCGTTTTCTAAAGCCAATGTTAGACACAGTAAAAATGCATCCTTTGTTGGTAACTGCGACCCAAGACGCCGAAACATCAACGAGTCGGTAAGAGAAATTTGTCCCAGTAATACATCGCTTTTTTCTTTTCTTTTAAATCGACCATTTTTTTTTTTTTTTTTTTTTTTTTTGATTCCAGGTGGAAAAAGATGGGCCATCACGACGTGATTGTCGAATGTGCTAAGCTAAGTTTAGATCCAGCGGAGAAATTACGTGAAGACACTCTGGTAGGCCTAACAACATCATTTCGCTCGCGATCGGGACCTGATTATTTAAATACTCTAGGTACACTGGTGCCCCAAACACTTTTAACTTGTCAGTACTCATGTATTTCAACTTTTTTTTTTCTAGAAGCTTCAACATCTCAAATTGAACCAACAAGTGAACAGTCATATTTGAATTTAGCCAGTGTTGAAACGGATTTATTTAGTCCAACGTATTTGTTCGAACATTCAGCCTCGCCCCCCGTCTCTGATATTGGAGTGTCCACTTCAGTTCCACAAACACCCATAATACCTGTAAGAAAACAAAAAAATTTATACAGTAGAGCTTCAGTAAAGTTAAAATCAGTTTTGTTAAGTGACGTCACTTTTTTCTCACTAAAAGTGAGTTAAGGGGAAGTTTACTTGAGAGTCGTTAAAAAAAATCGATTTTCTTTTTTGCAGAAATTGGTAGCTAATTATGTGTAGAATATGTTCCCAAAGTGATTTTGCTGAAAGTAATTTAAGGGAAGGTTTACTTGAGATTTGATAAAAAAATTGATTTTTTTTTGCCGAAATTGATAGCAAATTATATGTAGAATATGTTCCCAAAGTGATTTTACTGGAAATAATTTAAAAACAAGATTCTTGCACATTAACCGAATCCAGCTTTCTATAAAAAAAAAAAAATTCAAGAAACGTCGTTCACGCAATAATGAGTATTAAATATAAAATTTTGAAAATACGTTTCTTTATATCTATTTTATAATATCTCGGAACTACATTTTTGGAACTGGTGGACACGATAACTCAAAAACTATTCAATGGATCCTTTTTTTAAATTTTTTATTTTAAAGATAATTCAATTCTTCGGCACCTCTACCTAAGTTCGATACACTTTCAGTATTTTTTTTATTTTTAAATTTACTTTAAAGAGCGAAATATAAGACAAACATCGTAATCAAAAGTTCAAACATCCGCCATTCTTTTTTCTTTCAGCAATTTATTGATATCATAGGTAGAGGTGCCGGTACTCTTCATATATTTTATAAATCTTTTTTGTTTTTGGATTTCGGTGGTTTATTACCGGCGCTAGGATGTCCACCAACAAGGCATTGGATTTTCGGATCGTCACACTGCACTGTCTATAAAATGGACACTTTTTTATATTTTTCCTTGAAAATTTTTTTTTTGTGTAGTTTAATACTTAATAAATATGTGCACAAAATTTGAAATTGATATTTACTTCCGTTCTTGAAAAAAAAATTCTAGAATAATACATAATTTTTAAGGACTCTCGAGTAAACCTCCTCTTAAGAGGATTTTATAGAAATAGAAAAAAACAATATTATTACATTATACATTTTTAAGACAAAGATATTATAAATTCTATAAAAGCTATATGCGTAGTAAAAAAAGAAAAAAAAACAATTACAGTATAGCACCGATAATGGAAACATCAGTTTTGGAAATTTTTTGAGAGCATCAAATTAGTCAACATCACTTTTAGAAAGTTGCATCAAAAATGTCAAGTACATAAATATTAAATCCATGTGCAATAGACCATGACGCATAATTTTATCAAAAGAAACAAATAAATATACCGGTAATCGAAGTGACAAACAACAACAGACCTCAAAGCGTGGGAATGTCCATTTTAATTATTTGTTGTACATAGAATCTATAATTATGTATTCTGTTCTGTGGCGGTTTTTATCATACGTAAAATGTAAACAAAATCATTTCAAAGCAAATTAATAAAACGACAAATGAAAAAAATATTTTCTGAGATAAATAATTTTTAATTCTTCACTTTTTTTTTCTCTTATTAATATTTACAAAAACATAATTTTAATTCAAAACATAATCTTACGATATTTGTGAATCGCCCCTGGTCAAAAAGCATCACTTTTGTCAAGCACCACTTTTGGAGACTACTTTTTCTTGACAAAACTGCTGCTCTACTGTACATATAGTATGATTTAAAGAAACTGGTTTGGATGTCATAAGAGTATTCAAATTTAAACTTTTCTCTGCTGAATTTTAGAACTTCGTTTGCAATTTAAACTTCATAAATGTTACTAATTATGTTTATTCAAAGTGAAAAATCGAACAATATTACAAAAACAAAGGGAAATAATATTATTTACATATTTTTCATGACATAACTAAGATTGGTTATGAGCTGAACTATAAAGCCATAAATTATAAAGTCTTGAAACATAAAAACGTAAACAAATCAGTGGTATTCTTTAATAAAAATATTTCTCTATAAAAAAGAATTTTAGAATGTTGAATTCTAGAATTTTTAAAATTTTGTTCAGATATATACAAAGCGAGTGGCTACTTACTCAATTCAGTTATTCATTTAATATAATAAATAAATTTAAATAATAAATACCGAAATACTTGAATACCAGGTACTTAATAACCAATTTGGAGAATTTGGTGAATCCAAAACAGATCGTAGCTGTTTATATAAATTGAAAAATAGATACTTGTCAATTGTCCGTTCAAGGGACAAAAAAAACAATTTCTATAGCAGATATATCTATAATGAAGAACTTTCTAACAGCAATATTTTTAATGAAATTTATACATTAGTATAAAATTCAACTAATCTATGTGGAATCCAAATTATTAAATAGTTTGCTCTTGTACGTCACCTATGACTTCAATTATTATTTAGTCCCGATCATGTATTAAATGACCGCCACTGACCTCAATCTGCTTCACTAAAATTTACCAAATTTTTCTTAACTTTAGTGAAACTCCACTGTATTTTTGAAGAACTCTATTAATTAATAATAATTATTTTAGAGTTCTACTCCACAAGCAATTATTTCATCAACGATCTACACACATCAAGAAGGTACATCACCCCCTGAAGCGGCTGTGGAAGCCACACCAGAAACTACTCCAATCAAGGTATTCCCCACTTCCAAAAATAACATTTAAAACAACTATTGACGTTTTCGTATACATTTTCTAGGATATACGTATGATGTTATCCAGTGGAAAGTATGCCCCACCACCCAATTCGTCAGTCGTACGCGCGCTAACCAATTTCAACACCGCCAAATGGGGCGATTTAGGTCCGAATTTTAGTCAATCGCAACCATCGTCGCCAATGAAGAAGGATATGTCGTCCCAATTTAAATTTCCCACGGACACGACACATTCGGCGTTCGAGCAACCGCGCAAAGAACCAGCAACTGTAAGCAGTGTTGATTTTAACAGACACGATAATTTCCTCACTCAAAGAGTTTCACGTCTCATACATGATCGAACTGTGGTATGTGTCTCATTTGTCATTCTCAAATTCGCTAAAAAAATAACAGCTTTTGTCATGTCATACTCATCTAAATGTTGTTTCGTTGTGTATAATTGATGATTTTTGAAGTGAAACTTCTTTCAGCATGACGCACCGTGGGGCCAAATACCATTAAAGGTGGCAAAAATACAAAAAATTAAATTATAAGCTACAATTTATATGACCCCTTAAATCAAATAGCTAAAATACTCTAGCAACGATCTCTGTAATTAACTTATGTAAAATAGCGCGGGAGGTGCAAATATATCGACTATTAAATAATTCACTGTTGAAAGATTTACTTTGTGAAACTCCATTTTAAATATTGAAAAATATTTAAAGTTCGATTACTTTGTCTATTTCACGAATTAAAAGTTATTTTTACTGAACGCGTTTTCAACCTTTCGGTCATCCTCAGAGTAGAAAGATGAAAATAATTAATGGAAATTTATAGGTAAGAAAGGTAAGAACCCCTCCTATATATCTTTCTTACCTATAAATTCCCATTAATTATTTTCATCTTTCTACTCTGAGGATGACCGAAAGGTTGAAAAAACGCGTTCAGTAAAAATAACTTTTAATTCGTGAAATAGACAAAGTAATCGAACTTTAAATATTAAATATTTTTCAATATCGACTATTATTTGTTATTTCTATAAATTGATTGCTTTCTAAACCATATCATTGTATGTAAAGTAGTGATTTGAGGGACGGTTATTTAAGTTATAAAAAAAAATAAATTAAAATCGGTTATAATAAGTTAAAGTTAAAATCAGTACTCGTATTGATACTATCAAGCTTTAATGAAACATGGTTGAATTATCTAGAAAAATTCTGTAAAAATTAATTTCTCAAAGAATTTTAGTTACGTATCCAATCTAATCCAACGGATATATTTGTGGCATTTGATAAAGCAATTAGTCTATTTTGGTATTATGATTGCAAAGTTTGCACCAAATTGCACCTTTTTCCAAAATTTGCTGATTTTATTTTCATTTTGTTTGAGAAAAAATCATCAATAAGAAGCTTAGAAAGTTCATATAAGCTCTCAGTGATGCATAATAATATCAAATAATCAAATGAAACACTCAAATTTATTAGATTTATGTAGGTATTGAATATTCCAGTTAAGTTAAAGCCAAAATTAAGCGTATCATCGAAATTTCTTGTCGAAAATTCCATATTCCATTTAAAATTTATAAGTTGATACCACGTGGCTAGAAACCAGTAACCGGAAATGAAATCGAGTTGCATGAAAAAAGTCTCAACCTAGGGTTAAACAAGATTTGCAAATTTCAAATTCATCCGACGAATGGTTTTTGATATATCATTTGACTAACCGTTATGGGACACCCTGTATAGTGGGACACCCAGTATTTTATTAATAAATATCAAGTAAAAGTAAAATATATTGCTATATAACTATTTTGTAGTCAATAAAAGGACTAAATAATTTTTGCCATTTTTTATCTACTTTGGCCCCACTGTGTGACGGTAGCTTAGCTGTAAGGGTTCTCTCGTCCCTAACACAGTTACCGTTTCATATATGCAAACGACAGTACACTTATGCCGCTATATTGTTGCGGAAGTTTCACTTCAGTCATACAATATTTTTTAAAACTCATATTTTCTAACAATTTTTAAAATGTTAGGTCAACGAATCAGAACGTCTTGGATTTACCGGCCATTCAAAAACACCCCTCATTCACCCAACAAGTCCCCTCCGTGTGATCACCTACGAATCAAGTGTTCCAAATAGTCCCGTACCCATCGAAACCACTGCACCCACTCCAGGTGCTAATAAAGATTGGCACGTTGCAAAACCGAAACCGGAAAAGAATGGATTTCGTTTTGAATCTCCCGTCACTCAGGATATTAGTCAAGAAGATCAAGAGGTTGTGGAAATTGTGCGACAGGGGGAACAGTATCGACACAGCGAGGCAACAAATCATCATCCGGACAGTGTGCTCCCGGAGTTTCATGTGCCGCCGCATCATCATGAAGATTTCGAAGAGTGTGAACAACACTTGGGATATCCGTGTACTCGCGGAGGTCTGCATATGCCTAATTCGCAGTCGATGTTTCATTTGGCTAAACGATTACGGTTTTATAGTCAGTGTACGACTGATCATAAGCTAACAGAAAATGGTATGTAGTTCTGGAAACGCTTTTCGAAACTCAGTGTTTCATCCATAGAGATTAGAAATGAAAGGACCAGTAATTTATATTACGTACGAAAGATATTACGTACACGTTAAAAAGAGACAAATATTATAAATAGCATGTAAATTGCCAATATATATTTCTCTTTCTAAGATATCCTAGACTTTAACTCTAGAATCATACGTTGGTCTACGAGAATCATACATAGTCGTCAATTTGGCGAATGGACTTTTTACGGGGAATTTCAGAGTTTATTTACAAAAAACATTTTTTTACATAACAATACTACAAAAGCGAACAAAATATTTAAAAAAATTGCATTTGGAAAAATGTTTTAATATAAATATTTATTAATTTTTTTATCAAAGCATATTTTCATTATAAAAATTAAAAAATAGATAAATACATCAATTGTATCATAAGACATGTCTTTTAAATAATTAATTTATGAACTATTATGAGTCGGTGGACATGTGTGACTTTACAGAATGTGAAATTTCTCAGCCACAAATATTCCCGTAGATATATAGTTATTTCCACATTAGGCACATTTGTAAATTTTCTAAAATTTGTTAGTAATTTTTCGAATAAGATCTCAAAAAATATTAAAAATTAAAATATTTTCCACAAAATAAATTGTTAATCTTCTATTAAGTCAGTTGAAACGCATTCTTTGGTTTTCGATTCAATATATTAAAACTTCAGTATTATGTCGTCTCTATAAGTCAAACAGCTGTGATCACCTTTCATATTATCATTATCATTGAATAAATTAATTATAACATCCATATCTTTAATAAATTTTAGAAAAATTAGGAAAACTTTTATATGTAAAGTATAAAATCTTAAAAAAAAAAAAACATACGTTAATCATACATCGTCATCAAATTGACGAACACCATTTTAATATAAACAAAGCAACAGCAACTATAAACAAAATTGATACATCTTTTGTGTTATCATAACAAATAAATTAGATATCAGAAGTTTTAGAAGAGACAAGCAACGACAAGTTGTAGTACTGGAGCAGGTAGAGAAGTTTGGTCGTCAATTTGACGAGTACGTATGATTCTAGGGTTAAAATTAAAATTGAAGCGTAGTCAGCCATGTTTTGTATTGCAAATTTGAAGAAATAATGTATTAATTTTTATTATTTTCACTTTTTAAATTGCGTTTTTCGTTATATTTTTTTTAAAGAAAATATATGGCAACTAGTTCTGCTTACAAATGTAAAAACCCTATTAGAAAAAAAGCACAAGGAATAACATTTCACCGATAAGATTTTTTTGATATATATTAGCCGTCTCCTTGAAAAAATATTTGCGTATATACATTATATTATGTTAAATAATAATTTAATATTACATATCAAGTATGCAAAGGATGTAAAGCATGATAAAGTTCACTTAAGATAAATTGACCACTTTTCTTATGTGAATTCAATAGTAAATGTATAGTCAACTTATTTAAAATGAATTTCTACATACATATATAAACATTTAATTTTGTTGCCGCCACTGTCTAGTAGTTGCATAACCTTTGCTTCAATAAAACAATGTTGTTACAGGTCCTTTTATAATATATAATAATTATATTATATTCTTTCGTCATTGGTTTCATCAAAACTTTGTTTTTAGAATTCTCCTCGGGTAGCAGTCCAGGTGACCGTGTCATCTTACTCGACAATCTAAAAGTGCGCAGAGCTAAGTCATGGCCAAATATGAAAAAGAGTTACACAGTTCTACCAAGCACAGATCCGTTAAACAATAAAGTCCTCAGTGAAAGTGATGAATTCGAGACAACAATACAACCCACGAACGATCCAGACGACGAAAATCGTATCGTAAACGGCGAACAGGATCTACCCGATGAAAAACAGTATAGCACAGTCGGCGTACAAACGAGCGACACTGTACCGCAGGGCTACGTGCATTTATTCTCCGAATTGTTCCCGTCAATCGAAACCACCACCACCGACACACAAACTTCGGCGGGTCCAAGTCCCGCGCCCATGTCATCGCATAATATCGTTCGAATTTCACCGTACGAAATGTTAGATAGATATATCGAAACGTCGAAACATATTAGTGAAAAAGATTCAAATAAACGAATTAAAAATTACGAACAGGAAATTAAATCGTTAAAAGAACAGTTAGAGTTAGTTCATTTACAAGTGCAGTTCGAGCGACATCGTCGCGATGTACATTCGGAACGAAATCGACGATTAATGGGTAAAGCGAAGAGTAATAAATCGTTGGAAGAGTGTAATTATGCATTGGTGAGTGATTTTTTTTTAGATATTGCTTCAGTACACGGTCTGACTAGTCTTTGAAAAGTAGGTTTTTGAAGAAAAATTTTTTTTGTCATAAATGGAAAGATCATATATAAGTTTTATAAGAAAACTCTTTTTATTTTTTTTAAACGTAATAATTAATAAGTTATATTAAATTAAAAATAAATTTTCAAACTTAGAACCGATAACGGGCCGATAGTTCACGAGCGCTTATGTGACGTAATAAAGGTTATATGGCCTGAACATAGCTACATTAGTGTCTTTTTATTTTCAAATAGATTATAGACCAAGAGCTACTGGCCGATTTGCGATGGTCATTTCAACACGCGTTAAATTAAGAAGATAGAATCTTGGATACATACTCTACACAGAAATTCAGTTCTGGCAAGCCTGTTTGACTCAACCCGGCCGAATAGGCTTGCCAGAACTGAATTTTTATGTAGAGTAAGTAGTATCCAAGATCCTATCCTCTCAATTTAACGCGTGTTGAAATGACTATTACAAATCGGCCAGCAGCTCTCCTACTATTATTGTTGCTATGAAATTATTGTTACTATGAAATTATTGTTGCGCTGAAATTCTTGTTTCTATCCAAATTATTGCTTGCTATAAACTTCACTGTCGAAATATCGAAACTAAAGAAATATCGAGCTTGTTTTGTACCACTTTGTGATAGCAATACAAAAATAAATCCGGAAAAATGTCCCTCAAGATTTTGAACGTCGAAATCAATGAAACAACAGTCAATAAATTTTCCTACTAAATTTTAATAATTTTGACACTTTGGACATATTATCTTTATGACGTCACAGACATCGCGATCTTTTGTAGTGCTGTTTTTAACCAAATGATATTTTTTAAAATTTTTCAAGTTTTAATTAATTTATTATTGATTATATATCATTTTTAAAAAAATTTTTCGTATCGATTATCAATATTATTTATGATGTAGAATTGAAATAAAATAAAAAAAATGATATTTATTTTTTATTCAAAAACCCAACTGTTAGAAATTCATTCTGTTTATTGAATATTACTTAAGTCGTTATATCTATCTGACTTAACAAAAATGAGATTTTTCTTTGAGAAATCTTTTTGTGAAAACGAAAAAAGCAAACAAAATGACATTTTAAGGGTTTGTTCTACATATATTCAGGACATTCAGGTATTGGGAAACCAAATGGGGGCGTGGTTTAATATATAGCCTATCAGTAGCAGTTTCTCCATTCGCCACCAGATGGCGAAAATTGACACTTAAAACAATGGTAGCATTTTGGAATTGTCCGTTTTTATTTGATAACAGTAAATTATTATGACAATTTAACTCATGTGTATCAAGTCCCATAAGAATATTGTAGTTTTTTCACTTTACCATGGAAAAAAAAGTTAGGACAGATTTTTACACCGAAAAAAATGCTACAAAACATTTCATTGGTTATTTCACCGTAAGTAAACACGATAAAAACGAAACAAAAATTCGTATTGGTAAATTTAATTGATTTCAGAACCATAGTAATAATGTATTAAATAACAATATGAATTAGACTTATTTATTTTATTCGTTAAATTGTCTTACCGTATTAAACTTGAGTTTTATGTTTTTTTTTTTTTTTTAATAAATTTGTTTGTTTTCTACAACTCACATTTCTTCCCTAAAAGCAATTTAACTCGAAGAATTGTCAACCCAAAAACGCTTCAGCTTCGCTGTCGCGTTTTTGTTAGTTGACAATTCTTCTCGTTAAATTGCTAGGCAACAAATTTTCGTTAGACAAACCCAAATTTATGCGGAAAAATACAAACCTCTCGTGTAATAATAAGTCAAAAAATTAAAATCACATTTAAAAAAAAAATGCCAGTTTGTATTTTGTAATCTAAACAATCTAAACAATATAAATTTTGTGAATTGTCAAAATATAACCTTGCCTACCGGCAATAGTTATTTTTTTGACCACTAGTTCGCGTATCCAAGTTTTACAATTCCCTGTACAAAAAATATCCTTTGAATGAAAGAAAATGGCGATCCAGATACGATTACATGAAAGACCCTGACACGAAACGGAAACATTTATATCTGGGACAAAAGCAAAATTTTTCCTGTTATTAGATTTGGGAGTAAAATGGCATTTTGAAAAAGTTTTCCGTTTCTTTGCTAAAAAATTGGATTTAGTTTGTTTATAAAAACTTTTTATTTATTTTAAAAAAAAAAACGTGCCTGAGTTTTGGTGTCGTTGTTTTGAGGTAACCACATCTGGGGTACAGAATTTATGTAAAATAAATCTTTAAATTCTAATTTTATTTGCTTTTTCCGTTCTCACAAAATAGGGTTCTTGACTGAAGTTACGAAAATATTCTAAAAGCATTGTTTTTCCATGTCAGTTAAGTGATTTTTTTATTTTCGACAGATTCTGTAAAAAATTATCAAAAAAAGTAATCCTACAATTTTAAATGAGAAAAAGGCGGGAAAAACACCTCGCTATAGTGACGTCACAGTTTGAAGCAACTAAACGTCAATGTCAATATTTATAACCTCAAAACTTTGATTATATTCATAAAAAGTCAAAGTAAAAGCAAGTATTTATTTGAATTCTGGTCGATTATTATTACTATATATATAAGCTAATAGAAATATTCAAAAGAAAACACAATTTTATCTCATCGATGAAAATTATCAAAATCGACATATCTAGCTACAAAATGTTACGTCATTTTCAAGAAATGGCGCGTTTTCACTAATTTGAATATTTGTTGAAAAATGGCGATTTTCAAAATAAAATTTCTAAATAGTTATCAAATCTTTTTATGTTTCATCATTAAAATTGGACATATGTAATGATAATGCATAGAATTATTTAACATTTGACACAAATTTTAAATACAGTTAAGTACCGTATTGCGAGAATTAAAACGAGCTCGTTAGACCGTATACTAGCAAGTTTTTATGTATATAACTCTATGGTTTTTTTTCAATCCACAGAGTTCAAGTCTAATTTTTAAATAAACTTTTTTAGCGTGATCAGCTAGCGTTATTACAAAAAGAAATGGAACGATTACGTTCACAACTCGAAAATGAACGAAAGGAGACGAACACAAAAGAAAATAAACTTCAAGAAAATGTTAGCTATTGGCAATCGCAGTGTAACGCGTTGCAGGAACAAAATAAACTTCTAAAATCCCAAAAAGATTCCCTCGAAGAAACAATCAGAGAACAGAATAATAAAATCAAAGAGTTGAATGATAAAAATCAAGAATCCGAAGCGGCGCTACTTGATCTGTGCCTCGAAATGCAATGCGCGCAGGAACAGGCGAAAGCTGGTGCTCAAATTCGTGCCGATTTTGAACAGCTTCAACGTGAACATTTACTCTTAGGTGAATTACATTTAAAATATCAGGAACGATTTTCCGAATTACAAAATTTACGATGTCGCGATGAGGAAATTGAAATGATGCATAAAACCAATTTACACGAAATCGAAGCGTTAAATCAGCAATTGTTAAATCGCAACGCCATCATTGAATCGTTGAAAGTTCGAAATTGCGAGCTCGAAAATGAAATTGGGAAATATGAGGAAATGTGTTCGGAACAGAAACGCACTCTGCAAATTGTCAAGGATGAATATCAAGAAAAACTAAACGTACGTATCATAGTGATACATAAAATGAAAATACAGGTAACACCCGAAGAACACGGTACTGGAACGGCACAGGTACCCTTCCCCCGAATTACACGGTTTCAAACAACACGATTTTTAAGTAATTCTTCTGAAAAAGAATAAAATACATATTATATTATATTTGATATAAAGTTGCATCGGTCCTTAATGTACGCGAATATATCAGTTCCATGTGGATTTGATTTACACGAATAAAAATCCTGTAAATTGAATCTGTCAGTTATAAAAGGAAAAATACTGGAAATAAAAACTACTAAAAATTTTAGAGAATTTTATAACAAAAATGATAACGAATATGTAGAAATTTACATATTTAAATTCCGCAAGTATCGTTATTTTCGAAATCGATAATTTTCGATAACGAAAAGTAGGTTTTGATAGTCCTAATATATTTAGAATACCCACAACTTGTTTCTCTCAAGCCTTCAAAAATTTCGTTATTTTTTCGCTACGATGCACCGTTTACGAGATATTTACGATCAAAAGTTTACGTTTTGAAAAGTATCGAAAACTAATTTTTTCGAAAATATTCTATTGGTGACTAAATTAGTGGGACTAAGAGAGCCTAAGTGAACCAGTTTTAACCAGTCTATGATAAGTTACGCGGTGTCGATAATTTTCGATAACGAAAAGTAGATTTTGACAGTCTCGATATGTTTGGAATACCCACAACATGCTTCGTTTAAGCCTTCAAAAATTTCGTTATATTTTTGGATACGACGCACCGTTTACGATATATTTACAATTAAAAGTTTACGATTACGAAAAGTAATGAAATGTAATTTTTTAAAATATTTTATTGTTTACCAAATCAGAGGGACTAATAGAGCTAAAATTCAACAATTATAACCAACTTATGATATGTAGTTCGTTATCGATAATGTTCGGTAGCGAAAAGTAGATTTTAACAGTCGCAATATATTTGGAATACCCACAACTTGCGAATTAAACAGAACGTTTCTTTATGTTTTTTTATTTTCTCACTTGTAATAGAAAATCTTTTGTGGTCTCGAACAACACGATTTCGAAGAACACGGAACCAATTATTCGTGTTCTTCGGGGGATTGCTGTATCTCTTTTTTGGGTTCCGAAGCAGCAACACTTCTTCGGAACACTAATATTTTCATGATGTTTGTCCGTGCTTTTATTGCACAGTAACATGGCATTTTCTTACGGGGGGTTTATTTACTTATTCATTTTTTACTTATTCATTTACTTATTCATTTTGGTTTTTCAGGCGGTTGAATCCAAATATAAAACGCAGCATATTATTATAAAACGTATGGAAGAAAATATTTTAGAACTTTTGGCACGTATCGATCGTCTTGAGTATGGTTCGAGGCGTGGCGTTAGATCACCAGTTAGTTTGAGTAGTGGTCGAGATATTGGTAGCGGTGAAAAACCTAGTGTTAGTCCACATTCGTCACCCCCGTTGTCGGTGTCGTTAACATCGTCCGAGGGGGGTAGTATGGCATTTTTACAGACGGGCGCTAATGCTTCTCTTCCAACTGATGTAGAAATTAAAAATTTACAAGTAAGTGAACAATATAGGTAACGCATTTGACATATTAGTTGTGTCGATTGCATATATGTAATGAATTTTAATCAACTACAAAGTACAACTGAACCTTTTTTTATGTGGCGGCGGAACTGCATGAGAAATATCACACACAAAAAAAAAAAATATTCTAAAACTTCATAAATAGCTATAAAAAGGATAGTTTGCTCCAGATTGTAAAAAAAAACTTTTTTTATAAGTTTCTTTAAGTTACATCGAAAAAAAGTAACTTAAAACGCTCAAAACCTCACGATTTTTTTCGAAGTTGTTTTTCTAAACCGGTCCAAACATTAATTTACACATGAGAACATTTTATTTCATTTTTGTAATATTATGAAAATTGTAATAAATACATCTTTAATAAAACATAATGGTGCAATAAGGCTGTCTACACAATTAATGAAATAAGGAATAAGAAGTATGTCATCTAGTGACGTTGAATGGAACTTAAATGAAATAAGAATTAAGGAATAAGAAATAAGGTGTATGCCATCTAGTGACGTTGAATGAAACTTAAACTTAACTGCTCATAGGTAAATGTATTTAGGTATTTTTGTACATCAGAATTCATGAAAAAGTAACGTTCGTGATGACTTTTTTGTCACTAAGTGAAAAAAATCACGAATTTTGACGTAAAAAAATACCTACATATTTATATCTATGACCAGTTACGTTAAAGTTCCATTCAACATCACTAGATGGCATACTTCTTATTTCTTATTCCTTATTCCTTATTTCTTATTTCATTAGAATTCCATTCAACGTCACTAGATGACATACTTCTTATTCCTTATTTCTTATTTCTTATTCCTTATTCCACTGATTGTGTAGACAGCCTAACTATATTCTTATGCAGTGTACTGATTGAATGCTTGAAAGCCATCAATAAGTAATTTTATCAAAGTAAATTATTATAATTAATGTTTAGGTTTTTTTATTTTCTCTTGCTTTTGATTTACATTATGCACTTTAACGTAGTTGCTCTGAGATAGTCAGGTACAAAAGCATATCTCAGCGAAAAGATTTTCTTTTATCAAAAATTTAATATTCTTCAGTTATTATATTTGTATACCACTCTTTTTTCAATTTCCGCGCGCTTATGATGTAGCAATAAAAAAACATTGTTGAAAAAGCGTTTTAAAATCGTTGTAAAATGATGTTTATAAATTATAATTCAAAAACGGCGTGGTGAATAATTTTTATTTCTTATTAAATATGGTTTGTAACTTTGTATTTTATAACATATTAAATTTTTATCAAATTCATTTGACACGTTTTCATTTTATTCAAAAAAATAGTTTTCCCATAAGAGCTCATGTTAAAATTACAAAACTTTGAAATCGTTTTTCTTAAAATTGGGGTGGTCAGTTTTTTTTTCGATAAAGGCTCGTATTATTGGTATTGAAATTAAATTAGTATCTAGAGAAGTTTCGTTAAAATCATTTGAAAAAATCGTTTTATCGACCAACTACCTTAAAAGCCATTTTTTAAAAACCGCATAAAAAAGTCACATTGCCAAATTTTGTAAAATTAACAAAAAATAACTAACTACTCAATTTCAAATAAAAAATTGGCGCGAAGAATGGCTCACTGTAATGACGTCATAATTTGAAAAGAAACAAACGTCAGTGTCAGTCTTTATAACCTCTAACCTTTGATTGTATTCATAACATAGGAAAGTAAAAATGAATATTTATTTAAATTCTTGTCGATTGTTATTACTGTCTGTTCAGTCCAATAGAAATATTGAAAATAAAACATAAGCTGGCTTTGCAAATGACAGTTATCAGAACCGACATATTTGTTTACAAATTGTGACGTCATTTTTAAGTAATGGCGCGTTTTCATTTATTTGAATCGTCATTGAAAATACGGTACTTGACTGTATTTAAAATTTGTGTCAAATGTTAAATAATTCTATGCATTATCATTACATATGTCCAATTTTAATGATGAAACATAACAAAATTTGATATCTATTTAGAAATTTTATTTTGAAAATCGCCATTTTTCAACAAATATTCAAATTAGTGAAAACGCGCCATTTCTTGAAAATGACGTAACATTTTGTAGCTAAATATGTCCATTTTGATAATTTTCTTCGGTGAGGTGAAATTGTGTTTTGAATATTTCTATTAGCTTATATACATATAAATCGACCAGAATTCAAATAAATACTTGCTTTTACTTCGACATTTTATGAATATAATCAAAGTTTTGAGGTTATAAATATTGACATTGACGTTCAGTTGCTTCAAAATGTGACGTCACTATAGTGAGGTGTTTTTCCCGCCTTTTTCTCATTTAAAATTGTAGGGTTATTTTTTTGATAATTTTTTATAAAATCTGTCGAAAATAAAAAAAATTACTTAACTGATATGGAAAAACAATGCTTTTAGAATATTTTTGTAACTTCAGTCAAGTACCCTATTAACGATTTTCAAAATAAAATTTTTAAATAATAAAATTATCTGTTTTAGATTATTGTTGATCAGCCAGAACAGAAAATGAACGAAGGTGAACCGAGCGGTAGCAGTTATAGAACGGATCATAATGATACAAATACCGAATAAGTTTCTATATTTTTATATGTTTTTGTGAATATGATTGATTTATTTGTGAAAACAAATTGATACCATACTTAGCAAAAAATTTTAACTTTATACCTATTAATTATTATTATTATTATTATTGTTATATATGCAATGTAATGTCATTTGTATTAAATACAGATAATAGGACGTTTTATGAACCATTGTCAACTTTTAAATTGTATACATTGAAATAATAATCAAATTATTAAATATTTTATTCATTGTTTATAAAAAAAAAAAAAAAACGTTTCCTTTCAACTCAAATAAAAGTTATTTTTAAAATTTGTTTAATTTTATTTTTCTTAGACACTCGATATATACATTTTTGTCCATGTATAAAGTGGGAATAGTAAAAAAAGAGAGTTTCTATAAAATTTTTGGGATGACTTTTTGAAAGATGTTATTAGTGACCATAAACTTTCAAAAAATTAAATTATTTTATTGCTTACAACAAATACCACCCTATGTTCACTTCAATTGTATTTAACCCCTTATCGCATACAAAGCCATATATGGATACTAAGTTTTATTATTTGTTTTTCAACATATTGATAAAATGTTAAATCCTAACTTTATACTCTTTCGAGTAACGGAACGTAATTTTTGTTGTCTTTGGTAAGTGCGGGTTGTCAAATTATTTGAAGTTATGTTCAGAGTGTCCGACCCTTACAGTGCAATTAATTGGTGCAACTAAATTGACAATTATGTCAAAACTGCTCAAGATTCCGTTCATTCGCCAAATGTGGAAAGTGTCTAGTTTATTTATGTTACAATAGCAAACAATAGCAACATAATTGTTTTTTTTATTTAACGCATACGAAGTCATATATCGATTTTATTATAATACTAGAATGCATACGAAGCCATATATGGCTTCGTTAAGTAATTTCTAAACAATAAGACTTAATTTTTTTTTTCTTAATTTGACTACTAAAATAAATGAAAGACATTTTCAGTAAAAAAATTTTTTTCTTCACCTCCTTCATAATTCATGCAATAGGGGGTTAAATTTATTACCTGTTTTACCAGTGACAGTTTCTTTTAGCACTTCATAGATAAGTAGATTCCCTGCTGCGCACAATAGTGCTGATTATTGCCGTACTTGAAAAGTCATTTCATTTAAATATGGTCAAACTCTAAGTGAATTCACTCTCATCTTATAGTAGCATTTTAGAAATTCAGAAGTAAAATTTCGATTTTGAAATTAAAATGTGGGAAATCAGTTTAAAAAAGCAAGATTTTCTTCGGTACACGGAAAAACATTGAATTATGGATATGTTTTACAGTTCAATAGGTACACATAGCAACAACAACGAATATTAGCTATTATAGTCTATTTCACTTAAATTTAACCATGCTTCGTCACTTTAATTTAAATAATTTCCGTTTTCTTGGCTTTATCTCTTTCATTATTGCATTTACGTAAATTTTAAATTTGCAGTTTGTTTTTAGAAAAGAATAGAAGATTGATTTGTTCCGAATATAAGAACTATTTAATTTTTTAACGAAAACTCATGATCAATTGTATTTGAAATGAGGTATAATTGTACTTATGATCATTTGTACTCCAGCCGAAACCATACCCATGTAAAAAATTAAAAAAAAAAAGATGCCATTTTATTTGAGTGGAATAAAATAACATCAAATATATTGTGGATAAATTAAACAAACTAGATAATATAATTGTTTGTCTTTATCTAATTGTTTGAAATTGTTTATTATTTTAAATTAGTAGTTCATTACCTAGCAACGTTACCAATTTTTTAGTTAGTGGTACTTGATTATATGTTGTATAGAGGGTAGATATAAGGAGGAAAATCTCGTATGGAAAACAATGGAAAAATAGTTCAAAAAGTGTCCCGTTGTAAGCAGTAAGTAACAGTTCAAAAACTCGCCAGAATACGCGAGAGCTGCCGACGACGGAGTGAAGTGTGCTGAGTTG
This sequence comes from Brachynemurus nebulosus, assembly GCA_035578155.1. Taxonomy (NCBI): domain Eukaryota; kingdom Metazoa; phylum Arthropoda; class Insecta; order Neuroptera; family Myrmeleontidae; genus Brachynemurus; species Brachynemurus nebulosus. Next base: position 132,774 of record JAPWDM010000019.1, on the reverse strand, counting down.
AAATATTTAATATTTATGATGGCTAGATAGTTGATAAAACTGCAGTATTTAAAACCTTAACTACTTACGTTGTCCAAAATAATAAATATAACCTTTTTACCCTATAGTTACACTAGTGCCGCCATTATTTACGCCTTTCTAAGGGTCCGTCCACACGCTCAAGCTTTACCACCGACTTACTTGCGCAAACCAGGTTTGTGCAAGTAAACATGTACGTATTTTCCATATAATTATGTATTATAACTATATGGCCAATCCCTATGAGAGGCAGTGGTTCCGATGAAGTGAGACGGATATACATCGGGTAGAGGCACTTCAGTTGTTTTGCGCAGATGCATCAATTAGTGTTTACCGTGTTTACTGTTCAGATTGGTTCATATTACCACCAAAAAAGTCGCGTTTGCGCAAAACGAACAAAATACTTCCAAATCTGCACCGTGATGTTGGGACGTTTTTTTCATATCCATTTGGCTATATATGTATACTACATATATGGTATTTTCCCGTCCATACGTACATGTTTACTTGCACAAACCTGGTTTGCGCAAGTAAGTTGATGGTAAAGCTTGAGCCGTGTGGACGGACCTTAAGGACACTTTTTGATACAGATTGTTCTCCTTATATCTACGATATCTACCCTCCATAATATGTATAGTTTTTGACTACTCATTTTTATAATTTTCTACTACTCGTTTTTAAGTGGTATTTGCAAAGAAAATTGCTTTTTATTCTACGATTTCTAACTTACTGACTGTTTAGTTCTTATTTCATAATTTTTAAATGTGAGTGTTTGAGAAGTTATGAATTTGTGAAAAACCATGAAAAAATATTTAACGGGGGTTAATTTGTATAATCAAAGTCCTCTGGTTTATAAGGCTGCAAGTTTCATTACGGCACGTTACGTTCATTTTTCTCTGGCGAACTTACAGTTATATAACGGAACTTCTATCGTTAAATACTAGATGGCTCTGTCTGATTAAAAAAAATAGAGTGCCTATAATAAATAATTAACACGGCTTAAATGTATACCTGAAATTTTATATTTAGACAATTACGTCACAAATTAGTTCAACCCTTCAAAATGACGTCATATAGATTTTAAACCAATAACTGAATACACAATTTTTAATACTCCTTAAAAATACTCCTTCTCGATTTAACATTACGAGTTAGAAAAAGATAATATAATAATATAATCCAACCTAATTAAACAAAAACAACTGAAATATTAATGATAATAATATAAAGAGGCGACTTACGTCGTTACCTATTTGTAACCACACTCCAGAAGAAGACGTAATTATAATGAGTTGTCTGTCAAATGTTACTCTTAATAAGATTTTCAAATTTGTTTAATTTGTACAGTAAGGCTCAACGTAATGGTAAACTAGTAATTAGATTTTACCGTGCAAATGGTTTAAATAGTTAAAAATTATAGCTATTTAATGACAAACAAATCAACCAACCTTTTCAATCTCATACCTAAACTTTTTCTATCAATAAAAACTCACTCATATTTTATTTTAAAAATGCCTATTTTTTTAGCTTATCGTACTTTTTAACTTGACCTACTAATGTACTTTTAAACAATTTTAGAAATCAGTTTACTTATTGCAATTCAAATGTTTGATGAATTTCTGCAAGGAAAATTCAGCTACTACACCATATCTCACCAGGTCACCATAAAAAACACTTTTATATTCTTCAGCCGCCATATTGAAATCACTGTTGTGTGAGGACAATTTTGCCACGCATATTTGAAAAATAGAGTCCATAACCTTTAATTTGAGATATTGCAGATCTATTTTAAGCAACACCAATTTTTGACAGCAGGGTGTGCCCTTCAGAAAGAATGTCCTATATATATATATATATATATATATATATATATATATATATATATATATATATATATATATATATATATATATTGGGACGCCAAAACCGGGGGAGGGTGGGTGGGTCAAGGGGTCCCGACTCCCCGAAAATTACGTAAATTTTCCTTCCATTTATTTTATTCATATTAAACTGTTTACTGGTATTTTTTATTTGAAAATCGAATTTTCGGAGACGACATTTTACGATAATATTTTACAATGTTATCCAATTCTTTCAGTGCGAAAATTCTTTGCTATCCAACCCTTTCACCTTATTTTGGTCATTTTAGGGCTCTTCATTTTAGGGCTCATTCATTCATTTTCTAATTTATTATCCTGTTTGTGGTCCTTTATGACATATTAAGTGTTAAATAGTCGCCTACTTACAATTTAAGCCCTTTCCGTAGAATTTATTTTGGTAGCATAAATCAATAATCGATTTCTTGGACTCTATTGAACTTCCTTTAATTTTCCAGTAAATATATGAAAAAATTGACCTTAAGGATTATTAAATTTTATGTTTATTTAAAATATAGGTACTTACCTACGTAAATATACTTCTAAATTTGAAAATAAAGTAATTCATTTTTGAAACATATAAAAGTATATATCAAATTGTAAGGTGTTCGAATACGAATGTGGCGTTGGACATGTTGATACAATTTGCATGCATAACATTTTTCTTAGAGAATTTTTTTTAAAAACTATTAATAAAATTTTTTTAGCTTATATAGGAAGTAGAAGATCCAAATATTAATATTATAAACAAAAAAGTTCAAATTTGTGGGAAATTATGGGAATCCATTCGGTTTAAATTTTGTCATATGAGTAAATATGCTATATATATATATATATATATATATATATATATATATATATATATATATATATATATATATAAATTTTGGCGAATCGGCATCATTTTCGGATTGTGGCAACCTCCAAATAAAATTCTATCATAGTCCCAAGCTCAAGTCTTACCATGACAGTGACAGTAGTAGCTGAATTTTCTTTTCAATCGGAAATTCATTCAAACAATTGAAGATAGGAAGTAATGAAATAAAAATTTGATATATATTTAGAAATACACTACCAGCTCAAGTGAGAAAGTACAATAAGCATGCATAAGTTTTTGCATGATGCGTACACAGACAGACGGACAGGTCAAAATTTAAATATCGCTTTTTTGGTATCTAAATTAATAACTGTCTATAATATCAGTACAATTTTCCAAAAATATTCCATGTACATACAGACACGGTCCATTCAGGCCCGACGAGAGGGTGGGGTAACTGGGGTTCTAGCCCTGGGGTCCGGGCTTGAGGAGGGGGCCCGTAACTGTCGATAGAGGGCCAAGGCAAAGAGGTTTTTTTGTTCATAACTTATTTTCTTGGGAGGAATTTTTTAAAGGAATGTAGTTTATTCCCGGGGCCCACTATTTTTCTCCACAGCCCTGGGTCCATTTAGAGTTTTATTATATGTATTTATAGATTTGTAATGCACTGCATTTTGTAAGAAACAAAGACATGTACTTGGAATTTATTAATTGTTTTTTAAAAGTTTTTGGAAATAAATTTAATTTTCTGTGGGTTTTAAGGGCCTTATTATTTCATACGCATCCGTTTAATAATAAGTTTAACCTTTCCCGTATTATAAAATTCATATGTAAATCGGCGTTGATGTCTCTTCCAAAACCACGGTCTATTACAATAAGTAATATGAACTGCCATATTTGATTTTGTGGACTTTTAATATCGAAGCTTTCCAGTGATGAAGGAAAGGTTACTAACAATATTATCTTTATCAAATATGGTAATTAAACTTTGTATACCTTAAAAATTAAAGTCAATTAACTTTTATTTATGAAATGATTTTTTTGAATCGCTTTCAGTTTTCGTTAGTACAAGGTCTAATAACAAAATAAATTAATTTTTCCATTAATCTTCTAAACCAGACGTCAGAAAACTACGGTCGCTGGGCCAGACCTGACCCACCTGTTGTTTTTAATCCGGCTCACCAATCAATATAGTGCCTTTAACTTTAGTAATGCTTTTTAATGATGAATTTTTAGAATGAGTATTTTTACTAGAAGATAGCAAAATAAATTATTTAAAGTTTAAAGACATGGGTCAATCCAAATTCTAGAATGATGATACTATCCATTAAAGTCACCTTGGTGGAGCCCTTGGCAATAATATAAGGGCACGAGGATTGTAAAATGCCTATTTATATTCCTTTCTGTAATAATGATATTGATATTCATAACTTTACACCTACTTAAGGGATATTTGTGGCTCTATACAAAAATTTTAGGGGTATAAGAATTTTCTTGATCCCAGATTCGCACTCAGAGTCGAAAAATGCAAAGAAATACCATAGTCCCTCACTCAAATCACAACCCTGATTTTTTTCGAGGGGGTGTCTTATTGTTACTTAACCTAAATTTATATTTTTTTAATACACCTTCCACCAATCTGACCTTGCTGAAATTTCTACACACGAAAACTATGTTAGAGCCAAATAACATATATTTTTTTGGTAGGTGTCACTCAAGGAGTTGATGTAAAACATGCATCCTCAAAAATTCAATTATTATTTTAATCTAGTAAATAACGTCATACGAATGTAAAAAAATTATATAATATAAAGCTACTTTATGTCAACATTCTTTATTAATTTCATCTAATTATCTTCAATAGTTTTGAGGAAAAAAAATTTTAAATTTAAGGGTTGTTACCCCGTATATCTCTGACAATATAGGGGGTACAGGTCTAATACCTATATTTTCGAACATTACTCACCATGAGCAACATTCGTGAAAAAGAATAGCCGAAAAAGCCGCTGGGCCGAAATCACATAATGCTTACCCGGCGAGACCCTTTGATTGATTTTAAAAATATTTTTTTAGCTTATTGTACTTTCTCACTTGAGCTGGTAGTGTATTTCTAAATATATTTCAGATTTTTATTTCATTACTTCCTATCTTCAATTGTTTGAATGAATTTCCGACTGAAAAGAAAATTCAGCTACTACTGTCACTGTTATGGTAAGACTTGAGCTTGGGACTATGATAGAATTTTATTTGGAGGTTGCCACAATCCGAAAATGATGCCGATTCGCCAAAATTTGTATATATATATATATATATATATATATATATATATATATATATATATATATATATATATATATACATATATATACACTGATTTCTCGTTGTTAGCAACTTGAAATAGAATCATATATCTTACTCTTTTTAGATAATAAAATTCGCATATGCATAAAAAGAGTAAGGCATATGATTCTATTTCAGTTTTGATGTTGCTTACAACGAGAAACCAGTGTATATTATATATATATATATATATATATATATATATATATATATATATATATATATATATATAATATACACTCCAACTAAAAATTAAAACAACCCAACTTTTTGATAACGCAATTCTCCGATAACATTGTAAAATATTATCGTAAAATGTCGTCTCCGAAAATTCGATTTTCAAAAAAAAATACCAGTAAACAGTTTAATATGAATAAAATAAATGGAAGGAAAATTTACGTAATTTTCGGGGAGTTGGGACGCCTTGCCCCTCCCCCGGTTTTTGCGTCCCTATGTATATATATATATATATATATATATATATATATATATATATATATATATATATATATATATATATATATATATATATATAGGATATTCTTTCTGAACGGGACACCCTGCTGTCAAAAATTGGTGTTGCTTAAAATAGATCTGCAATATCTCAAATTAAAGGTTATGGACTCTATTTTTCAAATATGCGTGGCAAAATTGTCCTCACACAACAGTGATTTCAATATGGCGGCTGAAGAATATAAAAGTGTTTTTTATGGTGACCTGGTGAGATATGGTGTAGTAGCTGAATTTTCCTTGCAGAAATTCATCAAACATTTGAATTGCAATAAGTAAACTGATTTCTAAAATTGTTTAAAAGTACATTAGTAGGTCAAGTTAAAAAGTACGATAAGCTAAAAAAATAGGCATTTTTAAAATAAAATATGAGTGAGTTTTTATTGATAGAAAAAGTTTAGGTATGAGATTGAAAAGGTTGGTTGATTTGTTTGTCATTAAATAGCTATAATTTTTAACTATTTAAACCATTTGCACGGTAAAATCTAATTACTAGTTTACCATTACGTTGAGCCTTACTGTACAAATTAAACAAATTTGAAAATCTTATTAAGAGTAACATTTGACAGACAACTCATTATAATTACGTCTTCTTCTGGAGTGTGGTTACAAATAGGTAACGACGTAAGTCGCCTCTTTATATTATTATCATTAATATTTCAGTTGTTTTTGTTTAATTAGGTTGGATTATATTATTATATTATCTTTTTCTAACTCGTAATGTTAAATCGAGAAGGAGTATTTTTAAGGAGTATTAAAAATTTTGTATTCAGTTATTGGTTTAAAATCTATATGACGTCATTTTGAAGGGTTGAACTAATTTGTGACGTAATTGTCTAAATATATTACTTCGGGTATAAGTACATTTTTATAAAATTTTAAAATTTGAATGTATACTTGGTAACGTTATAAGGGTAAATTGTCATAATTATGTTTCAAGATAAACGTTATGAAATTTACTTTCAACAACTCCAGGGCCGTGCTCGTTCCGCGGTATAAAAAAAATTATCGCGCGTGTGCATTATTAAACCGCGCAAACAATAGGAAAAATTAAAATATGTAACGAGCTTCCAAATAAGTAAGTATAGTATTAGACGTTAACTCGGGAATTCCCAGTGTCACCTCTAGGTGACAGTGATTTGTGATTTTTTTTTACAGACAATATAACGAATTTTAAAAATAAATGTGTTACGACTAAAATGTTAATACTTAGTAGTATTCATGGTTTTAATTTGGCAACACTGAAGTTATGTTAACGGTCAAATTAATTCTGTTGTTTCAAACGATTTGCTGTTTTATTGCGAGTGAGTGTATCTTGTGGTATTTTCGCTGTTATAAAAATGTATAAAAAGTAGGTACGGTTATTATTGTTATAACAAATTATTATTTAAGAATCAAACTTATAATGAAAGTAATTTTTTGCCGGTAATTTCATACTGTTTTATCAGTTCATATTACAAATAACGGCCCGTATGACCTATAACTGACACGCCATTTAAAAAAAAAACTAAAGGGTATTTTTTTTCAATTATTTATTTTTTATATGTTGAGTACCTAAAGATAAAAACTAGCACAAAATAAGAATATTTTGTCAATAGATCTCGGCTTGGGAATTGCCGAGTTAAATAATTTAAATTTTTACTAGCGTATGCGCCAAAAATTTTTTTTTCATGGATCGAACACGGCCCTAATGGCCCTGATTGATCTGATGGCAGAGTTTAACGTAGCTGCTTTGAGATAGTCGGGTACAAAAGTATAGCTTGTTTATTTCTACTTGGCGGCTGGACTTTGAACCTCACGCATATCTGTATATGTGTTAGTGTGTATCAGCATATCTACAGAATGTAAGTACACAAATACTACCACAATACTACAACACTACTACACGAATAGGTTTCTGCGCCGATTCTGTGACCCGCCAAATTAAAATAAACAAGCTGTATATCTCAGCAAAAAGTTTTCTTTTATTAAAAATTAAACAATATCAATATTCTTCAGTTATTATATTTGTATACCACTCTTTTTTATTCAATTTCCGCGCGCTTATGATGTGACAATTTAAAAGAATTGTTCAAAAAACATTGTAAAATTTTTTTTTAAAAATATATTTAAAAAACGGTGTGGTGAATAATTTTTATTTCTTATTAAATATGGTTTGTAACTTTGTCTTAAATAACATATTAAAATTTTATCAAATTCCTTTGATACGTTTTCATTTTATTAAAATATTATAGAGTTTTCCCATAAGAGCCCGTGTTAAAATTGCAAAACTTTGAAACCGTTTTTCTCAAAATTGGGGTGGTCAATTTTTTTTCGGTAAGGGCTCGAATGATTGGTATTGGATTAAATAAATATCTAGAGAAGTTTCGCTAAAATCCTTTGAAAAAATCGTTTTATCGACCAACTACCTTAACTGTCTAATGAATGATATTTGTAACTTTTCTGGGGCACATTATATCTGTTACATATGTGATTTGATGCATTCAAATTTTTTTACCTGTATTTTTTATGCAATCTCTATATTGTATAGGTTTTATGGCAATACATACAGGTAAGTTAATTTATCACATATCAATATAATATGAAGAAGTCGAATAGTAAGTGTATTACCTTTTTCTTTACACATTCATAACTTTTAATCTCTCCCTGTTATTATCGTTATTATTATTTAAGATCTTTCCGATCTTTCTTCACAACTTCTACTTAATACACTTTATACCTGCTGAGTAACGCATGCGTTTGTTACAATATATTACCGCTTTATCGCTCAAGCGTGCAACATCCAAACAAATCTTATGTATTTTATTTTATCTTTTCCATTTGTACACAAAAATTATATTGTTATTTGAAAGTTTCTGGTAAAAGAAAAAAAAGTATGAACGCTATAATTACAGATATTTTTAATTCTTTGAAAAAAAATTCTAAATGTGTCGTTTAATTTTTAATTGTTTAATTTAAATTTTAAAATACGTTGTGATTTGTTTTAATTGTTGTGAATTTAAATTTTTTTATTCAGTGAAAAAGAAAATCATAAATTTCTCGGTGTCTTTTTGTGGAAAATTAATATGTGAGCAAAATGGGTGATTTAATCAGTGAAAATATCGTAGACATTGTGAAAAACGTTACGGATATCGAAAGTTATAAAAGTGCATTTGCGCGATCGATTGTGATCAATTCGAAACGGAAAACTTTTGACAATAATGTTGGACAGTTGGTTAAAATAAATGAATTATCCGTGCCAAATAATAATAATGTGGATAAAAATATTAATGGAATATTAGCCGATAACGATGTGGAAGTGATTCGATTGCGAAAGGTAAGGAATTTTTGGTGAAAATTTTCGAATTTATTATAATTTTTGAAATCAAATAATTGAATAAGTAAATATGGTAGCTTCGTAAAAAATTGAGAAGGGTCCTACAGCAGTATTAGTCCCCTTAGGTTTCGACTTAAGAAATTCTTTTTAACGAGGTTTAAGCTTTTGTCCGAATTCACCGTGTTCGAAAGTGTTCGCTCAAGAATTCAGGCTTGAGTTCTAAACGTATCTGTCGTAGTCTTTCTACTAACTTGTTTAATAAGCAAAATATTAAATGAGAGTTCAATGTTCGACCAGACTTACTGGATATCAATTCAGGGGCGTATTTCACCTAAGGCGGACTAGGTGTGCGCCTAGAACGGCAAATTTTAAGGCCGGCAAATTTTTTGGGGAAAAAATTTAATTTTTAGTATTCACAAGTCTTTTTTTTTGCTCGTCACTTATTTTTCGATAGGAAAAGGGAACAAAGTGATGGTAATTTTAAAATTTTTGTTTTGCGCAAAAACAGAGGCGGCATTTTTTACAGTGCCTCGGGAGGCACTTAGGGTAAATACGTCCCTGTACCAATTAACACAAATTTTTGAATTAGGAAAAACCGTAAAATGGTCACTTTTCTGAGGATTGAATAATTTTGCTTACTTTTGATAACTTTTATTGCAGATTCTCATAATTTCGGTATTTTTTCGGACTATTACTGTATGAGATTATCTTTAGGTAAAACTAAGATATAATTTTAAGACTCAGTTGTGAGATTGCCTCATGATTTTATCTAAATATCTCTGGAAAAATCAGATTCTCTAACAAAATATCGATGTAAGCAGGTTTGCTCTAGCTAACTAATTCTCCCAAAGACAAATTAAGATTTTTTAACAAAAAGAGAAATCCTTAAATAACCCCTTAATAATTCAGGGCTCTTTTATAAAACAGGCACAGTAAGCACTGTCCCTAAGCCCTATACAAACCTCAGGGATCTACGAATGTTTATAGGTATTTCGAATCTTAAATATGAATGCATCAGAAATGAAGTTAAATCAGAATGGTCTACCCGCACTTGACCACTTTATAATAGTCAGTGTCGGACCATACGTAATTTAGGGTCAATATGCAGAAGCGCGTTTCCACCTATTTTTGGCTATAAAAAATCAACCAATTGTTCGATTTTCATTTTTTTTAAATGTTCGCTATTACGGTGGATACTGAAAAGGCTGGGAAATTTTTCTTAAGTCGGAAAAAATCTATGTATTAATGGAAATAAATGGACGGGGGAGCACCACTGAAACCTCATTTTAGGGCAGAGGGTAATTATTTACAATTGGTATTCGAACATTTAACAAAAAATCATTAAAATCGGATCATCAGTTTTTTATTTCTAGCCAAAAATAGGTAGAACCGTGCTGTTTTATGATTACCTTTCTGAATAATAAAAATCAAGTAGATATTGGTTTTGTATAATAGTATATTAGTCAACGAGCTGGTAATGATAGCTATTACTCACGAAGATGAAATTGCGACACGGGCCGAGTGTCGTAATGCATCTGAGTGAGTAATAGCCATTGCAAGCGAGTAGAATACGATATTTTTCTTAAATTAAATTGAATATAAATTTTAAATCAAAATAATAAAATTTTTAATCTATCTCTAATTTCATTTAATGTTCGTATACAGCCATTCTTTTGTTACGGACATGACATTTTCTCGCACTTTACACGCCTTCTCATAAGAAAAAAAATAGAAGTTATTTTTTTCTTATAAATTTTCAATACTAAGCAGATAGACAAATGTGTACACAATATTGGTACTGAATATAAAATACATAACATTATTAATTTTAATGCTAGCGATAATAAAGTTTGTGTTACGGACGTGACAAAAAGTACCTTTTTGTCGCGTCCGTAACATATCTCTAGCATTAAAACTAATAATGTTATGTATTTTATATTCAGTACAAATATTGTGTACACATTGGTCTATCTGCTTAGTATTGAAAATTTATAAGAAAACAATAACTTCTATTTTTTTTTCTTATGAGAAGTCGTATAAATGTGCGTGAAACTGTAATGTCCGTAATTAAAGAATGGCTGTATATGTATTAGTTTGAATATTTTTAAGTAATTAATTTTACCTGTCAGTAGATAACAAGTCCGGAGCGAACTAACCTACGACCCTTTTTCAAGATAAGATTAAAATCTGACCGCGGGAGCGAACTAGTATGCACCCTTTTTACTGCAAAGGGTATATTTCAAAAGAATGGCTGTATATGTATCTATGGGAACGACCAAAATAAAATTCAAATTGTTTCAATGCTTACTTACACGTTACTACGCAACATATATGAAATTAAAACTTATAGATATATTATTTACAAAACAATCGCAAACCCATTGAATAATGGTTAGTACGGTGATTTTATTGGTCGAAAGGTGTTGAGTAATGGTCATTCCTTTACACCTTTGAATAATGCCTAACTTTCTCAACGATTAACGGATATGTTGTAATGAGTGTGTTCTTCAACAGGAGTAGAAAAAAAATATAAATGTGTTTGAGTTTAATTACCGATCCCGGAAACAGTAGGGGAATCCCTACTGGTCAAACCGGGACTTAAACTTCCATATAAATGTAACATTCTTGATTTTGACATTTTACCTTCGTGGGAAAGAAACATTTTTTTTTGCATTTTATCGAATACTCGGACATAATTTATTTTCCTGTTTCAAAATAATTATAACTGAGATGTTTAATTAATTTAAGCGAATAAGTATATGGAAATGTTCATAACAGATTTCCTCAATGTTAATTAGATTTATCTTTTATTGAATTAAATTAACCATTTACACCTAATAATTTTCTCTGTGTTTTAAATATAAACAGTATCAGTAATATTATTACTTACGTATATTAAAAGTAACACATTTAATTAATTTGAACTGGTAATGGTATTTATTTTATTATCGGCTGCTGAAGAGTTGGTAGGCATTTAATGTTGAAGATTTGCCGTGGTAATTTATTGGTTAAACATGAAACTTACGATGCATTACATAGATTACGTTGTTCGGTTAGATAACAATTAACAAGATCATTGAATTTATAATTATATACCAATATACATATATACCATGTGAGTTTTTTGAAAGTTGCCATTTTCATTACAATCAAATTTGTATGATAGAAATGGTACTGGAAAAGGTTCTTTTCTTGGATGTAATAAGGAAATGTAACCAACCAGAACACTATCGGTTGAAGTAGCCTCAAGTACATATGCATATTTTTACCGCCTAATTGATAAATTAAAGAAAAATTAAAAAATTGAACTTGGGTAAAAAATTTTTTTTTGCTCATTTCTGTTGTTAATTAATGCATTAGATCAGTTTTATCGAAAAATTAATATATGGTCTCATTTAAAAATCTATAAGTTTGTATCGTAGCTCGAAAACCATAAGAGCTATAAAGCTCCTGACTATAGCAATCGGTTGCCGCCGTCGATATCTACAACTCTTATTTGAACAATTTTCCGATTTAATCAACGATTTGGCTGTAATAAAAATGGCAACTCTCAAAAAACTCACACAGTATATAGTGTATTTGAATGAAAATTATTAAATTACTAACTTTATTTGATTGTAATCTGGTGATTGATCAGTGTCGGATTTGTTGATTGTGTTTGTAGAGTATTGCGTACCAAGAAATTGAGTCGATCACTTTTTGAAATATGACTGATTCGGTTGAAGTATTTTTTCTAGTGGTCCTACTTGTTTAATTTTGGTAAAAATGAAAAGAACGACTCTGAAAACCTATAATTCGCTTCCAGTTTCATCCTATGATTTCGTATACGACTTTTGAGGCACTGAAAAATTTTAGTGAACTTGATGACGTCAACAGAAAAAAATTCCTCAAATCAAGTTATTGAATTAAAGTGTGACGGGCCGAAAAATAGTCAATTTTCGCAATTTTTTTTCGGATAAATAGGATGGGGGAATGGGGATGAATTTTTTTTTACGATTAATACCACTATTTAACAATACAAAAATATTTGTATTGTTAAATTTCTTGATTTGATTCCTAGTTGGTCCTTTACGAATTTCATCGCAATTGGAGTAATGGTAGTCAAGGCGCTACCGTGAAATCTCATTAAATGTTGATATCTTACAAGTAAACGTCCCGAGGCCGGACCTATCGATTTTAATGAAACTTAGATATGTTGTAGAACACTAAAAAATAAGCGACACGTATTTTTCTTTATCGGCGGAAAAACGGTTTGAAGGGGTGAAATCGCCCTCCAAAAATTGGGGTAAAAATTTAATTTTTTAAATATCTCGAAAACGGTAAGAGATAGAGCAAAAGTTTAAATTGGCGATATTGCTCTTTCTTAAAGAGCTATCTATTGGTATGCAATTTGTTCAAATTGTGTCAAAAGGATTGGCTGGGGGTAAAAATTTAGGGGTTAATTTTGCAAAAAGGGGGTGAAAATTAAACAATATAAAAATTTTGTTTACAGATTTGAAATCTACGTCAAAAAATCTAATTGACCTGTTTTTGCTCAAGGTCCTAATATTAAGTCTAGGGGTAGTTAACTAGGGGGTGACTGTGTCGAATAGTCGTACTACTTGGGTAGTTTAAGAAGTTTTTCTTCATGGAAAATAGTTTAAAACATTTAGAATAACGTAAAAATGAAATTTTAGATTTCAAAATTCAGTTTGAGCAACATTGGAGAGGGGGTGAGTCACCCTCTTAAATTACATATTAGTTAACATACACTCATTTTTAATATTAACACACTGACAGTGGGTAATAATGTCACAATATGTGGTTCTGAAGTTGGACTATCGTATGTAAGGTTTTTATTAGGTTTCCATTCATTTTCAAAATATCGTTATTTTCGGTATCGATAACTTTCGATAACGAAAACTATAACATCCATTAAAAAACAAACCTTATGAAAACCTTACATACGACAGTCCAACTTCAGAACCACTTATTGTGACATTATTACCCACTGTCAGTGTGTTAATATTAAAAATGAGTGTATGTTAAATAATATGTAATTTAAGAGGGTGACTCACCCCCTCTCCAATGTTGCTCAAACTAAATTTTGAAATCGAAAATTTCATTTTTACGTTATTCTAAATGTTTTAAACTATTTTCCATGAAGAAAAACTTCTTAAACTACCCTAGTAGTACGACTATTCGACACAGTCACCCCCTAGTTAACTACCCCTAGACTTAATATTAGGACATTGAGCAAAAACAGGTGTTAGATTTTTTGACGTAGATTTCTAATCTGTAAACAAAATTTTTATATTGTTTAATTTTCACCTCCTTTTTGCAAAATTAACCCCTAAATTTGCAATTTGAACAAATTGCATACCAATAGCAATAAAAAAGAGCAATATCGCCAATTTAAACTTTTGCTCTATTTCTTACCGTTTTCGAGATATTTAAAAAATTAAATTTTTACCCCAATTTTTGGAGGGCGATTTCACCTCTTCAAACCGTTTTTCCGCCGATAAAGAAAAATACGTGTCGCTTATTTTTTAGTGTTCTACAACATATCTAAGTTTCATCAAAATCGATAGGTCCGGCCTCGGGACGTTTACTTGTTAGTACCAGTCTCATTTCGCTTTAAAAAAGTTAAAAAGTAGTTAACCTATCCTTGTCTTAAAATTATTCTTATTTCAAATATGACGTTAATAATAGGTATTACGATAAGACACGAAATTTAAGTTTCAGTTTAAGCACAAAATCACTTTAACGTAGTTGCTCCGAGATAGTCGGTAAAAAAGTATATCTTAGCGAAAAAAATTTCTTTTATCAAAAAGTAAATAATGTATTAATATTCTTCAATTGTGTATTATATTTGTATAGCACTTGTTTTTTTGAATTTCCGCGCGCTTATGTTGTAACAATATAAAAGCATTTTTAAAAAAGCGTTATAAAAACGTTGTAAAATGATGTTTATAAATTATATTTCAAAAACGGCGTAGTGAATAATTTTTATTTCTTATTAAATATGGTTTGTAACTTTGTATTTTATAACATTAAATTTTCATCAAATTCCTTTGACACGTTTTCATTTTATTAAAAAAAAAAAAATAGAGTTTTCCCATAAGAGTCCGTGTTAAAATTATAAAACTTTGAAATCGTTTTTCTCAAAATTAGGGTAGTCATGGTTATATTGAGTTATTGACACTGTCGTATTCTATTTTTCGAGTACTTTAAAATGCTGTACTGAAGAATGTTGTCCGTTTAATATTTAAAAAGTTAGGCCAGAAAAAGCAGTGTTCAACGAAGTACTATTGTCCATATTTCTAAGTCCTACACTGAGATATTGACCATATCTCAATGTTCAATTGGAAAAAACTGAGATTACATATTTTTATTTGCTATTACGTTGAGATATTTATACGATGTTGTTGTGTAATACAACAAAGTTTTTTGAACTTGTAGAACATAAATGAAGAATATTTCATTAAAATTGGTAAATTAACAAATTTTATTTTAGCATTAAGCAATATTTTTAAACAACCAGTTTATAACAAAACGGTAATTTAAAAATCATGCGAAAATGGTTTCTCGTGGTAAGAAAATATTAAATTTAGCCCTAGTTTAGCCAAATCAGACTACCAAGTGTATACCTAAATTTTTATGAAATTTTAATAACAAGTAAATCTAAGAATGAGTTGTAAGATGATAATAGTAATAGTGATTAATAATTTAGTATTAGTAACTAATAATTTATATTTTTAAATTAAAATTATTATTTTTTTGTTTATTTAAATTTCTGTATCGAAGTTGTTAATATAAGTTAGCAGAACCTTGGGACATTTTCTTATAAATTTTTAAAATGTAACACTGGGATATTTTCAATAAAATTACAATAAAATTGCTATATCATTCAAAGGTTCGAATTTATGTTCCTAAAACTAGTAACGACAGTAGAAAATATAATTTTGGTCTTTATAAAAGCGCTAAAATAAGTAGTTAAAAATTAATATAAGTAGACATTGTTATAAATTGAAAAAACTCCAAAACTTTAATCCTGTTTTTCTCAATAGTGTTATTTTATCAATATCTCACTGTTGAATTGGAGGGACGATATATACGCTACTGAAGTTTCACTGATAGCATGAGCTGACAGACAGCGCAAATTCATAATGTCTCCGAGGTTCTTCGGAGCCATAAAAATCTATTACGAGTACGAAGAAGGTGTGTACTATCTCCCATTGACGGTGTATTTGGTTTTGATTTGAAACCCGAATCACATCCAGGGCCGTGGAGAGAACTGACGGGCCCCCAGAATAAAGCACATCTCTTAAAGATTTCTTCCTCAAAAAATAAGTAACGAGTATCAAAAATCAAACAAGTTAGACTTTTTTCGGGCCCCTACTGACCACTACGGGCCCCCTCTTTCAGTCCGGGCCCCGGGGCTACAACCCCGTCTACTCCACCCTCTCGTTGGGCCTGATCACATCGTGGCCACTGTTGTAGTTGAAACAGTTTGAATTAGTGACACTTCTAAATTTTTTATAAATGCCTAACGGATAATTTAGATAAAAACCACGTAGCGTCAGTATAAATGAGGATGAATCATAAACATGGAATAGAAACTATACAATTTAACTCCGAAACAATAACCCATCCGACCATCGTATAGTTGTAATCAACTAAATATATGTAAACACATACACGTACAAGCATACATTGATATTATAATGTATAATTTTAATTTTTCTCATACAATTCTTGACAATAAAAATAGGTATTATGAATTGTGCTGTGAATGCCCTTTTCAAGTCAAAAGACTCTCTTGAAAGATGATGGTCAGCGAGTTACCAACTTACTAACTACATAGGTATATTTAACATTTCCGGCGGAACTCAAGTATAATATAAAATAATAAATAAAAAAAATAGTCATTTACATACGAATTGCTTATCAACGCGTTAATTCTTTTTTGTTCTATTTTTTCAAATAAATTTTGATATTATTAAAGATTGGGTAATAAATGTAGCCACCCAGAATGTAATCTTAAAGGTGCTGAATACAGTGATAATAGTGTAGCCAGTGGTGGATTTACCAGCAGGCTGAGTAGGCTGGAGTCTAGGGCGGCAAAAAATTTAGAATTTGAGGTTTTTCTTTTTTTTTCCTCGTCATTTACGTTTTTTAAGAAGGGCGGCAGATTGTAGAATTTGAAGTTTCTTTTTCTCGTCACTTACGTTTTTTAAGGACGACAGATTTTAGGGACGGCTTTGGGCAAAAAAGGCGGCAATATTTTTTTTTTAGCTTTTTAGGGGCGGCATTTTTTACTGAGCCTAGAGCGGCACTTAGGGTAAATCCGCCACTGAGTGTAGCCATTTGTAGGTCTAATTTTTGAAGGTTTGAATTTATAAACCTTGTTTACTGAGTTACTATGGTTATTCATTCAAAATTTGGCCTGAATATGATGGATTTGCTTCCAATGGCTACTGGTGGAGGCGGAGCTGACTACTTATATGGATTTGTTGGTGGGATCAAGCTCGGCGCGACCATTTAGGCTTCCAGGAATTGACAGGCACCAAAAACTATCAATTAATAGCCCAAAAAAATTCTCTTATAAAACTATAAAAATTTAGAAAAGAGTGAAAACAAAAACCTGAATTAGGCTCAAGTCGCTGTGATTTAAATAGTTCATTTTATTGCTCAAAGTTAATTTAATTAATCTGATGACGTCATAGAGGTTAATTTTTAGTATTTTAAAAACTAGGAATTACTTAAACTTTTAGTAAATTTTATAAGAGAATATTAGTAATTTGAGAGTAAAATTTTCATTTGTATCATCAGAAGATCGAAATTTTGTTTGGAAAGTTGGCATTAAATTTAGGATTAATTAGGATTAGGATTTTTTTCCAGAACATTCATTCCTTATTTATGTAAACTGTTAGTAGTAGTAAGTAATGGATGCTAGGTCTAGCCAAACTAGATCTTTAAATTTTTTAATTAGGAAAGAAAATTACAAGGATAACATTTAATTTTTTTAGCACTTAAATCAAGGAAGTATGATACTCATGTGTATAGGAATTGTTTCACCGGAATAATTTTGGAGTCTTTTTATTTGAAATTTTTTAATAGAAATTATTTTTTCGTTATATAAGCCGGAGATACGGTGTCATTTAAATTGCTAATGATTATTAATACAAATTAATTATTTAAAAAAAAAATAAAAATTAAAAAAGCAACAAATTACTTAACTTTAATAGATGAGTGCTCATGAGGTGTTTAAACATACTGTAAAAATTTAATAAGTAATTTGTTTTTAATATTAACAAAATAATATTACTTAACGTAAAAAATTCATAAATCAAGCTGAATTTCTCTAAGGAAATACCTACACGAAGATTTAGCATTCCCTTACGAAGAGTGAATTCGACTAGACGTAGCCAAAAATGTACACAAATTTTAATTTTTGATTACTAAATTGACTTTGGATATTTTGAATTTTGGACCTCCAAAATAGGTGTCGGAAACATTGAGAATACTGATTATATTTTTAGTGGTTCTTTTTGACAAATTGTTAACGATATGTCCGAATCATAATCGCTTGGTTTGAAAAAGATCCAAAACCGTGAATTGTGTTTAGTTTAATTCTGGTTAACAAATAAAACATCAGTGTTTTTGTGTCAATAATGAAGTATTTATACAATAAAACCTCTGCTAACCGGACAGTAGTGTCACGCAAAAATTTGTCCGGGTAACAGAGGTGTCCGCTTAACAAGGGCAGAGTAAATAATAGTATTATATAATGTAGTATTCATAACTAACTTTTTAATTAAAATTTTTTTTTGATAGATTTGAGCGTTACTTTATGGTATTCCATTTTAAAATAAAAAGACAATTTTTTACTTCACTAATACAATTTATTTAGAGTTTTAATTGTCTGTGACATGTTTCGGCCCGTATGGCCATTGACGAACAGTTCGTCAATGGCCATACGGGCCGAAAATGTCACAGACAATTAACCCTTTGCACTCGAACCATTTTTTAGTATGGGTACTCAGCTACTCGACAGTAGTTTTAAAACGCTGCAAACACTATTGTATTAGGAGAACATAATATCCATAATACAATATATCTATTAGTTAATTTTAGTAGTATGTATCACAATGTATTGTAGCAAGACGTCGCGTCGTTGTGTTGTATCATGTTTTCCTAATATAATAATTTTCAGATAAATGAAGAAGGCTGAGAAACGGAGCGAAGTGGAATCAAAAACGTGTTCACTATCACCGATATAGGGTCTGATATCGCTCCGATAAAATATTATCTCAGTGGTATTGGTACTGGAGCGGTGTTGAAGCGAGAGCGAACCATGACTGATATCGGACCGATATCAGAGCGATGATGTGAATACACTCATTATTTATTATGTAAGAATATTTTATCGAACCGGGAGCGTAGTGATATCGTACTAAGAGCGGAGCGTTAATATAAATCGGGCCTTAGGTCCCCTAGCGTGTTGTAAATAATAAAATACGTACCTATTGTTTATGGCGCCGCTGCGGCGCCTAACGAGTGGAATTAATATTTATTGTGTCGCTGTGGCGGCGCCCATCGAGTGCAAGCGGTTAAAACTTGAAATAAAGTGGTATTAGTAAAGTAAAAAAATTGTCTTTTTATTTTAAAATTTTTTTAATTCAAATCAATTTTATGAACGAATTTAGATACTTATGCCAAAACATAACATTTACAAATGCATCGTCACATTAGAATCATTGTTAACAAGTTAAAACATGAACAATTATACCTAACCCATATAGGTATACATACGCACTAGACGTACTTGCGTCCGGTTAATAGAGGTAAAGCCGCTGCTACACGATGCTACGAACACCTTCCAACATTCGACGTTGGATGGTTCATAGCATCGTGTAGCCGTTGTTCGAACCTACGAGTGTCCAATGTCGAGCGTCAAACGTTCGCATTTGGTCGTGTCCCGTTCGATGTCGGTATTCTTGCACCGAGTCAAAGGGATGCTTCGAACGTTTGAAGGTCAATGTTGGTTGCGTTCGTTGGTTGCGCACGACTCGTTCATGTGAAGAGAGACAACATCAGTGTATAACATTAGAGATAACATCAGACAGATAACAGCGTTGTCCACTGAGTACCAACACATCATCATTCGTATTGGATCAAACATTCGATTCACCGTGTAGCAGATACATTCGTCGCATCAACTATCGAACTTAATTGCCTCAAACGTTCGATCGAACGTTGGAAGGAACGTTCGTAGCATCGTGTATAGGAAGGGTCCGGCTATAGGAAGGGTCCGGTTAAGAGAGGTGTCCGTAATCAGATAGTCTACTGTATTTACTTTCTTGGGAAATGAAAGAAGCTGACAAAAGAAAATTATAACCAGAGTACGGAATTTATGGTACATTACACAACATGTTTAAACAATGAATTTTCTACTCATGAACTATGATGTCCTAACACTACTAGGCTGTTTGAAAAGTTCGCGGCCTGACACATAAACGGTGTCACAGGTATTGAATCCATATCATTCTTGGCAAGTGCTAACCTTCAAAAGACCACATATTAATTTTCATAAACATCTGTCAATCAGTTTGGTTTTTACAGAGCTGTATAAACTGCTTGTTGCAATTTTGGACGCTTTGGTGCACTTCCACCCTTTGGAATCCATTGTTTTGACTGTTGCGACGTCTCGGGAGTATAATGATGTATCCATGTTGCATCAACGGTCACGAATCGATGAAAGAACTCACTCAGTTCTATTACGTCGCATGATGCCCAGATTCTCCTCAGCAACAGTGACTCGTTCGAGTTTCTGATAAAATCTGTCAACAAATGCGGCAGCCAACGTGCGCACAGCTTTCTCATGTTCAAATGATTGTGTAAAATGTTGAATACACGCTCACATGATATCTTTACGATATCAGCTATCTCACGAACTTTTAATTTTCGATCACCGATCACAAGGAATTCGATTTTTTCGATCATTTGAGGTGTGGTCACGTCTGACGGCCTTCCCGAACGTGGTGCATCAGTCATGCCCATATGACCCATACGAAATTGTTGCATTGCGTTTCTTAACCATTGTATTCGATGGAGCAGATTCACCATAATATTTGTCAAGCCTTTCCTTCGTTTCTTTTGGCGTTTTTCCTCTCAAAGCAATGGATTCCAAAGGGTAGAAGTGCACCAGAGCGTCCAAAATCGCAACAGTCGACCGATGCTGCACTTTATACAGCTGTAAAAACCGAACTGATTGACAGATCTTTATGAAAATTAATATGTGGTCTTTTGAAGGTTAGCACTTGTCAAGAATGATATGGATTCGATACCTGTGACACCAATTATGTGTCAGGCCGCGAACTTTTCAAACACCCTAGTACTTATATTAGTTTCAAAAAGGGGGTGTTGGGCGCATATGGGTTAAATTTTTAATACTAGCCTAGACAGTGACTGAAAATTGATTTTACTTTTTGTCCCTCGTAATTATTAACTCTCAACTCTCCAGCACATGTGTATTTTAAATCCATTTAATGGAAATTTTCGATAATACATTTATTGTGGATATTAGCCATTAGCGTGACGAACGATTGATGAATATGCGTTTTTATAACACAATATTGAATCTGGACGATGTGACGGTAGCGGCAGTACCTGGTGGTGCTTGACGAGCCGTACTTCCGTTTTGTACGTATCTACCTACGGCTTTTATTATATTCATTTGTACACATATGCAGGATATTCTCTTTTTTTGTGTCTGTAGCTACATAGATTTGTATAAAATTGTCTGATGTTAGTCATTTCGTAAGAATTCACTTGTTACACACTATTTAAGTGGGAAAAATTGTTGAATGATATATTATACATTTTTATTTTTTCTTTTTACAAAAATAAGAAAATATAATAAGTAGTAATTATTTTGAAACTGAATCTATAAAAGTTAATTTTATGTCTAAAACTACATGGAAAATACTTAAGGGGGTTTCCCCGTGTGACAGCCTGATTGCGACCAATGAAAAGATAGAACTTTGAGTTTTTTATTATTTATTTATTACTGTCTCAAGAGTGTGTAAAATAAATTTCAAGTAAATATTTCCATTAGAACGTTCACTTCCTCCACGATTTCGGCTGATTGGCTTATCTGAAAAAAAAAAAAACGGCGTTTTAATCTGTAAGCCTAAGTGCATCGAGTGAACTAAAATCATTTGAAAATATTGAAAATTGGGTTTTTGGCAGACTTCTGAAAAAAGGTTTCAAATTTAGTGATTTTTTCTTAAATATTTCGTTACGATAAAAATAGAAATAGTCGGAATTTTTGGATGATTCTAATTCACTCCGTGCATCTGTATGTGCTGAGACTACTAGTGGTGGAGAAATTGATAGTTTTGACTATCGATAGTCAGTCGTAAAACTGTCGATAGTTATCGATACTTTTTGATAGTCACGTTTTTGTTGTCAAAATCATATTTTATAGATGAAACAATTGGTTATCCACAGATTGTATTTATCTAAAATCCCACTTTTTCGAACTTACTTCTCCTAAAAAATTTTAATATTTTTAACAAACATTTTACTGAAAAAGATTTCTTCAAATTTAGTTTTAAAAAATTAATTAAGAATTCTGTTTTGCGGGTTTTATAGTCAAAATTATAGATGAAAAAGAGGTATTACCGGAAAACAACAAGGGAGATAAATATTGAATAAATATGAAACATATACAATTTAGAAAACAAACAGATTTTTATTACCTGCAATTGTTGCAAGTTTGCCGACAAAAACTTTAATGCACAAAAAATTTCTTAGCTATATTTAAATTTATTTTATTTATGTAATTGTTTGGGTGAACTGATATTTTTATTGCAATTGTTTAATGTCTCTTGTCATTTCATTTTATTACCCATAGTTGTAACTTATACCTGGATTCGAAAATTCGCTTAAATGGCTGTTTTTATATCTCTGGCTATAATTTCTGCGAAGTTTTTATTATCTTTAGTATTTATAAGTAAACGGAATGATTGAGAAAAAAACTATCGATGGTTATTAATAGTGCTATCGATAGTTCTCCACCACTAGAGACTACCCTATAAATTTCAAGTGAATCGATCAAACCGTTTTCGAGTGAGTCAAAATGCGTTTTGAAGTTTCAAGTACGGTTAAATTATGAAAATGTTAACTTCCATCAATCTACGATCCCTGGTTCATATAGTACTTCTTCCTCTTCCTCTTGGAAGTCTTTCAAAGTGAATTGTTTTCAATTGGAAAAAAATTTTTTTTTGAACCCATCACACGGCGGAACACTCTAACGCAGAATAAGTTCATCAGACCATTTTCAATAATAGACATCCAATACAAAATCAACATTTGTGTTGAAAAAGTTCCATATTTTTCTCATCAAAGTCTTGATGAGAAACGAGAATGCTCAATTTACACCATAAAAACAATATCCGTGTCTACATACAAATAAAGTTCATCACTTAATTGTTGTATGCTTCACGCGCATGCCCCGATAGATGTCTGCACTATCCACGAACAGATTTAATTACCCTTGTTACAGTTTTCAATTATTCCGTATTTTTCAAATTAGACAATTTAAATCATTTAATACCGTTTTAACATTACCTATAATTATATTATGTTAATATGTTTCCAAGTTCAAAAACGATTTATAAACATTAATTAAATCTACTTGAAAACAAAAAAAAACTCAATTTTAATATAATGTGGTATTTATTCATTTTTTTTTCGTATTGTATTTGTTATTTGTTGATTGTTCATTTATTTGGAAAGATGTCGTGGAAATAAATTTTTGTACAGTTATTTTTAGAATGTACTTGATCATTCATGTCCCTATTATTTGCTAGATCATTATAAAAATGAGAAAGAAGTTTGAGATTATTTTCTTATGCTTTGTTTATTTACTAACGGTTCAAGAGAAGACAACAACGGATACAGCTCATAGATAGAATTAAATATAAATGTAGAGGTTAATTTCAAAAACAGTAAAATATCTTCTTTTAAATCACTTCTCGCATGCAAAATTATAGTTTGCATGCGAGAAGTGATTTAAAAGAAGATATTTTCAGAATATTTGCCATTTTGATAGAAAAATTTGATACCAGGGAGCGCGCAAGTTACCGCCCATTGATGGGTCTGATTTCGTTATTGTGTCACAACTCATTTTTTTTCTTACAAACTTAGATGACAAATTACATTTTCATTACTGTAGTAACCTGAACCAAAAAGAATATTTTTAGTACCATGTAGGTTGGTATACCTGTATTTTATAAAACACAATATTAGTTAGTTCATCCCAATATGTTATCCAGTAAACATGTAATGTACAACACCAGCTGTGTAATTAACTGTTTAATAAACTTATTAATTTAGCGTGTATTTATTAATCTTTATTTAAACCGGCGATACCACATTATATGGCGACGAGGATGGGATATTGGATTTAAAGAAGGAGAAATTGTTTATGCTAGGGATTATAGGAATCCTAATAAAAAGGAATGGAAAAAAGGGGTGATTGATGAAGTGTTAGGTCACAGGATTTATCCAATTAAAATAATTGATAAAGATAACGATGACTTGGTGTGGGAGAGGCATACTAATCAAATTATTAAATGTGCCGAATTTTCTGCAACCGAATCAGATAGTGTGACAAGTAATCATTGTCCCGAGAAAGAATTAATTTCAAATGATAATCATTTAGCTTCGAATAGTGTAAAAATTGGGGGTGACGGGTAATAACCTTGGGGGTGCCGGATGTAGTAACCTGAACCAAAAAGAATATCCTTAGTACTATGCAGGTTGGTATACCTGTATTTTATACAATACAATATTAGTTCCTTCCAATATGTCATCAAGTTAACATGTAATGTACAACACCAGATGTGTAATTAACTGTTTAATAAACTTATTAATTTAGCGTGTATTTATTAATTTTTATTTAAAACGGCGATATCACAATTACATTTATAATACATATGGATAGATGAGAAGGTTACCAGGATTGCCACGGAATTATTTGCTGTATTCCGTGTGCAAGAATTTTAGTAATTTGTCCAGGAAATGTGCAATACGATAAAAAATATGTTGGGTAGTTCTTATTCTTTTAGAGCGGTCACACCAAATTACGTTCATAGTATGTTATGATTAAAAATGTGACAAAGCTAGAAAACCCAAAAAATTATTAATTAATAAATGAGAATAATTACAACGATACCAACTCGTTTATATATTCATTATTATTCATATTCATTAATTTTACAATAAATGATAATATAGTCAAACCTGAGTAAGGGAGAACTGGGTAAGCGAGAAAACTCTGTAAGTGAGAGTAATTGTCAGATCCCGTAATTTTACCACCCTAAAACCTCTAGTCACCCTAAGACAAACTAGTTTTTGAAATTGACCTCGTCATGTATATATAAATATTTCTTTTATATAAAAATTGATTAAAATTACATACTGTTACCTGCTATTACCTATATCACCCAATATGTACGTATACATATGTAACATATACACATCTTTGTGTCTTTGTGTGGTATTGGAGGCAGATTCTCCGATGCGAATTCCAACGAACGCTTTGTTTCCGCGGCAATTCTCTCAATTGCTTACATGTAAATCGATATATTTAATGTTTTGTTTTTTTCTTTTTGCTTCAATTGCTTCCGTAAAAAATTTTATCTAGTACAAATAGCTGTCGTTAATTCGTTGAACTGTCGTTAATCGTTATAATTCTTGAATTTCTTCGCACGATGGTAGGTAATACAGTTTTCTAGGAATTTTTCAGCATTTCCAATACATTAATTTATAGGCTAAGGTAAATTATAGGTAAATTATAAGTGTATCGTTATGGGATGATTTTATTCATTTTCGATATCAAAGTGAAACGGTAGCAGAAAACTAACAATTAGTGTCAGATTTCCTGATAATAAGGAGTGTAGATTTTGAGGTTTTAAATATTTTAGTGTACTTGATGACGTTAACAAGGTATTTATTTCTTTTTCTTTTTACTCATCGTAATACAATTGAGGGAGTAAAAATTCCTCAATAAGCGTAATTTAATATTTTTATAAAATCAAATGAAACACTAAAACATATATTGTAGGTACCCACCTAGAAGTACATTTACCTTTAAAAAAAAAATTGTGTTAACCATTTTATTTTTTGAAAGTTCTACAGAATTTTTAAGTAAATAAATAAATGTACGATGAAACAATAACTATTTACAGTAAAAACAAAATTAATAAAAATAATAAAAATTTTTATTATTTTTGCAGGTTTCTTTAATTGTTTATCTTACAATTAGAATGTATCAGTGAATTTGATTTAATTACAAATTAGTTTAGATATCACATTTTTGGTCCTGATCTGTTTGATTCAACCCCCAGTCATAATTCCATATTATTTTTGGACGTGGTATAATTAATATTTTTTTTCTATAAGTAGTTCTTTCATAAAAAAGAGATTCAAAAGTTAAATGTTGCAAAATTTGGCACAATTTACTTTAAAAATAGAGTGAATGCGGGAGAGATGCCGCACATTTTGAAAACACTTGATAATTCTTAAAGTATGCATTTAATTGATTTGAAATTTGGTACACAATAAATGTAAACATTGTTCTTTAAAATTATTTATAAATAATTTTAAATCTTGGGTCATAAAGGATTCATAATTAACATTTTTGTAGAGCCTGCAAAGTGGCGTCTCTCCCACACCTATGGGAGAGATGCCGCATCAAAGAAAGTGAAACGCCGCATAGTTTATATTAAAAATTTTGCATTTTACACACATCTCCATACATGATGCATGCCATATGTAACCATTTTTGGCACTTTATACATCTTAACCAGTCAGCTTTTTTTTGTTTCTGAGTACCTTTCAAAACATACAATACACAGGCAATCATCATTATTTTCGTTATCTTCACTAATGTGAGGGCTCTTCCTGATCCATTAATGGATCTTTTATATTTACGTGGCATAATTTACAATCCAAAAAAAAGTGCATAATTAAAGTATATAAGTCTATGTTTTTAACATGTAATATGATGCATCTATACCAACTTTAAATGCGGCATCTCTTCTTTTTGTTGGGATAGATGCCGCATGTTGCTATAGCAAGCATAGTGCGGAATTCCAACCTAAAATTTCATACAGTACTTTTAAAATATATACCTAAATTAATAACAAAACTCATTTTCATTAAAACTATGAAATATTCATTCTTAAATTCTAATGAATTAAATGCTTGATAAAATATTATGTTAAAAAACTTACTTTTCAATAATAAAAAGTTGGATAATTACTAAACTGATGATGGACTAGTCATAAATGTTACCATATACAGCTTAAATAAGTAACTTATTAGTCGAATTTTCTCCGAAAAATTAGACTTATACAGTCTATACGATAAGAGCTGCGAGAGGCGAGACCAGGGGCGCTATCCGTTTTCGGACCCGTAGAACACGATTATGTAAAAAAAAAAGATGTCTGATATATATATATATATATATATATATATATATATATATATATATATATATATATATATATATATTTTCCCGCAACCTTTTAATATGTGTAGGGCCCCCCTATGGAAGTTAAGAGATGAAATTTGGTAAGTGGGGCTTATTCCGATGCACAACAATACTATCAAAGTGGGGTCAAATTTTGGGCAAATTTTTTTTCGGACCCGACCTTTAAGGGGGTGGTGGGGGGCGGAAAAGCAATAAAACTTTTCCAAATCGGTTTTAAATAATGTTTCGGTCAATTATCTACAACATATCCAAAATTCAGCTTCCTAGGATGATATGGTGGGAGTAGAGGGGGGAAAAACGATTTTCGCTGGATCTAACAGGCCCCCAGCCCCCCAGAATTAACGTAGAGGGTTGAAATTTGGTGGGTTGATAAAGTTCGTACCTAGGTTGTGCTTTTTGGAGGTTTTAATATTTTACCCCCACCCCCCTCATTTTTAAGCTACAATTTCATGCATTTTCGACGTTTTCGAAGTTTGTACCACTCGCACAGGTCACCCGAATAAACCTAGAGGGCTGAAATTTTGTATTCGGATTGAGTTAGTATCAAGGGGGTGCCTTTTGGGGGTCTCGACTTTTAACCCCTACCCCCACCATTTTTATACCCAAAAGAACATGATTTTTCTTGTTTTTTAACAGTTTCGTTCGGGTCAAAATCTCCCCAAATAAACCTAGAGGGCTGAAATTTGGTGTACAGGTTAAGCTAATAGCCAGACACTGTTTTTTGGAGGTTTCAACTTTTAACCCTTACCCCCACGATTTTTACGCCAATATTTCCTTAATTTTTTTGCTTGTTTTCTAACACGTCTAGAGACTCCATAAGGAAACCTAGAGGGCTGAAATTTTGTACGTGTATTCAGTTAGTATCCAGCTAGTACCTTGTAGGGAGTCCACATCACTTTTCCCCCCACTTCTCCCATTTTTACATCGGAATTGAATGCTATTGTTAAATGTGTTTTAAAAGCATTATGTTTATTCTAAATACAAGTAGGCGAATAGTAATTTTAAAAAATTTAAAAAAAAGTGAACTTACTTTTATGACAAATGAGTTACGTACATATTAAGTAATTTAAAAATGTTATTAAAGTCACTGTTTATTTATAAATTAGGAATTTTGAATTTTTAGTATTTATAAAATAGAAATTTTGGATTTTTTTGGAAAGAAAAAATATCTTTATAAAGGCCTTCCAGTTTACTATTTAAGGTCCTTTTTTAATATTTAAAACTAAAACATAAAGGCAATTAGCGGATAAACATGGGCAGGAATATCCTCGTACGAATTGTGTTGGCTTTTTCTCTGCTATCTGTTTTCGGCACAAAATTGAAATTTACTGAGATACAGCCCTTAAATACTTAAAACCTTTTTTTAAAGCCTCGATCAGCCGAACACTCATCACCAGTTTTGAAACCAACAAAATGACAATTCGGTTGTCGACCTTCAATCACATTTCGCTTGTAGACATTCAATACCGAAGATGAAGGGGAAAATTCGACTACCGTGATGGGGCCCCGCTGCTCACGGCGTTTTTTTAAACATATAATCCATTAATAGCGCTATCTATCAATCAACGGACGAACTGTGGCTATTGCGGCATCTCTCCCGCACTTACCCTAAATATCTACTTTGTATTCCCTTTTGCATTATTGTTAGATTTTTAAAACTTTTAATAATATCAAATATGTGAGCCGAACGAACTTACATTTGTATATTTTTTAAGTGTCAGCAGACATTTATTTGTATAGGTGTTAAAGGAACTGCTACTTATAGAATAGGTAATATTATTAGACACAACTGGACTGAACAATAAAATTTTATGTTTTCTAGTTACACCCTCTGAAAAGGTTATTTCATTTATTTCTAACCGAACTATACTTATATCTCATCAAAAAATAATCTAGAATATTAGTTGAACGAACGAAATTCAATATTATTTTTGAATAAGTTAGTGATTTTTTCAAGGGTCATACGTATTATGTTGTTTGAATCAGCAATAAGGGACCTTTATACGAGTGTATTTTACCTTTGTATTGCATGTAAAATGATTATTTGAATTAATCTTCTAAAACCGATGACCAGCGATTACCAGCTTGGGGTAACTTTTTCTTTGTTCTGTTTTCTAAATACAGCTGTTACTGCATTTGTTTTTTCTTTTCAAAAATATTAGATTTCAACATTTTGTTTTTCAACAATTATTTTCCAAAATGTCATCTGATTATTGTTATTATATCTATCAATACGTGGCACCACTATCACATAGAATCGTTGGCATACATTATTTGAATATTTTGATATGGAATTAATAGTATAATGCAATATTTAATTTTATGTTTGTATAAAATTTCCGTTATTTTGCAATTTAATTGCAGCGCACAATTATTATATGTAGGTATATTTAAATAAATTCTTTTTTTCTATTTTAACAAACGCATATTTCAACAAAATATTTTACTAGTCATGTGTGGTGATTTCAGCAATAACAACTGTCTATTAATTTTTGAATAAATAGTATAATAATTTTCTTTAATATTATAATTATAGGGTATATAATATCTTTATTTTAAATCTGGTTCATAATTGCAGATTTATAGTAACGTGGATTTATTTGTTCTACTTTAAAGCATATATGGCAATGTTGTTCGAAATTGGCATTCTAAATTTCATGCCAGTTGTGCCTTATCACTGTATTTTCCAGCGTTCTCATCAAAATATTTTCAAAAGTTAAGGGTTTATTATAGTCTAGAAACTCGAAAAAAATCGATTTTTTTTTCGTATTTTCAAAGTTTAGACCTTTAAGAATAAGCCTCTAAAAGAATTTACGGAAATTCGAATTATTTTCGGAGTTATGGTTATTTTTCCATGTATACTGTGTATCTTTTTTCGATACGGCTGACATGATATCTCAAGTTCTAATGCACCGATTTACTTGAAATTTGGTACAGACCTTCTTAATTGGTCAAATTGATCAAAATTGGTCCGTCGTAGGGGTTTTTGGAATTATTTTACCATTTTTAAAAAAAACTTCCAAAATTGAAAAAAGGAGGTGAAAAAATAATTTTTTTTAATGGACGCCATTTTGTGAAAAAATTTATTTTTTCAAATCGGCTACGTCCAACTAATTCTACATCCTTGTTTATTAAGAATTAACTAAAATTTTATGTTTCAGATCACCAGGAGGGTTGGAATCACGTCATTCAGGAGATACCTTTTTTTGAGTAATGAGTCCCCACTTTGCCGGCCTGTGCCGATTTCAATTTTGAATTTTTTTTAAAATTTTTATACATTTTTATACTTTTCAACTATCAGTAAAAAACTGTTAAAAAATGGACACTAAAGATGTTTACCATGTTTAGTTACTGTTTTTTTTTTTTTTTTTTTTTTTTTTTTTTTTTTTATATATCGCGCTCGTAAAATTACCTCAAAATCGAGCCTCGAGATTAGAATACCCTCTTATTTTTTTTGCAAAGAAATTAACATTATGGTATATTTTAGTTTTGTCTAACCAGGAAAGGTCTTTAAGTGATAATTCCCGATTTTGATGAAACTTGGTAGGTGTGTAGAATAGGCAGAAATAAAGGACCCGTATTTTTTTTTATCGACCATCTTCCACTTTTACGGAGTGAAAGCATCCCCTAAAGTTAGGAGTTCCAATTGTATTTCTTAAGATATCTCGAAAACTGTAAGAGATACAGGAAAACTTTAAATTGACCAAATGTTACTCCTTGAAAGATCTATTCACCTGTATAGGTTAAGCTAGTGTCGAGTTTATAAGAGGGGCTGGAGGAGTGAAAATAGGGGTAAATTTTCTTGTACAGCCTGAATAGCTCAATGTATCAAATTTTTGCCATTATAGATAGAATGAGTACCAAAAATTACGGGATACGGATTTTTGCTGTCTTACTTTACCAGAGAATTACCCAGTTTCATATTTTCGATCCGAAACCATCAAAAATCAAACATTTGTTCCATTCTATTTGGTCCATTTGCAACAAAAACTGGTTCAACAGTTCATATCTCTTCAAAATACATTAAATAATCAAAGTTATGTACGGTAAAATATAAAATATGAAAAAATTCACATAGGTATTTATTTCAACGCATACACCTTCATATAAACTTTATATATGTATACAC
This sequence comes from Brachynemurus nebulosus, assembly GCA_035578155.1. NCBI lineage: Eukaryota > Metazoa > Arthropoda > Insecta > Neuroptera > Myrmeleontidae > Brachynemurus > Brachynemurus nebulosus. The sequence goes on along the minus strand of JAPWDM010000019.1, from coordinate 101,217 downwards.
AACATGTTTGTCTGTATATGTAGGTAAGGTAAAACGAGTCCCACAGCACCGGGCGGAGTGTCAAAATGATGCTCTAGTGATATAATAATAAAATGCAAATGTAGCCGGAAGAATTAGGTAATGACGATAAATGTATCTATGTAGTATAATATAGAAGTATGTATCTAAATGGATATTATGGTGGAGCTAACCGCTTGTTATTGGTATCCTGAGTTCAATAAATATATAAATGAAAATATATGTTGCCTAACATTTCGATTTTACGTGCTATTAGAATCCGAACGTGTGGATTATATCTATTTTTGTCATGTGTTTTGCGACGATTAGGTCGTGTATTATGAAATCGTAGGGTGGCCACACTGGAAAAAGTTAGGGAATTTACGTAGTCTGGGAATTTTTTTAATGTAAATATGTTATTAAATTGTGGGGCAGATGAAAGTCCCGTGCTAGCACAGTGAAGTTTCAAGTATACATATACCCCGTCGATTGTATTATTCTTTTTAAAATTATATTCGTCAATTATAATAAGGGAACGTAGTATCCCAAATAACAAAATCTAAAAATTTGAACCTATCTAGGATCTTGAATGCCAGTGATGGCATCAATACTAACTGTCTGATTGTACCTTTACTCTTTAGTGTACCACAAATTAAACAAAAATTAAATATTTTATGGAAAAAATTTATTGTCTTCATATCTTCAAAGTTGACGTCAAAACAAAAAAAAAATTGAAAACTGAAAAGTTAGGTTTCTGTAGAATTTCGGACGCCATTTTTAGTCTCAGTACTAGCAGCGTAACTACAAATTTTGATTCAAGCGCCCTTTCCGAAAAGTTATTTTCTCCCATAACCATTTTTAACTTCCCTTTTTCCTTAAGACAATGAAACAATCCTGACCATTCAGAACTACCAAACGAAAAATTATATTCCCTTCTTGCATCCATCCTATTCCCTGTTGCGCCCTTCTTCGTCATGTGTCCTGGAGTGATTGCTCCATCTGCTTCATTGTAGTTACATCTCTGCTCAGTACTGGTCATTCGACTGTAGTTCCGGTTTTGTCTAACTCGAGATATTTCTGGAAAAAGTAAGGAAAATTTGCTCTTGAGGAAAAATAGTCATCCTAAATTGGAATTTTCACGAATCGGCCAGGCTTTTGGAATGATGTTACTGACGCGACGGTTGTATAAGAATTGCAATGACACTATATATTCTTCTACTATAGAGCTTACAATAGCCAATAGCGACCAATTTTTACTGGAACTTATTAAGCTTCGGATGAGAATTCACATTTATAAAAACAATTTCTGAGAGTCATCCGTCGCGTACAGGTAGCCCCAGAAGAACACGGTACTCGAAGAACACGAGTTTTGAAAAACACGGGTACTTTCCCTCCAACTAAGTAGTTTCAAACTACACAATTTTCGAGTAATTCTTTTGAAAAAAATAAAATACATAATAATATATAACGTAAAAACCCCCATTATGGAACGGTATCTAATACTGAAACAGTTTTGACATTTACATATTTATTTCTTTAATTAAGTAAGGAAACATTAAATGCGAGGTGAATTTAAATTTAAAAACAATCATTCTATTAATAATAAATTTTGTTATCAGACGTTTCTTTCAGAAATAACTTCCTTAATATGTAAATGTCAAAACTGTTCCAGTATTAGATACCGTTCCATAATGGAGGCTTTTACGTTATTTGATCTAAAATTATTTCCAAATATCTCATATAATATTTAAAGTTTTTTTCTTTAATTTCGCACTTGAACCGGAATCCCATTTTTGTAGTCTCGAGCAACACGGTTTCAAAGAACACGGAATAAATTAATCGTGTTCTTCGGGCGCTTACCTAATAAATTACCTTTCAAGTATGGCTTCAATAAAAATTTGACCGTATATTTTCAGCTAATATAATTAGTAAATCAATACTGCTTACAGTCTGTCACACAAGAGCGTCGCCTGCATATTTAAAAGAAAAATTATTATTTCTCAGAAATGAATAAATCGACTTAAAGTACACTAAAACCACTATTACGCATTTACTTCTTAGTAAGCTGTCCAGACTTCATTATTGTCGAGAATTCGTGGCCACCGTTTTGGCATACTTTTTATAAGATTTTTCGCATTTGTTGCGGATTTGAACCACCGCTAGAGACCTCGGATATGGCGGCATACCTGTTTTAATAAAAGACTAAGTATATTTGACAGAAACCCATGTGTAAAAACACGTTTCGTCAGTAAAAATTACATTACCTCAATCACAATTCAAATTTTGCATAACCCAAAAGCGTCACTTTTTGACATGCTCCGATTTGAGGAAAGATTTCAGCATCGTACTACACCAAGAAATATTTGCTAAATCGTCTATTCAGAGTCATTATACTAATATTAACTTTCTTTTTAGCCAATAACGTTTGTCCTTGCCGCAGTGTTAAAAAAGACGTTCGTTGAAATAACTTGAAAATGGTTTTATCTTCTTTTTCAGAAGGCCCTCGCGTTTTTTCTTTCTCGGGAAAATCGTTCACATTTTTCTAACCATTATATCGCAACACCCACTTCCATACAAAATCTTCTGACTTGTGCATATATTTAGAAACAGCTTTATAAGTCATTTTAGGTCCTTTACTTTGAAGGCATTATCGCAATACAAAGTAATACTGCACGGAGAGAAAATTCATATAAAAATTACTGTGCTCAGCACTGCAATCGACGTGTAAAAGGCGAACATATTCAATTTTGTACGGTAAAAATATAAAAATTATAATTAATCATAGAAAATTTAAAGGATAGAATATTGTTTCCGTAATATTAGTTCCGTAAAATTTGTAAAACAGCACAGTAAGTAGTTCCATTGCCGACAAAAAATATTTTTTAATTGTTTTTCTTACAAAAATTACCATGCTGTATTATAATATTTGAAATGCTATCTGCTAATAGTAGAAAGAAGAAAAGAGAAAGAAGGTTGTGTTTGTTGTGAACGCTGTTGAAATGTACCTCACTCATAGCAAGTCACATAGCCAACCATAGGTTTGGACGACGGGTTGGACCAAGCACCTTGATCCATTAGACTGTGTTACCAGCAGCAAGCAGTATTCATTACACTGTGTTAGAGGACGGGGATGTCACCGTTTAATTCATCATTTTGTTACTTCACTATCTTTAGTATTAGAATATATTGTTGGCAATCATTTTTGTATGCATCATAAAGTTCTTACAGGTTCGAAGTTTTTACAGGTACCGCCCAAACAACATAAGGTTGCGGGTCAGATGCGCAAATGAAAGAGTACGACAACAAGAATTAAACTATAACATATATGCATAAGAGTGTGATAAAAGTTGTGTTAGCACATTAAATTTTACCATGCTAGCACATATTTTTTATTTTGGTCATCGATCGCGCACGCATTATAAGAGAGCATGGTAATTTTTCTGAAATTTTATCTACAAAAATTATATGATTTTTCTCTCCGTGTGGCGTCTCAAGCACAAAGCATAGTAGTCTATCCTACCCTTCAACGAATATTACAGTAGTGGAGCTTCCTAATAGTTTTCTCTTGAAACAGTCCACCGGACGCTTTTGTGTGACAGACTGTATCTATCGAATCAAAAACGGACAGTTGTATGATTATTGAACTGTTTTGAGCCACATAACGAAGATGAAGATCAACTCTGATAATTACATATTATAAAACAACTTACATAACAACAACATTCAGTTAACTGATCGTGAGTAAGCATAACGCATACATTGATTGCTCACGGCACAATCAAAAGATATTTCGAACAGTCAATTATTAAAAGTTGTGAATAAATATTCGCAATTTCTTTAGCTATGTGCATATAATTTTATTACGGGACTGATAACATTTAAATTATTCTTTCTGATAATTGACTGTATCTATAATAAATGCTGGATTTGAATAATATACAAAAATGTTTTGTGAGACTGTAGTTGCGGCCATAGATAAGTATTATTTATCTGAAGAGGCGCATGTTGGATGGCGTTATGATAAATATTTGACCCACAAAAAGTGACTGTTCTCAACGTTCTCAATACATAATACATACTTACAAAATTAATATAACTGTACAACACAATATTACATATATATTTTAGTTGAGCAGTCAATTTAAAAGTATCAGTAGGTGCGTATTATGTACTATTTTAATTTTGAGCTATTTGCCAATCCTTCAAAATTCAAGCTATTTGTTATTCTAGCTTTGCTAAAATTGACATTTTTCTTTTCAATTCTGGCCAATTTTTGCAACAAACCACAACAAATGACGAAAAATGACCAAAATTTTGGCTTTAATAAATCAAACGTGTCTGACTGACAAACTTATTCAAGGATTTGAGACTTTTGATCTTTTCATCAAATTTCGTAAAAATTCTAAAATTGATTTCTCAATCCTTTAGGCTGTTTGTTATTCTAGCATACGCCCTGTTTAGAATTAAGAAAATTTTTGAATTCTGGTCAATTTTTGCAAGAAACCACAAAAAAGGTACAAAGATGACTAAAATTTTAGCTTTTAATATTCGAACGTATCTGGGCTAAACAACTCATCTAAGAATTCGGGATTTTTTATCTTTTCATCAAATTTCGTAAAAATTGGATGCTTTGTTCGAGAGTTATCGCGCAGATCAACATATTTTTTGGTTTCTATTAGAAGAGGCCTCAAAATAAATTTTTGTCATAGTCCTACGCTCAAGTCTTACCATGCGTATCGCTGTAGGTAATAGCTAAATTTCCATAATAAAAATTCGTTAAAATGTAAAAGTTTACTGTTTTATTGATAAAATGTAATTTGGTAAAGTTGCGGTTGTATGATTTATCCAAAATTACAATAAAGAGGTTTAAGCCCTGTTTCTACCAGAACGATTAGTCGTACATATCGTAGATCAGTAACGCGTCACAATTAAAATTCAAGTGGATCATTGTTTTTGGCAAATAAACCAATTCATACACCGTAATTTACCTACATAATAAAAATTTAAACTTCTGTCCGATCAGTCGCACACGTCATAAACCAATAACAGTACTACACGATCAAATAAAAATTCAAGTGGATAATAATTTTTTATTACTCATGCGGGAGAAGTATTAATTTGGCGCACACATTTCTGTACGCAAAATAACTGTTTGCCCACTGTACTCTTCCCGCATACTTTTTTGCGTGTGGAAAGTAACTTTCCACACGCAAATTGACAATAAAACACGCAAAGCCGCCTCTTAATTTTTCATTTAATAAATATTTCATAATTATTTCTATAGAAACCACCAACAAAGTAATTTAAACGATAATTAATTCAGAAAAAAAAGACGAACACTTAAAAATGTTATTTTAAAAAGTAATAAAAATGTCAAAAATAGTGATAATAATAGAAAATAGTATGTTAAATTCGTAATAAAAAATAGTATGTGCAACTCGTGCGGGATTATCGATTGCACTACGTTCGTGCGCTCAACTTCGCTTTCGTGGGCAATCGACAATTTCCCGCACTTATTGCACAATATACTATTTTATTTAACGTTAAAAATCAAGTCAGTATTTATTTTTTGGACAAACAAGACAATGTTCACTTTTGCACATTTTAATTGACTTATGACGTGTACGACTGATCGTTCAAGTCGGACTAGGACTTAATACAATAAGACAATGTAACTTATTTAACTAACTCGTAAATTGATTGTAATTATAGAATTTCTCTAGCAAAGCAAGTAATATTATAATTTAGAATATTACATTATCAGTTTAAAATACATATTCGCAATTTCATATAATCGTATATGATTATTGGCGCGAAAATAAGTATCACTCTACCTTGCGTAGATATTTATTTAGCAAGTGTGCAAACAATTTAGAATTAGTTCAACGACGCGACAGACTACATATTTACATATTATATTATTATAATTCTATAAACAGCGCTATACCTATGTATAATATGTAAATAAGAAAAAATAATTTTATAATATATATAATAAAAATTCTTATCAGATGAGTAAATATTTAAATAAGTATTTATCTTGTAAAAAAAAAATTATTGCAAATTTATTCGCAAGATCAACGCAGAGAGATTGATTATCTTTTGTAGGTCATACACCATCGAGAAATCCGGCTTTCTAAACAGTACGTTGATCCCAGAAAGCTTCCATGTCTTTTCAGAATTTCGATTGAAAGTGTCTTTAACGTAGTTTAACGTAGTCAGGTACAAAAGTATAATTATTTTAGCGAAAAAATTTTCTTTTATCAAAAATTAAATAATGTGTAAATATTCTTCAGTTATTATATTTGTATACCACTTGTTTTTTTTTTTGTTTTTTTAATTTCCGCGCGCCTATGTTGTAGCAATATAAAAGCATTGTTGAAAAAGCGTTGTAAAAACGTTGTAAAATGATGTTTATAATTTATATTTAAAAAACGGCGCGGTCAATAATTTTTATTTGTTATTAAATATGGCTTGTAACTTTGTTTTTTATTACATATTAAATTTTTATCAAATTCCTTTGACACGTTTTCATTTTATTCAAAGAAAATAGAGTTTTCCCATAAGAGCCCGTGTTAAAATTACAAAACTTTGAAATCGTTTTTCTCAAAATTGGAGTGGTCAATTTTAATCGGAATAGGCTCGTATTACTGGTATAATATCTAGAGAAATTTTGTTAAAATCCTTTGGAAAAATCGTTTTATCGACCAATTACCTTAAAACAATAGTCTGAAACTTTCTTTATTTTTATGTAATTGTCTTCGGATCCATTACTTTTATCTAAATTGTCTGTCTGTTTGTTTGTGAGATGATAAATTATAATTTTGACATTAATTACGAAAAATAGTAAATTCATTTTGCACAATAGAGTTTAATTATAAACTGAATTGATTATACTCGTGTGAACGAAGCCTTATTGCATCGTATAATATTTTACAACCGATAGTTCGGAAAACAATTGAATTAAGATTTTTTAATTGAGGAGACATCAAGTTGTAATTTTAATTGTAAAGTTGATTTAAAGACAAGAAGTATATTTAATTAATAAGTAAAAATAAACGTGATAAATGGTGTATTTTAAATTTAATATTCGAATCAAATTCTGTGTCCTATCGTATTGTCATTAAGATTCATTATTTGTTATTAAGCGCACGTAATGACTTTTGTTTTAAATTTGAAAAAAAAAAAAAAATACGTATGTAGCTGAAAAAAAAGACAAAATAATAAAAATTAACTTTTATGTTCTTCAAGTGCTTCATTTTTAATGTTCCATACCAAAACTGCTAAAGCAAAGTGCTTATAGAGTTTAAGCGATTTTCTTTGAAACGAATAGACGTGATAGTGTAGTGGCTCAGTATAAAAATTTATTCTAATTATGCCTAATTTCAGGGGATACTCTTTTAAAAACAATGGATAAAAGCTTATTGAAATACAAATTTATTTTTATTTTATTATTATTTTTTTTTTAAATACTTTTGGAGAATAACGCTTAAAAATTACTGTCCTCCAACCTCATCACCAAAGCAATGGTGGCGATAAGCAATGAGAGGCCCTCCCGCAAGAATCGTTTTGGGGGCCCCCTTCCGCCTCGGTGTGAAACCGGTGACCTTTCTGTTTTTTGCTCGTCAGTTGTCAAAATGCCACCCTCTTTTTACAGAAATGCGGCCCTTAAAACTTACCGCCCCGGGCAAATTCCCGGGTTGCCCCCCCTGGTGCGGGCCCTGCAGAGTGATGAGTGCGATAACGAGACTGTGTTTATTGTTGTACTAGAGACTGGCTGGCAAGTGGCAACATACACGTGCACAGATAAAAGCTGTCTGTCAAGGTCACTCGCTTAGAACGCACCGCAGAGTATAGAGAAGGAAAACTATCGATAATCTGCGCTACCGATACTAGCCGATGTTTTTTAGCAAACTATCGATAAAATATCGATAGTACTGTCGATAATTACTCGACTGTAAAAAATCATCGATAGTTTCGACAGTGCTATCGATAGTTTTCCTTGTCTACCGTAGAGCAGAACAGTTAGCCAAAAATTAGAAACAATTATTATTGAAACAAATGACAAATGCATTTGTTTTATTTACGTCTTCTCTATTCAAAAACCATTTGAATGCTTAAAAAAATCATAGGAATTAATAAGTTTACCACTGCCGGCCGGGGCCCCCCTAGGCCGCCGGGGCCCTCCCGCGCCGCGGGCCCTGCGGCCCCGTTATCGCCGCCACTGCACCAAAGGATTGCTTAGAAAAGTTTGAAAAAAAAAATATTAAAAATTGATATTCGGGTGTAGACTAGTGATGTCGGATAATTAATCGATTAATCTGTTTAGTCGACTAATTTTGTTTACATTTAGTCATTTTTTAGTCGACTATTTCACCATCGACTAAATGACTAAAACGATTAATTTTTGTTTTAATTGACTAAAAACGACCAATTCAATAATTCTATTTATTGAACTCCAAAAAATGAAATCTAAACAATTATCTATAGGTATGTATAATTTTTCATTTTTATGCGATTAACACATTGTGAATGCCATATTTTTCAATTTCTTAAAACAATATTAAATGTCATCAATTAAATTCCAAACAAATTTTTGGAATAGTTACATAGGTTACTCTATTCATGAATTCGACTAAAAATTTAGTCGATTAGTCGACTACTCTATACTCGATATTTTCCACTAATGACTAATTTTGTCTGAAAAATAACTTTAGTCGATTAATTGACTAACTGCTAGAAGCAGTTAATTGATTAATCGACTAAAATTGTTTTTCAGATAAAATTAGTCATTAATCGAAAATATCGATCACAGAGTAGTCGACTAACCGACTATTTTTTTAGTCGAATTCATGGTAAGCTAACCTATGTAACTCTTTCAAAAACGAGGTTTTTTTCAAATTTAATTATGGACTTTTAATATTTTTCTTTTAAAAAAAAGAAAGATATGAAAATATATCACAATATATTAATCACATAAAAGTGAAAAACATAGAGATAGATAATTTTTCAGTTTTCATTTTTTGAAGTCCAATAAATAATACAGAAAAATTGTTAAATTAGTCGTTTTTAGCCATTTGAAAAAAATTTAATCATTTTAATCATTTAATCGAAGGTAAAATAGTCGGCTAAAATATGACTAAATGTAAACAAAATTAGTCGACTAAACCGACTAATCGATTAATTATTCGACATCACTACTAACTGCTTCTTGGCTCGACAGCACTAGTGTAGACTGAGCCAAAATTAAGAGAATTCAAAAATTCTGGCGTGACTCATTGTTATAAATAATTCAATTGTTTATTACCTTATAATTGCTGAACTGTTGGAGTAAAAAATATAATATTTTTACGATCAGATGTAAAGAAACAACTTTTGTTCTTACAGATTTTTAAAATAAAATTATTGTACGATACACTATTTGCGTAAGTATGACTTGCACTTCACCAATTGTTTTGTTTTTTCTTGTTCGTTTGTTTATTGTATAGGTATAAGTAAACATTTTTAGTTTTTTGTTTTTTTGTTTTTGTCAAAATTCAAGATTCATTTTCAATTGTTTTTTGTGTTAAATACCAACAATCGTGATTTGTTTAATTTGTTTAAATTAATAAATTATTGAATTGACAATTGAAAAAAATTCGTCAATTACGTGTTGGACCACACAAAATAAGGGGTCCGTAGTCGTTCAAAGAAAATTGAGAGAATGATGATCCGTAATACATAATAAACATTCCGTAAGTTGTGAATAACTTGAGCCACTGACTATGGAACCCAAATTTGATGCGTCACGATTTTTTTTACATTACTCTTATTTTACGACACTGCCTATTAAAAATGATAGTCAAGTGCGTGCTAAACCACTCAAAGAATTTTTCTAAAAATACATACTGTAAAAAAAAATTGGGGGACCCAACCTAACGATTTAAGTGGGACCACTAGTGTAACCGGCTGAAAAAAAGGTAATTTTTGGGAATTTTTTTAAAGAAAACTACTGTATGGAATATTTTAATATTTTAAAGATATATTCATTGAAATATAATAAATTCATGATAAAATTTTTGGACCAAAAAATTGAAAATTCAGCGAGTTATTCGCGATCTCCCAAGGCTCCAAAAAAAAAGTCCCCCCACTGCTGCAGTGATAGCGACCTTCACAGTGCTTGAAATCAAAAAAACCAAAAAACCTATTAAACTAGAGGGTATGGCCTATGCCATGAACTTCAATCGAAAAAAAAAGTTGAAATTTAAGAAAATGGCGGAGTTTTTAAAAAAAGTTTCAAATTTTGCGCGAAAATTTAATGATTATTTTTGGCCTGTAAAAATTACATTTTTTATTCGATCGAAAAACTGGAGGTTCATGGCACGAAGAAACATATATAAAAGAAGCTGCAATAAGAATCAAATCGATCGGATGATTTGTTTTCGAATTATAACTGCAGCAAATTTGAAAAATGTAGTTTTTCTTTACCTTACCTTTTAGTTTAGTTTTAATCACTGAGAATTTTTACTAAAATTATTTACGATGTGCTCACTATAACAGTCATAATAAAATTAGATGAGTCGTTTAAATGTGCCAGGGTCTGCAGGGTCCGCAACATGTGACTGGCAGCGAGTGACTGGGAGTGACGTCCAGAAACTCCCGAACTATCAACCTTCATACATTTCTCAATACCACAAAGTTAACAATGAAAATCAGAATCCGCACTTCGGATGGCTGTAACTCAAAAACTATTTTTGATATACACTTGAAATTTTAGTATGTTATTTTTAAAGGTACAGACTATCGAAACATGCAAAAAAAAAAATTTCAAATTTTTTCAAAATGTCACACTAGTGGTTCCCCTTAAGCTTTTACTTTTGACCTGCCTTGATACGTTGTTAATGTGATAGTAACCTGATAATTTGGTTTACACACCTTCAGACAAAAATAAATATCTAAATTACTTTATTATTTAGTTTTATTACATATAATTTACAATACGTCTGTCGTCTATCTCTACATTGTAGCACATATTATGCTAATTTGCGATTATATTTGTGACCGCACATTGAGTAATCCAATACAGAATGTGTATGTGGTTAAATTAAATCGCTATTAGCGAGGTAATCGATCTTTAATAAGTCTTTTGTTGTCTAAAGAAAGTAATTTTAAGGTCAAATCTTACGCGTATACACATGCTGAAGTTCCTGTTGTAGGAGAAGTTGAAGAATTTTTGTATAAATAAATATTTTATAATATTTTGTTAACTTTTTTTCTTTTTAAATACCACATGGTATTCGTATAAAGGTAATGGAATGGAATTCCTTAGGAAGTGAGATCAATTATAAAAATATGTTCAATATTAAATTATCAATTAGCTGGAAAATTTGATGTATGTTGGTACAGTATTCGTCATTAAAACGTTTACGAACATTTCCAAACACAATATTTTTGCTATAAAAATGACGTATTTCTTTTTAAAATACGATTGATTTGACAGGATTCTGGGTAACTTCAAAAATGTAAACTTTACCGCATCGATGCAGCATCATGACTTTTCTGATGCGTCTAATACTACATGATGCGCTCCTGATGCTCTCTTGAAATTTGATGCACATTAGATGTTTTTGAACGAGATATTGGCATCATTTAGCCTCTGATTTGGCTACAGATAGACTATAGATAATATAGCAATACAGTCCTTGTATAGGTATATTATCTTTGAATTTCAACTTGAGCTTACTTGAAATTGAAAATATTGAAATTATTTGAATAAAAAATATTACATACCTATTTTGAGTGCAAGATGTATTCAGATAGTTTAAACAATTTTAATGAAAGGTAAATACATTCATCTTTTTCAACAATTTGTTTTTCGGAATTATTCCTGTCGGTGTTAATACCTACATAATATGGCAAGTAGTTATAATTCTACATTATACATATGACATGCCTCTTGGACACGCATCACCAAATTTCTTGATGCATTGTTTTGACCCATCAAATGCATAAATAAACTTTTGATTTTTCGTTGTGATACGTCTGATGCGTTTTTGAACTTTTGACTCTGCCTCATGCAAGCAGTGATGCATTTTTGAAGTTAGCCTTTTTTTTTGGATTTCGTAGAAGTTCCAACAACGAAATCCTTATGGTTTCGTTTTGTGCGTAGCAAATTAGGCGGTATTATTAAAATTTTATACAGCTGAAACGTTTTTTATGTGATAGAATAGGGACCGCATAAATAAATTGCACAAGAAAAAAATATGTTCAAAAGCGTCATAAATAGCTTTAAAAAGTTTAGTTCGGTCCAGATTGTAAAAGAAGTTTCCTTCATATCCCGCAAGTTTCATCGAAAATACAAAAAGTTTCATCGAAAAACTCTAATTGCTCAAAACCTCACGATTTCCTAAGAAGCGGCTTTTCTAAGCAACATAAAGCATTAATTAATTTACTTTGTGAAAATGGTGAAAAATACATCTGTAAAAAAACTTAACGATGCAATAACCTATATTCTAATGCAATGTATTGATTAAATGCTTAAAAACCATTAATAATTAATTTTACCAAAGAAAGTTATTATAATTAATTTTTGATTCACATTATGCATTTTGATAGCCAGTTTTTAAAAACCGCATAAAAATAGTCGCACAAAAAAACAGCACAGAAAAAGACCGCATAAAAAAAGATTTAGTTGTATAAGGTATTAAAATTTTTTAATAACTCTGATGACGCCATCTCTTTTAAGAAATGTCTTTTTTCTCAAATCAAGCTTTATGAAATTTAGTGATGAGCAAAATTAGTCTTGTCTTGGTCTTGCATTTTTTGCAAGACCAAGACCAAGACTAGGTATACCAAGAGCAAGACCAAGACCAAGACTATAAGTATGGCTGCAAGACCAATACCAAAACTCAAGTGAGCAAGAGCAAGACAATAGCAAGAAAAAAGCAAGACTCTAGGCTAAATTATTTAAATAGTTTAAAAGTATAATTAATACCGTAAAGAGAAAAAATTCTGATTTTAGAAGGAAAAAATTCGCTAATAAAAAAATGCAAGAAAGTGCAAGATTCTTTAGCAATACCAAGACCAAGACCAATACCAAAACTGCATTTTGCAAGACCAAAACCAAGACCAAGACTCAAACTGCTCTAGCAAGACCAAGACCTAGATTCTTAATGCAAGAACAAGACCAAGACCAAGACTGCTAATTCTTGGTCTTGGTCTTGCATTTGCTCATCACTAATGGAATTGATTTAAATTAGGGTGGATGGTTGAATTAGGGTAATTTGGGTATTAATTTTTCATTTCTGCTATTAAAATGACCAAATTCTTTTTGGAAATCTATACTGATCTGACGAGAGTTCTTTTTCTGATGTTTCTGTATGCCTGATTTTGGTAAAAATTAAAAGAATGACTTCGAAAACCTATATTATAATTTGCTTCCAGTTTCATCTATCATTTAATTTGGAAAATTTTTGTAAACTTAATACCGTCATCACATTAAAAAATTTCTTTTTTCTCAAATCAAACTTTATGAAAGTACAATAATAATATATTTGCACCCCTTTCCCACAAAAAATGTTTTTTCTTCTTTTCTTCTTTTACATTGTACAAATAACCCACAGTTTCGCTCTTAATATTATAATCATTCATTTATGAAAGTGATGGAGCTAATTTTCAAATTTCAGATTTTGATGAGTTTAATTCTGAAACAAATTTTATATATCGCGTAACAGATGCAAGTAATACCATGGATGTAAACTATACTTATAATATTTTTGACCCAATTTTTTTTTATTATTGTATTATGACCAATCTTTAAAATATATATAGAACATCAGCTCGATGGTCGTTTGTTTTTTGTAAAAAATATAATATGCAGTGTTAAAGTGATTGACTTATAAGATTACTAAGTTCACACGGAGATGAATTCACGGAGTTTGGACGACTCTAATTTCATTTCTTTGAAATTTGCTATGTTCGTATTTGCTTTGTGATTGACGCGGTCTGTTGAACGTCGGTTCCACATGATTTCTTTAGTTAGACCATGCCAATGTTGTGTTTATAATGGCCATATAATATCTTTGTCATAGTAAGTATGGTGTTAAATTTAATACATTGTGTGACCTTTAGATGCAAAAATTCACAGGCGATATACATCCGCAAATAATACACTTATAAGATCTCTCATTTATTGTCATTTTTATCAAAAATTTACTTATTGGAAACCACAAACAAGAATTAAATAGCCATAAAATCAAAAAGACTATTGAAAGAAATTAGTCAAAGGCGTGTCGAAGATCTCATATCAACAACATCAAGCCAGGATTAGGATAAATAAAAAATGGTAAGAAACCTCAGCATCATATTAATAGCCCTTTCTAGCAATGCTATTACAGCCGCTGTCATGACGTGACCTGAGTCCAGGACTATGACAGAAATTTGTTTTAAGGTGTCTAGAAACCAGAAATAATATTCACTAAAATTTATAATATATATTTTATATAAATTTATATATTGTTTTTACGAAATTTGGTCCAAAAATCTTGGATGAGTTCTTCAGTCAGTCTCATTCTATGTCCGAAACATAGTTTTTTGGGCATTTTTCGTGAAAAAATAAGTTTTTGTCAAAATTTGAAAGTTTTTGCGATATTTTTTTTTTGCACCACTAGAAAGAGGAAGAAAATTTACATAAAAAAGATTTTTAAAGTAGTATTCTATGTAAACTGGTTTTCGAGGAAAACTAATTTTTCTAAACGGAAATTCGCTATTTGTCAATGGTGTTTTTGGAAATTTACTTAACTACTTAAGTAAAGGTTAAAGTTTTTTAACAACAGTTTTTTTCGCTCGTCAGTTATATTTGAACTAGTGTTAGAATGAATGGATATGACGAAATTAGAAATTATGTACAAATGTTTCTTCGGAACTCTAAGAAACATTTGTACATAATACTAAGAAACATTTGTACAAATGAATAAAAAATACTCCTTTCGCAGTATCTTGCACAACATATGTAGGGAATTTTTGATTACAAAAATTATTGTTTCTCGAAACTTCGCTTGCATACACGGAGAGAAAATTCATAGAAAAATTACTGTGCTCAGCACTACAATCGACGTGTAAAAGGCGAACATATTCAATTTTGTACGGTAAAAATATAAAAATTATAATTAATCATAGAAAATTTAAACGATAGAATTTTCTTTCCGTAATATTAGCTCCGTAAAATTTGTAAAACAGCACAGTAAAAAGTTCCATTCCCGACAGAAAAATATTTTTTAATTGTTTTTCTTACAAAAATTACCATGCCGTCTTAAATTATTCAAATGCTATCTGTTAATAGTAGAAAGAAAGAAAGAGAAAGAAGGTATCAACGCTGTTGAAATGTACCCCACTCATACATGCAAGTCATATAGCCAGGCTGGTGAGTGGTGTGACGATCAACACGACCAACTTGGTCGGACCAAGCACCTTGATTCATTCGACTGTCTTACAAGCAGCAAGCAGTATTCATTACACTGTCTTACAGGACGAACTGTCACCGTTTAATTCATCATTTTGTTACTTCACTATCTTCAGTATTAGAATATATTGTTGCAGTATTAGGATATATTGTTTACAGGTTTGAATACGTATATTGTTCCTCAGTGCGTACAGCCCAACCAACATAAGGTTGCCGGTCAGATGTGCAAATGAAAGAGTACGACAACAAGAATTAAACTATAACATATATGCATAAGAGTGTGATAGAAGTTGCGTTAGCACATTAAATTTTACCATGCTGGTAAAATATTTTTACCATGATCGTAAAATATTTTTTACTTTGGTCGTCGATCGTGCACGCATTATAAAAGAGCATGGTAATTTTTCTGAAATTTTATCTACAAAAATTATATGATTTTTCTCTCCGTGTATATATTAATGGTCCAAAATTATATCTTACATTATTTTTTCGCTCTTTGCCATGGTGTGAAAAAAATTCGAAAAACTTTAGAATTTTAACATATTCTTGCAAAAAACTAAAACTAATGTCGTTCGCATTACTTATTCTCCAACTTTCGATTGTCATGTAAATGTTAACATCATAAACATTTGCTTATGAGAAAGATATTGGTAATTTTTTATTGTATTAAAAAGTAATTTCTATTTTAATTCTTATTGTATTTTTATTTATTAAAAAATAAAAATGAAATTTTGTAAATAAATTTAAATAATTTTAACAAAACAGTAAAACACAATTAGTGTCTAATTATGATTTACGTGAGCTCGTGTATTGTAAATTTGTAAACACGTAATTTTTGTGAAATAATAAACAATTAATTAATTTTTACAGACTATAAAAATTAATTACAGTCTCCTATACAGTTATTACGGCTTCAGCTTAGCGCAAGTCAACAAAGTACCAAACAATGGAAATATAAAATTGAAATTAAGACGACTTAATTTATTATAATGTATGGAAGTACGAATAAAAAAATACGCATTAATTTAAAAAAAATTAATTAATTAAATTAAACTTTTCCTATTGTTTCAAAAAGAAAATTTAAATCAAACTGACGACTCGTCTTCCAGTACAGAGAGCGGGTAAAAAGATTGTCACATTGAGATGGATCGAATAAAAGTTTGAGAGCCGCTTTACAGTTGCCCGAAGGAAACTTCATGAAACGGTAACAGTTTAAGTTTTATTTATTTGAAGATTCAAGCTAAACTAACGCCCGATTTACATTAACGCTCCGCTCTCGATACGATATCATTACGCTCCCGATTCGATAAAATATTCTAACACAATAAACAATGAGTGTATTCACATCATCGCTCTGATATCGGTCTGATATTAGTCACGGTTCGCTCCCGCTCCAATGCCACTCCAATATCAATGCCACTCAGGTAATATTTTATCGAAGCGGTATCAGACTTGTTATGGCTTGTATCTATAGCGTAAACACTTTTTTGATTCCACTCCACTCCAGTTGCATTCAGTTGTTATGAAAAGATATTTGTATCGAACTGAGACCGAACTGGGAGCGCACCCAGAGCGGCATTATAATGTGAATAGAGAACGAATAGCTACCACCATGATATTAGCACTGTAATGTGAACACAACAAGATTATATCGGAGCGAGAGTGGAGCAGGAGCGTACCGAGAGCGGAGCTTTAATGTAAATCGGGCCTAATTGTTGAATTAAGCTAACTTCATACTGCCTGTATACATATATTTACACCTGTGGCAAATATAAAGTGTCCAGGGTTTTGTGCCCCAAGGTTTTGTGCCAGGGTTTTGTACCTAATTGTTTCGTCATTTAAGTAGCAATAATTTTATAAACATTGAGATTTTTAAAATTTTCTTTTGAAAGTCTAAGCTTTGAGATTACGCAAAAGGAATTAATTGTTTCAAATTTTTCGACTAGAATACCATCTTAAGGGATCTTTTACAAGTGATGTGCTGTAAAAAAAAACCACTTGTTTCTGGAATTTTCTTTTTTTGGATAAACTATTCATAGTAATGAAAAACAAACTCTTGTACATTAAAGTACATATAATTCAGTGTATCTTGAATATTTTCTCTTTTATTTTTGATCAGCCATCTGCCCTTGTAGCCTGTTGAAGGTCATAGGCCCGAAAAAAACGGTCCAATGATTAAAAAAAAAATAAAAGTCCGATTGGACTAAAACTTGATGCATTCTCTTTGTTATGGTGTTTTTTATACGATTATCTAGAATCAGTCCTTAAAATAAAAAATTCGATTTTTTAGGTCGGCTGAAAAGTCAGAAAACACCAGATTTTCTTACTTTCAAAATGGCGCCAAAGGAAAAAAAATATAAGGTCTGATGAGCTGATTCTAAATAATTGATTTTTGAATCGTTGGCACCGTTTTGAATTTCAGAATTGACATACGTGACATTCAACGGGCCTAAAAGAGCAGATGGAAGGCCAAACAAAAAGAAAAAAATTCAAGCTACACTTAATTATATGTACTTCAATATAGAAAACTTTTTTTCACTCCAATAAATAGTTTCTCCAAAAAAATCTTCCAAAAAAAGCGTTTTTTTAGTACGTCACTACCGCCGTATCAGCCGTATCAATGATACGGAGCCCCCAGGCTACAGAGGCCCCTAACGTGTGTAAGCAAAAATTAGTAAAATGTTATCCACAATGTCACTTAATCTCGTGCTTCCCGGGATAAAAACATACAACAAAACTGTCATACGAGAGAATTTCAGACCCAAAATCATAATTCAAAGTCAATGTATACTATTGCTGTTTAGATATATTAATTTCTCAAACTAAACAGATTTAAGAGGCTCTGTGACCTGAGTAATATGTTCGAAGTATTACAACCGGAGAAACTCCTATCTTCTTCAAACGAAGTGATAAAAAACGCTTCCGGAAAACTGTCGGCTAAATACAGTAAAGACATCTCAGTTAATCTTTATGAATAATTAATTGCACTGAAAACATGCTTAAAATCTGAAATTCAAAAAATTCATTCCATTAAGGAGCTCATGGAATTATTACTGATAAAATTCAATAGCCTTGCATCCAGTTTTCCGGAGGTAATAACAGCATGCTTTCTATCTTTGACCCTTCCAGTTACAACCGCAACAGCTGAAAGAAGTTTTTCAAAATTAAAACTGATAAAAAATTACCTAAGGACTTCGATGGGGCAGGAACGGCTATCAGACTTGTAACTATTGTCTATAGAGGCAGAAATTAAAAAAAAAAACTGAAACCGTCTTCAGTTATAGATGATTTAATAAATTAGTTTGCCGAGAAAAGGCAAAAAAATGTATATTTAATTTGAATTGTTTGGCTAGCTCAATTTCTAGGAGGAAGCGATAACTTATAATCAATAATTAATATTTATTTTAATTTAATGCAAGCATTTTTGTTTCTTTTGTGAGAAATCTTTAGGTACTCTTCATTTGGGCCTCCTAACGAATTTTGATACAGGGCCCCTGCAAGGCACGCTACACCACTGAAAAGATCCCTTAAATTTCTTAAAATTATTACCACAAAAAATATTTTTTATTATTTGTGTAACAATTCTTTTGCCCACAATTGTAAATACATGCATTAACAAAAATGGTCGCACAAATATTGTTGTTTTAATTCGTTCCAGACGAGTAAATTTTGTAATCATAAGCCGCACTGTAATTGTAGAGGTGGACAGCGGTATCAACTTTCGATTATAAAAAATAAATAATAAGTATAATAAGTAATAAAAATTAAATAAAACCTTGATAATGGTAACTGGAAGTAAAGGTAATTCCTATTTAACGAAATTTTATATTATAACACTCCTGTCAGTGTAAATATTAAAATAACTACGTAAGAGCCGTAGCTTATTATCGAATACTAAAGTGTATATGTTTAAAAATTGGACAAGTGTGCGTTGGACACGCATTAAATCACGCTTTTCAGTAGCTTTTTATGATTTTCATGATAAAATATGTAGGGTAAAAGCCCCCTTTGTGGAACGGTATCTAATTATGAACATTTACATATTAATAAAGTTATTTCTGAAAGAAACGTTTGATAACAAAAATTATTATTAATAGAATGATTGTTTTTCAATTTAAATTCACCTCGCATTTAAAGTTTCCTTACTTAATTAAAGAAATAAATATGTAAATTTCAAAACTGTTCCAGTATTAGATACCGTTCCACAAAGGGGGCTTTTACCCTATAGGACGTTTAAATAAATTTTTTACGGTTTATGATAAAAATAGATGAATACAGCTGAACCTTTTTTATGCGGTCTTTTTTTGTGCGATGATCTACTCGTATATGCGATTTTTAAAACAAAAATGGTCATTAAAATGCATAATGTGACATCAAAATCAAGGGAATGTAAGAAACTTAAACATTAACTATAATAACATTTTTTGATAAAAATACTTTTTAATGGTTTTTAAGCATTTAATCAGTACATTGCATAAAAATATAAGTTATTGCATCATTTACTTTTTTTACAGATGTATTTTTCACAATTTTCATAATATTATAAAAATGAAATAAAATATTCCCACGTGTAAATTAATGCTTTGTCTTGTTTAGAAAAGCCACTTCTAAGGAAATCGTGAGGTTTTGAGCGTTTTGAGTTATGTGTTTATGTATGAAACTTTTTTTTAGGCGGTCCCGATCCACCGCATAAAAAAAGTTTTTTTACAATCTGGGCCGAACTGAGCTTTTTATAGCTATTTATGATATTTTTGAATATGTTTTTTTTTGTGTGTTTTTTTATGCGGTCCCTATCCCCCGCACAAAAAAAGGTTCAACTGTATTTTCGATAATATTACTTTCACATATTATGTTACTTATTTTGTATGAGCGCCAGTTACGTAATATTTTGATAGATATTTCTTCTAATTTTTTTTCATATCTCCGAAAATTCTCGAAGCGACTTAGTCGAAATATGTAATTTTAATTGAGTTTGAATCTTCTTATTAAACGTTAGTATCTCAGTTTGTTTGAAAATCACTGCTTGAATTCGTGACTTTCTGCTTATTTCGCTGTTTCCCCTCACATTCATTTGTGTAGTATTTATTTAATAAAATGTAGTGTAAGGTCATTACGATAAATAAAGTAACACGGTTTTGAGTTTTGCGGTGGACAAAAGTCATAATTTCTTGCACATAGGTACAAGTATAAATTTCCATATAATTTTATTTCGTAGTAAAAAAAAAAAAATATTATAAAAGAGTACCTATCATTTGTAATAATTATTTTCTTTTAACACTAAACATACAATTTTATACAAGGTGTTTAAGAAACAGTGTATAATCCAGGGAAAAATTCAACTGAACTCAAAGAACCGGGAAATATCTGGGAGACATTGTATTTTTATATCAATAACCAATGCTCGTAATATCATATTTCATAATTTTTTGTAATGAAATCTTAATTACTGTAATTTGACTACGGTATTATAAAAAGAAAAAAAATGAAAAAAAAAAACAACAGAACTCGCGGTAACGAAGAATAATTTTACCTTTACAGTGATTGCATTTTTTTCTTACACGTATTTTAATACCATCAACACACTTAACTTTACATATTGAACACGAATTTATCAATGTGTTAAAAAAAAATTTCATGACTTTTACACGGCATGACAAGGCTATTTTTAACAAATTACTAGTATTGTCTAAGTTTTTCTGAATAAATAAATAATTTTCACATCTATTTATTCACACATTATCGAATAATCCGCTTAAATAATGATCACTATAAATTAGGTAAAGTTATCATTCTTTAATAATTCGGAACATTACCAATGATACGCCTAGTATACAAACGGTATAAAAGCATTGAATTTTAACGTAAATGTGTGTGGCAACTATATCTACCACTCAAAATTTCCAATCTACGACGTTTTATTATTAGATATTAACGAATTTAATATTAGATAATAATGAATTTAACAAGTAAAGGATGGACAACAGTGGTATATTTAACAATTTTACAATAATATCTTTCATATTTCACGAAAAACCATGGGTAGGTAAAGTTATGAATTCGTAGACATCATAACCTATTATCTTCATTTTGACTTGTAATTTAAGTTTCTGGAAAATTTCATTTATGAGTCAAATCAAAGATTTTTATCATTATATTTCATTAAAACAGTTAACTAAAAAATTGTGGTAACTTCTACGGTAAAGTTGGGTGGTTTGACGGTAATGTAAATTGTGTTCTGTCTCAGTGCTGTAATTATGTAGGTGACCTTAAGTACTCGACTATATAGATCTTTCTCTCTTGATCTTAATCGATGGATCGGAATAAAAATGTGAAGGATTAATAATATTATTATTAATATAATTATAAACAAATAATTTGGATTGAAAATTTGATTACAGAGTTGAGGCTATATGATTAATTATAATTAGTTTTAGTGGTGTAATTGATTAGAATTCTATAATCTTTCGTAATGTTTAGATTTGTGAGTTTTTGAAGTCTCACTTCGATCACAAAATTTTTAATTCATCTGTTCCGGGATAATTTTGTCACTTGCTATTGCACGAGGGGTTTGTATTTTTCCGAGGTTTTTTTCTTGGATGTAATGGAAATGTAACCAAGAAAAACACTATCCGTTGAAGTAGCCTCAATGCCATATGCATATTTTTACCGCCTAACTGATAAATTAAAGAAAAATTAAAAAATTAAACTTGGGTAAGAAAAATTTTTTTGCTCATTTATGTTGTTAATTTATGCATTAGATCAGTTTTATCGAAAAATTAATACATACTCCCATTTAAAAATCTATAAGTTTGTATCATAGCTCGAAAACCATAAAAGCTATAAAGCTCCTGACTATAGCAATCGGTTGCCCCCGTCGATATCTACAACTCTTATTTGAACAATTTTTCGATTAAATCAACGGTTTGGCTGTAATAAAAATGGCAACTCTCGAAAAACTCACACAGTATATCTATATCTATATATATATATATATATATATATATATATATATATATATATATATATATATATATATATATATATATATATACTCTGTGAGTTTTTCGAGAGTTGCCATTTTTATTACAGCCAAACCGTTGATTTAATCGAAAAATTGTTCAAATAAGAGTTGTAGATATCGACGGGGGCAACCGATTGCTATAGTCAGGAGCTTTATAGCTCTTATGGTTTTCGAGCTATATATATATATAATATAATAATATATATATATATATATATATATATATATATATATATATATATATTATATTATTATATATATATATAAATTTTAGTGAAGTAGATTTTTGGGTTCTCGAGACTCCAAAACAATAGTCCCGGGCTTAGATCTTACCATAAGAGCTGCTGTAATAGCTGAATTTCCAGAATGGAAATTCGCTAAAAACGATGAAGCATTTATTGTAAAGAAATTCAGCAAATTTCTTAATTTTTCTCAAAAGCTAGTTCACTTAGAACAATCTTTTAAAAGCTCGTCTTATGTAATTTTTTACGCTTTTTTCGATGGTGTAAGAAAAATTAAAAAATTTTTGAATTCTGGCCAAATTTTGTAAAAAACCACTAAAATTAACGAAAATTGGCCAAAATCTTAGCTTCCAAAAATCGGATGTATCTGGCTGACGAATTCACAATATATTTATATGCAAATTTTAGTGAAGGTCATTTTCGGTTTCTCAAGGCCTCAGAACAAATTTCTGCCATAGTCCTGGGCTCAGGTCTTTTCATGCCACCCGCTGTAATAAGTATATTTAATATGTATAGTAATAAGTATATAAGAGGGAAATTCACTTAAAAACTACAGTATTCTAATGGGGTCTTAATACACATATGAGTTAAAATGTCAATAAAATTATACAATCGAATGTTTGTTAATTGCACTTTTATCCGCTTTTATTTAATAATTTTTTATGCATTGTTTTATACTTACGTACTTTTGTAAGTAGTAATTGCTTTTTTTTCAAAAACTGTGTAAGTACGTCAAATAATAAAAAGATTACAGGCACAGATATGGCCATCATTAAGTGCATTACATATTAAGTGGTTTATTCAAGTCTTAGAGTATTGGCGGATAGGAAAGAGATGATCATAACAATTTGAAAAGCAATTTAAGGGTACGTGTCCGTCTGAGAGAACAACTATCGAGAGCTGCTCTGGAGAGTCGTAATTAGAAGTGGACACAGGACTGATAGTACTATCTGACAGTTCACGCAAAAACTCTCGTAGAGTAGATAAATTTCTAGTTCTCTCAAGTGGAAAAGCCTAAATTCATTTCTCCGACAGTTACTCTCAAAATTCGAAACATGTCCGTATTGTGACAGCACTCTCAGCAATATTATTGATTTTGTACGTTGCTTCTATTTATACTAATTTGTCGTATTTTGTTGCGCAGAATGTAGGTATTATACCTCTGTACTTTTTTTTGTTTAATAAAAAACTGTTAAACTGAATATTAAAAAAATTAAAATATCAAGAGTTAATTATTGAAATTAATTTAAAAATGGATAGGAAGGAGTGAATTAAAGAAGGAGATACAAAATTAATTAAATATTTGTCACACTTAATATTTTTTTTTTTAATGGAAAATATAAAAGTTATAAAAACTGTGAACATAAAATGAAGAAGATTTTTCTCTCTCCATAACTTTTTTTAACGATGATAGCAAATAAAAATCACATCAATGTTTCTTAATCAAACATTAGCTGTCAACTGTTGTATGTCGACACGGTTTTGAGAGTTCTATCGAAGAGTTCGCTATCAGACAGTTTTTCAGAGAGTGAAAGTTATTGAAAGTACTCTCAAGTGGACAATGAACTATCATAACTTTCTGGATAGTTACTTCTGCTAGTTACTCTCAAATGGACACGTACCCTAAGGGCTAATATCACAGAAGGTACATGCAAGTCTTAAGGCACAAATATTTTTAAAAATATTTTTTAAATAAACAAAATGGCGGCACAAGAGCTATCGCGAAACAATCACTTTTTCTCCTTCTCCTTCCTTAAATTTTTAATCGATCGACATCAAATTTTAATTGTAGTTTAATAATGAGTGTCTCTAGTAAAGGGTCGTGTCGTACAGTTTTTTCAGTTAATCGATTCTTCCTGAAATGGCGTCGATAATCGGTCAAAATCGTTAAATTTTAATTAATCAAAAAAATCCTACGAGAGCAAAAATTTACTCTGTATTTTGTTTGTTCTTTTTTCGTTCCTTGTAGGGTGTTAAGTAGGAGAAGTATCGTCTGTCCTTAAAAAGTGTAATTTTTGAGATTCCAACGCTTATTATGAATTTTAAGATTTTTTTTTTTTAATCGAAGACCATAATTATAATAAATGGATTCTTAAACTTTTTCTACTATGATTTAACGAATTCGAGATTGCAGATAATCATGCACCACGGGCCTCATTTTTGTAGTTCGGGAGCCGCACTTCGGGAATCCCCTAAAATCAATTTTTAAAAAATGCTTCTATTTTATGCTTACTCTTCAAAATTTTAATACTCTAAGAATCTTAAAGTACTTGCAAATATTCAAATGTAATAATCATAATAGTATAAGAATTGTATTAAAATTTAAAAGTATTACAAGGTTCATTATTTTAACAAGACCAGTCAGTACTGACAGCAAACAAAAAAAATTTTAAACTTCAATAATTATTATTACAAATGCAATTGCTATATTTAGTATGTTGATTTCCTTAATTTTTTTTTTTTTTTTTATTTATTAACTAACAATGTAACTACTTAATAGCTCGCTGTTGTGCATTTCGATTTGGTAAGATTGCAATCTTGCTAATTATTACAATTGTTTGTAAAAGTATAAGTTAATGACAAAAAAATTACTTTACACTGTTTAAAAAGCAATTAAAAGTTTTAAAATTGGTACAGAAAAATTTTATGAAATTTACTAAATGTTGTTTATTTTGTCCGAAATGTTGGCATAACGTTTCCGTGGTGTAGTGGTTATCACATCCGCCTAACACGCGGAAGGTCCCCGGTTCGAAACCGGGCGGAAACATTGTTTTTTTTATCATTCGACAGTACTAATACATACGTTAAGATATGCCAGGGTTATGAGTTCAGATTTCACCTGGAGCAAATAATGATTGTTTTGTGTACAACTGAAACTCCTGTATTCAATGAGCTTCCAATTTTGGTATCGAAATTTTGTTAACTCTTTTCATTCTTCTTCTTATAATAGTTTTAGCCACCCCCTCCCCCTTAAATATTTGATCAAATATCTTCCCTTTAATTCACCTAATTATGGAAATTCGATGAATAAAATTTTATAATAGTATATTATTCAACGAGCTGATATAATGATAGCTTTTACTCACGAAGATGATATTGCGACACGAGCCGAGTTTACGAGGCGAGTGTCGTAATACAGCTGATTGTGAGTGAGTAATATCCATTGCAAGCGAGTAGAATACTGTGATTTTTTTACTACTTTTTTCCTTTTTGATTTAAATAAAACTGAATATAAATTT
Organism: Brachynemurus nebulosus; assembly: GCA_035578155.1. Taxonomy (NCBI): domain Eukaryota; kingdom Metazoa; phylum Arthropoda; class Insecta; order Neuroptera; family Myrmeleontidae; genus Brachynemurus; species Brachynemurus nebulosus. The sequence continues at coordinate 75,279 of JAPWDM010000019.1, read as the reverse complement.
TAAATTAAAAGAATAAAATTTTTAATCTATTTTATTTTAGTGAATATAATTTTTGGTTTCTAGGGACCTCAAAACAAATTTCTGCCATAGTTCCGGGCTCAAGTCGCGTCATGACAGTGGCTGTAATAGCTGAATTCGATTCTGGAAATTCGCTAAAAGAAAAAAATCATTTATGAAAGATTTACATAGGTAACGTAAAAGCCTCTATACTGGAACACTATTTTTAGGTGTGTAATTAAACTGGCTTATAAAAATTGACAAATAAATTAAACACCCATTTTTTTTTCTAAATAAGCATGAAACAAAGTTTTTTTAATTCAGTGAATATGTTTATAAAAAAATACAAACCAAAAATTTTTATTTATTAATGTTTTTCTTTTATAAAATGTCGACATCTATATCCAAACAAAGAAATATTAATAACATTAAGAGTTGGGAACCGATATACAAACAGACGTGTAATATGAGTAATATGACACATAGAGTGACATCTAGACGTCAGTATAGGAAATATAGAATGGTTTAAGTATCAGACGTAAATAAAGGATCAAAATACTGTATTCAACAAAAATTGTTTAATATATGTATATATGTATTTCTTTAATTAAGTAAGGAAACATTAAATGTGAGGTGAATTTAAATTGAAATATAATCATTCTATTAATAATAATTTTTGTTATCAGAGGTTTTTTTCAGAAATAACTTCATTAATATATAAATGTCAAAACTGTTCCAGTATTGGATCGCGTTCCAGTATAGGGGCTGTTACCCTACCCTATTTATAAATTCGACTAAAAATTTAGTCGATTAGTCGACTACACGATGCTCGATATTTTCGACTAATGACTAATTTTATCTGAAAAATAACTTGTGTCGGTTAATCGGCTTACTACTCTTCGGCTCGACAATCGACATCACTACTAGTCAACATCCGACATTACTATTTAGTCGATTATGTGCTCGATATTTTCGACTAAAGACTGATTTTGTCTAAAAAACAACTTTAGTCGATTAATCGACTAATTTCTCTTTAGCTAGACATCACTAGTTACTACGCATAGGGCCCGCTTCAAGCGCGAGCAACCCGGACATTTGCCCGGGGCGGGAAATTTTAAGCGCGGTAATTTTGTAAATTTTTGTAAAAAAGGGTGGCAATTTTACAAGTGATGAGTAAAAAAAAAAGAGTTTTGCCCGGGGCGGAAAATTTAAAGGGCGGTAATTTTTTAAAAATAAAAAAAGGGGCGGCATTTTACAGCTGACGAGCAAAAAAAAAAGGTCACCGGTATTAAAAAAGAGGAAAGAGGGCGCGATTTTCACACCCAGCGACCAAAAAAAGGTCACTCATTTTGTTGCAGGGGCGGAATTATTCCCTTTTGTCCGGGGCGGCGTAAACGCTAGAGCGGGCGCTGCTACGCAACATATATGGAATTAAAACTTATATTATTCACAAAACAATCGCAAGCCCATTGAATAATGGTTAATACAGTGATCTCATTGGTCGAAAAGTATTTAGTAATAATCATTCCTCCGCAACTTTGAGTAATGTCAAATTTTCTCAACAATTTACGGATATGTAATGAGTAAGTTCTTCAACAGGAGTAGAAAAAAAATTATACCAAATGACATAAAATACTGTATTAACTTATTAAGAAAGTTTTTTCATTCAGTTTTGCTTATTTCAACTCATAAAAATAAAATTGGATATAATTGTGTACCTAATGAAGTAAATGTCTCCGTCTAGGATATAGCTTTATTATATTAGTTGTATTATTGCCAGTTAGCTACATATTTATGTAATAAACAATAGTTTTCGAAAATAATAGGACTTTCTACTTTTTATTTTATTTATTTTTTTCACTATAATAATTTATAAATGCAGCAAAATACCTTGGTAGTTATGTTAGATATTATGAAGTATATATTGTGATGACCAATTTTACAATAAGAATGAAATAATGATTATAAAAAATTAAATAAATATCTATTATTATGGTATATTATTAGGCATTAATCGGATAATATTAGTGTTATGCACTTGTCAGCATCATGCCAGCCATATTGGTTTAATTAATCATGGTTAAATAAGTGTAAATTTCACTAATAATAGTATAGTAATGCGTTTGTGTATTTATAATTGGTGAATTTTAAGAGTTTACAGGTAGGTAGTTCAGTAAAAATTTCAAGGGAAAAAGTCTTTCAAAGGAAAGACTTTATCTGTTTTATTTTTGTAGTTACAGATCAGTATATACTAGTGATGTCATGTCGGGCCGAGAAGCAGTTAATCGATTAATCGACTAAACGACTAAAATTGTTTTTCAGATAAAATTAGTCATTAGTCGAAAATATCGAGCAGAGAGTAGTCGACTAATCTACTAAATTTTTAGTCGAATTCATGGTAAGGTAACCTATCTAACTCTTTCAAAAACGAGGTTTTTTTCGAATTTAATTATGGACTTTTAATATTTTTCTTTTAAGAAAAAGAAAGATATGCAGCAATATCACAACATATTTTAGATAAAAGTGAAAAATCATACAGATAATTTTTTAGTTTCCATTTTTTGAAGTCCAATAAATAATACAGAAAAATTGTTAAATTAGTCGCTTTTTTAGTCATTTAAAAAAAAATTATTTATTTTAATCATTTAATCGAAGGTAAAATAGTAATTTAATAGAAATTAAATGTAAACAAAATTAGTCGACTAAACCGACTAATCGATTAATTATCCGACATCACTAGTGCACAGTAGTGATTAGTAATGTTCAATGTTTAATCGATTAGTCGGTTCAATCGACTAATTTTGTTTATATTTAAATTTATTCTTTTTTTTGTCGATTATTTTATCCCCGACGTCCTAAATGACTAAAATTGTGATTTTTTTTTTAAATGGCTAAAAACAACTAATTTAATTTTCTATATTATTTATAAGATTCGAAAAAATTAAAACTAGAAATTATCTATTTTCAACTTATGACTGATTTTGTTTGAATAACAGCTTTAGTCGATTAATGCTCAACTTTAGTCGATTAACAGCTACTCCTCAATTATCATCAAAATGTCTACTGGTAAAAATCAGTAACAACAACGGAGTGGCCTGATTGCATCATGATTACATCACAAACAACTTTATTTCCAAACACGGTCATTTTTACAAAACTATTGATAACAACGTTATAAAAAAAATTTTTCTTATCAGTTTTTTTTCTCCTTTCGAAACAATTGAAAATTACACATTTCTAACTACGAAATAATTAGGGTTGACCGGGGTAAATGTGAATTGGGGCAATTGTGAACGGCCCCTATAATTTCTAAAATAACATTAATTTTGTCAAAAATCAAATCTTAGTATGTTTTTCTGTCCTTTCTTAATATACTATTAAAATTTCATAACAATTCTCCAAGTATTTGTATCTTTTTTTTATTTTGAAAAAACCCTTGCAAAATTTTATGTATATCTTACTTCGACCAATCCTCAAAAAAAATTTTTTTAAAAATACATTTTCTTTTTTTAAAAGGTAAGAAATTGTTAAAAGTACTTCTAAAGAAGTGGTCTAAACCCTGAGAGGGTTCCTTATTAACTGCTAAAGAAATTGGACAATTTATTACCAATTCACATGATTTTAAAATTGTGGGGTAATTGTGAACGTCATTGACAAATGCCCCCATTCGGTCAAAAATTTCAGTAGTGTTCTTTTCGGAGTTGAAAATGTTGATGAAGATGATGGTGACATTATTGTACAAGTTTCCGTTGTGCAAGCAATATAAAAAAAAATAAAAACTTGCGTAAAGAGCGATGTTTTGTGTATCAATCTACGAAATCATTGCTGTGCTCCCTTATCCAATAAAAACTTACAAAAACAAAAAAATTACTTGTTTTCAATGTCTCTGTGAGTGTCCAAGGGCAGTAGGAGTGATACAAAACCATTTTTTTTTTCATTTAAAGTATTAGACCTAATAGATTGTTGTTTTTTATTCATGTTAACTAAATGTATTTCCTTGAAAAAGTCTCATTTTCCTTGTTTTTGTGTGAAAATCTTGTAATTTTTTGATTTTTATTTGATAAAATGACAAAATATCATCAAAATATCATTTTTAGTTTGTAATAAATTTTCTCCTACAATTTTTGTTATTTTTATTTAAGCTTGATTTTTGGTACAAATTTGAGGTATGGATACCTTACATTAAACAAAGGGAAATTGTGACCGTTAAGTATGATGAAAAATTTGAAAGTGGGGTAAATGTGAAGAATTTAATTTGGGCTTTACTTTGATGTACCTCACTTCTCTTGTAAGATTTGCAAAAACGCACCGGGGAAATGTGAATGGCTTATAAAATTTTTGTTTTTCATACGAATTTGCTCAAAATTTGTGTGGTGCATCCTGAATAATGTAGAATTAAAAATAAATCAAGTATAATGTGATATATAAAATAAAAAATACTTAAAACAACGCTTTTATCTCAATTCATGAAAATCCATTCGCAATTACCCCGGTCAACCCTATTACTCATAAAAGTGTTGCAAATTAAAAAAAATATGCTCCAGGTGAGGCTCGAACTCACAACCCTGGCATGTCTCATCGTACGAATACTGTCTTATAAGTACCGTGCGCTAACCAATTGCGCCACTGGAGCGGTTGGCTGCCACTACGCTAGTTCAAAACACATCTATATAGTACATATATATGTATGTATTTATAATGTATAGTAATAGTAAAGCTAGAAAGTATATGCTAGCCGACTAGCACGCAGATCTAGTAAATATGGGCCACTGTGACATATCGAATTTAATACAGAATGTAGTCGGCTGTATGTGTGCGTCTGTTAGTGACAGTGTTCTCATGTTTTTCCACTACGCGTGATAATGTACGGCGAGGCAACAACAGTTTCCATCATGGACGGAGTTAGGGTTGCCATCTTTAAGGGGAGGTTTACTTGAGACTCGTTAAAAAAAATCGATTTTTTTTTTTTTTTTTTTTTGCAGAAATTGGTAGCTAATTATGTGTAGAATATGTTCCCAAGGTGATTTTGTTGAAAGTAATTTAAGGGAAGGTTTACTTGAGATTTGATAAAAAAATCGATTTTTTTTTGCAGAAATTGATAGCAAATTATGTGTAGAATATATTCCCAAAGTGATTTTACTGAAAATAATTCAAAACAAGATTCTTGCACATTAACCGAATCCAGCTTTTTATAAAAAAAAATTTCAAAAAACGTAGTTCACGCAATAATGAGTATTAAATATAAAATTTTGAAAATATGTTTCTTTATATATATTTTATAATATCTCGGAACTACATTTTTGGAACTGGCGGACACGATAACTCAAAAACTATTCGATGGATCCCGTTTTTTAATTTTTTATTTTAAGGATAATTCAATTCTTCGGTACCTCTACCTAAGTCCGATACACTTTCAATATTTTTTTTATTTTTAAATTTACTTTAAAGAGCGAAAAATATGACAAAAATCGTAATCAATAGTTCACACAAACGCCATTTTTTTTTCTTTCAGCAATTTATTGATATTATAGGTAGAGGTGCCGATAGTCTTCATATATCTTATAAATATTTTTTGTTTTTGGATTTCGGTGGTTTATTATCGGCGCTAGGATGTCCACCAACAATGCATTGGATTTTCGGATCGTCACACTGCAGTATCTATAAAATGGACAATTTTTTATATTTTTCCTTTTGTATAGTTTAATACTTAATAAATATGTGTACAAAATTTGAAATTGATATTTACTTCCGTTCTTGAGAAAAAAATTCTAGAAAAATACATAATTTTTAAGGACTCTCGAGTAAACCTCCCCTTAAATAAAATAAAATCGGGGAAATTCGAGGGAAGAATTAAAAATAAAATTTGTGATTACTTTATTTATTTTGTTAGGCTTTGCCGGCCGCTATTAATACGATAATTGAACCTTTGTTTTTGTTAGCTCAACAGAGACAGAGCGCCGTTTTCACATATTTGACTATCGTTTTCACATTTACAATAGGTTCAGGAAACAACAGACAAAGTCCATCAAAATATAGGATTAATCTTAGCCTATACAGTATTATAAAAGTAATTTAAGGTAAAATAAGAAAAATGTGATAGGGTATCACCTTCAGCTGTGGCTTCAACCATACCTTTGGCTTCTTCTTGGTCGAAACTTAGGCTGAAGGTGTTTTTTGTGATCGAAAGTGGTTTAAGGCGAAGCCGAAAATTTTGCAGTGTTTTAAAAATCAGCAGTAAAATGACAAGATGAATTGGAAACGTATCACTTCATCACATTTTTTAAATCGTTCCTTGCATTTTTACCAAAATCAGCCAGGTGGCGCCACTAAAAAGTGGATTTCTGTCGACCTAGTGATATAAATGAAAATTTTATACTCAAATTACTCAAGTTCACTCAGTCACCCTAATTCAGATTACTTCTTTAGAGCTTGATTTGAGAAAGAAAAATTTTAATTTGATGACGATGATGAAAGTGGAAGCAAATTATAGGTTTTTGAAGTCGTTATTTTCATTTTTACCAAAATTAGGTATCTAGGACCACTAGAAAACAGACTTCTGTTAAGGGGGGAGGGTCTTCCAGACAACGGGTTTTTTAATAATTTTTTTTAAGAAACTGGATACATTTATTGTATCAAATGAAGTTACATAGTATAGTACATGTTATGGTGTATTCACTCATAAATTTTTATGCAAAAAAAGAAAAAATGGCGGCGCTACGGCTGTTCCAAGTTGGCTCTTTTAATTTGCGCCGTGGAATGCCCAGCCTCTTGTAATCAACTGAATTCAATCAGACAAAAAAATTTTATTAAAATAAGTCATTACGCTTTGCATATACCTATTTCTGATGAGAAATTTTTTTTTCACAATTTAAAATCAAAAAGATAAAAAAATTTCACTTTTTTTTAATAAGCAAATTGTTATAAACAATATTTATAGTACTAGTTTATGCAAAATTTTAGATATATGCAAAGGCCAATATCTTAAAGAATATCTGTACAAAATTTCAAGTTAATACCTTAATAACTTTTTAAGTTATGTTCCACGGCGCGGAAAAAACCTGTTTGGAGAAAAACGCTATTAAAAAGTTTTCGTTCTTGAAAAGTAGAGTTAAAAGCAGTTTATCGTTATCTAAGATAATCTTTCTGTTGGGATTAAAACATCAGAAATATATTCCTTCAGGTTCAAATAAACTTTTAAAGCAAAACAAAAAATGAAAAATTTGAAAGTTCTGGAGGACCCTTCCTCCTTAAATCAGTCATATTTCCAAAAGAGCTCATTTTAATAGCAAAAATGAAAGTTTTATACTCAAATTAGTCTAATTCACTCAGTCACCCTAATTCAGATTACTTCTTTAGAGCTTGATTTGAGAAAATTTTTTTTTAAATTTGATGACGTCATTAAGTATACCAAAATTTTTCGGAGGCGTAAAAATCGTAAATAAAATGATAAAATGATGAAAGTGGAAGCGAATTATAGGTTTTCGAAATCGTTTTTTTTATTTTTATTAAAATTAGGTCTGTAGAACTATTAGAAAAAAACTTTTACCGATTCAGTCATGTTTCTAAAGGGAATTTCGTCATTTTGATAGTAAAAATGAACAATTCACATCCAAATTAATCTAATTCACTCAATCACCCTAATTTAAGTTAGTTCCATAGAGCTTGATTTGAGAAAAAAGGAATCTTTTAATTTGATGACGTCACCAGGTTAACTAAAATTTTTCAGGACCGTAAAAACTGTATACAAAATCACAGATTGATGAGTTCTTCCCATTTTTATCAAAATTAGATATATGTATAAGACCAAGCGCAACTATCTACTACCTTATTAGGTATTTGGTTCAGAGACATTTTATCAGAAAAATTCCATACAGTTTTTCTCGATACTTGTTTATAGTACTATTTGACCCCCTGCTAATTTGATGACTGCATCTGCCCCTGTGGTGCAAAAAATTTAAAAATAGCAAAACTGAAATATGATTTAGATATAATATTTTTGACCTGACGTGGTATTGTGCTTCTCAGAATTATTAATTCTAAAGAATTTCTTGACGAAATTCGTGAAATTCATGCATATTAACGAAATTATTGTGTACTTTACAGTAATGGTAAAATAATTTAGCATATATAATGAACAAAATGAATTTACAAATAGAAAAAATTTGAATATGTGAAATAAAGAAGTCATTATTTAAATATTTAAACATTTGTTCATCTCATTGTCTTATATTGTTGAAAAAATTATGTCTACTACTTTTCTATTATAGATTAATCATATCAGTGACGGTATTGTAAGAAAATTTTCAAACTGGCATTAAAAATTAAAATACAGTTTGAAACGGGATTTTAGGTAACAGATTTAAAATTTATATAAAGTTTTTATATAAATTTTTTTTATATAAAGTACTTTAAGGTTTATTTTTCAAATAATAAAAACTTCGGTTGCATAAGTTTAAAGTCTCATGATTAGGTAGTCCTACATTATTGGAGAGAAAGGACTGATCCCTACACTTTCCAAAAATTTCAGCTTTTAGAATATTAAGAAGTAACTAAGCATAGTGATATCGAAACCAGAAGCAAAATTAGTCATTAGTCGAAAATACTCAGCGTAGAATAGTTAACTAATTGATTAAATTTTTAATCTAATTCAAGATCAGGGTCCGTAAGACTGGAGAAGAAAACTACGAATATTTTATTGAATTAGAGAATTTTGAAAGAATATGAAATTATTTTTATATTGGTAACGGTATGAATGGGTTTTATATGTAGGGGCTTACAAAATATTACTTAGATAGGAAATTTCAAAAATTTTTAAAACATTTGGTAACATTAAATATCTAAAATATGTATTTTTATTTTCACTCCCAAAACTAGCAGTAAAAACAAGTTATTAATAAATTTCAGTTATTGACAACGTTGATGGTTAATCGAAGTTTTATTGTACGTAATTTTTGTCCCTTATGCTTTGGTTGCTAAGGAAACTAAAACATTTCTCTATTATCAACGTTCTTTTGAACATTTTCATCCCCAGTAGAAGACAGTGGAGTGTTAAAGTTATTGTAAAAATATATATGAACTGCTAATTGCAGAAAGGTAACAAGTCCATAAAATAAAATTTTACAGCAGATGAAAAAAACGTTTTACTTGGAACCCTTCTTACAAACTAAGGAAGTTTTATTTTTTAAATATTGTTAGTGATTGGCTGATTAACCTTTTGTAAAAGATTTAATTTTTTTATGCGTAGTTATTTAAAAAAAAATGTTTTGTTTTTGGACTTGTTCCCTTTCTGCAGTAAACAAAATTTATATTTAATAAAAAACGCTTCTTATGAAATAAACAATTTATTTCTTATACAAAAATAGTATCTATATGATAAAATATAATATTTAACTAAAATAACCTATCTCGTAAAAAGAAATTAAAACAAAAAGGTCCATAAAACTTCTTAAAACGGTATTACACTCCCTCCGGTATTACCTCCGGTCTGCTTCCCTTGTTGCAGCTACGGTTACCGGCCAGGACGTTAAAGCCTATTTTGTCAGCAGGAATGTAGACCAGTCAATTTTGACCATGTCAATTTTGAAATTTATGATAATAATAACTAAGTCACTTAAAAATATTTAAAGCATAAATTCAACAATACTCGATTAGAGCTCACCAATGTGTATGCGTAGTGCAAGCAACGTTATTAAATTATTATATCATATCGGGATATATATATATATATATATATATATATATATATATATATATATATATATATATATATATATATATATATACTAAAACTATACTAAATATATAAAAAAAATTAATAAAAATAATTAATTAATCAAATTAAGTAAATAAATACTTGTCTTAAGAAAAGTCGATTGAATTTGTGTAATGTTTATATTTTTATTATTATTATTATTATTATTAGACATCTATTAATAGTGTTAGAAATAAATCCTATTACTATTAACTATTAAGCATGATAAGAAAGAAAAAATATTCTTATAAATTTATTTAAAATTAAATTGTTTACTGCAGAAAGGGAACAAGTCCTGGACTTGTTCCCTTTCTGCAGTAAACGTATAATAATTTATGATTGAACTACTTGCTATTGCCGTCACAGATGATAGACAAGTTCTGTTTCTGTTGTAAATCATCCGTCTATACAGCATCTTTAGTTTAAAACAAAAAAAAAAAACGCATTTTCAAAATATTGTGACTTGTTACCTTTCTGCAGTTAGCAGTTTATATGAGGGACGGATGAAAAAGCATTTCATAAAATGTGTATAATAACATTGTGCAGCACTGACATTTATTTTCGATACCGTCACTGATTATTTTTCGTTTTTATGTTTCATCATGCAATATCTCATGTTAAAGTAATTATCTAATTTGTATGTAAAAGTCATCTAGCTAACTAAAAACGCATAACCATCAGTTTATTACAACCGTCTAGTATGGAACGGAACGGTTGGCTTAGTGATTTATATTACAGATATCTAATGAAATCAAATGTTTTCACGTAGCTCCATAAAATATACATACACAGTGGTTGGCTACAAGCGCAAAAAAAACCATTTACCATAAAGTACTAACCCACCAGACCATAGTACATAGGTACATATTTCAATGATTCTCACGAATTTTATGTGCACGGACGAGCTCGATCGGGCGGGGTCGAAATATGGCAAAAGATTTGTTTTTAGGCAATCGAAGTACGCTTGGGAATATTAATTTCATGTGGTTGTTGCCATTTTTTTGATTATTTATTATTATGGAGGATGCATGGAGAGGATAGTTGGTTATGACTGTATGGAATAAAGAAGGTTGGGTCGTCATGGCTGAAGCGGATGATTTAAAATCAAATCAAATCGTGGATTACCTTGAGCATATTGTCACGATTAAGAGATTTATGTTTTTTATATAGTCAGCAAAAAAAAAGTAATTGTTATATTTTTGTAGTTTTGATCTATAAATAGTATAAAAAGTCGGTTCATTTTTGGAATTGCTGGTCCATATTCAAAATGGGAAATGGGCAAGATGGTTTTAGCGAGGCCCCCTTTTTTCATTTTCTTAAAAAGTCTGTCCTTAGAAATTAGGCGACGCGCAAAAAACCTCTCCGTAACTCAACACCGGCTTTAATAATTTTTACGAGGCCCCTTTTACTTTATTTTTAAAAAAATGCCTCTCTAAAAATTAAGTAACGCCTTTTTTTTTACAAATGTAAGACTCCGCCGCGAGGCCCCCAAAGGCGCGAGGCTATAGGCGGTCGCCCATTTCGTCTACCCTTTGTGCCGCCTCTGCAGATTTGTGAATTAGTAAGTTTTACTTAAAGTATATTTTTAAGTAACTTTCGTTCACGGCTTCGCTAGCGTGATAGAGATAATCCTTCTTGAGTAGTTCTCTGAAACTGTTGACGTTGATTTTTTTAAACTGACAAGGAAGAGTCCAAATATACCTTTTACCGATTTAAATTCTACAATTCACCGGCGGAAAGTTTACCGACTAGAAGATTCGCCGTCCCGCAGTTCGTTGAAGTCAGTTACTTCAATAAACTTTGGAATTGGAGTCTCACCTATGTTTGGCTATAAAAACAAATTTGATGGTCCGATTTCAGAATTTCAAAAACATTTCGTTAGTATATTTAATTATCCAGTCGCTGAACGACGGACCTGTCAGAATTTAAAAAAAAAATGGCAACGATTTTAGCGAAAGATTTATTTTTTCAAGTTGTTAAATTTTTGATTTTTTTGCTCTAAAAAAAATCTTTCTAAAAAAAATTGAAAATATTTCAATCAGGAACTAGCGATTGGATTGATAATTTTTTAGTAATCGTGTCCACCGCAAAAGTACTTTCAAAAAAATACGGTTCTTAGATAATCTTGTTTAAAGTTACAAGTTTGTTTCGTTTATTTTCGATGTTGAACGTTCGAAAGTCAGTATACAATTGCTCTAAAGTTTCAAGGCCATACATTTCGTACAATATAATAGAGCGGCGAAAGTTGACGTACCGTTTATATTACATTATAGCGAGCGGCAACCTATTTAGTGCGCTATAAATAGATATAACTTTGAATCTAATACTCCGATTGTTACGAAATTTGGTGAGAGTATTCTTGAGATAAAGTATTTAAAGATTTCCGACCATCACAACCACAGAATAATTCAAAAGTCAAGTTGCTATCTCTGCACTAGTGATACCATTGTAGACAAAAAAAAACCCTCTACTTCCCACCACTATGTTGTGTAGGTACACACTGTTTGTAGTGGTGGTGGTTTGATGTTTGAAACTGTGCGAGTCGTCACACACACAACTACACAACACGCATATGCGGACAGAGCAACGTGCAATTCAAGCAATAATGATTTAACAATATATGTAACAATGTAGTGCATGCGGTGATCGCCACCGACCGACTAAATGCCTTAAGCGATATCTGACACACTCAGACACACTGCTACCCACAGTTTTTTTACACATACGCTTAGTTAGGGCTTGATCACAACTGTATATAACCCCTTAAGGATGTTTGGGAGGTACAATCGGAGATAAAAGTACATGAAATTAGAAATTCGTGAATAATTGCGTTGTATAACAAACTATGAGGTAAATAAATAGTTATCTTTATTAAATAATAGCTATCACTACAACTGATTGTACAATACATCAAACTATAGCTCTCAGCTGACTACAAGAGCTGAGTACATTCTGAGGATTTTTCGGAGGAATTTCAAAATGCTACGAGACGATTGAAAATTTAGTAGAATGTTCCTCATTAAATACGAAGGCCCCTGTGAAAATTTCAAACCGATTCACTAAGCCGTTAAAAAGTTATTTAATCTGTTGTTTTCGAATTTCCATAAGAGTACGTGTAAAATTAGTTTTTTTTTTTTTTTAATAACTTTTTAACGGCTTAGTGAATTGGTTTGAAATTTTCACAGGGGCCTTAGTATTTAGTGAGGAACATTCTACTAAATTTTCAATCGTCTCGTAGCATTTTGAAGTTCTCCGAAAAATCCTCAAAATGTACTCAGCTCTTGTAGTCAGCTGAGAGCTATAGTTTGATGTATTGTATATAATCAGTTGTAGTGATAGCTATTATTTAACAAAGATAACTATTTATTTACCTCATAGTTTGTTATACAACGCAATTATTCACGAATTTCTAATTTCATGTATTTTTACCTCCGATTGTACCTCCCAAACATCCTTAAATTACTTTTCCATATAATACAAAAGAAAACTCCTCAATGTTCTAAATCTTCAATCACATACAAATCCTATAATTCCTAAACAAATCACTCATTTCTACCCTTTGTTTTTGTTTTCTTCATCAATCTTCCATTAAAATCGATTTCAATTAATCTTTTACATCAGATTAATAATTAAATTTGTCAAACTCGTTTGTTTGTTAATTCAAAAGGAAAAATTTCCTTTTTTCCTCTGATGCTAATATACAAACAAATATAATAAAAACTATGTATAGAAAAAAAGGAAATTATTTATATTATTATTTTATTGTCAATTTCACCATTATCTTTGTTTCATATCTTTCATTTTATTAATTAACCTAATAATATTATTTTTTATAATGACAATAAAGAAAATATATAAAGAATTGTCTTGAATTTACTGAGTTAACGGTTAACTTTTTAAAATGCTAATTGTATTGTTTGTTGAAGATTTTCTTATATTTCTTTTTTTTTTAAATTTAAATTATTCGTTTAATAATCAAGTTAGGTATCTATGTTACCAACACTAACTGAATGCAGCTAGCAATTGTTTTTACCATGTATGATACATCTGTATTGGTATCGTAGAAATAATTGTCTATGAGAAATATGCGGTCCATATTATTTATAACTTAATTATTTAAATTATTGAACTTTATTTAAATTTAATTATCTATTGTTTTCATCAGTAAATGTGTGCACTGTGAATGTATAGCTAGCTGTATTCGAAGATTTACAGTTGACGACAAATTAATTAACACAGTGTTATAAAAAAAGTCATCAAATGCGTGTTAGACATGCATTGAGTCAGGGTTTGTCAGTGCCATACTTCGATACAAAATTTCATTTATTGCGGACCATTTCCTCAGCTATTTATTGAATATTTCTAGTATTTTATTTAGATTTTTTGTATGAACAGTAAAAATTTCGTAAGGAAGGAGGACAAGCTATTTCCCATTTTGAAGCTAAGTGTTTCACAACAAGGTATAAAAGAAACCTCAACTTGCTTTTACAAGCTTATAAATAAGTGGAACATGTAAGAAAATAACTTAAAAATTACTGTTAGAAAGCTAAACTATTTCAGTTGGCGTAAACTTTGTTTAATTTTAAAAATATTTTGGATTCTGTAAGAAACTGAAATAGTTATAAATCTCTTTGACTTTCTTAACCACTAGAAATGTAACAAAATAATGCAGATAGGAGTTCAAATAATTTTTTTTTCTTTTTTAAATAAAAAAATTTTTGTGCTGGCGAAGGTGCCGGGGAAAACACAAATTTTTTTACTAAATGGCTTGTACGTCAGTTCACGGTAGTTTTAAGAACGGTGAAAAAAACTTACAATTACATATCAAAATAACACAGACAAAGATAGATTATAATTAAGGCAGTCTTGCATCGAGTGCCTTTAGTTTACGAACAAGCAATACATTTTTTCTAGATGAGATAAACCTGAGTCGTGTTTGATCATACTATAGTATTTCGCGCATGTGCATTACTGAATTCGCGCAAATGCATTTTAGCAAAAACCTAAATAAATTTGACGTTTAATACCATGTTTAGCAGCTTTTAGAGGTTATACATATTATGTAAATTTTCGCTAACATGTATTTCCGCGAAATATATTTCTATTTTTAACAAAAATATATTTTTTGTAGGGCGGTAAATATCCAATTAAACCATATAATATTAATTAGGCACTATATTAATTACCGTTAAACTATAACAATTTATTGTTTCAACTACCTACACGCTTTAGGTGTGGTCTATTCTGCAAATAGATAAAAAATTTAATGACTAATAATTAACACTCAATTTAAATTGAATAGGTTATAAACAAAAAATTTACCCACAGCTGTACCGTATTAATTAAACTGTATATATTTATGTAAAACAAATGAAAGATGAAAAATTTTATTTATTTAGAAAAAAATGGATTTTTTTCTAAAACAATGGATGATCTTTGAACCTCGATTCACTTCTAAAAATACATTTATATTCACTGTGATTTATTTTTATAATAAGTTTATATATTATTTATTTATTTACTTATTTATTTACTTTTTTTTGTTGTACTGTACTGTACCTAGTGGGAAAAATGTGAATTATGTGAATTATTTTATCTTGTGAAAGGTATTATAGTATCGTAATGAAATATATACGTGACTAATGTTAATATGGAGTTTTTTTCTTCAACAGAAACAACTAAGCAATATATATATTTAATTGAAAATTATAATAAAAAGTCAAATTAAATATGAAAATATAAAAACAAAAACCGATTTATAATAAAATTCTTACGAAAGGTTCAGTTCTTGCTACCGTGGTCTGACATTGCACTAAGGAAGCGGGTCGTTTTTTTTAAGGGGAGGAATACCTTTAGACAGGTGAAGATAAACGCAAATTCGGGAATGTTTTTAACAAGGAAAAAATTTTAACTAAATTCTTGGGATTTGGTATTTTATTAACTTCCCATAGGAAGTTATTGTAATGCTTCCGATTTTACGAATCGCTATTTTTGACATATCTCCACGTTTCAAGGTCACTAGAATCCGAATCCATCGTTTCTAGCGTGATGTCTGTGTGTGCGTTCGTTAGTTCGTTCGTTCGTTCGTGAATTTTTTTTCGTTTCGCATATCTCAAGAACAAATGATGATATCAACTTCTGACGATTGAAAATTTAGTAGAATGTTCCTCATTAAATACTAAGGCCCCTGTGAAAATTTCAAACCGATTCACTAAGCCGTTAATAAGTTATAAAAAAAAAAAAAAAAAAAAAAAAAACTAATTTTACACGTACTCTTATGGAAATTCGAATAATGAAAAGATTAAATAACTTTTTAACGGCTTAGTGAATCGGTTTGAAATTTTCACAGGGGCCTTAGTATTTAATGAGGAACATTCTACTAAATTTTCAATCGTCTCGTAGCATTTATAAATTTTCCGAAAAATCCTCAGAATGTACTCAGCTCTTGTAGTCAGCTGAGAGCTATAGTTTGATGTATTGTACAATCAGTTGTAGTGATAGCTATTATTTAACAAAGATAACTATTTATTTACCTTATAGTTTGTTATACAACGCAATTATTCACGAATTTCTAATTTCATGTACGTTTATCTCCGATTGTACCTCTCAAACATCCTTAAGCTAAAAATTTTTTATTAAAATTAGTGGAAGTGGAAATTAGTATTCAAATTAGTGGAATACACAAGTTGAACGCAAATTTCGCTCAGATGTTTCGGAAATTAACGTTACCAAATGTAACCATTCCTATAGTCTCATTGTTAGTCTTTTATCACATAAACAAATGGCTTTTTGAATCTCCCTGTACTAAAAGCGCCAAATTAAAAATATCAGTCTGTTTCCCTTTCACACGGTATTTTTTTTTTTTGAAATAACGGGTAATTAAATGATAAAATAATAAAATTTTATCAAAGAAAACTATGTATTCAGGCTCACGGACAAATAAAGTAATATAAATTAATAAAAATGTACATATATCACAATTTAATTTAAATTGCGGGTAATAACCTTTTAAGATTACGACTTCATTTTGTATATAAATGTAATTTGTAACAGTCAGCCTTATCAATAAATGATACGCTTTGGTGGGCTCATGTACATACATTATAAGTATATGCATATTTATAAAAAAGTTTTTTTTTTTGTTTTTTAATAATGAAACTAAAATTGGAAAATAGACGATAAACAGACCACAAATGCACATGTTATGTAAATGCAGATTAGAAGTTAATAAATTAAGACTTGTCAAGGTTGAGTTCATTGTTGTTATCCATGAAAAACTACCACTTCCAATCCCCCTGTAGATGTCTCCTATAGTTTGGTGAAAGAAAAATCGAAAGTACTTTCATTAATTTTCTATAAAAGAATATAAAAAGACCTGTAACTGATCTGCCAATAATCTAATTTATTTTTTAAAGGGGGTATTCTAGTCAACAGAGCAATAATTGCGGCTTTTTTTTAGGCCCTAATAAAAAAAGAAGTGTCCTGTCAATTGTCACCAGTAACAGTTGTCACCAGCAACAATCGTTACCGTTGACAATCTCCACCAGCTTTATGTTTTCAATCGTTGTAGAGAGAAACTTGTCCCTGCGTATTATTTAATACCTAAGAGGAGATGACATTAAGAGCAATAAAATTTTGCAAGTTAGTTTTACACTGAAAGAGAATATTAATAGTCAAACTTTTTAAAGTTCTTATATGAGTAATCCTCAGTAATATTATAAACACGAAAGTGAGTTCGTTTTTTTGTTTTGCTTTCGCGTCTCAACAGCTTGACTGAAAACTTTGCATGGATCTAGCTTGGAAAACAGAAATAAACTACCTTTTACTCAAGAAAACATTCTATTCCAGTCAGAAAATTCTCCCCTCCCCTGAAAAACAACTCTTAGTAGTGACAAACACTCAAAACAAAACTTTTCATTTTAATTCAAAATTGCAAAAAATATTGTATTCAGCACGTGCAAAATAGCTGTTTTTCTCACTCGTTGTAACGAAGCTTGCCGAGTTTCCTCGGAGAAAATTCTCCCCTCCCCCAGAAAACAACTCTTAGTAGTAGTGACAAACACTCAAAGCAAAACTCTACATTTTAATTAAAAATTGCAAAAAATATTGTGTGCAGCACGTGCAAAATAGGTGTTTTTCTCACCCGTTGCAACGACGCTTACCGAGTTCCCTCGGAGAAAATCTTCCCCTCCGCCCCCAGAAAAACTCTTAGTAATGACAAAAACTCCAAACAAAACTTTTCATTTTGCAATTTTTTTCTAAAATTACAAAAAATATTGTATGCAGCACGTGCAAAACAAGTGTTTCTTCACTCGTCGTAACTGTACAAATCGAACAACTGTACGACTTGTTGCATAAATAACTATTTTTGACTACAAGTCTGCAATATCATGTACCTATGGATAAAATACCCCTGTCGCAGCATTCTGCATAACATAGCGAATTTCCGTTTACAATAATTAGTTTTTCTCGGAAACTAGCTGACATAGAATAATAGTTTTACTATATATACCATATACCATAGTCCCGGGCTCAAGTCGCGTCATGACTGTGGCTGTAATAGCTGAATTCCATTCTGGAAATTCGCTAATATCAGATCTTAATTTTATACCAAATATTAAATAAGAAAATAACTAAATTTTTGTAAATTCATTTTTATCATATTTCACAAAAAAAAAACTTTACATCAAGTTAATTATTCAGTACATTTGTTGTGTTTTTAAATTCTTGGAAATAAAAATGTACTACCATACAAAACACAAGTGTTTATTTTGCTTATCATATAAATTTTTTTGTGTAAATCGCGTTTTTTTGCACATTTTTTTTTTACGTTGCTTATTTACATAATAATTGTCATGGGAAATAGGATCAACTTCCTAAATATATAATTGTTTTGTTGAGGTTGCAGTAGTTAAAATTCTTTTCTACTTATCTGTTATCTTGATTAACCTAGAACTACAAAGAGATGTGAAGAAGTAGAGAACCAGTTTTTTTACGAACACAATTTGCGAATATGTTACAATATTACATATTGTTGGTTTATTATGTATAGGAATTTTTGTAAAATTATTTTGATGTATCAACAATTTTAGATTCTTTGTAAATGAATATAGAAGACATGGTCTTCAAAACTTGTTTCTACTTGAAAGCTGGTGAGTTTGGGATGGTTCTTAGCCAGATTTGATGCAAATTGGTTTTAAGTCGTGTCCAAGATATTCTAAGATTTCAAGGATAAAAAAAGTAAAATATCAAACATAACTATGGAAATTACCGGTTGTAATCTTAATTTTTCCTAATTTAAAAACAGGAGATAATATTTGACAGTTGAGACTGTCAAAAAAGTTTCACAAAATTAAAAATTAACAATTTATTTTCTTAATCGTAAGAATAAAAAAGTTTAAAAACCCGTGACGAAAGCTCTCAAGTGTTTCATATAAAATTTCCTGGAATTCCATATTTCAAATTTCATTATAATAATTGACATTGAGTAAATTTTCATTCATCAATCACACACACGTATGTAAATTAAGTTGTATTAAACATAATAAAATTTAGAATATTATGAAATTCCAGGAATTTTTATTTGAAACTGTTTATTAGAGCTTCTTCGTCGTGGGCTTTTAAAATTCATTTTACTTTACTTTAATTTAATTTATTTTAATTTAAAATTTTCAGACATATAAAAAATCAGATTTCAGAAATTAATTTTCTTTACGTAAAAGTATAGAAACCAAAATAAGTGTGGAAATAAAAATATTTTTGTTCCGCATTTAAACCAATCAGTAAATATTAAAAATAACTGAATTTGCGATCCGAAATTTCGTTAATAATAAACAAATTCAAACTTGTAGATTAAGACAAATAAAATTCCACACAATTTAATTGGTATAATAACTTTTAGATTCTAGTTTTCTATAATTTTAACATATATATACTACGCCACTACGGGATTAAAATATTTCATTTGTTTCTTCTTGTGTGATTGTTGTCTAAAGGCCTGTAATTCTCTGGTATATAAATATATAATATATTATTATGGTTCAAGGCACTGGTTTTGCCTTTTGCCGAATCACGGATTTGGGAGAATTTAATATATGTATATTGCAGAGGAGGGCCCCTTCCGTGCTACAGTAACAAGAATTTAGGTCAATGCGCCTTTATTTAGGAATTAAATGCCCAAAAAATACAAAAAAACAGTATGTACTAGAGCATGGATACCGGTATTTCGGTACTACCGAGAAACCGGAATACCGGACATTTTTATACGTTTTATAAAACCGGTACCAAAATTTCAAATACCGGTATTTCGGTTTCGGTATTAGCAAAATCAGGTACTTTATATAATTACATATTTTAAATATTTTTACGTTAGATTTACTGTTGGTATTGAATGATTATAGAGTATTTTATATATAGCATATATGGGTCATAAATTATTACAATATCTTCAATTTTGTTTAATGTTTTCCAGATGTCCAAATGACCAAATACCTTATATTTATTCATATGTTTTTATACATAGTTTTTACAATTCTGGATACATATTTTTAAGTATTTTTCTGTCGAAAAAAATACAAAATTACCTATGTTTGGGTAAAATATTTTACTATTGTTGAATACTATTGTTAATTCTAATGGTACTTAAAAATTCCTTGCTCTGTGTAAATAAAAAGGTGAAATTTAAAAATTGAGGTCCATGTATTTTTTTTAAATTATTTTAGAATTGCCACGTCTTTGGACTATTTAAGCTGTGATTTTTCGTCCTTGCAGTTCGTGTGTATATCTCTTTAAATTAAATGTGCAGTAGAATCGAAGATAATTTATATTTTATTATTTTTTGCTGTTATTCCGTTTACTTTGTTGTACTATTTTATGTTTTGTATTTAGTTTTAGTTAGATTTTTAAAATCTAAAAATGATGGAATTTGTTATTATTACTGTTATCAAACATTTTCAGTAAAACATTTTACCTACTTATACAAAAACGGTTTTCATTAAGAGTGTTTTTTAATATTTTTTTTCTATGTCATTTTCATTCAATACCGAAAAAATACCGAAATACCGGAATTCCGGGATTTTAAATTTTAATACCGAATAAATACCGGTATTATAAAAAGACACCGGTATTCCAAGCCCTAGTATGTACCTATAGCGGCGTGTAGTCTAGTATGTAAAGTGCATAGACTCATAAGTGCATCTGAGAGATTCCTCGTTCGAATCCACTTGCTTCCAGTATAATTTTTTTTTTTAATTTTCATTTTTTGTTACTTTTTTTTTTAAAGGACTTTTGTTATTTTTTTTTTTGTAAAGGATTTATCTTTAAACATAGATAGTCATTAATTATCTGGTTTTCAAACAAAATGCTTAAAAAATAAGTGTCTAAAAAATAAAAATTTTGATCATAAAAAAAAAATATATGTATGAGTGAGTACTGACGATTAAAGTCAAAATATGCATAAGAATAAATTCAACTCAAATTTTTAATAAATACATCCTACCTCTCGCATTATTTGATTAAATTAAAACATTTGTTATTATATTTTATTTTTATGGTATTCATAATTTATATACCTATATTATACAACGCTGTTCGTAAAAAATTAATAAAAAAAAGTAATTTTAATAAAAAAGAAACAAAATTAGGCGTTCGGAAGTAATAAAAAAACGAAACAATAAAAGTCAATCATTTAAAACATTTTTTTCAATAATGTTAAATATTTATTTTATATATTTTTTAATCAAGTTATGTAATTAAAAATAAAAATGTATGTATATAATAGGAATCTGTACCAAGTGGATTATTTATTAAAATTTTTATTATATTGGATAATATTATGTAATAAAAATAAAAACATTGTGAATAGGTAATTAGTAATTATTTCTGTATTGATTTTGTTTACCATTATCAAAAATTAAATTTTACCATTATGCTAATTTCAAAGTGCAAGGTCATTACTTATTGTTGATAATGAAAAATAAATAAGAAATTTTTATGATTTCGGAAAATTCTATTGGCATAATTGTTTTACCGTCCCGCGCACGAAAGGAAAGCATGAACAGTACTGGCTTCTACGATTCCGAATGTTTTCGGGCTCAGATTCCCGAGAAAAAGGTTCTAGTTATATTGTGTTTAGTAGTTGTGAAGTTACCGCTGTTTTAAACATTTTAAAAAAAAAACGCCGTGAGCAGCGGGGCCCCATCACGGTAGTCGAATTTTCCCCTTCATCTTCGGTATTGAATGTCTACAAGCGAAATGTGATTGAAAGTCTACAACCGAATTGTCAATTGTCTTTAAAAAAAGGTTTTAAATATTTAAGGGCTGTATCTCAGTAAATTTCAATTTTGTGCCGAAAACAGGTAGCAAAAAAAAAACCAACACAATTCGTACGAGGACATTCCTGCCCATGTTTATCCGCTAATTGCCTTTATGTTTTAGTTTTATATATTAAAAAAGGACCTTAAATAGTAAACTGGAAGGTCTTTATAAAGATATTTTTTCTTTCAAAAAAAAAATAAAAAATTAAAAAAACAAAAAATAAAAAATTATTTTATAAATAATAAAAATCCAAAATTCCTACTTTATATGTATGTATACATATAGAATTACCTATATGTAATATAATATGTATGTATGCAACTACCTATATGTATGTATTGCTTTTGTTAAAAAAGTAAATTAATTTTTTTTTAAATTTTTTAAAATTACTATTCGCCTACTGTGTGTTAGAATAAAAGTAATTCATTTAAAACACATTTACAATACCACTGAATTCCGATGTAAAAATGGGAGAAGTGGGGGGAAAAGTAATCTTTAATCCCTAAAAGGCACTAGCTGGATACTAACTCAATACACGTACAAAATTTCAGCTCTGTATGTTTTCTTAGAAAGCTTCTAGACGTGTTAGAATTAGAAAAAAAAGCAAGAAAATCAAGGAAATATTGGCGTAAAAATCGTGGGGGTAAGGGTTAAAAGTTGAAACCTCCAAAAAGCAGTGGCTGGCTATTAACTTAACTTGTAAACAAAATTTCAGCCCTCTAGGTTTATTTGGGGAGATTTTGACCGGAACGAAACTGTTAAAAAACAAGAAAAGTGATGTTCTTTTTGGTATAAAAATGGTGAGGGTAAGGGTTAAAAGTTGAGACCCCCAAAAGGCACTCCCTTGATACTAATTCAATCCCAATACAAAATTTCAGCCCTCTAGGTTTATTTGGGTGACCTGTGCGAATGGTACAAACTTCGAAAACGTCAAAAAAGCATGAAATTGTAGCTTAAAAAAACGCCGTGAGCAGCGGGGCCCCATCACGGTAGTCGAATTTTCCCCTTCATCTTCGGTATTGAATGTCTACAAGCGAAATGTGATTGAAAGTCTACAACCGAATTGTCATTTTGTTGGTTTCAAAACTGGTGATGAGTGTTCGGCTGATCGAGGCTTTAAAAAAAGGTTTTAAGTATTTAAGGGCTGTATCTCAGTAAATTTCAATTTTGTGCCGAAAACAGGTAGCAGAAAAAAAGCCAACACAATTCGTACGAGGACATTCCTGCCCATGTTTATCCGCTAATTGCCTTTATGTTTTAGTTTTAAAAATTAAAAAAGGACCTTAAATAGTAAACTGGAAGGCCTTTATAAAGATATTTTTTCTTTCCAAAAAAATCCAAAATTTCTATTTTATAAATACTAAAAATCCAAAATTCCTAATTTATAAATAAACAGTGACTTTAATAACATTTTTAAATTACTTAATATGTATGTATTTCATTTGTCATAAAAGTAAGTTCACTTTTTTTTAAATTTTTTAAAGTTACTATTCGCCTACTTGTATTTAGAATAAACATAATGCTTTTAAAACACATTTAACAATAGCATTCAATTCCGATGTAAAAATGGGAGAAGTGGGGGGAAAAGTGATGCGGACTCCCTACAAGGTACTAGCTGGATACTAACTGAATACACGTACAAAATTTCAGCCCTCTAGGTTTCCTTATGGAGTCTCTAGACATGTTAGAAAACAAACAAAAAAATTAAGGAAATATTGGCGTAAAAATCGTGGGGGTAAGGGTTAAAAGTTGAAACCTCCAAAAAACAGTGTCTGGCTATTAGCTTAACCTGTACACCAAATTTCAGCCCTCTAGGTTTATTTGGGGAGATTTTGACCCGAACGAAACTGTTAAAAAACAAGAAAAATCATGTTCTTTTGGGTATAAAAATGGTGGGGGTAGGGGTTAAAAGTCGAGACCCCCAAAAGGCACCCCCTTGATACTAACTCAATCCGAATACAAAATTTCAGCCCTCTAGGTTTATTCGGGTGACCTGTGCGAGTGGTACAAACTTCGAAAACGTCGAAAATGCATGAAATTGTAGCTTAAAAATGAGGGGGGTGGGGGTAAAATATTAAAACCTCCAAAAAGCACAACCTAGGTACGAACTTTATCAACACACCAAATTTCAACCCTCTACGTTAATTCTGGGGGGCTGGGGGCCTGTTAGATCCAGCGAAAATCGTTTTTCCCCCCTCTACTCCCACCATATCATCCTAGGAAGCTGTATTTTGGATATGTTGTAGATAATTGACCGAAACATTATTTAAAACCGGTTTGGAAAAGTTTTATTGCTTTTCCGCCCCCCACCACCCCCTTAAAGGTCGGGTTCGAAAAAAAATTTGCCCAAAATTTGACCCCACTTTGATAGTATTGTTGTGCATCGGAATAAGCCCCACTTACCAAATTTCATCTCTTAACTTCCATAGGGGGGCCCTACACATATTAAAAGGTTGCGGGAAAATATATATATATATATATATATATATATATATATATATATATATATATATATTTATATATATCAGACATCTTTTTTTTTTACATAATCGTGTTCTACGGGTCCGAAAACGGATAGCGCCCCTGGTCTCGCCTCTCGCAGCTCTTATCGTATAGACTGTATAAGTCTAATTTTTCGGAGAAAATTCGACTAATGAGGGGGGTGGGGGTAAAATATTAAAACCTCCAAAAAGCATAACCTAGGTATGAACTCTATCAACACACCAAATTTCAATCCTCTACGTTAATTCTGGGGGGCTGGAGGCGTGTTAGATCCAGCGAAAATCGTTTTCCCCCTCCCTACTCCCTCCAAATCACTCTAGGAAGCTGAATTTTGGATATGTTGTAGATAATTGATCGAAACATTATTTAAAACCGGTTTGGAAAAGTTTTATTGTTTTGTTACCCCCACCACCCCCTTAAAAGTCGGATCGGAAAAAAATTTGCCCAAAATTTGACCCCACTTTGATAGTATGAGGTGCCTCGAAAATGAGCCCCATTTACCAAATTTCATCTCTTAACTTCCATAGGGGGGCCCTACACAAATTAAAAGGTGGCGGGAATATATATATATATATATATATATATATATATATATATATATATATATATATATATATATATATATATCAGACATCTTTTTTTTCTACATAATCGTGTTCTACGGGTCCGAAAACGGATAGCGCCCCTGCTCTCGCCTCTCGCAGCTCTTATCGTATAGACTGTATAAGTCTAATTTTTCGGAGAAAATTCGACTAAAAATGAAAATGTTTTAATTTTAACAAATTTTTCTAGACCGGGTTTACGAAAATCAACGGAACATGGACAAAGGGCAGTATAAAAGATCACCATTAGTTTCCGTGTCAATTTTTTTTCGTAAGTTACTTGATTGAAGAATATTGCTTCCGAGACTACTAAAGTAGCGGAAGCATTGTGATCATTTTTGAAAAATAAAAAATTTTTTCCCTCCAAAATAAAATTTTTTACGCACATTTTACGTTTTAGAGCTTCTTGAACAATTTTGGTTTGGTGTCTGTCTGTCCGTCTGTGTGTCGCCAGTTTGCACCAAGTGGCATAACTTCTGAACTATTCGATTCTTTTTAATGAAATTTTTGAGAAATTATGCAGTTTGGTTCCTAGATAGTCCGCTATGAATTTAATCAAAATCGGAGTAACAGTAGCTACGCTGTTACCATGTCATTCCAAAATTGCACCAAGTGGCA
Source organism: Brachynemurus nebulosus (assembly GCA_035578155.1). Classification (NCBI taxonomy): domain Eukaryota; kingdom Metazoa; phylum Arthropoda; class Insecta; order Neuroptera; family Myrmeleontidae; genus Brachynemurus; species Brachynemurus nebulosus. Next base: position 49,494 of record JAPWDM010000019.1, on the reverse strand, counting down.
TAACTTCTGAACTATTCAATTCTTTTTTATGAAATTTTCAGAAACTATGCAGTTTGGTGCCTAGATGGTTCCCTATGAATTTAATCGAAATTGGAGTAACGATAGCTACGCCGCTACCATCAAATCCCATTAAATGCCAATATTTTATTTACTGCTAATCCCATTTCGATTAAATTTTTAGAGTATTTTGGGGGTTAGTTTCTAAAATATTTTTGCTATTAATTTATAATTTAGCCTTTAAGTATTTTGAGTTACAACAATTTTTTATGAACTTTAAGGTGAAAATATAATTTCACGGTATATATATTTGGTAGAATACTATATATTTTAAAGTCTTTTACAAGTACGAGGAAGCTGTGTGCCACACCCCATTGGCAGTGTATTTTTATTTTTTCTTATTTTTTTTTTAAAGAGCATTATCTCCCTTATTAGTGCTAAAAAAATTTTAATTATTGCAGTAAGATAGGACTAGTAGACCCAGTTGAAAATGAACTGAGAGATGCGCAGAAACGAATTTAGAATGGAGGTCGATATGTGTCAAATACATGTGTCTTATGAACCATAGGCCAGTGAGTTGATTTATTTTACCCACTCCACCTGCGCAAACGAAGACAGGTCTCTTACTTCAAAATCGTTTAGCTATAACATACCTTTGGCCGGTAATTGACCTTTTTAAAAATTGGTTTACACTGGGTAGGAGTAACATAAAATATGAATTTTCTCATCTAGTTCTAACTATGGGGACAAAAATTTCACAAATTTTATAAAATATAATTTTTAGTAATTTTAATTTCCAATGGTTTTGTCTTTAACGACTTTCTTTAAAAATGCCCCTATCGACGTTCGGACGGAACATTCTTTGGGTTTTGTTTTTTTTTTTTTTTTTTTGGTGGCAAAGTGGGCCCCAATACAATTTTACAACAGTTTGGGACTCACTGAGTTCTATGAATTTTAAAACTTTCGTGTACCTAATGATGTCATCAAGTTAGAAAATCTCATTTTTTTTTAAATGGGTTGTCGAAAGGACAGTTTAGTTATTTATGGAACTCAAATATTTTAAGGGTCTTTGGATACCTGTTTGATTTAAAAATGGGAAAATTCTTGTAAAGCGGGTTCTACACGATGCTACGAACGTTCCTTCCAACGTTCGATCGAACGTTTGAAGCAATTAAGTTCGACAGTTGGTGCGACGAATGTATCTGCTACACGGTGAATCGAATGTTTGATCCAATACGAATGATGATGTGTTGGTACTCAGTGGACGACGCTGTTATCTGTCTGATGTTATCTCTAATGTTATACACTGATGTTGTCTCTCTTCACATGAACGAGTCGTGCAGCTGCTGAGTCGAACCAACCAACGCAACCAACATTGACCTTCAAACGTTCGAAGCATCCCTTTGACTCGGTGCAAAAATACCGACATCGAACGGGACACGACCAAATGCGAACGTTTGACGCTCGACATTGGACACTCGTAGGTTCGAACAACGGCTACACGATGCTATGAACCATCCAACGTCGAATGTTGGAAGGTGTTCGTAGCATCGTGTAGCAGCGGCTTAAGAAGCATATATAGGTTATTGCACGAAACTCAGTTTTTAAGATATTAGCATACTTTATGATATCAGCAAATCACAAAAGTTCTTTATTCTCATTTTAGAATAACCTTTTAATTTCATAATTCTATTACAAACACCTGACATGACATTCATCACACTCAATTTAACTTTGAAAACAATCACTTGTATTGATTATTTTACAAGACATTATACTCAAAAATTATTAAGTAAGGTTTTTTGTTCGGAAAATTTTTTTTATGTAAATTCCCATTTAAGTATTTCCGCTAATTGAACAAAGTAATTTAATTTAACCAACAAGTGAACTTACTTCAAAAATATCTATTCTTTGTTTTCAACAAAACAAAAGATGACGAACAAAGATGGCTGTTGGTTGATTGTTTATTCATTTTGTGAGGTTATGTTAAAACATGATGAAGTTAAGTGTAAAGTGATATATGTATGTTTCGTAATCAACATGAATTTATTCGTTTTTATTTTTCGTTCGTGAAAGGTTTTGTATCAATTAAGAGAGCGATGTAAACTGAAATTGAATTGTAAATTGCTTTCAATATTTTATACAAAAATATGTCGCTAGATGACTTACATATTGTGTACTTTCGCTACTTCGCGGTTACGTTTTTTTATATAAAATTATACAACAGTGCAGGGCTAGACCTACAATTATTATGAGGGGGGCAGACTTTGTTCTTGGCACCCTCTCCGAGAATATTTCAAATTTCAAAATTCAAAAATTTCTGCAAAAACTCAAATTCAACATTTTGGCGCCCCGAACTTGCACTTTCAAATGTAGATAAAAAAAAAATATTCTATTGAGAAAATTGCAACCTAGGGAACTTGTACAAGCTCTGTAACCGCGTTAAGAACATTTTTTGTCTCCACTCTGTTCCTATGTTGTCTTGCTGTATCCTTACAGTTTACTTACAGTTTAGCACTGAGCCATCGATTATTTGATTTGAAATAGCCGAAATGACCCCCGAAAAGGGAGTCCGAAGTGTTTGATAGGGTCTCAGGCGAAGCCAAAAAGCTTTCTTTTTTTGCTCGTTGTCTATATTTTTGGAGAAAATTTTTTACTTCTCTAAAAAAGCAAAATTTTTGCTAAAGAAAACTATCGAAATTTACCAGATATTATTATTAAAAACTTTTGAAAAATCTTATGGCTCTACTAGAATTTTTGAAAATTTCTTAAAACTTTCCATATCAACATAATTTAAAAAAAAAAGAATTGTAAGCAACAGAATTCCATCACTAGAGTTGAATTTTACCCCCTCTTCGAAGTTTTTAACATACCTAAGCGAGATTAAAATTGTCGAAATATTAAAAAATTTCAGTCTTCTAAGATAATTGGGCTGCTTTCTTGGGTCAATCCCTTTGAAAGAATGAAGAAGTTGACTCCTTTTCCCTAAAAGTTATACCTTGGACCTTAATTCAATGCATATATAAAATTTTAGCCCTCTTAGTTTGTCTAAGACGCCTGTAGCTGTATCATATTCATTGAAAAACATGAATAGACATGAAATTTGGTGTAAAAACGTTGGAAGTGGGGAAAGAAATTCCCTCAAAAGGCATACCCTGGCTACTATTCAATCTATATACCAAATTTTAGCCCCCTAGGTTTGTTTGAATCGTCTTTAGGTGTATCAGATTTATGGAAAAACATGAAAAGATATGATATTCTGGCGTAAAAATAGTGGGGGTGTTGGTTAAAAATTGAAACTAACAAAAGACACACCCTAGAGGTCTAGAAGTCTAGATACTAACTGAATTCATAGACAAAATTTCAGCTCTAGCTCTTTAGATTTATTTGAGAGTTTTGAGCAATAAGAGTGCAACTTGTACTAAATAAAATTTGATAGGTCTATCCACACTGTCAACTTCCCATTGGGTGTCCTTAAAGACTAGTGACTACTATACATAAAAAATTCTTTTTTCATTTCAGGTGACTCCTGCGCTGGGCTCCCGATAGAGGCTTTGCCCCTTGCACCATACCGGGGGCTTCGCCTTCTGTATCTAAGGGTGGGGGTTTCACTCTTATCAAACAAATGATAACATCATTTGTTCTCAAGATATGCGAGACAAAATATATTTTGGCAAAAAACTAATTTTTTTTTTTAAATTTTGTAATAAAATATGGGCGTTTGTAGCATCAGGGAAGGTTCTTAGGCCATTATATAATAATGTTATGGTAAAAAATCCATATAATCTATGTTATCTTAATAAAGTTAATTCTGTTTTTTTTTTTTTTTTTACCACAAAAAACAAACCGCTAATCCGAATTTGCTGAAAACTTTATCCGGTCTTCATTTTTTGATTACGCATCTAATGAAAATAGTCCGGAGTTGATATCATCATTTGTTCTCGAGATATGCGAGACAAAAAAAAATTCACGAACGAACGAACGAACGAACTAACTAACGAATGCACGCACAAACATCACGCTAAAAACGATGGATTCGGATTCTAGTAACCTTGAAACGTGGAGATATGTCAAAATTAGCGATTCGTAACATCGGACCCATTACAATAACTTCCTATGGGAAGTTAAAAATTTGGATCTGAAATTTTTGGAATACATTATACTACTTTTGACTAGTTGCCTGCCTCCTACAAAATTTATCCAACTTTTCGCCATATATTGTTGTCATGAATCATCATTACTAGCATTTTGTTTGTTTATTCTGTTTGTTGGTTTGTGGGGTTGTAAATTTTAGCTCGATCTGTCATACTACTACATAGTATGTATATTGTATTTTAAAATTTGTTACGCATGAGCTACGATGCAAAACGTTGATGACGTCAACAAACAAATAAACGCACTAATCAACAACAGTATTATAGTAAGCAAATATCTGGAAACATAATATTCAACTTAAATTTACTTGAATACTGTTATATAGATTTCCTTTATGAAACAACGCTTAGGTGAATTATTCACGGGGGTTAAAAGCATTAAGGTGTACCTAAGTTTTTAGAGAATTTGATAGTAGTTTATGATGTGTAAATACCTTTACAATCATGTTAACGATTGGTACTATCCAAAGTTTAGAAATTGCAACTTGGGAACAAAATACGAAGTTAACTTCAAGTGCCGCTACAAATTTCCTTCGAATTCTGAACGGTTTTCGTATATCACCTATCGAAAATAGATGTGGTTTTGGAAATAAAAGATGAAGAATTACACGGTGAAATAAAATGAAAATAAAACTACTACTTTGTGAAACCACAAATTGTGCAGTAGCGGTTTTTAAATAATATGCAAAAAAATAAATTATGTTAAAAATACAATTTCTTTTATTAATATTTGTGGTAGGTAAATAAAAATAATTATTCTTTATTTTTAGTTCTTCATTCAAACTGGAGAATTATTTTTAGTTGAATGTTGAAATAATACTTAAAGTTATAATTACTTTGTCTAATTTCACTGTTGAAATACTTTTATAATATAACTAAATGCGTTTTCAGTTTTCCGACCATCTTTAGATAATTTTTAATTGTTTATACGTACATTTTTGTTCATATTTCTTTTTATATTTTTTTTTATCATTTTATTGTTATACTTATTGACATCTTGTTTGTTTTTATTGTTTTTTATTTAATTTTAATTTTTTTTTTAAATGTGTATGTTCGCACATCCATTCGCATTTCCTGAATTTATTTTTATAAAGCAGTTTTATTTAATTCTTTAAAAACATGGTGTTAATTATTATTATATTAATTTGTACATTTGTGAGTTTACTTTGAAGAAGGTTGGAAGACTGAAAACGCGTTGAATTATAGAATTATTTTAACAGTGAAATTAGACAAAGTAATTATAACTTTAAGTATTATGTCGATATTTAAAATAGTTGGTTGATAAAACGATTTTTTCAAAGGATTTTAACGAAACTTCTCTAGACATTTATTTAATTCAATACCAATAATACGAGCCTATTCCGATTAAAATTGACTACCCCAACTTTGAGAAAAACGACTTCAAAGTTTTGTAATTTTAACGCGGGCTCTTATGGGAAGTTGACATATTCACACGATTTTTTTGAATAAAATGAAAACGTGTCAAAGGAATTTGATAAAAATTTTATATGTTATAAAGTACAAAGTTACAAACCATATTTAATAAGAAATAAAAATTATTCAGTACGCCGTTTTTAAAATATAATTTATAAACATCATTTTACAACGTTTTTACAACGCTTTTCCAACAATGCTTTTATATTGCTACAACATAAGCGCGTGGGAATTCAAAAAAACAAGTGGCATACAAATATAATAACTGAAGAATATTAATACATTATTTAATTTTTGATGAAATTTCACAAAGTAAATCTTACAACAATTAATTTTAGTTGTTTTCGTTTATGTTAGTAATTTTAAACAATTCTTGGTTATACTGTGTGAGTTTTTCGAGAGTTGCCATTTTTATTACAGCCAAACCGTTGGTTTAATAGAAAAATTGTTCAAAGAAGAGTTGTAGATATCGACGGGGGCAACCGATTGTTATAGTCAAGAGCTTTATAGCTCTTATGGTTTTCGAGCTATGATACAAACTTATAGATTTTTAAAGGGGACTATATATTAATTTTTCGATAAAACTGATCTAATGCATTAATTAACAACAGAAATGAGCAAAAAAAATTTTTTTACCCAAGTTTAATATTTTAATTTTTCTTTAATTTATCAGTTAGGCGGTAAAAATATGCATATATATACTTGAGGCTGCTTCAACCGATAGTGTTTTTCTTGCTTACATTTCCATTACATCCAAGAAAAGAACCTTTTCCAGCACCATTTCTATTATAAAAATTTGGTTGTAATAGAAATGGCAACTCTCAAAAAACTCACATGGTATATACTCATAAAGGCTGAGTTCGCCATAAAAAAAATTATTTAAGCTGTTGTAATGCAAAATGTCGATTTAACAAAATACCCTTAGTAAGAATTATTCCTACGAAAAATTGTTATTTTTTTTCTATGTAATTTTTTGTTATTATTGTAATTTAGTTCAATAAAATTTAAATTTGGTGTTACGTGTCACCTGATTTCTGTCCAGGCAAAAAATTAGTCATCTATGCGAAGCGTCTTGAAGCGCTTTAAAGAATTTTTTTCTGTCGAATCCTTCCAATCTCATAACCTTTTAGTCGACAAGATTTATTCCAATTTGACTTTTAATTGCAATATTCCACTTAATGTAGCCATTAGAACGTAAAGTTGAAACAATAATATTACATACTTTCTTTATTTCTTTCACTAGAGATTAAGCAACTAATCGATTAAAAGCAAATTTTATTAAGACATTAAGTTTTAATTTATGCTATAATTAAGCTACCAATGCAATAAACCTACACATAATCATCCCGTTAAATATGCAAAATAATTTTATTAGGCAATATGTATTTTGTAATATAAAATATTAAAATAATTTCTAATACAAAACAAAATAGAAAAAACAAAAAACTGAAACAAAAATTCCTTAGTTAAAAACAAAAATGGAACAGTTCATGGCTACCTTTGATTTGTATCTTTCTATTGTTTTGAATGTACATTTTCCAGTAACATTCATCTGTAGTAATTAAATATTTTGTTGTTCCAACAAGGTACAGTAAAAACTCGGTATAAAAAATTTGTTTTAGGTTTTAATAGACATTTATTTAAATATTTGGCATATCATAATTGCACTACTTAAGTTCTGATGTAATCATATAATATATAGTCTATTTTTATCACAATATAGATTATAGGAAAATAGTTAAGAGATTACACTATACGGTGAAATTTTTCAAAACAAATAAGTCTCATAATTCACAGAGCAGATAAGTTTTATTGTATTACTGCCTGGAAACATTTTCGTTAGTAATTGGAATAATATTTATTCGTGTAGTATGAAATGTCGTTTTGCGACCATATAATTCAGAAAAGCATTGACACTTTTAAGGATTAGAGAAATGTTTAAAAGGAATTCTTTAATTTTAAATAGAATTCTTGTAGTTTGGAATCATTTCCGCCTTTAGTTGGAACAACATTTAATCGTGTAATATGAAATGTCGTTTTACGACCACTCGGTCGACTATGTAATTCAGATAAATATCGACACTTTTTTAAGCATTAGAGAAATGTTTAAAAGCAATTCTGTAATTTTAAATAGAATTCTTGTAAATAATAAACAAATATTTTACTTCACAAAATACCACTTTTATTTTGAAACTGTGACAATATTGTTTCGAACCGTCAGTTCATTTTCAAACAGAATCTGAACTGATGAATTGATCATTTGAAACAGAAAATAAACTGACGGTTCGAAACAATATTGTCACAGTTTCAAAATAAAAGTGGTATTTTTGCGAAGTAAAATATTTGTTTATTATTTACAAATATGGAATACCATAAAGTAACGCTCAAATCTATTAATAGAATTCTTGTAGTTTGGAATCATTTCCGCTTTTATATAGTTGGAATAACCAGTTAATAGTGTAATATGAAATGTCGTTTTCCGACCACTTGGTCGACTATGTAATTCAGATAAATATCGACACTTTTTTAAGCATTAGAGAAATGTTTAAAAGCAATTCTGTAATTTTAAATAGAATTTTTTTAATTTCGAATCATTTCCACCTTTAGTTGGAACAATATTTAGGGGAAGGGGGTTGCAAAACGGGGTACTTAAGAAACCGTTATGATTTTAAGGACTGAAATATGCTGAATCTTATTATTTTCAGTCGTAATTAAAATAATCAAATTTCGAGCTGCCATAAGAAAAAAAATTGTTTTTTTTTGCGGGCAAAATGGGGTACCCCTTAATAATGTAAGATTATTAATATATTCATAAGAAAACGAAGCTACTAAATAATAATATTTTTTTAGGAGTAACTTACGTAAAATGAATAACCATTCATATTAGTAGTGCATGCAGAGGCGAAAAATAATTATTTTTTTAATAATAATTCTTACTACATAAAGTTATATTATCAATTTTTTTTTTGTAAATATTGATATATTAATATTATAATATATTTATAATATATTATATTTATTTGGTTTTCAATATTATCAAATTTGAAAATATAAAAATTTTTACCAAATTTTTGGGATACCCCATTTTGCCCCCTCTCCTACCTCGTTTTGCTCCCCCCTTCCCCCCTCGTGTAATATGAAATGTCGTTTTCCGACCACTTGGTCGACTATGTAATTCAGATAAATATCGACACTTTTTTAAGCATTAGAGAAATGTTTAAAAGCAATTCTTTAATTTTAAATAGAATTCTTGTAGTTTGAAATCATTTCCGCCATTAGTTTGAATAACATTTAGTCGTGTAATATGAAATGTCGTTTTCCGACCACTTGCTCGACCATATAATTCAGATAAATATCGACATTTTTTTAAAACAAAAAAATGTCTTGTGCTATTGTTCTAGATGTATGTGCTATCATGGCGAAAAAATTAAAAAATTATTTTAGCCAAAAACCTTTTTTTTTTTTTTAATATTCTTGTAATTTATTGTTATTTATACATCTTTCTGCGAACAAGTGAGGCATTTTCGCGGCCCAGCGATTGGGAAACACTGCTTTAGCGTAACACGTTGTAAATTCCGCTCATCTTTGACTTATAGGAGTCCACATATCAACTGTTATAGAAAACTAGTCATGTTTAAGTTTCCTGCTATAATAAGTTTCGTTAAATGAAGTTTTCACTGTAAGCAAATACATTTTGGTGGTATTCACTATTCACTATCTATAATTAAACAATGAAATAGTAGCAGTGCGCCCAATGCACATCAACAAAGTGCGCCTCTACTAAAAATATTCAATTAAAAATAGCCATATGGATGCACATTCTTTTCAATTTCCGTTCATCACCCAGCGTGTTTTTAAAATTTTTTTTCTTCAAAAAAAAATTTATGAATGCATTTTATTTGAACGAACAAAACTATTTTTATAATTTGTTCAAAGAAACAAATTATTTTCAGAAATTATAGCGCGAAAAAGCTGGCTAGGAACGTTATGCCATGACATGTCACCAGTGCGGTGACTGCCGTGTCATGGCGCGTCATTAATTATCGAAAATGCACAAAGTCCACGTGTCAAACATGTTTTAAATAACTTAATTCCTTCCACATAAAGGTGATTGTCTCCGTCAGTTGTGATATGAAGTGATTTACAGAGCCTTTCAAAATGATTGAAGTGCCAAGGTCACAAAAAATGTATACAAACAGAAATATTGCCGCTCTTAATAATAATTATTTTAGAATAATTATTATCGTAAAATATTTTACAAAGAGATTATAAAGGGAATCGTTAAAAATTATTTGAAAATTTAAATTACTTGACAAGTCAACTAAAGTGTCTGCAACAAACAAGTCACACTAGGACATTTTTTGTGGCTTCCACTTGCCAAACTACAGGCAACTAGCCATTAAAGTATGCGTCAAGGGTGTGACCCACGGAGTAATGGAGACACAGCAACTATCTCTATCATGAAATCTGCAGTGTGCATTTTTGTGTACCTTAGGCTACTAAGTAGTCACTCTCTCAGTGGCACTCACTGGGTGTAGGTCAGTCAGTAGACAATGGATTTGATTGTTATGTTGGTTGTGTTGTCATCCATCGCATCAATACAAAGTAAACACCGTGCACGTATATAACATATTTTCTATCTCTTACTGGTTACACCGGTTTCATTAGTATAGAGATAGATATGTTGTCTCTGCCTTACTCTGTGGTGTGACCTGTGCGCAATAATTCTTTAAACATTTTTGGTTTTACATATTTTTGACAGTGTTATGTTTTGTTTTTGTTCCCAATACAATCATTACAACATAAATTATTCTTACATAAGAACAGTTAGAGATTGGTAATTGAATTATGTAATGTTGGGAATTTCCGGGCGCACTGTAATTTTGATGAAATTGTACAAGTATGTACTATTTATAAAGTATGGTAAACATTAATATTAATCAAAATGAATATATATTTCTATTAATTTTAATAATCATTTGAAAATATTTATTCAGAGATGTAAATCATTGAAGCGTAACGTAGTGAAAAAAAACATACCTGTTCGATTAGTTCGTTTTGTCACCCAGCAAATAAAAAATATCACTGTACATCCTTTTCGTAAACTACTATTACGTCCGGTATTTAAGTGTAGAAATTTTTATCATTTTTTTTTTTTAAGTAGTTTCTTTTTTATGTAAATGATTAAGGTAGCTACCGCGACATTCAACTTTTCGACAGAATAGTTTCAAATTTTAATAGTATAAAGAAGAATGCTGCTATATCTGATTGTCCTTGTAATTTGGGAAAGATTGATCGCTTCTGAGTTAAGATAATTAGGGTTAAGTTTGTATCTACTCCATGTATTATAGATCTCAAAATTCTGACTACGTACCCTTATTTTGTATTTAACAATATGATGACTCGACAGAATTCAATAAAAAACTAGCGAAAGAAAGATTAATAAGTTCTGAATGTAAAGAAAAAATTGAATTATTTGTTGATCGTTTTGAATTGAAGATATCATCAGAGAAATTATAGTATTTTAATAAATACACCGATTTCAAGCAACTGAACCGAAGCAGTCTGGCAACTCTGTATATTAAATTGTGACCTTTTACCGCTTACGTAGCGAAAACGGTGATAGATACATTAAAAAGTGTTAAGACCTTTTTTGTAGAGAATCGAATTCTCTATAAAAAAAAAGTCCGGGATAGTACCTGTGTATCTTGTACAGGTGAAAAAATAAAGCATCCAAACCCATATGCATACCACTTAATATGTTTGTTGAGTAAATTAACAACGATGTCAAAGCATTTATTATAAAAAACTTTGATAGTATAAGTGTGTATGCACAGACTATGTTTGAATGTATGCCTACACGTTCATATGAAAAATAGTATGCATCAACATCTATCCATTAATACATACAATAATGACATAAAGTAAGTTTGGTTTGCAATTTTTTCTACTAGCATGTCACACGGTAACTACCTTAAATAGAAAGAAATTAAAATCACTGGAGTTAGTGTGCTACGGTTTTGGGTGATATATCAACTTATCCGTGGCGGATTTATCCTAAGTGCCGCTCTAGGTTCAGTAAAAAATGCCACCCCTGAAAAGCTAAGAAAAAATTTTTGCCGCCCTTTTTGCCAAATTTGCCGCCCCTAAAATCGGCCGCTCTTCTTAAAAAACGTAAGTGACGAGCAAAAAAAAAAATAAAACTTCAAATTCTACATTTTGCCGCCCCGAAAATCTGCCAACCTTCTTAAAAAACGTAAGTGACGAGCAAAAAAAAAAAAAAGAAACAAATTCTACATTTTGCCGCCCCTAAAATCTGCCGCCCTAGGCTCCAGCCTACTCAGCCGCTGTAAATCCGCCACTGCAACCTATTCTTCAAAATATAATAAAATTTCTTTTTGCTTGAGCCCAAATTTTAGTGATCCGTACCGAAATTGGCGAAACGGAACACTTATAGAATCATTTCGGTGATTTTCTTTAAAAGAATTTAAGGTAAAAATTTGAAATTTAGCGCAGACGTTGTACGGAACATTATTTGTGCAAGTACGACTTACACTTGATCAATTTTCGGCGTCAATTTAAACAAAAATGGCTTTGTTTGAGTTTCTAAAACAAGCTTTTCATAGATAGTATTGGTTCATTGAAATAAAAATCGCTTTTGTCAAATGTGATTAAGGAAGGAAGTTTCATTTCAAAACAGATTCAGCCGAACCTTTAATACACACAATTTATAATCGAGAACAGTCAGTTTACTATCAGAACCGTTAAAAATCCCAAATGCATGGTTCAAACGACTTTCAATTGCCTCAGTCTTATTGCAACGCATGGCCAAACGTCTACATCCGTCCGCAGCTTCTTCCCGAACTAGATCATTCTTCGAATGTAAATTACCTACTAATATTAAGAAAAAGTAAAAAAACAGATCATTTTTCATCTTCAAGAATAGAGTACTTGGCTGAAGTTAAAAAACTGTTCTAAAAGCCTTGAACAAGTAAAAATGCTTCAAAAATGCTTGGGTTATTTCAAGAAAAATGATTTGTAACAACTAATTCTGGCCTTTGATACCAGATAGTATTAAAAAATTCCCGTGTTAATCTAAGAATTTTAATCCGAAAATCTAATTTCAGATTTAAAGCATATAAAAATTAGATAAAACCGTAACCGGCGCGGCGTGCATTAAAAATCGATCAAAATTCACTGTAGTTTTTTTGTTTGATTTTAGAATATTATTTGAAAAATGTTTGTCGTTACACTTCATCAAACATTAATTCGTAAAAAAAAACTTTTTACATTTCAAAATCCATGAAGGGAATTAAGACATTACTATTACAATTTACGTACTGATTACAGTACAACTTCAATAATTGTTGCAACACAGAAATAGACATCTTGAACGCTTTTATTTTAACCATAGAGAAATTTCTTTTGTCTCAAAATGCCGGACCTTTTACTGCCAGTGACAAGTACCTGCAATAGATAAGGTTACAAGAAAAGAAAAAGAACGAAAATCAGAGATCCCAACATCAAATCAGTGAACCCTAGGAATTTGCAAAATATAAATTATACTAAACGATGTTGATAAAAATCAACATTACTTAGAATTACACCGTATTTCGAAAAATCTGTCACAGATGGCGGCACCTGTACCAGTAAATATACACATATCATAGCATTTTGAGCCGCTGTATTGCAGAACGAGTTAACTCGTCCTAATCATTTAAAGAGTTAACGTTTCGTACTTCATAACTACGAAATGCTAATGATTTTGGTGATGTCTGTCATTGCTTTACGTGATCCAACACGCATCTGATCACTTCTTAATAATCTGTGATAATTCCTCAAAAAAATTTTAAAAATAACATTACATTGAAAAGTATTTAAAATACTGCGATATGGCCGATAAGAATCACCTACATGTAAAAAAATACTTAAGCTACTAGATTTTTTGCATTTAATTGAAGTTCTGGGATGAAATTAATGGTATTTTTACTATTTTTGCAGAATTTGGTCATATATACAAAATATGCAAATTCTAAGAGGTGATTCGAAAATATACCAAGTTTTAGTGATATACATATTATCGAAATTTATCGATATGCAAAATATACAAATTTCGCTCTCTAATAAATATAGTATTTAAATATCCTTTTAATTACGAAAATTGCAAAAAATTCGGAACTCCTAACAACGAAATCATGACTTAATGCGATTCTAACAAAGACTTAGCGAATTTATTCCCTGTTTGCAATATTACAATTGGTTAGGTTAGTGTGACAATTACTGAAGTAATAATGTAGTTTCAAAAGGAAAAAAAAGTTATTTATAACTGTTCGGCGAATAAAATAGTGTTTCACATAAAAATTATTAGTTATAAAACTGTTATTTTTTGCAACTAAAAATATTTAGAACTTAAATACGTAAGTAATATGCAACTAATAACATAGGTTGAATAATTGGATCAAATATTTTGTATGTGGAGTACATTCTCTGGGTCTGTTAAATTTTTTGCTTTAATTGTCATGAATGGTTCATTAAAATGATATTTTACAAGTAAATTAGTGAATAGAAGTATTAATTGTTAGTCAGACAGTTTATTTATTATGCTTAATAATTTAAGGGACACTAAATGTACCTACCAAAATTAGGAGTGGAGTTGTTCAACAGTAAAAATGTACAATGTAGTATATTACTAAAATTTCAATATATATAAGAATAAAGTTTTGGAGAAAAATCACCAACAGTTACTGATATAAAATAAGTATTTATTTGCGACGTTTCGAAAACATCGAATTTTCATCATCAGGCAAAAATTTTCTTTAAAAGCTAAATACATAAATTATTACAAGAAAATTACAAAAATGGAACGTATATCATATAGGGGAAGTACGTACAAAATGACATACTGTTTTGTTTTAGCCTCATAACTTTTTATTTATGAGTAGTAAGAACAATTAAATTGCATAATAATCAACATTATTTATTTTTCTGTAAAACTAACAAAAGAAATTAACAAAAAATATCATTAATTAAAAGTTATTCAGTCTTTAATAGAGATCAGTGAAAATTCATTTTGTCCATATAGTATGGACAAAATGGCATAGCAGTAATGGACATAATGACATACTTTTCGTTTCTGTTAATTTATTTGCAAATAGCACAAATAAAGTGCTTGGTTCGTTTTGGTACATCAGCGCACTCAGCATGAGCCCAATGGGAACAATTCATGCACTTCAACCAACCTTCGCCAGGCTTGGAACGTGAATAAAGGTCGTTGCAATAAATACACGCACAGTCATCTTCATCTTCCTGTGCGTTGTCGATAAATAGACTCGATTCATCATCGTCGCTATCCGTATTAAAAAGTATCTTTGTAACAGCCTTTCTTCTTCTTTCTGGTGGTTTCTTTGGAGCTATTTTTTCTTTGATCTCATCCATATTTGGGGTAGAAGTGAGTATATGGTGTAACTTTCTATTCTTTGGCTTCCTCTTGCCCTGACCACTAACAAACTTTCCCTTCGGTGCTGGAGATAGAAGATCTAATGGAAACGACAACGACTCTGAGAATGGACCGGGAATTGCTTCAACAGACGATGGCTTGGTGACGTCAGTAGGAACATCTGGTATGATTAGATTATTTGTTGCAGAGTCGACTACAGTACTGGACAAACCTTCGTTTTCAATTGGAAACGTTTGAGGATTGTTTGGTGCTAGTTCTATATCTGTAGTGTCAGCTGGAGCAAACATATAATCTGGGAAGATATCTGGGTTCACAGGCCATAGACCAGTGTTTTTGAAGCCATGACATGCATTTTGAACTGTAGCCGCCTTCCCATATGCTTTATTAAATAAACCACCGATTTGCAGATGTGTCACTACCCTACCTGGGTGTGATCTTAACCATGTTGTTATTTCCTGGTGAAAATATGTTTTCAGCGGACCGTAAAAACAAACATCTAATGGTTGCATTCGGTGCGTGCAGTGCGGCGGTAGGCAAACAATTTCGATGCCATTCTCTTTTGCGTAGTTTAAGGCATCTATTCCCTTGTGACTAGAATGCCCATCAACAATAAGAATAACTTTATCTTCAGTGCTGGATTTTACGTAGCTATGGAAATGCTTAAGCCATTTTAAAAAAACATCAGACGTCATCCAACCAGACTCTTGAGCTATCCCCAGCGTGCCAGGGGGAGTTTCATCGAGTAGCTCATTTTTCATATTTTTTCGTGGGAAAATCAATGTTGGGGGAATGAATGACCCACACGCATTCATACAACATACAACAGTGACATTCGATCCCCGTTCAGCACTTGTAATGCACCCCACTTGTTTTCTCCCAGTAGTGGCAATTATTTTCTGAGGTTTTTGCACTGTTGAGAGTCCAGATTCGTCAACATTGTAAATTTTATCAGGTCTTATATTTAGCTTAGATACTAAATCTTGGTAAACCTTAAAAAAATTGGACACTTGTGGTCTATTAAAAGCCTGTGCTCTAGCTGCTGATGTGGGCTCTGGTTTTCGCAAAGATATGTCTTTATTTCGCCTTAAAAATCCTTCTAGCCATTCTTGCCCTGCTCTGCCTTTGTTAACGTTGAAAGTGTGCGAAATTCCATTTTTTTCTGCTAACTGAAAAGCCAGTTCTTGAACTGATACTCGTGTCAAGCCAAATAATCGCGTTTCCAAAAATTTCAAATGGTCAACAAGCTGCCTTTCAATTTCAGGAGGAAATGTTGGTTGGTATCTTCCAAGACCTTTGAGGTTAGGTTTTAATATTTTATTTGTTTGTAAGGCATGTCTTCGAAGAGTGGCTTGTGGGACACCAAAAGTCTTGGCGGCCAAGAGCCAGCCCATTTTCTTATTCTTGATAGCTTCTATAGCTTTTTTCATTGAATCTTCATTCCAAGATTGACGAATGGTTTTTCTGACGTAATTACGAGGCATGTTGCTGAAAGCAAAATCAGGATTTCAGTAGATAGGTAAAGCCAGGTAGATTTTAGCTCTTAAATTTTAGTTAAATGGATACGGACAAAATGACATAGTATGCCATTTTGTCCAAAGGACATGTATGTCGTTTTGTCCGTATTGAGTTTTAAAACTTTAAAATTATAAATTCACTTGAAATTCAAATTTTTATAATAAAAACAATACACTATCACTAAGGTAACACATTTAGGAATAATACAAACAATAAATTATTTTAAATTAATAATAAATACTCACCATAAACAAAATCTGATTCCACGTGAAAAAAAATTTAAACTAACAAGAAACTTCTTTGAACTGCAACTGACGAAATGAATGATGCAGTGGCGCTAATGTTTTGACAGGTTGTTTATAGATATAAAAACTATCGAACGCGACTACGCAGGGCTCTTTTTGACCCGCTAAATTCGAATAAAGGCTGATGTGTCATTTTGTCCGTATATGTCGTTTTGTACGTATTTCCCCTATATGCAAAATTTAATACTTACATCTGTTCTCATTGTCATAATTACACATCAAGTATTGATAAACATTAAAAAAAAATTAAAAAGCTTAACATGAGTAAAACTAAAAGTTAAATTGTTAAAAATTATAAAATTTATCAAATTTACATATTTAAAATAAGAAATTTTTTTTTATTTTTTCAATGATTTTTTTTTTTAAATTTCAATAGTAAGGTAATAGGAAGCCAGAATTTTTCTCCTGTGATGCCATCAACTTCCTCAATTATGAATTTTAAGCTTTTTATCGACGGTTATTGAGTACATATATAGGTACAAAAACATATGTGACAATACTCTACTTTTTGAGATGAATCAGACCAGAGTACATAGTTAAATTTTTATTGCAAAATTAAATTAGACAAGACACAAGTCACTAATTATTTGACGTGTCATTCAATAATAATGTTATTTGAACATTTTTGCACGCAATTCTTTTACTACGGATTTATAAATACAGTGTTGATATTTTCACTTTTCTACATACATAGGTAATTTTGATTTTATTTATCTTAATTAACGAACACAGCAAAAATATGTTGAAAAAGAATTTTTAAATAAAATATTTTCTGTCATTTCCTACATCCGTTTATTTAAAAAAAAAATTTGATGTGAATATTTTTATTGATCGTATAAATCCTATAAATTGATAAATTATGTAAACACATTAAAATTTTTGTTAATTAATGAAATATTAAGTAAATTGTTTATCTTTTTTAATAACTTAATTAAATAATAATTAATAATAGTATTAAGTATTACAATTTTAATTGATAGTTTTAAAAATAGAATTTTCTGTTTCCAATGTAAATGTTATTGTCGGCTTTTTTTTTGGGCGTTAGTTGATTTTTAGGGAGAAATTTTTTGAAAAATTAGGGAAATGGGGTCTCGCAAAAATTATTAAAGCGGTTGTAGAGTTGCAGAGAGGTTTTTTTTGCTCATCGCCTAATTTTTAAGGACAAACTTTGGAAGGGCCAGAGAAGGGACCTCACAAAAACCATCTTGCCCATTTCTCATTTTACTCTTGAGCCGCTTCTGCTCAGACCCTTAGTAGAAATTAGCAATAAAATGTACCGTAGATAAAAATCGCGATTAATATACAACAAAGGAAAAAAATGTTCACAATTTCTAGAGGTATTTCACGTATTTAAAAGTGGAAAAGGAAATTATTTTTCACCTATCGCATTGTGTCAAACTGTCGAGTACCGTTATAAAGTGTTCTTAAAATGAAATAGAGGTTTCTTTTACCATCTTTCATTTTTAGGCTTGGTTTGTGAAACACTGAACTTGCATTTTTTGCATTTAAAAGTGCATTTTTTTAAGCGAAATTTCAGAAGGAAAATTCATCTATTACGACGGCTGTCATGGTGAGAGATTTGAGTCAGGGACAAAAATTTGTTATGAAATTTCTAGAACCTGAAAAATTCACCAAAACTCATATGTTTGAGTGTATGTACCCATGTGTAAACACGATAATTCTCGAATGAAATATTTTATTTTTATGAAATTTGAAAAAGACGTTAAGAGTTTCAAACCCTTAGTTTGAAGAGTTTTTCAGCTAGACACGTCCGATGTCTAGAATATGGCTTTTCGGTATTTTTGGTCAAAAGAAGATGAGTTTTTTGTCAAAATTTGCTACAGTACAGAAATTTTTCAATTTCGTTTTTTTTACACCATCGAAAAAGTGGAAAAAATTACATATGTTTTTTTAAAACACTGCTGTAAGTAAACTGGTTTTCGAGAAAAATTTTCATAATTTAAAAGTTTTTCGAAATTTTACACTCTCGTAAAGAACGTGTAGAGAAAAGAGAAAAATTCACATAAGATATTTGCTGAACAATTATTCTTTTGATATTTCCTGAACAGTTTTCGAGAGAAATTTTTAAAATATTGATTTTAGTTTGTTAAATAATACGAATGCGATTATAAATGGACTGACTTTTAAAAGATTAAAAATATTCTAACATTTTATGATAAGGAAATTAAATTTATAGAATCTCCTCCCCTGGCACGTCTAAAGTATCCAACTCTGTTACGAATCATTTTATCCGTTGTCTACTGATAATTCTGTGAAATAGAATGCAACATAAACAACTGAATATTTTTGATAATTCATTCTTTTGATTGTGCAATATTACATAATATACAAATTCAATTTTTTGTCCCGAGTGAACATTTACTCGGGAAATACTTGTACCATTCAATATTATATACATATATGTACATAATTCGATAGTTTTTAACAGTTTTTTAATCAACACATTTAAATAAAAATTTTATCTGATTTCCATTTAATAACATTTCAATTGATACATAATATTTTGTTTGTTTTTATTCAGTAGGTTTTGCAAATAAATACACATTTAATATACCTAAATTAGATTGTATTTTTGCATATATTGCACAATTTTTCAAAACGAAAATATTCTGAATTAGAAATTTAATTAAATATTGTGTATCGTAAAATTACTGATATTTTATTATTCAATCAGAAAGTAATGTTTTACATCAATTTTAACACCACTAATTAAATATTCAATTTTCGAAAAAAAAAAAACTATTTTGCATTTCTTTTGTATTTTGATGTAATCAGTTCTTTGTGAAACAATTGTTGGTTCAATCATTAAAAAGTCTTCATGGCGTAATTTTGTTAATTTACCAAGCAAGATCTCTGAAAAATATTCTAAAATTTTATATTGATTACTAAACTGATTGTGAGTGTTCATTTTAGTTTGAACCCGTATAACAACGTTTCCGTGGTGTAGTGGTTATCACATCCGCCTAACACGCGGAAGGTCCCCGGTTCGAAACCGGGCGGAAACATTAATTTTTATTATTATCTTTGATAAATTTAGTATTTGATATCATTTAAGTTAAAGCCGGTTCTGTCTTTTAATATATTATATTTGGGAAATAAGTGAAATTTTTGTATTATATTTTATAGACACAAAATATTGCTTCATGTATTACACAGGGAATGGATTAATCTTATTAGCACTTTCAAATTAGTTCGATTAGATTAATTAATTGTTTAAAATTTTACAAGTGATTGTTTAACTATAGTTGCTAAATATGATTAAGACATAGAATATATTATGTAAGTTACAACCAGAGCGTTCATCTGCGTACCAAAATTTCATTCCTGAGATTTCGAAATTTTTAAACAACAGTCCTGGTCGCGGTTTCGGGATTTAATCAGAATCGAGGCTTTTTGCAATTTTTTATTGTTATTAGTGCTCCGTAGCAAAATTTGCAAACTTTTGGAATCGACTGCGTACCGAATGCGGCGGTCCAATTATAGACGTGAAGTTGAATTTCGATTTTAAGGGTTAATTTTAGTAGGTAACTTGGAAACTCGGGGAAAAATTTGCCTCAAGAGCATCGAGAAGGGTATCAAAGACAAGCTTATTATAGCACGAATTCAATAATGTACATAACGAACAATTGATAAATCTACACGTGAAAAATATAACAACTTCTGCACATTAATAGAGGGGCCGGCTAGAGGAGGGGGAAGTCAGGTGAGGCAATTGTTCGGAGGCCCGAGCCCGAGTCTAAAAAGGGAGCCCGAAGTCTCTGTTAGGGGCCCCAACAGAATGAGAAAAGGTTTTTTATTTGCTCGTCAATTGTATTTGTGGAGAAAAAAATGTTTGAAAATTTTTTGTCATGCCCGGGGGCCCGTTATTTCTCTCGCCGGCGCTGCTATTACCTCAAATCTATGTTTAATAATAACTGATAGTACGGAACATTATTTGCGCAAGTAAAACAGAACAGAATTTGCGTATCACTAGGGTTGCCAACCATACTTTATATTAAATTATTCTACTTTATTTTTCACAAACATACTTTATACTTTTACATAAAAATAAAGTAGCGTAAAACCGTCTAGACCCGGACACTTTGCACCAATCTTCAAATTAAATAATTTCTATATTAACCTGCAACAATAAACATTTGTTCTTGATGTCGTTAGAAAGAGAAAAACATCCTCGAAACAGCTGTACCAATAAAAACTACGGTTTTCAACATTTACTATCTCATTTTACAGGATTACTATCCTACAGTTTTTCAAAGAAATAAAATGTGTGTCTAACTTAGACATGTAATTTTCGTCATAATTGTTATATTGTTTTAGTTTTGACATAATGTATGTGTTCAGAATTTTATCACGCATCATTTAATGATGTTTGAAGTTATATTCGATGTATATATAAAAAAATACATGCTACATATATATATATATATATATATATATATATATATATATATATATATATATATATATATATATATATCCGTTTAGACCCGGACACATCAGTTTATTACACTATGGCCGCGATTCGCACCAGTTGTAACTCCCACTGTCCATACGTTAATATTCCCCCCAGAATTACGCGGTTTATGCCTCCTTCTGGTGTCATATCGTATGTTTACTTTATAGAGAGGCATACTATGCATTGCCCCCTCAACCCTCCCGACAAAATATTTTGAAGTCTTTGACACTGTCCTGAACCCGACGGGAGAGGTTAGTTTGCATGTTATTACATTATTTAAGTAAGTGTCCGGGTCAAGACGGATTTGGGGTGTAGACCTGGACACTTACTAATTATTTTTTTATTTTTTTTATTTTTACTTATAATGAAACAAATGGGTCAGGGATATAACAAATAATATACGCTCTTTCTAATGGTAATACTTTTATTGGTGATCTCTGTGAAGGAAACGTGTATAAACATAAAATTATACCAAAAAATGTAAGAAAGTGTCCGGGTCTAGACGGTTTTACGGTATACTAAAATACTTTATTTTGAATCTTGACTGTGATTAAACTAAACAAGACTCTCCAATACGTAATTCCCAAACGATTTATTAAATATTAAGATGGATGATTTACCTATATTCTGAATAAATAATACTTAAAAAAATCCAGAAAAATTGTACTAATAATAACAAATACTGCTGAAAAACGGTACCTAATATTTATACTTAAAAATGCGTGTGATAACTTACCAAATATAAAAAAAAAAAATATTTATTATTTGCTTTCTATTCCCAGAACCCTAGCTTTCACTGAGAGTTTTTTCGGTGATGAATGTGAAGTGGCAAGCATGGAGAAACATATCCACCATAAAAATAGAATATGAATTATTTATTTAAATCTAAACTTTTGATTGTAAAATTAGCTATGAAACGTTCATAGATAACAAAAATTGTTAGCATGACTGCGCTAAAAACAAAATACCCCTGTCGCAGCATCCTGCATAACATAGCGAATTTCCGTTTATAAAAATTCGTTTTTCTCGGAAACTAGTTGACATAGAAAAAAAGTTTAAAGACCTTTTTATGTAATTTTTTCTTCTCTTTTAAATGGTGTAAAAAAATTTCGCAAAAATTTTTGAATAAGTGGAAATTTTGGCAAAAAATTAATTTTTTGCTAGAACAAAAACTATGTTCCTGGCATCCGACGTGTCTGGCTGACGAACTCATCCAAGCGTTTGGGACTTCCAATGTTCTCATCAAGTTTCGTAAAATTGGATACTTCGTTCGAGAGTTATCGCGCGGACACACACACACACACACACATATATATATATTATATATATATAATATATATATATATATATATATATATATATATATATATATATATATAAATTTTAGTGAATATTATTTTCGGTTTCTAGGGACCTCAAAACAAATTTCTGCCATAGTCCCGGGCTCAGGTCGCGTCATGACAGTGGCTGTAATAGCTGAATTCCATTCTGGAAATTCGCTAAAAAATGTATTTAAGGCAATAAAAACTTAAATTTTGAAAATACTTTTTTTACAAATACTTTATTTTTTCTTATTTAAAAGATTAGATACTTTATTTTTCTCAAAAAAAATTGGCAACTCTAATCATCACCTAATTATTTAACATTTTAAATCTGAACATAGCAAAATTTTCGTCGTTATTGTAACTGAATTTTACTGTAGTTTATATTCGTTAGCTTCGCTGTATATCAGTGTTGGAGACAAGTTTTAGCACAACAAAACGAATAATTTCACATAATGAGAGTATATACCTACTGTAATTTGATTTTTGTTGCTAAAATCATAGTTGCATGAAACCTACATACGAACTTGGCCTTTAAAAATGATAATGTGTTTAATTCACCGATGCAATGATGTCACTTCCAGAATTAAAATTAAACCCTATTTGTGATAAATAAGTTAATTATTTTATAATTATTATTATTATATCTAGCTCTAGCTGTACGGTAGCGATTAAATTGATCACACAAGCGTCGCTTAAATATGTGCGATTTTATTCACACTAAATGTGTATTTGTATTATGTTTTAGTATTCCGTACAAAAATTAGTAAGTCACTTCGGTGTACGTCCATATTTGACAGGCGATTTTCTCTGAATCTATTCGACATGAAAATTTGAAATTTAGCATAGAAATAGAGTGTGCTAGCTCAGTTATAGATGTGAAGTTGAATTTCGATCCTGTGGGTTAATTTCCGAAGGTAACCTGGAAAGTGGGGACAAGAATTTTCCTCAAGAGCATCAAGTAAAGTATCAAAGGAAAGCTCATTAAATTCTTTTGTTCATTTTTTGAAGGGGTGGAGAATCCTCGTAAAAAGTGCTGCATCCGACCATTATCACCGGAAGGATCCCTTAGGGCAATTCCATGCAAAAATCTCCATAAATGAAAAAAATAATTAATTGATATTGGTAGTAAAAATACTATAGTATGATAGTAGCACTATAGTACTTTTAAGTTTTCTGAATTGCAGCAAAGATTTGTTTTTTTTTATTTTCTGACAATACTGTCATTTTCGAAGTGGTGTCGCGAGTATAAGCTAACAGTGAATTTGTAATGGAGTTTTAATTACATTTTCACGATAAGTACTTTGAGTTATTGTAATGATTTACTACATACTGATAAGTCAAGTAACGATTTACCGATAAATAGTCCGTAATTTATGTAAACACTTTTTTTTAAGAGATATTAAATTGATAAGACTGTAGTGTTCAGTTGTAGTGTCAGTCACAGAATAAACATAATTTTCTCTCTCACTTTAGTAAAACTTATCCTTCATCAAGGAAAAATTAATTTTTCCTACTTGACAGAATTACTTACATCATGCCAATATCAAAAATCTATTATTTTTTTAAATAATCCTTAAACAGGTTGAAACATTTTTGTAGTGTCGGTTACAATGTAGAGTCAGTCACGACTGCATCATAGTGAATTGTAGCATTTTGTGTCTTTTGAAGACATATTGAAGATTTTACCCAATCCTAACATGATTCTTAGGGGGAACAGAATCTATTATAAATTTCCTAAAAGTCTGGAGGTCTTTAAAAAATCTTAAGAAATTTTGTATTTCTGTAAAAAAAATTTTATTCGCTGTTAAAGAAAATGTTTAACTTTTTGAAAAGAATTTTATTATTCCTAAGAATGTAAATTATTTTAGTTTAAGTGCTGGTTTCCAACATTTTATTAGGGACTTTCTGTATGTTATGATTTAATTAAAAAAATAAAATTTTAGTACGTTTTTGTACCTTTAAAATTATTTTAAAGTTCTTATTTTATGTCCTGTAATGTCAATTTCTACGATTTTATTTAAAAATACTACTATTTTGCAATGCAAAGTGACGGTAGTGTCAGTCACGTTTTGGCCTGTAGTGTCAGTCACGTTTTGTTTTTTGAATAATTAATTTCCTAAAAAAGTAAAGCTTTTTATTTTATTATTTTCCAATAATTTGTTTCATATACTTCGGTTAAATATACAATTATAATTATAACGCCTGTACAGAGGAAGATTTTCGAAGTTTAAAAACACTCTCGAAGGCGACTTCCTTTTGCATGTAGTGTCAGTCACATTTACATTTTATTAAATAAATCATATTTCACAACTTTGTATGTGCACACTTTTTACTACAGAGGGATAATTGGAGGATCAACTATAAAACCATGCTAAAATTGAAACTGTAAACATAGTGGTATTCGTAATATAAGGCAAAATAAAACGCAAATTGTGTCAAATGTAGAGTCAGTCACATATGGAATTGCCCCTTAGATAAATCTGAAAAAATTCGTAAACTTTATAAGAATGAGGTATAGATTGAATGAAAATTATCAGAACTGAATTTTCTTATGTAATTTTCTTGATATATAAAAGAAAGCTCGGACATATATTTTGCTTTGTTCAAAATGTTACTAAATAATTATGTTAATGCTATGTTAAATAGTTATTTTTGTGAATTGTTTAGAAAATGAATTCTAGAAATAAAAAAAAGCAGAAAGAAAGAATAATTGATAAATCTATACGCGAAAAATATAACAATTTTTGAACACTAATAGGTTAACTAACTAACTGTTCGAGTATTGAATTCCGTTCGAGTATAGGGCTTTTTACGTTATGTTACTTTTATATATTTCATATTTTTTAGTGTATTCATAGAAATAATTGATAGTATGGAACACTATTTGCGCAAGTACAACTTGCGCTTAACAATTTGTTTAGTTCGTGGAAATAATATAGAAATCATAAAAATTTTTAAAACCAATTTTTTCAATTATTTTTGTAAAAATAAATGTAGTTATTTTGAAGAAAAAGAAATGTGATTAGAAAATGATTTTCTTAATTTTAACTTTCTATCGAATTTAATTTTCGGTTAGTTGGAAATTTTTAAATGATTGTCATCTTTTATTATTGCTTTAAAAAAAATAGAAAATTTCTGAAAATTGGTTAAATTGATTGGATTTTGAACATGAATTTAGGCTTTCTAATTCCTTTTCTTGCAATTTTATTTTAAAAAAGAATAATTTTTGCATGTAATTTTAAACTCAAATATTTGGTACAAAATATTTCTTTTATGATCATACTCGTACCTTTTAGACGATAGTTCTAATAACACAGTAGGCATTAGTCCTTGAAAAACTTTTTCTCACGTTTAAATTTCTTCTCATATATTCTTTTATTTTTGCTTGAGGCTTAACTGTTAAGTAAACATTTAGAAGATATGCTCAGGTGTTAAAAATCTTCAAGTGTCGTTACCTTTTGTTTTATTTAGTTTTTTGTTTTTTTGTTTCTTTTTGACCTTTTTTTGTAATTTTTTGAAAACAAAAGAATAGAAAATCATTAATTATTACATAAAAGTGATGTGAAAAAAAATTGTAGAGTACCTTTAGGTAGGTTACACATGTGCAAGGTGCTTCAAAACAGTCGACGTAAAAACGTAATGATGGACGAAGTGTTAAATATTCCTATTTTTGAATTAAGTACCATCAAGTGACTTTTTATGGAATTACGGTAGGAATTTTCGTGAGTTTTAGGTAACATTTTCTTTTTGCTATGAAAATTTCAAAATTTGATTTGAAAATTTAATTTTTACGCTCGAACTTGAGTTTTGTTAAGGCCCGGACACACCAAGGCGGTCATTCTGCGGGCTAAGTGGATGTCATATATAATTATATTGTACTACTTGACTTATATCCAAACATTCAAGTAGGTAATAATTTTTGAACACAATTAAAGTCAAGTGGATTCGGATTTTCAACAAAGAAAATGTAATACGTGTTTTGGTCAGTTTGCCACGGTCTGTCCTCACACTTTATCCTATAGCTTCTTAATTTTTAAGAATTGCATTATATTCTGTAATAATAAAATAGACAATAAGAAAAGTATTTTGCGGTCTAGTATTGTTAAAAATAAATGTTAAATTGCATAACCATAAGTGATGTTTCGATTTTTTAACACCTTGACGGTCTTAATCTATAATGACAAAAAGCCCAATTGGTACACTATTTTGACAGTTAATACACTTTATATAGAATTGTTGATGTCCTACTCTGTGGTGTGTGAATTAGTCAGGTTTCACTTAACGTCTTATGACGTCAGTGACCGTTGAAGTGTTAATAGTATTTACGACTGAATCATCCAGATAACATTTTCTCAGTTTCAACTAGTGATGAGCAAAATTAGTCTTGCTCTTGCAGTCTTGTCTTGGTCTTGCATTTTTGCAAGACCAAAACTGAGACCAAGACTATGCATACCAAGAGCAAGACCAAGACCAAGACTATAAGTATGGCTGAAAGACCAATACCAAGACTCAAGTGAGCAGGACCAAGGCAAAAGCAAGAAAAAAGCAAGACTCTTGCTATAAACTATTTAATTAATTTGAAAGTATAATTAATACTGAAACTTTAAAAATTGTTTCTTTAAAAGATTCGAAGTTAGTTAAATATTTACAGTTAAAAATGTGTAATACTGTCATAATTCAGTATAATGCTTTTAACTACTTTCAAAATTTTTTGGTCGGATAGTAAGTAAAATATCGGCGTTTAATAGATTTTACCACTTTAATAATAATTATAGATTTTATCATGTTTAATAGAATTTCATGCGTGACTAACTGAAGCCCTGAAAATTTCATCGAAATTAGTTGAACAGTTCCGAAGTTGCACGTTGCAAGTTTTTACGAATACTCAGGTGGACAGAGGGACAGTCATAAATTTTTTAGGAACTGTAAAGAGTAAAAATTCTGATTTTAGAAGGAAAAAGTTCGTTAATAAGAAGAGTGCAAAAAGGTGCAAGATTTTTTAGCAATACCAGTACCAAGACCAAGACTGTCTTTTGCAAGACCAAGACCAAGACTCAAACTGCTCTAGCAAGATCAAGACCAAGATTCTTAATGCAAGAACAAGACCGAGACCAAGACTATCAAGTCTTAGTGTTGGTCTTGCATTTGCGCATCACTAATTTCAACAATTTGGCGCTTGATCTGTTGCTGCATAATACACGGAGAGAAAAATCATAAAATTTTTGTAGATAAAATTTCAGAAAAATTACCATGCTCTCTTATAATGCGTGCGCGATCGACGGCCAAAGTGCTAACACAACTTCTATCACACTCTTATGCATATATGTTATAGTTTAATTCCTGTTGTCGTACTCTTTCATTTGCGCATCTGACCCGCAACCTTATGTTGCTTGGGTTGTACGCACTGAGGAACAATTGATCTTTTCCGACCTTTAATTCTTTATGATGCATACAAAATGATTGGCAACAATATATTCTAATACTGAATATAGTGAAGAAATGATTAATTAAACGGTGACCGTCCTGTAAGACATTCTAATGAATACTGTTTGCACATAACACAACACCAGCAGTGATCAGCCTGGCTATGTTACTTGCCACACCAGCCTGGCTATGTAACTTTCATATATGATTGTGTTGATACTTTCTGCAGCCTGCCTCGCTATGTGACAGCGTTGTTACCTTCTCTTTCTTTCTTTCTACTATTAGCAGATAGTATTTGAAATATTATAAGACAGCATGGTAATTTTTGTAAGAAAAACAATTAAAAAATATTTTTTTGGAACTTTTAATTTTGGAACTTGGAATTTTTTGGATTAATTATAATTTTTATATTTTTACCGTACAAAATTGAATATGTTCGCCTTTTACACGTCGATTGTAGTGCTGAGCACAGTAATTTTTCGATGAATTTTCTCTCCGTGTAGAATCCAATTGATTTCCTACTCGATTTTCCTTACTCTTTCGCTCATCGTCGAAAATTCGGCGAACCATTTTTGAAGCACCCGGTCCAAATTTAATTTTAATGTTACACAAAGTAAAAAATAGAAACAAACTCAAAATAATATTGTAACACACGTAATATAGATAATACCGGAAAAGTACATTTTTAAATAATGATTAAGCCACGGAACCCCATCAGTCTGTGTGCAGTGTTGCGTACCGTTCAAAAGAACACCAAACCAACAAAGTCCACACGTTTTCAATAACAAACAACGCTATGTGAAGTTCAAAAAATATACATGTAATGTATGGAATATATTTTTAAAAATATCACACATCTTTAATAATAATTAGTGCCCGAGCGACCAGACGTCATTAAAATAACGAACGACACTTCAAAAATTGTGAAAAAATTGTTTGGTTATTCAAAAATTTGTGTTGTCTTTTACGTGTAATTAGTGAATTTTTGATGTGAATTAATATAAAATACCATGTTGAGACCGCTTGTATTATTGGTAAGCAAAATTTGTTTTATTGAGTTTCAGAGCATTGACCCAACTCCATTTTTTTCGATTTTATGTCCGAATTTATCATAAAGTAACTCGGGACATAAGGTTTCTGGACAGTTCTTTCGTGTTTGTTCGTCTATATGTCCGAAAAGTTCTTCAAAGATTTTAATGAAATTTTCAGGGCTTTTGAGGTTTATCTCTAAAAGGTTCTGATTGCTGTTAAATCTTTTACCTTTCTAAAAAAAAATTGCATAAAATACGTATTATCTTTTCAGGAATTTTAGTGATATAAAATTTTGCAAGGTTACACTGATAGGGGTGACGGTGAACTAAATTTTAGAGGGTGAGAGTTGCACCTTAAATCTCCTGTGTTTGCTTTCGTAGTATGGATAGTATTTAATCAGTGTTATCAATAAAAATTTCAAACGCTCAAATAGATTTAGAAAGTTTTTCAAAAATGGCTAGTTATTTTTAAGCAATTTGATTGAGCCTATCGAATTTAGGTATGTTACTCATTAGAATAACTAGTGAATAATGCTATTTTTGTCTTTTGTGAAGCAATTAATTCAGAAAAAATCGTAAAAATTAGTTTCAAATGTTTACGTTACCAGAAACGAGTGAATAGTTGATAATTTACAGCCCAGCACAACTACACAAACTACACTTATATGTAGATTATAAAAATAGAAATATCATCAAAATTTAAAATTATGATTTACCAGAAAATTACGCTAAAGTAATAACATAAAAACTTATTATTTGTGACAATTTAACTCATGTGTATCAAGTCCCATAAGAATATTGTATGTTTTTCACTTTTGCCGTGGAAAATATGTTAGGACAGATTTTTGCAGCGAAAAAAAATGGTACAAAGCATTTCGTTGGTCATTTCATTGTATAGGTAAACACGATAAAATTGAAACAAAAATTCGTATTCGTAAATTTAACTGATTTTAGAACCATAGTAACAATTACCAAACTGGTATTAGGTAAATAATAATACGAATTATAGGGTAAATGGTATAGTTATTGAACAGTTAAGAAAAATTTTCAAAACAAAGTACAGAAAAAGTACGTGTTGTAGCTTTATTTTTAACGAAAAAATTCATAAATGAAGTAAGACCTGTCTGTTTTAATGCACCATATAAAACTTTCATATTACATATTGGTAAGTCTCTGAAAAAAAAAAATATATTAAAGTTGTACGTGTAGAAAAGTACAGTTATTGGACAAAAATTTCATTTATTAATTTCTGGCGTATTTCCACAATCCACAAGTCCTGTAGATACTAGAAGGTTCTGTTTAACTTAAAAATCAGGAAGTTTGCTCTACTAGTCTATAAGCCTTATAATCTTCAAAAGAGAGTGTCTTGTCCAATAACTGTCAACGTCCAATAACTATACCGTTTACCCTACTAATTTATTTTATTCGTCAAATTGTCTTACCGTATTACACTCGAGTTTTATATTTTTCTGAATAAATTTGTATTTTCTACAACTCATATTTCTTGCCTAAAAGCAATATAACTCGAAGAACTGTTAACCCAAAAACGCTTCAGTTTCCTGTCGTTTTTCGCTAAATTGCTAGGCAACAAATTATCGTTACACTTAAACTTCTCGTGTAATAATAAGTCAAAAATCGAAACTATTTGTAAAATTTTTAATTGACTAAAATTTAAGCTTCTTCCCTGTCAGTTTAAACAATGTGAATTAATTCATAGTAAAAATAATTACACACGTAGATTAATTTGTTAACGAAGCATACAAATCGAAAATGAACGCTAATAAAACAGTTAAACGTCCGTTGAACTTTCTAACAGTGCATTTAATTTAACTGAATAAAAAAATTTAAAAACAAAAAAATAAAATAAAAGTGATAACAAAAAAAACAACATAAAATTGCATTGCAAATGTATTTTGTAATATACATAGGAAACTCCCATTACGCAATCCACTGGGACCAAATTGCTAAATGAGAAAGTCAAAGATCACGGGCGTCAATACTTCTGATTTATATATTTGTATGATTTACTGTTACAAACTATTACTTAGACACTAACACATTCAAACATAGTTGCTTTAAAACACGGAGGGGTGCCATTATACACATCGTGTGTACGACGAAATTGCTAAATGGGAGCGTGCGATATGGGAGTTTCCTATGTACATATAACACCACATAATTACAATTTCCTCCGCTAGATTTAGATACATAAATTTTGTTTAAATTCCATTAATATTTCAATGAACTTATATGCAATTTCAAATATCATTTTTAATTAACCTCTTAACAGTGAAGATCAACACCGGTTTTCATAAACAACTCATCGAGATCATTAACAGACACACAAATTATATTTTTATTTGCGATTCGATTCGATAAAATGAAGTATCTTGTCATCAGATTTAAAATTTTCATAATAATAGAAAGTATAATTTTGTAATTTCAGTGATTTCAATGCAGATTTTAAGCGGAACAATTCTGCTTTATAATATCAAAAATAAAAAAAAAGTTGGATTTTTATAAAATTTAAAAAAATATTTTAAGACATTTAGACGACAGATTTATGTACTCGTACACGGAAAAAAATTTCATTAATAAATGAATTGTATATCATCTATGTGGTAGTGATCTTAAATCGGCTAATTTTGTTTAGATTTAGTGATTTTTCAGTCGACTAAATGATTTAAATAATTATCTTTTTCTTTTTTTAATAATTAAAAATTTTTCTTTTCTGTATCTATTAATAAATTTGCATGTCAATAATTAAATTCAAAAGAATACATTGTCTTGGAAAGAGCTATATTATAGGACTCTTATATCTAAAACTTTGATTATATTCATAAAATATAAAGTAAAAGCAAGTATTTATTAGAATTCTGGCCGATTATTATTACTATATATTTAAGCTAATAGAAATATTCAAACGAAAACACAATTTCACCTCAGCGATGAAAATTATCAAAATCGACATATCTAGCTACAAAATGTTACGTCATATTCAAGAAATGGCGCGTTTTCACTTATTTGAATGTTTGTTGAAAAATGGTGATTTTCAAAATAAAATTTCTAAATAGTTATCAATTTTTTTTATGTTTCATCATTAAAATTGGACATATGTAATGATAATGCATAGAATTATTTAACATTTGACACAAATTTTAAACACAGGCAAGTACCGTATTGCTTCGTGACTCAAAACTACTGTACTGCGTTGTAAAGTCAGACGTAAAATTCGGAATTCTTATTATAAAAAAAATTTTTATTCTACGAAAAACTATAATCTCAGAACAACAAAAAATATTTCAAATTATATTTTAGAGTTCTGAAGAAATCTCGAAATCCTTATAATTTCGTCGTGTCCGTATGTCTGTCAATCACAGCCACATAATGTTCAGACGTATGACCATGAAACACTTTTAATTTTTAGATCCCGTTTGCAAAATATTGAGTCTTAAAGTGGCGAATAGCTTGGTCCTCCTTATCGTAATTTTTAAAGTAATGATCCAAAAAATCTGAAAAAATTACAGACACTAACACTAACAATTTACAGTAGGAAAAGTAGTCTACAGTAAATGAAATTTTACATTGAGGTTAGGGTTGTAACTAGGCTGAGGCAGCCGGAGCATTGCCCCGGGCCCCCAGCCAAAGGCGGCCACCAAGAGAATACAAGAAATTTCAGCTTCGTAAATTTCTTGGCAAATTTTAAGGACGGAATTTCTGTAAAATTAGGGCAGCAAACGAGCAAACGACTGACAAACAAAAAAAAAAAAATGGTCGCCGCCTTTTATTTTTGCCGGTGGGCGGAATTTTAAGGGCGGTTTTTCTGTAAAATTAGGGCACCAAACGACTGACGAACAAAAAAAGATAAAAAAAGGTCGTTGGCGGAATTTTTTGATTTTCCCCGGAACGGCGTAGGGGCCCCGAATGTACTTTCTGCCCCAGGGCCCCTTAAGACCTAGTCACGGCCCTGATTGAGGTATGGGAAAACATTCCTCAAAATTTTAGCTCGAGAGACATTTTTATGATCCTTTTTGTAAGCCGAGGACCTTTTTCTTTTACCTAACGTACTGGAGTACCTTTCCCAATACATAAAATAATCCCAGCCAAAATATTTCTTGCTCGTTATAAAAATAAAATGTTTCTAAAAACTAAAAGTTAATGAGCAAAATTCCTCGAAAAATATTTTGGCAAATTTAAATTGGAGAAATTCTTTCAAATTCACCGTTGTTGCTAAAAAATAAAGTGGGAAGATTTCTCGTGAGATTATAAATATAAATTTCATTTTTCATTTCCAGAAAAAATTTAATAAATCCCTCTTCACTCCATGAGCATTTTTTAAATTTTTATAATATATAAAAATGTTTGTTAAAAGATATTTATAAATTCTTAGAAAAATATTTTATATACCGTCTCCACTGTTCTTTTTTTATACTCAAAAATAATTATTTTATCATTAAATTAAAGTATTTCGTTAATATAAAATATTTTACGAAACCATTAGAATCAGTGGGAAAAAAATCACTAAAATAAGTTCACTGACTTGAATCGTGTTATGTTTAGATAATCAAAATTAAAATTCGAACTCTAATATAAAAATGTCATCGTCGTGTTGTCCTAAATAACAAAGTGTTTTATAATTCTTTGCTTAATTTCAACAATCAATTATTGACTATCCGTAATGGACTTTTTGTTAGAAATCATCTTCCATTTATTTATACAGTGAAAGCTCTCAATAATATTGTTTCCCTATAGTTCCTTCTTGACATTCCATATTGGCACTCAACTCTTTTGAAAATAAAACACAATAGTCGAGCGACTTACCCTTAGAAACATGTTTAAAATTGAAAAGAAATACCACGAACGTTCTAGTAGCTGATTTTTGGCAATCGATGTAGAATTTAAAATAAAATAAAAAATGCAAATACTATTTTTTGATTAAAGCACGGCGTTAGTGTTAAAAACTGATTAATATAAGTTATTTGGCAAGTATTGTTATAAATATTTAAATCTACGTATTCATTTTAAAATATGATATTGTCAATAGTTTTCCCCCTCTTTAAAAAAAAAAGTGAAAATTAATTTTTTTATGTATATCAATGGTGTTTACTGAATAATACTAATACAATAATACTTATAACTTACCTTTTTTTTATTAATTCTACTTTTAAATAATAAACAAATATTTTACTTTACAAAATACCACTTTTATTTTTGAAACTGTGACAATATTGTTTCGAACCGTTAGTTCATTTTCAAAAATAAAAGTGGTATTTTGCAAAGTAAAATATTTGTTTATTATTTACAAATATGGAATACCATAAAGTAACGCTCAAATCTATTAAATTCTACTTTTCATAGTGACGCCGGCATTTATTAAAAAAAATGTATTGGAGTTTTTTACACGCCCAAAACAACAAAAATTAAACAATTTTCTTCTTTTTAATCGTTAGCGTTATTCAGAAAAGGCGAAATTTAATGTAGAATGTGGAAATAGAATACGAGAATAACATTTCAAAGAATAATTCATCAGATTCATTTTCTGAACAAATTTTATTATTGAGAGCTTTTACTGTATTAAATTCCATTAATTACAAATAAACAAAAAATAAAACTGCATACCTTTTCAAAGTGATCCCAGCATGCCACTGATTTTATTCAAATAATGAAACAAATTAGAAATTATTTTTGGTATTACTACAATGAATTACTTACTAATTTTTTTCTTATTATAAATGAACTTGGAAACGATTTTGTAATTTTTGAAAGAATTATATAATTTTAAAATAATTTTAGTTTTGATTGGACAATAAAAGCTGAATTTTTTTTTGAGGATTTCTTTTTGTACAAAAGAATTTTGTAAGCTATTTGAGAGATGAATTACCATTAGTTTTTCTAAAATGTCAGTGATAAATGCTATAATTATTTTGGATCACATTCCTCTCCTAGAATTTTAAATATTTTTGAATTTTTCTATGTCTGTCTGGAATGTCATTTGGATTATAAAGATATAAAAAGAAGTCGTCAAGTGCACGTTGCACATGCGTAAATAATGTTCTGTACAATCAGTTATTATGGACCAATCTAAATTTGATGTTTAATATTTATGATTTTATTTTTAGATTTTTCTGAAAGGACCCTTCTGGTGATAAGGGTTGCGAACCACAATTTTTTAGGCTTGCCCCCCCCCCCCGCCGCAAAAAACAGTGGAGCGCTATATTTTTTCACCTTACAAGATAGACAGGTGCTCTAGCGGACTTTGTTATAGAGAATTCGATTCTCTACAAAAAATGTGTTAACACTTTTTAATGTATCTATCACCGTTTTCGCTATGTAAGCGGTGAAAGGTCAAAAAACGCTATTCATGAATTTTCAATATTGTTTAAACAATATAAAAAAACATTTCCCGGAGTTAACATTTTGCACAAATGTTCTCCTCGGCAATCCCTACAAGAATCTCTTTTTAAAATTTTTTTTATATTTATTCTGAAATTGATGTTTAGTGAAATAGGGTTTAAAATTAGCGGTACTGGACTATTTTCTTTGATACCCTACTCGATACTCCTGAGGAAAATTTTTTCCCACTCTCTAGGTTATGTCCTGAAATTAACTCCCAGAATCGAAATTAAACTTCACATCTATAATTGGGCCGCTATTGGGTCGAATAGTTTTAGAGAAAATCGCCTCTGACTAGTGACGGCAGTGACACCGAAGCAATTCCATAAGTGCTTTGTCCATTTTGATACGGAACACTAAAATGGAAATTGTTCTATGTAGACTATTTATTAAATAAACTAATTCGAATTTGGAGCGGAATGTATGATTCAGAATGTTTCTAATTTTAATACACAAAATGTCATTTTTATTTTTTTTTTTATTTGCTTGATTCAAAAAAATCCGTTATAACAATTAAAATGTTCAAATTTGTTAATTTTAAATCCAATTAAAATAGGACAATCAAAATAAATATTTATAAAAGTATCTTTCATCAAATATTATTATAATCACAGTTTGATGATAGGTCGTTACTTTTCTTGTTAGTTTTAAATGTTAAAGTCAAGATGGCCAAAAGATTTGATTGTTAACAATAATACTTAATAACAGTAAATTTTTTTACATACAAAAAGAAATGAATATTCTTTTGTTTACTTTTTATTTTCATTTAATTTTTTTATTTTTTTATTATATTATTGAATCATTTGGTTGATTAAACATCAAGGAATACAACAAGTAACGGTTTATAATATTTACATTAATTTGAAAAATTTTCGATTAAATTTTTATTAATTAGAAATTAGCAAAAATGACTTTTTAAAAAAAAAAAATATAATCAAGAATTTTGATTGTAACATAAAATATAAAATTTTTATTACTAAAAATAAACTTATTATTATAATGTGGCCCCTACACACTCAATAATATTGTGCAATCGACTGCACAATATTGCGCAATTAATTGAAGCTTTCTTTCGGCATTTCAGTAATTTGTAAAAATGACCAAGATGCAAAGCAATAAATATTTTTACAAATTAGTGATTCAAACTGGTTCAAATAATATCCAAACTTAAACAAATAAAGTTGTATTGTGCAATAATATCTACTGAGCCTACAGACATTACAATATTCACTCATTGCACAGTAAACAAACGGTTTTTGATCGGCACAATATATTGTGCAATCCTTCAATATAACCTACAGATGATCGAGAATATTGTACAATCACACATTTTGTGAAATATTATTTATTAAGAGGGGAGTTCAAATAAAAAAGCAACCTTTTATTTATGATTATTTTGGTTGTTGAAATTTTTTTTCAAATTAGGGAGGGTTTCAAGTAGAAAATTTTGTTTTTGAAACATTCATTACTCTTTTCTGTGGGGGGGGCCTTTTTCACAAGTTTTTAAGCGTTTACAAGGAACGCCATATCTCAAAAAGTAATGAATATTTTTTAAATATTTTTTCATTATTTTATTCCTAAAGGACTTGTCCATAAAGTTGAGTATGGGTTTCAGGTAATTTTAAAAATTAACTATAAAATTGTAATTCCAAACTTTTAAAAATTTTAAACCCAATTTTTTATTAAAAAAAAATGTTTAAAAATAGTTACAATTGTTCAAATGGAAAAAGCATACTCCACTTTACGCGTAATATGTTTATGAACAAAATAAAAAAAAATTAAGTCTCTATGTTTTCTAGAACTTGAGATATGATTTTCCTTGTCGGGAAAAACACAACTTTCGGGAAACGGTAAAAAACAAAAATAATAACAAAAGAAGCGGTTTACTCACTGTTGATTAAAACGTTTACAAAGGCATACAAATAAAAGAACATTATCTCAGTGCATACTATAACTCATGTACACACCAAAACTAAATATTGCTGATCAAATCGCGAGGGGGGGGGGGCGAGCGTTGTCTGCAAAGGAGCAGTAACTTGGCTGTGCAGCGGCTCACAAATAAATATTTTTCTACTTGAAAAAAAATTTTTTGGCCATGTTTAATATATCACCCTGTTTGTAAAAAACCACAGAACAAAATAAAAACAAAAAATGAAATTCGAAAAAAAATTTTTATTAGCCGTTTCTGGCGTGAACTTCTCCCTTAAGCGTATAGTGGCCGCTTGTTTGTGGAGTTTCTTTTTTTGCTTTTTCGAAAGTTTCCTTAATTTCCCTGTCGTCTTACCAAGAACCTCCACATTAAAAGTGTCCTGGGGCCTCTCAAACGTAAATCCGACCCTGTCTCTAGTTATATGCCAAAGTTTAGATTTCATGTTAGAAATATTTTTCATACTTTTGTGAAGATTTTTTGATATAATACTTAGAATCGAAACGAAATTTGAAGAAAACAGTCTTAGATAAAATTTGTCTTTTTAACCGATTCAGTGCCATTGGCATGTTAACATGCCAAAGGAAACAAAGAGGGAAATATATCTTGCAACAAAAGACAAGACTATATTTTTAAGGTCATTAATCATTTTGACATTTTTAAGCTGCACTGGTATGGCGTATGGTTTAAATTGAAAAATATTGTTTCTCAATTCTATAATAAAAATAAATTACAAGGACACTAAAAATCCACACTGGGTTATTTTCTAATAAAAATTTTTCCCAAAAAATGTTAAATTAAAGTTAAATTGATACTTCTCTAGTTGTCCAACTTGCTTTAAAATGAAATAATTATAAAAAAAATAATACTGTGGATAATTTTATATATAAATATTTACAGAAATATATAAAATTTGCTTCTAATAATTTTTATTGAATGTTTTAACATAATTGAATTTACAGTGTACTATAAGAACATGAAAAAAATTGTTTATTATTGTTAGCAAAAAAATTTTCGAAGGTTTGACTAAATATGTATGTATTACATATTATAAAAAATCAATAAATTATTCACTGTCAACTATAAAAACACATTGGCCACATTGCAGTAGGGTTGATCGGCAGCAGGTATTCATGCACGTACGCTTCTTATAAAGTCAGTATTATATTATTATAATTTATAAAATTAAAAATACGTAAGATATTGTGCGATACACACAAAGTGGGAATGTCAAATTATAGAATGGTAGATAATGGTTTCTTCATTCTCTTTACTAGTTTTTGTAGAATATATTTTACTTAAAATGAATATCATAATGACATCTGAAATAATTTTAAAAAAATTATTACATGTTCCAAATATTAGTTTAATACCGACTTTACAAAACATACATAACAATGTTTATATTTTATGAAGGAAACAAAAATCTTACAATTAAAATATTTCCAGAAGTACGCAGATATGTAATATGTAAACAATTTTCTCTCTATATCAATGTTTTTAAACCTGTCTTTTACAAACAAAAATTATTTGGCAGCCATTGAGTTAATGGAATGCAAATTTTTGGTCGAATGCAGCCAAAAGATACCTAGATGTTTTATGAATTGAATAATTTTCACAATTTCACAATTCCAAATATGTGTAGATTATCTTAGAATACGATGACAGACGCCTATCGGTCAAATCCTAGCATTAACCACTTCCTCTATCGTTGTCCTTCGCCCACATCATAATAATATAATGTGAAAATAGTTCAAAATAAAATATTTTTCAGGTACAAATTGAAAAAGATATTTTTATGACAATATCTTCTATAATATTGTTTTCATAAAATTTGACACTCGAATAATTTTTTCTACTTCATTAAATCCATAAACACAAATAAAATTTATTTATTATTTATCATTTATCTGCTGTGTCTAATTTATGAATTATATGTATATTATTATTTCCTCCTTTTTAATTCAAATTTACCTATCAAGTATATTTTCTCGTAGTCTTTCAACAAACTGTGATATCTTTCAAACCGTAAACAGGTATGTATCTAAATAAATAAGTACCTACCTGGGATGTATATACATAATATATTGACGAATGTAAAATTACAAATTTAATTAAATTGAAACAAATTTCAAATACACATCAAAGACTGAAAGTTTACATTGCTGGAGAAATATTTGATTTTATACCGACATTCACATTCGTTTAATCTGTACCGTGATAAAGCTGTGCTTTAAGTATCTTGACTATCTGTATGTAAGATAGGTGGTATACCCAATTTCAAATACAATTGAGCATGAGTCATCTTTAAAGAATTAAATTTTTTTATTCGAAACAAATCAATCTTCTGTTCTTTTCTAAAACCAAACTGCAAAGGGTATAGCAAAATAAGCATATGGGCAAATGGCCCCCATAGCCGATATCTGTAATAATATATGTAGGAACATTGATACCCAAAGTGATTACCAAATATAGGGTCATTGACTCTAAACCTGGATTTGTCCTTGAGTTATTAACTAAAACATGTGTGAGTGCTGTAATTTTTCAACTCAATTTTCTCAAAAATTATAACACCTAGGAAAATAAAACTGACACCAAAATTTAGGTAATACTTGGGACTATATTATATATTATTTTAAGATTTTTCCCTAAATTTTAAAAGTTCAAAATAATTGCATAAATAATATATTTTATTTTTTAGTATGGTTCTAGTATACTTACACTTTAAAAAAAAAAAAAACTCCAGAATATTGCTTACCTTATGTACTTACAGCACACCAAATTTCATCAAAATCGAAGAGGCGCTTTTTGAGTAATAAATAATTTATTGAGTATATGGTATGTATTAATCGCAGAAAAGAGTGCTTAAAAAAAACAATAAAAATATTTTTAATTTTTTGGTAAATTTCTAGTATACTTACACCGTTCAAAAAAATGCAGTGAATTGTTTAGCCTATCTACTTACGCTACACCAAAGCTCATCATAATAGAAGATGTGCTTTTTGAATAATTTGGGGAAAAATGTCAAAAAAACATATAATATAGTCCCAAGTATTACCTAAATTTTGGCGTCGGTTTTATTTCCTTGGTGTTATAGTTTTTGAGAAAGTTGGGTTTGAAAAATTACAGCACTCACAAATATTTTGGTTAATATCTCAAGGACAAATCAAGGTTAAGGTTTAATGACCCAATATTTGGTAATCACTTGGAGTACCAATGTTCCTACATATTTTGTTACAGACATCGGCTATGGGGGCCATTTCCCTATGCTTATCTTACTATACTCTTTAAAATTTACGAAAGTGCAATAATGAAAGAGATAAAGTCAAGAAAATGGAAATTCTTTAAATTCATAAGTGATGAATCATTGTTAAATTTAAGTGAAATGGATTATAGGTATCAAGGTTTAATATCATCAACATTCAAATTGACAACCAATTGCCAAGGGATTAAATATTCTAATTTACGTGTCGCTCGCTCACTGATGATCAGAGGCACGAGTCGATTGGCTGGGGGAAGTGAATATGAATAAGGTAAAAACTAGGTAAAAAGAAAGTTAGTAAGACTGTTATAAGAAAGAAATAAATAAATAAATAAATAAATAAATATATATATATATATATATATATATATATATATATATATATATATATATATATATATATATTTCTTTGGTGGATTGTAGATCTTACTAAAAGTAATCCTGAGCCATATTTCGTTCGTGCCCATAAGCAGTTTAAGGGGGTGAAATTCACCCCTGAAAATTTGAGTTTTTTTCAATTTTCTTAAATATCTTGGAAATGGTAAGAGCTTTGGTAGGGAAACTATATATTTTTGTAAATGGCACTTTAAGATCTTTATTAGGATACCAAAATTAAAGTTATAAAATCACTGGGGTTTCATCCCCACCCCCAACCCTTAATTTTATCAGGTATATTTTGGTAAAACAGGAGGCTGTTATGTGTAAATAAAAGAATTTTTAATTAATATATTTTACATCACACGTACGATATACTTTAAAGTACATAGTTTAGAAATAAAAAGTACACTGCACCCCCCTCCATGCTTTACTGATATCAATACAAATCTTATTTATTTATTTACTTATTTATTTATTTTTATTTATCGATACAATTCTCAATATTTTAAGGTTTATAATCTACACAATAATGATATTGTTCATAAAAATGTTCAAAACAAAAATATTGTCCACATCAAGCACATCTTATAAAAGCGGAGTTACCACATACACTAAACTTTGGTGCTTCTCTTTCTTCTTTGAAAAAGCAATATGTTACAGGATTTTCAAATCTTTCTGGTCGTTGGTCAATATATCCACTTTTATACCATCCATACTTGAACAAGTTTTGAAAATGAGGCGACCAAAACTGATTCTCTAGAGAGAGAATATTGTTTCGGGGATGTAAGTCAATATCGTACTCATTTAGAATTACATCATCCGAAAATACTGTGGTGAGTTGTTTCCGGAGTCGAAATCCATAGATATCCAGAGGTTAAAATATTGAAAATTGTATAGATAAATAAAAATAAATAAATAAGTAAATACATAAATAAGATTTGTATAGATATTAGTAAAGCATGGGGGGGGGGGGGGTTCAGTGTATTTTTTCTTTCTAAACTATGTACTTTAAAGTACATATGTTGTAAGTTCGTAACAATTCATTACTAAAATACGAGAATTTTTGGCCATATTTTTGCCAATTATTAAATCAAAAAGTTAAAATTTTTCCCAAGTTAATATTAGCAAAGGGTGTATTTATGCAAAAAGAAATAAACTGGTGTGATGGAAAATATATTAATTAAAAATTCTATTATTATAACAGCTGTTATTCACATAACAGCCTCCTGTTTTACCAAAATATACCTGATAAAATTAAGGGTCGGGGGTGGGGGATGAAACCCCAATGATTTTATAACTTTAATTTTGGTATCATAATAAAGATCTTAAAGTGCCATTTACAAATATATATAGTTTCCCTACCAAAGGTCTTACCATTTCCAAGATATTTAAGAAAATTGAAAAAAACTCAAATTTTCAGGGGTGAATTTCACCCCCTTAAACCGCTTGTAGGCACGAACGAAATATGGCTCGTGATTACTTTCAGTAAGATCTACAATTCACCAAAGTTTCAAAAATTTTTGAGAGATACAGTTAGATACCTTTCCTTGTGAGTCGTATATAGAAAATAATATAAAATATGTAAAACTTTAAATGCGTTCTATTTAACCCTAGAATCATACGTACTCGTCAAAACGACGAACGGACTTCTCTACCTGCTCCAATATTGTGACTTGTCGGTACCTGCTCGCTGTGAAACTTCTGTTATCTAATTTATTTGTTATTATAACACATAAGACATATAAATTTTGTTTATAGCTATTGTCATTTTTTTTAATACTGAAATAGTGTGCGTCAAAAGGACGACGATGTATGATTAACCTATATTTTTTTTAAAGATTTTGTACTCCACATATAAAAGTTTTCCTAATTTTTCTAAAATTTATTAAAGATATGGGTGTTATAATTAATTTATTCAATGATTATGATAATGTGAAAGATGATTACAGCTGTTTGACTTATAGAGACGACATAATACTGAAGTTTGAATATACTGAATCGAAAACTAAAGAATGCGTTTCGAATGACTTAAAAAAAGATTAACAATTTATTTTGTGGAAAATACTTTAATTTTTATTATTTTTTGAGATCTTATTCGAAAAATTACTAACAAATTTTAGAAAATTTATAAATGTGCCTAATGGGGAAATAACTACATATCTATAGGAATATTTATGACTGAGAAATTTCACATTCTGTAAAGTCACACATGTCCACTGATTCATAATAGTTCATAAATTAATTATTACAATTGATGTATTTATATATTTTTTAATTTTTATAATGAAAATATGCTTTGATAAAAAGATTAAAAAAATTAATAAATATTTACACTAAGAAATTTTTCCAAATCCAATTTTTTTAAATATTTTGTTCGCTTTTATAGTATTGTTATGTAAAAAAAAATGTTTTTTGCAAATAAACTCTAAAACTCCCCGTAAAAAGTCCATTCGTCGAAACGACGCCGATGTATGATTAACTTGACTCGTAGACCAACGTATGATTCTAGGGTTAAAATTATGTTTTCGAAAACAGGTTACAGGCTGCAGCGTGTCCCGTTCCAAAATCTTGAATTTTTTTAAGAATGTCCTGTGACCCAGGGTTTTTCTTTTTTTTTTAAATACTGTTTAATTTTCTGGTTTTAGAATATTCACTGAAGTTCTGTACCGTGTTTCCAAAAATATATCTTTTTTAAGCGTCGACTTTATCATTACCTATAAAATGCATTTATTTCAAGCATAAGGAAAAGCTAATTTCTGATAATATGTAAAAGGTTTTAGATCGTTTGCAAATAAGGTTTTTTAGCTCCTAATCCCTCAATCCATTTGCTGTTGAATCCATTTACGAATTAATTCCGAGTTATTTTATTTTAAACCCAAGTTATTACAAAAGTTGTTTTAATAATATTTTTTCCTTTCTTTCCAGGAATGTCAAAATTTAATTGAAGAAAACCGTCGTTTAAGTAGTGGCCTCGGTGTTGGTAATAATCGAACATATAATGGTGTTGGAAGCACGGACGATCTCCCAGTTGAGAGTTTTGTGTTACAGTCTCAAGTTAATACCCTCCAATGGCAACTGAAACAGGTAACTATCTAGCCCGGAGCATATTTACTTCAATCCAATCCTGAAATGATTGTTAAATATTTGTTTCAGACTGAATCCAGCCGTC
Organism: Brachynemurus nebulosus; assembly: GCA_035578155.1. NCBI lineage: Eukaryota > Metazoa > Arthropoda > Insecta > Neuroptera > Myrmeleontidae > Brachynemurus > Brachynemurus nebulosus. Next base: position 5,246 of record JAPWDM010000019.1, on the reverse strand, counting down.
TTATGTATCGCGAAATGTTAGAGCAAATGGTATGCTTCCTAGAGCGAACGCATAAAAGTTTAGACTTGTTGCAAGAACGTCTTCAAACAGCAAACGGATCAACTTCGACATTAAGACGACAGACATGTGTTCCACGATCTCGAAGCGTCCATCATGTATCAGCCCCACCGCCACTAGTTTTGAGGGCCCACAGCACCGCTCAGATACAGCAAGAAACACTTGATGCCGCAAATTATAGTGCCTTCAAAGATTTCACTTGGTATGTATCGGATAAGACCTTCTTTTCATTATTTTCTAACGGTGTTGCTAAGGAAAATCCTTTTCTAGGCGAAAACCAAAACAAGAACCGACACCAGATGAAATTTCCCCTGAAAAATTATCCCAAGAAGCATTAAGGCTTTTACGTACCGCTCAGTCGCTACTCAACACCCGCGAACCCGATCTAGTTAATAATAGTATGTTCTCAAATAATTCACCATTGCCTCAAGATAGCACAACAAATTCTGTTGAAGAAGAAGACACTTCAAGTATAGAACAAGCCGATAAAGAATTTTTAGCGCAACTCGCTCAAGAATTCCCATCGCAACAATCACTAAAAGTTGTCACGCCAGAGATTCCACAAATTTCGACGGCATTTAATCGAAAACTTTCTTTGCATCGAACGGCTAGTAGTTCACCAAAGCGTAATAGTTTGATCGAGACAAATTTCCCAGTGATAACCGAGACTAGCAGTATTGATACGTCGTATTCGAGCGGACAAAAACGAAGTAGTATCACATCCAACCAGTCTTTATCGACGGGTTCGCCCAGTTCCACACTGACACGACCCACAGATCGAAATTATTCGTACGACTCGTTGAAAGAAAAATCCAGATCTCCACCGATGGGTAGTGTAAGTTCTGCCGAAGACGAAAGTGGTTTTTCATCGATGAGTTCATTCCAAGAAATCGGCCTGCCAATCATAAATACCAGTTTATCGGAAAAGGGTGAAAACGAAAAGGAAGCCCCGGTGTCGAGAAATAGTAGTTTTATGTCCGAGAAAACAAAGGAAAAATTACTTTGGTTAAATGAGGATGTGGGTCTGCCACCGGCTGAAACTAAATTACCATCTGCTCATCTATTACATCGTCGATGGAGTTCAAATCCGGTGGAGTCGTTGAAACGGGATCCATTAAAAGTTCTTTGGGTGTAAAATTTCGCTTGTAAAGTGCTACGAATTTGTATTTATTTTTATTAATTTATATTCTTTTGTGAGACTGAAATAAATATAAGAAGTTGAATGGAGGGATGAATGAATGCAAAGCATTTTTTTGTACAAATAAAGCTTGTGGACTTGGATGGCGTAGATTTAGAAGCTGTTTTAATGAGTTTTAAAATATTTTTATATTTGATTGTAATCTAATTGTACTCTACAATTTCTTGATCTACATAAACGATTCTTAATCCATATTGTTCAGTTTTTTAATATATTCCTAATTTTCCACTTATTTGCGGGTATGAGAAAATCTTTAGAACAAAGAAACGTCTACGAGTATTCCCCCCTGGTAAACGGTTAATTGATTCCGTGTAAACTCAATGCGTGGTTTCCGTGTAAGCTGAGACTCAGATTCAGTATCCGGCAAATGTTCACTTTTCGAGCGCAGGACGCAAAAGGATTCTTCATATAGCTAGCAAATGCGAATATTTGGTTGTTTTTGATCAAAACTGGGATGAAAACTCAAGTACCGTGAATCTCGGGGAGACTTGTATATAATCTAATATCCTAACGGCCTAGCCCTCTTTTAAATAATACTATAAATGCAAAAATGAGTTTGCTTGTCTCGTTTTTATGGCCTCAACAGTTTAACCAATTGATTTGAAACTTTGTATGAGAGTTGCGGCCACTCAGGAGAGCATAAGCTACTTTTTGCCACGGAAAAACATCTTATTCTTGAGGGAAAATTCATAATAAAATGAAACAGTAAAATTAGGACAGCGGACTATTTAAAAAAAGAATGATTAACTGCAAACTTTTCGCTGATCCTCGCGCCCTTTAGGGCTTTTTCGGAGATTTTTTAATCATTACCTAGTTTTCAGGGAGAAATGTTTTGAAAAATTAAAGAAGGGAGCCTCGCAAAAGCCATTTTACCTATTTTTCATTTTAGTCTTGCACTGCCTCTGCCTGCTTGGATCTAGGTTTTGATATACGGAGAGCACAAAAAAATCCGAATCATTTAATAACTGCACGTATTATAACTCGAAAGGATAATTAATCGTCGTTACTTTACGGTTCGATTATTTTGCTTTGGTTATTTAATCGCGGTATCAGGATGTGAACTAATTTAAAATATTCCAAAAATAAATACATTTAAAAGACATAGCACCGTTTTGAAACCAGATTTTTAGGCGGCAAATTTTAAGGGTAGCATTTTACAAATGACGACCAAAAAAACATTTGCCCGGGACGGGAAATTTTAAGGGCGGCAATTTCGTAGAAAGAGGGTGGTGTTTGTACGAGAGTTTGTCTGACGAGCCAAAAAATTAAAAAGGTCGCCATTTTCACATCGGGGCGGAAATTTTTTTTTGCCCGGGGCGGCGTAAACGCTAGAGCGGGCCCTGATATGGCAAAAGAAAAAGGGTGAGGATGCAGAAATTAAGTCAAGCATTTGTCGACCTGAACTGGTTTGCTATTCTAAGAATCTCCCGAGGCCGAGGTGGTTTTTATGTTAAATATATGTATGTATACCTTGCCCCCCCACCCGTACAATATGTATTTTTCTTAAAATCCCGCCTATGCTAACATTTATTCGGGAGTTAGGTATTATGGAGAATATTTTTGGTGACAGTTTAATCATATAACATATCAGATTCAAATTTTTTGGAAATTATAATTTTTTTTACAATATTTTTGTATTAATTAATATTTCTGTTGCAAGGCTTTTTAAATATCTTTTAAATTCAAATATAAGTGTTTATAGAGTCCCTATAATAAATAGAATGTGACATGTCTTCCATTATCTGCAGTGTTGCCACACTCGCTTGGCTAAAAGTTACGTTGGCATACTTTAAAAGGTATATTTTTAAACAAAAACTTACGTAATAGTAATTTTTTGTTGATACGAATTGCCATTTTCAATTGTATTTTTTTATTATATAATCTTTTTTAAATTTTTATTTGTCAAAGTAGGTATAATAAAAGTATGAGCGGTTCATTAATTTATTTTTTTTATTTTCTATTGAATTTTAAGTCAAATGAAGATAACAATAAAGAGAATTGTATTTATTATTACAATAAAATAAAGATTTATAAATTTATTTTTATTTGACTACAGGGACTACAGAGAAGAGATTTAATAGGTTCAAATTTTATAGAATCCTTAATATTTTCTTTTGTGGACATGAATGCAGGTACAGTAGCCGTATGTAAATTATTGCGATAAGAAGTTTTTATTAGTTTTAATTGGCTAAATATTCTCTCCAGATAAGCATTCGAAAATGGTAGTACCATTAATAATGAAAATACTTTCTTCAGATTTGGAAACATAGTTCGTCCATTAATTTTTTCTACTTTAAATACTTTCCATCAATATTCTTCAGCAGAAAGGCTTGAATTTAATTCATATTTAGCTGCAGATGGTATGTAGTAAAAATTAAGTTAACTTCAGGCATGTACCGTATACGTTTGTGTGCGTGACGAAATTGATAAAAACAATTAAGCGGGAATTATGAATTTTTGAATTAAGATATGAATATGATAAGATATGAATTGCAAACAAAATATATAATTTTAAAAAGTTACATAAATACGCTTAAAATCTTTTGTTACATACATGTTACATGGATTGATGAAAAGTTACGAAAAATGTAAGAAATGTAACCTTGTGGCAACACTGATTATCTGTCCAAAACAGCCGGAAGTTTCAAAATTAATTACCACATGTTTGAGTAAATATTTTTGAGTACATAATTATTGTTAATAAGTTATGAATTAATAAACAATTAAAAATTTTTAATTTAATTATTCTTTCTAGGTTTATCATTATTATTTGTGTTAATATGTAATTTATTTCCAATGTATTTTACGCAAACTTTGGACAAAAAATGCCGGAACCAATCAGCGTTCAGCACACGTCACCACTCTATTTATTATAGGCACTCTATGTTTATGTAACTTGTACTCCAATCTAGTAGGGTAAAAAGTAAACTATTAAAAAAAGTTTAACAAGAATTACGAAAATAACTACAAATTTAGTTTATATAAAAATTTTTTATCAACTAAAAAACTCAAAATATTTTTATTTTCAATTTAGTAAAATTTTCGTTTTTGAAAAATTTATATTTTCAAGTTTTTCCGCTACAATTTTTGATGTAAGCTCCTGGTTTTGATTCCAACTGTCTGCTTGAATTATTCGTATTGTTGCGATTGTGGTAATTGAATTACTTCAAATATGTAAAGGAAAACGTGAAAATTTGTTGAAAATTTTTGCATAAATAATGAAAATATATTTAATAGATTATAAAAAAATATATTTTTTTTTAAAGCTGGGTTTTTATTTTAAAAAAATAGTTTTTCTTGCCACATAGTAAATTATCACGATCTTTAATTTTTAATTGAATCTTATTTCGTTTTTTAAAATATTTTTATGAATAATTCCGAATGTTAGAGCTAGATATTAGAAGTATTTAAAAACTATTAATGCCAAAGTTAATTAGGTTTAAAACTAATTAATTATCATATTGAACTAGGTACTTTTCAACGAATTATTTATTTAAAAAAAAAAAATTTTCACATAGACATAAGACAAATATTATGTATCGATGTTAAAAAAAAACTAAAAGATAAAAAAAAAATTGCGATCCAAAATTGTACAATATGCTAAAAAAATTAAATATATTAATTATAGCTAAAATTAATTTTATATTTAATTTTAATTTTTCATTTATCATTCAGTATAAAATTTAAGATGTGCCTTTTAATCGTTAATTAAATAAATTTTTATATACTTGGTTTTTTATTTCATTTCTTTTCAATTTTCAGTTAATCTGCACGAAAAATGGCAATTTTATTAATATTCTATTAATACAAAATCCAAAAAAAAATAGGAACGTGTACCTTTTCTTAGTTAATTGCGCTTTGTTTTTTTGCATAAAATTTTAAAATTACTTTATTTTCTTAAAAAACGGTGGCAACCCTACTCACCACATATACCTATAAAAAGGTATCCTACTAAAAAAAAAAAAAAAAACGCCCATGTTAGGGGCTAAAA